>CM033270.1:48238986-49491545 GCA_019343175.1 Oedothorax gibbosus | reverse complement strand
CCCTCGCCAATAGCCCTCGTGTAGCTCTAGTGCGACGATAATTCAAACTAAACTAAGAGTGGAACCGAAATGTCCTCTTATATGAGCAAGTATTCTGCAGTAACCCCCAGCAATGAAATGGAACATTATTGCCCTGGAATATGAGACGATTGGTTGATTGACATATTTTCAGGCTTGTGTGCTTGGTCACAAAGACCCGCTTATAAACCATCGTCAAGAAGGACGGACATCGTCAAGAAGGATGCTGCCATCTATCGCCACCTCCACAATTTAGACATATCCCTGAAGGGGAGGGAAATAGTCTCCAGGGGCCTGTAACCGTGAGAAACTGCGCCATGACCGTCCACAGGAATTTCGGACCCAACAGATTTAACGAGCGCGTACTCCGCATATAATCGACAAACACAAACATCCATGCCTTACCGGGATTCGAACCCGAACCCAAAGGCTCCAAAGACTAGCTCCATAACCGTTGCGCCGCCGCATCGGCATCTGAGTCTTTAAGTATACTTTTTAGTTGGTTAAAGTTATTGAGTGGTTACAACAATGATTTACGGCATTAGTGTACTGCAGTTTACCTGCCTATAGTAGTCATGGCGCACTAGAGCTGCTGAATGGGTACAAATCACTAGGAATATTCAATTGAAGAATGGGAAAGTAAGAATTTATTTGCTCTGGGAACCCACAGTTTAATGGTTATATCCCACATACACTGCTTAAAAAAGAAATTGGATTAGAAAACCGTTTTAGGGTTCCATGAAAGCATGTCATTAGCAACATTTAAATTATATAATTAAATTTTTTGTTACCAATTTCATTACTATCACTTTTGATTGAATATAAATAATTATATTAAGCGAATTAATTTAAACTTTTCAACTCTTCGTTTCTACCGGGTGGTTATAAAATAACGCTCGCTATTCGGAGAGGTCTGTAGCTTGAATGAATAATCCGAATGCAACAAACTTCGAGACAGTTACTAATCAAGAAGGGGGGAAAAGAATGGAATCATAAAAAAACACTCTCGTCTCTTGACCAGGGTTCTAAATTACAAGGCGTAATTGGCTATGTTAAAGCTCCTAAAGGAGGCTAGAAATTGGCAGCCGGAATCGATTACATTACATTAATGCAAGAAATGACCGCTTCTTGGTTTTGCCAATGCTTACGATATTGTGTTTGCATTGGCAGCGCCATCTGTCGGTGATTATTGTAACTATTTCTTTTTTAATGTAATGTAATCGATTCCGGCTGCCTATTTCTAGCCTCCTTTAGGAGCTTTAACATAGCCAATTACGCCTCGTAATTTAGAACCCTGGTCAAGAGACGAGAGTGTTTTTTTATGATTCCATTCTTTTACCCCCTTCTTAATTGATTAGTAAGTGTCTCGAAGTTTGTTGCATTCGGATTATTCATTCAAGCTACAGACCTCTCCGAATAGCGAGAGCTATTTTATAACCACCCTGTACTTCTAAAATAGGCATTGACCGCTGCCATCAGTCAAAATTCACCGCGTTCTATATGCACCCAAATGTCTCTATATGCTCAAAGTCATTGCCATAGCTTTAACGGAGCAGGTTCACCTTCACCAACCTTCTAATTGTGTTGTTTCAGGTGACGAAATTTCTTCCAGCTTTCATCTTGCCCTTATCTCCGACTGGTCCTCTGTTCCGACGTGTTCACCAACCGAGATTCGTAAAATTCACCAAATTCACCAACCTGGATTCACCAACCAATGTTCGTAAAATTATTTATTTTCATTAGCATTTCTGTTTCCACTCATAATCTGAAACATTCAAATTATAAAAAAAAATCGTTTGGTATGGGGATCATGATAAATTGCTAAATTGAGGGGGGGGGGGGGGAGTGAGGCGCACATTTTTTTACATTTTGTGTCACCTCGAAAATTAAAGAGTTTTTTGTAGTAGAATCTCAAAATATATATTGATCATTCATCTTTTTATTTGAAAAGTGTTGCGTCTATTTAAGAAAACTTAAATACGAAATAGTAGTTTTAAAATTCGTTATTTTTTTAATTATTGTTTTAGTTTGTATAAATATTTAAATTAAGTGAAATCGTTAGAAGTAACTGATAAGTAAGGTAGATGGCAGCACCAACAATCTTATCAAACCTGAAACATTGCATACTAAAAATATTTTAAAATTGAAAAGCTTAATGAAAAAACGTGTTATGAAACAACAAGGTGTAAACAAGAAAATTAGCTTTAAAGTCTTTAAATTCGATTCATTAAAAATGACGACATTCAAACGGTAAAAAACATACTTAATTTAAAATTTATGAAAAAGAGCAATCTATATACATAAAAGGCAACTTCCGTTTGTTTGTTTGTATAAGACACGAGATCTAAAGAACCACGCAACAGATCGTCACGAAATTTGGCACAAAAATTCATCTCATCTCCGGAACAAACATAGGCTAAGAATTTTTCGAATCAGACCATTCCTTCTATCGTTTTCGAACGTTTTTATGTTTCCCATTCAAAGCATTGAAGACCTTAGAGGTTTATTGCTCCTTCAACAGCACGTTTTAACGGATTGTTTATTTAGTTTTATTTTACACATTTTTTAAAACTATTTTTAAGTATATTTGGTTTAATTACAGCTAAAAAATTAAAAATAAACATCTGAAACAAAAATCATTTGATAGCTTTTTAGCAGTTAGAAAAATATTTAATATTAAAAATAAAAATCGTTTGCTTTAATATCTTTATCACAGTTAAAAAAATACAAATAAATATAAAAAAATGCAAATCATTTGCTTTGCTGGAGTAGCTTTATAACATCTAAACAATTAGATCGTGTAATTCGCTTTCATTAAGAATGTTTTATTTTCTGCACGCAGACCAAGAGTGATCAGTTTAAAGTGAGATTTAAATTTTAACTACTTTGGAAAAACAGATTTACCAATCTTTGCCCTGAACGCATTTTCTGCCATTTTAATCTATTATTGATAATGCCTAAAAGAAAACCCAAACATATTGGTCAAGTCCAATCTAAGAAGAAAAAAGCAAAGGCTTTACGGTTAAATGAGACGGCTACAGAGCGAGAGCGGCGACTGCTATAGCTTCGAGAAAATTCAACAGCATCCCGAGATGCCGAGTCGGAGGAGGCACGACAGCTTCGATTGGTATTTTTGAAATCAATATTAATCATTACTATATCCAAGTTGGGTAATTAAAAGGAAAATTACTGGGTAATCATCATATCTTATGTAACTAAAATGAAAGAAAAAAATAGTTAAATTGACTGTTAAATTATTTTTCCACCTCTACCCGTGCAACGTCGGGTATAACAGCTAGTTGGTTATAAAAGGAAGAAATATTATTTTAATTTGCCAAATATTTCTCCTTTTTTTAAATATCACACATTTAATTTTTTAGTGACTCAGCGATATGTAAAAAAAAACACTTTCTACGACAGAGCTATTTAAGTGTGTTAGCTATAAAAAAAATAGATGGCAGCACCAAAATAGGAGCTAACCTAATCTGATTTAACAATTTATTTATTTCAACAAAAGTTACTTATTCTTAACCAAATAAAAATAACTCTACTATCAAATCATAAACCCTTAAAAACAAAGCTTTACTTATTGTAAATAGTGGTAATTATTTCTTTAAAATGTCGCTCAAAGTAAATATCAAGTTAAAAAAGATTTTTGATTAGAGACAAATGTTTCAATATCTTACCACTAGACAGCAGCACTAATTATGAGTTACACTGAGGCTATTGGTGACAAGCCTCGAAATTTTAAACAATTTTTCAAGTAACACTTCTTTTTATGATATTTAAGATTTTTTTTTTAAATATATATATATTAGGTTAGTTTAAATTGTCTTCGCACTAGAGCTACGCGAGGGTCGTAATTTATTACAAAAAAATACTCTGAAAATAATAATTGATTGATTTATTTTAATTCTTCAAACTGTTTCTTCTTCATAATAAGGAAACTATTAAAAAGCAATCGGAATTAGTTTTTAAGCCTTTAAAAACGACAACGCTTGCTTAAACCAAATAAAAGAAAATCTATTTTTATTATTCTTTTTAAATGGCAACTTTATTGTTTCGTACCAAACGCAACATTATTATAGAGGCTAGAACATTATAATTCGTAACTTCAGTAAAATTCGTTAGTTGTAACCTCATAACATGTGTAGCATATTCGTAACCTTATGTATCATATATGTACGTTAATCTATACAGTACGTGGCGTCAAGATTTTGGAACGCGAAACATTTAACGTGCCACAGTCTTCTATTATTCTCAATACAGGTTTTGAACTGTAAATATTGAATATTTTTGAAGTTTTAAAATGCCCCAAAATATTCAGCCGATGGCGACACTATTTTAAAACTTTATCAATTAATAATTAAATAACCGGATGTTATTTTCTTTTTAATGTTGTTTTAAATTGATTGGTTGGTTGGTTGGTAGACATATATATTCAGGTTTGTGTGCTTGGTCAGCGACCCGCTTATAAACCTTCGTCAAGCAAGACAGACACATAAGTGGATCCATCTAATTTTTAGAGACAGAGGCCAACTAGAGGATCCCCAGAATTGGCTTGTCACCCCCAGAGGTATTGATTTGGTATGGGAACTTAGAGGACTTTCGGACCCAACAGATTTAACGAGCACGTACTCCGCATATACTCGGTAGGTCTTCAGTGGTACCGGGACTCGATCGCAGGACCTTCCGATCCCGAGACCGAGACGCTGACCACTAGGCTCACTACGGCCCTTTTAAATTGATGTTATGATGATTCCCATACCTGGTGAAAATGGGATAACATGGCAAAGCATTTTTTTTTTTTTGTGTGCAAAAGTTGTGATTTCAAAACTAATGCATTTAGCTCTATGAGACAAACTGTCCCTCTAAAGTCTGTGGAGTCCTGACGACCGTGAGCGTACTATGTCGCTCAAAGATCCGTTGAGTGCCCTCTCAGTTGTCGATTGACCAGGTTTCAAAATTACGAGGCGTAATTGGCTGTGTTAAAGCTTCTTAAGGAGGCTAGAAATAGACAACCCGAAACAACAAAACAACCACCACAGAAAAATTCGGTTACAGCGCTGTCAAACTCTAACAATTATCAATATGATATACTTAACCTCATTTATGGCATCATCCCCACTAAAGTTTACCAAGGGTGGAGCTATTCGTCAAATAGGAGGCATAAAGAATCGGGGGGGGGGGGGGGAGCGTTTCCATCAATTTTGTTAATTATTTGTTCGTACTTATGTAGCAAAATTAATTTCCGGACTCCAGACAGAAATTAAATTACCATGTCACACAAGCACATACCAAGAATGACGTAGGAGTAAAACGTCTCTTTAATAGTTATTTTAAAATATGGAAAATTTTGCTATTGAGGATAACCGAATAATGGAACCGTAATAATAGCTTTCTGACTGAGTAGATTTTCTTTTTAAATGAAAATAGCGTCGATATTAATAACAGGCAATATTTTTCAAATAAAAAATTTATTGAGTGAAACGTTTTTAGGTTTAATTTATAAAATCCATATTGTCATTAAAGTTGAAGCTACCTTATAAGGGTCAAAACTCACATTCTCCAATAAACTCCATTCTCCATTGTCTAATATCAAAGGTCCAGCCCGTTCCATTGAATTTACATTAGACAGAAATCATCAAGGAACGAATCAGTATTTTAGTTATACTTTAGATAATGTGAGTTTTCATACATACGAGGGCTGTTTTTTTCAACCTCCGATAAGCTGTAACAAAAAGACGGGTCAAAATACAAAAAAGATGGGTCAAAATACAAAAAAAAAATTTTGTTTACCAAAAGTAATGTACATGCTTATTTCTCCACATAACCACCTTGACGATTAAAGCATTTGTCCTATCTGTGTAAACAAGCTTTGAAATACCCTCTTCAGAAAATGTAGCCGCCAATGATTTGAAGGGAGTTGTGACAGTTACTTTGAGCTCCACGTCAATTTGGAAGAGTTACAATCCAAGCCACTATGTTAATCGATAATACACTTCCTTCGAGTTTCTCTAAACACTTGGTCAACTCGCTGAACAATGCCGTCTGTAGCGACAGACTTGCTTCCTTGGTCCCCTAATGAACATCAGTTCGATCCCCTTTAAATTTTCAACAGCATTCACGAACAACGCCATCACTCACAAAGGAGTCTCCATACACCCTATTCATTCTTCGATGAATTTCTGTTGCACTGTTCCCTTCTGCCTGCGAGAAACGAATAACAGCTCTCAATTCTCACTTGGCGGCTACATTTTATGAAGAGGGTATTTCAAAGCTAGTTTACAGATATGACAAATGCTTTAATCGT
The DNA here is from genome assembly GCA_019343175.1 of Oedothorax gibbosus. Taxonomy (NCBI): domain Eukaryota; kingdom Metazoa; phylum Arthropoda; class Arachnida; order Araneae; family Linyphiidae; genus Oedothorax; species Oedothorax gibbosus. Next base: position 49,485,214 of record CM033270.1, on the reverse strand, counting down.
CAAGGTGATTATGTGGAGAAATAAGCAGTATTGTACATTACTTTTGGTAAAAAAAATCTTTTTTTTTTGTATTTTGACCCGTCTTTTTGTTACAGCTCATCGGAGGTTGAAAAAAAACAGCCCTCGTATGTATGAAAACTCATATTATCTAAAGTATCACTAAGATACTGATCCGTTCCTTGATGACTTATGTCTATTGTAAATTCAATGGAACGAAGTCGGCAACAGCCATCGTACATTTGTCATGGACACAGTATTTCTCGCCAAACGGAATCGGGAGGCAACAGAACACAGTATCCGAAGACCACTGTAAACGCAGTGAAAGGTTACCATTAGAAATATTCCGTTTATAAGCGGTTGTACATTTTCGGTGAATTTTAGCTTACACACTACGTTTAAAACGTAAAAAGTGGAAGGTATTATAATCGTTCAGGCCGTCTGTCTGTCGCCCACTTTCATGATACTTTCACTCCCATTTTATTATTTTCGATGACTTTATCGATTGCGCTCGCGAAATGGAAAAATACCACGAACTTTTACTTACCTAAATGATCCTCTGCTACGTTTAACGATTCATACGTTTTTAAGTTATTTGAAAAAACGAATCACTAGAAATATATTTCAAATATTTTATTTTTAGATAAATGGCCTTCAATGAATATTTACAATGATACACACACTATATTTTATAGTTATATTTTTACATGTTTTTATAACAATGATGCTTTATACACTTATTTGTTGACATCACAATATTTGTCAGAATTTTAACCATAGATATCATAGTTAAAGAATTAGATTGGCATATCACGTGACCTCCCATGCTAACGACGGGACGCGCATGGAGACCAGAAAAAGAGGGCAATGGGGCCAGGGTTGCCACCAGTTTTAGGAGAAAAACACTACGAAAAAATACCATTTAATTCTAAAATTACAAAACAAGACCATAAAAATTTTAGCTGCATTTTGGAATCTTTTTAGTGACTTTAAAAAAAAACGTGATACGCTTTGCTAGTATTTTTATGGTATGCTTTTGTAATTTTAGAATTAAATGGTATTTTTTCGTAGTGTTTTTCTCCTAAAACTGGTGGCAACCCTGGCCCCATTTCTCTCTTATTCTGGTCTCCATGCGCGTCCCGTCGTTAGCATGGGATGTCACGTGATATGCCAATCTAATACTTTAACTATGATATCTATGACTTTAACTAATTTTAGATGGAACTGGTAAGTGATAGAAATTGAGCAGCTCAACATTATACCATTAGCGACGATTAGCTAGAAATTTGGCACTCGCAAATGAGCTTTCTTCTTAAGTTTATCTAAATAAACAATATATAAGACAAATGAAGACCATAGTCCTGAAAAATCTATGTAGGACAAATTATGTTGCATGTAAAATGAATTTAAAAACTTAAATTTGGCATTTTCATTCCGAAATAAATCGGATAATAGTATTCATAAAGTTATCGTAATGGGTTAATGTTTTGTAATTAAAGAATATGTTAAATATTCTATTGTATAGTTGTTCATCTCTTACTTCTTATACTCCTCTACTTAGGGCCCTGGATGGCCTAGTGGTTTGGATCGCAGACCATTACGCTAGCAGTCTGCGCGCTGTAAAGGGTGCGGGTTCGCCCTGGGTGTATTTCCTTTCTTTATGTCAGTTAAAATTCTTTCTGTGTCTGTCTTACATGACGATGGCTTCAAAGCGGGTCTCTGATCAAGCACACAAGCCGGAATATATATGTACCTACCCTTCACTACACTACCCTCCTGTATTTATTGAATTATTGAATATTCTATACGGTCATTACAATATTATCAAATATTATTTTAAAACATAATATTAACTTTAAGACACAAATTCCTTTACTTTAAGTATTCTTTTAAGATATTGAAGTTCTTATTCAAAGCATTTTATGATAGTAGTAAAAATATAAAAAAAATATTTTCCAATCCCTTTTCTAAATCGTTTTAAAATGTGTCCTAGAAGATTTATGATGGACTTTTCCCCCACTATCTCTGAATTATAAATTTATATTAAAGTGTTCAGAATGTTCCTCAGTCCAGTTTTTATGGGCTTAATAAAGATTCGGAGGAAGTCGGAGAACGGCGGCATTTGAAGTTAGCCCATATGTGTATCAATAGAATTCATAAAATTTAGTATGAAGTTAAGATGCATAAAATCTATCGTTTTTAAGTCTAAGGCAAATTATGAATCTTTAAAAATATACTACAGTCCCTGGACAAATTATTAGACGCACTGCAAGATTTCATGTATCAATCAATGATGAACAAAATACTTTTAGAAGGACATTTGTGTTCCTATACTTAAGCTATTGAATAGAAAATACTATATGCTATACTTAATACATATATCGACATTTTTTTTAATGATATGGCATTCTTTGGTATGTTTTCATCATAACTAAAAAAAATACAGTGCGTCTCAATAATTTGTCCAGGGACTGTAAATGACTAATATGTTATGCAATCCATCTTTAATTTAAAAACATGTAATGTAGAAAGTAGTGAATACAAGTGTTTTGTAGAAATTTATAAAGAAGACATTCATTTTCATGTGAAATATGTTTTTTGGCGAATTCCTATAGTGTATTAAAAGAAAATATTTTAAAGCCTTTTTTGAACAAAAATCTGTAACAGGCAGGATGTTTTAAATCATAAATGTTGTATAAAAGGTCTGTTTAATTCAGCTTCGTTTATATTAAGTTATCGAATCAGTCATTCTTTTAAATTTATGTATAATACTACCAATATTTTTATATGTTTAATATTAGTATTAAAACATCATTAAGCTGTTTATAATGGAAATTGTGCACACATGAGAAATTTCTCAAAAAAATTCACTTATATCCGTCTACGAATTTTAAGAAACTTAAAAAAATCATTTTCTTAATTGTTTGAAACTATAAGTTTTTCTTCTGTTACTGTTTGTGCTTTTTGATTAAAAACTTAACACCATTATAAACACTTGGAGACAAAGCATTTTTTTAGCATCGGTCAAATTCTAAATTAAAGTATCTTTACTATACAGAAAGTGCGGTAAACCTGGCCATTATAATTTCTTTTATGTACTATACATGTAGAATGAAACTTTTTAATCGGAAAATAAAGTACTTGTTTTGTTAAGTTTTGAAAATTCTTTGAAAAAACGAACGATTATAATGCCATTAAATACACATTAACATAAAAAATGTTTATCAGAACCCCTTGGAATACACCTTACTTGGGAATCGTATGATTGTTTCCCACGTAATTATATTTAACGTAAAAAATTTAGTTTAGAGAACAGATAAAAATGTTAATGTTACATCCTAAATCCAAAAACAGAACTGAAAATCTGAAATTTTGAAGGTTAACCCCTCTGACCGTGCAGATAATTATATCATTTAAATAAGTTCGGCGCCATCACTGATCTGATTATTCAAAGCATTCTGCAAAGCTGCTTCACAGACCTGCATGAGATTTACTGAACATCGAATGAGCAAATTTTGAAGAAATGTTACTAGTTGTTTAATGTTAATGAGTTGTAATGCAAAAAGTCAGCAGATGGCGACACTATTTAAACTTTGTCAATAAGACATAACATACACCGATGTTATTTCATTCAATTTTTTTAAATGATGATATGAGATTGTCATACCTGTGAAAATGGTGATAACATGACAAACCAATTCTTTTGCAAAAAATTATGATTTCAAAACTAAAGCATTAGCTCTATGGGACTGACAGTCCCTCTTAAACTAACAGTTCGGGCGATCACTTGATCCTGATTAATATCAAAGCGATTCTGAAAAGCTGCCTTCACAGACCTGCATGAGATTTACTGAATATCTCATAGCAAAAAGAAATAGTTCGATGTATTCATCGTAATGAGCCGAATTGGAGAGAAAGTCTCATATTATTGGCGACTGATCGCTTTCTTTGGCATAGACACCATCACGTTAAACAGCAATTCATAAAACCATGTCATTTATACTTTGGATTTTAATACCAATATAATCGCATACAAATATCGATATTCATAAAAGTCAACAAATAAGTATACTGTTTCTACACTTGAACACAAGACAAGTTGTTTCTTCAAACACACGTGATTTGGGCATAGTTATATGCTGTCATGTTTGCCCCTCATTTATATTTGCCAAGGCTTGGTCCACCAAAGAGCATCGATGTACATATGACTGGAAATATATCTTCAGTAGCAAAGAATCTCAACTTGTGCGACCATTCGGCTCCAACCAAATGGCGGACGCACATGTCCGGCAGCTAAAAAGTCATTTGGAGACGAATATAGAATTGGATTGGAAAATTTTAGTGGTAGTGAGGTTTGTTGAATAAGTTGAAAGAAGCCAACCAGCAGCAAAGTTGGAGAAGAAGTCCAATAGTTAGCTCTTTTTATCTGGCCTTATGGTTTTAATAGACGTATTTTCTATTGAGCGGACTACCCAGTACATGAAAGATGTAGTTACGAAATTCACATTCTTCAAAGTATAACTAAGACATAGGGTCCGATCCGTTCATTGGAGAATTTTGATAATGGTAAATTCAATTGGACGAATTCACAAATGAATGAAACGGGCCCGTGTCCTAGTTATACTTTGGAAAATGTGAGTATTGCAATTCTACTCTACGTATAGAAGAGTCACAAAGACAAGTCATAGTTTGGGAGATTTAACCAACATTTTGTTTCACTGTTAGAGTCAATTTAGAGTTTTATAAACCATTTGTTACCTACCGTGCTTTCACCAAGATAAGCTCTTGGTGAACGCGGGTTGCTATATTGCAGGACCCTGATATCAAGTGTCTCTAGTCCATCCTTTATCTGAAGACTGACTCGTTTTCAAAAGTAGCGGTTTCAATAGCGTTCGCTGTACGGTACCGGGTGATCCCCGTGGCAATGTTAAGTCAATGCGTCGTTCACATGCTGCAGAAGCAAAAATCGTACTTATTGTTTTACCTGAGCTTTTAATCAAGAAGTGACGATGTTAGAGGAATTTCAAGTGCGTAAAAACTCGCTGCCGCACATTTCCACACAGTTTAGCCCCGTTTTTGTTTCCTTCAAGAGAAAATATTACATTCTGCTTTCTGTGAAAATAGTATTAGCCAAGCTTGCTAAGTGTCTTTTCAGCGTTTTCGTTTCACTTTATCTTTCGGCCTTTTGTGCACAGCGGGAGAAGGGGTCACTCGAGAAGTTTCAATCTCGGAAATCAACCAGTAGGTTTGCATTTTTCCTTTGCCCTAGGAAATAAATAATTAATATAAAATAATCATTACGAGAACCTAAAGGGGTAAAAGTACACTGCTCACAACAATTAGGGGAACGCATGGTTTAAACCCTTTCATCCCCAATGATTCCATTTTAATCATCAACTTGCGATTTGTTTTTTTTCACTAAGTTGAGCTTACATTGTAAAAAAAAAACCTGAAATTTCAGGAGAAAAATTCCTGATTTTAACGGAACTTTCCCGTAACGACTGAAAACGGGTTTTTTCCTTCTGAAAACGGGTTTTTCCTTCTAAAAACGGAAAATGTCCGTAAACCACGAGCAAAGAGACGAAAACGGAATTTTTCCGTTTTTAGAGCTGCCATACTTTTATTGCCCTATCGTAGAATTGGCGATAATGCACTAAGAATACACACATCGAAACTCGAACATCAAATACCTGTATTACCAGGCCCGTCAGTGGCCGAGTAGTAAGGGCATCAGCCTAGAGATTCAACCGTCTCAAGAGTGCGGGGTTCGAATCCCACCTACTGTCAGTCATCCTATAAATCGGATATGTGCTGGAAATAGTAGAAAAATCCTCAATTCACGGATGGGCCCGAGTACACTGAAACAGACGTGCTCGCTAAATCTGCCGATCTCGAAGTCGTGACTTGACCAGGGTTCTAAATTACGAGTAACGAGTAAAATTTTAATAACGGAGAAATAAGAAACGGAACTTAAGTAGGAAACACGGGAAAATGCAAAATGGAAAATTTTAACAACGGAGAAATAAGAAACGGATTTTAAGTAGAAACACAGGAAAATTCAAAATGAAAAATTTTAACAACGGAGAAATAAGAAACGGAACTTCTGTAAATACACGGGAAAATACTTAACGAAACGGGAAAGTCCCGGCAACTCTGCTGCCGGCACTTTTCCCTTTAATTTCAGTAACAAAAATTTACAGTGTACTCTTATTTATCGTTAGATGGAAGAATCGTGTCTTTTGAAGAATTAAATAATGTTTGTTTTAATTAATTGAAAATATGAAAAACATGGTAAAATAAATTTCACTCCCAAAAAATTTTATGAAATAAATTGACCCTAAATTCTTCACGTTTGCATTCTTATATGTTTAAAAATTGATGTTAACTTTTTTTAACAAATAAAGTTTTAAAAAAAATATTGTTATAATTTATTCAAAAGTTATGATTCTAATTTTTCCCTCTTAAATTTTAATTAAAAAAGTTAAGATATTTTTCACTGTTTTTTACCATTTCATTTTGGATGCATAATGAATCTATTTCACAAATTTTAGATTCTTAGAATAAAAAATAAGAAGTTGGAACTGAAAGGGTAAACAAAAGTACGCAAATTGCTCCCCTAATTGTTTTGAGCAGTGTACATGCTATATCGCCCAGTATTTAGTAAAGAACAAATTATCAATTAGTAGTTATCTTAGAATTAAAGTTTCTAAGGCTTACAATAGGTAACAGTTCGACGAGAAAATAGTGTTAATTAATTTAATACGACTTAAGCACATAATGATACACTGCTTAAAATAATATGCATAATTTTATGACTTATGATCTTGTGTCAATGGACTAATTACAAAATTTATTTTTGGATAAAGGAAAATTATTTTAAATACATAAAAATTAAGAAGACTATTTTACTATTTAGTAATTTAAAGTATATTTTTTACAAAGGTATTATTTTATTTTAAAAAGCTAAAAAGAGTTCGACTTATAAATTAAAAATTTAATATTTATTTTCCATGACAGATTTTGTCTAAGTAATCGAATAATATTGCAGATGACTATATAATTAAAAAAAAAACCTCCAAAACAATATAAATATATATTTCTGAAGCCGATGTGCCTTAAAAAAAAAACTTCCAATTTTAATGGCCATTTCGATTATTATCACCAAATTCCTTATCAATTTGAGGGAAAATTATAGGTTTTTTGCAATTTTACAGGATACATTTTTATTTTTATAGAGGTTTCGACTTACTTACCTTTACTTCTATCTGTTCGCGCGGCTCCAACTTAAAAATTCCAAAGTAATCCAAAGCGACTTTTGTCTCTGGACTAACATGTATTTTAAGAGCTGAAAATATATTTAATTAGTTTCAATTTCAGCATGAAAGTTGCTCCAGATGACAGTACATTTTGTAATATTGGAATGAATTACTTACGTTCCCCCGTCGATTCCATCCTGGACGCAGTGTTGATTGTATCTCCGAATAAACAATATCTCGGCATCTTTTGACCTCAGACACCACGCGCACAACATGGACCTGTCAATGATATAAATCAATTTTAAAAGGGGTACAAACTTGCCTTAATAGATTATTTTCGGTACTCATAAAATATCTGGATACTAAATCCATAAGATATCATGGTTTAAAGTATTAGATGAGGACCAGATCACGTGACATCCAATGCTATCGACGGGACCAGCATGGAGACCTGAATAAGAGGGCAAATAGGCCAGTGCTGCCACCACATTAAGGAGAAAAATACTACGATAAATATTGTTTAATTCTAAAATTATAAAAAAATACCATATAAGTAATAGCTGCATTATGGAATCTTCTTAGTGACTTTTTAAAAAAAACGTTAAACGCTTTTTTAGAATTTTTATGGTATTTTATTGTAATTTTAGAATTAAACGGTATTTTTTCGTAGTACTTTTCTCCTTAATGGGGTGGCAACACTGGCCCATTTGCCCTCTTATTCTGGTCTCCATGCACGTCCCGTCCTTAGCATTGGAGGTCACGTGATCTGCCATTCTAATACTTTAACTATGATATCTATGACTAAATCATACACATTTTTATCCTACTACTTTCTTCTTTTAATTCAAAAATAAATTTTAAAAAATATTCGAAAGTAAATATTGACATCGTGACGATTTCCGTTTGTCCATTTGTCTACAGATTTGACTATTTCCTGTGTGTGAACAGTGTCATGGGGGTTAAGAAACCTCAGCTCATGGGCATTTTGTACCAATCCCAAATATCTAAAGTGATGCGGCAATTGCGTGCGCCCTCAAACTGACGTTAAGGGGTGTCGGAAGGTTCTATCTCGCTCATGTTAATTTTACTAACTTTAGGAACATTTCATCTTTAAGTGGGTCGATAAAATGTGTACCAAGTATGCTTGGGAACTAAACACTGGGACGCGTGAGGCTGACCACCTTACCGGGACATATGCCTTGCACCCAGTGCCCTAGGTCACGAAAGCTGAAATGGGCACGGCAGGCCTTGGCCCAGTAATGGGCTGTTGCGCCGAGGAGTTTAGTTTTTAGTTTAGGAACATTTTTCTCAGGAACTGTATGAGATATTATTATGATTTTTTTTATAGTTTGTTCCTTACATATAGTTCTTTGATTTAAACTGGGGATATTTCCCAGTATAAAAAATACTGTTAAAGTGTTTTTTTAAGTATTAAAAAACTAAAAAAAAAATCCTGTTTAAAGTTATACAACTTTTTTCAGCAGAGATATTTAAAATTCCTCAGTTTAAATCAAAGAGCTATTAATGGGGAAGAAATAATAAAACAAAACATGTTGATATCTTTTATAGTTCTTGAGAAAAATGTTCGTAACTGTTGAAAAACCTTATATTTCAGGAAACGCAAAAGAAAATTAAGATATAGGTAAGAACTGATATAAAGAGTTTCAGAAAAATGCTTATAAAAAAAAGTACTAAACAGAAATCAATAACCTTGTTCTTAAATTAAGGCTATAGATATGCTGTAAAAATAAAAGAAAAACAGAAAATCGACATTTTAGACCCAAACACCCATCCGACTCCTCTTAACTAGTTCCGAAGCGCCTGGTTAGTGGTAGCTAGTAGAAGAACCACAATTAAAGTTCTAAGCTCAAAATGCTATGAAAAAAAAACATTGATCAGAAAAATGTCAAATTTCGAACCCCACGAAAAGGGTCTTATTCTACCTCATTCGAAAACAACGCGTTCGAGGGCAGCACTACTCGACGTAAGTGGATCTTTCTAATTTTTTGAGACAGAGGCCAGGCAGAGAAACTCAAAATTGGCTTGTCGCATCCTCCCAAGAGGTATTAATTTGGTATAGGAACTTTGAGGACTTTGTGACTTTAACGTAACCTGTCTCCATTAGCGTAAATATGAAGCTTTTCGGCCAGTAGGGCTCGAACTTTCAACCTAAAAGGGATGCCATTCCAACACTCTCCCCTAGTCACAATGTTAAAAATTAGGCACTTTGTTTCACCAAAAATATGGTTCCTAGTAGCTGCAACTGCTGTGTGGTGAAACGTTAAACCATATTTTTGGTATTCGGTTGAACCATTTCTCAGGTTTTTGTTTCCAACTCCAAAAAAAAGGTTCAACCAAACACCGTAAAAAAGGAAAAACATTTCACCACACAGCCGTTGCAGCTACTAGGAACCAATATCATGATGAAAGGAACCAATATCATGGTGAAACCAAGCACAAAACTTTTAACAGTGCAGGCTATCCCGGCCGCTTTGACTATTGAGGAAAGGCTCACCGGAATGTATCCCAATCCTGAGCTTCACCGTGTCCTCCGGTCTGTGCCGTATATTGAAGGTGGTGACCGCCTTCAGCAGAGCCAGGGACATGCGGGCGATTTCTTTGGCGTGTCGCATCCCGTTTCGGTCGGGCAGACCGGAAACGACCATGTAGGCATCTCCAATCGTCTCCACCTGAGATCATAAAAATGATTTTGCTATATGTGATATACACTGTTAAAAATTTTGTGCTTAGTTTCACCATGATATTGGTTCCTAGTAGCTGCAAAGGCTGTGTGGTGAAATGTTTCACTTTTTTTTCGGTGTTTGGTTGAACCATTTTTCTGGATTTGGAAACAAAAACCTGAGAAATGGTTCAACCGAATACCAAAAATATGGTTTAACGTTTCACCACACAGCCGTTGCAGCTACTAGAAAGGAACCAATATCATGGTGAAACCAAGCATAAAATTTTTAACAGTATAATATCAAATAATTTATAATAGTGTAACTCGATAATGAGTTTGCCTTGGGCTGTAAAATCACTGTGTCGTAGAAAATGACTGGGTTTGTTGCTTTAAGCACTCAATAGCTACAATCAATAAAAAGATACTACAAAGATTAATTACTTCACGAAAAAAATTGTCTATGTCATTTTTTTGTAGATACGAGGGCTCAAGTACTCATGACAAAGAACTCAAGGGAGAATAGAACCAGTAGGCATTAGATTAGAATAACTAGATGTAAATCCATTAGAAATCCATTAGATGATAAACGGTGGTGACTTACATGGATCTCTAATTTCATACTTAAAAAATTTAATATTTTTGTGTCAATGAACACGTTACTAACTTCTTTGAGGATAGCAAATTTTCCCTTTTTCACAAACTTTAAGTTTAGTATATTGTTTACGGTTCGCAAGCACCGTTTTTAACAGACCTGAGTGCAAACGAAAAACTTTCAAGCTCATTTTCTCATTTTCACTTTTTTTGTCACTTAGCAGGTTCTTCCACTAAGTTCTTCAAATATGATAATTATTTTTTAATAATTATATTTGATCAGTAATCGTTATATTGCAGTGTGTATAAGCGTTATATACATTTAGCCCGTAAATATGTATATAGATCACTTATGATATTTTATCAATAATTTTATTATGTACACTCTTAAAACAAACGAGCGGTTTTAACTCAGTCTGAGTTAATTTCCACTCATTTCCGTGCCAAAAAGGCACTTGCCCTATAGGAGTGGATTTCACCTTTTGCGGAGTGGGTAAAGAAATAAAAGAAACAATCTACGCCTACACTCTTAAAACGGGCGTTTTAACTCAGTCTGAGTTAATTTCCACTCCTTTCCGGTGCCGAAAATGCACTTCCCCTATAGGAGTGGATTTCACTCTTTTGTTTTAAGAGTGTATATTCTCTATTTATCATTTACACTAAATTTTAATTCGACTTTACTTCTTAAAAGTTATTCAAACAAAAATCATTTCTAAACATTTTCCGTAGACACTGCTTAAATGATCAAACCTTTTTTTTTAAATATTAACAAATGATTAAATGTTAGTTTTAAACCATCAGGAATAGCCAGTATATACGTTTCAGGTAATAATTATCATTGCGTGATACTTTAATTGCAAATCTTTTCGTAAATATCTGTTTAGTTAAAGCAGGAAACTTTTTATGGATGTGAGAATATACAGCTGGGATCCTGTGGATAAGTAGGCAAAATTCCCGAATGATAACCTTTAAACTTTAAATTCTAGGAATGCCTGATAAACCGAAAAATATTTTTATTCTGTGACATTATTTAAAAAAATATTAGCTAAACGCAGGTTTAGGAAGGAAAATATTTTTTTAAAAACATGTTGTTTTATTTTTTAAAAAAATATGTGAGAAGTTAAAAATTCAAGCAACTATATTTTCTAGCTAAAAGAATTGATAGAAATATATAATTCATTAAACACAATTTAAAATAAACAATTTATTGTATTAATAAAATAATAAACTTTCGTAAATATACACTGGACAACGAAATAAGCGTTTGAAAATCCACGTTATGATCTTAGTAATTCATAATACTGGTTGGGTATACATTTCTTCACGTATGCAAAAAAAAAGTGTATCACAGTTTAAGTTTTAGTTTAATTATCGTCGCACTAGAGCTACACGAGGGCTATCGGCGACGGGCGACGTATTTTAGAACCACAGTCAGTGACGAGCGACACCTGAGTAAGCACCCAACGCAACCATTAAGGGCGACATCGTACGCAGCGTTGGGACTTTGGAGGGTATTTAACGTGCACTCCCTCTACACGGGGTATTATTCGTTGGACATTTTTGGCTGCACGGACCGTTTATAGGTCGGTAGTTATTTTGACATTTCCCGGACCCGAACCTGGAACCTTTCGCATGCTAGGCAAGCGCCTAACCGACTGGGCTCCCCAGCCCCAAATTGTATCTAAATATCATAATATATAAATATTTCAGTTCTTTCTTGTTTCTCTTATAGTAAAGTTGCACTTTTATTAGCGTACTTTCTTTGAAAACCGCGTTAAGAAATTCAAACTTGATATTTTATTTGAATTACAAAAGAATCTAACTCAAAAACAACAAACCTCAATTTTACTGCAATCAACACTTGGATTAAGAAAATACGAGAAACAGCATTTTGTAGTTAAACAATTATCTTAAAATGTAACATTGCTACGTATATTATAGACATTACTAAAAACATGTTTTTATAAAGTTATCATAAATAAGTGTCAACAAACCAATTAACCATATTAATGGCACTACACATAAAACTGCTGGCGTCATATTACAAATTTGCCTCTTTTTCTAACACAAAGCGTAACCAGATAGGTTCATTACGATCGAGTTGCAGCCGAAAGGAAAACGATGGAAAAACCAGTTTACTAAGTGAAGACTTGATCGTTGTTTTTATACACCCAAAAACACCATTTGGCTTATGATTTGGTGTGTGTGGGGGGGGGGGGGGGTAGGTACGTAAGATAGACACAGAAATAATTTTTTACTGTCACAGAGAAAGGAATGTACACCCAGGGCGAAGGCGGGAATCGAACCCGCACCCGTTACAGCGTTATGATTTGGTGAAACGCTCTATTCAATGAAGTAATAATTGAAGAGCTTAGTGGAAGAACGTGCTAAGTGACGTTTTTGAAAAAATTGAGATTTTCGTGTTAATGAACAGATTGTTCCATCCTTCAAAGGGAACAAGATTCTCCTCTTTCATAAATTTTAATTTAAGTATACTTTTTAACTTCTGAAGTGCCGTTTTTAATGGATATAAAGGCAAGCGAAAAACTTTAAAGCTCATTTTCTCAGTTTCACCTTTTTGTCACTTAGCACGTTCTTCCACTAAGCTCTTCAATTCAGTGACCCAATTCAACAGTCTATAACAGAGGTTCTTTTTTTGTTTGAAGGGAAATATTCAAAACTTGTAATCAAATCTTCCAAATGTTATGGGTAATTTATAAAATGCTCGACCCGTGCAGCCAAAAATATCCGACGAATAATACCCCGTATGGAGGGAGTGCACGTTAAATATCCTTATAAATTCTGACGCTGCGTACGATGTCACCCTTAACAGTTTCGTTGGTGCCTACTCAGGTGTCGGCTTGTCACTTGACTGTGGTTCTAAAATACGACGCCCGTCGCCAATAGCCTTCATGTAGCTCTAGTGCGACGATATTTCAAACTAAACTAAACAATGGAGCTCATAAAAAACAGCAAGTACAATCGGGGGATTTATACATTTTAGACTAGTGTACGATAGTTAGGGTTAGGTTGAATTATGGTTGCACTAGAGCTACAAGAGGGCTATTTGCGACGTGTACGATAGTTAATCACATTTTCCAGTCATTAAAAATACAACTATTATTTCTCAGGGCACTTTGGTGAATAAATATGCATTTTTCTAACATGCGATTATATTTACTTGTAAGTCCATACCCTATATATTTTCTTAAGTTATTGGTTAATTAAGAATTTGTTTCAATATAATATATGACATATTATAACTTAACCCCCTCAAAATCTTATATTTTGTACCCCAATTAACTTAATAACTTAAATTATCTTTCTCATATATCTTTAATATCACTTAATACTTTAGCATCCCAACCACACCCTGTCGGCGACAAACAGTCGCCTAGATCAATCGTTCCCACAGAAACTGTTTAGTCATCACATTTTTAAAGTTGATCTTTCAAACTTTCTCATGACTCTGATTGGTCAGTGGAGCGGGGCTCGAGATTTTTCACCCTTTTTGTGAGCATTCGATCACACTCTCTCGTCGGCTACAGACGGCAAATTAACCTCTTCCTGATGAATAACTCTTAAATAAAAGATCTTTAATTACTCCGAAGTTTCCCTGTCGACTTATTTTACATATATCCTCTTATGTTTGCATAGAGGGAATTATGAATAAATACATTCTCAAATTTCCCACTCGACTTTCAGCATTAGTCAAAATGCCCGGACAATCTGATACTTTCTATATAATTTATCACTTTGTCACATCCCCTCGGGAGTTTTTTAAATTTCCCGGGCGTTATGATTCATGCCCAATTATTTATATTACCCGTAACATATAAAAGAGCACACAACTTCGAAAATATACATTATGCGAGTATCATTAGCCCGTTTTTAAATATTTAAATTATGCGTCCACTCACGTTACCAAAGACACTTTGTTAGGTTACATATAAAATCACTTGGTGACTTTAAAAAGGCTTCACTTTTTTATTCGCCAAGCATCTCCCACTTGTTAAGCCTCCATGTATAATAGCTAATCGACTATGAACAGTCTCAAACACGGTCCAATTACTTTTAAAGTGGATAATTCACGCCTTCCGACACTTTTGACAGAGTTTATCCTTCATTTTATTTAATGAAGGACATTAACAAAAGTAAAAGCATGAACTTTAAGACAACGAAAAGACAGCGCTAAATTGTCGTTGAAAGATTCTGGATTTTTAAAACTATTTATGATCGTTCCTACCAAGCTGCCAGGAAGCTGTCGAAAAGGATAATTTGTGTTTTCTGCACGATTAAATCAAATTTAGAAGAGATACATTTTATTGTTCAGTGTTTTTTGATCATTTTAATATTTTCGTATGTTGCCGCGAGTTAAAACTTTAAATTTAATTTTTTAAATTTACTACCGATTCGACATAATGTTATTTTTCGAATGATTTTATATTTACATCGTAATAATTCTTTTTGTAATTTAAAAGTAAATATATCAGCTAGACGTTTAAATGAAATTTATCATATCCCATTTCCACATAAAGAAATTTTTCGAAAACATTTTTCATATTTAGCCCCAAAAGTATTCAATAAACTACCTACTGAACTTCAAAATATCCCTTCTTTATGCAGATTTAGAAATTCTTTATTTAAATTTATTTTGTCAATAGACGATATTGATGTATTTTTTAATTTATAGAAGCGAACTGTTTTTATATATATATATCCCGCTGACCAGAATTTTGGCATTTTGTTTGGATTATATAGCATTGCCACATTTTTCTTTTTGTGTATATTTATGCATTTTAATTTATTATTTTTTGTGTTTTTTTATTTTTTTATTTAAACTTATAAGTGTCTTATTATTGTCTTATCAATTATAATTATGTTTATTTAGTCACATATACGGGGTTTCTTTAACCCCCTTGTGACAAACAATTTTTTTTCTGTAATGTTTGTTTTGTGTCAATAAAGTGTTTGTTTAAAAAAAACTTCCGGTCGTTAGACCCGGGTTTTTACAGTTTTCATGCATCAGTCTTTCTAGAAATAAACATACATTTCAAAATTGTGTAAATAACGAATTTTTATTGATGTTTTACTTTTTTTCATTTGTAAATGATTTTGAAAAAAGGCAATCTTTTCAACGTCAAAAATAAATCTAAATCCTTTTGAATTCAATTCGAGGTAGTAGAAAGGAGAAGGAATAAATAGCAAATCAGCATTAATTCCTATTTTGTTTGGAGCAGCGGAAAAGAAAAGGTGCAAATATGTAAAGTCAAAGATGTAAAGCGTAAAATATGCAAACGCGCAGAAATTTATCTATCAAAAGTTCAAAGAATTCGTAAAGGTTTTTAAAAAAAAACCTTTATGAATAAATATATTTATAAATTTAAGAAAAAATGAGTTTAACAATAAATTACTACATTGAAAACTATAGCCCGAAACATAATGTTTTTGTAGAATAATAATACGGCAAAATTCATAACTATTTGAATGTCGAAAGTTTCTATAATTCTAAGAAATGTTTGTAAGAGATAAGAAAAGTTTTGTTTGAATATTTTTTTTAAATAAGGATCTTACCTTATACACTTCAAAATCATTTATAATCGCATCAAAACATGTGTACAAGTCGTTTAGGAAATCCACCACCTATGGATGAAATAAAAGATTTTAATTAAAATACAGGAAAAACTAGATGTATGTATGGGGATCAACATAAACACCCAATACTAGCCCACCCGACTGAGTAATTACTTTGTCGCAGAGACAGTTCAGAATTGGACAAGCACGTAAGAGGTTGCAGGATCAAAACCAACTCGGACCGTACCTGCATCGAGCGTGGCGCCATCTAAGAACACATATCTGCCTTCATGCAACCACAACAAAGTAATAGATTCAAAACAGTCATTAAGAGTCTTGTATGGTAACAGATATTTATACAATTCCAAAGTTTGGCCCCGGTTTTTTAATTAAAGTATACGACATGGACTCACGAAACCTTACCAAAAAATATATAAGTTATTTTGCCATTAAAATAATTAATAAGTATAATTTTAAAGATATTAATTAGTTATAATTAAAACAAAATTTTTTAGTCGTTATTCACAAACTTCAGATGGCAGCACTAACGGCATGTGAATATCTAAACAAAGACATTTGTTTTAGTTGTAACTAATTTAATATCTTTTAAATTATACTTATTAATTATTTCAATGGCAAAATCACTTTCTTCTGTATTTTTTGGAAAGTTTTTGTGAGTGCATGTCGTTTACTTTATTTAAAAACAGGGGTCAAAGTTTCCCCATTGTAATTGTATAGCGATCTGTTACCATACAAGACCCTTAAAAGTCTTGAGTTTCAACGCAGGCAACAAAGTCCCGACACTCACTTCAGGCAACACCACATTAACATAGATATCATACTTAAAGTATTAGATTGGCGGATCACGTGACCTCCAATGCTAACGACGGGACGCGCATTTTAAGAGGGCAAAATGGCCAGTGTTTGCTGCCACTTTAAGGAGAAAAATACTACGAAAAAATACCATTTAATTCTAAATTACAAAAAAATACTAGAAAAGAATTTAAAGTCACTAAAAAGATTCCAAAATGCAGCTAGTATTTTTACAATATTTTTTTGTAATTTTAGAATTAAATGGTATTTTTTCGTACTATTTTTCTAATTAAGGTGGTGATAACACTGGCCATTTTGCCCCCTTATTTGGCCTCCATGCGCGTCCCATCGTCAGCATTGGAGGTCACGTGATCTGCCAATCTAATACTTTAACTATGATATCTATGCACATTAACCATTTCTCCTCTGACTCACTAAAAGAAGAGTACTGTCGTTGCTTGGTTGGTTGGTAGACATATATATTCAGGTTTGTGTGCTTGGTCAGAGACCCGCTTATAAACCTTCGTCAAGTAAGACAGACACAACATACAACACACACACATAAGTGGATCCATTTAATTTTTAGAGACAGAGGCCACTAGAGACCCAGAATTGGCTTGTCACCCCAGAGTATTGATTGTATGGGAACTTAGAGGACTTTCGGACCCAACAGATTTAACGAGCACGTACTCCGCATATACTCGGTAGGTCTTCAGTGGTACCAAGACTCGATCGCAGGACCTTCCGATCCCGAGACCGAGACGCTGACCACTAGGCTCACTACGGCCCTGAGTACTGTCGTGATCAGGACAAATACCCAATATTTGCCCTCGTGACCGAGTAATTGCTGATAGTTTAAATTGCCACTATAATAATAGAAAACCTACTTATGTTTTATTTTTCTACACACATGCATTTCTTACAATAAGGTGTAGGGCCGTGGATAGCCTAGTGGTCAAGGCTTTGTTCTCGGAATCGGAAGGTCCCTCGATCGAGTCCCGATACCACTGAAGACCCACCGAGTATATGCGGAGTACGTGATCGTTAAATCTGTGGGTCCGAAAGTCCTGCGGGCGGTCATGGCGCAGTTTCCCATGGGTACAGGTCCCTGGAGACTATTTCTCTCCCCTTCAGGGACATGTCTAAATTGCGGAGGTGGCGATAGATTTCAGCATCTGTCAGCACGATGCCAAGTCGGATTCTTACCGTGTAGTCTCTACACGAGCATCTCTCCTCAGGAACCGCACTCATTTGCCTTAATCCTTTCCCGCTCCGCGGGAAGAGCTTGAGTTTCCCAAGTGGCATTAGTAACAACAACAACAATAAGGTGTAAGTCTTGTTCATACATAACTAATTATTATGTAGCAGCTATATAACAAGCACCACCCACTGACAAAAACAGATGCATTCATGGGGTCAAAAGGAGTTATCTAGTCATAATCAACATAGGTGGAGCCATACAATGACTAATTGGAGAAGTCATTGGTAATCCGACTGCCACAAACCCATATTGTATTTCAAAATGGACAGGAATCTTATTCAAAGAAACTATAGATATATTAATTGAAATTACTTGAATGGGTGTGCTGAGTGAACACATTTGAGTAAACCCCATGACGTCACTGAAGAAAACGGTGACGCTATCGAAATACTCCGGCACCACAGCTTTCCCCCGCTTTAGTTGTTCAGCTACTGATCTGCAAACACAAAAGACAATTAAATGAACAGAAAATCACATTTATCTATTATTTTATAAGAATGTTTAAGACTGATATGAATAAGAATGTTTAAGACTGATATGAATAAGAATGTTTAAGACTGATTTTTATTATCTATTGTAAACATATTTCCGACAACAATAGAATAGACTTGAAGATATATGAAGAATAACAACGTTGATTCTTGGTGCAGTTTCATTGTGTAAAAATTTAAATGTTCGGAACACAAGAGGCCTGCCTTCTTCAGATAGTATAAAATTCAATCTGAAAGCGAAAAAAACAGTTTTCAGACTAAATTGTGTACCGAACATTGAGCTAGAAGGGAAACTGGAGTGAGGTGTCAGCGAGCCGAAAACCCACTCACACCTTTTTGAGCGAACAGGGCAGAAAATGACTATTTTCCCTACACTTGTATGCAATGCTTGTATGAGACACCTCTATCGTATTGACTTGGGCTCCTAAATGTATTTTAACATTTTTAGTTCGAAATAAATTAACTTTCTTTAACTTTAAATTCCAACTTTTTAAAGAAATGACCAGGTGGATCACTAATTAAGAACCAGCTAAGACGAACCCAATAGCGAAATAGGCAAGTTTCTAGGTTTTTTGCCCGGTTCGTTTCTGCTGCAGTGCCGTGTATTCCTCTGCGTTTCGTTATTGAACCGGCAGGTTTGCTGCTCAGTTCAGTGAATCACACACCTCACTCCACGTTTCTTCTAGCTCAATGGTACCGAATTATTGTTATTTGGAATAAGCTGGGCTTCTTGTGTTGCCACCAAAACATGTAAATTATTACAAAATAAAACTATTTACTCAAAGAATCAGCGTTATTTTTTGCTTGTACTTTCATGTTTCCTGCTCACAGTTGTGGATATTATCTGAATAATTATAATGGACGTTTTATAAATAAACTTAAAGAAAAACTGTGTTATTTCAATGGCTATACTATCACACAACGAATGGATATGCACTGTCACTATGATAACGCATCAGCAAAGTTGTTCAATCAATATCATGGCACAACTTGTTGGCCTCTTTTTATATTGATATTCTGAATTTTATTATTATTATTATTATTATTTTTATACAGAAACAATAAGTACAAAATAAACACTCTGGGGATTTAGAATCCCATACGAGTGAAAGAAATTCAAGACATTTTTTATAAAACAATACAGGGTAGATATGACAATGAAATTTGGCAAAGTCGTCGGTGCTATTTAAAAATAAACAATAGAGAACCCAAAATTGAATGAAATTGAATCAAATTAAGTTATCAACTGAAAACAGATAATTTTTTAGCTTTTTTTTGAAAACGATGAAATTTGGTATAATTTGCAGATCAACAGGGAGATTATTGTATTGGAGATTATTTTGGATGGCTTTATTTATTACAACAATAGAGTAATATTTTATTAGTTTATTGACATGAATCGAGTGCAATAAAAGCGAAAATATTTCAATTTCTTCTGATCGGAATATGTACCTGGGCAACACTTGGTACAGCAACTCCTCCGACCTCTTTTTCTCTTCCATGAATGCGGCTGTACGCTGTTCCACCAGCGACTCCAAATTGTGCGCATACTGTTCCATGCGCATCAGTAGGTTGTCCATGATATTCACCTCGCCATTCTGACCCCTACACAATTGAATACATATTGGGTTCAATACTATGAAAAGTGCCAATTAACAGATATGACCAATTACAGACGAAATTAAATTATATTATCAATCATCTATTAAAATTTCAAAAGGTAGCGAAAAAAGGTTCTATAACGTGGTTAAGCACGTGTTTACGAAAATTTGGTAAAAGGTAATCGTATTTCGGAAACAAATGGAATTTTTCTAAACGTCGCACCGATCTGACTAATTTATAAGAAAATTGTTGCTGTTTTTTTATTTGTTTCTAGAATTGTCAAACTGGAACTCCTCTGGCTTATTTACGTACACATTATCACTTGGCATACAAAAATATATTATATATTTCTATTAATTTAGGGTAATTTAAAGAATTATGCTATTCAAAAGTGGGCATATTTGAAGAATAAAGTAAAAACTTTTCTTTGTTTTTCCTGCCAGATATTTTAAAAGTTGCATCATAAAACTTTGAAAACTGTATACGAGGACGATTCAATGACGTAGTTCCCGTCTGGAAATTACGTTTTATACCTGACACTCGTTTCGGAAATTGATGTTACTGATCTGAAAGGTAGACTTGTAACAGACATATTTTGCATCTTATTGCTCATTTTAGGTTTTTTTTTATTATAAAAAGGAGCTATAATGTTGTTAAATATATTGAATAAAGTAGTTTCATTCAAAAGTAGATTTGTTGGGACAAAATAAAGCAAATGAGATATCTTTACAAAATGTACATCGCTTGTGGCGATCTGACTTTTGAAGCCTCAAATACTTTCCCAGCAGTACGAACTAAAAACAAAATGTGACGCTATTGGTAGAAATTAAAGCAAAAGAATCGTTACTAAACAAGAAAAATAATTTATGAGACTATTTTTCAAAATATTAAAAAAATCGGTTGGGACGCAAATTGACCTTTTTCCCAATATTGACCCTTTGATGAATATTATTAGCAGTTTTTGGTACTCTCACGAAAAATTACTTCCACAAAAAAAATACTCTAATTGGCATTAGAATTGACAATTATTTACCCCCCCCCCCCACCCCCCGTTATCATTTTTTGCCAACAGGCGACATGTTATGTTCATGACCAAATGCCCGTATCTCCTAAATAATTGTGATAAAAAATGGACTGAACATGGGCAAAACTAAACACAAGCAAACATGACTAAAGTTACGTGGTAGTTTGGCGCAACGGCTTAGCGTGTTATCTAGATCAAACATTAATTGAGAATGAGACAGACAAAAGGCTTCCCTAGGGAAACCCCTCCTAATAAGGAAATCCCCACAAAGGAAAATTAATTCTCGAAGCTCATTTACTTCAGCTGTATTTCAGATATTTACAAACGAGTTTTTTATGTAGAAAAGGGTATAGGATATGTCTCTAGAATCCGAGGTTTTGTAATTGGTTTAAATATATTTTTGATTTTTAGTATATAAATTTAATTCAATTAGATTTTCAGTACATAAATATGTCGTCTAGATGTCACACTTGCCGTCCGGTTTGGTTTGTCGACTCGCAAAAAAGAACGAACTCGCGGTAGTACAACAATACTTTTCAACTACTGTGCTTCATTCTTCTTCTTCGTGACAGCAGATACTCCGAACCGAACTGAAATTGTGACGACATGAGAGCTTCTCTGGCCTTATGAGTTCAATGGGTCGTGGTGACTTAGTGGGAAGCGATTTCTACTTATGTTTTACTTTAAAGCTGATATTTCCTAAAGTAGCGACCGTTAGATTCCTAAGTTATTCAACCGTCCCAAAACCCGATCTGCCTTTATACCTGTTGAGTATTCTGATTTCGGCTTTGATCTGGCTGAGGTCCGGCCTGTCGTCCGGTTCCTCTGCCCAGCAGTGTCGCATCAACGAGACCAGGCCGGCAGAACAGGTCTCGTTCGGAACCACTGGTCGAAAAGGGGGAGCCTCACAGACACGAATTCTTGCCAAAATCTCTGTAAAACACAGGCACATCAAAAGAAAATAGTTGGGATTTCATTTAAGGTAAAAATAAGTAAAATCGAAAGCTATGTTAAAAGTAATTATCCCTAAGTTTGTAACATCGATATTGATTTTATTGTAGAAAAAAGGTTAAAATGTTTTTTTCATATAAAGAGTGTGCGGAGGTACGGGTGTTAGCTGTGTTGTGCACGTACCTCCACGTTGAAGAAGTGAAATCCAAATACATCTCTCAATCATTAATGGATTTTAGGTTATATTTACAGGTAATGGAACATGCAAGTTCCGCTGATTACATTTGATAGTTTTGCAGTAGACATGATATTAATTAAGTTATGGTCCAGAGTCTAGTCGCTCCTCGCGCAGCGCGCGGGAAGGAGCGGAGCGTGATCAGTGCTCAAAGTCGGTGAGCGTCTGGTGCCGTGTGTCGTTCCACTTCCCACTGCGAAGTAGAGGAGTGGAACAAGTTGAGGTGTCTTACTACTTTTGTTGTGATGGTGCGCTAGCGTCCGGCGAGTGTCGAGGCGGCGGCAGTGACGTGTCGCCAACCGCTGCAAGTGTTTTTAATGATTTTAGACTGTATTGTATCGAGGTGGTAATCGTTATTCAAGTTAATGGATAAATTCCAGAATTTTTGCTTTTAAAAATCCCTATTCCTATGATGTCATATTTCAATACAATAGAGAAATCTTTTTCCTTAGATATTTACGATTATACTGATTTTGAGTAAATAAAATTTCTGAAAAAAAATTGTGTTTTGAATTTACTTCTGTGCTCGCGGCCTGCAATGAGTTCATAAACATTTTTAATTTTCATTTTAATCTACACTATTTACAAATTTTAAACTTCTTATTTTTATGATAAACCTGCGAATCAAACTAGGGTTAAATGTAAGTTTAATGTTTAAACATGAACTCATAATAACTTTACTCATAATAGATATTTCAGTACATCAAATCAAAATCTTATTTATTTTTTTCATTTGCAAGTAAAAATAAAATGGCAAATGAAATAATAAATAAAGTTTGTAGATAAAGTTATAAATAAAGTTATCGAAACTCGATAAATCTAAAAAAGTTTACGGACAATTCCATTTTGAAAACCTCCATAGAATTCTTACGTTTCTTAAAATTGTTATGTACTTTTCCAGCTGCAAGAGATCAATCAGAAACTAAATAAAATATTTATGTGAGGAAACATAAAAAAATTTTAACTTTCGAAATACTTTCTACTAAAATAAAATGGTATTTTATTCTGTATAAATTTATTATTTATTATTGTAGAATTATAGAACTAAAAAGTTTACAAAAGTATTTTATGTATTCGGTATAAATTTTGAATGAAGCTTTTTCCCTTCAGGTGCGATCTGAGACATCTAATAAAATTATCAACTCTATTTTTTCCCCTCGATAGAAGGGATTTAAAAACATTGGATAATAAAACGTGCAAAAGTTGTTTTTTATATCAGGGTGAGTTGGGAAAGAATTCGTAGTTGGTATTTATTTTCCCCTTATTTTTTAAATCCTTGCAAATTTCCGACTCTTCCTATATTTGCAAAGTTTTGCCTCGCACCATACACAATCGTATTTTATTGTATTTTATATTGTCATTGTTATCGTATAAAAATTGGCTTCTCCCACACTGCAGTCTGAAAAAAGCCCTGTTGAATGAACAATAATATATTGTTTCCTATTAAATCGTATCTGTATTTTTCCTGTTGAAAAATCGTTTTGTTATGTTTAATTAACTTCGCACTAGAGCTAGGGCATCAATCGTATTTTTAAGTCTTATTTTACAGTATTTAAATTGTTGACATCATTTTGTTTGGTTGAATTAACGTCGCATTAGAGCTAGTCATTGGCACTCAATACAACGTTACAGTGGCAACCGTCGCAGAGTCAGGGCTGTGTACCACGACTGATTTAACGTGCACCACTCGCATATACCAGGTGTTTATGTATCGGCGGACTTTATCTGTAGATAGACATCGTTTTGTATTAAATTGCGTCAGAAAACTTCCCACCTGCTATAGTCATGGCCTGCCTGTAGGGGAAAAAAGGTTCCTCTCTGAGCGAAATCTCCTGAAGGATGATGCCGAAGCTGTACACGTCCCCTTTGCTAGTGCCCTCTGGCGGACAGATGGGGAGACGGAGGAGCTCAGGGGCCTTCCACAGGAACTCTAAAAATGGGAAGGAAAAGGTATAAAATGAAAATTCCTTCTTAACTTTTCAGTAAAAAGTATGTATTAAGAATGTAATCACATTTTTTTTTTCTAAAAGGTTTGCTATTTTTGCGAATCAAGTCTTTCGCAGAATCGGCATATTCCCCAGGAGTGAGAGGTATTTTTTGTAGCACCATCAAGGCGGCCCTCGCTATCAATTTTGACGCTCAGATTATAATGAATCTGCGCTCCCTTTGGATGTTAAAGTGTGTCGAGATTTAATTTTGCTGAGTTTATATATACATATACATATACATATACATATAACATATACATATACATATACATATACTATATACATATACATATAATATACATATAATATATATATATTATATATATATATATATATATATATATATATATATATTATATATATATATATATATATATATATATATATATATATATATATATATATATATATATATATATATATATATATATATATATATATATATATATATATATATATATATATATATATATATATAATATATATATATATATAGTTTAGTTTGAATTATCGTCGCACTAGAGCTGCACGAGGGCTATTGACGACGGGCATCATATTTTTTTACGGGCGCCCCAACGCAACCGTTAAGGGCGACATCGTACGCAGCGTTAGGACTTTGAAGGATATTTAAAGTGCACTCCCTCTACACGGGGTATTATTCGACGGACATTTTTGGCTGCACGGGCCGTTTATAGGTTGGCAGTTATTTTGGCGATGCCCGGACCCGAACCTGGGACCTTTCGAATGCTAGGCAAATGCCTAACCGACTAGGTTCCCCACCCCCCCTTAATTTTGCTGAGAGAACCCAAACCAAAGAGTGTTGAAGGGGGTCTTTACATGCCACATGATCATAGGACAAGCTTGCGCGACGATTTTTCTATGTTGAAATTCGGCCGAGACTCGGGCCCGCAATCTTGGGCTTATGACAGGCAGCCACTGAGATAACGAATATAATTACATTATTTCATCGAAATGTGTGCACCTTTTGCCCAAAGTGAAAAAAAAATCATATTTTCGGTTCAAGACTGTCAATGTGATTCAAACAAAGTGTGTCAAAATGATTGATCATGGTATTTTTTACCGCCTCATGATTCACTGTGATAATGTTGTAAGTCCATTTGGAACAGTTTGATATAAAGGGCTGTCTCGATTTCGCGAAATAATTTCGTTTCTCATTCAATTTATTTGATTTTTCATACAATTCGATAGGTATAGCAACCTTACCTTAAATTTTCAAGCTCCCCAGAAGTCTGAATAAACAGACATTGACTACTACTACTACATATATTGCGGCTTGTGTGCTTGATCAGAGACCCGCTTATAAGCCTTCGTCAAGTAAGACAGACACAGAAAGAATTTTTACTGGCACATAGAAAGGAATATACACCCAGAGCGAAGGCGGGAATCGAACCCGCACCCGTTACAGCGCGCAGACTGCTAGCGTAATGGTCCAAACCACTCGGCCATCCGGGCCCCACAGACATTGAACAGACTGAACATTATATGTAATAGCTGTACAGTGTATTGGAACTTGGACACGCGATGGAAAAAAATATCATATATATGGTTTTATTACCAATATTATCTCCAGTAGTAAAAATGTTTGGTGAATCAGAGTTTACGCATTACATGTGTAAGGGGAGTCAGAGGGTTCTATCTCGCCCATGTTAATTTACCTAACTTTAGGGACATTTTTCTCAGGAACTATATGAGATATCATTGCAAACTTTTTTTATAGTTTGTTCCTTAAATATAGCTCTTTGATTCAAACTGAGGATATTTCATAGTATAAAATATACATTTACACTGATTTTTTTTTAAAAATATGTATTAAAAAACAAAAAAAAATCAGATTTAAAGTTATATAATTTTTTTTTTGAGCAGAGATATTTAAAATTCCTCAGTTTCAATCAAAGAGCTATTAATGTGGGAATGAATAATAAAATAAAATATGTTGATATATTTTATAGTTCCTGAGAAAAATGTTCTTAACTGTTGAAAAACCTTATATATTTCAGGAAACGCAAAATAAATGTAAGGTACTAAATACAGCCAGAATTATTTGTCTTAATTTTTTTCCCTATAAGATTAACAGAAAGAGAAGACTTCGTTTGGATATTATTGGAACACAGCCTAGTTTTTTGCTTCCACACTACGTTTATAACGTAAAAAGTGGAAAGTTTTATAATCGTTCAGTCCGTCTGTCTGTCTGTCCGTCTGTCACCCACTTTCATAGCCCAAACTACAAATGCCACAGACAAGTGTGATACGTCAAAAAATTCAGCGCATCGAAATTAGAACACATTGAAAATTTCAGAAAAGAATTCGAATTCGAAATACTTCAATTATTTAAAAAACTGCAAAATTTAATACTCATTTAAACAGCATACGAGGCCATTTTTATTAGAATTAAATCACCATTGTTATTCGCAAAAATCACTAGAGAAACTTTAATTCATTTAAATAATAAATTAAAAGAAATTTATTTTTGTGACATCAATTAGTTTGAAATGACGTCAAATATATTTCACTAAGAGATTCTTTGTATGTTGATATGAAATGTTTTGGTTTTATTTAAAGTAGAGGAATGTTACATATTTATTCTTTGAAATATAAATTAATTTTTGCAAACGATTATAATTATTGCATAGTTATTGAAGAAATAATTTTTGAATTTTCGAAATAAAATAAATGAAACTAGCCAAATTTAGCGTGTAAATGGTTATGATAGAATTAATATTGCGTTTGGCGACTTTTTTCCTGTTGAACACCAAAGGTTGTGTGGAAGCGGGCTGAGTGACAGATTCTATTACAAACCTACTTGTTTTTTTCAAGTTAATGGTTTTACTAACTTTTCAAGTCTTTGTCTTCCGAATTGGCCAGCGATTCTGCATGCCGGAACGAGGGTAGACCGAAGTCCGTCAGCTTGACGACGAAGTGGCTGTCCACGAGACAATTGGACGAACGGAGACGGCCATGAGTCACCATTTCTCCACTGTGCAAGTAAGCAAGACCCTGAAGAACAAAATTTCCCGACAAACTTTGGTCATATTTTGATCAAACTTAATGAAAAATTAAATATCTCTTGTTATTTTTTCCCATGTAAAGTTTATGGGACCATTCTTATAATACCTTGGCATCGATGATATATTTATTAACTAGACGATATTTCTGTATTTTTTTAAATCTTAGGTTATACTTTTTTAATTATGCTGCTAAACTTTAGATCTAACATAAAGAGTCCTTCACAAAAGCATATGAAAAATAGAGTTGCGCTTTCAATTACGATAGGTTTTTGAACAATTTACGTTGTTACAGTTCGTTCGCCACGATTTTGTATTTAAATATGAATCCAAAGACTTTTGACATTTTAATATATATAAATTACGAGAAAATATATGAATACTGCTTTTATGTCCAAATGGAGAAGCTATTTAAATACAAAGCTACAAATTAAATAAAATACAATTTTTCACAGTATTAGTAAAGACGTAAATTGCACATAAAGCTTATATTTTTCGTTTTATAAAACAGTTACAGCTTCGCTTAAACCTTAAACAAAAACGAATTACTTTGTTACACGTTCAATTTATGAATTGAATACATCATTTGTGTGTTACACCCGCTATTTTAGATTACTTTTCCTATTAAAGACCAAATGAGGTAAAAAAAAAGTAAATTAATCAACCATATCTGAATTTAAATACTCAATTTTAGCAACCAACTGAAACCAAAATATGGTGTGATATTTATTATTTAAAATTAATAGAGCGTAAATCCTTTAATAATGGCAACTCACATCACTAAATCAACCCTTTTCATGGAATTAAACCGAATATTGATTTTCAAGCTTTGAGGATTTCATTTTTCATTACTTTAAAGCTTCCGGCTGTACCTATTTCTAGCCCAAAAGAGGAGCTTTAACGCAGCCATCATCGTAACTACCACCTTGTTATCTTGCAACAAATACTCACTTTCACAATATCGTTAATCAAAGAGTAACGAAACATCCAATCAAGATCGAGGGATTCATTTTTCAAAACGTCCTATAAAAGACAAAGGTATAGATTAACATTATTTTTATTTTCCGTAAATTAGAGGTAGTTTAGGCGTTTTCGATTCTCGTATTATTTGCATATCATAGCCAATATAAATAAATACTCTAGTAAATTGGTTTTATCAATTGACACTTTTGCTGTTACATTTTTCGAAAACATATTTTTCGTTTGAAGTTTTAAATAAGTGAATAAATGATAGATTTTTTTTTTAAATCGGCGGATAAATGTAACAAAGAATTTTTAATGACGATAAACCTTTCGCTATTCACTACTCTTTATTTTCATTTGAAAATTTAGTTCATTTATACTTCTTCCTTATTGTTTTGTATTTATTTTTAAGCTTACTTTCTCATTTAAAACATAGTAAAATGCGACTTTCAAAAAATAATAGAAAGTATCACTAATAGAGCTATTGCACACAGTATACGCATTTCAAAACGGGAGTTAGAATTCTTGAATTCGAATATATAATAGAGCTAAATAATTACGAAGATATAATTAGTTAATTCAATTGTTGAGCGACATTGTTGACAGAGTTAATACACTCTTAAAACAAACGAACGGTTTTAACTCAGTCTGAGTTAATTTCCACTCCTTTCCGTGCCGAAAATGCACTTCCCCTATAGGAGTGGATTTCAATCTTTTGCGGAGTGGGTAAAAGAAAAAAAGAAAACAATCTACGTCCTACACTCTTAAAACGAGCGGTTTTAACTCAGTCTGAGTTAATTTCCACTCATTTCACGTGTCGAAAATACACTTCCCCTATAGGAGTGGATTTCACTCTTTTGTTTTAAGAGTGTAGCAGATCCGAAATTTAAGGATTTAAGGGGACGCATTACCCAAAATTTAGGGCTGCTCAGAAAATAATTAAACAGGCTCGAATACTGTGAGCTAAGGATATTGCAAAAAAAGAAGGTATCCTTTATAATGGGGAAGGTTTATTGAAAGCGATATAGTGGTTTGGTAAAATGGTTTTTGAAATTTTATGTTGATTTTTTAAATTTTAATTTTTTCAGCTTTTGAAAGGTTAAAACCCTAAGGCTTTTAAGTAAATTAATGTAGAGCTCCAATTTTTTTTACATGTGTTGAAAATTATGCGTTCAACAAAAGTTGGTATGGGATAAGGTCTAGTGTGATTAGATTTTTTTTGAAAAATGATGAAGTTGAAAATTTAGAAAAAATCTTATTTTTTTAGCCATTTTTATACATAAAGCTGCATAACTATTTTTGTTTAACTGATAGCTCAATATCCATACCAACTTTTATTAACAGATGTTGTGGGAACATTTTTAAAAAAATTCCATTAAAAAATTCTTTAAATTGTAGGAGGAGTAGCATTTTGAAAAAACGTTAAAATTTTTAATTTTTTTAATTTTTTGAATAAACTTACGTTTCAATTTTCATCATTTTTTAGTATATATTTATTGAACGTTAGTTCTTTGTAAAAATAGTTTAATTTGAATGCTAGCGATAAAAATACTGGATTTAATTTTTTGGGTACCGCCGCGTCCCCTTAAATGTAAAACTTTTCTTGAATATAAAAATGTAAACGTTAAAAAACATTTTAACACAATATAAGTGCATTAACAGTTATTTAAAATTAAAGCGGTTTGCATAATATAAATTGTTCTTTTATTTACTAACCTGCAAGCTTCCCTTTGGACAATATTCGGTCAAAATAGCTACGTTTGGGGCATCTATGCAGGCCCCAATGAAGTTGGCGATGTTTTGGTGCTGCGCTTCTCGTATCTGGAATAATATTTGTCAATTATTCGCATGTCAGAACTGTTTTAGTTATTTATAACTAAAGTCATAACTTTTTTAAAGAAAGAGTACATACCTTTTTCAGCTCAAAAAGAATAGAACGCGTCAACTCAATTTTTTTCTGCTTATACACTCTTTTAATAGCAACTATATTTCCCTGGAATCATAAAATATAGGTTTCGTGTTATTCAGTTTTTTCAATTAATTTCTTCTACTATATATATTTTTTTTTCAAAATACTTAAATTTTTTTATTGACGTAAAATCAGAAATTGAGCAATATATTGAGCAAGAGCATAAAACCTTACTTTACACTTTCTAAATAGAACAAGTTTTTTTTTTAAAAATTGCTATTAAAACATAAGTCCTATAAAAATATAACTTATTAAGTGATATCAAATATTGTTTTAATTAAGAGTAAATAGCTATTGGTCATATAAACGAAAAATATTTTTCTGTATGTTTTTAAAAATAATACACGAAAAAGTTTAGGTTATAAAAAGTTATTTTGTTCAGTAAAATTTTATTTGAATAATTTCTCATTGCGAAAATAGAATTTATTTCAGATTCAGATAGAAATGAATTTCACTTTAAATTTTTAAGAAAATTCTTGTTGCTTGTAATTTTATTTAATAATTTGCTAATATGTAATCAATACTAAAAAGCATAATTCATAGCATATATATTACGATTATGGCGCAAATTTAGTTATTACTAGCAGCAAAAAAGATCATTATTATTAACAAATGCATTTTAACAGTAACCATAAAGTATATACACAAACACTTCACTGCAATTTAGTAAATATTGACCAACCTTGTATGTTCCTGTTAAAATGAAACGATGCATATTTGCGTCTGGTGTCATTGGGTCCAAATACACGCTCTGACAAAAGAAATCCAGACATTAAAAATTAATAAATGCAAAATACATTCAACGAGTACTGTGCTGAGGATTTCAAACCAAATGGTATCAAAGCATATTTTGGCTAGGCTTGTAACTACAATGCTATATCGACGTAAATATGTTAGTGGGAATTTTTACCAAAAACAACAGTGTAAAAGTTTGTTGCACTTAGTGCAACGTTACTGGGGGAAAAAACAAATTTGAATACCTGTTCACTAGTGGGTTCCCAAATGACCCACGTAACAGCATTAAGTACTTAAAATATAATTTTATTATTATATATTTATTTACATTTATTATTTTTTACATTTATTATTAAAAACATATTTTTTACATTTTATTATTTTTTTCATTATTATTATTATTTTTATTATCATCATCATCATCAATATCATCATCATCATCATCGTCATCATTATTATTATCGTTATCATCATAATTATCATCATTTTTGTCATTATTTTCACCATCACCATCATTATCATTATCACTATCACTATCACTATCATTATTATTATTATTATTACTACACACTGTCAAAATGTGGAGTGTTACTCCAAAAAACCAAGTGACAGCATGTGCTGAAACCGGCTTAATGAAGTAAGGCTTCTGCCACTGCGATCTAATGAAGTAAGGCTTCTGCCACTGCGATCACCGTAAAAATACGGTGAACTTTACAGTAGCAATTGAGTATGAAGCAAGATTAAGATATTGTTGAAAAAATTTTGTTTTGTAAATAATATAACTTTTTATAGTCTTTAAAAATTACTTTTAATGGAGTTCCCAGTTATAGGTATTAAAATATTAATTGCTTTTACCACGACGTTCTTTTTATCATTAGAATTCGTAATTTTCTATGCAATCAATATCAAGTAATACATATTTATTGAATTTTAATCTGTCTTTTACAACAATCTTGAAGTACTGGATTCGTACAAAAATAAATACTTTTTAAGTTGTTGGAACAATTCCCAAATTTGGAAGCATTCCCAGCTTCTATACACGTGAACAGCTTTCATGGATTACCCTTGTTAAAAATTTTTTTAATAATTTAAGCCTATTTTAACGAACTGATTCTTAAAAACTTCTATACCAGTCAGGGGAATGTAAGTACTTCCACCAAGCTACATACATTTTAAAAGTTTTTTTTATCATTTTATTTCATTTAAAATTCAAAGTATTGGTGAGCCTTTTAGAAAACAGTTACTACTAAAATATTACTTAAAGTAAACAAAAAGTTATTTAAAAACAAAAAAATAAGTTAATGAGTTAAAAAAAAAGTTTAAATGTAAAAATAGATAGTGAAAACAAGTTAGCACTTTTGAACATTTTGCTACAAGTGTCCACTCCCTTAGAATTCTATTTAAATTTGTTTTCATTAGTTTTTAAAAGTTTTTAATTTCTATTTATTAAAGTTATGTGTCATACTCAATCCATAGTTACTGAACAGCTTATAAGTTATTAGTCCTAAAGAGTTTTTTTTTTATTTTTATAGTGCTTCACAAATGTTCCCCTTTAGTTTTAAGCTCTATGCAAGCAGAAAAAAATTAATTTGCCCAGTTATGAAAAGTATGACAAATCATCTTATTTACTACAAATTATCTCAGTTTTTAAATAAATTTATTACAATCTGAATTTGGATTAAATATTTTTTTGAACTAACAAAAACCTCTTCGAGATCTAAATACACATAATTAATCTTTAAAGACGTAATTACACTGAACTTTTAACGTATTTTTGTAAATTAACACCTCTTATATTGTCCTTTAAATAATTATTATTTAAATGTTAATTATTTTTTAATGACATAAATGTTGCCGTTTCATAAATAATGGATTTATGCTTCAAAAAAATATTGATTGATGTTACGGTACATTTTTAATACTGTGTTTCGAATATTTTTTAATTAAGTAAATCTTATGCACAAGAATATTTTTATTAATTTGCATATTTACACACCATTATAATTGGCAATTTATATATTTTTAATTGTTAGAGCTACCCATAGATATCATAATTAAAGTATTAGATTGGCTGATCACGTGACCTCCAATGCTAACGACGGGGAAGCGCCAAGGAGGCATTTTAAGGAGGAAAATGCCGTGTGACCATTTAAGGAGAAAAATCTACAAAAAAATACATTTAATTTAAATTACAAAAAAAAATACTAGAAATAGGATTTAAAGTCACTAAAAGATACAAAATAGCTCTTTATTTTACGATATTTTTTGTAATTTAGAATTATTCTAAAATACAAATATACTCTTTAAACTTTATAACTAAACTTTTAACTTAATTTCAGAATTTATTTTAGAATTATTCTAAAATTACAAAAAAATATCGTAAAAATACTAGCTGCATTTTGGAATATTTTTAGTGGCTTTAAATCCTTTCTAGTATTTTTTTTGTAATTTTATAAATAAATGGTATTATTTCGTAGTATTTTTCTCCTTAAAGTGGCAGCAACACTGGCCATTATGCCCCCTTAAAAAGCATCCATGCGCGTCCCGTCGTTAGCATTGGAGGTCACGTGATCAGCCAATTTAATACTTTAATTATGATATCTATGGAGCTACCTTATTTTATATTAAAGGGAATTTTTTTTTAATATAAATGTTTTCGTTAAATATGCATATTTGCAGTTGTAATATTTCTTTTTAAAATTATCCTACACTTGATTAATTTTTTTGCCTTCAAGCTATCTGTTCCATTTCAAATAAAAAAAAATTTAAGACTACGAACATACATCGTCAAAAGATTAAAAATGGAAATATTTATTTAAAAACTTTCAAATAAATAATTGGCAGAAAATCAAAGGAAGTGTAATTTGCTTATTATAATAAAAGAAACTGCTTAGGTAATGTAATATTTTTTAAAAATTATAAAAGGATAAAATGAACACAAAAACTACCCAGATTAAAACTTAAATGTAATCGCTAATTGCTTCCCTTTGGAGTGCAAATGAATAGTATTCTTGTTTTAAGT
This sequence comes from Oedothorax gibbosus, assembly GCA_019343175.1. Classification (NCBI taxonomy): domain Eukaryota; kingdom Metazoa; phylum Arthropoda; class Arachnida; order Araneae; family Linyphiidae; genus Oedothorax; species Oedothorax gibbosus. Next base: position 49,451,036 of record CM033270.1, on the reverse strand, counting down.
GCCACATTGAGCCTCGGGGTACCAAAAACATTAATTACTTTTAAAAACGTTTTTAGTTACCCTGTTACTCTCGTAAAGATTTATGTTTTCATCTTATAAACTGATATAGTTAAGATTTTGCTATACACATAGATAAAAACAGATTTCAAATTCGGATGTTATTGTTTCACAGAAAAGTATATTTAGTTGAAAGAACAAACATTTTGTGGATTCAGCAGAGTTTTTTGGTCAATATAGCGCCAACAAAAATTTTGTCGCCAGTATCGAATTATTTTGTTGGTTCAACAAAGTTTAATCGGTTCGGACTCTACAGATTTAACCAACACGTCTGCCCAGTGTATTCGTGGACCCCAGTGATATTTGAGGAACAATTTATAGCACGAATATGTTTATTTACAGTATGACTGCGTTGCGAACAGGGAACCTCCTCGGTGAGAAATCAGTCAATTATCCTTCTCGGCCACGAAGACCACAACTAATTGGAGAGAAACCAGTAGAAACAACCGGTCTTTCATTTCGATTAAAAATTTGGCTTCCCTCCTTCGATTGGCTGCTACATGACGTCATAGCTAGAAACAACAAATAGCAAGCTGAGCTTACCTTAACCGAGTTCTGTTGAGGTGAAACTATTCTTTTTGTTAAGACAAGTTAAATAGTGTTAAGGGCTAATGAGCCCGATCGACCGCGGGTCTCCAAATTAAAGTGCCTCAGTGTTAATCCAATGGAAAAAAATAGTCACATTTCTCCGGCTGTATTGAATATTTTTATAACGGCTTTTTTAAATGATTAATCTGGATAACTTAGAGGTCTGCATAACCACACTTTTTGAAATTGCTTTGAATATTTTGTGCAAAATTATTTATTGAAAATTTAAAGAAATATTTGAACCGATTTCAAGCGGTGGGATTGTTGGGACCTGTAAGTCAGCTACATTTAACACAAAAAAAAGGGTTTTTTTTTAAATATTCCATACAGCCGGAGAAATTTGGCTTAGAAAAAATATTTTTCTCCATTGCATTAACACTGAGGCACTTTGGTTTGGAGACCCGCGATCCAGCGGGCTCATTCCCCCTAAAGACAACGAAATGAGTCGACAAAACACGTAAGAAAAATTGGTTCTCCCAACAAAGCTTTTTTTTATCTACTGACGGAGTAAGCATACATGTGGCTCGAAATTCTGTCAGCTCAGGTCTCACCTAATACAGCTGGGGAAAAAAAAACGCCCCACCCCTCGTTTCTCGGCTCCTATTGGTCAGGAAATTTTGTGAAAGTTGTCATTTTTCAGGAAATAGCGTAAAAATTTTAAGCAAAATATGCGTGTGGCAAATTTTCTTGTCAATCGCAGGTAATGGGCTTAATGATACCAATACCACAAATGTAATTGCAAGTACAGCTAGGGGAAAAAAACGATCCACCCCTCGTTTTACGGCTGCTATTGGTCAAGAACTTTTGTGAAAGTTGCCATTTTTCAGGAAATAGCGTAAGAAAATTATTATTGGCAACAAAATTGTATAAGGGGTCGTCTACATATTAAAATGAGTACCAACTTTGAAATTTTCAATGACAAACACCCGATTTTTTTCTATTTTAAAATGTTTGTCATCTTTAAAATACCCAAAATCCAACACAAAATTAAGTTACTTGCATTATTTGTTGAAATATAATCATTCAAAGTTGAACGTCCATAATGTTAAAAAAGTTTCATAAACTTTTATTCATACCTCCACAAATAAAATGAATTAAACAAATAATAATTTTTTTCATTATCTACTTCTTAATCTTCCAAAAACAATTCACATAAGTTTTTTCATAATTTTTTTCATTTTATATATATATTTTTAAAATTTAAATAAAAAAAAATTAAACATGAATAGCAACCCAATTTTTTTTACATAAATCGATGAAGTAGATCAAGTAGAACCAAAATCTCGCATTTTTTTAATTCAACAACAATTATTTGCCAAGTTATTGTAAAAAAAACTGAAAAAAACGAGTTTTATGGACCGTGTAAAAAATTACTTGGCAAATTTGATCATAACTTGCATTATCGTTTGGTGGGTGAAAAGCGTTTATTGGTAAATGTTTATTCAAATTATTGATGTCTGTCAAATGTCTAAAAATCTTTTCTTGTTTCAAGTGCATACAATGTATTTTGTTTGTATAATTAACATTAAATTATATCGATTACTATGTCTTTGAATGTTTGTTGCTTACAATACAATTTCAAAAAGTGTGTTTAATATAAAAAACTAATACCATTATATATTATTGGAATTCGGTTTTTAGTATATTTCACTGTTATCAAATTGATTATTTAAAATGATTAGGGCCCACTGCCTTGGTTAAAAATCATTGCCAACATTCTGCGTAATTTTATTTTGCTTTAATTAAATATCGTGTTAAAGTGTAACTCTCGTTTTGTAATATGTGGTTTATATTACCGATAAAGTGCGCCGAATTTTAAACAAACTTTTTGTAGAATGATGCAATGCAATATGAATGAAACAAAAATTTGCATAAAATGAAAACATACATGTAATAATCATGTATGCCAATCTGATTGTAACTAATCGCATTTGAAAATATGTTCGTTGTAAATAATCGTATATGTGACTTAATTTAAAATAAAAACTTTTCCTCTTCTAGCCTTTATTTTATTTCTGAATTTTAAAATCCAAATAAAAAAACATTAAAAAAATCCCCATGTTAGTGAAAAAGTTTAATTCTAGCATCCGTTGGCGAGATTATGCTAACCCTTTTGTTAGCTTGTCGTTTTGAAAAGACACAACCTAAATATTACCTTTTTCGATTTGGAAATTCCCCCTAAACACGTTCAAAATCAGTGCTTTAATATTTCAGTAAATAATGCAAAATAAATAATTCTTTTTTGTACCTGGGGTACCTTGAAGATGCTGAACATTTTTATGTAACAAAAATTGGGTGTTGCTATTGGAGTTTTCAAAGTTGGCACTCATTTTAATATGTAGACGACCTCGTATGCAATTTGTTTTGCCAGGAGGTAGGTTTGAATTATCGTCGCACTAGAGCTACACGAGGGCTATTGGCGACGGGCGTCGTCATTTAGAACCACAGTCAAGTGACGAGCCGAAACCTGATTAGGCACCCAACGCAACCGTTAAGGGCGACATCGTACGCAGCGTTGGGACTTTGGAGCATATTTAACGTGCACTCCCTCTACACGGGGTATTATTCGTCGGACATTTTTGGGCTGCACTGACCGTTTATAGGTCGGCAGTTATTTTGGCGATGCCCGGACCCGAACCTGGGACCTTTCGCATGCAAGGCGTACGCCTAACCGACTAGGCTCCCCAGCCCTTGTTTTGCCAGTAATAAATTTCTTCGCTATTTCTTGAAAAATGACACCTTTCACAAAATCCCCTGATCAATAACAGCCGAGTAACGAGGGGTGGAGCGTTTTTTACACCAGCTGTACCTTGGTTTAAATTTACGAAACATACGTATGTATTTTTGTTCAATTTAAATGTATTTACTTTTCATTTATTTTTAAGTGAATCGACAGTGTAATAAAATATTAAGAGCTGAGATGAAACTTATATTTATGAACCATTGTTTGATGGAGTTATACTTTTTATGTGTCTTATAAGAACAAGAAACTTTGTATCCTTGTGAGTGATAGAAAAAGGTTCATATTTTCCTTTCAAACTGATTGGCACTCTCCTTTGTTGGGAGTACAAGTATGTCAGAGAAAAATCAATTTGATATATCGGATATTTCCTAAGTTTTTGAAGCATGTAATTTTTTTACTTATTTTCTATACAGCTAGTTTTTCTGAAGTAGTTAACTAACAATGAGTTTTTAAAGTAGGTTAACCATTACTTTTCATATTGGTAAAGTAATTTGGGTCAGTGAAAGACAAAGGGGGAAAATCATATTGTCATCCTTCAGTGACTTTAAACTAACTTTTGAAATCATGTTTTTCTTCTAACTTCTTTAATGCAACGATTTGGGGTAAGAAGAGTAACAAAAAACAATCCTATATACATACTTAGTTTAAATTATAGTTTCTTAATTATGTATATAAGTTAATCTAAAATTTAATTATCTATTGAATATATTTTTCCAAATTATAAGCTGGATTGAAATTATGAAAAGTACTACTACCATTTGGGTTTGAAAGGTCCAAAATTTTTAAGTTTTGCTTTTATTAAACAAATTACAAATCATCTAATTATATATAAAGCTGTTACCATTTATAAAAATAAATTTGCTTACATTTTGGAATGAAGGGGTCCAGCAAACCCAACCATGTTCCATTTTAGCTGACATCTAAAATTAGGAGAGTAAATTGAGACTATACAAAAAAAAATAATGAAAAATCGGAAAAAATTATTTTGAACACAGACTTCTATTTTTCCTTCATCTATTATTTAATTTATTCTTTATGAATATTTTTTTGCAAAGAAAACAAAATGTACAATGCATAGTTTATTAACTGTGGTGAAACTGGAAGAATGTGGCTGTGAATGGTGTATTGGATTATTTGTGGTGCTCATTGGAATTGTATAGGGATCTGTTGCCATGCAAGACCCATATTTGAAGAGCTTAGTGAAAGAATGTGCTAAGTGACAAAAAGGCGAAAACGAGAAAATGAGCTTTAAAGTTTTTCGTTTGCATTTAGATACCTTAAAAACGATACTTGCAAACGGTAAAAAATCCTTAACGTTAAGTTTATGAAAAAGGGGAAACTTGTTATCTTAAGGGGACATGGTACCACTTTCAATTTTTTTTCTTAATTTTGACATATTTACTATAAAATTGGTGTTTTATTAACCTATATTTCAACCTATATTTAAAAACAATATATGACAAAAAAAATTATTTAAAAAAAAATTGAACTTTTTAAAAATGCTAAAGCTTTTTTAAATACAAATATTTTAACCCAATTTTTTATCCTCATGTACTTTAAACCGTTTTACATAAGAATTGGTATCCAAATTTGATTTATCTTCAGTAGTTGTTTCATAAAAAATATTTATCTAGAAAATCCCAATTTTTTTTAGCATATTTGGAAAATTTCGACTTTAGTATTTTTTTATAAAAAAGTATTACTTTTGAAAACAATTTTGATACCAATTCTTAATGCCAACATATTTGACAGACTACATACAAAATTCCTTAGACTTTTATAAATAATTAAAAACGCCTTAGCATTTTGAAAACCTTGTCATCAAGCAAAAATGAACACCAAGAAAAACACGTTTAAAGTTTTCATTTGTTTGCATTTTTATCCTACCTTTCCGCATAAAAAGTGGAATAACTTTTTTTAATATATAGCTACATTTTTGAAACTTGGTAGACTTATTAGGAAGATTTCAAACTTTAATTTTAGCAAATAAAAAAAATCGCAAATTTTGCCTTTTTTGAAGTAATGTGTCCTCTTAAAAGGATGGAATAATATTATAGGGATCGCTACTCGCGAGCCCTCTGAGAGAGTATTCGAACTGAAGTGAAATGAAGTAAAGGAAGAAGATCGTTCGTGATTCGACGGGGAAGCATCGTGTGTAAATGTTCGCAAGACGATGAGGATGAAGCTTAAACGCTTATTGTAAGCAATTTAACTTGTTATTTCTGTAAATAATATGAATATGTGCAGTAATTAAATACTATTTCAATGCAGCTACAAGTGCTTAATATCCTAAATCGTTACGCTACCAAAATATTGAGGACAGAGTAGGCCAAGATATAGTCCTTGATGCCCGGCCACGCGACCTGCCTACAAATATGTTCATGGACACAAAGATCTCATTTTTTTTCAAAAATGTCACTTAGCACGTTCTTCCACTAAGTTCTCACATTTAGGACGGAATACTTACATCACTGGAAATGGACAAGCGACTCATCATCGTGCTACTGCGCATGTCCTTCAGGAAAGTGATCTCATCCCAGCGGACGCGCCAAGACATGTTCGCCAACTTCGACTCCAGCTGAATTTTTCTGAAGAGAATGTTTTGTTTTAATACACGGAATTTAAAATGATATGGAAATACTTGGCGAGGAAAAAAATACACGAAGCCCCCTGAAAGTCGCCAAATCAATGCGATTCACATCAAACTAAAGCTTAGGTGTCCTAAAGTAATGATCGTTATCGACTGTCACACTAACATTTAGTCACAGAAATATTAACGTATAGTGTATCCATAGCATTTTTTTTTCCAAATAAACGTGTTGTTCGTGACGGACGCTACGATTGCGATGAAATTAGGAATCCCAGGCTAAGTCGTGTTATAAGGTGAGAGAAACCCGCTTTCCGTGACGCTTTCTTTCCTGTTCGTAGCGTCGGCTGTTCCGAAGAAGAAGAAAGCTGCTCACGCACACCGACAATACTTTTAAGGTTCCAAAAAGGTTTCGAGTGCAGTTTTCTTTTTCATCTTTCAAACAGCCGACACGAAGCAGAAATGAAATAGTATAACGTCATGGATAGCTTCTCTCTCGCCTTAAAACAAGATTCTTAGGTTTCCCATCACTTCATATTTAACAGAGAACCAAGTATGCTTGGGAACTAAACAATGACAATTCCACTTGAGGTTTACAACCCTACCATGACAAATGTTTCGTACCCAAGTGCCTTTGTCATAAGAACTAAAATGGAGACAGCAGACCTTAGCCCACTATAAACTGTAGCCCCGTAAGTTCACTTTAATATTAAAATTTAAGATTTAAAATATTTTATTAATTACTTCCAAGAAATGACGAAGCGTTAGTTTGGGCTCATCACATAAAACTGATGGCTTCATTTGGTAAACATGTTTTAGCATTGATTTTGATCAGGAAGCATTTCAAACTTATTCTAACCTTTAAGATTAAAACCAATTATCTTTAGAAATTGATAAAATATGCAAGGGATCCTCCTCTAACTGGTTTCTAATTAACTGGATCTCTTTCTAAGCGGACATAAACATAGTTCATTTATACCATAGGCAGGTAAAATGCAGTATCCACTACTATGACTTGAACCATTGTCGTTAGACATCAATAACTACAACCTATCAGAAAGTATACTAAAAGATTGAAAATTTTTGGATAACAATATTCTAATTCATTATTGTAGATACTGGAATTTACCTGTTCACATGAGTAAAGCAAAAAAAAATGATTTTTTTTTGTTTATGGTGCTTCAAAAAAATCAATTATGAAGACTAGGAAACATTCTTAAACACTCTCTATTAGCAAAATAAATTATTTTTCTTTTGTTTTAAAAAAACTAATTGCAATAAACTTCTTTTCGAGAATACCCGAAAGATATGAAGCAGATGTCTTTGAATTTATTTTTTATTCAATGCAATCCTGTTATTGTTTATGGCCAATATGTTATATTTTGCCTATGCTAATCCTACCCAACTTCAAAAATAACATGGAACATTTTTTGTCCTAAAATACTTAATTTTTACTATACTTTCTCCTTGGTTGTAGTTATACGTATAAAAAAGTGTCCAAGTCATTTTGGTTGTTGTTGTTGTTGTTGCTAATTCCCATCTGTTCTGACAGAGTCACACCAGATCCAAAAATCCTTTGACTTTGAGGAAGTCCGAAACCAAAATGGGAGAAGAATGTATGTCGTCCCATTCCAGTCCCAGGCAGTTTAGGATATGATTAGGTGATGCCTGGTTTTGCTGGCACTTAGGGCAAGGGGGGAGATCTTTTGATTAGCAGAAAACTTTTCAGATGGCCGCTGGCTAGTCTGGACAAGCAGGTGTTGGTCTGTCTGTCACCAGGAAGAGAAAGAGAGAGAGAGTCCTGGCCTTTTTGCCTTGTACCAGTAGTGAGTAGGAGGTTGAAGTCATTTTGGTAGATACCGTTGTTGACCAGCCTAGTACAGAATTGTGCAAAAATATATTTATTCAAACGGGGCTGCTTGGCGGATCAAGCTTTTTGCAGACTGGGCCTATTCCCCAGAACTGCGAGCCATTTTTTTGTGGCACCATCATAGACGATTCTCGCTATCATATTTGATGCTCAGATTACAATAAATCTGAGGTTCCTATGGGTGTTAAAGTATTCCAAGTTTGCCAAGAAAACCCAAGCCACAAATGGGTACTCAAGTAATCTCTTTCATGACACATAATCATATACAGTCCCTGGACAAATTATTAGACACACTGTACTTTTTTTAGTAATGATGAAAGCATACCAAAGAATGCCATATCATTAAAAAAGATGTCGATATATGTATTAAGTATAGCAGATAGTATTTTCTATTCAATAGCTTAAGTTTAGGAACACAAATGTCCTTCTAAAGTTATTTTGTTCATCATTGATTGATACATGAAATCTTGCAGTGCATATAATAATTTGTCCAGGGACTGTATGATGTGCGCGCCAATGATTTTCCCATCCTGAAAACCTGCTGACTCAGCCCGGATTAACCCTTGGGCTAAAGAGGAAGGTACGTAAAACCGCAAATTCAGCCGACCAAACGATTCTGTGGACAAAATATAACCTACAACACTGACATAATAAATTGGATATTTTAAAACGTTATTTTGTGCAGTTAAGTTATGAATAAATGGAAAAGTTTACAAATAGGGAGATCTTACAGTTTGCAACAGTCAGCAATTTATTTCAATAAGGAAGCGTGTATTCATTGGAGATTAGTAGTAGGAAGCAAATGGAAAATACCAATCTTGCTGTATCAATATTTGAATCGATTAAATATGACGGATGAAGTTTGGTGGATGGTTGGAGGGTGAATGACGTTTTGATCAAGGAATGTATGCATATTTATGCAATGAACATCGAATTTATGTATTAGAACGTCTGTATTGGAAGAAGGGATTCGGGAAATAGATTTCATATTTTTTCTAATCGCTAAATATTGGTAAGGGTCAATGACTTCTAGAGATGAAAACTCGGGCCACAAATAAGGAACACACTAACTCAGAGCCCTATGAGATCCACTTTACAAACTTATTTCTTCAGTGGCTTCATTTAATACTATATCCTTACGTGCATTTTTGTGTCTCCCTCTAGAGGATAAGCAAATTGGCTGATTTAGTTTTCACTTAAGGAAAATAAATTTTAAACTTTCAATTGAGTTTTTAGTTTAATTAAAAAAATTATTTCTGTAGCATATGTGATTAAAACTGATTCCCCCATACTATAACAACCTATATAAGTTTTAAAATTTAGTAAAATTATAAAATTTAAAATTTCTATTTTTTTTATTATGTGCATTGCTGGAAAATATGATTGTCAGGAAACAGGTTTATACGTATGTGTCCCTCAGAGCGTTAAAGGAAATGTGTCTCGTGATTGCTAACAAGTAACAAGACAACTGAACTTTTAGCTTCCACACTGCGTTTATAACGTAAAAAGTGGAAGGTGTTATAATCGTTTAGTCCGTCTGTCCATCACCCACTTTAATAGCCCAAACTAAAAAATGCTACGGACAAGTGTGATACGAGAAAAAATTCAGCGCATCGAAATTAGAATACATTGAACATTTAAGAAAGAAATTTGACTTCGAAGTACTTCAATTATTTAAAAAACTGCAAAATTTAATGCTCATTTAAAGAGCAAAGGAAGTAATTTTTATTAGAATTAAACCACCATTGACATTAGCAACAATAGCTCGAGAAAATTTAATTATTTTAGACAATAAATTAAAATAAATTTATATTTGCGACATCGATCAGTTTGAAATGACGTCAAATATATTTCACTTCGAGATTCTTCGTATGTTGATATGAAATATTTTCATTCTATTTAAAAGCGAGGAATATTACATATTTATTCTTTAAGATATAGATTAATTTTTGCAAACGATAAGTAATAATTACTGAATTTTCGAAATAAAATTTAAATGAAACTAGCCAAATTTAGCATAAAAATGTTTTATATAGAATTAATGCTGTGTTTGGCGCCTTTTTACCTGTTAAACACAACTGTTGTGTGGAAGCGGGTTAAGTGACAGATTCTGTTACAAACCTATTTGTTTTGTGTGTGTAATAAGATTTCAGGGAACTCGTTAAAGCTATGGTTTGAGTTTTTTTCCGATGCATAAAATTGAGTTGTATATGCAAGTGAAAAAAGGTTGTTATATTTATTACGCGGCGATTGATTCTAACTAATAAGAAAATTTCCATTTGATTGATTATCATTCAATCAACAAAGCACCTTGTCTTCGCAGATAGTATACAAAAGATTTTATGGGATAAATTAAAAATCGGGAATAAGTATTTAAAAGAAATCACTTCATTAAGAGAAAAAAGTCTTGGTTGACAATCGGTAGAATATTTTAGCAAACTTTATACATTGACTAGTAAAAATTTAGGTAGAAGAAGTTTAAGGTGCAGTTACTTTCACACACAAACTTGTTTGAGAGCACAACTACGATTACTCTTAATTAAGTTTGGTTCGTAGAGAAAAAAACATGAAAAGATACAATGTTTGTAAAGCGGCCTTTACAACTACGTGATCAGAAAAATACGTGTGTAGCATAATAAAAAAGAAAACAGAAAGTGTTTCTAAAAAATAGTGTCCAAGAATTGTTATACAGTATGAGAGGTTTCGAATTTAAATCGGTAATTGTAAAAAGAATTGGTTTACATTCGAAAAACCACTTTTTATTAAAAAAAACCCACCTAAATTTTAAACTATTGTCCTGTTCAATTCCTGATTTTTTTTAAATGTATTCTATTCCCTGTTTCGTATAAAATTGTATCAAAATGTTGGTGAAATACTGTAGAAATAAATGCTACGGCGCTTCACGTAAAAATAATTCTTAAGCGAGCTTCATTTTTCTAACCTATCAACTCTTAATAGATATAAGGGTATTTTATTTACTAAATTAATTAACTTGTTGAAGAACACATAAGAAAGAAAAAGTTGCAGCTTTTGTAACCTTCAGCTGTACTGTTACTATTAATCAAAATTAAAAATTCTTTTTACACTGTTAAAAATTAGGCATTTTGTTTCACCAAAAATATGGTCCCTTGTAGCTGCAACGGCTGTGTGGTGAAACGTTAAGCCATATTTTTGGTATTCGGTTGAACCATTTCTCAGGTTTTTGTTTCCAAATCCAGAAAAATGGTTCAACCAAACACCGAAGGAAAGGTGAAACATTTCACCACACAGCCGTTGCAGCTACTAGGAACCAATATCATGGTGAAACCAAGCACACAATTTTTAACAGTGTACTCAAAACTTTTGAACTTTACTAACTTGAATATTTTAAGAAACAACTACGATAAATTTTCCACATTTGAGTTTAATTTTCTTAAGGAGAGTCATCACCGTAAAATCTATGAAAATACCTATTTTGTCTTGCTGTTTTAAAATACTATTTAAATCCCCTAGTTTGCTTTCCAAAAATATCAAAAAATTTAGGAAAAAAATGTCATCTAAAAGGCTCTTTTTTTCAACTTCTCATCTTAAGTTTCACTAACATTTAATACTTTAAATTGATTTTACTCAATATGTATCATTTGGAATAGCTCTTGTACCATTGACTCGAGTAAATGTTTATGGAAAGTGATACATGTTTTTTTTAGACGTATATAAAAATATAATGAATAGAATTATGGATGGAATAGGAAAATTATTTGATAGATTTTCTTAATAAAATAAAAGTTTGTAATTTGTATTTTTCTATGCAATTCAGGCGTTTGTTTACCCACTAGAATATATTTTCTTTTTTCTACGAAACTATGCCTCTTTTCAACAATTCAATTCCTAAAGTTAGTAAAAATGAATCAACAATGCTTACAAAAAAATAACTAAAAGTCTAAAGTGAAAAAGTTTTAAAATCTGCGTCAAAGATTTTAAATATTTAAATAAATTAAAATTCTTAATTTTTTTAAGTTTTCATTTAATTTTTTTTTTCTTTTTTTCAAATAAAAACCATTTAGACCATCAAATAGTAACCATTTTAGACCTATTTAACACAAATTATTTATCCCAATCTCAATTTAAAGAAAACAAATTTGGGTACCGAAGTCAAGGGGTATTTGGAGTCCCCTTAAATCCCCACACATACCGTACCTTCATTATTTCAAAAATACCAAAGGTAATAAAGTATTCTTTTAAATTTAAAATGCTTGTTATACGATTTAAAATATAGGTTTTATAGGCAATGCAAATAATCATATTAAGAAATGTTAAATGGTACTCATTATATGTGTAATGTTAATGGTACTCATTATATGTGTAATGTTAAATGGTACTCACTATATGTGTAACGTTAATGGTACTCATTACATGTGTAATGTTAATGGTACTCATATGTGTATTGTTAATGGTACTTATCATATGTGTAATGTTAATGGTACTCATTATATGTGTAATGTTAAATGGTGCTCATTATATGTGTAACGTTAATGGTACTCATTATATGTATGAATGTTAATGGTACTCATTATATGTGCAATTTTAATAGTACTCATTATATGTGTAATGGTACTCATTATATGTGTAATGTTAATGGTACTCCTTATACGTGCAATGTTAATGGTACTCATTATATGTGTAATGTTAATGGTACTCATTATATGTGTAACCTTTTACCAGTCTTCTACATACTTTCTATATTAGTGTTAATAAATAAACGCATGAAATAAAGAGACTTAGTAATTAAATCATTAAATAAAAAAAGACTAATATCACACTGAAAGAACATGAATTAACTAATTGACATCATTTCATAAATCATAACGTACCTGTATGTTAGCACGCCAATTATGATGATTACAATAAGCAGAAATAGCGTGATAATAAGAGACATCTCCAATAGTTTCAGACCTGAGTAACATGAAAACATTATTATCACGTGAACTGGTTTTTACTTATATAGGACACACACTCACACAGATCAAAGTTATCAGAAATAGTTCATACAATTGCAGCAAATAAATTAAATAGTCATTTTAAACAATTAATATTTGAATTTTTTTAATATGTTATGCTCTAAGCCTCTGAAGAAATTCCAATAAGTACATAAGATGAGTAAAAACTTACTCTAACTAAATAAATTTCAATCACGATGAATGTATTTAATACATTCAAATATTTCGAAGGAGATGAAAAGAACTGTCACCAACGTCATTTAAAATTTGGTAAAAGGGAATTTTATATACAAGACACGTTCCTTTGGAAAATGTGTGAACAACTTTGTCTTAGTTGTCCAACTAGATTGCAAGACACGTGTTGGGAAGACTAAATCTTCTCGAATAACATTTGCGCGCACATTTTTTGCTAATTCTTTGCCATAAAATAATCATATCACTAAGGTTTTGTATAATTCTTAAATGCACTTTCCGATCTACCATAAGGCCTGTTAGGCCCGATCCTAGGGCCCCCAACTTTTACGGGCCCCTAAATCTTAGTTTCCATCATGCTAAATGCTGTTGATTGCCGCAATTTCTGTAACTTGAAGTTTTCTTAAATTTCAAGAACACACATTGTTTTGTAGATTGACTCTGATTTCATAAATTGACCTAAAGGGGGTGATTGGTTCGATTGATATTATAAGGAAGCCTTATAAAATGTTAACAAAAAAAATAAGATACAGCGGTCAACTAGCACCAGGCCGTAGGGAGCCTAGTGGTCAGCGGAAGGTTCAGCGATCGAGTCCCGGTACCACTGAAAACCTACCGAGTATATGCGGAGTACGTGCTCATTAAATCTGTTGGGTCCGAAAGTCCTGTGGTCGGTCATCGCACAGTTTACCACGGGTACAGGTCCCTGGAGACTGTTTCCCTCACCTTCAGGGACATGTCTAAATTGTGGAGGTGGCGATAGGTGGCAGCATCTGCCTTGTATGTGTGTGTATGTCGTGTCCGTCCTTCTTGACGAAGGTTTATAAGCGGGTCTTTGTGACCAAGCACAGAAGCCTGAAAATATATGTCTACCAAGCAACCAACTACCACCATCATTACGACCCATCACGCAGAACATTTTCCGTAAAGGGGCCACCAAAATTTTGCGTGCCTATAGTCTCAGTTTTCCTAGATATTTCAGACCCTGCTTAAATGCATATTTAACATTATATTGTTTAAGATGCATTTAGTATTATTTGTATATCGAAAGTCGAAAAATTCCCGAAAATATCAAAATCATGTTATTGTTAAAACACTATTTGAATATTTTTATTTTTTGATTAAAAAAATACATTTATATAACACCATAAAATACTACGTGTTTTTCATAATGAAATGTATCAAGGATGGCTATCTCCTGGAGGTGTTTTTCAAATGGTGCCAAATGTAGCTGAATTTCAATTAGGATTTGCATGAGTGACAAAAGCACGTAAAATATTGACGTGCACTGAATGTATGTTAGATGAAAATCTCCAGGCTACATTTTGACAACTACTCTATAAAAAACCTGTAAATTTTACAGAAAAAGACTGTTATATATTTTAACAGATTTTTTCGGCAAACATAAACTAGTTTAAATACAAACAGTTTTTTTCTGTTTTTAACCGTGTATAAAAATTCTAGACTGTAACCAAACAAACATTTCAACTGTTTGTGGAGACTCCGAACAGCTTAGTTTTGTCGATCGCTGAACTGGAGATCTAAAGGTCCGATTTTCGAACCCTGGGGTTTAGAATTTATTCACCACTGGTAGTACTTCTGTCAGTAACCTTTACCGGAGAAAATCAAATTCAGTATTATCATTACAATTTGCCTGTTAAAAAAAACAGCCTTTGCATTAAAATTACAAATTGTTCGTATCAATTAAACACATTGTGTCTGTTAATTAAACGGTATTTTTATCGCAAACCAGCTGACAGTTTTTTCAGTAAAATCAACAGACTTGCTTTTACAGTGCAAGCAATAAGTGTTTTACCCAAGCTGGCAGCCTGAAAAACAGTAATGGAAAATCGATATGAACTTTACCTCTTTTATAGCAAACAGGGTCGTTGCCATCAAAACCACATTTTGGTCTGTCTTTTGGTATTTTACCACCTGGCCAATGTATACTGCTTACTTCCTTGTATTCCTTAGTGGCTCCGAAATAAGTCAGAACTACCTAAGTGAAAAAACATAAGAAAAAGCATAAATAAGTTAAAAATCGAGTTTACTAAGTGAATAAATTCAAGAACGATTCATAGAAATATAGGGCACCTCATCCATGGTCTACTCAACTTTAAGACCACAGAAGCTCTTCGTGACGTCACACTATTAGTCCGGTTCATGTTATTGGCTTTCCGAAGATCAAGTACGAATCCTTTTCGTGTCCAGCCGACTTTACTAACCAGGTTCGGAACAGGTTTCGGTTCTTCCTTACGGAACAGCTAACAACCCGAAATGGACGGTTAGTGTGACGTCGAAGATAGCTTCTCTGACCTTATTAGTTGAGTCGGTCGTGACCGAGGTGCCTTAGAATTCCAGAGAACACAGTTCCTATACAGTAAAAAATTGGTTAACGTTGCTTCTTAAAACTGGTCGCGTCCAAGCTTCATAAAGTATAACGTTTCAACAAATTTTTATAGTCTATATAGGAATCCTTATAATACAACTGTAGAAAAAGTGGTTGATGTTTTTACGTGAAAATTTGCAAAACATACTGTTAAATATTTGCAATATATTTCACCACAAATTGGTTTTTATTAGCAACGGCTGTGTGGTGAAGCCATATTTTTGGCATTCAATTGAGCCATTTCGCAGTATTTTGTTTTCAAATTCTAAAAAATAATTCAGTCGAATACCAAAAATATGGTGAGACATTTTACCTTCAGCTACTAGGAGCCATTTTTTTGTGAAACCTACCACCAATTTTTTTACAGTGCACATCAAAAGAAAATAACACCGTGAAACCTGCTAAGATGTGGCCTAACTCAACAAATCGCCATGGCCACATACTTGTTTTCCGGAAGAGAAAAAAAAAACATTCTCTAAACTAAACCAACATGACAGCTGTGCCGATTCAAATGTGATTTTTTTTTAAGAAACGCAGATTCACGATAACAGCGTTTAATAACTATGAAAACATAAGAAAAACTTGAAACGTTATGGTTTATTAAAATGTATATTCTTATAACTTATTCGGGTAGAAGCTAAGCCAGTGTAGAAAAGTACGATTTTATGAAATAAATAATCAACATTTTTAATAGTGCGCAGATAATAAGTTTAATTTACTTTATAAATTACTTTTTTTAATCATTCCTAATGAAACGTGGATGTTTCACTTATCCATAGATTTGTTTTAGTTTTTTATTGCGATTTCTGTTTTAAAAAGTTTAAAGATATAGATAAAAAGATTTTTAAAAAATTAAATCGACACATTCAAGTTGTACAGAGGAAAAGCATAATCTGCAAAGTAATTAAAAGCAATTTACACACCATGAAATATTTATCTAATAAATAAAAGAAAATTTTACATACGTCATTAAAATATAGAGCTGATAATTTCTCTTGCTATGGAGCTGATAGGCTTTTCTTTTTAAAGTTTAGCCATTGCAAAAGAATCTAATGGAAAATCTACGCAATGAAATCCTTAAACTTAAAGACAATATTTTTCATCAAGTCTCACTTAGTGTTAGTAAATTTCTGATAGTCATTTTTAGTAATTTAAAGCTATTTTAAGCAACTATTTACACACGTCATAACAAAAAGTATACACTTTGAATCGGCAGAGAAAACATGAAACTGCAAATGCTACATTTCAATAGCACCGATGGCGTAAAATGTGGAGTAATGTCATTGTTGAAATTGATGTTGTTGCGCAATTATTTGCAATAAATATACTGATAGATTTATTGTCAGGTTAAAAATAAAAATGTGTCATCAACCAAAGAAATGTTGACTTTGCGGGAATTTAAAAAAATTAGTTCTGGTTTTGTGTTTTGATTTATTTAAGTTACAAATTATATTTTTAGAAATTAATAGAAATGTTTTACATCTTGAGTAGTAACAGTTTAAGTGGTATTGTTTTCATTTTTGGTCATTTGCTTCGGTTAGTAAATAACCGTCACCATTTTATAATAATAAAAATAATAACATTTGAATTACATTAGCTTTGGTTAAAAGTAAATATTTTTAAAGGGGGACAACTTGTATGGTATTTTTAAAAAAATATTTTCAATTAAAAACTTACTCATCTAACATAAAGCAAGAAGTTCTAAAATAACTTATATAACCTACTTTCTTTTAACTTAAATACTCAAAGAAATCCTTATAGTAGGGACAGACGGACGAACAAAAAGAATAAGATAGGTGACTTATATCTTAAAAAAACTAGGGATGTGTAACACTATATATCAATACGCTAATTTAAAAGTTATATATACCATATAAAGTATTTTCAATAACTTTCAAACCTAAAAAAATTCTATGGCAGCTACTCCTTGCACATGCACAATATTGTAGAAAACTTTATTTTGACGTCCGACTAGTTCAGGGAACACGTGTATCAAATTTGAAGTCTGCTTTTATTTTCGTTCTTCAGCGATACCTTTAAAACCCAAAAAAGTTTATAGCAGCTTCGACTTTCGCATGCGCAATTTTCTCGAAAACCTAATTATGACTTCCAACAGTAACTAGGAACCCGTGTGCTAAATTTGAAGTCCGTAGCTCTTTTATTTTGAACTGTAAAGTAGTTTCAGACAGACAGACGGATCAATGTAAAAACCCAATTTTTTAGAATGAGCACCCCCCAAAACGTGTAGAAAGCACAAAATCTTCGTTTTGGATTATTGACCCCCATCGCAATAGTTTTATTACCTTATATTTAATATTAGGTATATTAGGTAATTGAAAGTAATAACTTTAAAAATTGGACGGGTACAAAGGAAGTTGGGGGGGGGGGGGGGCCCTGTAGGACGTACGGACAGAAACAAAATAACAGACGTACAGGTGGCTAAACACTATACATTGTAGTCATCTAATTTTTTACTTTCGAATAAAAAAAAAAATCAAAATTAGGCACTTTGGATCGGAAATTGAAAGGGATATGGACGGACGGACAAAATGATGAACGGACAGGTAAACGATTAAAAAATACAAAAGAGGTCTGTGAAGTACCCTATCTTCCAAACAGAAAAAGAATTCTGAAAATCGGAAGTTTAATACAGAAATTATGAAACGGGTATGGACCAAAATTACCTAAAAAATGTCACTTAGCACGTTCTTCCACTAAACGACTGCCAAAATCTGAAGCACTTCGGAGGAAGAACGTGCCAAGTGCATGAGGTGTCAAGCGCGTTTTGTAAATTTCGTGTTATTACGTAAATTACGGTTAAGCCAAAAGCCACCAAGCGTTTTGAAGAACCAAACTAAAATATTATGTAAAAAAAACTATGATTTTTTGTGAATGACAGAAAAGTTACAAACTAAAAACTTTGAAGCTCATTATCTCGTTTTCACCTTTTTGTCACTTAGCACGTTCACTAAGCTCTTCAATTGTAATTGCCAGTTCTGTTGTTGTTCATCAACACGCGATATACTGTCTGCGTTCTACTACGATTTATATTCGAATTTTATCTATTTAAAGTTCATAATTCATAATATTAATTAAAATACATTAATTTATTCGATATTTTATTATTATGGGAAAATCTATCGCTAGAAAGCGAAATTTCACAAGAAACCAATATATATCTCCAGTTGAGAAAGAAAGTACTGCTAGTTCCAAGAAAATTATATTGGAAGTTATTCATAGAAATAAGGAAGTACCCCTTGGAGGTAACAGGGTTATAGATCTGGATATTCTAGTGAATGGGTTTGCGGAACTCTCCTGTCCTGTCTGTTTTATTATTGGATTTTCCCTGATTGAAGATTCACGTTACGGATTGTGTTCGAATCTTTCTCTGAAATGCAAAAACTGTGATTTTTGCAAAGGATTTTCAACGTCTCCAAAACTACGTAATGCTCCAGAAATAAATGCACGTTTTGTTGATGGAATGCGTCAAATTGGCAAAGGATTTTCAGGAGCAAGTAAACTGTTTGCAACGATGAATTTACCCTCTCCACCTAGTAAGAATGCATACTCGTCACACAAAACAGAAATTTTGGAAGCTGTCAAAACGGTTGCCCGGAAATCAATGAACGAAGCGGCTAATGAAGTAAAAGCTACGAAGAAGTCCGGAGAATGTGGGGTGACAGTCGACGGAACGTGGCAGCGTAGAGGTTACACCTCTTTGAATGGCTGTGTCGCTGCTCTGTCTGTGGACACAGGCAAGATCTTAGATCTTGAAGTGATGCCGCCTATTGTCGAACATGCAAGAAGCTAAAGGACGCCAGAACAAAAAACCGGTGTTGAAATTCGATTCTACCAAAGCAGGACCATGGTATGTCGCTGCCAACTACGAAGGATTGCCAAGAACATGGAGTTCGATGGTGCTAAACGCATTTTTGGAAGATCCGAATCTTTTGATGGGTTAAAATACACTGAATTCTACGGTGATGGTGATTCCAGTGCATACTTCAAGGTGAAGGACTCGTATGGACCTGACAGTGTTGAGAAGTTTGAATGCATAGGACACATTCAGAAGAGAGTCGGATCTAGTCTGAGGGAACTAAAAAGAAAAACTAAAGGACTATCGGGGAAAGGGAAACTGACTGGCGTATTCATAGATCGTCTCCAAAATTACTACGGATTAGCCATACGTAGTAATGTTGGCAACCTTGCAGACATGCAGCAGAATACCATTGCTGTTGTTTTTCACTGTGCCTCATCACCAGCAAAATCCATGCATGGACAGTGTCCTATTGGAGCGGACAGCTGGTGTTATTTCCAAAGAGCCCTTTCAAGAGGCATCGAAAATCCCAAAGAAAAGGGGACAGGACTTCCCCATGACATATTGCAGGTCATGAAGCCCGTCTATTTGAGTTTGTGCAATAGAGAACTTTTAGTGAAGTGTTTTCATGGGAAAACCCAGAACGCCAATGAGTCGTTCAACGGGAATATTTGGCAGCGCATCCCAAAAACTGTGTTTGTTTCTCTCCGTACCATGAGACTAGGGGCATATAATGCACTCATACAATTCAATTAAGGTTTTGCTCGAACATCAAAAGTGTTTGATGAACTAAACATAAAAAAGGTTGGACATTTCACCCTACAAAACTACAGGTCATTTGACAACGAACGCATCGGAAACTCGAAGAGACATTCGACACCTGCTTCGGTTAGGTTAGGTTAGGTTTGAATTATCGTCGCACTAGAGCTACACGAGGGCTATTGGCGACGGGCGTCGTATTTTAGAACCACAGTAAAAGTGACGAGCCGACACCTGAATAGGCACCCAACGCAACTGTTAAGGGCGACATCGTACGCAGCGTTACACCTACTTCGAAAAAGCGGAGGCAGGTCCTACGATCGATTAGGAACAAAAAGATTTGTAATTCCGAAAGGAAAGAAGGTGTAACCTATGGATCTGGTTTATTAGTGCTCCACAGACATAAGTATGTTATTTTCTTCTTAAAATTATCATCTTAATTACGTTTTGTTGTTTATCTCAAAACAAGATTTTTATGTTTTTACTTTTTCGCAAAACACATTTTCGCCATAACTATCGCTTCAAATTGTTTCAAATTTTTAGCCTACTTTTCTTTTTTTAATTCGAAAGAATTAAAAAAATGAAAAAGTAGGTATTGACATGCGGTCGATGTCCGTCTGTCCGTCTCTGTCCGTCTGTCTGTCCGTACCCCCCTTCCAAAATCGGTTCTAATCATCGGATCTTAAAAATTCTTTTTTTGTTAGAAAGCTATAACCTCAGATACCCAACTTTCATACTTTTTGTCCGTCTGTCTGTACGTCCGGACGGACATAAATCTACTATCTGTCGGCGAATTTCCCATTGAATTAGCATTGAAATTCAATTTTGAGTCATTTAAATCACTGTAGGTATTGAAATGCGGTCGATGTCCATCTGTCTGTCTGTCCATCTGTCTGTCTGTTCGTATGTCTGTCTGTTCGTATGTCTGTCCGCCCTGTCTGTCCGTTTGTCTGTCTGTCTGTACCCCCCTTCCAAAATCGGTTCTAATCATCGGATCTTAAAAATTCTTTTTTTGTTAGAAAGCTATGACCTCAGATACCCAACTTTCATACTTTTTGTCCGTCTGTCTGTACGTCCGGACGGACATAAATCTACTATCTGTCGGCGAATTTCCCATTGAATTAGCATTGAAATTCAATTTTGAGTCATTTAAATCACTGTAGGTATTGAAATGCAGTTGATGTCCATCTGTCTGTCTGTCCATATGTCTGTCTGTTCGTATGTCTGTCTGTTCGTATGTCTGTCCACCTGTCTGTCCGCCTGTCTGTCCGTTTGTCTGTCTGTCTGTACCCCCCTTCCAAAATCGGTTCTAATCATCGGATCTTAAAAATTCTTTTTTTGTTAGAAAGCTATGACCTCAGATACCCAACTTTCATACTTTTTGTCCGTCTGTCTGTACGTCCGGACGGACATAAATCTACTATCTGTCGGCGAATTTCCCATTGAATTAGCATTAAAATTCAATTTTGAGTCATTTAAATCACTGTAGGTATTGAAATGCGGTTGATGTCCAACTGTCTGTCTGTCCATCTGTCTGTCTGTCCATCTATCTGTCTGTTCGTATGTCTGTCCGTCTGTCTGTCCGCCTGTCTGTCCGTTTGTCTGTCTGTCTGTACCCCCTTCCAAAATCGGTTCTAATCATCGGATCTTAAAAATTCTTTTTTTTTGTTAGAAAGCTATGACCTCAGATACCCAACTTTCATACTTTTTGTCCGTCTGTCTGTACGTCCGGACGGACATAAATCTACTATCTGTCGGCGAATTTCCCATTGAATTAGCATTGAAATTCAATTTTGAGTCATTTAAATCACTGTTGCCAAATCAACAATGGCATGAGAAACTTTATTTAAACATATTTGAAGCAAAATAATATTTTCATGAATCAGTTTGGAATGACGTCATAAAATGTAGAACAATTTGATTCTTTGATTATTCATTAATTATCTACCAAGAAAGCGGCAAGGCATACTTTTGCATGCAATTATGCTTAGTTTTAATTTACATTTCTTGTTTTTTAATGCAGTTCGGAGTAGTTTCATTACTTTTGTTATTAATAAATATTTATTCTTCGAACTACAAATAAATCACGAGCAGATGATAAATAATATTTAATTAATTTGCGAACGAATATTAAGGAAAATAGTTGATTTTGGCTTTTAGAAGTTTAAATTATAGCTGGGTGCTGTGTTTCGATTTTTTTTTTCTAATGTGTATAAATCTAGTGTAGAAACGGCTGTTGATGATATTTACTTTAGGAACCTAGTTTTTTTCCCGATTAGAACTTCAGTAAGTATTTAAGTAACAGGAAAGTAGGCTATTTTAGTTCTTTATGAACTTCTTGTTTTACATGTACTCAGAAAGTGAATGAAGGTATTGGACCTTGGTCAAAGTCATAATCATTTGATTTTGTCTGTATGAAATTGAAATATTGCTGTTTTTATTAGTTGAATTTGATATTTTGACTTTAAATGTTAATGGAGCATGTACATTTTATGACACATATCTAAGATTGGTTCATGACCTAACACACTTATTTCTTTCTAGTTTCCAATTTACAGAATTAGTTATTTTTTTAGTTATCATGTTTTGGTTAAATTCGGTTTTTAGGCAAAATTTCAATTAAAATCCTTAAAAAACCATAAATTAATAATTTTTTGTCCATTTTACAACTTTTTAACTAAAAAGGATACCATAAAAAAATTATTTTTTACATTAAAAACAATTTGGCCTTCAAAGGTATACAGCCACCTTAAAGATCTCATTATCTGACTTGGAAGCAGTTTTAAGTGGAAGTTACTTCAATAACTATTTGTTTGTTTCTCAGTTTATCAACACAATAAAATAAATCTCAATTAGTTTTTTCTAATACTAATTCACATTTTCGCAAGTGCCAAACTTCCAGTACAGCTTCTCGGATAAAGAAAAAAAACGAAAGGAAAAGCATATTTTGTTGATACATCGGTCTTGTCGAAATCTAAATAAGATAAATGATCATGCGATATTAGCTAGACATTATTTTTACATCATGAGTTTCGAACACTTTGAACTTTGGCTTTCATAGTTTAACAATAGCCGAACGTACACTCTTAAAACAAACGAGCGGTTTTAACTCAGTCTGAGTTAATTTCCACTCCTTTCCGTGCCGAAAATGCACTTCTCCTATAGGAGTGAATTTCACTCTTTTTCGGAGTGGGTAAAAGAAATAAAAGAAAACAATCTGCGTCCTACACTCTTAAAGCGAGCGGTTTTAACTCAGTCTGAGTTCATTTCCACTCCTTTCCGGTGCCGAAAATGCACTTCTCCTATAGGAGTGAATTTCACTCTTTTGTTTTAAGAGTGTAGTTGGATTTAATTTTGTTATATTTGGTTATAATTGGTTATATTTGGTTATGATTTTTCTGATAAGGTCATCCGAATTTAACATTAAAAAGAGCAATGCCAATTGATGATTCGTCACATTTCTTACTCACTGGTTGTTAAACATTTTTAATGTATGTTTACAGAAATGTCCTTAATCTGTGAAAAGAAAAATAAGAAACTAGCTTGCAAAGAGTATAAGAGCTGATGGAATAAACTGATTGCTTTAGTTTTTACTTTTAATTTTTCTAACCCTTTGTTCTTCATTTGATATGGGAAAAATTATTGTTTTCCCACCGAACAAAATTTATTATTTTTATTTTTACTTTTAGGTGGGTTACTAGTCAATGGTTTGAATTTAAATCAAAAATGGACATTGATTTTGCGTTTCATAATGAAATCACCAATAAAGAAATATATAGTGCAATAGAAGTTCACTTTCATCCGCATTCGTTTCTTTTTTTAAAAAAGTTTCAAGAGGTATTTTTCATGACATTCTCCGGTTAATTAGCTCTTAGAAATTACAAATTACTCCGATAGTAATCTAACTTTATTTTTAACAAGATTTTCAGGCAAATTATGTCTTATATGTAGTAGATCTGTGTGTTTTAAAAAAGTTCTTATTGATGCCTCTAGTAATGACTTCAACAATTGTATAATTACTACAGCACAACCTATTATCCTTAAGCTTGAAGAAATTTTAGGGTGTTTGGATGCTCTAAATTTTTAACTCTGCACTTAATTACAACAACCTTTAAGATTACCCTTGCTTAAGATCGTAAAATTAACACTTTGTGACTTGAAAACGTCAATAATTGATAGAGATAAGCTAAATAAAGCACTGAAACTCTCGACGCATAAACCTCTAATTTACAAATAGATTGCTGTAATAAGAATAGTATTTCTTATTTTATATATTTTCGTAGAAGTGAAAATTGAAAAAATGGGATACAGAGACTGCACTAATTAGCGACATAAAAAGTCCTTAAAAGTATAATTTCAGAGCAAGAATATTTTTAAAACAACTTTAATTAATTAGTACCCTTGTTAAATTAGTACATTTTTTCTCGCCTCACAATTAATTGTGGCGCATAATTAACAAAACCGCCGTGGGCAAGTAAACCTCAGCATCTAGACTGATGAATTGAACCATTGTAGTAAGAAATCAATAATTTTGGCCGACAAGAAAATACACTAAATGCCTGATTATCTCAGAACAAATATGGTTTAATTAATTTTTGTGATTATACAGCTGTTTAACTGCCCACAATAGAAAATGCTTTCTCATTTTGTACCGTTGATTCGATTTCTACATTCAAAGCAAATGTAATTCTATAAGTAATTATACTAATCATCAGTGCAGAAAAGACTTTGAACATTTGAAGTTGAACATTTTTTTCAATATTTTTTTATTTTCTATTTTATATTTATAAATGCTTTAAACTTACATTCAACTTTTTTAATAAACCATTAAGGTTTATAATCATGTCTTGGTTGCTAGTGCCCAAGGGTTATTTCCCCCCGAGAAATGCTGACAGTAAAAACAGCCGTTTAAATTACTCGTTATTCAGCTGAAGGGGAGTCGGATGGTTCTATCTCGCCCATGTTAATTTGACTAATTTAGGAACATTTTTCTCAGGAACTATATGAGATATCATTATGATTTTTTTGGTAGTTTGTTCCTTACATATAGCTCTTTGATTTAAACTGAGGATATTTCACAGTAAAAAAACACTTTTACAGTGATTTTTTAAAATTTTGTATTAAAAAACCAAAAAAATATCGATTTAAAGTTTTTTTTAAGCAGAGATATTTAAAATTTCTCAGTTTAAATCAAAGAACTAGTAATGGGGAATAAATAATAAAACAAAATATATTGATATATTTTATAGTTCCTGAGAAAAATGTTTCTAATTGTTAAAAAAAACCCTCTTATTTCAGGTCAGAATTGATATAAAGGTTTTCTGAAAAATGCTTATAAAAAGAAAACCACTGAGAAGAAATCAATAATCTTAGTCTTAAATTAAAGCTATAGATATGCAGATTAAAACTAAAAAAACACAAAATAGTAAGTTTTGATCCAAACACCCATCCGAATCCTCTTAACTAGTTCCGAAGCGCCTGGTTAGTGGAAGCCTAGTTAGCACAATTAAAGTTCCAAATTCAATACTTTATGAAAAAGAACTATTGATCAGAGCGATGTCAAGTTTCAAGAAAATATAATAATATCCTTGAGAGGGAAAAAGGGGAAGAGATATAAGAGGGAGAGAACGTATGACATATGAAACATTATTTTTAAAAAATCCAACAAATGGCGTTGTTAGCATCATCATTTAAAAGGGTTCGAGTACAAATGTCTAATGTGTGGTAAAACAGCCGCTAAAGTAAAAGTAACATGGTAAACTTAGTTTATTGCAGGGGCGCGGATGGCCGAGTGGTTTGGATCGCAGACCATTACGCTAGCAGTCTGCGCGCTGTAACGGGCGCGGGTTCGATTCCCACCTTCGCCCTTGGTGTACTTCCTATCTCTGTGACAGTAAAAATTCTTTCTGTGTCTGTCTTACTTGACGAAGGCTTCATAAGCAGGTCTCTGATTAAGCACACAAGCCGGAATATATATGTATCTACCCCCCTTCCCCCCCAATAAATATATCTGCTATGCTTCGGCTGGTGCCCGCGATCATCTAAAGATTGTATTTGCAACTTTTCCACCGAGAAAACAAATTTTTCAAGCTTTTTTTTTTACCAGTGTGTATTCTGGACAAACGTGCGAAAGATTTCATTCAAGATTACAGTTAACTATGAGGACTGCCAACTGCTAAATTAATTGAAAACTATAATTAAAAAATTAATGTATAATATAAAATAAGTGGATATTTTTTAAAATTCGTGTGGACATATTTCTTTATTCGTATGTCTGTCGATCCGTACTATAAGCACTTTTGCGGGCATTAACTTAAATATAAAGTAGCCCTTTCTAGTTCATTAAGAGGAACTGTCAGTCCCATAGAGCTAATGCATTAAATTTGCAATCACAGCTTCCGCAGACGGGCACGTATTTTATCAGGCACACAAGCCGGAATATATATGTACCCTACCCTACCCCTTACTTAATTGAAGTTTAAAAACTTTAATTTCTTATTAGTATAGTGATTTTTTTTCACTTAAGACTTTTCTGTAACTTCTAACACCTGATTTTTGTTAAAGTAAACGAAGGTCTAAAATTTAAACATACCTTTTCGCAGATAAACTTACTGACGTTTCACTTTTGAAAACCCTTTTTAACCAAATGGGGTACAAAAGAACTTGAAATGTAACTATTGAAACTACTCCTGGAGGGATTAGTCAATCTTTAACTTTTAAATTTAACATTTTATGTGCGAATTTAATGACTTGAATTATTTTAGTATAAAAAATATCGCAAGATCAAAATGTTTTATCACTAAAACCAAAGAAATATACAATAACAATGCTTAAAGGTGAACCAATATCCCTTATAATAAAAATGATGATTTTAACTGAGTTATTTTTTTACTTGAAAAGTCCCAGTTACTTTCTGGTATTTTTATGACCAAAAAAGTGGACAGATTATTTCTATGATTTCACTAAAAGGTGAATTGATCTTTTCATTTTATGAAAGTAATGACTTTGTATGCTGATGGAGCTCTGAGTGAAAATGGAATGTGTTACTTGATAAAAGATCGAGAATTCCTTTCTCCCTACCAAGATTTGTGTTGGCTTGCTTTGAAATGAAAACTGGACAAGGCTATCTTCAAAATATCAATCAATAAATCAAGAATAAAACTTGCTACCCTCTCTGCCAAATTCCCGTTATGGACAAATTCCTCCTCAAGAACTGCTCTTAAATTTTAGAACTTTTACTTATTCTATAAAATACTAACAAGGCTGATTTCGAAGATTTTTAAAACTAATTTTTCTTTTTATAGAGCTGTACTACACCTCAGAATTTCCCCCTCAGGGCCCTAACAATGGCCAATAGCAACTTGTTGAAGGACCAACAATGCTTATAGCTGATTTTGATAGTTTTATACTTTTCGGCCTATATTTATGGTTTTTACGATGTATCAGCTCGATTTTGTATTGAAGGAAAGGTACTTGAAATATATTCTACATTTAAACGGTGTTTATTCATATGCTGTGGATACGCTAAAGTTGCACAAAGATTGTCTTCCGAAATTGACATGGGGATGTGTAGATAATTATTTAGTTTTTTCGGAAGATATTTTTGTTTATCAAATCCAAAAGCACACAAAAAAGAATTTTTTCCTCTCCTCCAGTTTATTTTTTATTGCAATTTATAACACCCCAAAATTGAAACATCGTAAATGTACCGAAGAAATATAACAACAACGTTTGTTTTAAATCTGACCCAGAATGCAAAGCGTCCTTGAAGGCTGTTACGCCACATATCCCAGCCTGTACAGCTTCTTTGATGGACACCGACGTCATTTGGTACA
The DNA here is from genome assembly GCA_019343175.1 of Oedothorax gibbosus. Classification (NCBI taxonomy): domain Eukaryota; kingdom Metazoa; phylum Arthropoda; class Arachnida; order Araneae; family Linyphiidae; genus Oedothorax; species Oedothorax gibbosus. The sequence goes on along the minus strand of CM033270.1, from coordinate 49,423,223 downwards.
GCTAAATTAGGCTGCTAGTCATTTGATGGCCGTTGACGGGCGTACACTATTTAAAAAAGTGCGATTTTAACTAAGTCGGAGTTCATTTTCACTCCTTTCCAGTGTTGAAATTGCACTTTCCATGTAGGAGTGAATTACACTCTTTTTGCGGAGTGGTTTTACTACTCCTTTCTGATAAGCCACTTTCACTCCCTTCTGAGAGGCCATTTACAAAAAATCACAAAAAATTCACGCAAGTGAAGTTTATCAGACGTGCACCCTTAGATGGCGCCTCGTCCGAAGTGAGCACTGATGAGGTCCTGACCGGGCCCGGTTTTGGTTCAGGGACCTCTTGCATGCGAGCCCAATACTGGACCGTCTGCGACAAAGTAATTACTCGGTCGCGAGGGCTAGTATTGGGTATTTGTGCTGACCACCACAGACCAATGAAAATGTTTTTAAATCGTTCTTTTAAGAGACGAATTGAAATTCTTTTCGAAACGGAGTGAATTTGTCATTCACTCTGTTAAAAGTGATTCTAAAATAGCTCTTTTTCGGCAAAGTGTTCTTTTTTGAGCGAAAACACACTCAGAAAGAGTGAATGTTGTTGAAAAATATTTCTTTTTGTGAGTGATAAATTCACTTTTTTGTTTTAAGAGTGTCGAATAAAAGAAAAGTGTCTTCTCTTACCTCGAAGTTGCCCTTCCTGGTGTCGTTCTGGTCGAGCAGCGCGTAGTCGGCCACTCGGTCTCCGGCCGCGTTGATGGTCACCAGTCCGGATATGCCTGCACTTGGGAAGGAGAGGGGCATGGTCTGTGATCAAATCCTTATAGGTCCGCTTCACACACAACGTTACCAGTATGTTTGCTGTACTTAACAGTGCAGAATAATCCACAGTAGCAACGTTAAGTAAATGTAGTTTTAACACGCGCGACAGAAAAAAATCGCACTTGCCGTTTTCGAACGAATTGCGGCAATGTAAACGCTATCTATAATGACAATGCATGACAACTAAATTTGCCGTTGATGGCAAAATTTATGGTACTTATAATGCAGACTCTTTAGTTCACTATTAGTAACGCTACTACCTGTGAGACTATGATAAAATTGCAATTACGGACTTTTCATGTTGCATGTGAAAGCACTAAAGGACTTAAGATTAGCACTGTGAATCATGCGGCAACGTTAGAATGACAACAATTATCGGATTCTTCAGTTTAAATCAAAAAGCTATTAATGGGGAAGAAATACTAAAACAAAACATGTTGATATCTTTTATAGTTCCTGAGTATAATGTACCTAACCTTATATTTCTAGAAACGCAAAAGAAAAATAAGGTATAGGTAAGAACTAATATACAGAGTTTCTGAAAAATGCGTATAAAAAAGAAAACTACTAAACAGAAATAGACAATCTTGGTCTTAAATTAAAACTATAGATATGCAGATTAAAAATAAAATAAAAACAGAAAATCGACATTTTTGACCCAAATACCCATACCCACCCCGTGAACCGCTATAGTAGGATTCGAACCTCAACTCTCTGGAGAAGGTTCAAACTCGAGTCCAGTGCGGAGACCAATTAACTGTGCTTATCCAGCTTATATTTAAAGCTTGGTATAAAAGATGAACCGAATTTAAGGTCAAGGCGTTTGAACATGCGCTAGCTGAGAAATTACAGTGGAATGTTTTTAAGTTGTGTTGACATCATCAGCTGCAATAGAGTACAGCAGAAAACGCTGTGAATATGCGGCAAATGTGCCGCATTTTTACATAAATTTTTAACTGAGTTTTCATAGTAGAAGGAAAATTGTGATTTTCCAAATCGTAGTATTATTACTGAGATTTGTCACTAAAAAGAGCTTTTAATGAGTTCTCTCTTCTGAAAAGAGCTTTAAAGTTCCTCTCTTAAATACGCTCTTACAAAATATATAAGCTCTTATTCAAAATATATAAACTTAAAATGTTTTCGGCGAAGAATTTTTTTTTTGAATTGTAACTTTGTTGCATGAAATAATTAATATTTCATAATGTATTTGTTTTATGTGGCCTGATTTCATCGTTTTCGAGATTCCTTTTTTCTTTTTTTCTTTTTTTACTTCCTTTTTTTTAAACTAATTCTTAGTTTTTAAATCCTGATTAGTTACAATAACTAGTTTATTGCGTTCAAATAAATAAAAAAACAAGTTTCAAAAGAAAGGGTTATTGGTCAAACATTTACCGCTAAATCTTCTGTTCTTAAATCTTGAAATGATTACGGACCCGTTCATTGGATCTTCATGAAGACTTCTGGTTTCGTTGATGACGTCGCAGAGCATCAGGACGGCATCGTGGAAGCTGGCAGTGAAGTAGTTCACCTGCAACATTTCATTCATTTTATATTAAAAAGCGAAACGGCTCAGTGGCTGAGAGGTTAAACGTGTCCGCCTCGTAAGCCAAAGATCGCGGGTTCGAGCCCCGGCTGAGTAGTCAGATTTTCTGGATGGGAAAATCTTGGGCACGCATGTCATATGATTATGTGGCATGTAAAATATCCCTGGAGGCTTGGGCTCTCTCTGCAAAATTAAATCTCGGCATACTTATCAACCACAGAGAGCTCAGATTCATTGGAATCTGCGCTTCAAAATTGGTAGCGAGAGTCCGCCTAGATGGTGCCACAAAAAAAATGGCTCTCAGTTCTGGGGAATATGCCGAGTCTGCAAAGGCTTGACCGCCAATGTTGCAGCCCCATTAGAGGGAAAAAATATTAAAAAGCGAATGAGCCCGATCGACCGCGGGTCCCAAACCAAAGTGCGTCTGTGTTAATCCAATGGTAAAAAATTATTTTCCAAGCCACATTTCTCCGGCTGCATTGAATATTTTTACAAACGGGTTTTTTTATATGATAAATGTAGCTGATTTACAGGTCCCTATAATCCCACTTTTTGAAATTGGTTTGAATACTTTGTGTAATATTTTTTATTGAAAATCTTAAAAAGATATTCGAACCCATTTCAAAAACTGAAATTAAATATATCTGTAAGTCAGCTGCATTTATCACTTGAACAAACGTTTGTAGAAATATTCAATACAGCCGGAAAAATGGGACATAGAAAATATTTTTTTCAAATTGGATTAACGCACAGTCACTTTTGGTTTGGAGACCCGCGGTCATTCAGGCTCATTCGCACTTAACCTCTTTACTCCAAAGGTCCACATACTTGAACTTTTGTAGAATTCACTTCACAAATTTATTGTACAGCTTTTCGTATTATTAACTTTTCTATTATAAATGAGAATAATAAAGTTTCTCAGAAATAGGGTTGTCAAAACAGCCGACAAGTATAAGTTATGTTTTGTATTACAAATGACGTAAGAGGGTAAAGCATAAAAATATTTTTTTTAATTTTTTTCTTATTTTTTATTTTATGCTCACAAGGATACTTTTGTTTTAAATGTAACAATTCTGAATTTAATTTTTTTCAAAAAGTAATGAAGTATTTATTTAAGACGTTTGTTAATATTACCTAATTTACACTCTCATCTAATAAAACCAAAATTAAATAAGTATTTTTCTTCAGTGTCTAAATTTATATCCAAAAGAAATGGCGAAATTTTTTTCCAATTATTCTTCAGGAGAACTTTACTTCTTAAGTATCTGAATAATATTTTTTTATAATGCTCGTTAGTTCCTCATTATTACCATTATTGGTTTAGTAAATTTCTAAAGTGATAATCAGCAGATGCTGTGGAATTTTATCTGTACAAAAAAGATCCCATCAACGAAATTCATAATAAAACGTGACCATTACAAAGCCTAGATAAAAAAAACTGCTTCTTTTACTTTTCGAGGCGGCGCCAGGTTAGTTGCAGACGCATCAGTTTTATGACTGATCGGTTCTTAAGAAATTTTTCCCACAAAAAAACATAATATCTTGTCTTTGTATTCGTTTTACACTTTTGGTTACAGCTTTCGCTGTTCTGAAATTGATCGCGGTAATTTAATATTTTCGTTGAATTTATTGTCTTAGTCGTTTATTTTCCAATAACATTAAACGCTTATGTTGCATTTTCAACACTTTCTTCGTTCGCGGATATAAATTATTCTGTCTATAAAACCACGATACAAAATTTACGACTTTTAGGTCTCTTTTAATGGAATAAAATTGTTGTAAAAAACTAAGAAAAAATGGGATTTCATTCAAATACGTATTAGATTTATATATTAACGAAAAAATTACGGTTAATTTCTGTAAAGCTCTTAAGTAAATATATGAATATAAAAATCCTTTTTAAAACTTTGATTAATTTTCTACAAGTACTACACTAGCAAAAACTATTCGTATACTTTTAAAAACTAAAAACTAGTAGTATCACGCTAATAGCTCAATAAAAAAAGTCCAAATCTAGTTGGCGAATTTCATATTACGCTTTCCTTTTCATGAATTTCGAGAAAGTAGAAGCATGTAGGAAAATCATGCTTTGGACATGTCTTTTACATTTGGAAATTCACGTGTAGAATACTTTTTAATGCATACTTAACTAATTCACGTATAGAATACTTTTTGAAACTAGATCTATAACTATAAAAACTAATATCCTACTTAATAATACATACTTAAAAATCTATAAAGTTATCAAAAGACCTATAACGGATCGATATATACCTTTAGCAGAGACCTTAAGAGAATTAAATAACATCTAGATAAAAAAAAATAGAAAACCTGACTTCAATAAATCGAAATTATCCATTCTCTCTTAAAAAACTCTCATCCCACAAATCGCTACTACGCAGAACCATCCGAAATATAGTTATTTATGCAACTAGTGTGAAAAGTAAGGCTTTTTTAAACGAGTTGAATAAATTATTTCATGAACGAGAGTACGAGCGAGTGAAATAAATTCACGAGTTTAGAAAATGCTATTTTCAACGTGTGGTCATACACTATTTTTTATAATAACATGCAAAAAAATTATTTATTAAATTGGCAATAATTGATTGGCTTATTAATTATTTTATTACCACGTTCAAATGATTTGAAGGTGATTATTTATATTAATGATTATTTTAAAATCACGTGCAAAAAGTATTTCTTAGATTGGCATTGGAAATAAGACGCCAAATAAAGAATCACGTTCAAACAAAAAAAATTTCCACCAATCACAAAGCCGCCGAATAAAACATCACGCTCAAATAAAGAATTTTTCACCAATCAGATGCTCTTATTTACTTTGTCGCACTAGTGCGTAAAAGTAACTTTGAAAACACGATTTCGTTAAAAGCATCACTTTTGCCGCGATTATTGAATTGAAAAAGTTAGTTTTTTTTTTTGTATAAAAAATTATTTATTCAACTTTAACAACAACCTACTTACCGTATCCTCTTTGTAAGTGAAGTTGTAGGCAGACTTGGCCAGTCCTTTCACTCTTTCCGAGAAGATCTTGTACTCCTCTGAATAAGGCTGGTTGAGGCTGACAATAAGTAGGGCTTCGTACGCCTCCTTCAGTTCCAGCTTGTGCTCCATGTCTCCTGTAAATGCAAATACTACACTCGGGGACAACCTAACTTGGGTAACAACAAATAGTAAAAAGGCAGAGGGAAAAGCGTGGTGCTATGATACAAGGCAATAAATCACATCGCAACCTCGCCGATTCAAACGAAACAAGAAAAAAGTTTCAATCAGACGTCTAGTTTGGCGCCGACATAGCTTCATTTGGCCTATTGCAAATTAATGGTATTATAAAAAAAAATTCTTGATGCGCAATAAGGCGCTTTTTTTTAAAGCAAGGTGCCAAATACAAGGAAATATAATTGTTAATAATAAAAAATATTTAAATTGTTCAAATTCTTAATTCTAAAAAGGTTTAATCTTTTCCTGTTTTCTTCACTCCCAGTATTGATTTAATATTTTTTGATAAATTAATTTATAAATTATGGTGAGGGGTTGGGTAAATTTATTAAAATACACAAGTTTGATTTGTAAGCTTTTAGAATACTAGAAAAATAGTTATAATTTTTATGAGAAATTTATATAAAAAATATTTTTCAAAATACTTAAAAACTATATGTATTGTTTAATTGTAATTTTAAAAGGGTTAATATTTTTAAGCTAGAAATAAACACACATCTCTAAAATATAATAAAAAAATGAGGCAAAAAAATCTTTATGACATTTATCGAATACTTGACTACAATTACCAACGACTTTTTCCAAAAATTTTGAAATTTTTAAAATCTACTTTTGTTCAGCCAGATTTGGACAAATGCTTTTGATAACTTCTATTTTAAATTTAAGGAAAAAATTGTAAATTGCCTTCTTTCTTAGGGGCTGGGGAGCCCAGACGGTTAGGCACTCGCCTAGCATGCGAAAGGTTCCAGGTTCGGGTCTGGGCATCGTCAAAATAACTGATGACCTATAAACGGCTCGTGCAGCCCAAAATGTCCGACGAATAATACCGTGTAAGGGAGTGCACGTTAAATATCATTCAAAGTCCTAACGCTGCGTACGATGTCGCCCTTAACGGTTGCGTTGGGTGCCTATTCAGGTGTCGGCTCGTCACTTGACTGTGGTTCTAAAATACGACGCCCGTCGCCAATAGCCCTTGTGTAACTCTAGTGCGACGATAATTCAAACCTAACCTTCTTTCTTAAACAGAAATTCATTTTCAATCGCCAATTACACAGTGAATTATGATATAATGAAAAAAAAACATCTGCCGCTGTCATAATAAAACAAAATCCTATCGAATCGGCAACCCTGGAACGCGAAAAAGAAACAATGATCCGTTGGCTGGAAACTCTTGTAAGGTAATATTTATATACAAAATGATCTGAATACAATTTAATCAAAATACACTTTTCATTCTAATAAAATTACCACATTTTCTCAAATAATATTCAAATATGTTAGACCTTAAACGAAATTAACGTTTTAAACAAGTTTTCTGGATGGATTCGCAAATAATTTATGGAACTCTTTACATCCGCGGAAAGATCTTCTCCATAGCATATTTCTATTTACCCTACTAAATAAATATAAACCTAACCTAACTAAAACCTAACTTTAGGAACATTTTTCTCAGGAACTATATGATATATCATTAGAAACTTTTTTATATTTTGTTCTTTACATAAAGTTCTTTGATTTAAACTGAGAATATTTCAAAATATTAAGAAACACTTGTACAGTGACTTTTTTAAAAATATGTATAGAAAAACACACAAAAAATCAGATTCAAAGTTATAATTTTTTTTTTTTTTAGAGCAGAGATAGTTAAAATTCCTCAGTTTAAATCAAAGAACTATTAATTGGGAAGAAATAACAAAACAAAATAGGTTGATATATTTTATAGTTCCCGAGAAAAATGTTCCTAACTGTTGAAAAAACCTTATATTTTATGAAACGCAAAAGAAAAGTAAGGTTTAGGTAAGAACTGATGTTAAGAGTTCCTCTCTCAAAAATGCTTATAAAAAGAAAACCACTAAACAGAAATCAATAGTATTGGTCTTAAATTAAAGCTAAAGATAAGCAGAATAAAAAAAAGGAAAAACAGAAAATCGAAATTTTGACCCAAACACCCATCCGACCCCCCCCCCCCCCTTAAGGTATCAAGGGTAAGGTTTGGGTCAAAAATGTCGATTTCCCGTTTTTCCTTTTTTTTATTCTTCTTAAATTGTTTTAATTTAAGACCAAGATTATCGATTTCTGTTTAGTGGTTTTCTTTTTATAAGCATTTTTGAGAAACTCTTAATTCCAGTTCTTACCTATACCTTACTTTTCTTTTGCGTGTCCTTAAATATAAGGCTTTTCAACAGTTAGGAACATTTTTCTCAGGAACTATAAATGGTATCAACATATTTTTTCCCATTAATAGCTCTTTGATTTAAACTGAGGAATTTTAAATATCTATGCTCAAAAAAAATTATATAACTTTAAATCTGATTTTTTTTCGGTTTTTCAATACAAATTTTTAAAAAAAAATCACTGTAAAAGTATTTTTAAATATTTTGAAATATCCTCAGTTGAAATCAAAGAGTTATATGTAAGGAAAAAACTATAACAATTTTTATAATGATATCTCATATAGTTCCTGAGAAAAATGTTCCTAAAGTTAGGTAAATTAACATGGGCGAGATAGAACCATCTGACCTCCCTTAAGATAATTGCGCCTTCCAGTACAGCTACCATTACTAGATCCTTTGCATATGGAGGGGGACATTAACATTATGTAATTAAACATGCACTGTAAAACTTTAGTTGAACGTGATTGTATTTAAGTAAAAGGGGTGTTTACGCAGTAACACTCCCCTACATGATTACAGTGCGCAACAACCTTTTATAATAAAATGTTTGTACAGAAAATAAATTATAGTTAGATCACTTAACAAGCATTTATAACTTATTTCAATAGTTCCAAACAGTTTTTGGTTTTAAACACAGTTTAACAAAATTCGGTATGACTTTGAAATATTATTTAGAATGATGTATTCAATTCTAAATTTAATTATTTCTACCAAATGTGTAGTTGTCAATTAAGGATCTGATACTCGAAATATTTATTTAGAAAACGATATTTTTATTAAAAAATGGTACATTTCGCGATATTTCTCTATTGAAAACAAATATGGTAAGCCTATACAAATTGTTGTTTGTGATTTATACATTTCAAACATCTTTTGTAATACTGTTCTGTTTAAAATATTAAAAATTTAACATTATATACCCATAAACAATTTTAGGTATGGAAGATTCAATTTTTACAGAATGATTATTTTAACACCCACTCAACGCTCAAGTTACATCTCTTTCTATGCTTAGTTAATAACTATTTGATTGAAAAATATTTCATACTCATTAATTTTCTCAATAATCACTCGATGATATTTTTAGGCTTAGTCTTTAATTAAATATTAACCTTGAAATATGTCTTAAAAAACTGACAGTATGCACACAGTGAATGTTTAGATGGTTTATTGCCACTTGAAATGTTTTCAAAATAAACTTGTATTTTAAATTAAATTTACTTTTGACATTATTAAGATTTTTGGGTCCCATTAAAATAAGTACTATTTAATCGATACATTATTTATATTCGATCATTTATAAAATGATTTTTCAAGTTATGGTTAACTTGTATTCCTTATATTTCTCATATTAACTCTATAGTTAAAAAAAAGACCTTAGAATTATTTTTTTTTTAAATTGTTCTAACAGTCCTATTAAAAAATTATAAAAAGGTGTAGCATAAGATACTATCTTTAATAGTTTTTCGTCTGCTTATTCTTCTTTAAAATGTTCAGTGAGGATTAAGGTAACAGGAAAAAAGGCTATTCTAGTTTTTTCGAAACTTTTGTGTATATCTTGTTTTGTAATTAACAATAATGAATAAATTTGGAAATTTACAACTATTCCGACAACATTTGTGTTGACAAAATATTTTCGACGATAAAAATTCTTTTTGGCCTGTTATCTAAAAAAATTATGTTTATGTGTTTTAAATTATACATTGTTTAATATTTTGTGCTTGGTTTCAGCATAACAATGGTTTTTAGCAGCAGCAGCTGTGTGGTGAAATTCACCATAGTATCGGTATTTGGTTGAATCAGTTTTCAGATATTTCCAATAAACACCTGAAAAATATTTCAACCGAATACCGAAAATATGGTGCAAAATTTCACCACACAACCGTAGCTACTAGAAACCATCATTATGGTGAAACCAAACACAAAAGTTTTAAAGTGTACACATGAAAAAGATTATGTTCAATATTAAAATTTTTTACTTCTATACCTAGTTATACTTGAAATTAAAAAAAAAATTCAATAACAACCCCTACTACAGTTTTAAGTATTACTCAATCACCACTTCGAAAACGGGGCCCGGATGGCCGAGTGGTTTGGATCGCAGACCATAACGCTAGCAGTCTGCGCGCTGTAACGGGTGCGGGTTCGATTCCCGCCTTCGCCCTGGGTGTACTTTCCTTTCTCTGTGACAGTAAAAGTTCTTTCTGTGTCTGTCTTACTTGACGAAGGCTTATAAGCGGGTCTCTGATCAAGCACACAAGCCGGAATATATATGTACCTACCCTACCCTACCCTACCCTACTTCGAAAACTCCTAAGAGAAGACAGGAGAGACCTCCTAGGTTAAGACATCATCCGATGCTTGGAAAAGATAAAAGCAAGATTCTATGTTATCAATGAAAGATATACTCTGACTACATTAATGTTGACAAAATGTTTTCAAATACATAATATCTTTATAGCCTGTTATTTAAATAGAATGTTTATGTGGTCAAAATTGTACCCAAGAAGAAAATGTTGGTCAATATTGAAAAAAATAATCTTACTATCAGACCTAGTTCCATCTTAAAGTTAAGAAATAATCCGATAACAACCTCCACTGCAGTCGTCGTTAATATCACACAATCACCACTTCATAGGATCCTATAAGTACTAGGTTAAGACATCATCCGATGCTTGTGTGTGGAAAAATTACTAACAAGATTCTCTGTATTCCATGGAAGTAATACTCTGACTACATTTATGTTGACAAAATATTCTCAAACATATAATATCTTCATAACCTGTTATATAAATAGAATGTTTATGTGTTCTAAATTGTATTCATTAGTAGTACAGTCGAAATAGAGTTAGAAGTAGAAAAAATTGGAACATAAACTATTCTTGTTGCAAATGGTAGGTAACATGCTTCTAATGAACATACTAAAAATCGCAACCCGTACTGTCGCGACAAATATGTTTTTTTTTGGTCGCCATCTTGAAAAAACGTCAACTTTTTTTTTTTAAAAATCACAATAAACCATAATAAGTCGAGTTTGGTATCAAATTAAAGGAAATTGTATGCTGACAAAGAATATGATATTGGCTTAAAACTAAAAATATTTACAAGCATGATTTTGGAAGTAAACGACGAGAAAACGTCCGAAAAATACCACTTTAAGCGACGGAACCATCCCTTGTTATTATTGAGATGTCCAACAAAAGTTTGCAACTTTGCGACTCAAAGCCATGATTCAATGAATGGATTCCATAATAATAAACAATATTGAACAAACTCTCATGAAATGTACTAAAAGAATGGTACAAATAATGACTGAAAGTCAACATGGAACCTGGATTTTAAAACATTCGAAATGCAGTGAACTAACTTATGGAACGAGTGTGCTGACCAGTGTTTTCCGTTGATATAACTGATGCAAGGATGGCGAAAGATTGTGTCAATTTTTTAGATCACAGTCCACTTACTAACTCTTCATGTGTTTTGTGGAATATATTTAAATTAAATAACAAATAGTTCAGACAAGGCCAACGTGACATGATTGGAAGAGATATTCAAAATAAACTAACAAACCTTTTAGAGATGGAACTTTATTGAAAACCGACTAAGCAGTTACAATGAAACTATGGAAAAATGATTTGCGGAGAAACTATCGTATAAATTAGCAGAGAGGATGCCTGCTTGCATCTCCTTGGATAATATAGTACAAGAAAAAAAGGTTTTTCAATTACGAGTTATCTATGTATTACAAACTTCATTATTTACCATAACACTCGGCAAATAAGGAAATCGGACACATATTTCTAAAACTTATTAGATTCTATTGATAACAATAAAATTCGACAGTCTCCTTGTGCCCAGCAAAGTACTTCCTACGTTTTTGATAATGGTGCATTAATTCACCTGGACCCCTTCTACAACATTTGGGGATATCACAAGTCAATACTAGTATTTAGTATAATGTCAACATAATTTCTTAAAAAGTTGTAATAGTTTTTGATGGGTATGAAAAACCAAACAAAATGTGTATTGTGCAGCCTCCTCCTCAAATTACGCATTAAAAAGACATACGTTGTAATTGTAAGTGTATTTGATGAAAAATCACCTATAAATGTGAAGAAATACACATTTATTTCCAATTGCTAAAACGACGCTTTTGCAATATATTAGAGAAAGCTATTTGAAAGAAAGTGGTCATTCCGTTGTTCATGTAGAATGTGATACAAATACAGTAATCGTCAAGGAAGAATTAAAAAAGCACAAGAAAGGCAAGTAACTCTAGTAGCTGATGAGGCGGATATTTTATAGCCACCTTTCACCCATTCTACTCAGAATACTTTTCACATGTAATCTGCCATAAAATATTATTAAGTTCGAGATATTCAAGTTTTTCAAATTTCTAATACGAGAGGAAGCTTTTAAAACTTTAGTAGCCCTTGTCTAGCTCTATTGCGACAATTATTCATCGACGATTATTCGCTATTTGAAAAAAGTAAATTTTCGGCTTTCAAGAGTATAATAAGATCAAAAACCTTACCGATAGGCTTGCAAATTTGAGTCATCCGACGATATTGGTAAAGAATATTTGGTATAAATTAGTTGTAAATTAATTGTGGTACTATATGACTTAACACCAACTCAAGCACACTAAATACGCTGCGTTTCAACTAAGAAAGGATTTGATATAGCTCGGTTACCCCCAACACAAAATGCAGCAACATACCACATCCTTCGAGTGCATTTGTATATAATTATCTGCAAAAAGCTTTAATATGCCATTCCCTGAATCCCACACTGCCGTCGATACAGACGTCCATGCTTAGTAGTTTACAAAAACAATTGTGGAAAGGACTGTGCAAACTCTGGATACAGTTTTGATTTATATGCACTATCTGTTATTCCATTAAAAAATTCCACAAAACACTTGAAGAATCAGTAAATTTACTGCGGTCTATAAAAAATTGAATTGCCTTGTTTAGAATTACAAAATATTTCGCCATCCCTGCATCAGTTATATCAATGGAAAACTCTGGTCGGTCAGCAAACTCATTGCATAAGTTAGTTCACTGCATTTCGAAAGATTTAAAATCCAGGCTAAATGTTAACTTTCAGTCATTATTTGTCCATTCTTTTAGTACATTTCATGAGGGTATGTTCAATATTGCTTATTATTTTAGTGACTCCATTCTTTGAATCGTGGCTTTGAGTAGCAAAATAGCAAACTCTTGTTGGACATCTCAATAATAACAAGGGGTGGTTCCGTCACTTGCAGTGATATTTTTCTGACGTTTTCTCATCGTTTCCTTCCAAAATCATGTTTGTAGATATTTTTTTAGTTTTGAAACCAATATCATATACTTTGTCGGCATAAAATCTCCTTTACTTTGATACCAAACTCGACTTTTTATGGTTTATTGTAATTTTTTTTAAAAAAATGACGTTTTTTCAAGATGGCGGCCAAAAAAACATAATTGTCGCGACAGTACGGGTTGCGATTTTTAATATGTTCATCAGAAGCATGTTACCTACCATTTGCAACAAGAATAGTTTGTTCCAATTTTTTCTATATAAAGGTGTTTTTTCGCTTATTTCTGCTGCACTATAGAAAGATTTTGGTTTATATTGAAAAAATATTCTTAATATTACACCTACAGTCCCTGGACAAATTATTAGACGCACTGCAAGATTTCATGTATCAATCAAAGATGAACAAAATACCTTTAGAAGGACATTTGTGTTCCTAAACTTAAGCTATTGAATAGAAAATACTATCTGCTATACTTAATACATATATCGACATCTTTTTTAATGATATGGCATTCTTTGGTATGTTTTCATCATTACTAAAAAAATACAGTGCGTCTAATAATTTGTCCAGGGACCGTAGTTCACTCCCAAGTTAAGAAGTTAAGAAATGTTCCGATAAAAACCACCTCTACAGTTATAAGTATCACACAATCATCACGACTCATACAAATACTTGGTAAAGACATCATCCGATACTTGGAAAAGATACAAGCCCCACTGTATTTAATGGAAGTGGTGTTGTTTCATGTCTTTCTCCATTGCCATAAAGATGGAGTGCTTGTTTTCTTCTGCTTGTCGGCAATGCGCTTATTTTTAGCGGACCGTGAATTTCTTGCTAGAGACCGAGGATGTCAAAGATAGAACGCCCACTACTTTGTCACCCTATTTTCAGAAAGATTTATTTTTTGGTTTAGTTGATTTAGCCTCGTAATAGAGATACACAACGGCTATTGGCGGCTATCCTCCTAATTTATAACTCTAGTGAAGTGACCAAGTCGACACCTGAGTTGGCGACCAACGCAACAGTAAAGCGACACCGTGCGCGGCGCCAGGACTTTGGACAACGACATATTTAACATGCATCATTCACATGTACACGGCGCTATTTAGTGACGTTTTTTTTTCTCTCAACGCAATCCGTTATTAGTATGGCTAAGGCGAGAAAAGAACCCCGGAAAATATCATCAGTGGCATTAATAGAAAACTGTATGTTAAATTTTATTCGAATTCTTGTTTTTTTTTCAGTGTAAGAAGTTCGAGAATATTAGCATAGAAGGGGGAAATTTTCGAAACCCAATTTAGACACATTTTTCATGTAAATTGTATAAAAGTTAATAGTTGAATTTAAAACCTTGAAGAATTTTTTTAAATATTCAGTACAAAAATATAAGATTAATAATATTTTAAAAAAGTATAACATTAAGATTTGAATTGTAATCTCAGTAAGGATCTAAAAAAAACAAGAAGTTCATAAAGAACTAAAATAGTCTACTTTCCTGTTACTTAAATACTTACTGAAGTTCTAATCGGGAAAAAACTAGTTTTCTAACAGTAAATATCATCAACAGCAGTTTCTACACTACATTTATACACAGTAGAAAAAAATCGAAACACAGCATCCAGCTAATAATTTAAACTTCTAAAAGCCAAAATCAACTATTTTCCTTAATATTATTTCGCAAATTATATAAATATTATTTATCGTCTGCTCGCGATTTATTTGTAGTTCGAAGAATAATTAAATATTTATTAATAACAAAAGTAATGAAACTCCAAACTGCATTAAAAAAATAAGAAATGTAACTTAAAACTAAGCATAATTGTATGCAAAAGTATGCCTTGCCGCTTTCTTGTTAGATAATTAATGAACAATCAAAGAATCAAATTGTGCTACATTTTATGACGTCATTCCAAACTGATTCATAAAAATATTATTTTGCTTCAAATATGTTTAAATAAATAAAGTTTCTCATGCCATTGTTGATTTGGCAAAAGTAATTTAAATGACTCAAAATTGAATTTCAATGCTAATTCAATGGGAAATTCGCCGACAGATAGTAGATTTATGTCCGTCCGGACGTACAGACAGACGGACAAAAAATATGAAAGTTGGGTATCTGAGGTCATAGCTTTCTAACAAAAAAAGTAATTTTTAAGATCCGATGGATAGAACCGATTTTGGAAGGGCGGTACGGACAGACAGACAGACGGACATCGACCGCATGTCAATACCTACTTTTTCATTTTTTTTAATTCTTTCGAATTAAAAAAAGAAAGGTAGGCTAAAAAAATTAAAAATGCCGTTGTGTTATTTTTTATCTTTCATTGGGAAATATTAACTTTTCCAAAAGTTTAAAACTATTTCCAACGAAATTCATATTTAAAGAAAGTAATTGTTAAAGACCAAAGTAACAACTGAAAAAGAAGAAAATGAATGAGTTGAACTGAAAAAAAGACTTGCCTTAAAAAATTATTAAAAAAAGGAAATGGAACAACCTTTCTGGGTCTTTGGTCAATTGCTGTATTCGCATATGCATTTTAAAACGGATCATTAAAAACAACAATAACAACTGCACAAATAGAAAATAATACAATACTTAACCCCCAAAAATTATTATTCACAGCGAAATACATACTTCAAAGGTTCGTTAAAAGTAGGATTAGCAACCAACAAATATCTTATAAAAGGAACAATATTTTGTGTACCTCCATTTTGCCTCGTCGCGTAATGAGGAAAAATGCGCGAGAGAGATTTCTATAAATACGGCGAGGGGTTACATGTGTTTTCATACTTTATCATGCTGAGATTTGGACGTGCAGTATGAAAACAGCACAAGTTCATACTCATGTCAAGAAAAATGAAATGAGAACGGAAACGGTTTATTTGAAGGCACTAAGAAAAGCATGGGCCCGGGGCCGAGTGTTTAGATAGTGCCCCGCAACGTCGCGCATGTACGGCGGTTCGATTCCGCCTTTGCCGGTGTAATTCTCTCTCTGTGCGAAAAATTCTTTCAGTCTGTTACTGACGAGGTTTTAAGCGGTCTTGATCAGCACACAAGCGAAATATATACAACCTACCCTCCCAGCAAAAGCCATGATCCTTTTTTTTAGTTTAGTTTAGTTTGAATTATCGTCGCACTAGAGCTACACGAGGGCTATTGGCGACGGGCGTCGTATTTTAGAACCACAGTTAAGTGACGAGCCGACACCTGAGTAGGCACCCAACGCAACCATTAAGGGCGACATCGTACGCAACGTTAGGACTTTGAAGGATATTTAACGTACACTCCCTCCACACGGGGTATTATTCATCGGACATTTTGGCTGCACGGGCCGTTTATAGGTCGGCAGTTATTTTGGCGAGGCCCGGACCCAAACCTGGGACCTTCCGCATGCTAGGCGAATGCCAAACCGACTGGGCTCCCCAGCCCCGATCCTTTTTTTTTTTAAATTTTAGATAAACCACAAGAAACCGCAGAGTAGTCAACAGGCGAAAGTGTCAAATAAAACGTCAAAGTGGGGCATCAGGCTCAAATTAGATGTTTTAACTTCAAATACATATACTTGACTTGCAAAGTTATAAATACATTTTAGTTCCGTGAGGAAGATTGATATTAAATTGCTAGATCTCTATAACTTCAGTAAGATGAAATGGGCACGTCAGGCCTTGGCCCACTAATGGGCTGTTGCGCCGAGGAGTTTAGTTTTTTCTATAACTTCAGCACCAATATGAGTATACAGAAAGTAGAAAACCAGAATCTATATTTCTAAATCCCTAACGAGCATTGACAAGAAAATTTGCTCAACGAAAATAAGCTTTGTATACTTAATTTTATCTAACGAAATAAATTATAAGACGAATGATGAACATAGCACAGAACAATATATCTATGCAAAATTAAGTTAGACGCTTTTATTCGGTAAGGAAAATGTTAATGGAATAAACAAATGGGTTGTTAAAAGGGTCAAACGGTTGACTCGATTTTGAAAAATAGTAGAAAATATTACTTATGAAGTTAGAACTTTCATCTGGAATGCTATCGCAATAGATATATGAATATTTCTTTTGTGGTGAACCCCAATAACTTGAACCATGGTCAAGGGGTGACACCTAAGCAGCCACCCAGTGCAACTTTATTGCGACAATTTATGTAGAACGGTAATGAGTTGTAGCTTCCACACTACGTTTATAACGTAAAAAGTTTCATTCTATTTAAAAGCAAGGAATATTACATATTTATTTTTTGAAATATAAATTTATTTTTGCAAACGAAAAGTAATAGTTTTTGAATTTTTGAATTAAAAATCAATAAAACTAGCCAAATTTAGCATGTAAATGTTAATGTAAATGTAAATGTTTAATATAGAATTAATGCTGTGTTTGGCGCCTTTTTTTCTGTTAAATACAACTGTTGTGTGGAAGCGGTTAAGTGACAGATTCTGTTACAAACCTACTTTTAGTGAAATATGAACGATCCACAAATTTTCAATCAGTGTGATAAGCATTTCAGTAATCTCATCTAAACTACGTAATATTTTAATATTATTTAAATTTTTATTCGTTTTAATCTTTTTAGGTAAAGTACATGATATCAAAATAGATAAAATACATTCAGTACTTTGATGAAGAGCTTAATGATGGGCTTTTATTTAGATCATTATTTCACAATTTCTGATTGGTATCTGGAGGGTTTTGTAACACTATATTTCATCAAAATAGGACAGCGTTTAAGATTTTTTTTCTTAACGCTGCCTTATTTTCTACATACAAATAATTTTAGCTTCCACACTACGTTTATAACGTAAAAAGTGGAAGGTTTTATAATCGTTCAGTCCGTCTGTCTGTCCGTCTGTCAGTCCGTCCGTCACCCACTTTCACAGAAAGAACCACAAGTTCCACAGACAAGTGGGATACGTCATTTTGAAGCAAAAAATCAGATTAGGCTACATTCCAAATTTCATTAAAAAATTTAAATTAGAAGTTTATTTAAAATCTAAATAACTTAAAATTTAATCAACATTGAAATTACATGCAAATTCCATTTTTATTCAATATTTTCACTGTTGCCATTTCGTTAAACCTACGAGAAATTTTATTTTAAAAAATACAAACATTTGAAAGAATATTTATTTATGTGATATAATTCAGTTTGGATTGTTGTAATATCACAATAGAGTTCTTTTGATGGTTCATTATATATGTATGAAGAAAGATGCAAAGAGAATTCTAACTTGGCATAAAAAATGTGCAAAGTTTCGCTTTTATTTTTAAAGCATCATTTGTACTAATTATATATTTTTCGAACTGTAATTTAATTTAATCTAATTATTAAATCTGAGAAAGAAGATTAATGAAAATAGTTAATTTTGGCGTTTAAAAGTTTGAATTACAAATAGCTAAAGGCCCTGTTTGTTATTAGAATTAAATCACCATTATCATTCGCAACAATCGCCCGAGAAAGTTAATTCTTTTAGACAATAAATTAAAATAAATTTATTTTGCGACATTGATCCGTTTGAAATGACGTCAAATATATTTCACTACGAAATTCTTTATATGTTGATATGAAATATTTTCATTCATTTAAAAGCGAGGAATAGTACATATTTATTCTTTGAAATACAAATTAATTTTTGCAAACGATAAGTAATAATTATTGAATTTTCGAAATAAAATAAATAAAACTAGCCAAATTTAGTATGTAAATGTTTAATATAGAATTAATGCTGTGTTTTGCGCCTTTTTACCTGTTGAACACAACTGTTGTGTGGAAGCGGGTTAAGTGGCAGATTCTGTTACAAACCTACTTGTTTATAATTCAAAACTCACTCCCACCCCTGATAAACCTGTCAAGCCATAAAGCATGTCAACAAAACATCCCATGGCAGAGCATTCAAAGTCGCCCTCTGAATTAGTTTGGTATTATTGTAACGCTTATATTTTTTTTGTTAATGTGTTGCTATACATTTCTGTGGAGTTCATTAAATATGTTATTTTTAATAACTAAACTTTGGTAGGTAAAGCCGTGAATTATAAACTCACTTTGAACAATGCAAATTGGGTTTTCGCCAAATCAAGCTCCAATGTCATGGCTAATGGCACAGTCAAACTTTGCCTGCTTAACAACGCCCATTTTACAATTGTTCGCATAACTTTGAATAAGTTGACAAATTTGTGGAATCGGAAATAAAATTACAACTTCAAACTTTGGCACCGAAAATTTGATTTTTGAAATTTTAATATCGTTTTTGTATACTTTGGTTTAGAGTAAAAGCAGTAGCCGCGAATATTCCCGATCGAATATTTTCAGAAATTGTTTTTTAAAATTTCAGGATTCTCTCCTCCTTGTTGTAAGTAGCCTCTCTACCAAATGAATAGCAGTTTCTCCCATTAGTTTGCTTCAGCATAAAGTCCTGAGTAACTTAATTTTAATTATATATGGTCACACAAAATTTAATTTTTGTCTAATTACTGTTCTAAATCTGAAAAAAAAAACATACTACATAAGAGAAATCATTACTAACAAAGAAACCTTTCACATTAAAGCTCAAATTATTTATAAAAAAATATTTTTTTAAAAACTAAAGAAACGCCTAGTCTGCATGTATATGACAGATTTCACACAAAAAAAACCAGGCATAACTTTAAATGGCCCCATAAAATCACAGAATAGTATAAAATGTTGACAATTTAAAGTTTGTAATTCGTTTAATTTAAACAAAAGTTCCTGTCATTCGTAATTTGAAATTCTAAAAAGAATTTTAACATGGTACATGGCAATGTTTCGAACACATCTGACAAAGGCATATATATTTTATGTATAATTTCTTTAACTTCTAAATTACTTTTACAAAATAAATTAAAGAGCTTTTAAAAACATCCTTCGTTTTAAAGGACATAAATATAAAATAGTTTTTCTGCTTCCTTGGAACTTTTTTTGACGAAAAGTAAAGCGTGAAGCAGCAGAAATATATAATATATCACATTTATATTAGATATAAAAGTACCTTATGGGCATGTATTATATAACAGAGGTTCCCAACACTCTTTTACCTTTAAACATAAAAAGTTCCAGCAGGTTCTGTAGAGCAAAAACAAAACAGTATTCTTTATATTACTATGAAATAAAAGTGTTTTCTAAAGGTTTTCTATACTTTATTGATTTTTAGTGAACGAAATTTGATTTTTCGAATCCTCAATACAACCCTTAACAAATATATATATATATATATCATTCCTCGAAGCAAATTAAGTTAAAATAGATTTTTATACTTTACCAAGTCGATAAGGCTTTAACTTTACACTGTTAAAAATGTTGTGCTTGGTTTCACCATGATATTGGTTCCTAGTAGTTGCAACGGCTGTGTGGTGAAACGTTAAACCATATTTTTGGTATTCGGTTGAACCATTTCTCAGGTTTTTGTTTCCAAATCCAGAAAAATGGTTCAACCAAACACCGAAAAAAAGGTGAAACACTTCACCACACAGCCGTTGCAGCTACTAGAAACCAATATCATGGTAAAACCAAGCACAAAATTTTAGTGTACTAACTTTAACTTGAAAAGCAATGGTTTAATTTTGCTTAATATAGCCTACGAATAAGATCGTAATGTCTTAAGAAACTAATGAAAACTCGTTCCCTAATCGTAGCTCTACCTTTAGAGCTGTTTACTTGCATGTTAATGCTTACACCGAATAACATTTGGTGTAATTTTACTCACTAAAACTGGTGACAGCATTCTCATTCTTCAGCTTTATGTAGTAGGTTTACACCTTACCTTTAAAAGAACAAAGCTTCCACCACATAGAAATAAACTTACATAACAAAATTGTCTCCATTTTTATGGTAGAATTTAACTGCTATCGAAGTACAAGTTTTTCGTAAACCTACGGATATTTTCGAGCAACTTTGCTGCCAGAAATGTTCCGTAATATGACATTTTTTTTCACAGTGTGGTTACTTCAGTTCCTACTTTCATTCCATCTCTAAAAGCTACTCAGTTGTTAAGGGGACAAGACTTTCCCAAAAGCGAAACTTACCTCCACAATGTTAACCTGTGGAGAAATTGGAGGGGTTGTTTCATAACTAGCATCCATTATTTTTTACCTTTTGTTTCCTAACATGTTGGTGTTGATAAACAACCTATTCGTGCATTTTTAAATTGTCTCTAAATTAATCAAAACGTTCTTTATAAGTTGACAAGCAAAATGATGCTTTACAACGGATAAAAATAGTTTTCAAAAACAATATCAAGAATTTGTTACACACAAACGTAGGGATTATCATTACCAAAGCATACCAACCCATTCGGAAGCAATAGGTAAACAATTGTGGATGCTAGTATTCCCTCCATTTCTCCATAAGTTAACATTGGGAACATAGTTTCGTTTTCTGAAATTCATGTCCCCATCAAAATTTCAATCTTTGATAATCTTTACAATCTTTAAATAATCTTACTTCCTTCAAAAACCAATTAAAAAATCTTTTATTTGATATTCCCGATATAGAGAACTATTTTTGATTATTGCATACATCTACACTCTTAAAGCAAACGAGCGGTTTTAACTCAGTTTGAGTTAATTTCCACTCCTTTCCGGTGCCGAAAATACACTTCCCCTATAGGAGTGGATTTCACTCTTTTGTTTTAAGAGTGTATTATTGAAATAAAATAACTGTACAGTAATTCATATATTTGTATTGAGTAACCATCCTAAATATACCTCCGATACTTCTGTTGCCATAATAATATTTTTTACTTGTGATTTAATATTTGTTATTTTTTGTGTTTGTAAATTTACATCATCTACTTTTTTATGTTCGTTAATATGGTCCTTCTGACCCTTAGTGTTCTGTCTACTTCATTATTACTTTTGTATTTGTTTTTTCCTTCAAATTAATGTCAGTTATTTTTGTGCAATAAAAAAATTATTAAATTTCCATCGACTGTTACCATTCCCTCTGGCCCATGACTGGTTCCCGTCTACTTCATTATTACTTTTGTAATTGTTTTTTTCCTTCAAATTAATGTATGTTATTTTTGTGCAATAAAAAATTATTATTAAATTTCAATCGACTGTTACCGTTCCCTCTGGCCCATGACTGGTTCCCGTCTACTTCATTATTACTTTTGTATTTGTTTTTTCCTTCAAATTAATGTGTTATTTTTGTGCAATAAAAAATTATTATTAAATTTCAATCGACTGTTACCGTTCCCTCTGGCCCATGACTGGTTCCCGTCTACTTCATTATTACTTTTGTATTTGTTTTTTTCTTTCAAATTAATGTGTTATTTTTGTGCAATAAAAAAATTATTATTAAATTTCAATCGACTGTTACCGTTCCCTCTGGCCCATGACTGGTTCCCGTCTACTTCATTATTACTTTTGTATTTGTTTTTTCCTTCAAATTAATGTATGTTATTTTTGTGCAATAAAAAAATTATTATTAAATTTCAATCGACTGTTACCGTTTCCTCTGGCCCATGACTGGTTCCCCTTGGCTTCGTTCTGGAAGAGCTCCGTGTAGAGGAAGGCGTAGTCGCCCCCCTGGGTCATGTTGAGGCGCTTGGCGATCAGCATCATCTCCCGGACATCCTTGTCGCCTCCCAGGATCACAATCACTGCAAGAAACAAGAATTTTGAAGAGGGACTGTCAGTCCCATACAGCTAATGCATTAGTTTTGAAATCACAACTTTTACCAAAAGAATTGCTTTGTCATGTTATTCCATTTTCACCAGGAATGGGAATCATCATAACATCAATTTAAAACAAACTTGAAGAGAAAATAACATCCGGTTTTTTTATTATTAATTGATAAAGTTTTAAAATAGTGTCGCCATCTGCAGTAATTTTTGGCATTTTAAAACTTTAAAAATATTTAATTAAACAACTAGATAAAATTTTCGTTTCAAATTTGTTTCATTGCGATGTTATGTTTATCTAATACCTATGGAAAAAAGGCTAACATGGTAAAGCAATACGTCTGCGGAAGCTGTGATTGCAAATTTAATGCATTAGCTCTATGGGACTGACAGTTCCTCTTAATGAACCAGAATGGCCTACTTTATATTTAAGTTAATGCCCGCAAAAGTGCTTATAGTACGGATCGACAGACATACACTCTTAAACAAACGAGCGGTTTTAACTCAGTCTGAGTTAATTTCCACTCCTTTCCGTGCCGAAATGCACTTCTCCTATAGGAGTGAATTTCACTCTTTTGTTTAAGAGTGTACGAATAAAGAAATATGTCCACACGAATTTTAAAAAAAATATCCACTTATTTTATATTATACATTAATTTTTTAATTATAGTTTTCAATTAATTTAGCAGTTGGCAGTCCTCATAGTTAACTGTAATCTTGAATGAAATCTTTCGCACGTTTGTCCAGAATACACACTGGTAAAAAAAAAAAAAGCTTGAAAAATTTGTTTCCTCGGTGGAAAAGTTGCAAATACAATCTTTAGATGATCGCGGGCACCAGCCGAAGCATAGCAGACCTATTTATTGGGGGAAGGGAGGTAGATGCATATATATTCCGGCTTGTGTGCTTAATCAGAAGCCTTCGTCAAGTAAGACAGACACAGAAAGAATTTTTTACTTTCGCAGAGAAAGGAATATACACCCAGGGCGAAGGCGGGAATCGAACCCGCACCCGTTACAGCACGCAGACTGCTGGCGTAATGGTCCAAACCACTCGGCCATCCCGGGCCCCCTATTTCTTGGTCTGCTCTCGTTGAGTGTTCGTATTACTAAGGTAGCGTAGAAAATAAAAACATTGTTAGACGTTGCTTCATACAGTGCGATGCAAAAATTTAGACAATGACGTTTTTTAGCCGTAAGATTTAGAACTGTGATAGTAGAATTACAAAAGCCACCTGAACATATTAAAAAAAAATTATTTTGAAATTCTATAATTGAAACATAATTGTTTGATTTGCTATAGCAATAAATTTTTCATCAAATAAAAACTTGTATGTTGCAAAAGTTTAGACACAAATACGAGATTATGCTAATTTAAAGTAGATAATGGCCTAATTTCGCATTTTTATTGATGAATTGTATTTTTTTATAGGATAAATTTTTAAATTTTTAAATAATAATTTTTTTGTACTAAAGTGCAAAAAAGAACAATATTTCGCTATTTTGTCATTTTATATGGGAAAGACTGCACGTTTCATCAAGAAAATCGGCCAATGTATGCCTCCAAATCCACGAATTCGTGGCAAAACTTTAAGGTGATGGACTGGTAGTCATTCGGTTCGTATTTAGAGATGTTAAATTGTACATTTGAAGCAAATATGATTTGAATAAAGATTCAAAGTGGCTATATCGTCTGATTGGTGTAAAGTTGAACCAATATTGTTATTAATGCTGTTTAGTTCACAGGATATCGTGTTTTTTTTAATTTATCATATAAAAAAAATACAATTTATTAATAAAAATGCGAAATTAGGCCATTATCTACTTTAAATTAGCATAATTTCGTACTTGTGTCTAAACTTTTGCAACATACAAATTTTTATTTTAGGAACAAATTATTTTTATAGCAAATTAAACAATTATGATTCAATTATAGCATTTCAAAATATTTTTTTAATATGTTTAGGTTTTTTTTGTAATTCTACTATCACAATTCTAAATTTTACACCTAAAAAACGTCATTGTCTAAACTTTTGCCATCGCACTACTAATATAGTATTTTATTACCTCACATATTCTTCTTAGTTAGTTACATACACTGTAAAAAAAATTTACTGAAATTAACGGGAAAAGTACCGGTAGCAGAGTTGCCGGGACTTTCACGTTTCTTCAAGTATTTTCCCGTGTATTTACAGAAGTTCCGTTTCTAATTTCTCCGATTGTTAAAATTTTCCATTTTGCATTTTCCCGTGTTTCTACTTAAGTTCCGTTTCTTATTTCTACGTTATTAAAAATTTCCATTTTGCATTTCCCCGTACAGGTAATACAGATAAGGTAATCGTTTCCGGCTGCCTATTTCTAGCCTCCTTTAGGAGCTTTAACGCAGCCAATAACGCCTCGTAATTTAGAACCCTGGTAAAGTCACGAGGTTGACACCTGAGCGATATTTTGTCCCGCGATATTTTGTCCCCAAACCCCTTCGGATTAGCAAGAGTGGACTACAATTCACTTCATTCACTTTCGTGTTCCAAAATTTTACTACAAATTGACTTTTCGGATAAAAGCAAACAAAACAATCCGCAACATCGACAACATTTTCAGGGGTTAAGGTCCCCACTAAAACTTCATTAAAACATTATCGATTTGAAACTCCAAGGGAAACTAATTAAAATGAGTCGTTTAAAACCTCTTAAACTGACGTAATATAATATGCAAAACACTTAACGCTTCAACTAAAATTATATAATTTATGGCGGCAGGAATATGACTCAATTTGAAGACTAACTGGTCTCAGAGGGATGGTAAGACAATATACGCAAACTGAGAGTTTGAAATCACTTTTATTACCCAAAGTATAAGCTTACAGTTTTAACCCTTTCAGTCCCAGTGACAATTTGGCATTATCATTTTAGAATTTTTTTTTGTGATCGTCTATAGCCATTTATGATATCAAAAAGCACATCATTCGATTCTTCAAACTTTTTTTCTATTAGAAAATATTTTTATTAATCCCAATAGATGTCAGCCCTATTATTTTTTTAAAAATTATGATCAGAAAAATGATGATGTCAATTAGCATCACTGGGACTGAAATTGTTAATTTTCTCTTCACCAAGTATGATTATATTAAAAAAGCAAAAATGTGGAAGGAAAATTTCATATCTGGTTACTTCATTACTAGCAAGTGATACCCGTTCTTTGCACGGGCTAACAAAAGTCAATATCAAACAGCATTCATGTATTCGAATCGTTTAGTTTGGTAAACGGTAACGTTTCTGTTATTATTCCCTTTCCGTCATCAACATTAACTTAAAATTGCAAAGTCCGTTTTCTTCCTTGGTTAATACTGATTCATGGAAAACACATTACACCATGCGTATTCTCTAAAACAAGTCAACGTCAAAACCATAGAATTGATTAGAATAATTTTTAAAAAATAGACTTTTTAGATGATTTAATTCAAAAAATATCTCAATTAAATCATTTTAACTTCAAAAACTATTAAACAAGTAAAATATACAAACATATATGTGTTGACATTTAAAAAATACTTTGATCAAAAATGAAAAATTTCAATTTTCTGGAAAATAAAGGGTTTTTTTTTATTCATGTAATTTTGAACAGAAGAAGCAATAAATATAGATTTTTTTTATTGTCAAGATAGTTTTTGATTTAGTTTGCATAGTGAATGATAGAAGAATATTATTTTAAATTAGTTAAAAAAACTTTGAAACTCCTTTTTAAAGGCAGTAAATTTTTACTGAAATGTTAGAAACAGCTGTTATTCTTATTTACTGCTCAAATGGTTCTCAGAAGAATCCAATATCGACGCCGAAACATTACAGTTGCCAAGAAGACCTTTTATAAATTCTCTTCTTTCCTTCGCAAGACTTTTAAAAGGATTTCAATTTGTTGCGTTTATTTTAATACGTTTTTAAGATATTCGATATGGTGCTTGTTGCTTAAGTTAGCGTGACGACCAAGCACAGCTTCAAAATAATGTTCAAATTCTGTTCATCATTAAAAAAAACTGGTTAAAATATTTGAATATTCAGAACAATTATTATAATGTCTGCGACAAATTTATTAAAACATTATATTATGTTTCTCAATTAAGGATGGGTGGATGTTCGGCTTTCATGGCGCAAAGGCATCTAATGCCCTAATGCGCCGTTTCTCAATTAAGAAAATATATTTCAAAATACCAAATGAAAAAACAATAATAAAAGTTGAAAGTTGATCTATGAAAAAAAATGTAGATAGGATTTGTAAAACAAAGCTTTGTCGAATTTTTTTTATTTCAACTGTTAAATAATTTTGGTATTTAATTGGTGATAATTTAGTTTAATTAGCAGATTTCGTTTTATTTTTTTATTCATTTTAATTTATGAAACAGAAAGCTTGTATTTTTAAATAAAAATTCATAGTTTAATTAACAATATTTTATATAATTTAATAACAATATTATATATTGAATTATTTCCTTCAAAATTAAAAGAATTTTCAATTTTTGTCCCCATATTCTTTAAATTCCTCTTCACTCTAGTTAGTTTCGTTGAATTATCGTCGCACTAGAGCTACACGAGGGTTATTGGCGACGGGCGTCGTATTTTAGAACCACAGTCAAGTGACGAGCCGGCACCCGAGTAGGCAACCAACGCAACCGTTAAGGGCGACATTGTACGCAGCGTTGGGACTTTGGAGCATATTTAACGTGCACTCCCTCTACACGGGGTATTATTCGTCGGACATTTTTGGCTGCACAGGCCGTTTATAGGTCGGCAGTTATTTTCGGCGATGCCAGGACCCGAACCTGGGACCTTTGGCATGCTAGGCGAATGCCTAACCGACTGGGCCTCTTCACTCTAGAGTTCCACATACTTACACTCTTAAAACAAACGAGCGGTTTTAACTCAGTCTGAGTTAATTTCCACTCCTTTCCGTGCCGAAAATGCATTTCTCCTATAGGAGTGAATTTCACTCTTTATCGGAGTGGGTAAAAGAAATAAAAGAAAACAATCTGCGTCCTACACTCCTAAAACGAGCGGTTTTAACTCAGTCTGAGTTAATTTCCTTCCTTTCCGGTGCCGAAAATGCACTTCTCCTATAGGAGTGAATTTCACTCTTTTTCGGAGTGGGTAAAAGAAATAAAAGAAAACAATCTGCGTTCTTCACTCTTAAAACAAGCGGTTTTAACTCAGTCTGAGTTAATTTCCACTCATTTCCGTGCCTAAAATGCACTTCTCCTATAGGAGTGAATTTCACTCTTTTTCGGAGTGGGTAAAAGAAATAAAAGAAAACAATCTGCGTCCTACACTCTTAAAACGAGCGGTTTTAACTCAGTCTGAGTTAACTTCCACTCCTTTCCGGTGGCGAAAATGCACTTCTCCTATAGGAGTGAATTTCACTCTTTTGTTTTAAGAGTGTACTTAGACTTTCGTAAAATTCACTTCACAATTTAATTTTTCCAGTTTTTCTTTTACTTTATTTCTTACTTTCTTAACTTTTTCATTACAATCGAGTGTGTTTAAGCTTCTCAAAAATACAGACAACCGAAAGCAGTTGACAAGTATCAGTCTTATACTTGAACACGAGGCTCAAGTACGATTTCGAAAGTCGTGCAACAAATTAAGGGGACCTCAAAAATGGCAAAAATTACGATTTTTTTTATTTGTGTGTGCGCTAACATTAAAGTTTTAAATCTTTTAAATAAGTCTATCAAGTTTTAAATGTCTAGCTGTATTTTAAAAAAGTTATTCCACTTTTTATGGGGAAAGGTAGGATAAAACTGCAAACGAATGAAAACTTTAAATGTGTTTTTCTCGGTGTTCATTTTTCCTTGATGACAAGTTTTTCAAAACGCTAAGGCTTTTTTAATTATTAATAAAAGTCTAAGGAATTGTATGCAGTCTGTCAAATATGTTAACATTAAGAATTGGCATTAAAATTGTTTTCAAAAGTAATACTTGTTTTTATTAAAAAATACTAAAGTCGAAATTTTTCAAATATGCTAAAATAATTTGGGATTTTCTAGATAAATATTTTTTATCAAACAACTACTGAAGATAAAACAAATTTGGATGCCAATTCTTATGTAAAACAGTTTAAAGTACATGAGAAAAAAAATGGGCTAGAATATTTGTATTTAATAAAGCGTTGGCATTTTTAAAAAAAGTCTAAAGAAAAATTAATTTTTTTTAATAACTTAAAAAAATAAACTATTTTATAATTTTTCTTGTCATATATTGTTTTTAAATACAGATTGAAGTAATAAAACATCAATTTTATAGTGAATATGTCAAAATTAAAGATTTTTTTTAAAAGTGGTACCGTGTCTCCTTAAGTTTTTCAGCTATACATTAAAAGAAATTTTGCATTCGAAAATTATGATGGACTTTTAACTACAAAATGAACTATCAGACCATTTTCTGTTTTCATACCACAAAAAATATCTGTATTTTTAAGGATTTAAACCTCAAATTCCATTAAATGGATGTGCCCTTCAGCAAATGTAGGACGATAGTTTTTTGAAAATTAATCGCAAAACATACTTTTAAATATATATTTGTTTGAAAAATATATTGATATATAAAGAATATGCGTCTAGGATTCTGGGAGTAACGAGGCTAATTGATACTGTCCCAAACTCTTGCATATTTCACATTAGTAACCTAACCAAATTTCCCTAATATACATACTTCTAAATTAAGTTTCTCACATAATGTATTCTGCTGCATACTTACTGACAAAATATTAATGTGTTCTCTGAGGCTGCGAAGTAAAATATTTCAAGTTTTAAAGTTCCAATAGTTTTCACCTTCTTAGGAATACGTAAATTGACTGAAAGTGAAAACTTGTTTTCCCTGCATAAGATTCAAATTTATTTTTTTTACTAAAAGTTTACTTTCTTTACATTTTTTAAAAATTGTATTTCTCTAAAATATTAATGCCTCCTATGTGTAATTAATGACTCCTCCATACTTTAAATTTCAGTAGAATATTAAAAAATGTATACGTTTTTTTACGTGTGTTGCTGGAAAACGTGACTATCTGGAGACGGGTTTATACGCCTGTATCCCTCAGAAGGTAAATTAACTAGAAAATTATTTTTAAATCCATATTTGCAACAGTTTGTGCTATATATAAATAAAAATAAACATACATACATAAATAAACACATATAAATGAACATACATACATAAATAATCATATATACATACATAAACATACATAAATATAAAGAAGTAGGAATTTAAATGGAATAAAAAACATAAAATCATTGAGACAATTGTGCTGAAATCAGCTTGATTGTACAATATAATTTGAATAGAAATACAAAAAAAAAGAACTATAAAAATGAAGAACGGAGATCTCGACTGACCTTCTCGTCAGGGGGTCTAGCCAGCCAAGAGCTCCGGAGGCGTTTCTGAAATGGACTGCCGCTGTCTGAGTAGAAGAAACGTGGAGTGGGGTGTGTGTTCACTGACAGGCAGCACGACCGTTCAATAACGAAACGAGATACCGCACTGCAGCAGAACGACGCAGAACTAAACTTGCCTATTTCGATATTGGTTCATCTCGCGTCTTTATGTCATTATTTCTTTAAAAGTTGTTTAAGTTAAGAAAGTTAATTTTTCGAATAAAAATGTTAAAAACATTAGGAGCCAGTCAATATGATAGAGGGTCTCATACAAGCATTGCATACAATGTAGGAAAATAGTTTTTTTTGCCAGTTCGTCAAAAGGGTTAGTGTTGTTTTTGTGCTTCGCTGATCCTCAGCTGTGTTCATTTTTTTATTATGATTAACTTGTGAAATGAATATATTGTAGAAAATATTAAAGTAAATATTTGTCGTTTCTGAAAGGCGTTTCTGAAATTGACTGCTCGCTGTAAGAAGAAACGGGAGTTCCACAGACAAATATTTACTTTAATATTTTCTACAATATATTCATTTCACAAGTTAATATAACTAAAAAAATTGTAACAACAAGCCTGATTCATATCATGCCTTTAATATTCTTAAACACAATTTATCAATGAATAATTTTCCAGATTACTATTGTAGTTTCAAATTCTAAATATTTGTTTGTACTCATTTTGTGTGTGGAGCTGCAATTTCTATGTCTACCGAGTACGTTCATCCTCGTTTTACTGCTGGATGATCGGACTCGGTAAGTAATTTTTTTTACCTCTATGTTTGTTTTCGGAGGCGTCGGGGTCTGTGGAACTGCCGTTTCTGCTTACAGCGGGCATTGAGCTAGAAGGGAAACTGGAGTGAGGAGTCAGCGAGCCGAAAACCCACTCACACCCTTTTGAGCGAACTGGGCAGAAAAGAACTATTTTCCCTACACTTGTATGAGACCCCTCTATCATATTGACTTGGGCTCCTAAATGTATTTTAACATTTTTAGTTCGAAAGAAATTAACTTTCTTTAATTTTAAATTCCGACTTTTTTAAGAAATAATAGATCACTAACTAAGAACCAGCGAAGATGAACCCAATAT
Organism: Oedothorax gibbosus; assembly: GCA_019343175.1. Taxonomy (NCBI): domain Eukaryota; kingdom Metazoa; phylum Arthropoda; class Arachnida; order Araneae; family Linyphiidae; genus Oedothorax; species Oedothorax gibbosus. The sequence goes on along the minus strand of CM033270.1, from coordinate 49,392,011 downwards.
CGAAATAGGCAAGTTTCTAGGTTTTCTGCCCGGTTCGTTTCTGCTGCAGTGCCGTGTATTCCTCCACGTTTCGTTATTGAACCGGCTCGTTTGCTGCCCTGTTCAGTGAATCACACACCTCGCTCCACGTTTCTTCTAGCTCAATGACAGCGGGCAGTCCATTTCAGAAACGCCTCTGGAGGTCTTGGCTGGCTAGACCCCCTGACGAGAAGGTCAGTCGAGATCTCCGTTCTTCATTTTTATAGTTCTGTTTTGTATTTCCATAAATAAACAATAACAATAACATAAACATCACTAAACATACAAACAACAACAAAACAAAAACAACAAAACCACAAACAAACCACAACAAAACAAAACAACACACAAAACATACAAACAATCATTAAAACAAAAAAGTGAAATCAACAATCAATAATAAAAGAAATACATAATTTACAAAAGGATAAATAAATAAATACAATGAATAAATAATAAATAAATTAAATAATAAATAATAATAATATAATAAAATAAATAATAAATAATAATAATAATATTAAATAAATAATAATAAATAAATAATAAAAAAAATAAATAATAATAAATATAATAAGAATCATAATAAATAAATAAAGAAAATTAAATTAAATAATATATTAAAATAAACTTATATATAATAAATAGTAACATACATAATAAATAAACAAACATAATAATAACATAACATTAAATATAATAAATAATATAAACATACATAAATAGATAAACATACATACATAAATAAACATTAGCCGAGTTTCCTTACCATGTAACATGTTTTTAAGGAATAACATTATCCAATCCCAAATGCTTGATGTCGTCCGCAGTGAAGATGTTAAATATATATAACAGTATCTGTTTTCGTTTATCATAAAAAATTTGGAAAAAAATGTAGCGAAGCGTTATTTTAAGTGAAAAAAATGAAATTATTTTCCATTATTTTGACACATTTTTTTATGAATTCCAGGTTTCATATTTCCAAATATTGTACATTTTCCATCACTCGTTTAAATTGCAAACTTATGCGTTTTTATTCTCTCTTTCAGAAATGTTTTAAAAGACATTCCTTTAATATTTCAACCGTGCACTTTCTATGGAAGAAATATAGTTAAAAAACAATCTGCGTCACACTCTTAAAAGAGCGTTTATCATTGAGTAATTTCCACTCTTCGTGCGAAAATACTTTCCATAGAGAATTTCACTCTTTGTTTAAGAGTTAGAATTGCTTTATTGAAGGACGCGTTGCACTTATTTTATGAAGAAAATATAGTTTTCAAATACAATTTAATACTTAAACTATAATCTTAAAAAATTAAATTCACTTTAAAGAAAATTTATAGCATGTTATTAAAATGGTTGTACAATAAATTTACATCAATCACTTTTTAAACAAATTTTTAGACCCTTTAATGAAGAGAAAAATTAACACTTAAAAACTATTCTATGGACCCCCAATTCATTTATGATATATTTGTTGCAGCATTACGTTGAAACTATAACACAAGAATTTTTACATGATTATTCTTCTAACTGCAAGTAAATTTTACAAACGATAACGTGTAATAATTAAATTTGTGAAAGTAAGTTATTGAAAGCAAATTTGGGCTTTTAAAAGTTGAAATAACAACTAAATTATGTCTCTGCCAATTCTTTTTTTTCTGAACTAAGTAAATCTTGTGTGTAAGTTTTTTTCGGTGACAGGTTTTAGGTTAACTTCAGTGGGTATTAAAGTAACAAAAAAGTAGTTTAGTTTAAATCTTTTTGAACTTCTTATTTAACCTTGTTTCATTTTTACATTTGCACAAAAGGAGAAAAACCAATATACCTCATGGTATTTTTAAACCCTAATGCCATATTTTGTACTGTGTAAGTTTTATAAAGGGGAGGGGGTGATGTATATAAGATATTATTTTAATAACTATAAACTTTTACAGAGTGTTACCTTAACATTACAGCAAACTGTCGTGAAGTAAGCATTTTGAAGGATAGTTATATTTTCATGTCGAAAAAAAATTAATTTTGAGCAACATTTTATTTTATTTACTTTGAGGTTATATACAGTCCCTGGAAAAATTGTTAGACGCACTGCAAGATTGCATGTAAAATTTTAAAAACCGGGTGATATTGTACCGTTTTATTATTTTAAATTGATTTGTTTTTTATTTTTATATTATCCAATCAATTACCGATTTATTTGACATACATAAAACAGCATTAATTTATAAAAGCATAAGTTTATTAAGTTTTAAAGAAAAGTGAAATTAATGTTAGTAAAAGTCAATATTGAGTTGAGCCACCTTTAGCCGCTATCAAAGCTTTAATTCTGCGCGGCATGCTATCAATGCAAGACTGTACTGTCTCCTGCATTTGAGGATGATGATTCCACACATAAATAATTTTATAATAAATAATAAATATAAATTAATCCTAATCATAATTAATCATATTTTTCTTTAAATAAATACAAATATGTAGTCTACTACAATTCTCTTAAATAAAAAAAAATCAATAATATTGTAGTTTAAATATACCATTATTGCATAAAACTTTTAAAGAAACATAAAATTACTAAAAACAAATACAGTCAGTCTAATAATTTGTCCAGGGACTGTAGTTATAAATATGTTTTTATTGCAATGTCATAAAATATTATAGTGGCATGAGGTACCATCTAGGCAGTAGCCGTTAGTGTAATGTTACACAAACTTGTTGTGTACACTCTTAAAACAAAAGAGCGAAATCCACTCCTATAGGGGAAGTGCATTTTCGCACGGAAAGGAGTGGAAATTAACTCAGACTGAGTTAAAACCGCTCGTTTGTTTAAGAGTGTAATGTTACACAAACCTAGTTTTATCAACATTTTAACTTTCTACTTGTACTTCATTTAAATTCACTAAAGGAAGTTAGGAATATTTTATAATCACTGTAGAAACTATTAAAGTGTTAACCCAAGTTTAACAATGAGGTTCTCACTGAAAGGAGGTTATTTCGAAAGACCAGGAAATGTTTAGAAGGTAGTAGAATACCCACTAATAGAATATATATAAACCAAAAAACTTATATATTTTGTAGTTATTTATAATAAAAGTTTAGCTAAAAGTTTTAATTTAAAGTTTAGTAAAAACATTTATAAAAAATGAAAAGAAAAGACACTTTATCATGAATAATAGTAATTTTAATTGGAAACATCACTGTTAATTTTGGAGAATTGCGGATCTTAGGATGACTGGTAACTATGATATACACTCTTAAAACAAACGAGTTAAATTACACTTCTTTCCGTACCGAAAATACACTTCCCATAGGAGTGGATTTCATTCCTTTTGCGGAGTGGGTAAAAGAAATAAAAGAAAACAATCTACGTCCTACACTCTTAAAACGAGCGGTTTTAACTCAGTCTGAGTTAATTTCCACTCCTTTCCGGTGCCAAAAATGCCCTTCAGTGGATTTCACTCTTTTGTTTTAAGAGTGTACTTAGACAATCGACCTACTACTTTGCGGGCAATAATGACAAACCTCAAACAGAATTAAAATATTTTAATATTGAGATTTGCTAAAACAAATTTACAAATTTGAATTCTAAACTTAACTTACATCAACATTCAGTCTGAAATTAATGATTCTAACTTTTATTCGATTATGTACATTTAAAATATAAAAATGTACCTTAAAACTCGTATACCGCTACGTTTATTTTCTCTTGCACGTGGGTTTCTTATATATATGAGCAATTAAAAAAAATAAGAAATACAAAAATTAACGTCTTTTAAAACAATGATTTTTCCATTTTCTTATGAATTGCAACTTTTTCAAATGTAAGTGTTCTATCTAAATATTTGTCTAATAATTCTTTGATCTTCCTTTTCATTAGATTATATTCATAAGATTTAGAAACAGACAAATTTCTACAAAAGCTAAAAATAAAATATATATTTGTGATAGCACAACAGCTACCTCGGAGAAGAGCATACTTTTTCTGAAGTTAATTCCAATAAAGGAGAGAGTTAGGAAGTCTGAGGTTTTATTAATTCATACCAAACATTTAAAGTAGAAAAAGGTAAGCCATTACGGCTTTTAGAGAGAGTGCAGAACGGCCACCAAAGCACACCCAACCTCACATGTCGAGGTCTAATTAGAAAGTGACTCTATTTTTAATGGTTGTGAGAAGAATGGATCAGAAGTCAAACGAAATTCTGCTGCGTCTGCAATTTCTCAGGGAAAGAATGTATTGACGCCTATTAAAACGTGGGAACTGTTCGATGGATCTACAAGACATCAATTGAGAGTTATTAGGAAAGAACTGAATATTAAAATATTGTAGAGATTTGTATGGTTAATATTATAACTTTATTGAGATTTGTACGATATATCACATATGCATAGTTTATTTTCTCAACTTTTATTACGGATCTTCAATTCAAAAAAGCGTTATTCAACATGCGTTTAAAAAGACATTGTAAAAATACACTGCAAAACAAAATTCACTAGTTTAAAACCGTTTTGTCCAAAACTTGTTCTCAATGACGTCACTTACCCATTAACGTCATCACAATTACGTCTTTTAATTTTAATCAAGTAAGATTCTTCAAGAAAGATTTTTCTAAGTGAGATTCAGTAGCCGAATTGATATGACGCTTCGCTTATAGCTTTCAGGTCTAAAAAATTATTCTAAAAAAATATGAAAAAAGTACGGGAAAAACCGTGCTTTTTTACTTTTTCTGCTTTTCTTTACTTCTGCTTTTTTTTTTTACTTTTTACAGTTTTTTTCTGGCAACTAAGATACCAGTTTAAAAACCGTAAATTTTATCGATTTGTTTTGCAGTGTAAATAATGACACAAACCTCTTGAACACGCCTTCCTGCTTCTCTAGATAGCCTCCAAATCGGACAGATTAGTATTATTCACAAATATTACCAATGTAAGGAGATGTGTCACTACACTCTTAAAACAAACGAGCGGTTTTAACTCAGTCTGAGATTTCCATGCCGAAAATGCACTTCCCCTATAGGAGTGGATTTCACTCTTTTTGCGGAGTGGGTAAAAGAAATAAAAGAAAACAATCTACGTCCTACACTCTTAAAACGAGCGGTTTTAACTCAGTCTGAGTTAATTTCCACTCCTTTCCGGTGCCGAAAATGCACTTCCCCTATAGGAGTGGATTTCACTCTTTTGTTTTAAGAGTGTAACGAGCCATAACAACAGTCTTTTGATATAGTTAATCAAGCACCAATCTGAATATATATTAAACGAATTTATTTTAGGAATCGGTGAAGTAAAGGAAGCCATTATGACAAATTTCAACGAAAACGGTACGAGGAAAAAAAGATATTTAACTGAAATTTACCGTTTTCTAATCAGAATTTTTTTTATATTGTTTACGTTCTGGGGCAACTCAGCTGCCAGTTTAAAACCTTAAATTTAACGGTAAATATTTAAATACTGATACATACCTCTTGAACAAGCCTTCATGCTTCTCATAATAGCCTCCAAATCGGATAGAATCGTCTTATTCGCCGCCCTGATGTACGACTGCTGGCATATCACCTCGAATCTGTTCGTGCTGGCCAAGTAGAACAGCAAATCCGCCATGGCCGAATAGTAGACGTCATTCTGTCTGAAGATCATGCCGAACAGCTTCCACTTGAAATGGTCCAGGAAGGCTAAAATGGCCCTGGCCTTATCCTGCAAGTCGTACGACATCCTTATCAGCGTCGTAAACTCTTCTCGCTGCTTCAGGACATCGCCTAGACCTGTGATGATGGGTATGTTCCTGTAGGAGGCGAACCTTCCTACCACTTGGAGATCGTCGCTGCAGGCCGGGCCTAGGTAGGCCGATATGTTGCCGAGCCTGGCTAGGTCGGTGGCCTTGCCGATGGCCATCTCTGCAGAACACTCTGCAGGGTAGTAGCCGGGTAGTAGGCCGAGGGTGACGGAGTAGTCTTGTCGACATCGCTCGGCCGCGATGTCGATGGCTGGGCCGATCCTCTGGATGTCGAATCTGTTGTGGATGCCGCCGTCCACCATCAAGACACCGACTTTAAAAGTAGGGTTGTCCTGTTTTTGTGATAGTACAGAAGTAACCAACGTGAGAAGATATGTCCAAAACAACATCATTTTTTCGTATAGTTTTCTGTTGGTGTAGTTTTTTTTGTATAATGACTATTAATCAGGTGTTAATAGAAGAATACATGAATCTACAATTTTTCTTAGAAATCGGGGAAACCAACGAAAAGAAGGTTTCGACTATTTGTTATCCCGTAAAATATCTTAGTAAGAAAAAGATCTAAAGAAGAATCGTAACTTAGGCTAAACAAGATATTTAATGCTCAGTCTTGTTTGGTGTCGATGAAGCAATGTAAGAAAATGCATTAATCCAATAAAAATGTGTTATTGGTACAATTACATCGTAATATTTTCTATGATGAGCTATTAACAAATTTATAAACTTTAAAAGCAGAATTTCCTGAATCTAAATATTATAAACATGTTACCACGCGTAATTATAAAATGCATAAACTTTCTTTATGTCTGACAACTTATTTTAAAGTTGGCTTGGAATATCACTGTTAGTTATATCACTTTCATATCTGTCAAATATGAAAATATACGCAGTTTATTAATGAACATAAATGTAAACTGTTCACAATTAATACGAAAGAACTAATCTGTTATCTGTCACGATTTCTTAACATAGAACTCTGTCAACCACAGGCAAAAATAAGTTCGTAACTAATGATTTTTTTAATTCTGCACATATCGTTTCTCCACCAAACTTTTTTTTGTAGAATAAGCTGCTTTGCAGAATTTCAATCAACACAAAGGTTCAAGTTGAGCTTCGTGGAAAGAAAATATGATTGGAATCGTCAGGACACTGAACATACAATCGATAAGTCATTGTTTCTTCTTGGAATTTGTAAAATGTACGATTTATAATAATACTAGTTGTATTTTTAGTAACTCTAAAATGGTACTTTTCATTATATGCTTGTATCAAAAGCTCCTAAAAAGGGGTTTTGACACTATTCCAATGATAAACAATATTTGATTCTTCCTCCTATCTAACGATATTATCATTTTATATTAAATAAATCTTCATAAAATATTTCATGCCCGAAAATATTAAATTTATAATTTATAAATAAACAATTCAAAATCCACACTTAGTATATTTTCCATGCTAATAAAATAACTACTTCCCTCCTTTTCTTCTGAGTGTGAAATATGCATTGTAAAACACCTTTTACTCAGTATCAAAATGCTTAACTATTTTATTAACTAATGATGAACCATGTAAATTTTAGTTAATATCCTTAAGGTACAGATATCTGCTATTACACTTTGGACAACTGATGTGAAAAACAATTAGTTTCATGATGAAAATCACAACACATACACGAAGTCTTCTTCCACATTCAAATCAGTGACAAAAAGATATTTCTACGTTCAAATTCACTACTTATTCACAGAAACGACAAGTATAAATTCCTCAGTTAAATTCAACGCTTATTCTTCTACACTAAAATCAGTGAAATACACAAAATTCCACAATTAAGTGCAACGTATCTTCTACGTTCAAATTAGTGCAAGAACAAAATTCCACTGTTAAATCCAACGCTTATTCTTCTACATTAATATCAGTGAAAAACACAAAATTCCACAATTAAGTGCAACGTATCTTCTACGTTCGAATTAGTGCAAGAACAAAAAATTCCACTGTTAAATTCAACGCTTATTCTTGTACATTAAAATCAGTGAAAAGCACAAAATTCCACAATTAAGTGCGACGCATCTTCTACGTTCAACTTAGTGCAAGAACAAAATTCCACCGTTAAATCCAACGCTTCTTCCACCCTCAAATTAGTTACAAGAACAAACTTCCACATTCAAGTTCAACACTTATTCCACATTCAAATAAGTGACAAGAACAAACTCACAAAAGTATTTTTCCGCGACAAACTTTTGAATCCACTGAGGTTGGTGTCCTCTATGGGAATGTCACCAAATGCTTATTTTAGAACGTTTCCTCACACGTTCTAATAGAACGTTCGGAAGATGTTGCTGGATCGTCTGAATCCGAGGAACAAGGGGAGTTAAAATAACCGGGAAAGTCTTCGCGCCCGGTAGGTGGCACGGCGTGTTCTGTTCCCCGAATAAAAGTAGAAAATAAGTGCGTGGTGTATGGACTGCTTTTAGAGAACTGTTAATTTTCATTTACATGTTTTTATTTAAATAATTATTTAGTTTTAGTTTGAATTATCGTCGCACTAGAGCTACACGAGGGCTATTGGCGACGGGCATCGTATTTTAGAACCACAGTCAAGTAACGAGCCGACACCTGAGTAGGCACCCAACGCAACCGTTAAGGGCGACATCATACGCAGCGTTAGGACTTTGAAGGATATTTAACGTGCACTCCCGCCACACGGAGTATTATTCGTTGGACATTTTTGGCTGCACGGGCCGTTTATAGGTCGGCAGTTATTTTGGCGAGGCCCGGACCCAAACCTGGGACCTTCCGCATGCTAGGCGAATGCACTCCCCAGCCCTTAGATAATTATTAAAAACGTGGGTGCTAATGGGTAGTGGGTAAACGAGGGTAATAATACATATAGGTTATAATATAAACTACAGAATTGAAAACTCGCTTCCCTCAGTTTTTAAATTTTGACTATTTTGCGATTTTTTTCGTACGAAATGAGAAAAATAAAACATTACTAAATCCAAAGACACTAAAATATTAAATATTCTTTATTGAAATTCATAAAACCCATACAAACTTACATTTTTATTGATCCAATTTTTATGAAGGGACGTCCATGAATCCATGGCTAAAGAATTTAACTCTTTTTTAAAAAGTTGAACAGCCATTTTTTGGGAAAACTTTTTTGTTAAAGTTATTATTAAACTTAGCGTATGTGTCGCATCGTGTGCAGACAAGTGACATTTTGACAAATAGCTAGTTATATTTTTAAAATCGTTTTACGTTTTATTTTTTTAATTACATTTCATTATAGAAAATAAATGGATCTGCTAACTTATTTTGCCCCTTCTACTAATCGATTGAAGGTTTACTTCAATCGCTTGATATTAAAATGTCAAACATTGCAGTATTTTTGGCACTAAAAGTGATATTTCTCTGATATGTTAACTTTTCCAGCGAACGGTGTGACATGGTACTGATGTCCGTTAAATCTATTCGTGGTCTTAAGGCGGAATGGGCACGCTGGACCGGGGGTCTCCAAAGCAAAGTGCATTAGTGTTAATCCTATGGCGCAAAAAATATTTTCTCTGCTACATTTCTCCGGCTGTATTGAATATTTTTACAAACGGGTTTTTTTAATAATAAATGTAGATAACTTACAGGTCTCTATCTCCTGCTTTTTGATATTGCTTCGAATATTTTGTGTTAATTATTTATTGAAAATTAAAAAAAATATTCGAACCAATTTCAAAGAGTGGGAAGGGACCTGTAAGTCAGCTACATTTATCACATAAAAAATCCGCTTGTAAAAATATCCAATACAGCCGGAGAAATGTGGCAGAGAAAATATTTTTTTCGCCATTGGATTAACACTGAGGCACTTGAGTTTAAAGACCCGCGATCCTGCGCGCCCATTCCCCTTAAGTAATGACTCCAATTCATGTTGTGGCGGTTGCCAGCTTAAGTGTCGACCTCGTCACTATCCATGGTTCAAAAGTAAGATTTTACACAGGCTCCGGATAATTCTAACAAGGATAATTCAAACTACATGGTGAAAAAAAATTCTTGGAAATACAAAAAAAAATTCAAATTTTTCGGTTATATTTTACCTTGCAGTGTTGTAATATTTGTTTTACAACAAAGTAGTATTTTCTTGAGTCACATGAACATCTTACCGCAATAGCGTTTAAACAAAAAAGATGGGTACTTCCAATCACTGCCAGAGAAGCAAACTTTTTAGCTGTGATACCACCCACTAAATGTTACATCATAAGTGAATTCACAGCACAGGTGATGCGAAACTCTTTTACCACCACCCGGAATTGGTAAATTCTCTTTTACCACCACCCGGCTATGGTAAATTCAAAGGATCCATCTTGTCGTAATTACAAATTGTGTTTTCGGATAAACGAATTACGCTCAACACAAACTAATTCTGTACTTCCCAAAACGAGATTTCTTATGAACGAGATTTGACTGTATTAAACTTTGTTAAATCTCTAAATTGGTACTAAGAATTGACAGCATTGCCTTATGAGTTACAATCTCAAAACAAGTGAAGAGAAACAGCTCGTTAGTTCCTTTACGTATCTTTTCAAAATAAAGGGTTTCGATAATGGAGAAGTGATTCTTTGTCTCAATGTTGGTTTATGGCTGCTGTGATTTGAAACAACTTTAAGTGACACAATTTGAGAAAGAGAACAATTGGTTCAGAAGTATTGAGCGTGTAGAGAAGCAATGTCAAGTCACTTGGATCTTTCCCACACGAACTGAAAAAGTGTCGTTTAGTCACAAATATACACTCTTAAAACAAACGAGCGGTTTTAACTCAGTCTGAGTTAGTTTCCACTCCTTTCCGTGACAAAAATACACTTCCCCTATAGGAGTGGATTTCACTCTTTTTGCGGAGTGGGTAAAAGAAATAAAAGAAAATAATCTACGTCTTACACTCTTAAAACGAGCGGTTTTAACTCCAGTCTGAGTTAATTTCCAATCCTTTCCAGTGCCGAAAATGCACTTCCCTTATAGGAGTGGATTTCACTCTTTTGTTTTAAGAGTGTAAACTATAAGTTAACAAAATCCAACGAAAAAATATACAATACTGAAAGAGGGCAGGGAAATCTGAAATCAGTCAAAAACCAATGTTTTATCGCAGCCATACGCGTTCGTAGTCTCACCACAGGATGTGTTAAGTGACTACTCAGGTGTCGACTTCGTCATTTACCCATGAATCTAATTTACAAGGCAAACATTGGTTGTTTTAAAGCTTTGTCAATTAAAAGCTGGAAATAGGCATCGGAAACTTAGAATCCCCAACTAGTAATAAATAAAATCAGCCGATGGTCGCTGACCAAGCACACAAACCTGAATATATGTCTACTAACCAACCAACCAACGATCAGCCGACGGCGGCGGCGCAACTGTTAGGGAGCTAGCCTTTGGAGCCTCTGGGTCCGGGTTTGAATCCCGGTAAGGCATGGATGTTTGTGTTTGTCGAGTATATGCGGAGTACGTGCTCGTTAAATCTGTTGGGTCCGAAAGTCCTGTGGGCGGTCATTGCGCAGTTTCCCACGGGTACAGGTCCCTGGAGACTATTTCCCTCCCCTTCAAGGACATGTATAACTTGTGGAGGTGGCGATAGATGGCAGCATCTGTCTTATATGTGTGTGTCTGCCGTGTCCGTCCTTCTTGACGATGGTTTATAAGCTGGTCCTTGTTACCAAGCACACAAGCCTGAAAATATATGTCTACCAACCAACCAACTAAATAAAATTGTTATGTATAAAATATTATCCTGAACTGTACTTGAACTGCCTTGAACTGTAGTACTCCTGAACTTGGTGACATTAGGTGTAGTGCTTATTCACATGCGGAGCACCTACCAAGAGAGGTGAATAAACTACGGTAACACTAACTGCAGCTTCGCACAAACCACATTACGTCTTTGAAAAACAGGGGTGTTGAGGGGCCGTAGTGAGCCTAGTGGTCAGCGTCTCGGTCTCGGGATCGGAAGGTCCTGCGATCAAGTCCCGGTACCACTGAAGAACTACCGAGTATATGCGGAGTACGTGCTCGTTAAATCTGTTGGGTCCGAAAGTCCTCTAAGTTCCCATACCAAATCAATACCTCTGGGGGTGACAAGCCAATTCTGGGGATCCTCTAGTTGGCCTCTGTCTCTAAAAATTAGATGGATCCACTTATATGTGTGTGTTGTCTGTTGTGTCTGTCTTACTTGACGAAGGTTTATAAGCGGGTCTTTGTGACCAAGCAAACAAGCCTGAAAATATATGTATACCAACCAACCAACCAGGGTGTTGACTGGAGTGAGCGGGTCTCTGACCAAGCACACAAACCTGAATATATATGTCTACCAACCAACCAACCGACTGGAGTGCGAGGTGTCAAAAGAAACTGACTGATTTTTGCCCAAGCGACTAGAACTGCTCTCTGGTTGATGAAGAAATGTTGGGTTTAGTGTGTTGTTTTAAAGAAAGTTTTACTTGTTTTAATATTCATATGTGTTCTACTGTTCATCTGCCGTCTGTCTTAAGTGAAAGAAGAAATGTCTACTTAATGTGTTTTTCCAAAACAACTTTTAACCAATGTCTTTTTAACTTAATAAATGTTTTATTATACGCTCTTTTTATAGTTTTTAATTCTTGCTGGGAAACTGGGTTACAACATAACAAAATCATAGAGATGAGGTAAAAGTAGAAAAGAAAATCGCATTCAAAAACCCTCGGAAAAAGATATACAAAAATAGAACAGGTGTCTTACTTGACAACTTAGCACATGCTTGTGAAAGAAAGTTATCATTTTTAAGAAAAACAGGAAAAAAAGTAATATTCTTATTAAATTTGTAATATTAATACATTAATTTAAATTATCATGATGCACTTAGAAAATAAAAATCCTTAGTATAGAAAAAAAGAATAGAATATTGCAGTTTAAACCATTTGGAAAATTCTATCACCAATTGCTCTAAAATCACGTGACGGACAACCAGGAATAGAGTTTATTTTTTGCACATGCGGAATAAGGTGTCTGCGCCTCTACTTCAATTCCTTCTTTATTTCTAAATGCACTAAAATGCCGGTTAAAGCGTTATCAAACAATTTCGAAAGCTGAGTTTGAAATTCTTTTTTTTTCTTGTTCTTAAAAGTGGATGGTGTCTCCGAATCGGAAAGAGATAATCTGCGGCATATTTGTTTAAGAAGCGAGTTTTTATTCCAAATTAGGTTTTCAAAGTTGAGGAGAATACGTAGTCGAATTCCAAAACTTGTAGAATGTGGCAGAACTAGCATATATTGACTTAATTTCGAATAAAGAAACTTAAGTTTAAAAACCAACTCAACTGTTTTATAATGAATACATAAACTTCGATAGAAAAAAGGAAAAATACACAACACATAGAGTTAAGAAAAATATGGAGATAAACCAATACGAAAACAGGTTTGCCAAGTGAAGCCATCGATCTTTCTGTATTAAGCCCAAACGAACGCGTTCGGCGAAGAATTCGGCGCGATTCTATAGTGGAGTTTGTATAGGCTTACTACATCAACTTGGGAATTTTTGACTCTCTAATAAAAAAAAAGCATTTTTCTTACCTGTGAAGGAAGTTACTACCATCTTGTGAAGGAAGTTACTGCCATCTTGTGAAGGAAGTTACTACCATCTTGTGAAGGAAGTTACTACCATCTTGTGAAGGAAGTTACTACCATCTTGTGAAGGAAGTTACTACCATCTTGTGAAGGAAGTTACTACCATCTTGTGAAGGAAGTTACTACCATCTTGTGAAGGAAGTTACTACCATCTTGTGAAGGAAGTTACTACCATCTTGTGAAGGAAGTTACTACCATCTTGTGAAGGAAGTTACTACCATCTTTGTATAACTTCAGATCTCGGGCTACACCCTACAACTGTGCAAACAGTCATTTTTTATTTCTTATTAACGCTTTTCAAGGAATAAAATTATGTGTTTCAGCATGACTAACATTGAGAGAGCGGTTTGTTTGCGATTACTAGGGTTACTTGACGACTTTGTGACGGCTTCACTTTTTTTCTGACCAAGCATCTCCATCTTCTTCTTAACTTTTAGTAGGTAGGTAAGTTGTTGGCTGGTTGTCTATTTCTAGCCTTCCATGTGGAGGTTAAAAAACAGCACAGTCAATTACGCTCTGGAATTTAAAACGCAGGGACAAGTGACTAGATCAGTACCTGAGTGGACTAGGTAGGTACTTAGGTTTCAGGTACTCTAATACAGCATTTTAAACAATCAAATGAAGGAAGGCTTACTTTCCAAATTAAAGTACATTTAAATACTTTAAAGTAAATCCGAGTGATCCGATATTTTACATGTTGATCCTTTACTACGAGTCTTTCGAGAATCCTTACTTCACGAGACGCTGATTTAAATTTTCGAGTAAATGTGAAGAGTTTTATCGAAAAGGTTGCTTTAAACAGCATCAATGCCCGCAACTCCTTTAAGAACCACGTCATTTTTTATGCAAATAAACGGCTGATACAGCTGCGTCGGTATCGATAGTTTTAAAAAGCTTGAACATTCTCTTTTATACCCGCACGATTGTGTAGTTGATGTCGTAAAGGGTTTCGTTAAATTAAAAAAAGGAATGAGAAGGCCGGAAAAAATAATGTGTGTTAATAAACCATCGCGCAACCTTTTTAAACAAAACAACATTCAAACGAAAAAATACACTTTAAAATTTATTTTAGAAAAATCAGTTTAATCACAAAAAAAAATAAGTCAATCACTCTGGTATGTTTTTATAAATATTTCAACTTCTTTAACATTAAAGATATCTTAGCTAAAACATTTGTTTCAACTTTAACAATAAGACACCTTAACAATAAAAGTGTTAGTAAACATTGCTACAAAAGGTTTTTCCAATTTTATGGTTTAACAAACCAAGTAAAAACTGCCATGAGACCATCTGTGAAATTGCTTTTCGTTTTACGAAGATTTGAAAATGTTTGAAGTGTCAGTTTCCACTGGCAGATAAATTGCCAAAATTGTGTTGTGTGTGTTAAAGGCACTTTAAAAATCAAGCCGAGTTTTTTCCAATTAAATAACCGTACTTTTTTTTCTAAATTCCTGCGTTGGTTTTATCATTAAATTGCATCTTGGCTTTTAGTGAAGTGTCAAACAACTTTGCTGTTTAATTTCTGAAAACAAAAGCTTTTCCTTTTCTTCTCCATTGAAACTTTTGTAATATTAAAGTACTAAAATTCCAATTTTTTAAAATTTAAGTGCATAAAAATATCATATAAAACAAAGAATGCAATTGAAAATCCCAACTGTGTATTAAATTTTCTTATGTATAAATGAAGTTCTTAACCATATTTATGTGTTTTTTATTGAACTATCGTTTGTAATTAATAGATAAAAACGGAAAAAATTACAAAGATAAATGAAAAATAGTAGTAGAAAAATAGTGAGTTCTTTTTTACCTATTTCCTTTTTAATTCGAAAGAATTAAAATTATAGAAAAATAGGTATTGATAAATAAAAATAAGTTGAATATGTCAATCTGTCCGCCCTTCGCCTGTCCGTCCTTACAAATTCTTTTTCATTTGAGTTCCTTTTTCAGTTCCATGTGACAGTTACTGTTACAAACCTACTTGGGTTTTTTTTTTCGATGTGAATTTCAGAAAATATTTAAGTTATCGGAAAATAGGCTATTTCAGTTCTTTTGGTAATTCTTATTTATCATTAAATGCTAGTCTATGCACTTTTTCGTGAATTGCAACATCATCAGTATAATATGGCCATAGGTATAAACTGTAACCTATACACCCACTTTCTTAAACAGATTTTATTAATGCAATGATCCTATCTTTTAAAATCATAAATGTATTTTTGAACTTAGCTTTTTTTTAACAATGGATTAAACTCTTTTATATCGTTATCATCATTCGTTCGAACTAAAAATAAGTTTTACAGGGCCTTTTGAGTTTAAAAAAAAGTTAATCAATGGTTATTAAATACAATACTACTTAATCAATCGAAATAGAGTGTAGCGTAATTCATCATTAAAACTTAACGCAACCGGTTACATTCTGTAATTTAGAGGCGTAGAAGAATAAGTCTAAAAATTGTGATTTTTAATTTATTGTAGTTACAAATAAGCCATTTCAATTTATTCATCCGGTTAAGTTATGTCATTTATATTCATATGTTTCCATTCCTTGTGTTGTTGTTGTTGCTTATTCTCCATGATCTAGATCAACTAGATCAAGTCCAGGAGATTGCACAGCACACCCTCAAAAGTCCATAACTTGGACAGGATTCTGCACCAAGTCATTCTTATGCAACCCCATACTGGCCCTCGCGACCGAGTAATTACTTTGTCGCAGACGGTTAAGTATGGGCTCGCACGCAAGAGGTTCCTGGATCAAAACCGGACCCGGTCCATACCTTTTCCAGGAACCTCTTGCGTGCGAGCCCAATACTGAACCGTCTGCGACAAAGTAATTACTCGGTCGCGAAGGCTAGTATTGGGTATTTTGTTTTAGCAAGGAGAAACTGTTAAATTAACGCGGAAAACTATTAAATTAACAGTTTTTCCCTGCTAAATTAACAGTTTCTCCCTGTTAAAATTACAGTTTTCCTGTAAAAGAAATTACAGTTTTAAACTGTAAAAAAAACAGTTATTAACTGGCGTGAAAGTTTACAGTTTTTAACTGTAAAAACAACAGGTTTTTTTTAAAGTGTATAGTTGGGTCCTTGATCTGTTCTGTATATGCTTTTTTTTAAATAAATAAGTATATTAATTGTATTATAAGTATATTTTTACTTATTTTAGCTACAAATGTTTTATTTTAGTTTATCTTGATTTCAAAAGTACACTTTATTAAGTAAAAAATAAAAATTTACCTTTAAACTCAAATACTGTGATTGGGCAATGGCCTATATAGCTCTAAACCATATCTCGTTCTAATACAAAACAAGCGGTTCGGCAAAGTGGGGAACATATTTTCCTCTACGAAAGTTCAAATTTTATACATTTAAAATACTTTTTAAAGTAAATTAAATTAATGTAGTAAATGTCTTTAAATTTTAAAATCAAGGCTTAAATTGTAAAATTTAAACGGTATTAATTTGTCATCGTTCTCTATTATCTATAAAATTTATCTTAACTCCATATTAATAAAAGAAGATTAATACGATGACACGTCTAAAAAAATTTCTGCCGTGAATATTCGATGATTTTGGTGATTTTTTTTCAAGCTATGATGGTGTAAAAAAACGTATTTAAAACTTCAAAAACACAAATTTTGGATCAATAAGATTTTCATCTCATTAAATTTTCCATTTTGTTTCCAATTCCTCAACTTAAAATCAATAATGTTGTTGAATTTAAAAGCAAAACTGCAATGTTTATAATTTTTTTATATGATGATTTTAGGCTTAGAAGTACAGCAGTGTAGCCAACATTTAGCACCAAACAGACAAAGTTCCCTCTCACATGTCATCAATAGCGTCTCTACCAAATGAATAGTTATTTCGCCTATAAGTTAGCTGGAAAAAAGCTCTGAATAGTTTTGGACTAATTATGGATACCCTGCAGACAAGGCAGTGTGGTGATATGATGCAGGAAGCGGCCAAATCAGGCGGCAATTAGTAGAGACTGCATATTCGGAGTTGACAAATCCCCCTTTTCATTAAAAAACAAGTAGGTTTGTAACAGAATCTGTCACTTAACCCGCTTCCACACATTTGTGTTTAAGAGGAATAAACGCGCCAAACACAACATTAATTCTATATTAAACATTTACACGCCAAATTTGGCTAGTTTCATTTATTTTATTTCGAAAATTCAATAATTATTACTTATCGTTTGCAAAAATTAATTTATATTTCAAAGAATAAATATGTAATATTCCTCGCACATTCCTGCACATTTTTATGCCAAGTTAGAATTTTCTATGCATCTTTCTTCATACATATATAATGAACCATCAAAAGAACTCTATTGTGATATTACAACAATCCAAACTGAATATAACACATAAAATAAATATTTTTTTTTTCAAATAAAGTTTCTAGTACGTTTAACGAAATGGCAACAGTGAAAATATTGAATAAAAATGGAATTTGCATGTTATTTCAATGTAGATTAAATTTTTAGCTATTTAAATTTTAAATAAACTTCTAATTTAAATTTTTTAATGAAATTTGGAATGTAGCCTAATCTGATTTTTTGCTTCAAAATGACGTATCCCACTTGTCTGTGGGACTTGTGGTTCTTTCTGTGAAAGTGGGTGACGGACAGACAAACGGACGGACAGACAGACGGACTGAACAATTATAAAACCTTCCACTTTTTACGTTATAAACGTAGTGTGGAAGCTAAAAGCAAATCAACTTTTCTTCCTCGTGCTTTAAAAAGAAGAGAAAGATTACTTTACCACTTACTGAAATTGTTTAAAACAAATATTTCCATTTGTTCTAAAATAATAAAGAGAAGTAAAAGAGAACAATTCTGTTGAATACGGCTGTTTTCATTCTTTTGTTGCTTTAAGATTTTGTACTACACAGAGGTTCTAAAATGTTCTCAATTTTGCATAATATTCAAAGATAATGCATGAAAAGTGAGAAACAATAAACAATAATTAACAACTACCCACATCCCCTCCCCCCCCCCTCCCTCCAAGCCGAATAATTTTCTAACCAATGATAATTTTGAGCGGGAACAAAACTTTTGTTACTTATTAAAATCATTGGGAAAATAATTTCGTCATTGTTTTAAACTGCATTTTCAGACATTTTTCTCACTGATATAAAAAGTCTTAAATAACATAATTAAAATTTGCTGAATGATTGGCATTTTTTTATTGGGATGGTCGCATATTTTTGCATTTAAATCAAAGTTTTGAAGTGGTTTAACTTAGACTTCGCATCACATGAAAATGTTTTAACACATGCCTGTAGATATACCCATTTGGTTCTGAGGAATAGAATTGTCGATGGACAATCTCGAAATCGGTTTTCGGGACATGATTGTTTGACAGTTTGATTGATTAAAGAAACTTGGATTGCCGATCAACTATTGGGGACCCAAGAATTGATAAGATAATGATTTTCTACCTTGATATTCGAATGGAGGGTTGGGAGACTTATTTCGATTGCTTCCGTTTCAAATTCAATTGTTATCGACCTCTGATTATTTGAGTACCAATATAAACTTAGATTGTGTAAAACCACACGACTTTCACTTGCCGCGCAATTAATATAAGCATTCAAAGATTATTATGATGTAATATTTCAATAACTTTAAAACCTAAAAAGTTCCATGGAAGCTACCTTTTGGGTCTATGCTAAATTTTCTTGAAAACCTTGACGTCCGACAGGTACAAGGAACTTGTGTGCTAATTTTGAAGATTATAGCTCTTTCAATTCGAGCTGTAGCGTGGTTACACACATACAGACTGACAAACGAACCAATTTTCAAAAACCACTTTTTCAGAATCATCACCCTCTCCAAAACGTGTAGAAACCACAATATCTCTATTTTGGATCCCCACTGTCTTAGGGTTAAGGATTATAAATGAATAGTTCTCATGTTCTGGCAACCTACCTATAAATTAAATCGATGTCCAACTCACGATATTCGAACAGTCGGAATTATCACTAACACACTGTAGCAAAGGTCAGAGAATGTATTTGACGATAGTTAGTAGAAGCGCTTTCGAGAGAGTTTTCTAGTAATGATATCGAGTGGAAAGCAAACTAGGAGCTTCGAATATGATTGTTTTTTCTTTAAATTAATATGTTAGAGAATAAGATAACCATTGAAATGTCATGTTTACAAATAAAATTTATTTTCTTATACCAATTAGCACAAAGTACTATTATTTAGCTTTGCTAAATTATTTTATATGGCAACTATTCTGCTATATTGAATTATTATAAATGATTATTTATTGTTATGCTAAATTATTTTATATTGGGAACTATTCTGCTATATTGAATTAATATAAATGATTTATTGTTATGCTAAATTATTTATATTGCAATATTTGCTTATACTGAATATTTAAATGATTATTTATTGTTTGCATGATTTTTAATTGCATGCTTGTTGCTTGTTGATTCGTTGATAAATATTTTTATTGTCTTGCTAAAGATTTATAATTGCAAAGACTGCTAAGACATCATCACATACATGAAATTTCTTGCTTATGCCACTAAATTTAGAACATTCCTGAAGGAATTTTTTGGATAATTTTTGTGTTATTCGCTGAATGATTTTTTGTGCAACTATTCTGCTTATTTAAAAATAAAATTTTTTATTGAAGCTAAAGTTATTTTAATAAACTATTTGCTATAATTGAATTATTATAATGATTTTTTGTTTGCTTTTTTTATGGCAATATTCCTGTTTTGAATTATTATAAATGATTATTTATTGCTATGCTAAATTATTTTATATTGAAACTATTCTGCTATATTGAATTATTATAAATGAATATTTATTGTTATGCTAAATTATTTTATATTGCAACTATTCTGCTATATTGAATTATTATAAATGAATATTTATTGTTATGCTAAATTATTTTATATTGCAACTATTCTGCTATATTGAATTATTATAAATGAATATTTATTGTTATGCTAAATTATTTTATATTGCAACTATTCTGCTATATTGAATTATTATAAATGATGATTTATTGTTATGCTAAATTATTTTATATTGAAACTATTCTGCTATATTGAATTAATATAAATGACTTTATTGTTATATTAAATTATAATATATCGTACAATTTGGTTATACTAAACTATTTTTAAATTGCTATTATGTATATCATTTTTCATTTTTTAATGGGGCTACTTGGTTGGTTGGTAGACATATATTTTTAGGCTTGTGTGCTTGGCTACAAAGACCAGCTTATAAACCTTCGTCAAGAAGGACGGACAAGACATACACACACATACATGACAGAAGCTGCCATCTATCGCCACCTCCACAATTTAGACATGTCCCTGAAGGGGAGACGGGGCTGCTTTTTTGGTGGATCAAACTTTTTGCAGACTCGGCTTATTCCCCAGAACTGAGAGTGAGAGTCATTTTTTGTGGCACCATCTAGGCGGCTTATGACAAAAATAAACAATTTATTATTGAAGCAAAGTTTATCTTTGTAATAAATCAGTTTAGACTGACGTAATAAAACGTAGCACAGTGTGATTATTTGATTTTTCATTTTTTTGAGTGCGGTTAGGAGTAGTTCCATGTTTTGTTATTAATAAATATTTCGAAAATATCAGTTTTTTATGTCGATACTTATTCAAGAATAATAATCTCGTGTCATTTAAAGTGTCGTTGGCAGCATTTTCCAATCGCCAAATGTCCCTGAATCGGGTGCTAGGATTTGACTCAATTTACATAATGAGCATGGTTCACGTCTTGAGTGGCAACAGTTTCAGCGGTATAGTTTTCATTTTTGCACCTTCTGGAATTACATTTGCTTTAAACAATAGAATATTTTCTTACCTTACAAAAACGAATGTTGTGGAAAAATTTTTCTTTCAGATGAACTAAAGCTTTTCTCTGTTCGTGAATCACGTTAAATTTCTGTCCCAAAATTTCGCATAATTTCTCCGCAGAAGACAAAATATCATCTAAGCAGACGTTTTCTGACAACATTGACGTTTTGATATAATGCTTTTTGTATAACTGACATTTAATCGAATTAAAACCGATAAAGTTTAATAAACAACAGGGGTATAAAAACAAGTTGCACGTAAAGAACTTTAAATTAACACGGACTAAAATAGAACTCTAAAAAAAGCAGACGACAACACGCTAATTTTGAAAGCGAAATTGCATCAACCAAAAAAAATCGTAAGAAGTGCAAAAAATTAAAACAGAGGAGATTTACATCATCGGAAACAACCCCATGATTCTTCGAACTGCAAATAAATTAAGCCGACGATAAATTATATTATTTTAATATGAGAAAGAAAATTAATGAAAATATTTGATTTTGGTACTTAAAAGTTTAAATTACAACTGGATGCGGAGTTTGGTGGGTTTTTTTTTCTTATGGGGGGTAGGGTAGGTACATATATATTCCGGCTTGTGTGCTTGATCAGAGACCCGCTTATAAGCCTTCGTCAAGTAAGACAGACACAGAAAGAATTTTTACTGTCACAAAGAAAGGAAGTACACCCAGGGCAAAGGCGGGAATCGAACCCGCACCCGTTACAGCGCGCAGACTGCTAGCGTAATGGTCTGCGATGCAAACCACTCGGCCATCCGGGCCCCTTTTCTTATGTTTATAAATGTAATGTAGAAGTGGTTCGAGGTTACAGTTACTGTTACAAATCTACTTGTCCTGATAAGAATTTCAGTAAGTATTTAAGTAACCGAAAAATAGGCTACTTTAATTCTTTTAGAACTTTTATTATTCGAACTGGGGGGAGGGGGGGGGTAATTGTTTCCTGGTTACAAAATTTGCATAAGGCCACTAAAGTATGAATCGTAGGTCTTTAATAATTTGTAATGTTTGTTTTGTGCAAAAATAAAGTGTTTGTTTGTATTAATGTCTAATATTTAAAAATAGCAATTATTTTGAAAATATGTTTATTAGAACGGAAATTCAAAGTGAGATACAAACAATCGAATGGACAGACTGAAAACTTATATCGCCACTGTTTTAATGCACTAATTTCCTATTATTAAGTATTTTTAATTTAAAAATAGGTTAAAAATCACTAGCAAAATTGCCGTATCCATCGAGTCAGTGTGGCTAAGAAAAGCCTAAGGTATTTTCTCATGAGACATTTTCGTCCTGCTTTCATTAGCCTTATCACTCATCTAAGGCACAAAGCTCCTCTGTTCTTTTCTGAGGAAATATATATATGCTAAATCTCCATGAGAAGGGAACTCTATTTAAAACCTGTTTGTTTTGAAGCTTGTATAAGACATGTAGTTTGTTTAGTTTAGTTTGAATTTTCGGCGCACTATAGATACACAAGGGCTATTGGCGACGGGCGTCGTATTTTAGAACCACAGTCAAGTGACGAGCCGACACCTGAGTAGGCACCCAACGCAACCGTTAAGGGCGACATCGTACGCAGCGTTAGGACTTTGAAGGATATTTAACGTGCACTCCCTGCACACGGGGTATTATTCGTTGGATACTTTGGCTGCACGGACCGTTTATAGGTCGGCAGTTATTTTGGCAATGCCCGGACCCGAACCTGGGACCTTTCGCATGCTAGGCGAATGCCTAACCGACTGGGCTCCCCAGCCCCCACACGTAGTTTGTGTACCAAAAACAAAATTAAAGTGCCTGTTAGAAATGGATATTTCTAAAATAACTGTTAAACAATTTTACAATTTCGTGCAATTTGTTTTTTGAATCAATAATCTCACCGTAAGTAAAGTTTTTTAAGAAACCTGATTTATAAAATCAATCTTAAGCGCAAGTTCGTAAAGGTAACTTCGTAAAGTTTCATATACATTACACCAATTCTTTGTACGTCATTATAAAAAGTAATACATGAAACGTGGTAAATTAAACTTTTAAAAATGAGGGGAAACAATTACTTGACTCGCTTGCGCTCTCTTGTCAAAAAAACGTAATCTCCTTCATTTAGAAAAGTCTCACTATAAAAGGAATGAGTAAGTATGAGGTAGAAAACCTCATTAACTCAACCCCATTACGGCACTTACTCATCAGTCTTCAGAAGACATTTTACATGCGGTTTGTATTCAGATAAGGTTAAGGGGATGGGTCTTGGGTGGCCTAGTGAGTTTGATCGCAGCCCATTACGCTAACAGTCTGCGTACTGTACCGGGTGAGGGTTCGATTCCCGTCTTCGCCCTGGGTGTACTTTCTCTCTCTGCGTGTCAGTAAAAATTCTGTCTGTGTCTGTCTTACTTGACGAAGTTCTACAAGCGGGTATCTGATCAAGCTACACAAGCCGGAAAATACATGTACCCAACCTACTAAGTTAAGGGTTAGATTGAATTATCATCGCACTAGAGCTGCACAATGGCTATTGGCGGCGGGCGTCATAATTTGGAACCACAGCAGAGTGATGAGAAGACATCTGTGTAGGCACACAAAGCCACTTTTAGGAGCGACGTTGTACGCGGCGTTGAGACTTTGGAGCACAATTAAGATGCACTCACTTTATCTACACGGGGTATTATTCGTTGGATTTTTTGGCTGAGCATACCATTTACAGGCAGTTATTTTGGCAATGGCCGGACCAGTACCTAGAACCTTGAAAAGGCCAGGCAAGGTCAGCGCCTTACTGACTGGACTCCCCCGCCCCTGTATTCAGATAAGTCTTTCAAAGTGGTTTTACAATTGGGTACTTGACTAAAAAATTTTTATTGTCTTAAAATATTAATATGCCAAAAATATTACACCCGTATTTTTTCTTTTTTTCAAATACCCCATAAAAAGGCAAAAAACTGAATTTTAAAATTAGGACGAAAAATCACTCCCGAAAACGCTTCCTGGCTGTCACGTGGTATCTTTGATGTCACTAGTGACTATAAACAAACTTTGAAACACCACTTTGGAATCGATTTTAAGCAAATTTGAAATATCCGCTTCTGTAAAAAGCCTTACATTATCTCAATATTTATTATTTCAAGAGTAAATTAGATTAAATCAAGTTTAATCAGAAAACATAAAACATCACGCCGGTTTGTTTATGGTTACTAGTGACGTCAGCCAAACCGTTGTGTTTGTGATCACGTGATGATCACGTGAAAAAAATGCCTTTATAAAATGATTTTTTTAATGATTTAAAGATTTATTTCGCAAAAAATGTATATGCATTTCTTATTTTTGACTTTCAACTATAATTTAAATAATATTGGAAGGTATTTCGGCGATGCAGTCAAGTACCCTATTAGTTGTGTTGTTGCATGCCCCCATAGGTCAGCAGTGCTACACAAGGTCCATGACGTCATACACCCTCAAAAAGTCCAAAACCAAACAAGGGTCGTCTGCCAATTCCTGCTTCGAGAGTCCCAGGCACGCGAGGATGTGCTCAAGCGAAGCCTGCTCTGAAGAACTGTTGGTACATGCCTAGAAGATCCTGGAGCCCTCAGAAAATTTCAATGCATTAACGTTGACACTTCGTAAGCGGGCAAGAATAGTTTGTTCCTGTTGATACCACTGGGGGAAAAGTCCAAGTGGTCCTATTTAAATGTTTAATCTTAGAGTGATTCTCCGAAAAAGTGTATTTGCCAAAGTGTCCGCTTTCTCATTTCCCTCAAGATCTACGTGGGGGAGGACCCACTGCATATAAATCTTATGCGATATAGACAGGACAGACGTTTTAACCTGTTAAGTATGGATCACAAAGATGCTGTATAGCACTTCTGCTTTCAGACAAAATCCAAATCTCGTTCCCATGGAGAAGAGACGCAAGATTACCAAGGGCTCCATCAATGGCTATCAGTTCACTGCGGAAAGCTAAGCAGTGGTCGGTTTTTTCCTTCTGAATCCTAAAGTCATGGTTTTGAGATTTTATGAAAATTCTATTGCCGGATCGGTTGTATTGTTGTATATCTATTGCTGGATCGGGTCTGTACTACCATCAGTGTAGACCTGAACAGCATCAATTGGAATATTTGCAATTCCCTCGAAAGCTTAGGTAGGCCGGGAGATCTGTTTGTTTGTTGACAGGTACTGGCAAATCAGAATGGAAAAAGACACCGTTTGCAATTCCCTCGAAGCTAGTTGCCTTAGGTAGGCCGGGAGATCTGTTTGTTTGTTGACAGGTACTGGCAAATCAGAATGGAAAAAGACACCGTTTGCAATTCCCTCGAAAGCTAGTTGCCTTAGGTAGGCCGGGAGATCTGTTTGTTTGTTGACAGGTACTGGCAAATCAGAATGGAAAAAGACACCGTTTGCAATTCCCTCGAAAGCTAGTTGCTTAGGTAGGCCGGGAGATCTGTTTGTTTGTTGACAGGTACTGGCAAATCAGAATGGAAAAGACACCGTTTGCAATTCCCTCGAAAGCTAGTTGTCTTAGGTAGGCCGGGAGATCTGTTTGTTTGTTGACAGGTACTGGCAAATCAGAATGGAAAAGACACCGTTTGCAATTCCCTCGAAAGCTAGTTGTCTTAGGTAGGCCGGGAGATCTGTTTGTTTGTTGACAGGTACTGGCAAATCAGAATGGAAAAAGACACCGTCAAGATCATCCACCACGGCCGTAGGGAGCCTAGTGGTCAGCGTCTCGGTCTCGAGATCGGAAGGTCCCGCGATCGAGTCCCGGTACCACTGAAGACCTACCGAGTATTTGCGGATTACGTGCTCGTTAAATCTGTTGGGTCCGAAAGTCCTGTGGTCGGTCATTGCGCAGTTTACCACGGGTACAGGTCCCTGGAAACAATTTCCCTCCCTTTCAGGGACATGTCTAAATTGTGGAGGTGGCGATAGATGGCAGCATCTGTCTTGTGTGTGTGTGTGTGTGTATGTCGTGTCCGTCCTTCTTGACGAAGGTTTATAAGCGGGTCTTTGTGACCAAGCAAACAAGCCTGAAAATATGTCTACCAACAAAGTACCCACTCATCCACCGGGTCAAGACACTGTGATAGGTGGGTTCCGTACACAATCCCGAAAGCCGAAATCCCGAAAGACCATAATCCCGACAGGGAAAAAATCCCTAATGGGTCAAAAACCCGACAAGGACGAAATCCCGAATGGGTCGAAATTGTTATTGTGTGAGTGGAGTGAGTGGAGTGGAGTGAGGGAGTGGAGTGAGTGACTCACTCACTCCACTCACTCACTCACTCCACTCACTCACTCACTCCACTCCACTCTCTCCACTCCACTTACTCCACTCCACTCTCTCCACTCCACTCACTCCACTCCACTCACTCCACTCCACTCTTTCACTCCACTCCACTCTTTCACTCCACTCCATTCTTTCACTCCACTCTTCCACTAAACTATTCCACTCCACTCCACTCTTCCACTCCACTCTTTCACTCCACTCTTCCAATCCACTCTTCCACTCCACTCTATCACTCCCCTCTTTCACTCCCCTCTTTCACTCCCCTCTTTCACTCCCCTCTTCCACTCCACTCTATCACTCCCTCTTCCACTCCACTCTATCACTCCACTCTTTCACTCCACTCCACTCCACTCTTTCACTCCACTCCACTGCACTCTTTCACTCCACTCTTCCACTCCACTCCACTCTTCCACTCTTTCACTCCACTCCACTCTTTCACTCCACTCCATTGCACTCACACACAATAATCTCTAATATTTAAAAAAATCGAGAAATAAACAAAAAATATATTTTCGGGATTTCGACCCATTCGGGATTTCGACCCACCCATTCGGGATTTTGACCCATTCGGGATTTCGGCTTTCGGGATTTTGGCTTGTCGGGGTTTCGGCTTTCGGGATTATGTCCCAGACCCGTGATAGGTGATGGGTTTTCACTGCACCATGTATAACCAATTGGCTGAAGGGGCTGCTTTCCTTGAGTATTTGCTCCCAGAGTAGGAAGTCCCCAAAGTAGGAAGAGGTGTGATTTATAATTATAAACATAATTTAATTTTTAAAATATTATTAGTAATTTTTTTTCTATGAACTCGCTAGAATATAAGCAAAAGATTGTCTCGATTATCCTTTGGAACGGAAACTCAAATGCTATCCACGCCAGATGGCGCTGATTTACTACAGTATTACTACCAGACACCTACAGTCCTATATTATAACATATATCGTAGTGAATAAGCTTTTCATAAGAAATCTACGGCCCGTTGACTGGTTTTTTGTGGCTTTTCACTCTTTCTAAAAACCAAAATAATATTTAAAAATCTTTAAAAACCAAAAACACATAACACTCTAAAAACTAAATTTTCCAAACAAAACCCCTTATAGTATTTATTTTGCTGATTTATAACTTAATATTATAACAAGATTTATTTATAGTTTTAAATTAGTTAAATATAAGCAGTTTTCGCAATGAGAGATAAATGAAAAAGCCAGAAGGGAAATATTAATCATGATTTGCAAAATAATCTTAGCTTATCTTCAAATAATGTTATACCTATTTGGGTACCGTTTTTTTTAACATCTTTCGGATGATGAATTCAATTCTGAAATTAATCATTTTCTCCAACTGTGTGGCTATTAATAAATATATAATATAAGAAAGCTACTTATTCACAGTATATTTAATTAGTTAAATAAGCATGTTAGTTAACTATTTATTAAGGAAAGCCTATGTGTATTGTTTTTTGCAATTTATGCATTTCAATACTTTTTTGTTTAAAATAATAGAAAAAAGGCCCAGTGGCTTAGTGGTAGTGCTTCGCAATGTCACGCCACAGGTCCGGGGATCGAATCCCGGATGGGGAGAGGTTGCCCATCCTGTCATCCCTTAAGTGGGTCGTTAAAATGGGTACCAAGCATGCTTGGGAACTAAACACGTGAGGCTGACCACGTTACCGGGGCATATGCCTAGCACCCCAGAGCCCTAAGTGACGAAAGCTGAAATGGGCACGGATAGCCCTGGCCCACTAATGGGCTGTTGCGCAGAGGAGTTTAGTTTTTAATGAAAAAAACATTCAACAAAAATGACATAAAATTTTATGATTATAAATATGCGCTCATATTCACCCCTCTCCACACAAAAAAATGGCGCGGCTTGCAATGTTGCCTTTTTAGTGAAAAAGGTTTCCTGCTATTAATATAAGCTGAAGAAAATAGGTCTTTATACCTTGATACTCTTTGTGGATACGGGTTGATGTAATATCTTTGTCAACACACACTAAACTTTGTTTTTTTTTAATTTACCTCTTTGTCGATGTATCTCAAAAACCAATATATATTTTTTGCTACTTTTTTAACATAAGCATAGTTTATTTTTAATAAATAAAACTTTTATGCCCTCCTTGATCAGTAGCTTTCGATTATTTTTAGTAGTTATAAATTCAACTATAACTCAAAACACCCATTTCATTTTTAATATAAATTTTTTCGTATTCCATGGTAACTTCTCTAAAACATTTTGAATATATATATTTTTTTAAAAAACCTTGTTAGTTTTAACATAAGGTTCATGAAACTATCTTCTACAATGTTTATTATTACTTTAAAGCTTTCTTTAAATCCCAACTCTTGTTCTCTATTTTATTATGAAAAATCGATCTAGCATGTTTTCGTCAATAAATTGATATTCTCTAAATACATAAACACTGAAAAATGGGACTTGAAATGCATATTTTCTATGCACAATAAAACTTAAAGAACCAATTGGAGGTAGTGGGGTTTTTTCATAGGATCTTAATGTCTCCCTTTTCTTTTTCAGACTTTGTGGTATATGGTATCTGTAGGATCTTCTATGGATTTCTGCAATCTTTTTCTTGGCTATTTATACGTGATTATTTACGACCTTGTATCATATATCACACACTAATGGAAGGTTGTTTATTGCAGATAAATCTACTTAACTACGTCGTAGTAGGGAAATTTTTCATCCTGATATCAATTTAGCGAAAGAGGTATATTTATTATAAGCCTTGGCAAATTGTTCATTGTAAGCCTATGTACAGTTAGCCATTTTAATTCAAAACACTTTCTCTTCTATGAAACTCTTTTCTAATGAAAAACTAACATTTATTGATAAACGTAAGTACTAACTTCTTATCATGCCCTGGTTTATAGTGCAAGAATTAATTGGGGGTGAGGGATCTTTGAAATGTGAGTTTAGTAAGTAAATAGAATTATTGCTTAACATATTAATGCTTAAGAATTTAACCCTGCAAACTTCTATAAGATACGTTTTTAAAAAATTGTGAGACTATTTGTATTTGATTGCTAATTTTTTCTAAGAATCTTATGAGAAAATTAGACATACAATTGGAAAAGTATGAAGCAACACATAAACTTTAAATCTGACCTTGAATATGTGCTATACATTGAAAATATACGACTATAATTAATTCAATTTCTTGATATAGTGCTGTGGATTGTATTTAAAGATGCTGCAATCACATACAGTGTGAATCTGTGGCAAAATGTGCAGCATTTTTACAGAATTTTATTGCAGTGAACTTGTACACTGTCGCTAGAAATTTGCAGTTTTGCCTTAACTAATGTCAAAATCTTGACTTTTAGCCATGTTTTCCTAAGTTACGAGTTCTCTTGTGTGTTACAAAACGAAGAAAGTGGCTTTTAACTGCGAAAATTTCACCTCTATGTATTACTAAGCCTCTTCCAAGAAAAAACATAACATTTACCATAATATCCCAATCAATAAGATCTTGTAACAAAATTCTTCGAATACTACTTTATTATTTTTTATTTCAATACTTTTTTTTTCCTTAACCCCTTAAAGCACCACTTTCAACCTGCCATTCCGATATGTGGTTTCTGTAAAAGTGAATATTCCGAATATCCTAGAGATAGAACTGCGCCTCTTCGGTATCAGTTTCATCAGCGCTAACTCTTCCCCATGGGTCTTGGGTGGAGCTCAATTTTTTGCTACTTGGATAACGCAGACTTCCGAAAAGTGTATGTTCCATTCTCGACAACCTGAGAGCCTGATTATCGCCAATTATATTCAACATTTACACTATTTTCGCTAGATTGGCAAACTAATTTTTTGCTGTTGCCAAGGTTTTTTTAGAATAATTATTATTTTAAATATTAACTTATTATTTTAGTCTTAACTTTAAAAAATGACCATAAAAATTGTAGTAGCATGTTTGAAGTACGAAAAAAGCGAAATATAAATAACTATTAAAATAAAGTCTACAAATACTTATTAAGTATGCATTTCAGCATTATGTGGTCTGCCTCACGCGGAACCCCCAGTGTTTAGTTCACAAACATGCTTGGTACCCATTTTATCGACCCACTCAAGGGATGAAAGGATGGGTCAACCTCGCCCAATCCGGGATATGATCCCCGGACCTGTGGTGTGGCAATGCGAAGCACTACCACTAAGCCACTGGGCCTCATAAAACTCTTACGAGACACATTATTTTTCTAATTCCTAAATTGTATCTATTTGTATTTATCACTAACTTACAATAATTTTTTATAGGTAATTAATTTTATTTTTATGCAAAAAAAACAATGTCACATTCTAAGCTAAAACATTTTGTCAAAATTAATTAACTTTTCAAAT
Source organism: Oedothorax gibbosus (assembly GCA_019343175.1). Lineage (NCBI taxonomy): Eukaryota > Metazoa > Arthropoda > Arachnida > Araneae > Linyphiidae > Oedothorax > Oedothorax gibbosus. Next base: position 49,361,133 of record CM033270.1, on the reverse strand, counting down.
CTTGAAGAAACACAAGGACCAATCAAACCAACCTAACAGGTTAAAATGAATATTAAATAACGTTTTCATTTATTTTTATGAGTTTAAAAATCGCTAGATGGTGCCACGATCGAAAATTAATGACTACTATAATATCCCTGTGTCAGTAAACAGTAGTTATTTGAAATAAAAATTTGGTGGTTTAAATGGCCAGGTCACTGCAGTTTTAAAACTGCAAAAAAAAACTTAAATATTCTGAAGTTAATTTTTATATGAGAACTATCACAAAAATAAATTGTCTTCTTTTTATTTGTTTTAAATAAAAAAAAAAGCATCGTATGATGTGAGTGATAATGGCGATTTGAAAGCATTAGGAGCCTTTTTATGCTATTTAAATGGGTATTAAATATTAAAATTTTCGACTCTTTTTCTGATAGAACTGCTCTGAATTTATTGGCTTATCACACTTGCATGTAACATTTGTTGTATAGACTATCAAAGTGAGTGATGGACAGACGGACATAGCCTTTATAAAAACTTCCACTTTTTACGTTATAAACGCAGTGTGGAACCTCCACAAGGCACACTGTCTCTTTTACACCACAAATAAATATTTATTTATTCATTAAAAACTACTAGGCTGAGACCTATTACTCCCCAAGGATTAGGTGTGACCCATTATTATCTGGATGAAAGCTTTACTCATTAGTAAAAGACTAAATAAATTCTAACTAATGTTTCCCTTGATCATACCCATAAGATAGATTAATTACTTTGAATAAAAGTAGTGGATTACTATGGCAGCTGAGAAAATTGTTTGAAGTAAGTTCATTCATTCGTCTTTGCGTTATTGTATTTCATTTCATTTATAATAATTATTAAAGTGTTTTGTATAAAAGGCATTGTATTTGGTTTATCGATATATCCGGGGTGGATCTTTAGACTTTTGCAAAACCAATTTAATTTGTATTTTTTTAATCAATTGGTACTACAAAGTCTTTATTTTTACTTTATTTTTTATTTAATTAACTTTTTTTAAAACTTTGAATGAACTTGTCACGCTATTTTTCATCAACCGAAGGATACTTGTTTTTTAATAATATTCTTCGTCTTCACATACACTACAGCCTCTTATAAGCCTTGGTCAATACCTCCTGTGAGAATGGCCTCTGCACGGGTTACCATTTTACATGTGACGTAGTAAAAGTAGTCCACTCTGACCTATCACCTACTAAAAAGTTGTCGACTAATTTCTTTGCAATGCTTCTGGCTTTTGGTTAGATCTTCAACCACGTCATTATGTGAGTGCAGAGAACTTCTCAAAAGGAGGTGTTGCCTTGGCTACCTCAACTACACGCCGACGCGCCATGTTTTTGGTTGGTAGGAACATATATATTCAGGTTTGTGTGCTTGGTCAGCGACCCGCTTATAAACCTTCGTCAAGTAAGACAGACACAACAGACAACACACACATAAGTGGATCCATCTAATTTTTAGAGACAGAGGCCAACTAGAGGATCCCCAAATTTGGCTTGTCACCCCAGAGGTATTGATTTGGTATGGGAACTTAGAGGACTTTCGGACCAACAGATTTAACGAGCACGTACTCCGCATATACTCCGTAGTCTTCAGTGGTACCGGGACTCGATCGCCGGACCTTCCGATCCCGAGACCGAGACGCTGACCACTAGGCTCCTACGGCCCCATGTTTGTTCACAGCCACTGTTTAGCGCATAGATATAGAAAGAGGAACAGATATTCCCCTAGGGGAAAAGGTGGCACCATGAGATAATTTCGACTAATAAAAAATATATATTAAATATTAACTAGTTAAACCTATTTTTGACAGTTTTGCTAGCATAAGTTTATCACTGGATATGTTTTGATAATTTCTCGTAGATATGACGTATTTATTTATAAAAGAAGCATTTTAAAAATACAATTTTTATTGCATGTAACTCTTCGGCAAAAGCGGTTTTTTGCCAACCAGTATCCCGTGATGCAGTGTGAAAACGGCGAAAAGCGGCTTCACACAATCGCGGGATTTGTATTGCGTTGTACGGGGATTGCGTTATCGATGGGCATATCTGCTAGGTACTCTTCCTATATCTATGGTTTTGCGGTCTCAGCTACCCATAGTCCACCAAATTGAGGGGCCGTAGTGAGCCTAGTGGTCAGCGTCTCGGTCTCAGGATCGGAAGGTCCTGCGATCGAGTCCCGGTACCACTGAAGACTATCCGAGTATATGCGGAGTACGTGCTCTAATCTGTTGTCCGAAAGTCCATAATTCCATACCAATCATACTCTGGGGTGCAAGCATCTGGTCCTCAGTTGGCCTCTGTTCTAAAAATAGATGGATCCACTTATACTGTTGTGTCTGTTTTCTATTTCCCGAAGGTTTATAAGCGGTCTTGTGCCAAGCAAACAAGCTGAAAAATTGTATACCACCACCAATCCCAATGAGTTTACCGGGAATGTTCGACCTTTGTTTTAGATAGTCAGAGTTTACATAATTTAGAGTAATATTTAGAGTTTATATATATCCATTGAGTTATATAGTATATTTAGTGATCTGATTTTCTGTAAGTAATAAAGCTTTAATTCAAATTTTTAAATTGTAATTAAATTTTCCCTTCTGTGTGTTTAGTTTTAAAAAAAATCCGAAGATCTAAAAAAATGTTTGTGACAATCAAACATTTAATGTTAAAAAAGTTTAACAGATTTTTTCGTATAGCTTGATGCAGTAACAGTTCAAGCTTCGAACGCTTAACAAATATGGTATATAGATTCCTATTGAAATAAATACTAAATACGCAGAGTACAAAACGAAGATTAAAAAGAAAAATTTAAATTTTGACAAATTATAGAAATACTTTATTGTAATCACTAAAAAGTCATATTTTTTAAAAAAATATGCAAAAAAAATCTTCCGTTTTGTCAGTGTTAGCTTCCAGTTTTTTGCAAGCAATTGGAAAAAATGAAACTCCCATATTTATTTTCAACATGTGAAGTTTTATTTACAATATGATACAATGAAATGATTCACACAGTATATATTACAAGTATAAGAAAAGAAAACAGTTATAAATTCAACAAAAAGGACTTTGAAAGTGTTTAACAATAAGGATTCTCTACATTTAATAAAGTTTTTTAAACCATTTAATAACCTTAAATAAACATGTTTTCAATGTATGCATGCTCAGTTTTTGATATCGACAAATTTTAATGTTAAAATAACCCTAGAGAGGTTACAGCTATGCAAATAAATGCATTTTTGTAACTGTTATATAAAATAATCTTAATTTAAAAGTTATCATTAATAAATTTGACACAAAAAATAAATTATCAGCTTTTACATAATGCAATATTTAATAATTGGTAGAAAATGATTATTAACTGAATAATTATCTGAAATAGAAAACCGTTTCACAAACCTCAAAGTGTATCATTCCCAAAATGATCATACAGGTATTTAACTTTCTCTCTCCAAATAACTTCATTTAGTTAATTGACGGAAATATATTTTTTTTTAAAATGGTTACAGTAAACTATTTTAAACAAGTTGTGAACTGTATATTCTTCTTTAATTCGGATGCATTAACTATAAAGTTTTTGTAAGTTTTAAATGTATTAATATGACTAAATTGTACAACTCATTTGCCCACTTTCCAAATATTGCAATTTAATTCGATAGTAAATTAATGTTGTTAAGTGTTTTCACTTTCAGTTTATCTCTAAACATAAGTCATTTTTTGTAGATCCTTAAGATTCAGAATAACCCATAAAATTTCTAAATTTTCGATCTCTTAATACCACCTTGATGGTAAAAGACAGAAAGGGATCGTGGCCTTTATTACGCCCTGAGGGTACAGTCAAAAAGAAGTGATACGTCCTTAATCTACATAGATGATACAGACATATAAATGTCATAGTCCAAATTCCACCTTGATGGTACAGACTGTAAAAAGTCATGGTCATTTATCTATATGGATGGTACAGACTGGAAGAAGTCATGGTCATTTATCTATATGGATGGTATAGACTGAAAGAAGTCATGGTCATTTATTTATATGGATGTTACAGACATAAAAAAAAGTCATAGTCCAAATTCCACTTTGATGGTACAGACTGGAAGAAGTCATGGTCATTTATCTATATGGATGGTACAGAATGAAAGAATTTATGGTCCTTATTCTACAATAATCGTATAGACTGGAATTTATACTTCTAATTCTACCTTGATGGTACAGTCAGAAAGGGGTTGTGGTCCTTATTACACCCTGATAGTATTGAGGAAGTTCTGGGTACTGCAAGAAGTCCCTTAATCTACATGTTACAGACATAAAAAAAGTCATAGTCCTTATGCCCCCCCCCCCCCCTTGATGGTCCACAGACATGTCTTTTTTATTCTGCCTTGAGGGTCCTCCTGTTCTCCTGCTGCTTGAGGTCGTCGAGGTACTGCCTGGACTTCTTCTTCATCTCGATCTGCTCGAAGTAGGTCTTCCTGTAGAAGTTGTAGAACATGCCGAGGAAGAGGACCGCGTGGAAGATGATGATGTAGGCGAACACGGGCTGGAAGCCGCAGTCGTAGAAGATAGGGATGGTCGCGTGCACGGTGGCGATGATGAACTGGATCTGAAGAAAAGAAAGATGCTTTAAGGAAAGGATCAAGCATGTTGATTGTTAAAACCATTAAGAAGGCATGAATTTCCGCAAACAAAACTAGCCTCCCAATGTTAACCTATGGAGAAATAGAATGGTGTTTTTCAAGACTAACATCCGCAATTTTTTACCTATTGGTTCCGAAATTTTTGATATTGATAGACGCTACGTTTGTGTGTAGCAAAATCCTTGATACTGTTTTTTTAAAATTATTTTACTCTCCTATAAAGCAGAGTTTTGCTTAAAAACTCTAAATAATAATCGGTAATATTTTGTTGTGGTTGACTTATCGCCGGTCTGTCTGAAAGAGACATTAGGTCAGTTATGTTTAGAAAGACTAGTACTAGAACTGGAGGAGGGCAAAGGTCCTCCCTTGAAATTCCGAAGCAGTCCAAGACGTGATCAGGAGAGGATTGTTAATTTTGACAATTCGTGTATGAAACATAAGCCTTCCTGCCTTCACAAAAGGAAAGACTTCTAACATGGCCACTTTTCAATCGAAAAGTTTTTTAGCATGAAAAATCTTTTAGTAATTAAATATTTTACTGGAGACAGTCTAGACAATCTTCAAAACCAGGAAAACCATTCCCCAGCTAATGTAACCGTTTATAACCTACGTTTAACGATATCTAACATCTTAAATAATCATTCAAAAGTTAAAAAAAGTTTTGTTTCAAATTGCGTACCATTTGCATCTGGGTGAGGTACTTCTTCCACCAGAGGTACTTCTGCATCTGTGGTCCGAGTGCGGCCAGGCAGTAGTAGCTGTACATGATCATGTGGATGAAGCAGTTGATGAACGGGAAGAACGCGTTGTGTCCACCTGCACAACAACAAAAAAGCATGATACATTATGAATAAATTTTTTGACTTTAAATTTTAAAAAAAAATGTGTTTTTCCTAGTTATTACACACGTTTTATTACAATCATACAAAAAATTGTATTGCAACCAAGTAGTGATGCATGTAAAAAGGTTTTTTTAAAAAAAACCTTTTTAATAAGAGTTTCGATCTCTATTTCATTCACCATTTTTATGCACTGAAGAAAGGACTTAAAGAGTAGTTATTTCCTATCATTTTATTCTTGTTAAGTAAATTAAACAGATTTATTAATATTATGTTTTGAGTCAGGAGAAATAAATTTAAATAGCCATTTCTAATTTTAAAGTGTTTAATTTTTATTGTTTGTCTAAATTTTATTGTTGTTGAGGATATATTAAAATCTTAAGAAGATTTTAAAAGTATACTACAATTAATCATTAATTATTATAAGTGCTGACCAAACTTGGTCAGAACTTTAGTAATCGTACCTGGTCCAAACTTGAGTCCGATCCACACACCCCAAGCAACGGAGGCGTGATGTACAACGTGGAGGGTACTGATGTGGTTGAATTTTTTCCTCAGGACAAAAAATATCTAGAAAAAGAACGTTTAAACAAATATTAGTAGGTTTTTATCTCATTACTAACATCTTGAGCGATAACAAAACCTAATGAAATGCAACCTACGAAAACAATAATTAAAAAATTAATTTAACGTTTTAGTATTTTTTTCAGCTTTTTAAGTTAACTTCATGTATAATAATATTAACCTTCTGAGGGATAAGCAATTGACTAAACTGTTAATTTGTTTTCACTACATTATAATAAAATTTATATTTTTAGCTAAAACTTTAATTTTTAAAAATATTTTTGTATGTAGTATTTGCTTATAAATGACTCATCCACTATTCAAATTAAAAAAAAAAATTAATGAATAAATTTTCAAAAAATATGTTGCTAGGTTAGTTTGAATTATCGTCGCACTAGAGCTACACGAGGGCTATTGGCGACGGGGCGTCGTGTTTTAGAATCACAGTCAAGTGACCAGCCGACACCCGAGTAAAATATGTTGCTAGAATATGCAATATAAGCAACTTATTTGATAATTATGTATTATCATCAACATATTAATGTGCAAGTTTGCATCAAAATTTTAAAAAAGATAGTTACCAAGAGGGTTAGTATTAATTTTTAAAAGAATTTTTTTATACTTACTGTGTCAGCAAATTCGGCTATTTTGAGCATAAGATACCACCATCCAACTTTTACCAACTACAAACAAGAATTTAAAATATAATAAGTGTCAAAAATACACATAATTATCATACATGTACATGTTCAAAAAATATTTATTGCAACATAGATTAAAGTATAATGCTTACATTTAAGTGCAAACTTAAATTTTTAATTTCTAAATACATGCATTCGAAATAAAAGGGAATAAAATTAATTCTAGACAATCCTTGAATACTTTCTACCAAAATTAACTCTAAACATTGTATTTGATGGACATTTACATCAAGTAACTTTAAAAGTTTTCATTTTAAATAAATTTTAATAGATTTTTTTAACCTTAATTACATTTAAAAGTGTCACATATTTTGCTTTTAAACTAATCGCGTCTCTTAGAATTGGTGCAGTATTCATTGTAGCGTAAATGTTGTATTTTAATATAAAATTGCATTCAATAAAATCGCATTTTTGTAGTATTTTAAATATATTTTATTACAGTTTTTAACTTAGTTGTGTATAAAAGTGTAACATATTTTGCTTTTAAACTAATCGCGTCTCTTAGAATAGGTGCAGTATTCATTGTAGCGTAAATGTTGTATTTTAATATAAAATTGCATTCAATAAAATCGCATTTTTGTAGTATTTTAAATATATTTTATTACAGTTTTTAACTTAGTTGTGTATAAAAGTGTAACATATTTTGCTTTTAAACTAATCGCGTCTCTTAGAATAGGTGCAGTATTCATTGTAGCGTAAATGTTGTATTTTAATATAAAATTGCATTCAAAAAATCGCATTTTTGTAGTATTTTAAATATATTTATTACAGTTTTTAACTTAGTTGTGTATAAAAGTGTAACATATTTTGCTTTTAAACTAATCGCGTCTCTTAGAATAGGTGCAGTATTCATTGTAGCGTAAATGTTGTATTTTAATATAAAATTGCATTCAATAAAATCGCATTTTTGTAGTATTTTAAATATATTTTATTACAGTTTTTAACTTAGTTGTGTATAAAAGTGTAACATATTTTGCTTTTAAACTAATCGCGTCTCTTAGAATAGGTGCAGTATTCATTGTAGCGTAAATGTTGTATTTTAATATAAAATTGCATTCAATAAAATCGCATTTTTGTAGTATTTTAAATATATTTTATTACAGTTTTTAACTTAGTTGTGTATAAAAGTGTAACATATTTTGCTTTTAAACTAATCGCGTCTCTTAGAATAGGTGCAGTATTCATTGTAGCGTAAATGTTGTATTTTAATATAAAATTGCATTCAATAAAATCGCATTTTTGTAGTATTTTAAATATATTTTATTACAGTTTTTAACTTAGTTGTGTATAAAAGTGTAACATATTTTGCTTTTAAACTAATCGCGTCTCTTAGAATAGGTGCAGTATTCATTGTAGCGTAAATGTTGTATTTTAATATAAAATTGCATTCAATAAAATCGCATTTTTGTAGTATTTTAAATATATTTTATTACAGTTTTTAACTTAGTTGTGTATAAAAGTGTAACATATTTTGCTTTTAAACTAATCGCGTCTCTTAGAATAGGTGCAGTATTCATTGTAGCGTAAATGTTGTATTTTAATATAAAATTGCATTCAATAAAATCGCATTTTTGTAGTATTTTAAATATATTTTATTACAGTTTTTAACTTAGTTGTGTATAAAAGTGTAACATATTTTGCTTTTAAACTAATCGCGTCTCTTAGAATAGGTGCAGTATTCATTGTAGCGTAAATGTTGTATTTTAATATAAAATTGCATTCAATAAAATCGCATTTTTGTAGTATTTTAAATATATTTTATTACAGTTTTTAACTTAGTTGTGTATAAAAGTGTAACATATTTTGCTTTTAAACTAATCGCGTCTCTTAGAATAGGTGCAGTATTCATTGTAGCGTAAATGTTGTATTTTAATATAAAATTGCATTCAATAAAATCGCATTTTTGTAGTATTTTAAATATATTTTATTACAGTTTTTAACTTAGTTGTGTATAAAAGTGTAACATATTTTGCTTTTAAACTAATCGCGTCTCTTAGAATAGGTGCAGTATTCATTGTAGCGTAAATGTTGTATTTTAATATAAAATTGCATTCAATAAAATCGCATTTTTGTAGTATTTTAAATATATTTTATTACAGTTTTTAACTTAGTTGTGTATAAAAGTGTAACATATTTTGCTTTTAAACTAATCGCGTCTCTTAGAATAGGTGCAGTATTCATTGTAGCGTAAATGTTGTATTTTAATATAAAATTGCATTCAATAAAATCGCATTTTTGTAGTATTTTAAATATATTTTATTACAGTTTTTAACTTAGTTGTGTATAAAAGTGTAACATATTTTGCTTTTAAACTAATCGCGTCTCTTAGAATAGGTGCAGTATTCATTGTAGCGTAAATGTTGTATTTTAATATAAAATTGCATTCAATAAAATCGCATTTTTGTAGTATTTTAAATATATTTTATTACAGTTTTTAACTTAGTTGTGTATAAAAGTGTAACATATTTTGCTTTTAAACTAATCGCGTCTCTTAGAATAGGTGCAGTATTCATTGTAGCGTAAATGTTGTATTTTAATATAAAATTGCATTCAATAAAATCGCATTTTTGTAGTATTTTAAATATATTTTATTACAGTTTTTAACTTAGTTGTGTATAAAAGTGTAACATATTTTGCTTTTAAACTAATCGCGTCTCTTAGAATAGGTGCAGTATTCATTGTAGCGTAAATGTTGTATTTTAATATAAAATTGCATTCAATAAAATCGCATTTTTGTAGTATTTTAAATATATTTTATTACAGTTTTTAACTTAGTTGTGTATAAAAGTGTAACATATTTTGCTTTTAAACTAATCGCGTCTCTTAGAATAGGTGCAGTATTCATTGTAGCGTAAATGTTGTATTTTAATATAAAATTGCATTCAATAAAATCGCATTTTTGTAGTATTTTAAATATATTTTATTACAGTTTTTAACTTAGTTGTGTATAAAAGTGTAACATATTTTGCTTTTAAACTAATCGCGTCTCTTAGAATAGGTGCAGTATTCATTGTAGCGTAAATGTTGTATTTTAATATAAAATTGCATTCAATAAAATCGCATTTTTGTAGTATTTTAAATATTTTATTACAGTTTTTAACTTAGTTGTGTATAAAAGTGTAACATATTTTGCTTTTAAACTAATCGCGTCTCTTAGAATAGGTGCAGTATTCATTGTAGCGTAAATGTTGTATTTTAATATAAAATTGCATTCAATAAAATCGCATTTTTGTAGTATTTTAAATATATTTTATTACAGTTTTTAACTTAGTTGTGTATAAAAGTGTAACATATTTTGCTTTTAAACTAATCGCGTCTCTTAGAATAGGTGCAGTATTCATTGTAGCGTAAATGTTGTATTTTAATATAAAATTGCATTCAATAAAATCGCATTTTTGTAGTATTTTAAATATATTTTATTACAGTTTTTAACTTAGTTGTGTATAAAAGTGTAACATATTTTGCTTTTAAACTAATCGCGTCTCTTAGAATAGGTGCAGTATTCATTGTAGCGTAAATGTTGTATTTTAATATAAAATTGCATTCAATAAAATCGCATTTTTGTAGTATTTTAAATATATTTTATTACAGTTTTTAACTTAGTTGTGTATAAAAGTGTAACATATTTTGCTTTTAAACTAATCGTGTCTCTTAGAATAGGTGCAGTTTTCATTGTAGTGTAAATGTTGCATTTTAATATAAAATTGCATTCAATAAAATCGCATTTTTGTAGTATTTTAAATATATTTTAGTACAGTTTTTAACTTAGTTGTGTATAAAAGTGTAACATATTTTACTTTGAAACTGATCATGCCTTTTCGAATAGGTGCATTACTTATTGTAAGTGATCTGAATATCCTGAAAAAAATTATTTCTTTTACAAATGTAAAACCAACTATTCAAAGTAACAAAAGTAACCTCACCAGCATGCTTTCTTCATCTGTAGAATAATCTACTGGTTCACACATCCAGTTGTATTTGCCTAATAAATAAGTTTTACTTCCACCCTAAAATAGTAACAGTTTAACTATTAGTCATACAAAAACATCAAGTAAATTATGAAAAAAATCATAACCATTTGTTTATTTTTAGTGAATATACCGGGTGGCCCAGCGGGTAGTGTTTGAAACAAATGAAAAAATAAAAACAAATCAGAGACATGAGAAGAATTTAATGACGTTTATTGAATGGACATATTGGGCAATTTATGATAAAGAGGTTCGAAGTGCCCGCCATATTTAACAAGGACATCAGTTAGGCGGTTCTCGAATCCAACCATACTCCTTACCCATACCTTCCTCCATACTCCTGCCATACTCCTTTTTTTTGGCCAATTCTTTTTGTGGAACTTCTCACAAAAGCTAAAAAAAGCTTCCCACAAAAAGAATCGGTCAAACAAAAGGAGTATGGAGGAAGGTATTTGTAAGGAGTATGGAGTATCGTTGTATTCGAGAACCGCCTAACTGCTGTCCTTGTTAAAGATGGCGGGCACTTCGAACCTCTTTATCATAAATTGCCCAATATGTCCATTCAATAAACGTCATTAAATTCTTCCCATATCTCTTATTTGTTTTTATTTTTTCATTTGTTTCAAACACTACCCGCTGGGCCACCCGGTAGCCAGATTATTCAAGTAAATCTACAAGCTTACATACCATTTGAGTGATTAATACCATTTGGGGTTCTTCATTAGTTAAAAAAATATTAGTTTTGGAGACAGTTTGAAGATTATAAAGTATTTTATAGTACATTTTCTCTATTTTTCATTTATCTTTTCATCACCATAACATAACATTTTGCGATTTGAATCCAGAATTTAAAAAATATATTACTCTGTTTCTGAATATAAGTTTTAAAAAGTAATTTGAATTTTTAGGAAATTTTGTATTTGCTTCTACATTTCTATACATCAGAAAGAAAGTACCTCTACATTTTGATCCACTACATATAGAAAATTTCACAATTACAATTTTAAAAATTTAATGCTAGTCTCCACCAAATGATGGTTCCTAGTGGCTGCAACGACTGTGTGGTAAAATGTTTCACCATAATTTTGGATTTCAACCGAGTTCCAAAAATATGGCGAAACATTTCACCGCACAGCCGTTTCAGCTACTAGGAACCATTTTTCTGTGAAACCTAACATGAAATTAATGAAAATGTATTCCATAAACTCAACTACATCCTTGAAAAGCGTTAATATGAAGGTTGACTCACGTAGAAAAAAAAGAACGCGCTCAACACCACCATAAGAAGATTGTAGGCTACTATAATTCCGTTGATTTGAAAAGGTTTTCGGTCCTTCATGTAAGCGGGACCGAAGATCTTCACGAAATATAAATAGGAAGCGATGATGGTCAACATCGGGAAGGGACTGCCCGTCAAGGGCCAGTCTTTGGCTCGGGGATCTGAAAGAAATTAAACAAGAAATTAAACGTAAGTTTGAAAATACATAGATGTTGATACTTTGATAAACTATCAACATTTGAAGAGCTTAGTGGAAGAACGTGCTAAGTGACAAAATGTGAAACGAGAAAAGGAGCTTTAAGTTTTCGTTTGCACTCGATCTGTTGAAAAAGACACTTGCAATCCTCAAAAAATGTACTAAACTTAAGTTTAAGAAAATGGGGAAACTTTTATCGTTAAAGAAGTTAGTATATGTTTATTGACATAAATCTCAAGTTTTTCAAAATGTCACTTAGCACGTTCTTCCACTAAGCTCTTCATTTATTAAGTAAGAAAAGGATTTTGTTTGATGTGTTTACTATTAATTATGAAACGGTTTTCACGAATTACTTTTATATTTAAACACAATGTAGTAACAAGAATAATATACAGTCAAAATACATGAAAAGAATTGGGTAGTTATACTTGAAAATCTAATACGAATAATTATATAAGATTAATGCTACTCCAGTATATAACACAGTCCAGTTTATAATAGTCTAGTATATAATATCTAGTATATATAACACATAAATTCAAATATATTTCACGAGTACAATAATAAAATATACTTCACAAGTATGTATTTATAATTAAAAAAATTTACATAAATATACTTAGTTTTCATGATTACTATTAATCATAAAGTACCCAACACATTTTAAAATGTAAATTCGAATACAATACACGAATTCAAATTCAAAATACTGGATGGTTAGGAAACTATTATTTCAAAATCTAATACACATAATTATATTCGATTACGGTCTTTTTCCTTTAGAAAAGGATCGACCTTTTTTTACTGACCTAAATGACTTAACAACACAATGCGTAAACATTAAATGATTAATGAAATATGTAATTCCAGAGTTTTTTTTTTTTTTTATTTGTTTATTATTAATCTAATTTTATTAGTTAATTATTTTAACGAAATAATTATCTAATTTAATTTAATATATTAGTAATATATTGTATAATGAAAATAATTATATCATGTTAAATTTAATTAAGTTCATAGAGACAATTCCTGAATTTTATTATGAATTATAGTCTAATATAATTATGTTATCAACATTCGAAATTGTTTTTTTAATTAAAATCATAATAGCACACAATATTTTATGTCTTTTAATAATTATATTAAATTAGATATTTTTAGATAAAAAATATTAAAGTAAAATTCTGAAGTCTAATTTCACAAATAGAAACTTACTATGTTTATCATAATCACGATGAATAAAAATGCATTTGTATTCCAATGGATTTATATTCATTTGTCTTTGCTATCGTGACAAAAGAGATGCAAAAACAGTATGGAAAATATAACCGCAAATATTTTCGGCACAGCTTCGAGACCTTTTGGCCTGGATTTTTACAAACATAAGGACGTTTACTTTGGCATTTACACTCGTCGCTGTTGGTTTCTGGGGCTACTTTATTTTGGTATAAAAAGGTGAACATGCAAATGTCCAAGTTTTGTTCTAAATAAAGAACAAATATTATCGTCTAAACACGAAAGGAAGTAGGAACTTGCGATGTGAAAGAAAATGTAAATCGGTCGTTTTTGTCTGTTCTTCAGCAAAACAAAATATTTTGTATTTAACTTATCATATAAACATTTGATATTAGCCTTTTATTATTTTTTTTTTTATGGTACTTACTTATAATCAAGCATTCAATTATGTTTTTATATTTTGACTATTCTTATTACAGTTTGCTGTATAAAAGAACAATTGCAACAGGCACAAATAGGATCAAAAAATGTATCGTAATGTCTAAATTTTCTTTAATTTTTAAGTTGTTAGAAACTTTAAAGTTGGCTGAATTGCATTTTTGCTAAATTAAAAGAGCTTTTTTGTGTTGATAATAAAACCAATAAAATCATTTTCGTTAAAATCTGTCATTGGTAAGCGCTTATCCTCCCTGGACCTTATTTTCATGCCTGTGGAGCTGCTGCCACTCAATACGTGAAACATGGGCATTTTTACGTTTAAAATGGGGTGTTGATCTGTCGATAAAATATGGCTATTTTTAAACTTTAAAAATTTATATTTAAATACCGGATGATAGTTTTCATTTCCAATTTGTTTTCATTACTATTTTCACATTTGTAGAAACAATGCTTAAATTGTAAAGCAATACTTTATCAGGAATATATAGCGGAGAGTGGGGGCTAATGGGACAACTTTTTATTAAATTTATTTCTTTCAACTTTTTATTTCAGCAGAAATACAATAATTTTAATTTCTTTTTTACAAGCTCATAAACTGAACATTCGTTTACTTAAAAGTCATTCGACGTATGTTAAAACATTACATATTTTAGTCGCTGAACATTTTAAACAAACATGTAAATGTCCCATTAGCCCCCATATGTGGGGTCTAATGGGACAGGGTGCAGGGTTAATGGCATATAAATGTTGCCTTAATAAAAATTTCAAAAAATGGAAAAGGAATAAAAAAATGACCTGAAAATAACATTTTAAAGTAAACACCATTTACATAATGAAAATTTATTTTTTTAAAACAATTATTTCCCATTCAAAGGTGAAATATCAAAGTTAATACTCAAAATCGAAGATGTTCCCATGATTTTTCTTGAATCACTGGAAAGGATAGTTTTGTAACTAAATCTTCTAAAATGTATCTCAAACTTATCTTTTTCAAGGTACGTGAATTTAAAAAGACCGATCTTCAAAGAAAGATCTTCAAAAAGCTTACCCGGATCTCTTTCTATTTCAGAAATCAATCCAACTTATTAAAGAATAGTTTGATTTATAGCAAATTTTACCAACAACAAATAATTTATCTTCATCAAGCTATGTTCAGATGTAATTAATGAAATTGTAGGTGGGAAAATATGTCATCAACAAAGCTACTTGAATTTTCTCTTGTTATACGACGAAAAATGTTCAAAAAGTTTAAAATAAAAGTTTTAAAAAAGTTTTTGGCAACTTGACTGAATAAGACATTAGAGATTTATATAGATTCTTCACGAGAAGCATACAAAGCTAGGTTTATTCGTGTCCCATTAGACCCCACAGTTTCTGTCCCATTAGACCTCACAGTGATATTATTTATAAATGATCCAACACAGAACCACGTGTATTTCCCCAGAGTATTTGACATAATATATCCTAATCTATGATATATCTTCGACCTTCAACTATAGTTTAATTTACGAAGAGTTTTTATTTAATACTTTAAAAGTGTAAAAAAGATACTTTTAACTTACTTTGGATTCTCCAAAACAACAATTCTTCTCTTCACTTCAACACATGCTTTTAATGGCTAATCTTTGGTTGTTAAAATGTGAAGTGTAACTGTTACAATGTTGTAGTGCAGAAATATTTGTAAAAAAGTATATTTTTCTCCGCTTTTTTACCCCTTGTCCCATTAGCCCTGCGTCCCATTAGCCCCACTCTTTCTGAATAAATAACATGAAATATTGGAATTCCAAAAAGAATGCATTTAGAGTCTACCATATCCATTTTAAAAAACCTACACAAACAAAAAGCTGTTCTTTGCGAACACCCAAAAGAACACCGCTGTTAAATTCGTCTTCTCCGCCAAGTCCCCCGCCAAGCTAGGCCAAAAGGACAGCGATTGAGGGTCATGGTTACGGGGTCATCTTTTTACTGCCTCGAAAAACGTCAGGTCAAGCATTCCAACGTTTTCTTTTTTAGCCTAAACTCATCCTTTCCCCCTCCTTCGGTGGAATTGCTGACCTATATTGTAAAGACTCGATCCGGTATGTTCCGGCCTAAATGGCGCTTTTTAATTTTATATTTGGCGAAGATGTCTCAGTGTTTGACATTTGAGCCCCTTTAGTACATCGGTGTCCCACAAATATGACATGGCGTTTGTAGAATCGTTACTATATGTAGGACGATATTTGCTTATTCGATCAATAAAAATTATATCGTGCTTTAAAGTTATCTCAGTGCTTGGAGACCCTTTCTATGTATCGGTGTCCAACCAATATGACACTTGTTTGATATATATATACACTCTTAAAACAAAAGAGTGAAATTCACTCCTATAGGAGAAGTGCATTTTCGGCACCGAAAAGGAGTGGAAATTAACTCAGACTGAGTTAAAACCGCTCGTTTTAAGAGTGTAGGACGCAGATTGTTTTCTTTTATTTCTTTTACCCACTCCGAAAAAGAGTGAAATTCACTCCTATAGGAGAGTGCATTTTCGCACCGAAAAGGAGTGGAAATTAACTCAGACTGAGTTAAACCGCTCGTTTTAAGAGTGTATAGGACGCAGATTGTTTTCTTTTATTTCTTTTACCCACTCCGAAAAAGAGTGAAATCACTCCTATAGGAGAAGTGCATTTTCGGCACCGAAAAGGAGTGGAAATTAACTCAGACTGAGTTAAAACCGCTCGTTTTAAGAGTGTAGGACGCAGATTGTTTTCTTTTATTTCTTTTACCCACTCCGAAAAAGAGTGAAATTCACTCCTATAGGAGAAGTGCATTTTCGGCACCGAAAAGGAGTGGAAATTAACTCAGACTGAGTTAAAACCGCTCGTTTGTTTTAAGAGTGTAGGGCGATTCAATTATTCGAGAATTAAAAAAATCATAAGACGGAAAATTAAAACTTTTGTCAAACAAGTTTCTCATAATAACCTTTTTTTTTAACTTATGTTTCAGTGCTTCAATGTACTTAGCATATTCAGTCGTCAAATGTTAATTCGGTCACGCATTACACTTTTAATTATTAGATGTCAGGTGAATAAATATCGGTTATGGCCAATTTTCAGATATTGATTAATTGAATTTTTTTTATTTGACAATTATGGCTCAGGGTTTGACAATTATATCTTAGGGTTTGTGACACTTGATCCTCTTTCGGTGTCACATTAAAATGGCATAGCATTTATAACATCGCTACTATATATAGGGCGATTCGATTATTCAATAATTAAAAAAATCAGAAGACGGAAAATTAAAACTTTTGTCAAACAAGTTTCTTTTTTTAACTTATGTATCAGTGCTTCAATGTACTTAGCATATTCAGTCGTCAAATGTTAATTCGGTCACGCATTACACTTTTAATTATTAGATGTCAGGTGAATAAATATCGGTTAGGGCCAATTTTCAGATATTGATTAATTGAATTTTTTATTTGACAATTATGGCTCAGGATTTGACAATTATATCTTAGGTTTGTGACACTTGATCCTCTTTCGGTGTCACATTAAAATGGCATAGCATTTATAACATCGCTACTATATATAGGGCGATTCAATATTCGATAATTAAAAAACAGAAGACGTGAAAATTAAACTTTTGTCAGACAAGTCTTTTTACTTATGTATCAGTGCTTCAATGTATTAGCATATTCAGTCGCAAATTAATTCGGTCACGCATTACACTTTTTATTAATGCAGTGTAATATCGGTAGGGCCAATTTCAGATATTGATTATTGAATTTTTTATTGACAATTATGCTCAGGATTTGACAATTATATCTTAGGTTTGTGAATGATCCTCTTTCGGTTCACATAAAAGGCATAGGAATTATAACATCGCTACTATATATAGGGCGATCGATTATCGATAATTAAAAAATCAGAGACGAAAATTAAAACTTTGTCAACAAGTTTCTTTTTTTACTTATGTATCAGGCTAATGTACTTAGCTTTTCAGTCGTCAAATTTTAATTCGGTCACGCATTACACTTTTAATTATTAGATGTCAGTGATAAATATCGGTTAGCCCAATTTCAGATTTGATTAATTGAATTTTTATTGACCATTATGCTAGGATTTGACATTATATCTTGGGTTTGTACATTGATCCTCTTCGGTGAATAAAATGGCTGAAATATACATCGCTACTAGAATAGGCATCATATTGGGAATTAAAAAATCAGAAGAGTGAAATTAAACTTTGTCATAAATTTTAACTAGTCATGTTCAGTATTTATTAGTGTCATTTATTGGCAGCAGTCACTTTTTTTTTCTATAATTCGTTACCCATTCGAATGAAATTGAAATTTTCTATTTGAAAATGGCCATTTACTTATACCGTAGGGTGGAAATTTTTCAGTGTCTAAAAACGCATCGTTTATATGTCTATATAAGTAGGGCGATTCAATTATTCGATAATTAAAAAAATCAGAAGACGGAAAATTAAAACTTTTGTCAAACAAGTTTCTTATTTTTTAACTTATGTATCAGTGCTTCAATGTACTTAGCATATTCAGTCGTCAAATGTTAATTCGGTCACGCATTACACTTTTAATTATTAGATGTCAGGTGAATAAATATCGGTTATGGCCATTTTTCAGATATTGATTAATTGAGTTTATTTATTTGACAATTATGGCTCAGGGTTTGACAATTATATCTTAGGGTTTGTGACACTTGATCCTCTTTCGGTGTCACATTAAAATGGCATAGCATTTATAACATCGCTACTATATATAGGGCGATTCGATTATTCAATAATTAAAAATTCATATCCCTTCATAGAAAACTAAAGTGAAACACTGCAATTAGTCTCTTATTATAACTTTTTCAACCTTAGGAATCAATACTTCAATATATTTATCTGCCTGTTTTGGTCCACATGTCACTTTTTTTATTTTTATTTTATAACTGTTTTTGACACTTGCTCCCCCCCCCCCCTTTTCGATGCGAGAGTCCTACTGCTACATTGTTTTCTATTGAAAGAACTTTTTTTTTACCTAATGAGATTTGCATAACAAGTTTTTAAATAATAGCCTATCAATTAATAAAACTTTAACAAATGAAGTACAGTACCCTAAATGTTTGGGAAATATGATACTAACTTGTTTTATATATTTCGTGTAAATGCTAAACGGATGTAAACGGGTTTTTTTCGACCGTTAATTTAAGACGTAAGAACCATTTTATTAAGCTAAGTTAAAATTATTTATATATAATTGACAAAACTTTACCTACGTGCATTAATGAAAGCAACATATTTAACTTAACTTAAACTGAACATACAGGGTTTTTTTTGGCATTTCAAAATTCTTGTATATTTTTTAAATACATCCCTTTTTTCCCAACATAGATTTTTAGAAACTTTCGATACAAAAAGAATATATAACTATTAGCCTTAATTAAGTTCATTTTGCATGTGTACTTCAAAAACATATAAGGCATATTTCACTGTTAAAGTTTTTAGTAAATACTTAATACACATGAGCTCATATTAATGAAGAAAATTTCATAACGAGTAACTTCCCTCGTTGTAAAAGAACATGTCTCCACAATCCAATTTTAAGTTATAATCACACAGATAACTTTTGGGCATACATTGTCATCTAAAGACATACTGCAACAACTAATTACCGCTATTTCAGAATCAAAACTGTTGAAATAGTTTTCCTATGTTCAGGTAATCAAATATGGGTCACCGTGACTGGCAATTTGACTGTTTGATCGAAAAAAGGATTGCATATTTACAAATAAGTCATATCCAAACAGTTCGATTACGTTGATTGACTCACATTCTTGTATAATAAAAAGTTATTCGATTCAAACGTGGGAACTTTTTTGTTTCGATTTGAGAATTTACATCCGGGACAGTAGGATGTGGCCGAGTGACCCGTTTCAACAGGTGTCCAAAATTAATTTTTTAAATGCTGAAGTGAAATGAAAAAGTGACTTGGTTGATAATGAATGACCTCCTAAAATAACTTCGCGGTTAAAATGAAAAATTCACTTTTGTAGACCGTAATCAGTGTGAACCGGACCTGCGTTATCTAAATCCACGCGGATGCAAGGGTTAAAACTTTTAGCGCATTTTTCGGCATTACAAAAGTATTTCTATCTACGGATACTTAAAATTTTTAAATTAATTTTATTTTTTAAATTGTAATATATCCATAAAATTTTTAAAGAAAAAAACTATAATGCCAATTTAGTCTTGCTGTAAAATATTGAATGAAATAAATATATCACACTATAAATATACTTTTATGGGGTTGTTTCACGAAGGATCTGGCAATAGCTCTGCGGTTTTGTTTTCATGTCTCTCGAATTACTTTTGTTGATATTCGAAATTGAGTTCTCTAAGAATAAGTTATTTTAGTTGTTATTTTTTAAAATTACAACTTCTTGCTGGTTGTTTTAATCATTTATCAAGAAAAACTTGCATTGAAAGAATTTAGAATTTTAAAAAATTAACAACTAAAATATTCTTTTCGAAAACTCACTCCCGAATACCAAAACAACAGTAATTCGAGAGACATGAAAACAAAACCGCAGAGCTATTGCCAGATCCTCCGTGAAACAACCCCATTGAAAAGGCCACAAAGGTAAATTAATTGGTCATCGAAAGATACCGGCGCATGTCAAATAACAGATTGTTAGGTTTTTTTTAACGACACACATAATTAAATCATTTTGATCACTTCAAAAATTTAATTAAATTTAAATATTTTAATCCTTTTTTGATTGTGTCACTTTGTGACGTTTTTGTTTCTTTTACAACTTTGTAAATATATTTTTTTTTTTGTGTAATTGGGTTTATGGATTTGATTTGAGACAAACATTTTCATCTAAAATACAACACAAAATCAAAAATGCTGAATTTCAAAATGCCAACAAATTTGCAATAAGACCTAAATGTTCAGCGAACTTGAGAACGTAAAAAATATCGTCTGCACGTGCCTAGTGCGATTGATAGTGTTGTTGTTTACAAAAAAATTCATTTACGGCTCAAAGCTTCTGCACATTTTACTTTTTTAATCTGTCATTGCTATAGCTGTAAAACTATTTGTCTTGGAATTTTTTTTATCTCGTTTATATATCATTTTTATATTTGTGACACATTTTGTAACATTTTTTTTAAAGTTGTCGAACTATTGGGCGAAGCTGACACCTGAACTTTTCGAATTTTGGGTATAATTTCATTTGAGTTATATTCTATTCTTTATTGGCCGAAGTACGGGAATAACCTTTGCCAATTAATAGCCAATTATGACAAAGGTTGGTTTTGAAGAAACATTTTATGTCGACTTTTGTATCCAGTTTCATTGTTTCAAAAGCAATACGCGAACGAAAATAGTGTTAGCTTATTATCCCATTTTTACACAGCCAACTTTTTTAACTTTAGCAAGACTAGTTAAATTTATATTTTATTCCGAAGCGGAAACACATAAACTACTAATGAAGGCGATTGTCAAAATAATCTGTCCACATTCAAACTTCAGTCCGTTAAAATTTTATATGATCAAGGTCACATTTGTTTCATTAGTATGAAAAATGCAGTAATAGACCCTTTGTCAAAGATCATTATTAAATTTTGATATTCATGCGTAATATCATAATGTAATGTAATCGTTTCCGGCTGCCTACTTCTAGCCTCCTCCGCGCGCGTAATATCATAAGATATATTGTTTAAAAAAACAAAAAAATTTTAATTAAGTATTGCAAACATAATTACAAAAGAAAACTCATAAAAAATTTGAATAACTAATCAGCACTACTTTATATTTCTATTACCTTTATTAAGTTATTTCTGGGGTTTATTTTATTTTACCAATAGAAAATCTACACTCTTAAAACAAACGAGCGGTTTTAACTCAGTCTGAGTTAATTTCCACTCCTTTCTGTGCCGAAAATGCACTTCCCTTATAGGAGTGGAATTCACTCTTTTTGAGGAGTGGGTAAAAGAAATAAAAGAAAACAATCTGCGTCTTACACTCTTAAAACGAGCGGTTTTAACTCAGTCTGAGTTAATTTCCACTCTTTTCCGGTGCCGAAAATGCATTACCCCTATAGGAGTGGATTTAACTCGTTTTAAGAGTGTATGTTATGTGTACAAACATCATATAAAATCTTTATAATGAATTTTCCATTTCTGAATTTATTTTTCACAATTATTATATAGATTTTTGCGACAAACATAAAGGTACACTCTTAAAACAAACGAGCGTGTTAACTCAGTAGAGTAATTCCACTCCTTTCCGTGCCGAAATGCACTTCTCTTATAGGTGAATTTCACTCTTTTCGGAGTGGTTATAAATGAAATAAAAGAAAACAATCTGCGTCCTACACTCTTAAAACGAGCGGTTTTAACTCAGTCTGAGTTAATTTCCACTCCTTTCCGGTGCCGAAAACGCACTTCTCTTATAGGAAGTGAATTTCACTCTTTTTCGGAGTGGTTAAAAGAAATAAAAGAAAACAATCTGCGTCTACACTCTTAAAACGAGCGGTTTAACTCAGTCTGAGTTAATTTCCACTCTTTCCGTGCCGAAAATGCACTTCTCCTTATAGGAGTGAATTTCACTCTTTTTCGGAGTGGTTAAAAGAAATAAAGAAAACAATCTGCGTCTACACTCTTAAAACGAGCGGTGTTAACTCAGTCTGAGTTAATTTCCACTCCTTTCCGGTGCCGAAAATGCACTCTCCTATAGGAGTGAATTTCACTCTTTTGTTTTAAGAGTGTATGCCGATGAAACGCAGGTATAAGATATCTGATTCACATGAAAAAATAACGCAAATATACAAAAGAAAGTACAAATATATTATGTACACAAGACCATCTATATATTTTCCAGGTGGACTTCTTTTATCTAAACACTTTCTTAGGAATTCTCAAATTATTTACAAAGAAACTCTGTTTATAAACAAATATGAACCTTTTTCCAAGCCACAGAGAGATACAAGTATTTCTAACTCTGCATAACAATTCCATAACATCGCAAACTGACTATGGCAAATCCTTACACCGTATCCTCTGCAAGTATATTTGCATATCCCTTTAAATAAACAGCGTATTAAGGGCCGTTGCGGTTAAGTTAGGTTGAACGTTTCCGGTTTTGTATTTCTAGCCTCCGAAAAGCTTTAACGCTACCGAATTGCGCCTCGTAATTTATAACCGCGGTCAAGTGACGAGGTCAACATCTGAGCTGGCATCCAACTGGACTCCGAGCGACATCGTACGCTAACGCCGTCTTTGATTTGTTGTTTTTTTTTGCCAAGAAATATATAGGAAAGAAATATCTATGGGATGTGGCTGGGTTTAGAACGCGGGATAATCTGTATGAGAGGCCGATGTTCTTACGACTGGGCTACTGAGTCCCCAGGGCCGTTATTATTTGCCCATTTTAAAATATCATTCCTCGAATACCATTATCGGAAAAAGGAGAGAAAAAAATCGCATCTTTTCATCAATCAACCAATCATCGGAAATAACAAGAGCGCCGAATTCTTTCGACATGGAATGCTATTTTGAATACGAATCGTGTTTCCGGGTGAAGGGATACAGAGTGATTCGCCAAAAGAGCCCGACACCCTGGAGAGATTCTCTGACTTCCTCAACACGATGGCTTATACGCCGATTGCAACTTTATTTTAAAGTTCAATTTAATGGGAATGCTTCAGATGATGTAACGCTCTTGTTTTCATTTTCTTGTACTGCGATTCCATTGGTTGCTTAGGTTCCACGCACAAAATGACCACCATAGACGAAAAGAAACTTTTCTTTCCATGCAAGAATTCTTTAACAAATGATTTTAGCAACCAACAGCACAGCAAGAAGTTGGCATTTTAAAAAGTTTCATAAATAAAAGTGGCCATTCACAACGTGAAACTTCCCCATTCCCAGCCAAAATATTCTGCAAAATTGCTTTACAAAAGCTTCAAAAAAACTGAAGGGATTTGAAACACTAGGTCTTCAGAAAAAAGACTGCAGTTTTTCTGCCTCCCAGACAAAATATTCTGCACAATTTGTTCACAAAAACTTCAAAAAAAAAAAACTGAAGGGATTTGAAACACTTGGTCTGCAGAAAAAAAACTGCAGTTTTTTTGCATCAAGAAAAACTAAAAAAAAACTGCAGTTTTATTAAGTTTTTTTAAATCAATTCTGCAGATTTTTTGGCTGGGTTCTTAAGTATTGTTTAAAAACATGTTTAATGAAAATTTAATTAGGTTGTTTCAGATGCCTTCAGTTTCAAGTTTTCATTCTTGCATTTCCGCGATTTCAATAGTGGGTGAAGTTTCACTCCGAATGCGCGGTAAAAACCGTAGATATTTAGTATTTAGGATATTTTATTTTTAGTATTTAGATAAAACTCTATCATACAAATTACAATAAAATAAATTACGCAACGTAATAAAAACAATAAGAAAACAAAGACACGAAACGAACAAGATAAAATAAAATCAAAAGAAATCGCGATGAGCACATAAACTATCCAAACTGTTACCACTCATTACGATAAACATGTCCATTACGTTTGTAATATATAACAATATTTAAGTAACATTAAAGAAAAATAGTTTATAAAGATCAAAGTTTTTTAGTGGTCATGTGATCATTCAATATTTATGGAATGAAATCTTTTTTATATTAATTTCATGTTCAGTGTTAGCATTTCAATTACTGCTGAAATGACTTTGAAATTTTAGTAAATAATTATACTAGTAGTACTTAGTATGTAATTTATAAAGTTACATTTTTATTGACTTTTGTTAAAAGGGAATTTATTTTCATAGTATCTCCCCCTATGCTTTAGCTTGCAATTTTTAGGACGATTTCTGAACTCATGCCAATATGTCATACTTAATTAAGAGCTTAATATTTATATATTTCATTCTCAGGAGTTGTCCATAGAATCTTGTGTTTGGATTGGTTAAAAAGCAACCCGAAGCTGTGTGACCTTGAATGCGCTTCCTCAAACGCAAATGAAGTGAAGTGCGAACGAACTCCTGACGTCACTTCACTTCGACCCAGAACAGTTACGAATCGATTCTTCTTCGAAGCAAAATTCCAACAACCCTTTTTCTTTTTTTAAACATTTGTTTTGTTATCCGTTGCCAGATAAAATATTAATTAGAAGAAAAATCTGCATTTTCTCATCCGAAAACGTATTTCCTAAGATAAGAATTCGTAGAATGGGATTTCAAAAGTATACATCAGAGAGGAGGACATTGCACCCAACTGTATTCAGAGGCCCTCAAAATTCCGTTCAAGTATCCTAAGGGAGATTTCGCCCAGAAGAAAATTGAGACATAATTGGGTGTCATGCATCAAATTTTGACATAAAATTGGTAACCAAAGAACATATACCCTAGGCTGTATAAGTTACGGGGAACGAATGTAATAAATATATACAGTGGATGAGGGAGGGTCCCTTATTACTAATAGTAGTTTTATAAAATACAATATATTATTATTTCGAATGCAAGCGTAGTAAAGGAATTAGCTTAAATTTCTTTTAAAAATAATGTTCTATTAAATAGAACCGATTTAGTTAAGAATACTTGGAGAATTAAAGATGAAATAAAGGGTTTGAATGTCTTATTACTTATTAACTTAGTCACTTATTACTAATTAATAGTTACATCAATAGTAGTTTTATAAAATACAAAATATTATTTCGAATGCAAGCGTAGTAAAGGAATTAGCTTAAATTTCTTTTAAAAATAATGTTCTATTAAATAGAACCGATTTAGTTAAGAATACTTGGAGAATTAAAGATGAAATAAAGGGTTTTGAATGTCTTAAAATTTAAACAAATATGTAAGAAGTAAACAAAAAGAATATCTCGAAAACATTGATTTTCGGTTAATAAGTACAAATTGTTAATTTATTTAATATAACTGGATAAAAAAACAAATAAACAAACGGTTTAACATAAATATAGGTTGTTAAAAAAACCCAGTTTTGTAAAATAAAAAATTGTTTTGTAAAATAAATAAAGTTTTTGTAAAATAAACTAATGGAAGTTCCATAAGAAGCTATCGATGTTTACGATGTTCTTTTAAAACATAAATGTCGATAGATTTGGCTGTATCCTCGCATCGCTAAAATGAATGAATAGAATATTAATGTATCTTTATAATATAGTAATTATAAACAAGTTTTTTTTCGCCACAAGTGCCCGTGACCTTATATTAAGACAAGTGAATCAATTTAGAGTTCATTTTACAAGTAATTCCGGGTATACGATGATGAATTGTCTTTGCCATTGATGGAACTGGACATTATGGGGGCCTAAATCAGGGGAATCAGGTCAGGTTTCAGGTCGTACCCCTGAAAATTTCGATTTTTCTCACGACCTAACTTCAGTTTTTATTCTTAAGACGTGATTTGAAACCATAATACATGCTATTGTATTGTGTAAACTAAAGGCTATATATATTTTTTTTAATTCTCTATATCTTCTCTATATGATGTCTTCTCTATATGATGTTCTATAGCTATATATGTAAATCATATTTAAATTTAAACAAATTCTTTTTAGTTTTGGTGTAAAAAAATGGTGTAAATCCTGCTTGTTGAAGACGAGGTGTAGTGTCTGTGCACCTAAACTTTTGAGGCAACTTTGTTGGGTTTAGTTTAGTTTGAATTATAGTCGCGCTAGAGCTACAGGGCTATTGGGGACGGGCGTCGTATTTTAGAACCACAGTCAAATGACGAGCCGACACCTGGGTAGGCACCCAACGAAACCATTAAGGGCGACATCGTACGCAGCGTTAGGACTTTGAAGGATATTAACGTGCATTCCCTTCACACGGGGTATTATTCGTCGGACATTTTTGGCTGCACGGGCCGTTTATAGGTCGGCAGCTATTTTGGCGATGCCCGGACCCGAACCTGGCACCTTCCGCATGCTAGGCGAATGCCTAACCGACTAGGCTCCCCAGCCCTCCAACTTTGTTGGGCCTCTGACCAGTTGTTGATCGACTATCTTTGTATTAGTATCTGTAAATCTAATATGTTACTTAATCTCATGCATGCTGTTTGAAAGGGGGCATTTTCCAAAACGACTGAATAAAACACTTTACCTAATAAAAAATTCGGTACATTATTGTTATAATCAGACGATTAACATGATTAAATGTTGATGTAATTAAAGTTTATATTGCAAAAGTTCTAAACACCAATATCCCTCTAAGGTACATAGAAATCACCCCGTCACCTGAATGTCATTTATATATATATTTTTATTTAACTAAATTATAAAATACGGATTATTATACTAAATTATAACGGATTATATACGGATTATTATACTGAATTATCAAAAATTGTATGGAGGAGACATTTATTATCCTCTGAATGATGAAAATATTTTTTTTATTAAATTAAGAGAAATTATATTTTGTATCTAAATTTTCTTTGTATCAAACTCATGCAATAAAAACAAGTTTAAACTTCAGTCAGTTTGCTTACAACTTAGAGTTATAAATATTTAAATAAAATTATTTCTCACCTGCATTCTCCATCGCATAGTTGTACCACTGCTGCATCGTAGCAACTACTTGAGCCATTTTAGTTCTACAAAATAAAATAAATAGAATAAGATACTACATTTATTTTCTTCATTTTATTTTAATAGTGGTTGTTAAAGGAATCATAAATTTAAAATGATGAAAAAATGACTATGCTTGTCATAAAAAAAATCATTTTTAGAATATTAGGCGATAAATAATATATGATACTTTATAAATATTTTTTGTTTTATAGAGGGAAACGTTTTATAAAGGGAGTATTTATAAATAAATCTTTCTTAATGCTTTTTTAAAACTATTTTAAAATTACTAAACTAATTTTTTTTAATTCGTTATCTTATTTACATTGAAATGTTTATTGTTCGAAAAGATAACTATTTACGACATTTGATCTTTTTAATTTCAGTGCCATGTTCCGCTCCAAAAAAAAGTAAAATCATTAACAAAAAAATAATTACACAAAAAAGTCAATGCGATTATTACAAATTTAATTGGGCAAATATTACAAAACTCCATTCTCTTCTGGTTCGATGTTTTTTATTGTTGTTATTGTTTGAACTAAAATTAGTTCCGATCCAGTAACAGCTGATATGGCGCGGATATTTTTGACGATCATTACCGGTAACCGTGACGGGATTTTTTTCCGCTACCGGGCGCGAACTTTGAGAAATCGAAATAAGCTTTTGAATCATCCTAAGATTTAAAAAAAAAAAGAAATACATACTGATTTGTCGATCACTGAACTTTAAATCCTTTTGATTTTTTTTTAATATCATCTGTTTTGTCTTTACAAATGACTTAATGCTTGGTTTAGTAGTTTATGCTAAACACGAGAAAGAATTGCAGAATTTTGAATGTGTTCATTTTATGTGGTTGATTTCATTTCTTAGTTTTTTTAGCTTTAGTTTGAATTATCGTCGCACTAGAGCTACACGAGGGCTATTGGCGACGGACGGTGTATTTTTTAGAACCACAGTCAAGTGACGAGCCGACACCCGAATAGGCACCCAACGCAACCGTAAGGGCGACATCGTACGCAGCGTTAGGACTCTGAAGGATATTGAACGTGCACTCCCTCTACACGGGTTGTTATTCGTAGGCTACACGGGCCGTTTATAGGTCGGCAGCTATTTTGGAGATGCCCGAACACGAACCTGGGACCTTTTGTATGCTAGGCGGATGCCTAACCGACTGGGCTCCCCAGCCCAATTCCTTTCTTAGTAATTCTGTAATAGTTTGTGCAATATAATAAGAGACTATCAAAATGTATTGATACTATTCTTTAAGCGTTCAAAAGTCATTTATGAGGGATGCACTATATACCACTATTTTCTCATGTTGTAATTGCAAATTATCAGTTTCAGTGTTAATCAGTTTTAGAGTGAAAATTATCAAGTTATTAAATAGAGACTCTACTTGAGCCATCGCAATGGTTTCTATCTGTAACCGATATCCCAAGCTAACTTACACTCTTAAAACAAACGAGCGGTTTTAACTCAGTCTGAGTTAATTTCCACTCCTTTCCATGCCGAAAATGCACTTCTCCTATAGGAGTGGATTTCACTCTTTTTGCGGAGTGGGTAAAAGAAATAAAAGAAACAATCTACGTCCTACACTCTTAAAACGAGCGTTTTAACTCAGTCTAGTTAATTTCCACTCCTTTCCGGTGCGAAAATGCACTTCCCTTAGGAGTGGATTTCACTCTTTTTGCGGAGTGGGTAAAGAATAAAGAAACAATCTACGTCCTACACTCTTAAACGAGCGGTTTTAACTCAGTCTAGGTTAATTTCCACTCCTTTCCGGTGCCGAAAATGCACTTCCCCTATAGGAGTGGATTTCACTCTTTTGTTTTAAGAGTGTACTCTTTTAAAAAAAACACAATTACCTTTGCTACTTTTACTATTCTAAGTTCAAAATTCTTTATTTTTTTTCTCAAATATGTTTTAATAAATTGATATTAAGAGTGTATATTAGTGAATACAAACCTAATTATTATTCTCTTATATTCAAATTAACAAGAAGAAAGTATGTCAACATTAAATTAACGTTAAGGTCAAAATTATTATTGAACGAATATTAATATTTTTTTAATTAAAAAGGGGGTAATATTTTATTACTCAACAATATATTATTAAATATAATATTAATACAAATTAATTGTTTCATTTCTACTGCATATTTTTGTAAACTCAATGAAATAAGTATTACAATGTGAAGAGGAGCTAAAAAAAAAATCACAAAATTGTAAACTCAATGCAAATGATGAATATCTTATTATATTTTAGCTTCCACACTACGTTTATAACGTAAAAAGTGGTAGGTATTATAATCGTTCAGTGCGTCTGTCTGTCAAATATATTTCACTACAAGAGATTCTTTGTACGTTGATATGAAATATTTACATTCTATTTAAAAGTGAGGATTATCACATATTTATTCTTTGAAATATAGATTTAATTTTTGCAAACGATAAGTAATAATTATTGAATTTTCGAAATAAAATAAATGAAACTAGCTCAATTTAGCGTGTAAATGTTTAATATAGAATTAATGCTGTATTTGGTGCCTTTTTACCTGTTAAACACAACTGTTGTGCGGAAGCGGGTTAAGTGACAGATTCTGTTACAAACGTACTTATTTATTACAACTTAGAAATTTTTCCCCACTATGGTAGCTACTGTAAGTAAATTAAAGGAAAAATCTCACATAATGAAATTGTCTCTTAATGCTCATACTATAAAAATTAAAGTTTGGTTTAAACTTTTCCGTCAGTCTTTGAGCCACCAAAAGGGCAATAACACATCCAATCGTGCCTAGTAAGTATAAACAAGGCCAAGAGAAGAAAAAAGAGACCACTTGAAACGTCGGTTTTTAAATCCTTTCAAATAAAAATAATTTAAATATCTGTTTTTTAATTAAGTTAAGAAAATACTCATTACAATGCTACTTTTATTTTTTTTCGAATTCTTCAAATTGTTTTCCGTTACAAGTTCAAACAACCAGTTCTCTAAATACATCTTCGTTGAATTTCTTAAATATTTAAAAAATAGTTTTTTAAAAATATGACGACTTTTTTACGCACACCTTAGTTATTTTATTGGATAAACTAACAAATTTTGTTGGAGAATATTGCTATATTTTCTTATTAAACTGTTAAAAACTTTTATAAATAAGTTAACGAAATATTTAAGTTTTTATTCAAACTACAAACAATTGACAACAACAAGTTTATTGTAATTATTTTTAGACATCTGAAAGATTAAAACAACTTTTTGTTTAGTTTTAAAAAATCTTCTTTTATTCAAAAAGTGCTAAAATTATTTAATACTTTTTTTTTGAATTTATGAGAATAATACATTTACACTTTTGTAATAATAACATAAAAAAAATTACGTAAACAGTCCCAAAACTGCTGATTTTCAAATTTCCTAACGACACTTCGTTATCTTAGCATCTTACCAATACTTATTCGTGACTTTAAAAGGCATTAAAGCATCATTAAGGCATCATTAAAGGCATTAAGCATACATTCTTCAAGCACAATCACGAACAACGATGAGAAAAAACATTGAGTTCAATTTTGTCGAAAAATATTTTATAAATACCATTTTAAAGCAGGATAGAAGAAACTAATTGCAAGCAATTTGTATTGCTACACTGTTAAAAATTTTGTGCTTGGCTTCACCATGATATTGGTTCCTAGTAGCTGCAACGGCTGAATGGTGTAACGTTCCACCATATTTTTGGTATTCGGTTAAACCATTTCTCATGTTTTTGTTTCCAAATCCAGAAAAATGGTTCAACCAAACACCGAAAAAAGGTGAAACATTTGCAGCTACTAGGAACCAATATCCAAAGACTCCGTCAGACAGGTGGAGGATAAGGAACAACAACAACAACAACAACAACAACAGGAACCAATATAATGGTGAAACCAACCAATATCATTGTGAAACCTAGCACCAAATTTTTAACAGTGTAATAATAAAAACTACTAATAACGTTAATAGTTTATTGACAAACAAAGAGAAAAAGGATGTTACGAAGAATGAAAAGCTGGTTATGGACAGATTCCAAACGTATTTTTCGTTTTTGCTTTTTGTACATTCTTTTTCAAATGAAATGTGATACATTTGTTTTGTTCTTTTCAGATTTTATATCATAATTTAAGGATTTTTGCAAAGCCTATTCAATTATAAAATGTATCATCACCAAAAAATATACTTCTTTGGAAAATAATATAAATAGTAAATTTATAAAAACAAAACTTGTACATTATATCATTTACATTATTTCATCTTATTTTTAATATCAATATTACTTTTTTTAGTGTTTATATAATGAATATGTTTCATTTCAATGTTTATCATGATGGGTAAGTCCTATACGGATTTTTTTTATTAGAAAATAGAGTCCGAGAAGTAGAGATTAATATTTAATTATCAATTAGTTTACATCAATGGAAAAATATATTAATAAAAGAATTGAAAGTAAATTATAAACATCTAGATTGTGTTGTGAATTTTAAAAAATACAGATAAAAATTAATTTTTCATGTAATAAATGTCTAAACATTTCAATTGACAGTTTGCTATTTATATATATATATTATATATATATATATATATATATATATATATATATATATTATATATATATATATATATATATTATATATATATATATATATATATATATATATATATATATATATATATATATATATTATGTATATCCAATTGATTAACAATATTTGTTAAAATATTTTTTTTAATAAAAAATTTAGTACGAATTGTGTATTATTATCTTAATTGCGAAATCTATTTCATTAAAACTAAGAAATTTCACACATGGTATTTAATGATTATTTAATAATTAAATAATCTCGCACAATAAATATATAATTTAAAAATATATTATTATATAACAAATAAAAAAAAAGAGGTATATAAATTAAAACAACAATTTGAAATGAACTCGCTTACCTTTAGTTCCAGATGAGCTCTTCTCCTTAAAACCAAATAAAGTAAATCACCCTAAACCTACACAGTTCCGATCACTCAAATAAATTCGGCAAAACTACACAAACCAAAACCACAGGAGTCTCTCCTATGGGTATGTTTCACGGCCCCACACAATCATTTATCTGTACAAGTCTTTAAGTTGGACTGAAATCCAATTTTGATCGCCAACACTTTTTAAATGACCCGGCCCTGTGACGTAGCTAAGAAAGGAGGCGGGGTAGTTGTGACGTCGGTTTGGCTCACTTTTGGAGAGATGGAAACCTACATCTTTCTCCTTGGGATGGAGTTTTTGCGCCAAAGGTGTTTTCAGGTAGAGATGGAGACGAAGCTAGAAGGATATTCTTATACACTTGTTCTTTAATGTACATTTCTGATCCGTTTCACATGCAACGCTGCTACAGCTGTGATATCCGTGGAAAAAGATGGCCACTACTTAAGAGGGATTGTCAGTCCCATAGAGATAATGGATTAGTTTTGGAATCACAACATCCGCAGAAGTATTGCTTTGCCATGTTAGCCCTTTTTCCCCAGGTATGGGAATCAACACACCATCGAAATGAAACAAATTTGAAACGAAAATGTTATCTGGTTATTTAATTATATATTTTTGAAATTTTAAAATGAACAAAATATACAGCAGATGGCAACACTATTTTAAAACTTTATCAATTAATAATTAAATAACCGGATATTATTTTCTTTCCAATTTTGTTTTAAATCGGTGTTATGATGATTCCCATACCTGGTGAAAATGGGATAGCATGGCAAAGCAATTCTTTTGTAAAAGTTATGATTTCAAAACTAATACATTAGCTCTATGGGACTGACAGTCTCTCTTAAAGGGACGCGGTACCCAAAACATTTTTTCTTTAATTTGTGATAGGCATGAATATTTTTTTCATAAACATGTGTGAAATGGCCTAAGACAGATATTTTATATTCAAAAAAACTTTAAGCAAAATTTAATATTTTAAATTATTAATATTTTGAAACCTTTCAATGACTTTTTTTTCAGTAATTGTTTTTTGTAAGCAGCATTGAACCATTCCTTTTAACTTTAAGCATTGAATTTTTGATCCGAGTCTTAGTTCCGGAAGAAAAATTTTTTAGTAGAAACACTTCAAATTTCATGAAAAAGTACAAATTTTAAACCTTTTTATTTTATTTAAAAAAAACTATAAATTATTTTCACTATTTCATCCCTAATTCCATTTACAATACTCTTATGTTTATTCCGAAAATTTTCATAACGTGCCATTAACATTTATTAGAGTTTTATCGTCTGAAGTATATGTAAGTAAGTATATGTACAAGTATATGTATCCAAATATCACAAACTGAGTAAAATTAGTTTAAAAAATTAAAAGGTAGTGGAACATTCGTTTAAAATAAGAGTGATTTTTATTTGAACAAGAAGTTCATAAAGAACTAAAATAGCCTACTTTCCTGTTACGTAACTACTTACTGAAGTTCTAATCGGGAAAAAAACTAGGTTCCTAAAGTAAATATCATCAACAGCCGTTTCTACACTAGATTTATACACATTAGAAAAAAAATCGAAACACAGCACCAGCTGTAATTAAACTTCTAAAAGCCAAAATCAACTATTTTCCTTAGTATTCTTTCGTAAATTAATTAAATATTATTATCATCTGCTCGTGATTTCTTTGTAGTTCGAAGAATAATTAAATATTTATTGATAACAAAGTAATGAAATACTCCGAACTGCATTAAAAATAAGAATGTAAATTAAAACTAAGCATAATTGCATGCAAAGTATGCTTGCCGCTTTCTGGTAGATAATTAATGAATAATCAAAGAATCAAATTGTGCTACATTTTATGACGTCATTCCAACTGATTCATGAAAATATTATTTTGCTTCAAATATGTTTAAATAAAAAGTTTCTCATGCCATTGTTGATTTGGCAACAGTGATTTAAATGACTCAAAATTGAATTTCAATGCTAATTCAATGGGAAATTCGCCGACAGATAGTAGATTTATGTCCGTCCGACGTACAGACAGACGGACAAAAAGTATGAAAGTTGGGTATCTGAGGTCATAGCTTTTAACAAAAAAAGAATTTTTAAGATCCGATGGATAGAACCGATTTTGGAAGGGGGGTGACAGACGGACAGACAGCGACAGACAGACGGACAGACAACAGAGACAAGACAGACAGACTACGAACAGACAGACAGATGGACATCAACCGCATTTCAATACCTACAGTGATTTAAATGACTCAAAATTGAATTTCAATGCTAATTCAATGGGAAATTCGCCGACAGATAGTAGATTTATGTCCGTCCGGACGTACAGACAGACGGACAAAAAGTATGAAAGTTGGGTATCTGAGGTCATAGCTTTCTAACAAAAAAAGAATTTTTAAGATCCGATGGATAGAACCGATTTTGGAAGGGGGGGGGTACGGACAGACAGACGGACGACAGACGGCGGACAGACAGACAGACGGAACAGACAGACATACGAACAGACAGACAGATGGACATCAACCGCATTTCAATACCTACAGTGATTTAAATGATTCAAAATTGAATTTCAATGCTATTTCAATGGGAAATTCGCCGACCGATAGTAGATTTATGTCCGTCCGGACGTACAGACAGACGGACAAAAAGTATGAAAGTTGGGTATCTGAGGTCATAGCTTTCTAACAAAAAAAGAATTTTTAAGATCCGATGGATAGAACTGATTTTGGAAGGGGGGTACGGACAGACAGACAGACAGACAGACGGACATCGACCGCATGTCAATACCTACTTTTTCATTTTTTTAATTCTTTCGAATTAAAAAAAGAAAAGTAGGCTAAAAATATTTCTCCAATAAAACATTAGGAAAACGTAAATTTAAATAACATTTGAAACAGTAAAAAAAATCGAAATGTTCATCAATTTTGGAGTACTGAGTCCCCTTAGTTGAAAACCGCAGGTAAACCGTTCTCACGGTTTTCACTATGAACCAACATTGCCGAAACCGTTTCATTGAAACGGAACTCTTAACGTCTTTCCATAAATAAAAATCCAATTTAGCTAATATAAATAGACTATTTGGGATGAGTAATGTTGCTCATATAATCGCAAGTAAAATTCATTCAAAAAATTGCAATAGGTGTTGTATCATTAATTGTATTTTGTGTTAACTATTTGTTGATTTGGGGGGCTGGGGAGCCCAGTCGGTTAGGCATTCGCCTAGCATGCGAAAGGTCCCAGGTTCGGGTCCGGGCATCGCCAAAGTAACTGCCCACCTATAAACGGCCCGTGCAGCCAAAAATGTCCGATGAATAATACCCCGTGTAGAGGGAGTGCACGTTAAATACCCTCCAAAGTCCCGATGCTCCGTACGATGTCGCCCTTAACAGTTGCTTTGGGTGCCTATTCACTTGTCGGCTCGTCTGACTGTGGTTCTAAAATACGACGCCCGTCGCCAATAGCCCTCGTGTAGCTCTAGTGCGACGATAATTCAAACTAAACCTAAACCCAAAATTTTTTGATTTGGTAAGTTGTCATTTTCTTCATTGACTACTGAGAAACTGACTACTGTTGAAACCTGACCGACGCACGGTTAATGTGTGCACAGATTTTTTTATGCTTAAACAAGTGTGTGACTTTCTTACGGAATTTAAACATCTTATTCAGTACTAATGCTTCAATTACTAGGCTAGTTATGTCGTATTTCAGTATCATGGTTTCGATTAATGTAATTAATGCAACAGATAAAATTATCTGGTTGTTCAGTTTTGGTCACAGTTTATCGGCTTACTGTTGGAGAAAATATTTGAAGTGTTAGGTACTTTTTTTAATTCACTGTAAAAACTAAATGGTAAATACAACTTTTGTATTGCAAATATTGAATTTCACACAAATTAGTATTAATTAAAAAAAATTACATGAATTTTTTTTGATGATTGTAGGTACAGCTATATCTACTCATAAAACAAAGATTACGTAATTTTTTCAGATTTTCATGCATTGATGTCGAAAATTCTAGTAAAAAAATATTTAAAAAATCACGCAATTTAAAAAATGATGATCAGCAAAATATCACGAAATACAAACGTTAACAGTATGACGATTTGATGTGTGTTTGTTATTCTAAATATTTTCGAATAAAACGTACAATAAATTCGTAAAATATAACTTAAGTTAATTAATTTAAAGGTTGAATAAAAAAAATTCATTAGAATTACCTATGTATTTATCAAAATGTAGTACTAATTTCATAATTTTCTGTGATAACTATAAATATATTTGTTCTTAAGCAAATAAAGAAACGTTCGGTTGTTTTAAGTACGCATATACCATTGCTTGGTGCAGTAACTACACGAAAGGGGGCCGTGGATTGCCTAGTGGTTAAGGCCTCGTTCTCGTAAGGTCCCGCGATCGAGTCCCGATACCACTGAAGACCCACCGAGTATATGCGGAGTACGTGCTCGTTAAATCCGTGGGTCCGAA
Organism: Oedothorax gibbosus; assembly: GCA_019343175.1. Taxonomy (NCBI): domain Eukaryota; kingdom Metazoa; phylum Arthropoda; class Arachnida; order Araneae; family Linyphiidae; genus Oedothorax; species Oedothorax gibbosus. Next base: position 49,324,207 of record CM033270.1, on the reverse strand, counting down.
AGTCCTGTGGGTGGTCATGGCGCAGTTTCCCACGGGTACAGGTCCCAGAAGACTATTTCCCTCCCCTTCAGAGACATGTCTAAATTGTGGAGGTGGTGATAGATGGCAGCATCTGTCACTTATGTGTGTGTGTTGTGTGTGTCTGTCTTACTTGACGAAGGTTTATAAGCGGGTCTCTGACCAAGCACACAAACCTGAATATATGTCTACTAACCAACTACCAACCAAGTATGAAAGTAATCTAACAAACCGCTCGCAGCAATTGATAATCTCCACATAGCTTCTGCAGGAGGATTTAGGGGATCTTAGTATTTAAACTTTACAAAATCCTAACCAATACTAAATAAAAGAAATAAAACAGTTAATATGGAAACAGGACCTGATCCAGGAAAACACGGATATTACCACAACAGATTTTGGAGGCCCTTTACGAAATTTTTAAGGCATGATTGCCCTAAATTATAATGGTAAATGGCTGATGTTTTAATTTTTTTTCTTTTTTACCTCAGTAGATTGATAATACCAATCATGTTGAGTCAATGTCTAAGTCAAGATGAAAAAAAGGTGACAAAAAAAATTATAAAATTACTACAATTTTGAGGGTCCACAACATTTAGCACAAAAGAAAGCTAAATAGGGGCCCCGAAAATTTGGGTAGGGCCGGGCAAAATGGAATTTTAGGCCCTGCATGAAAAAGAATTTAGTAGATATTTATTTATCAAATTCTAAAGAAATATTAATTTTTATCAATAAAGTTGAACTTTGATCAAAATATCACTGCCAATGAAATAAACTTACATCATGTTGGAGAAATACAATTCTATTTTCAAACGAGGGCCTTCCACAGACACTTGCGTGCACATTAGCGGCCATTTTGAAATGTATCAACTAAAGCCTGGCTATGCCTCTCAAGTGGTATTTTGTTTTGCTTCCGGCACTCATTTTCTAGGCTTTGTTTACAAAACTTTAACGCATCCAATAACTGTCTTGTAATTTTTTAAAGACAGCTAGCGACGAGGTTGACACCTGAGACCTGAACACTGAACAGACACTCAGAGCAAACTTGTAGCGTCCTAGTGCTTCATGAGAGGATAGAGGTTAGGTTTGAATAACGTCGCACTAGAGCTACACGAGGGCTATTGGTGACGGGCGTCGTAATCTAGGACCACAGTCAAGTGACGAGCGGACACCTGAAGAAGCCACCCAATGACAGTGATTTTGGCTATGCCCACGCCCGAATCTGGGACCTTCCACATGCAAGGCGAACGCCTTAACCGACTGGGCTCCCCAGCCCCTGAATGAGTTGAAAAATCTTTGCACTAGAACTACAAAAGCAAAAGACGAGAATTAAACCTCAAAGAAACCTGTAGTATATTATTACTTATCCAAGTTATTTTAATGAATGACAGAATTTTTAGCGGTCTTAAAACCTTCACTTTAAAAACATCCTATTTTCTTTATATAAACAGGGCGTACGATGTCGCCCTTAACGGTTGCGTTGGGTGCCTACTTAGGTGTCGACTCGTCCCTTGACTGTGGTTATAAAATACGACGCTCGTCCCCCTAGTTTAGCTCTAGTGCTACGATAATTTAAACTAAACTAAACTTATATAAACAGGTTTTTCAAATTATTATGTACCGTCAAAGCGGGTATCTTTGGCCATGGAGGGTAACTTTGGACAACGCGTCGGAAAAAGATTTGTTCTAAAATTTCTCTGCTCAAAATCATCAGCCTTTAAATTAGTTAGCATTTTTAGAAAGGTGGCAACTGTGGCTTTAATTTAATAAAAGATTTTTTATCCTCATCACGGATGGGCCCGAGTACACAGGGACAGACGTGCTCGTTAAATCTGTGGAGTCCAAAGTCCCGACGGCGTTAGCGTACGATGTCGCTCGAAGTTCCGTTGGGTGCCCGCTCAAGTGTCAACATCGTCACTTGACCAGGGTTCTAAATTACGAGGCGTTATTGGCTGTGTTAAAAGGAGGCTAGAAATAGGCAGCCGGAAACGATTACCTAACCTAACCTAAAAGATTTCTATTTTAGTTTTGGCAACACCCCAAAAGTGTGTTTTATTTCTGCAAGCGTTGAAGAACAAAAAACTACTTCAGTAAAGTTTCATTTAGAATTGTTCAAAAATTATTGAAAATTGAGCAAGTAAATACTCTATGCGATTCTTTAATCTATTGGGAATAATATCCCACCATTTATTTTATTCTATGTTGAATATTTCGAAAGCTGTATTTAATTGTTGGTCACCGGGAAACTTTTGACCACGAATGCGGCTAACTTTGGCCACAGCTACAATGATTTCCTTATGCTATATTACACTTTAAAAAATGAACGAAAAGCGATATTCTTTTTAACTTGATTTTAAATAATACATTTTAATCTCATTCTTATGGATATTCTATATTATTATGTCTTTTTAAAACTGTTTTAAGCATAATATAGAACGACATTTAAAATTGCTAATGCTAGAAATGTAAACTTTTTAGAATTCCAAATTACTAATGTTATTTTCTTTTCATTATAATATCGTTTGCGTTTTGATTATGAAAATAATTATCATTAAATCTGGTTTTCAAAAATACATTTGTTGATTTTCTTATTAGAACTGTAAATTAATTTTTAAAAATGTCAGCTAAAAGTCTTCTAAAGTATTGCGGCTAAATCATTGGGCGATGCAGCATAAACCGAAACAAATAAGAATTTTTCTTGTATTTATTCTGAAATCACTTGTATTTATTCTAATAAACTTTTAAAACTAATAATTCTAATGTTAGGTAGTTTTATAATTGCAATTTAAATCTATTAGACAGCCCAAAAAGCAGTAAATGGTACGTTTGGTGAGTATTTCGTGCTTGTGGCTAAAGTTACCCTCCTGGACTCGAATCATATCCTAATTTTTTAAACTAGTACCAATTTTTTTTTAACTTATAAAATGTAACAAAAATGCCTGCAAATTATTCCTAAAAGTACAATACTTAAAATGCATAGTAATTTTAAAGTGTTTAAATCGGTTTTGTAGTTTAATTTTTCTTCTTTGTAAAAAAAAACAATGATTTTGGCCAAAGTTACCCGCACTGACGGTATTTAAAAATATAATTTGCAAGTAACTTCGAAAAACTTCGAAGTTTTTAATATTTGCTGAGCGTCACGTCAATTTAAAGTTTTGAGTGATAAAAATACATATTTTTTGTGCTGTGAACAAACAAGCTCTGCCAGGTGTTTTTTTTTGTGTTCAATTGTCTATTCTAACTTTTTTTTAAAAATAATTTATAAATTTACCGCTGAAAGGTTTTTTTTGTGTGCAAAACCTCCAAAAGCTACAATATTGGTACATTTTTTAGGCAATTAATAAATCAGTCAGGTGTCGGCTCGTCACTTGACTGTGGTTCTAAAATATGACTCCCTTCGCCAATAGCCCTCGTATAGCTCTAGTGCGACGATAATTCAAACTAAACTAAATAAATCAGTTTCTTCGGTATCGATATTTTTAGAAAACTTGAGCATGATCATTCTATAGTTTATAAAAGAAAAGTTAACGTCACAATTTTTCTTTATGTATTTGAGGGTCCGGGCATCGCCAAAATAACTGCCGACCTATGAACGGCCCGTGCAGCCAAAAATGTCCGACGAATAATACCCCGTGTGGCGGGATCGTGCACGTTAAATATCCTTCAAAGTCCCAATGCTGCGTACGATGTCGCCCTTAACGGTTGCGTTGGGTGCCTACTCAGGTGTCGGCTCGTCACCTGACTGTGGTTCTAAAATATGACGCCCATCGCCAGTAACCCTCGTGTAGCTCTAGTGCGGCGATAATTCAAACTAACCTAACCTTTATGTATTTGATAAGAATTTTTTTAAGACTAAAATGTCAATAACAGAAAAGAGTTACTCTTCTAAACAAACGTGTCACTTCGACTCTAGCCCTGAAGATAATTGAGGGTTGCCATTTTTTAAATATAAATCTTTTTTTACGGCAGTTTTTCGCGAAGATCTCACTTTTACTTAAATAGATGAGTTGTTTGTGATAGATAAAGAAAAGTGCTATAATTAATTGTGTGTTTGTATTATTTCAATTGTGTGTATAAAATTTTTTTACGCAGGTGTTCAAAATATGTATATCCCATTTTAAAATTGAATTAAAAATAATTATGAAATAAATTTTATTTTTAGGGATCACATAAGAAATGACATTTGAAAAGTTTCTTCTGTTAATCAAGAGTAATTTAATTACTTGACGATAGGTGGGGCTTTAATAATAATTATTATGATATGTGGCTAAATGCTCGACCAATTATAATTTTTAAATAATAAGTTTTTGTGAGCGAAATAAGATAAAAAATATTTAAGAAAAAAAATTATTAAAAGAATAAAGATAAAAATATTTTTAATTTTCACAGTCGAAATCCTATTTACAAAGCCAGGAAAATTCGATATGAATATTTTTGAAAATAGAAAGGAAAGTTTGATAATCTTATGTAGAATTACTATTTCAATGAAACATAGTTACCAAGTTACCATGACTCAGTTTCTCACCAACGTTAATCAAAATATAATAAATATTTAAAAATCAAACAATTGTCTGCCGAAAAAAGACCCGTTTTCATGTGGAAAATACCCATTGTACAAATCAGTAAAGACATCTTCTTACTGAATACTGAATACAATTACCACTTACTGAATACAATTCATGAAATAAACAAGCTTGTTGTCTTTTAACAACACCTGAAAACTATGTACGTTAATTTTAAGACTGTAGGGATGCTTTAAAAAAAACATTTGAATAATATTATGTGAAGATTTGGTGGTTAATAAAACAGTGATGATTATCGAAAAACCCGAAACTATGCAATTGAATTACGTCATTTTCAAACGTGTTGCATTTTAATAACTTCATTATAGTTCCAATCTTACAATTTACTAAAGTAAAACATGATTTTTTTTATTTGTAACTTAAAATTCAAGGGCGCCAAGACATTATGAAGAGAAATTATCTGTTTGTTTTTCAATCTTTATTTCATTTCTTGTATGTCTCGAGGCGTTTATTTCTGCAATTTTATGTTTCTTTGCCTTTATCTCAGTTCTCACCTGTTTGCATATTTCTATATACTATTGAACATTCTTTTTATCTTGTCCATTTCTATCTTTCTTTACCTCTCTATTTCTCGATCTACCTCCCATCTCTCTATTTCTCTTTAAATCTCCTCTCTATCTTCTCTCTATTTCTCTCTAACTCTCTAACTCTATCTCTGGGGCTGGGGAGCCCAGTCGGTTAGGCTTTCGCCTAGCCTGCGAAAGGTCCCAGGTTCGGGTCCGAGCATCGCCAAAATAACTGCCGACCTATAAACGGCCCGTGCAGCCAAAAATGTCCGACGAATAATACCCCGTGTAGAGGGAGTGCACGTTAAATATGTTCCAAAGTCCTAACGCTGCGTACGATGTCGCCCTTAACGGTTGCGTTTGGTGCTTACTCAGGTGTCGGCTCGTCACTTGACTGTGGTTCTAAAATACGACGCCCGTCGCCAATAGCCTTCGTGTAGCTCTAGTGCGATGATAATTCAAACTAAACTAAACTATATATCTCTCCCCCTCTGGGACATGTTTCTAAGTTTAACAAAATATATAATATGTTTGGTTTCTTTTTTAAACATATTTTGATCGTGTAAAATAAGGTATTAGTTAGTTATAAGAATAAAGTTTAAATACATCATAGCTATGACTTACTTCTTTAAACGTGAAAACGTTATGTGCATTATTATGCTATCTAATTAAATTATATAATTATTCTAATATAAATTGAAAGTATTGAGATTATGTAACGTACTAAATGCGAAAAATTAGAAACAATGAATTGCTGAGACGATGAAATCATATATTTTTTGTTCCTCTGTTATCTTTTCTGTTTTGTATTTCTAGACTTTTTACTTGCTTAAGCTTTCCATAACACATTTCGCCCCCAGTCTAGGATTTTTTCGTGTCTTAGTTATTGTTGAAAATTCATGTCAAAAAAAGATAACTCGTATTGAAGGCTTATTTGGGTTTAAAGATATTAGGGCTCATATACATTTCTTAAGTATTTGCATTATTTCTTAGATGCAATTTTTTAAAATAAGGGTTTTTTTTTTAAGTAAAACAAAATCACAGTTAGACTTTAATAATTAAGACAATAAGACTTTAACTTTGAATTAATAAAATTTATAAATATTATCAACTGTATCAACTGTTACACTAATAGACACGTTTGTATCCCCAGAAGACTTACATACTCCTTTACATTCGCACACTCTTGTACGTGTTTAACCCTTTCAGTCCCAGTGATGCCATTTGGCATCATCATGCTTCTGATCATAATTTAAAAAAATAATAGGGCTGAAAAATAATTGGGGAAATATAAAAAATATTTTCTAATAGAAAAAAGTTTGAAAAATCGAATGATGTGCTTTTTGATATCATAAATGGCTATAGACGATCGAAAAAAAATTCTAAAATGATGATGCCAAATTGTCATTGGGACTGAAAGGGTTAATCGATCAGAAAAAAACATTTCTTGATTAAAAGTGCTGTTTCGTAGAAGCAACTTTGATCTCCCCAAAGGCATGCCTGTTGAGCTTAGGAGGGAAACCTTGACCGGTGGTAAAAGTGTTACTCGTACAAGCGGAACCAACGGAGCTAAGAAGAAAGTGAAGTTGGTCATCAAACAGAAATAGGGTTGTAAGGTGAAGCCGTTTGATGTTTTGAAAGTCAACCCAAATGAGAACTTGGCAAAGATTGTGGAGCTTTTTTTAGTTAGGTATATTGTTATACTCGTTACGTCCGAATAAAATTACGTTTGGTACAATACTTTGGTGAAATACTTTGGTTAAGTTGTGATTGAATAATTTTATTTTTTATGTCTTTGATTTATATATTATGGGTGTTACATTATACCATAGCTATTTAGTTATATTACGGATGTTTAGTTATATAGTAGGTATAAAAAATATCATAGGTACAGTACTATAATTCTAACTGAAAATTTTATAATACTGAAGATTAACACTGAAGATTTAATAATACACGAATATTATTATTATACCCATGGTAAAATAATATTTTATGAATATAATTATGTATTATGAGTATTTTATGAATATATAATATACAATGGTTCGAATAATATATTATGGCTTTACGACTACATTATAGAACTTACTTTAGATTAGTATATGTACATGTACATATATACTTTTTTTTTGTATAAACAAGGACTATAACTAAATACTAATTGGTTACGTTATAGTCCTTGTTTATATGAAGCTCTTTTCACACATTCTGAATAGGTTTTAATTATCTATATTTAATTCTTTTACTAGCTGAGCTATGATATAACAAACTACCGTAGATACATTAAACTCCTTAAATTAAATTTGAATCATGCGTGTAATAGGAAAAAAATGCAAGTCTTATGTTAGTTCATATCACATACCACAGTTCCATAAACTGTACAAATTGTTAGTTTTTAAGATAAAAAAAAAGCTTATTAAAGAATAAAATATGGAATTTCTAACTGAAATACCAATTGGGCTTACTTTTCCGATTTGCCGTCGGCTTCAAAAAAAATCTGCACCTTCCTCTAGCCTCCAAGTAACAAACAACATGAAGAACCCATTAAGATTTTACTCATTCATTCTCTCGGATTATTATGCAAGATTTTTATTCGTTTTAAACACGAGCGATTTGGGGGATTATGTGGTTTTGGTTGCAATAAGTAGACACATGTGATTGATTTGATTTTATTTTTGTCTAGAGTATTTGAAGAGCCCAAGTTCAAAACAAGTTAAATCACTTTTTGGAAAAAATTGAGTTGGTTAGCTTTTCATACAGGTATTGTAAGAAGGGATCCACCAACATTTTGATTTGCACAAAAAAAGTGACTTTTGACAAAAAGTGAAAACTTTTTTGTGCAAATCAAAATGTTGGTGGATCCCTTCCTACAATGCCTGTATGAAAAGCTAACCAACTCAATTTTTTTCCAAAAAGTGATTTAACTTGTTTTGCACTTGAGCTCTTCATTTATTGTATTGTTTTCAAAACATTTTATGATGGGAAATACTCAATATATTGAGTTATGTAATGTATTTTTGAAAAGAATGTGAACTAGTTATTAGCCATTGATTAAAAATTGGCTTAAATTTTTCTTTTCAGGGTACTGGGTGGTAATTTTAAATTTTAAAAAAGTGACGATTGTGATGTCAAATCGTATTAAACTTAAAATGTCTATACATATTTTCTTAAATTCAAAACATTTATTCTTTGTTTTCGGAAAAATTTCAAAAAATTATTACTCAATATTGAAGTATTTCTGAAAGGAACTAGTGAACTAGTTAACTTGATGATTTAAACTATGCTACAAAAATTGGTATAATTTTTAATTTAAGTTACTGGTTTGTAATTTTAAATTTAAAAAAAGGTGACAATTGCGGTGCAAAATTGGGTTGAAATTGTCGATAACAATACATTTTACTAGCTGATAGTGTGACGTAAATTAAGAAAAACCAACTAAAGCTTACGCGTTTTACATCTCAGATGTCAAAGTCATTTGAATAAAATTGATAATTACGAGATATATATACCGGGGGGTTATAAAATAACGCTCGCTATTCGGAGAGCTCTGTAGCTTGAATGAATAATCCGAATGCAACAAACATCGAAACTGACCAAGCACACAAACCTGAATATATATGTCTACCAACCAACCAACCAACATCGAGACACTTACTAATCAAGAAGGGGGGGGGGGATAATGGAATCATAAAAAAAATAAACTTGTCTCTTGACCAGGGTTCTAAATTACGAGGCGTAATTGGCTGTGTTAAAGCTCCTATAGGAGGCTAGAAACAGGCAGCCGGAATCGATTACATTAAAATGACCGCTTCTTGGTTTTGCCACTGCTTACATTGCATTGGCAACGCTATCTATCGGTGATTAATGTAACTATTTCTTTTTTTAATGTAATGTAATCGATTCCGGCTGCCTATTTCTAGCCTCCTTTAGAAGCTTTAACACAGAAAATTACGCCTCGTAATTTGGAACCCTGGTCAAGAGACCAGTTTATTATTTTTTTCCATGATTCCATTCCCCCCCCCCCCCCCCGCCTTTTTTTTTTGGTAAGTGTCTCGATGTTTGTTGCATTCGGATTATTCATTCAAGCTACAGAGCTCTCCGAATAGCGAGCGTTATTTTATAACCACCCGGTATATATACTTGTGTGAACTCATAAGTAATTTCCTAAGTAGGAAATTTGAAAACATAAATTGCATAATACTATAAACAATTTTGCTGGGGACCGGTTGGCCTAGTGGGTTTGATCGCAGCCCATTACGCTAACAGTATGTGCACTGTACCGGGGGTTGATTACCGCCTTCGCCCCGGGTGTACTTTCTCTCTATCTGTCATTAAAAATTCTGTCTGTGTCTGTCTTACTTGGCGAAGGTTTATAAGCGGGTCTCTTATCGAGCACACAAATAGGAAAATATATGTACCAACCTACCTACCAAAAAAATATTGCAGGGGCCCGACTGGGCGGCTGAATGGTTAGCGAGCTGTCCCAGGCAGTCAGAAAGACCCGTTTTCGAATCCATGAGCATAAATATTTGTGTTGCGTATTTGCCTGTATTTGTAATGAATACACTGAGACATACGTGCTCCTTAAATCTGTGGAGTCCCGAACAAGTGCATAGCACCACTTGTTAGCTTTGGGTGCCCGCTCAGGTGTCGACCTTTTTTCTGACCAAGGTTCTGAATTACGATGCGTATTTGGCTGTTATAAAGCTCCATGGAGGCTCGAAATAGACAGTCGGAAATGTACAACCTAACCCTATTGCGGGGTTGATTTGAGTTGAAATGTCGTCGTTCAAGAGCTACACGAGGGCTATTAGCGACTGGCGTCATAATTTTAAATACTGTTGACAGCTAGATATCGATGGACTGATTAAATTAGTGGCGTCCTAAGTTCCGATCCGAAGGCGTTAAAGTGCGATGTTCCTCAAACTTCTGTTAGTTGCCACATTGACTTTGGTTCTAAATTACGAGACTAGGTCATAATTTTAAATACTGTTGAGCTGTTGTTTAAGCTGTGTCATCAGACAAAAGGGAGTATAAATCGGCAGCAGAATTTAATTATTTCTGTAAACAATGTTGGTTTAAGCATTGCGTGTTTCATACCAAATTCCCCACACCAACAAACTAAAAACGTGTCTCAGCTATCACGTTTTGTCTGAAAATATAAAGATGTACAAAATGGCTACCAGTTTAACAAGGTATTGTAAACTCAGATTTATTTAATGTTGAGTTTTTATACGTTATGTAGAAATCTATACATGTAGGAATTATTTTCACTTTAAAACTTTGACCATTTTTTTTTGTGGGGAGGAACTCAAAAATTAAAACCGTTAAGAAAGTTCATGATAACAAAAAGAGTTTTAAAAAATTCGATGCTCATTTGAAAACTCGATTTTGATCGTTGTTTTTGGCACGCCTTCCGGCACTTATTTCCAAATTGAAATCAAAATCCGTGATTCGAGTGTAGCTGTAAGTTTATCTTAAATCAATAAATTTAACTATCGTTGTTTCTACAGAACTGCATTTCATCTGCTGAAATCCCAAATTTTATTTATATAGCAAATATTTGATGATTTATAATCATATTGTAATTTTAAATCATTATACTCAATATTTTTAATTGAATTTTATTTTAATTTAAAAAAAACTTCAAAAAAACTGAAGGGATTTGAAACACTTAGTCTGCAGAATAAAACTGCAGGGTTTTTTTTACAGGTTTTCATGCTGCAAAAAAACTGCAGTATTTTTTCTGCAGACCTAGTGTTTCAAATCCCTTCAGTTTTTGTTTTTTTTTTAAGTTTTTGTGAAGCAATTGTGCAGAATATTTTGGCTGGGAGGCAGAAAAACTGCAGCCTTTTTGCAGTTTTTTTTCTGCAAGAAAACTGCAGTTTTTTTCTGCAGACCTAGTGTTTCAAATCCCCTCAGTTTTTTTTTTAAGCTTTTGTAAAGCAATTTTGCAGAATATTTTGGCTGGGATATAACATTTGCTTACATTAAAATGTAAGCTTTTCCGTTTTCTTTGGTTCAAAAATACATTTAATACCTTCTTAAAAATGTTTAAATATTTTTGCTTTTTTATGCACGTATATTCTTGAAATTATACTTTTTATTTTTGATAAAAAAGGGTTTCAAGTGGCATTTTTTAAAGTTTAACTATGCAAAAACCGAAAATTTATTTCGAAATTTAAAATATTGTAAGAACTGCTTAACTGAATAGTTGAGTGCGAGTCCTTTGGGGGGGGGGGTATCACTACTAGTTTGGATGTTTTAAAATAACATTGGCAGCATAACTACCCCACCCAGCATTAGAATTAAAACTATCGGCCACGGTCGAGCATCCGTTTACCTGAGATCGATTCCCGATTGGCCTCACTGCTTTTCTATGAACGAAAAAATACAGTTGAACCCCAACAAAAATATTCCGAGTACACTGGGATACGTACTCGTCAACCCTTTCAGTCCCAAAGACAATTTGGCATCATCATTTTAGAAATTTTATTCTGATCGTCTATAGCCATAAAAAGCACATCATTCGATTCGTCAAACTTTTTTCTATGAGAAAATATTTTTTATTAATACCAATATACGTCAGTCGTCCTATTATTTTTTTTTAAATTATGATCAGAAACATGATGATGCCAAATGGCATCACTGGGACTGAAAGGGTTAAATATGTGGATTTCAAAGCATTGACGCCGCGTACGGTATCGCAATAAGGTTGCATAGGGTGCAACCTCAGGCGTCGATCTCTTCACTTTTCCGCGGTTCTTAAATGCGAGATGTACGTAGTTTTTTTTAATCGCTGACAAGAAGAAAATAGCATCAGAGAAGAAATGGACCGTTCGAACGAGATAGAGCGTGGTTTATTTGTGGAATAGAAGATAATGTTTTACGCAGCTGGTCAAAGTAGGCGTGGCTATTCTAGTTTTAAATTAGATGCTGGTTGGTTTGTCGGGATACAAGATCAATTTTGTCGTAGTTGTGACAACACCGCAGATGTGTCAGTTCCATTCATATATAGAAAATAGCATCAGAGAAGAAATGGACCGTTCGAACGAGATAGAGCGTGGTTTATTTGTGGAATAGAAGATAATGTTTTACGCAGCTGGTCAAAGTAGGCGTGGCTATTCTAGTTTTAAATTAGATGCTGGTTGGTTTGTCGGGATACAAGATCAATTTTGTCGTAGTTGTGACAACACCGCAGATGTGTCAGTTCCATTCATATATAGAAAATAGCATCAGAGAAGAAATGGACCGTTCGAACGAGATAGAGCGTGGTTTATTTGTGGAATAGAAGATAATGTTTTACGCAGCTGGTCAAAGTAGGCGTGGCTATTCTAGTTTTAAATTAGATGCTGGTTGGTTTGTCGGGATACAAGATCAATTTTGTCGTAGTTGTGACAACACCGCAGATGTGTCAGTTCCATTCATATATAGAAAATAGCATCAGAGAAGAAATGGACCGTTCGAACGAGATAGAGCGTGGTTTATTTGTGGAATAGAAGATAATGTTTTACGCAGCTGGTCAAAGTAGGCGTGGCTATTCTAGTTTTAAATTAGATGCTGGTTGGTTTGTCGGGATACAAGATTAATTTTGTCGTAGTTGTGACAACACCGCAGATGTGTCAGTTCCATTCATATATAGAAAATAGCATCAGAGAAGAAATGGACCGTTCGAACGAGATAGAGCGTGGTTTATTTGTGGAATAGAAGATAATGTTTTACGCAGCTGGTCAAAGTAGGCGTGGCTATTCTAGTTTTAAATTAGATGCTGGTTGGTTTGTCGGGATACAAGATCAATTTTGTCGTAGTTGTGACAACACCGCAGATGTGTCAGTTCCATTCATATATAGAAAATAGCATCAGAGAAGAAATGGACCGTTCGAACGAGATAGAGCGTGGTTTATTTGTGGAATAGAAGATAATGTTTTACGCAGCTGGTCAAAGTAGGCGTGGCTATTCTAGTTTTAAATTAGATGCTGGTTGGTTTGTCGGGATACAAGATCAATTTTGTCGTAGTTGTGACAACACCGCAGATGTGTCAGTTCCATTCATATATAGAAAATAGCATCAGAGAAGAAATGGACCGTTCGAACGAGATAGAGCGTGGTTTATTTGTGGAATAGAAGATAATGTTTTACGCAGCTGGTCAAAGTAGGCGTGGCTATTCTAGTTTTAAATTAGATGCTGGTTGGTTTGTCGGGATACAAGATCAATTTTGTCGTAGTTGTGACAACACCGCAGATGTGTCAGTTCCATTCATATATAGAAAATAGCATCAGAGAAGAAATGGACCGTTCGAACGAGATAGAGCGTGGTTTATTTGTGGAATAGAAGATAATGTTTTACGCAGCTGGTCAAAGTAGGCGTGGCTATTCTAGTTTTAAATTAGATGCTGGTTGGTTTGTCGGGATACAAGATCAATTTTGTCGTAGTTGTGACAACACCGCAGATGTGTCAGTTCCATTCATATATAGAAAATAGCATCAGAGAAGAAATGGACCGTTCGAACGAGATAGAGCGTGGTTTATTTGTGGAATAGAAGATAATGTTTTACGCAGCTGGCCAAAGTAGGCGTGGCTATTCTAGTTTTAAATTAGATGCTGGTTGGTTTGTCGGGATACAAGATCAATTTTGTCGTAGTTGTGACAACACCGCAGATGTGTCAGTTCCATTCATATATAGAAAATAGCATCAGAGAATAATTATTTATCATAATGATTATTACTTGATTGCTGTTCACAATAGGGTACTTGACAGTATCGCTAAAATACCTTCCAATATTAATTAAATTATAGTTTGAACCCCCAAATATAACAAACTTATATATTTTTTTGCAAAATAAATCTTTAAATAAGTAATAAAAATCATTTTCGAATGGCTTTTTTTTTTCATCGGTACGTCACGTGATCAAAAACACGTCGATTTGGCCGACGTCACTAGTATGTTTAAAAAAACCTGTGTGATGTTTTTTGTTTGTAATTAAACTGGTTTTAATCTAACTTACTATTAAAATAAGAATTATATGGATAATGGGTGGAGGTTTTACAGAAGCGGATAGTTCAAATTTACTTAAAGTAGATTCCAAAATGGTGTTTCAAAGTTTATTTATAGTCACTAGTGTTGCACTGATGTTGCCATGGTTAGTGATTTTTCGTCCTAATTTTAAAATTCCTTTTTTCCCCCTTTTTATGGGGTATTTGAAAAAAAAAGAAAAATACGGGTCTAATATTTTTGGCATAAGAATATTTTAAGAAAGTAAAAAAAATTTTAGTCAAATACCCCCTATTCAAACAAATATTACTTCTCTCCTATCCAACACAGTTAACCGTGAGGATATATCCTCTTCCGCCAACCAGGAAGTAGCGTCTCGTAAGACCGAAACTCTGTGCGGGAGGGAGGTCAAGGTAGGAAGTAGTCTGGCAGAGAGATACTGCAAATAAAAGCTCTCGTTTTATGCTTCAATGAATGAGAACTGTTCCGCTCGATTTAGTTCCTCCATGCCATTTTTTCAGAGTTGACGTGTGTTTGAAGAAATAGATGTTGTATGTTTCTAATATTTACAAGTCCTATCCAAACATACAGTCCCTGGACAAATTATTAGACGCACTGTATTTTTTTGGTTGGTTGGTAGATATATATTTTCAGACTTGTGTGCTTGGTCACAAAGACCCGCTTATAAAGCCTTCGACTGTATTTTTTTTAGTAATGATGAAAACATATCAAAGAATGCCATTCATTAAAAAAGATGTCGATATCTGTATTGAGTATAGCAGATAGTATTTTCTATTCAATAGCTTAATTTTAGGAACACAAATGACCTTCTAAAGGTATTTTGTTCATCATTGATTGGTACATGAAACCAATTCTTGCAGTGCGTCTAATAATTTGTCCAGGGACTGTAAATACAAAAATAAGTATGCTTCACGTCTTGAAATGAATTGAATCATCGTCGCACTCGAGCTACCGATAACGGGCGTCATAACTTAGAATCACGGTCAAGACGCGAGCCGACGCCTGTTTAGGCATCCAACGTCACTTTTAGGAGTGACATCGTACACAGCGTCGGGACATATTTAACGTACCCTTTCCCCACAAGGGGTATTATTCGTCAAACGTTTTTGGTTTTACAGACCATTAAAACGTCGGCAGTTATTTCGGAAATGCCCGGGCCCGAACCTGGGACCTTTGGCATGCATGGCATTAGCTACAGGGCTTCCCAAGCCGTGCTCAGGTGTCTGCATCGGCACTTTTACAAATACAAAAATTATCGACCAACAACAGTCCAGAGGCCCAGCAAGGTTGGTACACTCTTAAAACAAACGAGCGGTTTTAACTCAGTCTTAGTTAATTTCCACTCCTTTCCGGTGCCGAAAATGCACTTCCCCTATAGGAGTGGATTTCACTCTTTTGTTTTAAGAGCGTATAAAAATCTAATACTTTACCAGTTTCCAATGACTATCAAGATTCTTCTTAAAATCTTCTACTCTCATCGAATACACCACATAATCTATGGTAAAGCATTCCACTCATTGACAACTCTATTGTAAAAATAATGTTTTCTTACCTCCCTTCTAAAGTACGATTTATTCAATTTCTGATCATGTCCTCTGGTCCGGCTATTTAAGGTAAAACCAAAGCCCTCCATGTCTCCCTGTTTTACACTTGTCCGCAGTTTGGATTTATGAGGTCCATCACTACTATAGTCTACGTGTAGTTGTAGTGTGACGTTAATCAAACCAAAGCGAAATTAATAAAATACTCGTCTCATCTCGAGTAAAGGAAGCATTATGCAAAACATGAAGCAAATATCATCGAGCGCGTTCTGGGCAACAACAAAAAGTAGAACTAATTTCTTCAAAAAAATTCCACTTTGTCATAATACTTTTAAAAAATGATAAATAACTTAAAGAATCTATTTTTCGAAAAAAATTGTGAAAGTTAAATCTTAATCTTATGTTTCACAAAAAACAGGTTGAAAACAAGTTGTTATTCTCTATGTATGCCCATTAACCGCTTCATCTGCTCGCATTGTTATTCTCGGGGCTCCAGAAATGTTCGACAAAGAAATTTTGAAGTCTTAATTTGGAGATTCTGTAATAGTTAAGAATTTTCAGTAAATGGCAGGTGCAAAAACTTAGCCAGTTTAGTTCATTGGATTATGAAATATTGGCAAATTATTTTTATAAAACACTTTCAAAGAGAGTTGCTGCAACGAAAGGCCTGCGCTCAGAATATTATTTTTGTTTAGAAAATTACTAGTTTTATGTGTTCCTAGATGTTAGCTTATGTGTTTTTGAATTACGAAACCATGTTACACGATCTTCCGATTAATACCCAAAAGAATGGATAATAAGAAAGGGGCGGAGTTTAGTTGAAGGGTTGTTTGCTTATGGAGTATCTAGTTCGCTTTTGTAAACAAACAGTAGAATTGTTGAAGCATGGCTCACTTTGTTCTTGAATTACAATTCCACACTAATACAGCAGTGGATCTAAACAAATTGCATAATTTTTAGATCTTACGAATAACTTTCCCCGTTTTCGGTAGCAGGTAGACTTAAATGTAAGCAGCAGCAAATGGAAGATACACTGTTAAAAATTTTGTGCTTGGTTTCACCATGATATTGGTTCCTAGTAGTTGCAACGGCTGTGTGGTGAAATGTTTCACCTTTTTTTTCGGTGTTTGGTTGAACCATTTTTCTGGATTTGGAAACAAAAACCTGAGAAATGGTTCAACCGAATACCAAAAATATGGAACTACTAGGAACCTACTAGGAACCATATTTTTGGTGAAACAAAGTGCCTAATTTTTAACAGTATAGAATCGATCTCTCAATCATTCTCCCAGCAGAATCGATATAGAAGAAGACTTGCTCCATTAAAACATTTACTCCCAAACGATCCAAAAATAGCATCAATTTAGCATCCAAATAATCACCTATAGACAAAAATTGATGACTTGTCAGGAGTGTTTAAACGGATATGAGTGGCAGACCGTGAATACAAAATTCTTGTAAATGTGTAATACTTATTCCTGTGAAGAAACATACGATGAATACTAACTATGAAACAAGCTTGTAGTATTCAGAATGTATCATTAAATATTAATTTGTTAACTTTAATTTCGTGTAGGCTTGAATTCACTTCCATGTTATGGCTAGAATTCACTTCCTATACTGCTGTAGATATAGTTTAGGTTCAATGTAGAATTTGCTCATGAATATATTTTGACCTCATCATGTATGTAATTTTAATAATTTGGCGCCAGATAATCTAGCCCAAAAAACGCTTCGTAGTTTTTAATACATAATTTCACCACCGTTCTTACGTAAGCAGATTTACGTTAATTTTGAAAAAAACATTGCTGAATGGTGATTAGTAATTCGCCATTCAATGTGGTATAAAAAAAAAAATTGGAACTTATAATTGCATAAAAATGATGGGTTTGAAACACTTGAAAATGATTTTCAAACAAAAAAAATCGAATTAAGTTAACTAACAGTATAGATGATATTTGTATTGAGAAAATTCTTAATCTGGGACCTGTAATTGCTTTACTTCCTCCTTCGAGCCAAATATTAAATACAGATTACCCTTGAAAGAGCCGAGTTTCAAAAGCAAAAAAATATAATTCTACACTTTAAAAAAACGAGCGGTTTTTAACTCAGCTGAGTAATTTCACTCCTTTCCGTGCGAAAATGCACTTCCCTATAGGAGTGAATTGTCACTTCTTTTCGGAGTGGGTAAAAGAAAAAAAGAAAACAATCTGCGTCTTACACTCTTAAAACGAGCGGTTTTTTAACTCAGTCTGAGTTAATTTCCACTCCTTTCCGGTGCCGAAAATGTACTTCTCCTATAGGAGTGAATTTCACTCTTTTGTTTTAAGAGTGTAGTAAGATAGAATTAAATTTTGAACACGACTGGATACAAAAAGCTATTATTTTCATAATAGGAAAAAATTAATAGGTAAAGTATGTAACTAAAAACTCCTCGGCGCAAAAGCCCATTACTGGGCCAAGGCCTACCATTTCATCTTTCGTGACCTAGGGCTCTGGGGTGCTAAGCATATGTCCTGGTAAGGTTGTCAGCCTCACGCGTAACCCCCCCAGTGTTTAGTTCCCAAGCATGCTTGGTACCCCCACCCCAAGTATGTAACTACTTCTCGATTATTCCATTAACGATGATTGGTCAGAAAATTTGACTCGCGAAAATGAGCGTCTTGCTTAAAATTATTTTAATGAACAAAATATAAGACAAATAGAGACCGTAAGCCTGGAACAATTTATGAAATTAGGTTTCACAAAAACAAAAATTAAAAAAAAACTTAGATAAGGGGGAATGGGAGCGCTGGACTGCGGGTCTCCAAACTCAGTGTTAATGTAATGGGGAAAAAAACTATTTTCTTTGCCACATTTTTCCGACTGTATTGAATATTTTTACAAACGGATTTTTTTTATGTGATAAATGTAGCTGACTTTTTTATGTGATAAATGTAGCTCCATACTACGTTCATAACGTAAAAGAGTGTAGAATTTTATTAAAGCTATGCCTGTCCGTCTGTTCGTCGCCCACTATTTTTATAGCTCTAGCTACCAATGCTATACAGAAAAGTTTGATACGTCAAAAAAAAAAATCCAGCTTATCAAATTTAGGAGTCTTTGAAAATCTCAGAAAAAAAAACTCGAATTCGAAGTACTTCAAATATTAAATATGCTGCAAAATTTTATACTCATTTAAAAGGAATAAAAATAACCATTTTTAATTTAATTAAATTTCAATTGTCACTCATAACAATCGCACGTCAAATAAAATTTATAATAAAATTTAAAAGGAAATTTATTTTTGTTGATATAAATCAGTTTCGAATAACGCTGTAATATATGTCACAACGAGGTTATTTATTTACAAGGCGTTACATTCTTTTATTTTAAAGCAGACGTAATTTTTCATTTTCATTTCAGTATTTATTAATGAATGATGACGTCGTAATAGTAATTAGTAATTATTCCTTTTGGCGAGGTTTTTTCATTGTCTTTTGGGTTTTTAAAAGCAATTCATTTAGTTATGTATTGAAGGTGATAGCTTCAATGTTTTACGTTAATATGGAATATTTTACTACTTTTAAAAAATATGAACAATATTACGGGGTTAAGGAATAAGGGCCCTTGGCATAAAACAAGCCTAAATCCACCATTTGGCGCCATTTTCATTTCATTTGGCTGCTTTCTTGGCACGAAAGAGCTGACCCCGATCTATCCGTGACAGAGGCCTGGATTCCGCAGTTTCTTTTTAATAAATACAGCACTGATTGACCTAGGCCTATCGCCTTGGGCCTATGTGGGGGGAGGGGTGCAAGCCTCGTTCCACACCGACCTGTCGGAGAATGGCCTCATGGCATTTATTAATATGAAGAAGATCTTCTGAAATGAAAAGGCTTGATGTAATGAATGTTTGTATACCTTTAAGGGTAATTTAAAACACTGAATTGATTGACTAGGTTAATTTTTTATGATTTATTTTATTTTTAAACCATCAATTTTACTAATTTATTCTTCGCTTTTTCGAAAGAAAGTTAATGAACATGGAAAATTGTGGCGACTAAAAGATATTTATTTTTTAAAAAAATTACATCATTCTTCTTCGAACTTCAAACACATTTAGCACACGATAAAGACTAATTATTAAATCTGAGAAAGAAGATTAATGAAAATAGTTAATTTTGGCGTTTAAAAGTTTGAATTACAAGTAGCTAAAGGCCCTGTTTGGCGAATTTCTTTCTGATGTGTATAAATAGTTTGTTTCCTGTTGAGCAGAAATGTTGTGTGGAAGCGGTTTAAGTGACAGATTCTGTAACAAACCTACTTGTTAACGTTATAAACGTAGTGTGGAAGCTAAAATGAACGTAGCTAAAATATGGAAAGTAGGCATTGACATTAAGAAGATTTCCATCTGTGTGTGCGTCTATTCCTCTTTCCAAATTCCGTTTTAACGGTCCGATTGAAAAATAGTTATTTAAGCAACTAGTGTCGAAAATAATACTTTATTAAGCGAGTGGCTTTAATTTCACGAGACCGTAGGTCGAGTGAAATAGTGAAAAGAGCTTAATAAAGTATTATTTGGCACGTGCTTGCTTACAATATTTTTAGCCTACTTTTCTTTTTTTAATTCGAAAGAATTAAAAAAATGAAAAAGTAGGTATTTACATGCGGTCGATGTCCGTCTGTCTGTCTGTCTGTCCGTACCCCCCTTCCAAAATCAGTTCTATCCATCGGATCTTAAAAATTCTTTTTTTGTTAGAAAGCTATGACCTCAGATACCCAACTTTCATACTTTTTGTCCATCTGTCTGTACGTCCGGACGGACATAAATCTGCTATCTGTCGGCGAATTTCCCATTGAATTAGCATTGAAATTCAATTTTGAGTCATTTAAATCACTGTAGGTATTGAAATGCGGTTGATGTTCATCTGTCTGTCTGTTCGTATGTCTGTCTGTCTTTCCGTATGTCTGTCTGTCCGTCTGTCTGTCTGTCCGTACTCCCCTTCCAAAATCGGTTCTATCCATCGGATCTTAAAAATTCTTTTTTTGTTAGAAAGCTATGACCTCAGATACCCAACTTTCATACTTTTTGTCCGTCTGTCTGTACGTCCGGACGGACATAAATCTACTATCTGTCGGCGAATTTCCCATTGAATTAGCATTGAAATTCAATTTTGAGTCATTTAAATCACTGTTGCCAAATCAACAATGGCATGAGAAACTTTATTTATTTAAACATATTTGAAGCAAAATAATATTATCATGAATCAGTTTGGAATGACGTCATAAAATGCAGCACAATGTGATTCTTTGATTGTTCATTAATTATCTACCAAGAAAGTGGCAAGGCATACTTTTGAATGCAATTATGCTTAGTTTTAATTTACATTTCTTATTTTTTAATGCAGTTCGGAGTAGTTTTATTACTTTTGTTATCAATAAATATTTAATTATTCTTCGAACTACAAATAAATCACGAGCAGATGATAAATAATATTTAATTAATTTACGAAAGAATATTAAGGAAAATAGTTGATTTTGGCTTTTAGAAGTTTAAATTATAGCTGGGTGCTGTGTTTCGATTTTTTTCTAATGTGTATAAATCTAGTGTAGAAACGGCTGTTGATGATATTTACTTTAGGAACCTAGTTTTTTTTCCCGATTAGAGCTTCAGTAAGTATTTAAGTAACAGGAAAGTAGGCTATTTTAGTTTTTTATGAACTTCTTGTTTATAATAACGTGCAAAAAAGTATTTCTACCAATGAGTGATTTTCATGACATCATTTAGTTTCCATGGCAATATTCGAAAATGCAAAGCAGTTAAAGAAAAGTTGTAAAATATTTTTCTATTTTGAATCAAAATCGTATTTACAATAGTGCTACCGAACATGGGTGAAAATGAATTTGAAATGATGTTCGACCAACTTCCAGATTACATTGAAAAAGCAGCTATGGAAGCTTCGTTGAATCTTCTTCCAGAAAAGTCAAGAAAACGGTATGAAGAACGGCATGTTAAATAAAAGTATTGCTTGGCGTGAAATTTGTGTTCTTACTTTTGTCTTATTTAATTTCCTTTAATAGTTTTTGTAGTACTTGTAGTTTCCATGGAGATATTAGAAAATGCAAAAGTAATGAACCAATAGAAATAAGTGAGTTTCATGACATCATTTAGTTTCCATGGAGATATTCATGACATCGTTTTGTTTTTCTACCAATCAGATACTCTTATTTATTTTACCACACTAGTGCCGTAAGTACTACTTTCGGCACTGTCTGTGACGTCAGCACGTAAAGTGTCATTTTCGCAACGATTTATGAATGAATATGATATAAAAAAGTGAACTTTTTCGCACGTTGTTATAAAAAAAATATTTTGTTGGAAAGGAATAAGATTAGATATTTATCTTTTATACTTTTGCCCGTCAATATGTCTATCCGTAACATCAAAATCCTTATGAGTATTAAAGTAACAGGAAAATAAGCTATTCTAGTTCCTTCATAACTTCTTGTTTTTCTAATACATTTTCTAGGAAGCTAAAGCGAGGTTCAGTGCATGTACCGATATTGCTATTAACCTTTACCTCGTTAAGATCCCTGAATCCCTGAAACATCACCATATACCTTTGGTCCAGCCCCAATCAAAAGTAACTCAATAAACCATTCAATAAAACACCAATCAATTAAATTAAAGTATTTCCGTAACCCAAGTGACAATGAAATTCATGCAAATTCACAAGATAAGGTTGTCTTTCCGAATTTTGTTATCTTAAGAACCTTTAAACGGCACTTAACAATCAACAATTAATTGTTGCATCTTGGTACAATAGCCGGTAACTCATTGAAGGCCGCAAAGTCAATAAACGCTCCTAATTGGACACAGTCTACTTTTCAGGGTCACCACTTTAAATCACACACAAGACAATGAAAGTTAGAATAAGAGGGAAATGCTGTGATCGAAAAGTATTTTCTTTGCCACATTTCTCCGTCTGTATTGAATATTTGCAAGCGGATTTTTTTTTGTGATAAACGTAGCTGACTTACAGGTCCCGACCTTCCTACTTTTTGAAATGGGTTCGAATATTTCTTTTAATTTTCAATAAATAATTTTACATAAAATATTCGAAGGAATTTAAAAAGTGGGAAGATAGAGACCTGTAAGTTATCTACATTTATTATTTAAAAAAACCGTTTGTAAAAATATTCAATACAGCCGGAGAAATGTGGCAGAGAAAATAGGTTTTTTTTCCATTGGATTAACACTGAGGCACTTGAGTTTGGAGACCCGCGATCCAGCGCGCCCATTCCCTCTTAAGGGGGAAGCCCGCTGGACCACGGGTCTCCAAATCAAAGTGTCTGTGTTAATCGAAGGGGAAAAATATTTTTTAAGCCACATTTCTCCGGCCGTGTTATATTTTTACTAATGGTTTTTTATCTGATAAATATAGCTGACTTACAGGTCCTGACAATCCCACCTTTTGAAATTGGTTCGAATATTTTTTTTTAATCTTCAAAAAAAAACTATTTTACACAAAATATTCGAAGCCATTTCAAACAGTGGGATTATAGAGATCTGTAAGTCATTTACATATGTGTAGTAGAATAACATCAACTACACAGAAGAGCTTACATATTCTGTAGATCATTCTAAAAAAGGAGAGGGATTGGACGTCCAATGATTTTAATAAGTTCATATAAAATATTTAAAGTAGTAAAGAAGCCTTTACGGCTATTAAAGAGAGGGCTAAGAAAGACCACTAAAAAGCACACAACCTCACATGTCGAAGTCTAATTAAGAAGTGATTCACAGCTACAGATTATTATTGCTTGTTCTTCGATTGACCAATTAGGGTTCAGCATCGATGATGAGAAAGGTTTAAGTTCAGCTTTAAAAAAATTGCTGACTTAACAGTTTCTGTGGGAACGGTTACGTGGTGCGACTAGATGACGCTGTTGTTAGGGTGTTAACGATATTAAAAAGTGATATTAAGGGTATGTGAAAAAGGTAATTTAAGTTATTAAGTTTAATTGGGGTTAAAAATATAAGTTTTTGAGGGGGCTAAGTTATAATATGTCATATAAGTTTTTGAGGGGGTTAAGTTATAATATAACATAAATCATTTAAAAAAATTGTTTGCAAAAATATTCAATACAGTCGGAGAAATATGGCTTAAAAAATAATTTTTTCCATTGAATTAACACTGAGGCACTTTGGTATGGAGACCCGCGATCGATCGGGCTCATTCGGTTTTAACCTTACCACTGCGATCATCTGATACCGTAAGTGCGGCGAAAATTACCGGAACCATTACATGTTTAAGCATGGCCAACTTCAATAACAAGGCCAGAGAAGCTCTCCCAAACATGAACGTAGACGGAAATTTTGACGTCACTGTTCCCAGTGCCGAAGATCGAAAAAACTAGTTCGGACGCATTCGGAACCCTAAAATTGTGGTCAGCCGTGAACGAGTGGTTCCGAACAGGTTTCGAGACAGGTTGTCTCTATCTTCGGAACAACGTCACTCGGAACGATGACGTCAAAATTTCCGTCCCCGAGCTTGTTTGAGAAAGCTTCTTCGGCCTTAGTAGTTGAGTAGGCCGTGGTTTAAGCTGTAACCGCCTGGCTAAGTGAAACGAAGTAAAGTAAGAGAGAAGCGGTTGTAAAAAAGTGTTGTTGTCTGGGTTTCGGCACCCTTTTTACTTCTGTTTTTAACTTGTTGTGTGTTCGTCATGTGAAATATTTGATGAATCGTTTAATATCTGTTAGTAGTCTTTACTTATGTGTGTCTGCATCTTAAATTCAAGAGAATTGCTTCAGAGCTATTTTATGAGTCTTATTCTATTTACAACATGTTGAGAATTGGCGTCAACATAAGCTATGGGGTCAGCAGGCTGGCTGAAACCCCCTTGTCGAGCAAGGACAGCCCCCCGTTGAGGAAAATTTAAATGACGTCGGCGACAACTAACTTAGGATATTTTTCTTTTATTCTTATGTCATTCTTATCTTCATTTAGTAAGAAAGCATCCTCACCAGGATTCTTGGACATCTCGCAACGAAAAAGGATAATTTCGATGTTTCAGTAGAAAAAAATCGACAAATATGAGTGGCTAGAATACTCAATATTAAAAGACGCAGTCAAGACCCCCTCAAGTCCTGCAGACCGCCTCAAAGTTGGCGAGGGGGTGTACCTGGGCGGAATGGGCGAAGTACGTCGGGAGCTTGCTCCTGGTAGGGTCACCCAAGGCGTGAAGGCCATTCCACTATGCTCAGCTAAGGTCTGCAGGCAAAGGAGCCGAGTCAGTCTTCCACCAATGGTGCTCTAGTCGTTTGACAACGGAAGCTGCACATTTGCCCATCCATGAAGTCTTCTTATCAGAGTATACATGCTGCCTCGGTCGTCGCGCAGTTGAAAAAGGACCGCGGGCCTGGCTTAGGAAGAGGGCCATGCTCGAAAAGTGTGTCACAGTCTCCCAAATCGTTAAAGATCTTACAGTTGAATATCAATGGAATTGCTACTAATGCATCTAGAGTAAAATTGGATCAAGTTTTAGAGTTGGCTCAAGGTCTTGGAGTCCAGATCATTGCTCTACAGGAAACAAAGCTATCTAATAGTACCTCTTTTAAGATCAAAGGGTACAGTATTTTTCGGGCTGATCGGCAATATAGGAATGGAGGAGGACTGGTCTTCCTTATCAGAGACGTGAGTTATGAGAGCATTAATATCAGCCCAGACATTTCTGACAACTCAGGCCTTGAGATACAAGGTATTAGAATCACCTGGAGAGGCAAGCCACTCAATATTCTTAACATGTACCATCCTCCTGACACCACTGGCTTACCTAACAACTTACAGAACTTACTTAATGGAAATACCATCTGCATCGGCGATCTCAACGCTAAACACGCTGTTTGGGGTTGTTCCAGTGACAATACGAGAGGCAGTGAACTTCTCAACCTGATTGATGACAAGGGATTTCTTTTACTTAATGATGGCACTCCCACTCATTCTTCTTTCAGTTACAATACTAGAGAGGCCCTTGATGTCTCCTTTGTTAGCCCTGATATTTTTCCTAGCTGCATTTGGTCAGTCCTTTGCAACATAGGAAGTGACCATCTCCCCATTCTTATCGAATTTAATAAGAGGCAATCCGTGACCTACAGCAATAAGAAAAGATGGAATTTTAGACGAGCAAATTGGAAATTATTCTCCTCACTTGTTGACA
The DNA here is from genome assembly GCA_019343175.1 of Oedothorax gibbosus. Taxonomy (NCBI): domain Eukaryota; kingdom Metazoa; phylum Arthropoda; class Arachnida; order Araneae; family Linyphiidae; genus Oedothorax; species Oedothorax gibbosus. The sequence goes on along the minus strand of CM033270.1, from coordinate 49,298,341 downwards.
AAGAACTTGAAACGAAACATCTCACTGACTGTGTGGAGAAGGATTGGCTTAATTTTAAAAAGATTGTTCTTAAGGCAGCGGGGAAATCTATTCCTAGAGGTAAAATGAAGAAAAAGAGGCCCTTTTTGACTTGTAAATCACCGATGCTCCAGCCCCTGTTGGAGGAGAGAAAAGCTCTTGATGCGGAATTGAAAGTCTCAAATACCAATCAGATTCGGCAAAAACTAAATAAAGTTAACGCTGAAATAAAAATTATGTATGCCCAAATTAAACGGAAGAAATGGAATGACTTATGTTCCAGTCTGGATCCTAGATCCTCTAATGGTGAATTGTGGCGGCTGACGAGGAGTATTGGTGAACAACAACCACAAATGGAAAAGTGTAACACAATTAAGAGTAGTGATGGGAAAATGGCCCAGAATGACATTGAAGCTGCCAACCTCCTGGGACTACATTACCAGAGTACCAGCAGGCTGGATTTCACTGGAGAAGATAGACAAATAAAATATAAAGCCAGTAATCTTGTGCATGGTTGTAGAAGTAGCGCGCCGGATAAAACTAGTTTGTTCACCAAGGCTTTTTCCATGCAAGAACTTACAACTGCGATCAACGAATCTAGCCTAGATAAGTCTCCTGGCCCAGATGGAATTCATGGGCAATTGATAAATCACTTAGGTCAGCCAGGAAGGCTTAGATTTCTGGACATTATAAATGAATCCTGGAACTCAGGGAAGCTACCTCGTGAATGGAGAAGAGCTACTGTTATTCCTGTAAGAAAACCCTCTAAAGAAGCTAGCTCTCCCGAAAGCTATAGACCGATTGCCTGGACTAGCATAGCATGTAAAATTATGGAAAAAATGGTTTTAAAGCGGCTGAATTTCCACTTGAACTCTCACAACCTCCTTCCAAGAGAGCAATTTGGCTTTAGAGAAGGACATAGTACAACAGACCAGGTCCTCTATTTTTGTCAAAGAGTTAGAGACGCCCATAACAAGAAGCCCACAAATCACACCTTATCGGCCTTCCTTGACCTCTCTAAGGCCTTTGACAGAGTCTGGATACAGCGGCTTATAGTCAAACTCTCTGAGACTTTCAGAATAGGTGGTAAGGCTTTGCCTTGGATATATGACTTCTTAAGAAACCGGCTCATTAAGGTGAGTTTTAACAACTCTCTATCTAGAAGCTTCAAACTATATCAAGGAGTTCCTCAGGGTTCGGTTCTAAGCCCAACGCTTTTTATGCTCTTTCTGTCAGGGATCGAGAAAATCATCAACAAAAGGTGTGAAGTAGGTCTCTTCGCAGACGATGTTGTCCTTTGGGACTCTGGCACAGACTTAAAGAGTTGGAAGACAACTTAAATTCTACCCTAGCTGACTTATCGAAATTTGCCAAAACCCACAAATTGAGTTTTAACCCAACGAAGTCTACAGCAAGTTTCTTTACGACCAATAGAAAGCTATACAACTATCATCCAGGTGTTATGTTGGATCAACAGCTTCTTACAGTAGATAAACACCCAAAATACTTGGGATTTGTCTTAGATCCAGAGATAACAAGCAATAAACACATCGATCATCTTGTACTTAAAAGCAGGAAACGACTCAAAATTTTAAAGTACATTTCAGGACGTGACTGGGGAGCTGATGCTGCTACTTTAAGAAATACATACATCTCTCTTATCAGACCCATCCTCGAATATGGATATCCAATCTACTGCTGCGCATCTAACACCAATTTACAAAAACTAGAGCGAGTCCAACTTAGCGCAGCCCGAATCATCACTGGACTACGTAATTCATGCCCCAATGAAATAGTGCTCTACGAGGCTGATCTGCAACCACTAAGCCTCAGAAGAAATGCTTCCTTGGTGAAATACTATGGAAAACTATATAGTCTTGGAGATGGAAATAGAACTTCTGATTATTTGAGAGGCTGGCGTGATGTTCAAAGACTTAAGAGAAACAGTCCATTTTCCTTGGTGACTCGAGCTCAGCTATCAGAAAGAGACGTGGAACAACACCATTTAGTTCAATGCATCGATCCTTCTGATGGTCTTACTAATGTACATTTCCACACAAACCTTCTTGTCCATGTTAACAAGCAGGATGACCTCCCCATTTATCTAAAACAATTGGCACTTGAAATAATTAATAACATCCCAACAGACGCCATTAAAATATACACTGACGGCAGTAAAAACGAGAAGGGTGGAGCTGGAAGTGGAATATTCATCATCTCAAATGGTAACTTTACAAAAACTCAGAGAAGGAATCCTGATGGCTGCTCTGTTTTCCGTAGCGAGCTTATAGCTATAAACGAAAGCCTTGACTATATTGCGACTATTACTCCAGGTAAAGAAATCTGGATTCTAACTGATAGCAGAAGTTCTGTCCAGCACTTGGCTAATTGGTCCGGTGTTAGAGACAAGGTTGGATTTCCTATCCTCAATAAGCTTAAACAACTGTTCATAGATCACCAGATCCACATCCAATGGATCCCATCGCATGTTGATATTGAGGGGAATGAAATAGCAGATGAACTGGCCAAAGCGGGAGCTAGTGAAGTCATGGCTCCACTTGAGCCTCTTACCTACTCAGAGACTTATTCACAAGCCAAGTTGAGGGGAAAAACAATTTGGTCCACTGCCCCAGTGCATCACTGGGCCGTCAACCTGGGGGGTCAACCTGGGCCGTCAACCTGTGCAGGGCCGTCAACCTGGCGGCTCTCTGGTACTTAATTGTGACAGACAAGGACAAACCGCAATTACCCGTTTTCTAAGTGGACACCTCAGAACTATGACCTTCTCAGATGGTTTGAGAACTTTCGACGCATGCACTAAGTGCTCCTCAGAGCAAGCTTCTCCAAACCACATCTTGGAGTGCCTTGGACTCACCCATCATGATATACTCGAAAGACCTTTTTGGTCCTGGACTTCCTCAGGGTTTTTAACTTCATGGACTTAGTCTAGCCCCGCTGGACTTTGGGGATTGGCAACAACAACAGACGCAGTATTCTACAATTATTGCCGGCACTTTGCCGATGAAGGTTAGAGTTTGATCGATTCATGCTGCGACACATTTTGGCAAATTGATTTGAAATTGGAAAAAGTTTTACGAAAAAGATCCAAAAGAAAGTAGTCTTCTGAAAAATTAACTTAATTCTTTTGCACTGCGAAGCTGTTTTGAAAGGCTGTGCAGACACTGCGATGCAAAAGTTTAGACAATGACGTAATTTAGCTGGAAAATTTAAAATTGTGATAGTAGAATTACAAAACATCCCTAAACATATTAAATAAATATTTTGAAATGCTATAATTGAAACATAATTGTTTGATTTGCTATAACAAAATTTATTTTCATAAAATAAAAATTTCTATGATGCAAAAGTTTAGACACAAATACGATATTATGTTAATTTAAAGTAGATAATGGCCTAACTTCGCATTTTTATTGATGAATTGTATTTTTTTATATGATAAATAAAAAAACACGATATCCAGTGAACTAAATAGATTTAATAACAATTTTGGTTCAATTTTACACCAAACAGACAATATAGCCACTTTAAATCTTTATTCAAATCATATTTGCTTCAATTGTACAATTTAACATCTCTAAATACGAACCGAATGCCTACCTTAAAATTTTGCCACGAATTCGTAGATTTAGAAATATGCATTGACCACTTTTCTTGATGAAAAGTGTAGTCTTTCCCATATAAAATCACAAAATAGTGACATATTATACTTTTTTGCACTTTCGTACAATGTAGAGATAGTCACCTTTTCAAAAACGACAAAAAAAGTCTGTCTCATCAACACGTAATTCCCTCCACACCATTACAAACGTTCCACCTTGATGCTAGAGTTTTTGAGGGGGAAAACCGGGGTTTTTCAAAAGCTTATTTTTCAATATGCGGTTAAATAGAACGTGTTTAAATAGCACAAAGAGACCGGTTAAATTGTAACCGGTTCAAAGAAACCGGTTATTTTTCAAGAAATTTCAAACTTCAGTATAAAGAAGGAACTATCGTAATGATGTGGAGTGAATTTACGTTCAAATGACCGACTTTTTTGAGTTTTTGAATAGGTGACTATCTCTGCATTGTACTAAAGTGCAAAAAAAGAACAATCTGTCGCTATTTTGTGATTTTATATGGGAAAGACTGCACTTTTCATCTAGAAAATCGGTCAATGCATGTCTCTAAATCCACGAATTCATGGCAAAAATTTAAGGTGATGGACTGGTAGGCATTCGGTTCATATTTAGAGATGCTAAATTGTACAATCGAAGCACATATGATTTGAATAAAGATTTAAAGGAGCTATATTGTCTGTTTGGTGTAAAATTGAACCAATATTGTTATTAAATCTGTTTAGTTCGCCGGATATCGTGTTTTTTTTAATTTATCATATATAAAAAATACAATTCATCAATAAAAATGCGAAATTAGGTCGTTATCTACTTTAAATTAGCATAATCTCGTATTTGTGTCTAAACTTTTGCATCATAGAAATTTTTATTTTATGAAAATAAATTTTGTTATAACAAATCAAACAATTATGTTTCAATTATAGCATTTCAAAATACTTATTTAATATGATTAGGGGTGTTTTGTAATTCTACTATCACAATTCTAAATTTTACAGCTAAATTACGTCATTGTCTAAACTTTTGCATCGCAGTGTATAAAGATGTATAAAAAAAAAACGGCAATGCTATCATGTGACAAATATTATTATTTTTTAACTTTTCAACCGAGTTACTATTAAAAACAGTTAATAAAGTAAATACGGGCATAAATTTTCATTAATAAAAATTGGGAAAAAATAAAGCTTTTCTTAGTTAAAAAATTAATAAATTTTGAAAAATTTACATTCTTCTTTCATACAAATTTAGTTCCTTATACAATGTATACCGTTCTACTTTTATACAAGTCTAGTTTAAATTTTTTTACCGAAACCTATTTGCATTTCATGCATTTCTGATTGATCTCTTCCATAATTTAACTGCTAATAATTTCAACTTAAAGACTTGTAATTTGTTTTAAAGTACACCTGAGCTCCCCTCTTCGAAGTAGGTCAGTCCCTCCGTCCAAGGCCTGATTTCAGGAGGGGCTGGAGAGCCCAGTCGATTAGGCATTCGCCTAGCATGCGGAAGGTCCCAGGTTCGGGTCCGAGCATCGCCAAAATAACTGCCGACCTATAAACGGCCCGTGAAGCCAAAAATGTAAGACGAATAATATACCCCGTGTGGAGGGGGTGCACGTTAAATATCCTTCAAGTCCTAACGCTGCGTACGATGTCGCCCTGTTGCGTGCCTACTCAGGTGTCGTCTCGTCACTTGACTGTGGTTCTAAAATACGACGCCCGTCGCCAATAGCCCTCGTGTAGCTCTAGTGCGACGATAATCTAAACTAAACCTGATTTCAGGCAGGGAAAACGGGGCAAGTGCCCAGTGCCCTCACTTTAAGGGGGGAGGCAAAATTTCTTCGAGAACATTAATGCTCAATATAACTGCCTTCAAGCTTAAATTTTTTATATAAAGTATGCAAAAAATACATAAATTCATGAATGATCACTATGAAATGATCCTCATGAATCATCACTATGAAATTGTGTATAAACTTATTGAACAAAAAAAAAGAATTCGGGGGTTTTGACCATGCATTCCAAACCAATTACTTCTGCGTGGGTTTTTTTTGGTATGCACCGAAATATAAAAAAATATACACGAATATTTTATAAAGGTATGTTTAGCAAAATTTGTGGTGCCTGGGGCCTCCCTATAGTCGTAAGTTGGGCCCTGCTTGTGTCGGGCAACTCCCTAGCATCACCACTGAGTGTAACAAGCCTTACGTGACAGCTTATCTATCTTAGTGTAACCTCCAATAGACAAGACAATCACGGAAGTTCAGCTTACCGCAGAAAATTTATTAAAGAAAACCCAGAGCCATTTCTGCTTCCCTTGAAATTTTCCGCGTATCTCTTAATGATATTTAGCTGGATCTCTATCATAAAAAGAAATACTTTTCGTTACTTTTAGATCTGTGGAAGTGCAATCTCATTTTTAACCCCTAGCTGGTTCGTATAGAGATTCCTAATGACTGATATCGCTTAATGTTTTGACAAAGGTGTAATTGATACTTGGTGGATTTTATAGGACATGTGTTAGATATTAAACATAATAAAAATTCTGTGGCATGATGCTAAATTAAATGCCGACATGCAGAAATTAGTTTCAATATGTCACACGTTAAGAAATTAGCAAGACAATTTGAAATACAGGGTGACCGTAAAAGAATGTCCGAGTTTCAAATTGTGACCTGACATCACGCCTTGTGATTTCTTCCTTTGGGGCTTCGTAAAAGATCGGGTCTACGTTCCACCCTACCCCACGATTTACCAACCTTGAAAGTTAGAATTGCACAGGCTGTTGCTTCCATTACTGCGGACTTGCTGCAGACAGTATGGGAAGAATTGTGCATTTTCGTTTGGATGTGTGCCGTATCACTAAAGGCGCACGCTTTGAGCACTTATAGGAAAAACTATGTTAGTTTCCCTTCAACGTCATGTATGATTTGTTATAGTTTTAGTATAAAATAAACTCCTGTAATATACCATTAAAACTCGGACATTCTTTTAAGGACACCCTGTATATACAGAGGGTTTTTTAAATGAAAAAGCAGGTTTAACTTTCAACTAAATAAACTATTAATCTAGGTGTTTTGGTCTTTCTGATTCTTTTAAACCTGTGGATATTCTGACCAGATGCACTGTATTGTGATGCAAATAACCATGTATTTCATTAGATTAAAATATTTTGTCCTGAAATATTTTTTTTTTTACTTAAAGAGAGAAAATTTTGAATCAATTACACTCTTAAAACAAAATAGTGAAATCCACTCCTATAGGGGAAGTGCATTTTCGGCACCGGAAAGGAGTGGAAATAACTCAGACTGAGTTAAAACCGCCTCAATTGTTTTTTTAAGAGTGCACTTCTAGAGCACCCCAAAGGAGGGGGGGTTTGGCTGCCGTTCCAGAGACAACCAACACCTTCTTTAGAGAGGGCCTCTGCCCTCAAATAATGACGTGGTTGAAGTAGTTCGACCTAACCAATTACAAAAGCGAAAAGCAATGCCAAGACATAAATTGCTAATATTTTTAGGTAAGTGATTGGACAGAGTGGACTACTCTTCCTACGTCCCAAGTAAAATTGTAGCCCATGCACAGCCCTAGTTTAAAAGGAGGTTTTGGTTGAAGTCCCTAATTGAAGAATGAGGCAAAATTTGTATACCAGGACTCTACAGCACTGTTGCTTCAGCCGTATACACTTGAAGAGTACAGGGGAAGAACCGCTTGATTTATTAGGAGTCGTCCCGTAATTGTGTCTGCTTGGCGGACATTGGTGGCAGGAAACCGGTTTCTCTCTTTCTTCTTCGCTTGGTCCAAGCGTCGGAATCGTGCATCGCGTGAATCTCGATAGGTAAAAAAGTCGTGGTTTAGGACTTTTAAATTAATTTGCTAATCTTAAAATTTCTCTTAATTGTTTTAGAAAAATTCGTAATTTTCAATCAATCGTACTTTATTTTTAAAGCTTAATATGATGATGATGATCACAGTCTTTTGAATAAAACGCGGAACTGAATTTCCGGGTTGCAGTGAGAGAAGATGCACAAGAAAGTGAGAAACTGGTTTCCTTACACCTGTTTGGGCGATTACTCGCTTTCATCGCCAAAGATGCCTGATGAAGTAAGTTTTCTACGAAATTAAGCGGTTTTTCCCCTGTACTCTTTACTTATGATAATTATCTTGTTCTTGAATATAAATAATATGTAATGTTCAAGTAATATACAACGATATTTCTCACATTCTTGCCAATAATTCCGTAGCAACTCCATTTTTGTGTTTTCCTTACTTAAGCTGGTGGTAAAGTTCATCATATTATGATGAATTTCATTACCATGTTTTATTTATTGTTATATACACTCCCCTCTTGGAAAGTTTAGTAGATATCAAGGCCTAATTTCCAAGGGACAATTCGATTAGAAACTATAATTGTGTTGTAAAAAAATGTTGGAAAAAATGAACTTTGAATTTGAGAATAAAGCTATGGTTTTAAATGATCAACACCAAAAAATTGATATTATTTATCATTATATACATTATTGAGTCAAGCAATTAAATTATAACCATTTTAAATATTATATAGTGACGAATAAAGGATAATTTTTTATTTATACCGCAGACAATGATTGAGATTTGAGACGATGATTCATCATTCCAATATAATGAAGATGTGGAGCTAGTAAAAAAAATCAGTGGTTCGGATAGTTGGAGTGATTAGAATGCAGATGCTCATAGTTTGGATAAAGGGAGTTTTACCGTAATTTACTTTGACAAAAAGTATCAAATACACTTCTAGGAAACTAACGCAACGGAAGATCTTTCGAAGATTAGATCTATATCTCATCAGTATTGTCTCTACAGGCAATGTCGTCGCTTGAACTGATTTGATCTACGGTGCAATTCTAAAAGATATGCGCCATTTTTTATTTTTTATTTTTGTCAATGGAGTCACTTGGGGACAATGGAGCAGTTTGACATTTGAACTGATAATTTCGTTGCCATTTTATTGTCAAGGTCGGTTTAAACGTTTTGTCTAGATCGTTATAGATGCTAAATGACTGATGTACAAGAAGAGATTGATTGCAACAAATGTACGCAGATTGTAGTATGTAGTGTAAATGCTACATTTTGCTGGGATATAATTTTTTTTTTGTTCCTGATGGGTGCAAATGTACACTGCTCAAAAGAATTATGGGAGCACTTTGTGTACTTTTGTTTACCCTTTCAGTTCCAACTTCTTATTTGTATTATAGAAATCTATAATTTGTGAAATAGATTCATTATGCATCCAGAATGAAATGGTAAAACCAGGGTGACAAATCTTAATTTTTTAACTAAAATTTAAGGGGGGAAATATTGGAATCATAACTTTTGAATAAATTTTTACAACATTTTTTTCAGAACTTTATTTGTAAAATAAAAGTAAAATCAATTTTTAAACATCTAATAATGCCAGCGCGAAGAATTTAGGTTCAAATTATTTCATAAATTTTATTTTACCATGTTTTTCATATTTTCATTTAATTAAAATAAACAGTATTTAATTCTTCAAAAGACATGATTCTTCCATCTAACGATAAATAATTGCAAGCTCAACTTAGTGAGAAAAAAAATCGGAAGCTGATGACACCAAATGGAATCATTATGGGTGAAAGGGTTTAAACCATGTGTTCCCCTAATTGTTTTGAGCAGTGTATATATGTCTAGAGAATGTAAGCTTCTTAATAATTTATGTATAAGGTAAATAATTGCATTAACTTTAAAACGTAACACAAAAGTGGTTTTGTTAAAGAAAATAAAGAATATAATTTTATTATTAAATGATCATGAAATATTATCAATATATTATTTTAAGTCTACATATATTTCAATGATTTAATGACTATGAATCATAACTGATTTGAATAGTAATTTTTATGACAACTATTATATTTTTCATACTTTATTTTGGTAAATAAAGTATATATATCAATTTTTAAATCGAGTTAGATTGAATACACGCGATAGATATATAGCGTACATATGACTATTCATACAAGTGTTTATTCATATCAATGTTAATGTTCGAGATATAATTTATTGTCACGTAAGATAATCGGCAAAATATAAATTGATTGAGGTTATATTTCTAACAAAAGTTTTACATATATTCATTTATAACGACTAATATAATGCAACCGACTTTCAAACTTATAAAAGAAAATAAAAAATCGGAAGTGATGACACAAATGGAATCATTATGGGTGAAAGGGTTTAAACCATGTGTTCCCCTAATTGTTTTGAGCAGTGTATATATGTCTAGAGAATGTAAGCTTCTTAATAATTTATGTATAAGGTAAATAATTGCATTAACTTTAAAACGTAAAGCCAAAAGGAGTTTGTTATAAAAATATATACTATATAAATATATATATATTTTTTAAAAATTTAAGCTCATGCATCCCGTGCATACTTTTGACAATAAGCTTATTTCTAAGCTGGTACCTAGTTATTTTCCATATCGGTTCTAATTGGACATAGATCTAAAGAACGATTGTAATTTGTTAATCTTCGCTATTATGGTAACATTTGGCATTTTTTCTCTTTATTTGTTTGGTATATACGTAATTTATTTTACTTTGTTAATGGGGTTGTATTTCAAATGGTCGTTAAATTCTACATATGCGTAAAGTTCACCAGGAGGTTTCCATCGCTGTTATAGTGTTTCCTAGAAAGATAATTACCAAATATCGTCCATGCGAAAGGATTATACTCGCCGCCAACCAAATTAGAACACGTTATGGATGGCGGTTTTTCAAAAACCGGTTTTAACAACGTTTAACAACGTCGGTAAAACCGAACCGATTTTATAAAACCGGTTTACACAAAACCGGTTTTTCAATAGCAAAAAACGGTTTTACATTTTTTATTAAAGTTTTTTTTAGTTTCTTATTAATTGAAAAAATCAATTAGTTTGTAAACTTTACTAACAAATTTAGAAAACAACAATTTACACAGTCAATTTTAAATGCTTAAAGTGTTTTGTTGAAAACTAAGTTCTATGTTTTCTTCCTAATTCTTACTTTCTTATTATTTAAAATTATATTACCTTTTTTTATTCCGGTTTTTCTAATCGTTTTGAGTATTTTTATTAAGCTTTGCATTATTCCATCTATATTTCCTTTTCCTTTTTTTTTTTTAAATTCCTTCCATTTGCTATCTATGCCGTTAACATAGTGCAAAACTAACATTTTTTTAAAAAAAAAATTACATAATTTTTAAAAAAAAACGCTGATGGCGGTTTGAGAAAAAAAAAACGATTTCCGGTTTTTAGACGGTTTTCCCCGCAGATGAAAGCCTCCCTCATGATAGCCTCCCCCCTTCCCCAGCCTCATGAAACAACCGGTTTTTCAGTCAGAACCGAGGGCAAAAAACCGGTTTCGGTTATCCATCCCTAAAGGGGTAACAAATAAGGCTGGCGGGAACTATATTTGGGTGTGAGGAATCTTCTGTTAGCATCTCAAACAAACTTGCTACTCATTTATCAATCCTTGAAGGATGAACCGAGTTTCTTAAGAAGCAGGAATTGAACTCTGATTGGAATCTTGGAATTTCCACTCTCTTAAAACAACACCAGCCAGTATTAAACAATATAAAATGGTACTAAAACTAATTTTAGAATAGAATAGTTACATCTAGATTTTTTTTCCTTCGTCACCACAAAAGCTGTTTTGATAGATGTTCTCATTTTTATCGGAAGTTAATTTGGTAACGAAGATGACGTACAGATTGTTGATGATGGCAGTGATATTTTTATAAATATAAATAAGAAACGCTCTTCTAAATAGGAAATACGCTGTTTCACGTGTTGCTGCTGTATTTTTAGATGTATATTTTACGTTTTAATATTAATATTTAAAATTAGAAATGTCGAGTATGGCCTAAACTGAGTGCTTTAAGTTGAGACAAAACCAATTGTACAACTGAGTGTTTCAAGAATTTGATCAAAACAAGAATACCATTCTTAGGCTGGACGCACGCTTGCCGTTTCATGATTCGGATTTCGTCAGGAATTTAGTAAGACTAGCGCAGATGTTCGATTTTTTTAAATTCGGAAATTACACTGCTAGTTATGTTGCCTGATTGACTTTTTCATGGTAGTTCAATCGACGTACAGCGCGTTCTCAGTTTTAAAGAACTATTTAGACGCAATTATTAATTCTGAAAATTCGGATTTGTTTAATGGTAACAGTATTACAAAATCTATATTTTATACCATTGCTTATTCCCCTTTGATGGGAGTCAAAAGACTTAATTCTTCACCATCCATTTAAGAACATAATCCTCCAAAAGTCACCTTGAAACGTCAACTGTGAATATTTATTTTAAGGGCAAAATCTAAATAGAAGCCTTTCTTCTTTCGTACAACACAATGCAGCTAAAATGACCATCAGTCTCCCCTTTAACTTTGGCAAGAGGTCTTGTTGGAGATTTGGATCTGCTAAGTCAATATTGGTAGATCTCCAAGGTCAAGGCGACTGCAATATCATTTGCGTATTGAAATCTTCCTCCTACGGAATCTACATACTAATTTGGGTTGCTAGTTGCTGTTTAATTTTCAGCTTGTCTTTTGAAAGGGGAAAGTAAATATTTGAAAAACAGTTATGGTCTTTTTTGGCTGGAACCCCTGCTGATGTTTTGTAGAATTTTCTTTGGGAGTTGATTTCTATCCTTCAAAAACTATGTTTTTGAGTGCTTCAATAGAGGACTTCCATTTTTAGAGAGATATATTGGGAAAATCAAACAAATACAAAATATTGTTTAAGTTTGTAGAATGATCATATTTTGACCTTTCATTTTTTTTTCAATACAAAAGAATTTAAATAGAAAATAGGGTATTTAAATAGTACAGATACTCGTATTAGTCTGTCCATCTTTACCTCTAATGTGTCCGTTTGCGTCTTTTAAAATTTCTATGTGCATTAAATAAACATAAAAATGACGATTTTTTTTTTGTTTAAGGTGAAGGCACATCATCTATAAGTAAAGACACATCAAAATTCTTTTTTAAGTACTGGTCAAAATTCTTTTTTAAGTACTGGTTGATTGATTATTTTCTCTTGTTGAACCCTTTGAAATGAATTAAGTTTGTTAGATAGAAAAATGCCAATTAACAATGGTACTTTTTGGGATTAACTTAATGGGAAACAAACAAAACCTTAAATTTGGTTATTCAGTATTTGTACGTGAATTTACTTTACTGATGGCATATTAAGTTTATATATAGTAGAAAATATTGATGATAAATTTGTTTTTTGCACAAAGAAATTAAAAAAATTCATTAATTTATATTTAATAAAATCTTGTGGGTCTTTATTTTATCTTGCATTAAAAGTTTAATTTTCTCGTATTTTTAGTGCTGTATAATAATGTTGATGTTTTTATATGCTGTTAATATAAGGAAGTGAGTGATTGGTTGGTTGGTTGGTTGGTTGGTAGACATATATATTCAGGTTCGTGTGCTTGGTCAGCGACCCGCTTATAAACCTTCGTCAAGTAAGACAGACACAACACACAATAAGTGGATCCATCTAATTTTTAGAGACAGAGGCCAACTAGAGGATCCCAGAATTGGCTGTCACCCAGAGGTATTGATTTGGTATGGAACTTAGAGACTTTCGGACCCAAGATTTAACGAGCACGTACTCCGCATATACTCGACAAACACAAACATCCATGCCTTACCGGGATTCGAACCCGAACCCAGAGGCTCCAAGGGCTAGCGCCCTAACCGTTGCGCCGCCGGGTCGGCTAGGAAGTGATAAATCATGCTGCATCATAGGGATGATCTATTGTCAAGAGGTGGAAATTTGGCGTTCTCCCAGAGGAGACATGAAGGCTAGAGCTGCTGCTGATAGCATTTTAAATCTTTTATCATATTCTTATTACACATTCGAAAACAAGTTTCGTTGAATTTTAGCGATTACCCATCTTTGTTTATTGATGCGAAAGTTTAGGCGTCTCTTCCTCAAATTTTAGGAGCCAGGGAGCCCAGTCGTAAAGACCTAGCATGCGAAAGGTCCCAGGTTCGGGCCCAGGTATTTGCCATAATAATTGTCGACCTATAAACAGACTGCAGCTGAAATTTCCGACACATTATGCAACGTGCAGAGAGAGAGAGAGAGTGCATGTTAAATTTGCTCCAAACTGCCGACCCCGCGTGCGATGTCGCCCCTAAAAAGTTGCGTTGGATACGTACACAGGTGTCAGCTCGCCACTTGACTGTGGTTTTTAATTAATACCCTCGTCGCCAATAGGCCTCGTGTAGGGGCCGTGGGGAGTCTAGTGGTTAAGATCTCGGTCTCGGGATCGGAAGGTCCTGTGATCGAGTCTCGACACCTCTGAAGACCCTTTCGAGTATATGCGGAGTACGTGCTCGTTAAATCTGTTGGGTCTGAAAGTCCTGTGGTCGGTCATTGCGCAGTTTACCACGGGTGCAGGTCCCTGGAGACTATTTCCCTCCCCTTCAGGGACATGTCTAAATTGTGGAGGTGGCGATAGATGGCAGCATCTGTCTTGTATGTGTGTGTATGTCGTGTCCGTCCTTCTTGACGATAGTTTATAAGCGGGTCTTTGTGACCAAGCACACAAGCCTGAAAATATGTCTACCAACCAACTCTCGTGTAGCTGAGGTGCGTCGAAAATTCAACCTAACCCTGATCCCTACGTTCGGAATTTGTGCAAAAGCAGTGATCAGAACTGCAGGTAAACTGCAGTAACCACAACAACGAATTGTATCAGTTTTGCTCTGAAATAATCAGTCTGTCAGTGTACTTTCTTACAGGTTAGAGGTATTGAGTGTTTGCAACAATAGTCCAAGTCATTAGCCTAAGATACCCTGCCCACTGCGGCGAACTCCAATAATCTGGATATGTTATGTTCATGATAAGCTAGATCCCAATCAACGAGCTGCCATCGCAATATTACCGCAAAAAAAGACCAAACATGTTCATATCTTCAAAAACGTGAGGGACTTTAAGGTAGTAATAATTTCAAGGGAAGAACATTTTTGCGGTCAACTTCCCTCCCTGAAGGGGGTTTTCCCCGCTAAAGGCCCCTGAGTTATGAAAAAGATGGAGATAGCAAAACCAATACAAAAACCAGTTTGCCAAGTGAAACCATCGATCGCTTTGTAGTAAACCCAAACAAACACTCTCGGCGAATTATTTGATGCGATTCTAAAAAGTTGATTATATTTAAGCTTATTCCATCGACTTGGCGACTCTCTGACTCTGCAATAAAAACTGTGCTTTCAATTTATTTGTGAAGGGAATTATTACCACATTATGTTTTTGTTTTCCAACTGGGCTGTTTTATTGGCGGTTAAGAATTTGCAGACTCGGCATATTCCCCAGAACTGAGAGCCATTTTTTGTGGCACCATCTAGGTGACTCTCGCTATTAATTTGGACGCTCAGATTGCAGTGAATATGAGCTGTTTAAGTATGATGTGCCGTCTGTGGATGTTTATAAGTATGACGAGATTTGATGTTGCCGAGAGAACCCAAGCTAATTGGGTACTCAAGGGCTATTTCACATGCCACATAATCATATGAAATACGTGCCTACGATTTTCCCATCCAGAAATTCAAACGACTCAGCCGAACTCGGGCTTATAATGCGGACACGTAATACCTCTCAGCCAAGTGAGCCGTCCATGTTATGTAAATTCAGGTCTCGTGTTACAGCCTGCAACTGCGCAAACAATCGTTTTTAAAAAATTTATTTAGCGCATTTTAAAGAATAAAATGATGCATTTCAAAGTGAACTAACAGGTTTGTTTAGGCTTACTAGGGTTGCTTGGCGACATTCTGGCGGCTTCACTTTTTTCCGCGCCAAGCATCTTCTACTTAAGGGGGAATGGGCGCGCTGGATCGCGGGTCTCTAAACTCAAGTGCCTCAGTGTTAATCAAATGGAAAAAAAACTATTTTCTCTGTCACATTTCTCCGGCAGTATCGAATATTTTTACAAACGGTTTTTTTTTAAATAATAAATGCAGATAACTTACAGGTCTCTATCTTCCCACTTTTTGAAAATGCTTCGAATATTTTGTGTAAAATTATTTATTGAAAATTTAAAAAAAATATTCGAACCCATTTCAAAAAGTGGGAATTTCGGGACCTATAAGTCAGCTACATTTATCACACAAAAAAATCCGCTTGCAAAAATATTTAATACAGCCGGAGAAATGTGGCAGAGAAAATATTTTTTCTCCATAGGATTAACACTGATGCACTTTGCTTTGGAGACCCCCGGTCCAGCGCGCCCATTCCCCCTTAAATCTATGCTGAGTAAAGAGAGAAAAGGATCCATTGAATAAATAACTAAATGCTCAAAGGGCTTGAGTACTTGGAAGAATTTTCCATTGCCCTTCATCTTCTACTACAATTCCGAAAGAAGTGCAGTGGGAAATTATCCAATGGACTTGACTCCTTTTTTTTTATTTAGCGATTCATACGTTGTTGACGTCACGTTTTACAATATTTTATTTGCGGAGTACCTCAAACTCTATTGTATGGCCTCCGTAATTGTACGATTTGTTGTTGTACGGGATTTGTTTCTTCGGTTTGGGGAAATCCACAATTTCATATAGTTAGAAATGAACACAAAGCAAAAGAACGTGCTTGAAAAACCTACTTAACGTCCTCCTCTCCTCCCTATAAACGTGATGTGGTAAATTATATAATTATTAAGCATTTCTGGATAAACTGGTAACTTTGTAAGTACAAATAAATTATTAAAAATACGGGGAAACCAAACCGCCAATTTTGCATCCGGAGAAACATCTATTTACGTGTTATTCAACGTTATATAATGTTCTCGTGTCAAAAATAAAATGAATTCTTTTTAATACCACAATTATTGTAGATGTTTTAATGATATATTGTCTGAGCATAGCTTTATGAGGCTATAGAAGTCTTTGCAAAAACTAACAGCCGCGACACAATGGGGTTGTTTCGCGTCTTGGATGGGCGATGGCAACAGCTCCAACGGTTTGTTTTCATTTTGTTGTATGGAATTTTGTTTTGGTATTCGAAATTGAGTTTTCTAAGAAAATTTTATTATTGAATTTTTTAAATGCTAACTTCTTGCAGTGCCGGTGGTTGTTCAAAACATTTGTCAAAAAAAGATTGCATTGAAAGAAAAGTGTATTTTTATCTATATCGGTCATTTTGAGAGTGAAACCGAAGCAACGAATGAAATCACAGTACAGATTAAAAAGAAAGAGCGTTCCATCATCTGAAACATTTCCATTGTAGATATTTCAATGATATTTTGTTTGAACATAGCTTTATTAAGCATAGAAATCTTTGCTTTAACTAACAGCCACACCACAATTCGAGATGATTAATTGAAAATATATAGTTAGTACCAAAGAGTTCTATAGTAGGGTATAGACTGAACCTGGAAACAGCACCATGGACCAACACGGAGACGATATAGGGTGGCATGTGGGGCCCAATGGCCGAGTGGTTTGGATCGCAGGCCATAACGCTAGCAGTCCGCGCGCTGTAACACGTGCGGGTTCGATTCCCGCCTTTGCCCTGGGTGTACTTCCTTTCTCAGTATCAAAATTAAAAATTAACTAGCACTTTTGCCACTCTATTCGGTCTCCGTAGTGAGCCATCGCTGCCGATGGCAGCTCAGTACGAGTCGTTCCTCTACCCTACTATAGAACTCTTTGTTTAGTACGTGTAATAGAGAACTAAAGCACTTTTTTCTTGCTTTAAACCACGCATATAGTCCCAAATTTATAAACTATTTTTTTCATTTTTCTGAGACTTTTTAATTTAAATTTGAAATCTATAGTTTCGAAATCAATCTCAAACATTAAGTCACGTGATATTCTCCGAGTGACGTAGTTAGTATATGGTGTATCGATTTGTAAGCAAATCGGCGGCTGTTTCTGCTGTTGAATAAAGAAGAAGTGTTAGAAAGTGTTGAAGTTTGGTAAAGTTGAGTTATTATCATAGGGTACCTGAAAGTATCGCTAAAATACCCTCCAATATTACTTAAATTATAGTTTGAACCCAAATATAACAAACTATATATTTTTTTTTGCAAAATAAATCTTTAAATAATTAATAAAAATCATTTTAAAATGGCTTTTTTTTTTCATCGGTACGTCACGTGATCACAAACACGTCGATTTGGCTGGTCACTAGCATACGTCACTAGTATGTATAAACAAACCGGTGTGATGTTTTTTTGTTTGTAATTAAACTGGTTTTAAACTCACTTACTATTAAAATAAGAATTATATAGATAATGGGTGGAGGTTTTACAGAAGCGGATAGTTCAAATTTGCTTATCAAAGTTTGTTTATAGTTACTAGTGACATCATAGATACCACGTGACAGCCACAAAGCGTTTTCGGGCGTCATTTTTCGTCCTAATTTTAAAATTACTTTTTTCCCCTTTTTATGGGGTATTTGAAAAAAAGAAAAAATACGGGTCTAATATTTTTGGCATAAGAATATTTTAAGCCAATAAAAAAATTTTAGTCAAGTACCCTATTGGGTTTTTTTAAAGTGTAATTTAATCAATTTTTGCATGTATTGTGAAAATACGAAAAAAACTATTTTTGAAAACAAAGATCTTTTTATTAAATGGAAGAAGGGAGCGTACTGGGAATTATTGGAAATCGGATAATTGCAGTACTAATGCGGTCTTTTTTATTACCGAAGGCTTCTTCTTTATGCTATTAACTTGAATATTTGATAGAATGTCAGAAAAGCATAAAATAAATTTAAAGTGTAAAAGCTAAAAAAGTACAAAATATCTAAATCTTTCGTTTCTGTTCTTTTCTTTTTTAATTTAAGATTAAGTGTGGATGTCCTAACTAAATTTTATAGGGTTTTAGTTCTAACTGATAAAAAAAATAATTCAAATGTTCGAAATGGTATTATGTTTGTTAGTTAGTTAGAATTATCGTCGCACTAGAGCTACACGAAGGCTACGGGCGACGTAATTTAGGTATGTTTGTTACATGCCTGTTCTTCACAAGTTAATTTTTTTTATTTGTGTGACCATGAAGTGAAATTCAACCAATCTCAATTCCACCCTTACGTAACCTCTGGCACTTTCAAATCCTAATAACGAAAAAAACTAAAAAAACTCACAAAACCCATCATCAGACATCTTCACCATTTACTTTCCAATCATCACGAAAATTCATCACGACCATTAACGAATAAAGCTTACTCTCTGAAACTAAATGGGCTTTAAACTTTCGATTGCTTAACAATTTTTTTGTTGATACTATGTTTTAAATCACCTAAAAAAATCTAAACCCTTACAAGATATGAAGTCACGCTAACAAAATATTAATTTAACAGATAAGAATACAAATGGTGCAAGTCAACCCAAAATATAAATTCGAAACTACGAATATTGATTTGCACCTAATGTATATATCTTACACATGAGGTTTTTTCAAAGTATTTGTGAGCTATATCGTTCACTATTTAGCTTTTATTTTAAGTTTGCACTTTTCTGCCTTTGTAATGTTCTTACCACTGCATATAAATGTCGTTTCTATGCAAATATTTACCTAAATCGATATCTGTGAGAAAAAAAATAGCATGTTAGTTGAAGGACTCAAAGCTGTTCATTACGACTTAAGTTTGTAAACACTGTTAAAAGTGAAGGTGACACTTGGCATCCCCAGGGGTGAATGGTGGTCTCACGTCTACGCGACTTTAGGGGTGCCATTCTGGCACCCCTAGGCGATTCCCAAGCCCCAAGATTCATCGACCCAAGGCGATTCAAAACCTTGAGGTGACACATGGCACAGCCTTTAACAGTGATACACATTATCTATCTTTTACCCAAGTATCAAGCTCATTGCCGGATTACGGCCTAGGCCTACAAGGCCCGGGCCTGTGGGACCAGTCAGGAAGGGGGCCCTTAAAAAAATAAAATCGCCTGAAAAGAATTACTTAAGATTTTAACATAGGAGATAACAGGCTCAATTCACTCTCAGTAATGTACATAGAGTCAGAAATGATGCAGTCCATTGACCAGGGGTGCCTACAAGGGGGGGTCAACGACGCAGACTGCGTCGTTGAAATTTTTGGGGGGGGTTGAATTTTTTTATAAAAATTATTAATAAACAGCCAATCTTGATTGAAAACTCAGCTAACTCTGATTCTTACTCATTATCTGCCCCCCCCCCCACCCAGCCGATGCAACACCGGGGGGGGGGGGGCTCAGAACTTGTACTCTGGCGAATTTTTATTTGGTTTAAAATAAAACACAAAGTGGCAAGATAATCAAAAGTGGCTCCAATTTTTTTTATATTTTTGCCTTCAAAGAATAGGGATGGGCAACCATAATTCAAAGCAACACCAGGGAAAAAAGGAGTTATAAATTATGTTCGTTGGCGTCTACCAGACGATACGATTTCTGACAATTATTTCCAATAAACAATCCGATCACTGTAACAAAGTGTAAACACTCATAAATCGCACGCAGTTTATAAAACATTTCGCTGAATTGATGACGTTCGCATTATAGTTTGCCAATGGAATCAATGAGATATTCCCGCCATATTTTGCAGCTGGCTCATAAATCTTTCGAACTTAACTTTGTATAACATTTTTACGCATTAATGACCTTCGGATAATATTTTTGACTTTTTCCCGCCAAATTAGACTCGAAGCCAAAATAACTAAATGATTGCTTGAAAATCAGTAGGAAAATACTTGTCGTCTTGTCTCAAATGTGACGGGTCTGGGTAATTGAAGATAATTAAATAGTGCAATTCCGAGTTTCACGGTAAGAATTTTGTTATATTTAACTTTAATTTTTTAAATTTTAGGTTTTTTTTAAGTGAAGCAATCTCTGTAAACCTTATAAAATAATTCTGATGTGTTTGATAATGTCAAATGTGTTGCATTAAATAAAAAGCTATACCAAGATAAACTTTTTTTTATGCATTAAGAAATGAGGTAATGAATTGGAAGCCGTTTTTGAATGGATCACGTGTCCGGCTATTTTTATTGTTTTAAAAAATAATATAATTACATAAATTTTGAGCGGAATTTTTTACCAATTATTTAGATTCCGATAGCTTTGGCTGTAAAGAAAACCTTTTTAAAGGAAAATTAAAAATAGCTTGTAATTCCGTATTATAAAAGATATTCCAAAAGGTGCTTCCCTTTTTCGATTAGGGGCAACTCTGCTTTGACCTATCAGTAGAAAAATATTTAAGAAGAAAGTCAGTACTGGGGTTTTAATTCTTGGGATAAAGTTAAGTTACCCCATTCGATGGTACTTGAAATATCATTTTACTATAAGGTTTTCTATATACACCGTAAAGATGGTTAAGGCTACTTTGGTTAGGTACTCCCATTTGCCCATATAAATAAAAAATCCTCACCGTTTTTTTTTTTTTTTTTTTTTTTTGGGGGGGGGGGGGTAATAATTTTCTAGGGGGGTGCGTCGTTAGCTCTGGGGGGGATCGGCACCTCTGCATTGACTATGATGACGTTATTCGTTCTTTTGCGCAGAAGAAAGTTCGCCGTGTGATTTTATAAATTTTATAGAATAACTATAGGAACATACTGTATTATTCTGATGTTTATTAAAGTCGATTAAAAATTATATGTTCTGTACTTGTATATTTAATTCGCTAAATTTCCAAAATAGCTTCGAGATGGTGGGGGGGGCCCCAAATGTCAAGTGCCTAGGGGCCCTGTGTCTTTAAATCCGGCATTGAATTCAAGCTACTTGGAAGATAGCGAGAAAATGCTTACTACTATACTTGCTAAATGAACCATTTAAATCTTTCCAAGACGTGCTCACCAGTTTTACAAATGTTGATTTACCAGCATCTGAATGTCTTCAACAAAGCGTTGACAAATTAAGATAGTTTCCCATCCTTTTCGTTCATGTAGCCATTTCGATTTAATTCAGTTATTCAAGTTCATAAAACTGGAGGGCTTAGGTTGGAGGGCTTAGGTTTTACTTAAATAGCCGGACCAGAGGACATGATCAGAAATTGAATAAATCATGCTTTAGAAGGGAGATAAGAAAACATTATTTTTACAATAGAGTTGTCAATGAGTGGAATGATTTATCACATTATGTTGTGTATTCGAAGAGAGTAGAAGATTTTAAGAAGAATCTTGATAGTCATTGGAAATTGGTAATGTATTAGATTTATTTTGGACCAACCTTGCTGGGCCTCTGGTCTGTTGTTGGTCGACAATTTTTGTATTTGTATTTGTATAAAACATTGACCAACTTAAACCAAGTTAAGATAGTTTCCCATCATTTTCGTTCATATAGCCATTCGAATCAGTTTCTCAACTTTCTTACGTTTTCTCATAAAGTTTTGGCACAATCCGACTTAAACCAGTCGTCTTCTGGCGTACACAAGTGCACGAAATAAAACTGTGTAATTTTACCATTAACGACATCATTCCTTACTGAGCCAAGGCCAACCTTTTTGTTGACAATTACATAAAAAAAAAGGACCTCGACTTAGATCGCAAGCAGCGAATCTGTTGACCCACTGGCCGGAGATGGGGTCAAACTTGTGTGACCCATCTTGACCCATGTTCGCTGCAGACCGAACCTTGAACCTTCTTCTGCTTGAGTCTAGAGGAGTTCTGACCACTTTTACGCAATGGCTTCGTAATCGTGACATAAGAGCCCCACTGAATGTCACCCATATTCACTGATGCTTCTCTGCGTGTTTGGGATGACCAAGGCTTAACTGATTCTTGAATGGAATCACTTAAAATTGTTAGGCGAATAAGAATTAGATTTAGCATGGCTACACTCTTAAAACAAACGAGCGGTTTTAACTAAGTCTGAGTTAATTTCCTCTCCTTTCCGGTGCCGAAAATGCACTTCCCCTATAGGAGTGGATTCCACTCTTTTTTAAGAGTGTACATTTCTTGCATTTCTCGAATTTTTTGTGCAAACAATTAAATAGGTTCTGGACTATATGTTAAAGTTTCACGCATGCGTACAAAAATATGAAACATATTTCCATATTGAGGACATATTAACGAGGAACCATAGAGCGGGATTACCTACAATATTCTCAGGCTATTGTCTGCTTTAGTAAAAGATAGTTTCCCCGATCTTTCACCCAAAAAATAATACATTTATGAAGTGTCATAATCAATAATGTTTATTTAGTCACATTCTTTACAGCATCCTTGAAAAATAAATATTTTTTTGCAATAACAACACCGATTATGGAAGGAATAGTTGCAAAACTATCATTGTCCAAAGTATCAGTTCATTCACTGGGGGCTGGGGAGCCCAGTCGGTTAGAATGCGAAAGGGCCCAGATTCGGGTCCGGGCATCGCCAAAATAACTGCCGACCTATAAACGGCCCGTGCAGCCAAAAATGTCCGACGAATAATACCCCGTATAGAGGGAGTGCACGTTAAAATACGTTCCAAAAGTCCAAACGCTGCGTACGATGTCGCCCTTAACGGTTGCGTTGGGTGCCAACTCGGATGTCGGCTCGTCACTTGACTGTGGTTCTAAAATACGACGCCCGTCGCCAATAGCCCTCGTGTAGCTCTAGTGCGACGATAATTCAAACTAAACTAAACTAGTTCATTCACTCCCGTTTTTTGATAATGGTCATTTCAACTGAACGAAGTCACCAATGCACGATCATATATCTTAGTTATACTTTGGAAAATGTGAGTTGGGCATCTGCACTCTTCATAAGTGGTTACTCTGCCAAATTTTAAAAAATATATATCTATTTCTGTCCTGGTTTAGGTTATCCAATTAAAAATAAAAAACCCATGGAACCATTTGATAATTGCGAAAATTTAACAGCAGACAAAGGTTGTTCATTCACACAATATAGAAAAAATAATGATCAATTCTTAAAAATAATTTACGACAAAAAAAATTAAATGCAACTCTGTCAAATCAACAACGATACTTGTGTTCAAGGACAGTTTTTAAGGGGAAACTGGGCCGCTGCCCCCTGGGCGCTGGATTTCTTTAAAGGTCAAGACTTTTTTGGCTGTGTTTGGGTTATGTCACGTATTTATATATGATATAATTTCAGAATGTCAAAAGCCTCTGCTTTAATGCCTTTTGAATTGTGATTAAGATATCAACTATGGTTAACTCATGCCTTATGAAATGAAGGGTCATGGCCAAGACGCGTCACAGAGTCCACTTTCGATGTTTTAAGTCATAGATGTTTAAAATTTGTAGAACTTTTCGCTACACTGTTAAGATATTTGGAATGTTCTGTTCACAATACAAATGAACCAAATCCACTTTTTGTCATTTTCGAGTTCGCAGCGCAAATGTAGGCACTAACTACACTGCCCAAAACAGTTAGGGGAGAACTTAAAGTACTTTTGTTAAACCTTTCAGTTCCAACTTTTTATTTTTTATTCTGAAAATCTAAAATTTGTCAAATAGAATCATTATGCATCCAGAATGAAATGGTAAAAAAAACAGAGAATAAAAATCCTAATATTTCAACTAAAATTTGAGGTGGAAAAAATTGGAAGCATAATTTTTGAATAAGTTATAACAATAATTTTTTCACAACTTTATTTGTTAAAAAAAAAAGTTAAAATCTATTTTTAAACATGTAAGAATGCAAGCTTGAAGAATTTAGGGTAAATTTATTTCATAAAATAAAAGATATGATACTTCCATCTAACGATAAATAAGTGCGAGCGGAACTTAGTGAGAAAAAAATCGCAAGCTGATGATTCCAAATGGAATCATTGGGGGTGAAAGGGTTTAAACCATGCTTTCCCCTAATTGTTTTGAGCAGTGTATGTCGATTAATTTTAGTACACTAATGAAAAAGCCCTAGTTCAAAAAATATTTACTAGGCAGCGGAAATTACAAAAATGTTAAGAGGTAATTTTTTTAAAATCTCTAACTTCAAACTTCTGTAGCACAATGAAGCTTTTTATAGACTTAGTTCACTTGTATTTCGAGTACTCCATTAATGGACTTGCTTTTTAGTTTAGTTTGAATTATCGTCGCACTAGAGCTACACGAGGGCTATTGGCGACGGGCGTCGTATTTTAGAACCACAGTCAAGTGACGAGCCGACACCTGAGTAGGCACCCAACGCAACCGTTAAGGGCGACATCGTACGCAGCCTTAGGATTTTGAAGGATATTTAACCTGCTCTCCCTCCACATGGGGGATTATTCGTCGGACATTTTTGGCTGCCCGGGCCGTTTATTGGTCGGCAGTTATTTTGGCGATGCCCGGACCGGACTTGCTTTTTAAGAAAATAAAATCCAATCCAATATCGCGTGTATTTGCTGTCGGGAAATGAGTGATGCGGGTATTAACTATTAGTGATGGGGTATGGACTATCCAGGTTTGAGAAATTTTACCTTCTCATATTATATCTTTTAAGTATGTATTCTATATTTTCACAAAATCTGCAAGTGAAGTAGCATTTCATAAAATTCTATTATTTAAAGTTATATATTGTACCTTAAGAAAAATGCATCGTTTTAAAGCAATATACATTGACAGGAGTTGCTATTTCAAAACTACTTTAGGTACTGGCAATACCTTTCAAAATATCGGGAACTTTTCCATTTCGCGGGCACAAATCTCGCATTTCAAAGTTCCGATATGCTAGTTACTGTTGAGCGATTTCTTGAGAAATCATCTTGTAAAACTAAAGTAGTAACTACTGCAATTAATGATGTCCACAGCGCTTGTGCAACTAGGCGATTTATTAAAGATTGGACTTATATTTAGACGATGAATTATACTTGTTATCGCAGAGCAGTTTTTCCATGTTTTCGTTGTGTGGCGGATCTGGTTTATACATATGCAAATCATTGTACTTCACACTGTTCCTGTAACTGACACTTTCTGTATATAATAACCGTGACTATGTTTGTAAACCCGCTCTGTTTTTATTTTACTTGATATGATTTAGTTTACGAGTAGCTACCTTTTATTTTTATGTTTTGCTGATGTTTGGATGATTATTAAAGTTGTGTTGCGTTCTATGCCTAGTCGTGTTATTCATTAAAACCACAGAACATTTGCGGATAAGAAGCAGGCCGCCTTATTCAGCAAAGCTGTATAAAAACTTATGTAGATCTTTCTAAAAAACTTTATTTAATAGCGTGACAGTATTCACACTAATATATTAACCAATTAAAAACTCATTTGAGAATTACGTTAGTACCTTTCATACTAGCTAAAAAGGTTTATTTTTGAATAAAATTGTCCTACATAATTTGTTCATTTCTACGATCTTAAATTGACTCGAACTATATTTTTTTAATGAACTATAGCAGAAAACTTACTTTTACATTGCAGGTTTTCTTGTCAATAATGTATGGGCAGGGGAGCCCAGTCGGTTAGGCATTTGCCTAGCATGCGAAATGTCCCAAATTCGGGTCCGGGCATCGCCAAAATAACTGCCGACCTATAAACGGCCCGTGCAACCAAAATGTCCGACGAATAATACCCCGTGTAGAGGGAGAGCACGTTAAATATCCTTCAAAGTCCCAATGCTGCGTACGATGTCGCCCTTAAAGGTTGCGTTGGGTGCCTACTCAGTTGTCGGCTCGACTGTGGTTTTAAAATATGACGCCCGTCGCCAATAGCCCTCGTGTAGCTCTAGTGCGACGATGATTCAAACTAAACTAAACTAAACTTGCCAATAATGTTGTTGCCATGTTAAATACCTTGTCATTGTCTAATTTCAACCCCTAATACTTTTCATTCAAGGAAGACCGTTAATGGATTCCGATGTTAAAGAATTTTTAAAAAAAAAACTTGTAGCAAATAACATAATTTTCATTTCTTTAACACATAACAAGCTTAGTGACATTTTCAAAAGTGAAGATTTGGAAATATTTCATTTCTCTTGCCGAAGAATTCAACCTATTTTTTGAAAAGTATGAAATTTGATCGCCGAAGCGGAAACTCTGGCCTTGAACTTTTTACTTTATAAAATGTCTTCTCAAAAATAAAGAAATACATTGTTTTGAAACATAAAATCAATTCGGTTGAGGATTAATTACAATTATTGATAAAAATCAACTGCTATGATCGTTGGTCGTTGATTTTTATTTTGAAGGGCATGTATAAAATGTCATCAGACTTGTTTCATAATAAAACAATTATGTTTTTGGAATTCCTAGTTTTGCAGGGTTTTTTTTATTAAAATGTAGGTCGACAATAAATGTTACAAAACTCTTTTAAAACCTTTGTTTTAGGAAATCAAACAGTTTTTTTTAGAGTTGGAAGTGAAATTCTTAAGTAAAATAACTAGTTTTAGGAGAATTCTTTCGACTTGGAAATTTCTTCAATCGAAGATTATTTCTTTACTAGCGCTTTTACGACCTAATTAATGCCTAATAAATCTTTATAATATTCGAATTCTTTTATAAACCCTTTCTTTTATGAAATCAAACGGTTGTTTAGATTTGGAAGTTGTTGTTAGAAGAAGTAGTTGTTGTTGTCTCCCAGAAGTCCAGGAACAAATTCGGGTCCCATAGAATCTCATAAATCGAGACATTCAAACATTTAAAGAGTTGGAAGTAAAATTCTCAATTAAAATAAAACCTTAGAAGAATTTTTTCGACTTTCCTTTAGGAAATTCCTTCAATCGGAGACTATTTCTTTTCTAAAACTTTTACGACCTACTGTATGCCTAATAAATCTTTATCATACAAAGTCTAAAGTTGGATAGTAACTAATAATATAACGAATACAAATGACAACAACAATTTAACCCTTTCAGTCCCAGTGATGCCATTAGGCATCATGTTTCTGATCATAATTTTAAAAAATAATAGGACTGACATCTATTGGGATTAATAAAAAAAATTCTAATAGAAAAAAGTTTGAAGAATCGAATGATGTGCTTTTTGATATCATAAATGGCTAAAGTCGATCAGAAATTTTTTTCTAAAGTGATGATGCCAAATTGTCATTGGGACTGAAAGGGTTAATGTAAAAGAATTTATCATTAAAATTAACTTCGAATGTGGACGGAACTATAAAAATATTTATACATGCGCCGTAGATGTTATATGGGATTTTCTTGGTCACGTGTAGCGGCTTTTCCCAACTAGGCAGTAGTCCATTTCACGCTAAATCTAGGGAGCGGGCTCTTTCTGCACGGGACTCGCCATTAAAACTAATGAGAAGCAATTACACCTTTCGCAGAGAAATGTTGAAGTTCGGTCTACATTCTGTACGGATTTTATAGATAAATTATTTTCCATTTAATATTTATTGCCGTTTATCGTAGCTATATTCAATTCTATCTTATCTACCCTATCTTATATATAAATTAAAGTCTCATTAGCCTACTTTTCTTTTTTTAATTCGAAAGAATTAAAACAAGAAGTTCATAAAGAACTAAAATAGCCTACTTTCCTGTTACTTAAATACATACTGAAGTTCTAATCGGGAAAAAAAACTAGGTTCCTAAAGTTAATATCATCAACAGCCGTTTCTACACTAGATTTATACACATTAGAAAAAAAATCGAAACACAGCACCCAGCTATAATTTAAACTTCTAAAAGCCAAAATCAACTATTTTCCTTAATATTCGTTCGCAAATTAATTAAATATTATTTATCATCTGCTCGTGATTTATTTGTAGTTCGAAGAATAAATATTTATTAATAACAAAAGTAATGAAACTACTCCGAACTGCATTAAAAAACAAGAAATGTAAATTAAAACTAAGCATAATTGCATGCAAAAGTATGCCTTGCCGCTTTCTTGGTAGATAATTAATGAATAATCAAAGAATCAAATTGTTCTACATTTTATGACGCCATTCCTCAAAATTGAATTTCAATGCTAATTCAATGGGAAATTCGCCGACAGATAGTAGATTTATGTCCGTCCGGACGTACAGACAGACGGACAAAAAGTATGAAAGTTGGGTATCTGAGGTCATAGCTTTCTAACAAAAAAAGAATTTTTAAGATCCGATGATTAGAACCGATTTTGGAAGGGGGGTACAGACAGACAGACAACGGACAGCAGGCGGACAGACAGAAGACAGACATACGAACAGACAGACAGATGGACAGACAGACAGATGGACATCAACCGCATTTCAATACCTACAGGATTTAAATGACTCAAAATTGAATTTCAATGCTAATTCAATGGGAAATTCGCCGACAGATAGTAGATTATGTCCGTCCGGACGTACAGACAGACGGACAAAAAGTATGAAAGTTGGGTATCTGAGGTCATAGCTTTCTAACAAAAAAAGAATTTTTAAGATCCGATGATTAGAACCGATTTGGAAGGGAGGTACAGACAGACAGACAACGGACAGACAGGCGGACAGACAGACGGACAGACATACGAACAGACAGACAGATGGACAGACAGACAGTTGGACATCAACCGCATTTCAATACCTACAGTGATTTAAATTACTCAAAATGAATTTCAATGCTAATTCAATGGGAAATTCGCCGACATATAGTAGATTTATGTCCGTCCGTACGTACAGACAGATGGACAAAAAGTATGAAAGTTGGGTATCTGAGGTCATAGCTTTCTAAAAAAAAAAGAATTTTTAAGATCCGATGATTAGAACCGATTTTGGAAGGGGGGTACAGACAGACAGACAAACGGAAGACAGGCGGACAGGACAGACGGACAGACAGACGGACAGACATACGAACAGACAGACATACGAACAGACAGACAGATGGACAGACATACAGTTGGACATCAACCGCATTTCAATACCTACAGTGATTTAAATGACTCAAAATTGAATTTCAATGCTAATTCAATGGAAATTCGCCGACAGATAGTAGATTTATGTCCGTCCGGACGTACAGACAGACGGACAAAAAGTATGAAAGTTGGGTATCTGTGGTCATAGCTTTCTAACAAAAAAAGAATTTTTAAGATCCGATGATTAGAACTGATTTTGGAAGGGGGGTACGGACGGACAGGACGGACAGACAGACAGACGGACAGACGGACATCGACCGCATGTCAATACCTACTTTTTCATTTTTTTAATTCTTTCGAATTAAAAAAAGAAAAGTAGGCTAAAAAGAAAAGTAGGCTAAAAATGAAAAAGTAGGTATTGACATGCGGTCGATTTCCGTCTGTCCGTCTGTCCGTCCGTACCCCCTTCCAAAATCGGTTCTAATCATCGGATCTTAAAAATTATTTTTTTGTTAGAAAGCTATAACCTCAGATACCCAACTTTCATACTTTTTGTCCGTCTGTCTGTACGTCCGGACGGACATAAATCTACTATCTGTCGGGGAATTTCCCATTGAATTAGCATTGAAATTCAATTTTGAGTCATTTAAATCACTGTAGGTATTGAAATGCGGTTGATGTCCAACTGTCTGTCTGTCCATCTGTCTGTCTGTTCGTATGTCTGTCTGTTCGTATGTCTGTCTCGTCTGTCGTCTGTCGTCGTCTGTCTGTCCGTCTGTCTGTCCGCCTGTCTGTCCGCCTGTCTGTCCGTTTGTCTGTCTGTCTGTACCCCCCTTCCAAAATCGGTTCTAATCATCGGATCTTAAAAATTCTTTTTTTTGTTAGAAAGCTATGACCTCAGATACCCAACTTTCATACTTTTTGTCCGTCTGTCTGTACGTCCGGACGGACATAAATCTACTATCTGTCGGCGAATTTCCCATTGAATTAGCATTGAAATTCAATTTTTAGTCATTTAAGTCACTGTAGGTATTGAAATGCGGTTGATGTCCATCTGTCTGTCTGTTCGTATGTCTGTCTGTCTTTCCGTCTGTCTGTCCGTCCGTCTGTCTGTCTGTCCGTACCCCCCCCCCCCCTTCCAAAATCGGTTCTATCCATCGGATCTTAAAAATTATTTTTTTGTTAGAAAGCTATGACCTCAGATACCTAACTTTCATACTTTTTGTCCGTCTGTCTGTCTGTACGTCCGGACGGACATAAATCTACTATCTGTCGGCGAATTTCCCATTGAATTAGCATTGAAATTCAATTTTGAGTCATTTAAATCACTGTTGCCAAATCAACAATGGCATGAGAAACTTTATTTATTTAAACATATTTGAAGCAAAATAATATTTTCATGAATCAGTTTGGAATGACGTCATAAAATGTAGCACAATTTGATTCCTTGATTATTCATTAATTATCTAACAAGAAAGCGGCAAGGCATACTTTTGCATGCAATTATGCTAAGTTTTAATTTACATTTCTTATTTTTTTAATGCAGTTTGGAGTTTCATTACTTTTGTTATTAATAAATATTTAATTATTCCTCGAACTACAAATAAATCGCGAGCAGACGATAAATAATGTTTAATTGATTTGCGAAATAATATTAAGGAAAATAGTTGATTTTGGCTTTTAGAAGTTTAAATTATTAGCTGGATGCTGTGTTTCGATTTTTTTTCTAATATGTATAAATCTAGTGTAGAAACGGCTGTTGATGATATTTACTGTTAGAAACCTAGTTTTTTCCCGATTAGAACTTCAGTAAGTATTTAAGTAACAGGAAAGAAGGCTATTTTAGTTCTTTATGAACTTCTTGTTTTTTCGTTGTGACGGCATCACGCCTGAACGGCTGGACCGATTTCACTAATTCTTTTTTCGTTGTGTTTGTTATTGTCAGGAGAAGGTTCTTAATGAATGAGTTATTCGAAATTCGAACGGGTGTAGGAGTGCAAAACGTGAGCCGATTTCTCCATAGAAATAGCATTGTAAGATTAGAATTTATACTTTTTATTTCAATTTAAAAGAAATTTCAGCACGTTGAAAGCGAACGAAAATGAGCACGTCACGTGAGTTTAATTTGTAGGATTATTATTTGAATATCAATATTTTATTTATTGAATTGAAATCTTTTGATTTTTTTTGTTTTCGAATTTAATTTAATTGATGTTTATAAATGGTAAGAAGTGAAGATATTACTACAATGTATCATGGCAGTAAAGGCGATTACTATTCTAGATCTGATGAATACTTCTTAGAAATGTTAATTTCCTTTACGTATAGCGTAAAAACTTTGTTTATGAAACGGTCAATTTGGTACAGCTATGATATGGAAAATTGAATGTTGACATTGGCGGCTTTGGCGAAGTTAAAAATTTAGCGCAGGGTAGCTATTCCCATCCAGTTGTATGAGTTAGGGTTAGTTTGAATTATCGTAGCACTAGAGCTATACAAGAGGATATTGGCCACGGGCGTCTTTATTTAGAACTACAGTCATGTGACGAGCCAACACCTAATTAGGCACCCAATGCAACTTTTACATCGTACGCAGCGTCGGGACTTTGAAAAATATTTTGTGTTTGCACTCCCACCACATGGGGTATTACTCTTTGGACATTTTTGGCTGCATTTGCCAAGGATCGATGGATTTTTGATTAACCTTCAATTAGAATTCAATACAATATTCATAGTAATGACAAGACAACGTCTGTCGGGTCAGCTAGTATATTATATTTTTTTGAAATTATATTACAACAGAGGTTCTCAAACTGTTGCTTTAGGCTTTAGGTTACCTTTAAGACAAGATAATGTATTTCCATTTTATTCATTTTTTTCTAAAATAAACTATGTAGGTACCAACTTTAAGACAAAACAAATAAAATTTAGTGGTTTGAATAGGTAGCAGTATATAGCCTATAATAGCCTTTAATACACCGTGGGACAGGCTATACTTTCGCAAAGGGAATCTATTAACAATTTATGACCTCCGTGTTATAAAATTTATAATCCATTCTTAAGAAGACACATTTAATGGAAAACTTTTATTGGGACCTTCTAATGGGTTACATTTCACGGTCATATATAAGTCGTTAGTACTTATTAAATTTTAGTTAAGAGTAATTACTTGATCATATTCTTATTACTATAATTAATATTTGATTATTTAAATTTATATTTGGAAAATATTAATAAAAATCGATTTCGTTAGAATTAGAAATTAGCATCTATTTTAACAGCATTATATTCACGAAAATGAAAAATATTTATTATCTGACATAGTAAAAATTTTACTATGTCAGATAATAAATATTTTTCAACTGACTATAACTGACATTTAATGTCAGTGGGAAAATGAAACTGTTTTAGTGGCGCCATCTACTAGTAAACCGTGATTATACATAAATTCTCGTAATATTTTTTAAGGTATTCAGAGTCAAATCAATTTCTAAAAAATATTATTTATTTAAAAAAATGAATCAATCATAAAGAGTGGTACAAATGTATTTTTTCATTGACATTTACAATTTGTGAATCAAAACTTCTATCTATAACGCAAAATATTTCCATCATGATGGTTAGGATAGGATTTAAAATGTGCTGCTGCCCTCTTGTGAGTAATCTGTAAACTATAAATTCCTTATTTGCATTATTTAAGGAAAATATCCCATTTATTTTTATGCGTATACTAAAAAAATTTCTAACTAAATTTAATTTATTGAATAAATAGGACATTCTTGTTTAATCATTTTAATTCTTATTCAAAGTATTACTTGATTACGATTTAATTCAATTATCGCACATTCCATAAAACAATGTTGTTTTTGAATAAACTCTGTAAAAAATATTTTTGAAGATGTTTAAAATAGTTACTGTACAAAAAAAGTATGTGTAGGTAGGTGCCAAATGGCTTTTGTGTAACTCTTGTGTGACGTTTAACCACCACCGCAAACATTTTTTGAATACTTATAAATTCGATATGGGTTCGTATTGACTTTATACACTGCTAAAACAATTAGGGGAGCACTTTGCGTACTTTTGTTTACCTTTTCAGTTCCAACTTCTTATTTGTTATTATAAAAATCTAAAATTTGTGAAATAGATTCATTATGCATCCAGAATGAAATGGTAAGAAACAGGGGGGGGGGGGATCTTAATTTTTTAACTAAAATTTCAGGGGGGGGGGGGAATTGAAATCATAACTTTTGAATAAATTATACCAATAATTTTTTCAAAAATGTATGTGTAAAAAAAGGTAAAATCAATTTTTAAACATCTAAGAATGCAAGCGAGAAGAATTTAGGATTAATTTATTTTAAATTTTATGGGAGTGAATTTTATTTTACCATGTTTTTGCGATTTTTATTTTGTTAAAACAAACATTATTTAATTCTTCAAAATACACGATTCTTCCATCTAACGACAAATAAGTGCTAGCTCAACTTAGTTTGAAAAAAATCGGAAGCTGGTGATACCAAATGAAATCATTGGGGGTGAAAAGGTTTAAACAATACGTTCCCCTAATTGTTTCGAGCAGTGTAGTTTGAAATAAAACATTGGCCTATTAGAAAGGCATAGTTTTTTTTTACGAAATGTACAAAGTGTATATATTATTGATAAAATTGTTGTATCAAGAGGATACTATTTAACTGATTCTCCAAGCAAGGATGTAGGACAATTTCGAAACTCGTGTAAATAATTCTGGGTGTCGTCGTCAAGATTTGCAATGGGGTTGTTTCACATCGCGAATCAAATTGCGATGGGTGCCTACTCATGTGTCGGCTCGTCAATTGACTGTGGTACTTAATTATGAAGCCCGATCGCCAATAGCACTCGTGAAACGCTAATGTGACGATAATGGTGTTTCACGTCATGTATGGCAACAGCTCCAGCTGTCTTGTTTTCATTTGTTGTCTGATGGAATTAGTTTTCTTGGCATTCGAAAATGAGTTTTCTAAGAATATTTTACTTATTAAATTTTTTAAATGCCAACGTCTTGCTGTACTGTTGGTTGTTCAAAACATTTGTTACAGGAAGCTTGCATGGAAAGAAAAGTTTCTTTTCGTCGATATCGGTCATTTTGAGATTGAGACCGAAGCAAACAATGAAGTTGCAGTAGGAAGAAAAATGAAAACAAGAGCGTTACAAAATCTTAAACATTCCCATTGTAAAAACTTGCCTAATGTGTATTATTTGATGGTGAATAAAATTTGAACACTATTAAAATAAGAAAAATTCAACCACTATTATGCGTGTGTTTCGTATAGCTATATTATGGAAATTAATCCATGCAGTCACTGCATCTCATGGCTTTACAAGAAGAGAAAAATCAAATATTTTTCTTTAACCCTTTCAGTCCCAGTGATGCCATTTGGCATCATCATGTTTCTGATCATAATTTTAAAAAAATAATAGGGCTGACATCTATTGGGATTAATAAAAAATATTCCCTAATAGAAAAAAGTTTGAAGAATCGAATGATGTGCTTTTTGATA
Organism: Oedothorax gibbosus; assembly: GCA_019343175.1. Lineage (NCBI taxonomy): Eukaryota > Metazoa > Arthropoda > Arachnida > Araneae > Linyphiidae > Oedothorax > Oedothorax gibbosus. The sequence goes on along the minus strand of CM033270.1, from coordinate 49,263,475 downwards.
TCAAAAATGGCTATAGGCGATCAAAAAAAAAATTACTAAAATGATGATGCCAAATTGTCATTGGGACTGAAAAGGTTAAATACATTTTAAAAAATAACAATTCGTGTAAAATATTAATATAATATTACTTAAAGAAATTGAGAAATATAGACAGCAACAAACAATAACTAGTAGTTCTGGTTTGTAGTAGTTTTTTTGTCTGCTATATTCTTGCGTATAATAGTGTTGCTATTACAACCACTTTTATATTTAACAACATACCAATGATTAAAAAGATAGTGGATATTTATTTATTAAATATAACTACCACTAAATATATTTTGACAAGTAATTTATCTCCTAACACAATTGATAACTTGACCTCTAGATTGATGCACAGATCTCATCTATAAAACAAAGCAGACTAGAAAACCCCTCCGGAGCGAACAAAAAAAAATGAACACCTGTTTCACTTCCAACTGCAACTTTGGTGTGCTGTGTTATCATTAGCCGTAACAATGCGCATTCCGCGTCAATCCACTCAGGTAGTGTCTGCTGAATCAGTAAAAGGTGCACTTTTTTGCGGAGACATAACAATGCGGTTCGAGTCCAGCCTTGGAAAGCTATCATCTGGAAGTGACACTGGAGAGATACTGATCGGAATGAATGGCAATCGAGAGTGTTGTTCTGTTTGTGTAGTTTATTTTATGACGATTGAAGTTAGATGAAGGTAGCTGGCGAGAAGAAAAACAAGTAGGTTTGTTACAGAATCTGTCACTTAAACCGCTTCCACACAGTATTTGTGCTCAACAAAAACCGCACTATTTATACACCTCTGAAAAAAATTCGCCAAACAGGGCCTTCAGCTTATAATTTATTTCTAATTCAAACTTTTAAATGCCAAAATTAACTATTTTCATTAATCTTCTTTCGCAAATCAATAATTACTCATTATCGTTTGCTGAATTTGTTTGAAATTCGAAAAATAATGATGCAACTTTTTGTAATAAAAATCTTTTAGTTGCCTCAAGTTCCCAAACTCATTAACTTTCTTTCGAAAAAGAGAATAATAAATAATTAGTAAAATTGAGGCTTTAAAAATAAAAACGAACTTTCGCTTATTTTTTTTATTCAAAGTTAGAATTCTCTATGCATCCTTCCTCATACATATATAATGAACCATCAAAAGAACTCTATTGTGATATTACAAAAATCCAAACTAAATTATATCACATAAATAAATATTCTTTCAAGAGTTTTATTTATATTTTGAATAAAGTTTCTCGTTCGTTTGACGAAATGGCAACAGTGAAAATATTGAATAAATAAAAAGGCGCCAAACACAGCATTAATTCTATATTAAACATTTACATGCTAAATTTGGCTAGTTTCATTTATTTTATTTCGAAAATTCAATAATTATTACTTATCGTTTGCAAAAATTAATTTATATTTCAAAGAATAAATATGTTATATTCCTCGCTTTTAAATAAAATGAAAATATTTCATATCAACGTACAAAGAATCTTGTAGTGAAATATATTTGACGTCATTTCAAACTGATCGATGTCGCAAAAATAAATTTATTTTAATATATTGTCTAAAAGAATTAAAGTTTCTCGAGCGATTGTTGCGAATGGCAATGGTGATTTAATTCTAATAAAAATGGCTTTCAATGCTTTTTAATTGAGCATTCAATTTTGCAGTTTTTTAAATAATTGAAGTACTTCGAATTCTTTTCTGTAATTTTCAATGTTTTCTTATTTCGATGCGCTGAATTTTTTTGACGTATCACACTTGTCCGTAGCATTTGTAGTTTGGGCTATGAAAGTGGGTGACGGACAGACAGACAGGCGGACTGAACGATTTTAAATTCCACTTTTTACGTTATAAACGTAGTGTGGAAGCTAAAAAGGAAAGTGGAGCCTTCTGAATTCAAATATTTGTCTCCAGGTATCTGGCATCAATCGTGTTTTTTAAAAATAAGGACTATTTATTCTCCTCCTTTTTATTTTTGAAGAAAAAAATCTGTTGACAATAAAACCTATATGTACATGAGAAACTAATTCTTTAGATATTTACTTACCCAACAAAGGGTTAAATTGAACATTTTTAAACTAGGGGAATGAGGCTGTTCACGTCGTGAATGGCAACAGCTCCAGCGGTCTTGTTTTCATTTTTTGCCTGGAATTACTTTTGTTTTGGTATTCGAAAATAAGTTTTCAAAGATTATTTTACCTATCCCTTTACGACCTGAGCTATGCAGTTATACGGGTATAAAAGAGAATGTTCCAGCTCTTCAAAAATATTGATACTGACGCAGGTGACTTGTATCAGTCGTTTAATTGTATAAAAAATGATGTAGTCTTCGGGAGTTGCTGGCATTTATGTTGTTTAAGGTAACTTTTTCGATAAAACTCTTAACATTTAGTCTCATAACCTTAACACAGCCTTGTGGAAGCTGAAAATGTATGAAAGCCTCTCTTGTGTAAGGGCTATGTCCGTCTGTCTGTCCATCCCCAACTTTCATATCCCAAAATAAAAATGCTGCAGACAAGCTTGATAAGGCAAAAAAAATTCACGGCTGTCAAACTAGAAGTCATTTTTATAGTAAAAAATTCGAAATACTTTAAGTATTTTTTAAAAAAAATTCTCCAAAATGTAAGGATCATTTAAAAAGCGTAATGTTATTTTTAATGGAAGTACATAACCATTGTAATTTAAACATCGCGTAAGACACTTTATTTAAAATAAATAAAAGATTTAAAGGAAAATTATTTTGAGTATATAAATAAATTTGGAATGGACATCGCAATATATATCACAATGAGCTTTGTTCAGAAAGAAGCACAACGCATTCTATTTTTTTTTTAATATTTTTAAAAGCAGACGAAATTTTTCATTTGTATTTAAGAGTTTGTTAATAACTCATGACGTCTCCATTCAAATTATTCCTTTTGGCGAGGTTTTTCATTGTCTTTTGTGTTTTTAAATGATATCTAAAAATCAATTCGTTTAGTTATGTTTTGAAGGTGATAGATAATTCAATGTTGTATGTTGTTATAAAATGTTTTACTTCTAATTTAGTGAGAGCAATATTACATATTCAATATTTACAATACAAATTAATGCAACAACGAAATAAGTATTGAATTTTCGAAGAAAAATGCGTTTAAATGTTTATTATAGAATTAAATGAATGACGCCTGAATTTTGTGTTTAAGAAAGCAATACATTCTATTCTAAATGCTAATATTGTAGAATTTCATAATTATAAGTTTACTATTTTGTAATAAATCGGCTTGTTTTAGGTCTTGAGTGGCAACAGAAACGTTGAATAAAAAATAAATTATTTATCAATTATCAATGTCACGTGAAAACAGAGCACCGATAGCAGCACCGATCAGAGGAACATAAAAACTGAAAGGAACTACGTCACCTGAAATAGGACAATTTACAAATTTACACGCTACTTATAGGACTTAAGGGGGAATGGGCGCGCTGGAACACTGGTCTCCAAACTCAAGTGCTTCAGTGTTAATCCAATAGGGAAAAAATATTTTATTTGCCATATTTCTCTGGCTGTATTGAATATTTTTACAAACGTTTTTTTAAAGATAAATGTACATAACTTACAGGTCTCTATAATCCCGCTTTTGGAAATTGCTTCTAATATTTTGTGTAAAATTATTTATTGAATATTAAAAAAAATATTCGTACCAATTTCAAAAAGTGGGATTGTCGGGACTGTAGTAGCTACATTTATCACAAAACAAGAAAGTTATAAAACAAAATAGCTACTTTCCTGTACTAAATACTTACGAATTTCTAATCGGGAAAAAAACTAGGTCTAAAGTAAATATCATCCACAGCTTTTCTACACTAGATTTATTACACATTGAAAAAAAATCGAAACCCCGCACCCAGCCCATATTAAACTCTAAGTAAATCATATTTCTTAATATTCTTTCGCAAATTAATAAATATTTTATCATTGCCTCGTTGATTTATTGTAGTTCGAAGAATAATTAAATATTTATTAATAACAAAAGTAATGAAACTACTCCGAACGCATTAAAAAATAAAAAGAAATTAAACTAGCATAAATTGCATGCAAAAGTATGCTTGCAGCTTTCTTTGGTGATAATTAATGAATATAAAAAGAATCAAATTGTGCTACATTTTATACGTCATTTCCAAACTGATTCATAAAATATATTTTGTTTCAAATATGTTAAATAAATATTTCATAGCATTGTTGTATTGCAAAAGGATTTAAATGACTACTTAATTGGAATCTTCAATGCTTTTGGAAATTGCGATATATTTTTCGTGTGAAAAAGTATGAGTTGTATCTGAATACTTTTAAAAAAAAATTTTAAGATGTGGATACAATTTTCAAGGTGGTACGCGGAGACAATCATAGCATTCAATACCATTTTTATTTTTTTTAACTTTGATCAAAAAAAAAGTATGGTAAAAAACCGTTGTAAAAATATTCAATACAGCCGGAGAAATGTGTCAAAGAAAATATTTTTCTCTATTGTATTATCACTGAAGCACTTTGCTTTGGAGACCCGCCGTCCAGCGAGCCCATTCCCCCTTAAACTTCATATATTCAAACGATAGTTGGACACATATGCAAATTTGAATTGCCTTTTTGATATTAAGTGCAAAAAAATTCAGATATATTTTTAAATCACATATATTAATCGTGACTGAAGTTAAATTTGTTATAAAAACCTTGTAGAAAAGTTACTTGTTAACACTTGCGCTTAAAAGTACTTTTAAAACTTTCTTTCGGCGCATTCAACTTATTTTTTGTACATGACGTTAAAAAATGCATGCAAAACGAGCGCACAATCTAATTTTTTTTTTCGGGGAAGTAATTTCACCTTTAATCTTAACCGTGTTTGTAAAACAAACACAACCACCTCATTTAAGCATTAGATTCCGCGCTAGTTGCATAAATAAAGGACTTTAATTTCTGATTACTTTTAATTGGAATCATCACTAGTTTTGATTTTGGTCTACTTATTTCGATTTGAAACTTTCAGAGTGCTTTTTTAAACTTTTAAAAGATTTCAATTTTAAATGGAGCAATGGATTAAACTTCTCCTTACCCGTAATCAATTTAAGTTACAAATATTTTTTAATTTTTTTAAGTTATAACTTTTGAGCAAAGAAAACATTTGTGTTTGGTTGAAAAAACGCGTAACTAGAGCTACACGATTGCTATTTGCAACGGGCTACAATTTTAGGGTAACCAGGTGTACTGAATTTCGCAGTACAGTTTAATTTGTTATTCGACTATCTAGCTAAAAATGTGTGCAAACTGTTTTTTAAGTACTGTAAAAGTAATTCATTTGTATTGACTAACCATCTTAAATATACCCCCGACACTTCTGTTGCCATAATAATATTTTTTAATTGTGATTTAATATTTGTTTTTTTTTTGTATTTGTAAATTTACATCATATACTTTTTATGTTCGCCAATATGGTCCTTGTGACTCTTGGTGTTCTGTCTACTGTATAATTACTTTTGTATTTGTTTTTCCCTCAAATTAATATCTGTTATTTTTGTGCAATAAAAAATTAAATAAAAGCAAAAACAACGTAAACGAAAAATATATACTTTATAGAAATTTAATGATTTCATATCGAAAAGTTAATCATTGAAACAAATATGGACGGGCTACGTAATTTTGAAACTCTGTCATGAAAAGAGTCAGACATCTTAGGTGACGCATTGTAAACAGCAGCGTCAAGACTTGAAACCATACAGATGTAATGTGTGCACCTGTCTCATAAACATATTTAATTTTTTTTAAGAGCACGATCCGCTTATAAGATAGCTAAATGTATTACAGTGTCTAATCTTGGAGGATCTTGACATTATTGGTATTACAGAAAGCTGGGCAAATACTGATGATGTACCTGATTTTTTCACCATTAAAGGTTTCAATATTTACCGTCGTGATAGACTCAACAAAAAAGGGGTTCAGGTGTTGTTGTATGTTAGAAGCAACTTGAATTGCAGAGAGTTCAACTTCAAGTGTGATACTCAAGGTATTGACTCTGTATGGGTTAAGTTGACTTATGTGAATGGTAACCATCTGGTTATAGGTAATGTGTATAGACCACCCAACAGTAATGTGGAGCATGATACCATGCTGTATAACCATCATAAGAGAGATTTGTCACAAAAATGAAATTGTTATTATGGGGGATTTCAATTTTCCAAACATTAACTGGGACAATAATGTGATTGTAAAAGGATAGGGTTTAGATTTCTGGATGTTTTAGATGAGTGCTTTTTGTATCAGTTAGTTAGAGAGTGTACTAGAGATAATGCTATTCTGGATTTAGTTTTAAGCAGCTGTGAAAACAGAGTTCATAACCTTATTGTCAGTGATCACTTAGGGGAGAGTGATCATAATAGTATTAAATTTGATATTATTTTTCATGTTATACAGATTAATAGTATAAGAGTCATCCCATGTTTCAGAGATCTTAATTTTGACAATTTGAGACATGATGTAGCTTTAGCTTTTGATTAAGGGCTGGAAGGTACCCATACTCTTGAGCTATGGAATGAGTTCAAGGAAAAACTAAATAATGTGGTGAAAAAGCATGTTAAATTCAAGCGTAAAAGTTCACAAAGGAAATTGTATCCTATGTGGTTTTCCAAGGATATTAAAAAGTCCCTTAGGTCAAAGCAGAAGGCTTACAAAAATGTTAAACAAATTGGTAGAGAGGTTGATCAGGAAGCATAAAGAATTGTTCGGAGAGAGTTTAAGAATCTTAGTAGAAAACACAAATCTGCAATAGAAGAGAATCTAGCTAGGGGTATTAAAGATAACCCTAAGGATTTTTTTGCTTATGCTAGAGGTAATGTAAAACAGGGTGGACCATTTAAAGATAGTCAAGGACAGTTAATCCATGACGACATGAAAATGGCAAATCTTTTGAATAACTTTTTTATAAGTGTTTTTAATAAAGATTTTAAAAATGTGCATGTTTCAAGGGAAGCAACTGAAGGACAGGAATGTATTGAGTGTGATTTTTCTAAAGAGGAGGTTATTCGTCTATTAAAAACTATGAAACCTAACAAAGCACCTGGGCCTGATGATATTTATCCTAAAAGTTTAGTTGAATGTGCAGAAGAGTTGGGGGATGCAGTTCTGACTATTTATAGGTCATCATTTATTTCTGGACAGGTGCCAGCAGACTGGAAATTGGCAAATGTTACTCCATTGTACAAGAAAGGGCCTAAATTTGATCCGGGTAATTACAGACCAGTTAGTCTTACATGGGAGAAGAAGTAGGTAAGGAATAGGTTGGAATGAAGTAGTAAGAGGAGTACCTCAGGGCTCTGTACTAGGGTCAATTTTATTAATTATGTTTATTGAGGATATCAGCTGGGGGTTGAATAGCAAGTTAAGTATGTTTGAAGATGACTTAAAAGTGAGGAGTACAGTAAATTCTGTTGAGCAAATCGAGAAGTTACAAAATGATCTTATGAAAATAACTTAATGGGCTTCAAGGTGGGGCATGTCATTTAGCGTTAACAAATGTCAAACCTTGCATTTGGGTAAGAACAATGTTAATCATTCTTATGCTTTACAGGGAGAAAATATCCAAGATAGTGAGTTTGTTAGAGATTTAGGAGTTTTGGTGAGCAATGGTTTCAAAATGAGTAAACAGTGTGTTGAGGCAAGTAAGAAAGCCAATCGAATGTTGGGATATATTAGAAAAAGTATCACTTCTAAATCTAAGGAGATTATTTTGCCATTGTATAGGGGATTGGTAAGGCCACATCTGGAATATGCTGTTCAGTTTTGGTCTCCCTTCCTCAGAAAAGATATAGAGTTGCTTAAAAAAGTTCAGCATAGGGCTACAAAAATTATTAAGGGTCTATCTGGTATTGATTATGATAACAGATTAAGATCTTTAAACATGTATTCCCTGGAAAATAGGAGAGCTAGGGGTGATTTAATACAGTTATTCAAGTTCATAAAACAGAGAGACATGGAGGGCTTAGGTTTTACCTTAAATAGCCGGACCAGAGGACATGATCAGAAATTGAATAAATCGTGTTTTAGAAGGGAGGTAAGATAACATTATTTTTACAATAGAGCTATCAATGAGTGGAATGCTTTACCAGATTATGTTGTGCATTCGAAGAGAGTAGAAGATTTTAAGAAGAAACTTGATAGTCATTGGAAACTGTAATGTATTAGATTTATTTTGGACCAACCTTGCTGGGCCTCTGGCCTGTTGTTGGTCGACAATTTTTGTATTTGTATTTGTAATCCATTAACGACCAAAACATGCCAAAATTTGCCATGCGAAAATGAACTTTCTTCTTAAGTTTATCTAAATAAACAAAATATGAGACAAATGAATAGTCCTGATACATTTATGCAGAACAAATTAAGGGTCTTGTATGCCAACAGATCTCTATACAATTCCAATGGGGAAACTTTTTACCATATTTTTTTTTTTAAAGAATACGACATGTACCCACGAAAACTTACCAAAAAATACAGAATAAAGTTATTTTGCATTAAAATAATTAACAAGTATAATTTTAAAGATATTATTTAGTTATAATAAAACAAATTTTTTTGTTTAGATATTTACATCCCGTTAGTGCCGCCATCTGTAGTTTGTGAATAATTACTAAAATTTTGTTTTAATTATAACTAATTAATATCTTTGCCATTATACTTATTAATTATTTTAATGGCAAAATAATTTTCTTCTGTATTTTTAGTAAGGTTTCGTGAGTAGATGTCGTATTCCTTTTTTTAAAAAACAGAGTCAAGTTTCCCCATTGGAATCGTATAGAGATCTGTTATCATACAACTTAAGGGGGAATGGGCGCGCTGGACCGCGAGTTTCCAAACTCAAGTGCCTCATTGTTAATCCAATGTTGATGAAACTATTTTCTCTGCCACATTTCTCCGGCTGTATTGAATATTTTTACAAACGGGTTTTTTTTTAATAATAAATGTAGATAACTTACAGGTCTCTATCTTTCCACTTTTTGAAATTGCTTCGAATATTTTGTGTAAAATTATTTATTGAAAATTAAAAAAAAAATATTCGAACCCATTTCAAAAAGTGGGAAGGTCGGGACCTTTAAGTCAGCTACATTTATCACATAAAAAAATCTGCTTGTAAAAATATTCAATACAGCCGGAGAAATTTGGCAGAGAAAATATTGTTTTCGCCATAGGATGCACTTTGCTTTGGAGACCTCCGGTCCAGCGCGCCCATTCCCCCTTAAGTTACACTGAAAAAAATTTTAAATAACTTAAATTTAACGTTTTTATTCGTAAGTGTAGGCGTTAATGGTCATCACAAAGTCGTTTTTGATGGATATAAACTGCCTCTGTGGATGGGTTTTTGCATCTGTTTAGTGTCAAATGATCCGAACGACCTTCTAAGTCTATTCATATTGATTTCCGTTGCATGTATTCAATGTCACTGGGATCAATATGTGCGTGTCAGTTCTTAAATGGTAAAAACTTAGGAATTCTATTGAGTTTATAAAATGGATGTTTCTTTTGAAAGGGATTGTTGTAATATATAGTTACAATGTTTTATTTTGCGTTGATAGAATACATACATTTAACGTTAATTTTTTTTTGTAATTTTTAAAGTCGAGCTACCACGCATAATATTAAATGGTTTCCTATTTATTTAAATGCAGTTATCTTTACAAAATAAAATTTAATTTGTACCATTATATTCTTGTACCATTTTATTCATAATCATTAAATTGTAAACAAGCATAATTATTGTACATTTAACAAGTTTTTTTACTATTTTGAAATTGCAAAATAATTTAAATTAGAAATTAATTACCGGTAGCGAGAGCCACCTACATGGTGCCACAAAGAAATTGCCCTCAGTTCTAAGGAAAATGCTGAGTCTACAAAGGCTTAACAGCCAAAAAAGCAGCCTCGTTGGAAAAAAGAAATTAAGTACCCATTATTTAAGTAGTGCATAGTTACAATAATTTAACAGTGTTTTAAATGCAATATTTTGTAATAATGAATAATAATGTGTTTTTAATTGCTCATTTAATAAGTTGAATCTGGTTGGTTGGTTGGTTGGTTGACATATATTTTCAGGCTTGTGTGCTTGGTCACAAAGACCCGCTTATAAACCTTCGTCAAGAAGGATGGACACGACATACACACACATACAAGACAGATGCTGCCATCTATCGCCACCTCCACAATTTAGACATGTCCTTGAAGGGGAGGGAAATAGTCTCCAGGGACCTGTGTACCCGTGGGAAACTGCGCAATGACCGCCCACAGGACTTTCGGACCCAACAAATTTAACGGGCACGTACTCCGCATATACTCGACAAACTCAAACATCCATGCCTTACCGGGATTCGAACCCGAACCCAGAGGCTCCAAAGGCTAGCTCCCTAACAGTTGCGCCGCCGGGTTGGCATTGAATCTGGTGTGCATGAAGGACTTTCTCTGAAGGTCCGGTCCATAAAATGAATTAACTTCTTCCTTTCCTTAAACAGTTAAATTTAAAAATATTTTTTAATTTGTTAAATGTAAATTATAACCTTTGAGTAGAACAGAACTTGTAGGGCCGTAGTGAGCCTAGTGGTCAGCGTCTCGGTCTCGGGATCGGAAGGTCCTGCGATCGAGTCCCGGTACCACTGAAGACCTACCGAGTATATGCGGAGTACGTGCTCGTTAAATCTGTTGGGTCCGAAAGTCCTCTAAGTTCCCATACCAAATCAATACCTCTGGGGTGACAAGCCAATTCTGGGGATCCTCTAGTTGGCCTCTGTCTCTAAAAATTAGATGGATCCACTTATGTGTGTGTGTTGTCTGTTGTGTCTGTCTTACTTGACGAAGGTTTATAAGCGGGTCGCTGACCAAGCACACAAACCTGAATATATATGTCTACCAACCAACCAACCAACAGAACTTGTTTTATCTAGACTTTGGTTTGGTTGAACTAGAGCTACACGATTAGTATTTGCAATGGACTTAGTAAATGCGACCGAAGCCGGACACCCGGAGACAACTATTTGGCTTCTTCAACTTCTCGGTTTTCGCCCCTTGTAACGATTCATCAAGACTCATTTAGAACTTTATTGCTATCAATTAGAGATAAAGTTCTAAACGTGGTACCAAATGACGTAACTTTTTGGTACTGTTCTTAAGCTCCGTTATTTTGCTGGAGCCAGACTAGTCGCTATTTTTGGGATCCGTTGGCATTAATTGGAACAGTTGTTAAATATATATTTCCATCGTTGTATTTTTTTAAAGTTTGATGTTTCCTTTCATAGTTTTTTTTTAAAATTAATTTAAAATTAAGTGTCATCTGATGCCTGCTTCACCCCAACTCATCGCTTGCAGATTTTCGTGATGGCCCACTACTGGTGCGTGACTTTGCTGGAATTCATGGCCACATGGATTTGATCTAGCAGCTGCTATTTTCTGAAGGATCGTACGCAGCAACAACAAAGTTTAAAGAACAATGATAAAGCGAAAAATCCAACAGTAAACTTTTATATTTTTCAATATTTATCTGTTATTTGATAACTTTCATCACCAAATAACTATTCGTCATCACAAAACTAAATCCATTTGTAACCGTTCAGGAAACATTACCTGCATTTCTTAAATATTCCGTCATTTTACTTCTTAAATTACATGACTTTGTACAAATATATGTGCAGTATTTTAACTATAACGAGCTTCATTCCACGTGTAGCACCTAAATGCACCAAATGTATCCAACGTATCAACTTCACTTCGATTCCAATTGAAGATTAAGTACTACTATCAATATCTTAGTGTAGATAAAGTACTATTATGGTGATCAGCACAAATTAGCCCACGTGACTGTATATGTAATTTGTCACTGACAGTCCAGTATTGGGTTTGCACGTAAGAGATTCTGGGATCGAAACCGGCTTGGCTTGTACCACTTTACTATCACTAATCAAAATGTAGATGTGCAGCTGCACAAAAAAAAAAGTTGCCACTAGTGATTGTTTCGGCCGTTACTCATCTTCGAGAATCAAGCCTTTTAATTTTTCTTGATCCACAATATCCTGAGTTGATAGCATGACCCGAAATTTGCATAAAAGTCCGTCTTCATATTAAAAAATGATATTATATTTCAAGATGTTCAATAGCAGAACCCAATTTTAAGATCATAACCAAATGTATGACAAATTTTAACACGAAGTACCAAGTTTACCCAACTGTTGTTACTTATCCTCCTTGTCTTTGTAGGTAGTCGAGGACTAGAACAGGATAGTAATATACACTGGGAATAAAGCACATCTGCGAATAAAGGTGTATAAAACCAATCGAAGTTCGTCGCTATGTTCAGCAGCGTCTATGTGCTGCTATCATGACAGGTTATGAAAATTGAAGGGATTTTGAAAGTATCAGGGGTTGATAAATGGAATTCCATATCCATGCATATCCGATGTGGGGATGAATTTTGGATTTTCACTTACGACAATTTCCCGAGTGTACCATGAATATCGATAATCCAGTAAAACATCAAATCTACGACATAGCTTTGACCTTAAAAACATCGTGCAAAGCCGGGTCCATTGACAACTGATCATTAAATGTTATTAAACGTCTATATCGATTCTATGTCGTACAAGTGTCGACTTGTTAACCATTTAATGAATATTCACCGATATGGGCTTCTGGAGCCGTATATATCACGTATCCGCAATATATCATGTTTAATGATTTTCGTCCGTCGTCGATGATCCGTTTTGACATGATCTTTTTTAGGCCGAAGCTGTGCTGTAGTTTTAACGTTTTACTGGATTGTCGATATTCATGGTACACTCGTGAAATTGTCGTACGGAAAAATCCAAAATTCATCTCCACCTCGGAGATGCATGGATATGGAATTCCATTTCTCAACCCCCGATACTTTCATAATCCCTTCGATTTTCATAACCTGTCGTGATAGCAGCACATAGACGCTGCTGAACATAGCGACAAACTTCGATTGGTTTTATACACCTTTATTCGCAGATGCATGCCTATACCATTTATTTTGGCTCTTCAGTGTAGATAGTAGATGGTTGTTAACCTTTAAGCATTATTAGTTAGTGACATAGAATATTTAGCTGTTGTTATGTTAAATGAGTTGCACATAAACTGCCCCACGCGCTAATTTAGATACGAAAAAGATTTTTTTATAATTGCGTGTAAAAAATCCGATTTTTACACTATATTTTTAATATCAGACGCGTGCGAAAAGTTATACTTTTTAGAAACAGTGATAAAAAAAATACTCTTTTTCACCCAAAAGCAGTGAAAAAAAGTACTTTTTTTCACTCTTTTCATAAGATGCCAACATTTCAAGTAAAATTTCTATTTCATAATATTCATAAAATCCAGAAATTTATTGATCTGCTTTATTTATAAATATTATGCGCGTGAATGTTATTATTTTTTTTTAATTTTTGAATCAGTATCCATGCTCAAATGTTTGACTTTAAACTAAACAAGAAGTTCATAAAGAACTAAAATAGCCTACTTTCCTGTTACTTAAATACTTACTGAAGTTCTAATTGGGAAAAAAAACTAGGTTCCTAAAGTAAATATCATCAACAGCCGTTTCTACACTAGATTTATACACATTAGAAAAAAAAATCGAAACACAGCACCCAGCTATAATTTAAACTTCTAAAAGCCAAAATCAACTATTTTCCTTAATATTCTTTCGTAAATTAATTAAATATAATTTATCATCTGCTCGTGATTTATTTGTAGTTCGAAGAATAATTTATTGATAACAAAAGTAATAAAACTACTCCGAACTGCATTAAAAAATAAGAAATGTAAATTAAAACTAAGCATAATTGCATGCAAAAGTATGCCTTGCCGCTTTCTTGGTAGATAATTAATGAATAATCAAAGAATCAAATTGTGCTACATTTTATGACGTCATTCCAAACTGATTCATGAAAATATTATTTTGCTTCAAATATGTTTAAATAAATAAAGTTTCTCATGCCATTGTTGATTTGGCAACAGTGATTTAAATGACTCAAAATTGAATTTCAATGCTAATTCAATGGGAAATTTGCCGAAAGATAGATTTATGTCCGTCCGGACGTACAGACAGACGGACAAAAAGTATGAAAGTTGGGTATCTGAGGTCATAGCTTTCTAACAAAAAAAGAATTTTTAAGATCCGAGGGATAGAACCGATTTTGGAAGAGGGATACGGACAGACGAACAGACAGACAGACGGAAAGACCGACATACATACGAACAGACAGATGGACATCAATCGCATTTCAATACCTACAGTGATTTAAATGACTCAAAATTGAATTTCAATGCTAATTCAATGGGAAATTCGCCGACAGATAGTTGATTTACGTCCGTCCGGACGTACAGACAGACGGACAAAAAGTATGAAAGTTGGGTATCTGAGGTCATAGCTTTCTAACAAAAAAAGAATTTTTAAGATCCGATGGATAGAACCGATTTTGGAAGGGGGGTACGGACAGACAGACAGACAGACAGACAGACGGACATCGACCGCATGTCAATACCTACTTTTTCATTTTTTTAATTCTTTCGAATTAAAAAAAGAAAAGTAGGCTAAAAATAAGTTTGCCTTTTGTAGTTCCAGAGATTTATCGATGCCGATCTTCTTTACGTGAAAAAATTTAGCACGTGAATTATTTTTGAACCAATGAGATTTGATTTTTTTTCACGTAATTATAAAAAATAGTGTATGAAACACGTGTGAAAAGTTAACTTTTTAAAACACGTGTCATTATTTAATCATTAATAAAATCCACTAGTTTTAAAAAGTGTTACTTTTCACACTTGTTGCATAAATAACTATTTTAGTGAGTTGTATTTATAATTGTCCAAACGAAATATGCATACACTTTTCTGGTGTTTAAAACTTTTTTTTAAATAATTACAAATTTTTTTTAAAAAATATCTGAATAGTAACCTCGGAATTAAGTTTAATAAGTTCATTTTTTATAACATAAGACCTTGAACTTGCTTGTGTTTTGCGACAGATTCTGATATTTCCAACTCAGCATGACACAGACACAAAGGTACACACTTATTTTCATAAGTTTCTAGACTTTAATTTCAGAAGTCTGGATCGATTACGCAAAAGCCGATGACCGATTCAGGTTTATTAGTGATAATAGAAATTATTTTTATCAAATGGAGGATTTAGAATAAATGTGAACCAAGTCAACCTTTCGTCATTTTCGAATTAGCAGCTCAATTGCATGCTCTAGAACAAGGGTTCCCAACCGGTGGTACGCGTACCACTGGTGGTAATTTCAGGTGGTACGCGTGAGTGATGTGAGCAACATGATGCTATTAGTAGCTTCTGTAAGCATGGGCAGTGAGCACTCAAACATATTACTCATTATTTTAAACGTTAACATTATTGAAAGAGAAACCTTTAATTAACTTCTGGATCGGATGTAAAACCTAGTACCCTTTGACCTTCCGTCAATCTATGCTATTTTTGATGTCATTCGTTACAAGTTAAGAGTGGATTTTCTGAACTCTTGTACATAAAAAATATAGATCTATAGGTAATAAATAAAACTGTTAATTAATACCATTTTAATCTTTTTATTTCTCCTTTATTATAAGCATGTTATAAATAAATAAACAAATACCTAACCACTAAATATGAAGTTTTCCCAGGAATTTAAATCAAAAAGCAGTTGAACACTTTTAGAAGAGTAAATATTATACGCTTAATAAAGTATTTTGGTCTGGTGGTACGCCCAAATTTCTCAAAAAGTCAAGTGGTACGCAGGTGCAAAAAGGTTGGGAACCCCTGCTCTAGAATATCAGTCTGCTATGTAGAATATCAGTGCAATTATGAAATATTCCTAGTTCCGATAATAAACGCTAGAAACTATTTTTTTTAGAAAAGTTAAGAGGTAATTTTGTTATAAAGCTTCAACTTTAAACCTCTGTAAAACGAAAAAGTTTTTTATGGAATTGTTTCACTTGTATTCTGAGCCTATCCAAATATTGATATTACACCTAATTAATGGCAATGACTAGAATATTTAGTTTTATTGGATTTATTTATCTATAATCCCTTAAGAGTTGAAATCCTTTTAATTGGGTGTTTATCTTACGCTCCTGTAACAACACTATTTTAACCTTCTGAAAGATACAGGTGTATAAACCATTCCCCTGACTGTCAGGTTTTCCAGCAACAAACACAATTTTTAAAAACTTGCAAATTTTACAATTTCACTAAATTTTAAGCTTTAAAACAGAGAGCAGTCATTTATATACAACTGCCACAGAAATAAAATTTTAAAGAAATTAAAGTTTTCGCCAAAAATTAGAATTTGAATTTGCAGTGGAAACAAGATTACATTTCAGCAAAATTGCGCATCATCAGAGGGTTTAAACATTAAGCTCTAAAATGATTTGATGGAAGACATAAAAGCACTTCAGCTTTTTATGATTCAGTCATTTATTTCTATAAAAATGAAAGAGTACTTGCGTCAACCTTAGAGATAGTAATACCGTGCTTGAATATTTTTGCAAGCGGATTTGTTTGTGTGATAAATGTAGCTGACTTACAGGTCCCGACCTTTCCACTTTTTAAAAATTGGTTCGAATATTTTTTTAATTTTTAATGAATAATTTTACACAAAATATTCGAAGCAATTTCAAAAAGTGGGAAGATAGAGACCTGTAAGTTATCTACATTTATTATTTAAAAAAAAAACGTTTGTACAAATATTCACACACTTTCTATAGAAGAAACGTCATGACGAACCAAGAGGGAACTTGTTGCCAAAGCAGCTTCCCTTTTCAGGTCGGTTCGAAGGGTTTCGTAGAATAAAACAGTAATAAAATTGCGCGTAAAGTACAAAATTTTTAGCTCTGTGAAAATTTTTTAGGCATTGAGTATACTTTTGCGACTCATGAACTAGGATCCGTTTTTGGGCAGTTCTATTTTTCTTAATGTCAGTCAAATTTTCTCAGTAAACACTTATAACTGACCAAAAATTAAGGATCAGTAATTAAAATAATAAAAATAACTAATTAAAAAATAAAGTTAAATTTTTAATAGTTATTTTTCATTTTAAAGCACAAATTTACAATATTTTTCAATTATGTATTAAAAAGAAATATTTATCCTAATTATATAATTAATCATTAAAAAAGACGAAATACAATTTTAAATATATTCAAACATATATCTTTTCAAAAACATACTTAAAAAACAATGATGAGTTGATTAACGGTCTATTTACAAGTGTTTAATAAAGAAATTTAGTTTGACATTAGAAAACGTTCTAATAGAAATATAATCCCCCCCCCGCAAAACAATAACACCAAAAAAAATGTATATATTTAGGGGTAAAGACTTTAAATTTCATAAAGTTCATGTGCCCGTCTCAGCAAATATTAAACGTTATTATTTTTTTTAAAATTGCTTTGAACATATCATTTTTAAATTTCCTGTACATTAAGAGGGACTGTCAGTCCCATAGAGCTAATGCATTAGTTTTGAAATCAC
This sequence comes from Oedothorax gibbosus, assembly GCA_019343175.1. Classification (NCBI taxonomy): domain Eukaryota; kingdom Metazoa; phylum Arthropoda; class Arachnida; order Araneae; family Linyphiidae; genus Oedothorax; species Oedothorax gibbosus. Next base: position 49,245,911 of record CM033270.1, on the reverse strand, counting down.
AAATTTTGCAAAAGATTTGTTTTGCCATGTTATTCCATTTTCACCAGGTATGGGAATCATCATAACATCAATTTAAGACAAAATTGAAACGAAAATAACATCTGGTTATTTAATTATTGATTGATAAAGTTTTAAAATAGTGTCGCCATCTGCTGTAATTTTTGGAATTTTAAAACTTCAAAAATATATAAATAACTGGCCAATATTTTCATTTCAAAAATTTGTTTCATTTCGATGTTATGTTCATTTCTATACCTGGGGGAAAAGAGCTAACATGGTAAAGCAATACTTCTGCGGAATTTGTGATTCCAAAACCAATGCATTAACTCTATGGTACTGACAATCTCTCTTAATTCATCAATCATATTGTTATTATAGATATCTTATTTCAATAAAATATTATTTTGGGAAAAAACGTTAATTTCTAAACTAATAGTTTCGTTCATCTTTTTTAACCTTATACTTCGAATAAAATAATACAAAAAGTGTTTGCGAAAATATTTCCAAACTTTTCGTGTTACATAATTTTTTATGAATTTGATTAGTATTACAGCTGCTACAAGCACAAATTCTGTAGCTTAGTGTTACCTCGGCATAGCTTAGGGTGGTGAAATACATTTGAAACAAGAAGTTCTTAAAGAACTACAATAGTCTACTTTCCTGTTACTTAAATACTTTCTGAAATTCTAATCGGGAAACAACTTAGGTTCTTAACAGTAAATATCATCAGCAGCAGTTTCTACACTAGATTTATACACATTAGAAAAACAAATCGCTAAACACAGCATCCAGCTATAACATAAACTTCTAAAAGCCAAAATCAACTATTTTCCTTAATATTCTTTCGCAAATTAACTTAATGTTATTAATCGTCTGCTCGATTTATTTGTAGTTTGAAGAATAATTAAATATTTATTAATAACAAAAGTAATGAAACTACTCCAAACTGCATTAAAAAATACGAATTATAAATTAAAACTAAGCATAATTGTATGCAAAAAATATGCTTTGCCGCTTTCTTGGTAAACAATTAATGAACAATCAAATAAATACATTGTGCTACATTTTATGACGTCATTGTAAACTGATTCATGAAAAAATTATTTTGCTTCAAATATTTTTAAATAAATAAAGTTTCTCGTGCCCTTGTTTATTTGACAACAGTGATTTAAATGACTCAAAATTGAATTCCAATGCTAATTCAATGGGAAATTCGCCGACAGATAGTAAATTTATGTCCGTCCGGACGTACAGACAGGCGGACAAAAAGTATGAAAGTTGGGTATCTGAGGTCATAGTTTTCTAACAAAAAAAGAATTTTCAAGATCAGATGTATAGAACCGATTTTGGAAGGGGGGTACGGACAGACAGACGGACAGGCAGACAGACGAACATTGACCACATGTCAATACCTACTTTTTCATTTTTTTTTGATTCTTTCGAATTAAAAAAAGAAATGTAGGCTAAAAATGACTAGTAAAAATTATATACATGTATTCTGTATTTATACTTGGTAGAGTATAATCGGATTTTTGTGTGCAAAATAATGATGAAATTACAAATAATAATAAGGATCTGTATTGCAAACGATGCTTGAAAAAGTATTTCAATAACAGCTGAATTATTTGTTATGACATTCAAATTAAAATACATGACATTTGTATTCGTTTTTTTGCAGTTTTATTTGACGTTTTTGTGGTTGTTTATCGTGACTCTTAACGTTTTCACCACTTATCTGTTCTTAAAGAATATTTATAACTAGCAAATAAATACCCGTTCTTCGCAGGGACTAAAAGAATATCAAATCGATCCAAGTATATGTGTCATTTGATTTGCTACAGGATAATAAACTTTGCCTTTGTTCCCGTTCTTTATTAAGAATAAAATCCCGTTACTTATATTGCTTTAAAATTCCAAAATAAAAATGCATCACTATAAAATGCACATCCTCATATCACAAAAATCTTCCCCAATATGAACTTACTGTCATCGCGATTTTCCTGATAAATTCAAAATTAACCATAAATGTATAACAATGTTATTTCACGTCAAAACCTCCATTCTGGGTTTTTTTTAAAAATAAATTAGCTCATTGGCACGTTCAATTATTTTTCAAATCATTAATTTTGTTTCTGAAGGTAATGGCAAGAAAATAAAAGCAATTTCAATTTTAATTAATTTTTGTGTTCATTTTAATTTCTTCTCTCGAATGGCAACACGAAAGAGAAAAAATTATCGGATTTGAGAGAAAGTGGTGTATTGTTTTCAGAAAATTCGAATTTTCTCTAAAGAATGGAACAAATACGAAAAAACTAAGGATCAGGTGCACACGTTGGTATTAAAGGGAATCTATCTTAAAAATTTCGAATTTCTGAGGACAGTATAAGTAGGTCTTTTACGATCCACAGACAAACAGACAGACTCTTTCTTTTATTATTATAGATGGAAAAGCGTTTTTAATTTCAATTACATTAATTAGAAAAGGACAAAGTCTTATACAAGAAAAGGTCAATAAAACTCTTAGAAAACATCGAAGATATCAAGGAAAAAAAATACACTCGTCTTTTCTCAATATATAAACAATAATAACACGAGGAAATTGTACATTGTTTTCTAGCACATGCGGTGTGCTAAATCATTCCTTTAAAAAGCATATAGAAATACTAAAAATAATAATATAAAGCGCATTTGTTATTTATGTTAATTGTAAACAAGTCAAAATGTCATATTCATAATTTGCAATAAAAAATTGTTTTTTATAAGAAGCTTTAATGTAAATTTGTCACACATTTAATGCAGTGAAAAACAGATTAACTAAAATGCAAATGTAAAGGTGGAATTGCAAAAGGTTTTAAAAATATTAAGCAAATATTCTATTTCACTTTAAGCAATAATTCACAAAATAATTAATTTGATCATTTTTGTAAAAGGATACTTGTAGTGTGTCCAACTTGTTTGTTCTTAATCTTGTACTTGAAAATCGAACATAGAAAAAGTTATAATATGTCATATATAAAAGGCAAAGTCTTGACTAACTGATTCACGTATCAACGCCCAGTCAAAACTACTGGATGTAAGGATTTTAGGAACTTCTTTTTATATTGAAGACGTCATTTAAGAAGCGATTTTTCGAAATTCGAACCCAAACGGGAGTAAGATGGCAAAACTCAAGACGATTTCTCCATAGAAATAGCATTGGGCATTGTTATAAACTAAGCACGTGAGTTTAATTTGTAGGATTGTTATTTGAATATCATTATTTTATTTTATTGATTTAAAATCTTTATTTTTTTATGATGGATAAAATTTTCTCAACTCGATTCTAATTATATTTTCGAATTGAATTTAATTGATGTTTACAAATGGTAAGAAATGAAGAATACATGACGATTTCATCGTAAATAGTTTGTACTTTTCCAACCATATAAGATGATACGTATATGATTTTGTTTTCACAGAGACCTAAGGGAAAGCCCTCAAACACATTTTTTATTAAACATCCAATTTTTTTTTAAGGAACCTTGTGTTTATAATATCGTAATGGGTTGCTAACCAGTGGAGAGAGGATTAATTAGCATAAAATTAGTGTACGCATCGATGGCATAATGGCCGGTCTGTTCATTGGCGACTTTTGGCGAGCTTAAAAATTTAAGGTAAGGTTGTCTATCGAGTTGTATGGCGACACAGCTATGATAGAATAGCCTGTCGCGATTTGGCGATTTGTGTTAGGTTGCCCCCCAAATCTGGTCAACATTCCACTCCAATCACTCCATATTTCCTGAAACTCGATAGGTACAATTAAATTACATGCCAAACATTTAAAACATTACAGTTAAATTAAATTCGATTAGATATTGATTAATTAAATTGTAAAATTTTAAATCTCGCCAGAAGTAGCTAATGAACAATTCGCCATTACATCATCCCTCTAAGTGATACAGACGTATAAACCCGTCACCTGAATGTCAGGTTTTCCAGCAACACACATTATTTTTAAAATTTATAAATTTAATAATTTTATTAAATTTTAAAATTTAAATAATGGAATGGCCATTTATGACCATCTAATACAGAAATACATTTTTAAAAAAAATTTAAGAAATTAAATTTTCAGTCAAATTTTACATTTAATTATTATGCAGTGAAAACAAGTTTACACTTCAGCCAATTTGCTTATCCCTCAGAGGGATCATAGCTGTACTAAAAACAAATCACCGTTATTCAGGGTACACCCGTGAAACTCCGGGATCCGAATGCTAGTCAAATCCATGGCCATGAAAGTAATAGGATGGCTTGAGAAATCCAAAATGGAGATCCAAACGTCTTGGAGGGTGTTGATTCTGTACAACTCACTGTATAACTCGATTGTAGAACTACGTAGCAACGTAAAAATCTCTTCAACTTAAGGAGGAATGGGCGCGCTGGACCGGGGGTCTCCAAAGCAAAGTGTATCAGTGTTAATTTATGGAGAAAAAAATATTTTCTCTGCCACATTTCTCCGGCTGTATTGAATATTTTTGCAAGCGGATTTTTGTTTTGTGATAAATGTAGCTAACTTACAGGTCCCGATCTTCCCACTTTTTGAAATAATATTTTTTTTAATTTTCAATAAATAATTTTACACAAAATATTCGAAGCAATTTCAAAAAGTGGGAAGATAGAGACCTGTAAGTTATCTATATTTATTATTTCAAAAAAACCGTTTGTAAAAATATTCGATACATCCAGAGACATGTGGCAGAGAAAATAGTTTTTCCCATTGGATTAACACTGAGGCACTTGAGTTTGGAGACCCGCAATCCAGCGCGCCCATTCTCCCTTAACCTGTCACGTCAACCCTTCAAACCTGTAATAGTGAAAAATATTAATGAATATAAGGGGAGGAAATAATTTTGCGAAAGACACACAGAAAAAAATATTTTGTTAAAAGAACAAAAATTTTGTTTTCAACAAAAATTTTTGGTCAACATAGCGCCAACAAAAATTTTGTTGTCCGTACCAAATTATTTTGTTGAAATTATTTTGTTGATTCACCAAAAATGCGCCAAACCGAAAAAGAGCAATGACCGACCACAGGACTTTCCAACCCAACAGCTTTAACGAGCACGTACTCCGCATATACTCGGTAGGTCTTCAGTGGTACCGGGACTCGATCGCGGGACCATCCGATCTCGTGACCGAGACGCTGACCACTAGGCTCACTACGGCTCGAAGTTACTTTGAAAATAGCAATCAAATCCTTTTACGACGATAATGGCCTTATGGCGCCTTTAATTTTCTTCGATTTGCCGTTGATGACAGGCGCCATGACGTTACAGTTAGAAACAGCCAATAGCAGGCCGAGCTTACCTCAACCAAACGGGTTTTGTTGTGGTGAAAATACTCGCTTTTTGTGACAAGTAAAATATTGTTAAGTCAACAAAATTAGTCAACAAAACACATCAACCAAAAAAATTTTGGTTCTCCCAACAAAACAATTTTTTCTGTGCATCTGAAATCTAATAATTTGGCGAAACAGCTATGATAGAATAGCCGGTCGCGATTTGTGGTTAAGTGTAGTACAATTAAATTACATGCCAAACATTACTCTTACATCTTGCTTTTAAACTATAATTGATCCCTAGCGCTAAGTCAATTTGCAAACCCAATAAACAACAGCTACTAAAAGGCTGTAAAACTATATGAAAAGGGATATTCACACACTTTCTCTATACTATATACATTACCTCCTACTAGATTAAAGCCGTACAACAGGAACGGTTTCCCTTCGTAACGTCATGACGTGAAGGCTAAACTTTTCTCCTTTAAAAATGACTCGATAAATTTCAAAAAGTTAAAATTACTTAAAAACAAGTAAATTATTTTTACCACACACATTCCACAATTCACTCGTTGATTCACTTTACAGTAGGAGAAAAGTTGAGTCAAACTTGGCCTCCGCATCATGACGTTACGAAGGAAAAACGTTCCTGTTGTACGGCTTTAATCTAGTAGGAGGTAATGCTATATACCAATTTCAGTTTTCTAAACTGCGGCTCAGTGTCTGAGAGGTATTACGTGTCCACCTTATAGCCCAAGTACGAGCCCCGGCTGGGTCTTCAGATATTCTGGATGGAAAAATCATGAGCACGCATGTCATATGCTTATTGCGGCATAGAAGATCCCTTGAGCTTTGGCTTGGGTTCTCTCCCAGAGAGCTCAGATTCATTGTAATGTCAAATTTAATGAGTGAGCAATTGAGTGTCGAAATTGGTAGCAAGAGTCGCCTACACTCTTAAAACAAAAGAGTGAAATTCACTCCTATAGGAGAAGTGCATTTTCACCGGGGGCCACCGGAAAGGGAGTGAAAAATTTAACTCAGGGAAAACTTGATGTTAAAACCGCGCCTCGTTTTTAAGAGTGTAGGACGCAGATTGTTTTCTTTTATTTCTTTTACCCACTCCGAAAAAGAGTGAAATTCACTCCTATAGGAGAAGTGCATTTTCGGCACGGAAAGGAGTGGAAATTAACTCAGACTGAGTTAAAACCGCTCGTTTTAAGAGTGTAGGACGCAGATTGTTTTCTTTTATTTCTTTTACCCACTCCGAAAAAGAGTGAAATTCACTCCTATAGGAGAAGTGCATTTTCGGCACCGAAAGGAGTGGAAATTAACTCAGACTGAGTTAAAACCGCTCGTTTGTTTTAAGAGTGTAGATGGTGCCACAAAGAATTGGCTCTCAGTGATGATGATGATGTCGTGTCCATGGATAAAAATTATATGGGACCAAAGGTCTCATAGACTGCTTCAGCAATCTGCAGACAATGGTCCTCATAAAGGTCTTCGTAGGGCGAGTTGGTGATTTGCTGCAATTTTGCCAGGATGGCTGGACAAGAGAAAATATGTTTTGGATCCAGTTCCGAGTCGGGGCAGTTTCTGCAGCTGGAGTATTTCCTAGTTCCGTCTTTTTGGATTTAAATCCCTTTGAAGTGGCCTGTCCTTAATCTAGTTAGGGTGGCCGCAGTTACCCTATTGGTGTTTAATTCGCAGATTTGGTGCTTAATTTTAACACTTCTGCTGTTAAATTTTGCTTTGGCCACTGAGTTGATGTCATTAAGAGATGGCACTCAGTCTAAGTGTAATATGCCGATTCTGCAAAAGCTTAGCCACCAATAAAGCAGTCTCGTTGCAAAAAAAAGTTTTCTAAACTTTAAAAGAAATTATGTCGTAACTTGAAAACAAAACATCCATTTAAATGGATATCAGGTCTCAAATTATATAAACAAAATTCAATACCTCATTTACAATTTACACGTGAGACACTTTCACGTTTACAATCACAACTCCTCGGGATACGGAAACAACTTAATATCACAAAAAAAATAAACTAGATTATTCAAACTAGTCCAATAACTGTTCCATACTCCGAAATCAAACATCAGGTAATAATTTAATACCGTTTAGATTTTGCATTCGCGATGCTTAACCCATTTACCGGTGGTAGAAAATATCTTTTTTTATTTTGCGATGTGTGTTACAGCATCGGTGTTAGTCACTGGGTCAGGTGAAAACTGAAAGGCCCGGGATCGAGGCCATCCGAGGTTAAACGGGCAAGGAGAGAGTGAAAGTGAAACTGGAATCTTGTTTTTGAAGCCTGAAAAAAATGGCTTGTTGGTATCTTCTCTGGTTTGGGTATTAATTGTTTGTTTTCTTTTCGGTTTCATAACTTGCGCTTTCTTTTTGGGAATTGCTTTGAAATAGGTTTTTTGGTTCAATTTTAACGAAATTTTTGTTATTTTGCTTTGTTTTGGATATTTTCTTCCTTTGATTGCTTTGAGTATTCATTGGTGTGTGTTTCTTTCATAATATACGCTTTATTTTTGAGAATCGCATTGAAATAATTTTTGTTTTGTTGAAATATAACGATTTTAATGTAGTTTTACTTCTTTTTGGTATTTTCTCCTTTGCTTACTTTGAAAATAAATTGATTGTTTTCTTTCATTTCATAACTTGCGCTTTCTTTTTGAGAATTGCGTTGAAAAAATAGGTATAGTTCAACTTTACCGAATTTAATGTAATTTTTAATTCCTTAAACGAAATGCAATATGTGTTTAACGTACTACATTTAATTGATAATTAATTTCTTCACTAATAAGGCTTGCTTTAAAGCCTTTTGTATAATTGTTGTTTGTTTTCCGTTATTTCTTAACTTACGCTTGCGATCTTATTTTGTTTGGTTCAAAGTAACCATTTTAATGTAATTTAGCTTCTTTAATTATTCTGTGCTGCTAATTTACTTTACTTTTTATCTTGTTTTGAAGCCTGAAAAAAATAGCTTGTTGGTATCTTCTCTTGTTTGGGTAATTATTGTTTTTTTTCATAACTTGCGCTTTCTTTTTGGGAATTGCGTTGAAATAGATTTGTTTGGTCAACTTTACCGATTTTAATGTAATTTTAATTCCTAAAACGAAATGTAATATTTTTTTTACTGTGATAATTAATAATTTAATAATTAATTATTATTATTTAATATTTAATAATATTAATAAATAATAATAATAATACTAATTAATAATATTAATAACTAATAATATTATTTAATATTTAATAATATTAATTATTAATTAATAATATTATTTAATATTTAATAATATTAATAATGTATTGTTCTAAATTTAGTTGCCCTCTAAGGGATACAGACATATAAACCCTTCAGCTGACTATCAGATTATTAAGCAGCACACAGTTTTTAAAAAATTATAAATTAAAAAGAATAGTTAAATTTTAAAATTTAAAGCATGGAGGAGCCATTTATAACCATCTAATACAGGAACTTAATTTCTAAAAATTTAAGAAATTAAAATTTCAGTCAAAATTTTAGTTTAAATCTCTTGCAGTGAAAAGAAGTTTACACTTCAGCCAATTTGCTAATCCATCGGAGGGTTAACCGCTTTGATAAAGCAACTTGCATGAGGCCTTTTAGTACCTTCTCTAGTTTTGGTATTAATTCTTTTCGGGAATCGAGTTGATATACAGTCCCTGGACAAATTATTAGACGCATTGCAAGATTTCATGTATCAATCAATGATGAACAAAATACCTTTAGAAGGACATTTGTGTTCCTAAACTTAAGCTGTTGAATAGAAAATACTATCTGCTGTACTTAATACATATATCGACATCTTTTTTTATGATATGGCATTCTTTGGTATGTTTTCATCATTACTAAAAAAATACAGTGCGTCTAATAATTTGTCCAGGGATTGTAGTTTGCTTGGTTCGAATGTAACGGTTTTAAGTTTTTTTTTTGCTTCCCTAAACTGAAATGTTAAGTTTACTGTACTAAATTTATTTGATATTTAACTTATTTGCTAAAAAGGCTTGCTTTGATGCCTTTTAGTACCTTCTCTTGTTTGGGTATTAATGGCTTGTTTTCTATTATTTCATAACTTGTACTTCCATTTTGAGAATGGCTTCGAAAAACTTTGAGTGTATTGGTTTGGACTCCTTTATACATTAATTCAATAGCTTCTACCGCGTTATGTTTACAGTGTGGGTATAAGTAGAGTTTAGATTTAGTGTAAAATTAAGTGAAGATGAATGCAACGTTGAGGAAATAGGTAACAATGCATTAAAACTGTGTGCTCAAACATTTAGCAAAACGTTTTAAAACTCAACATTTTTCCACGAACCCATTCTAATTAACCACTTAACCCTATCTCTACATACTTCCTTATTACAATCAACACCTTAAACGTTCTTGACTGGTAACATTGAAACCAAAATCTCTTTTGTTCATCGAAACAGTTCTAATCTTAACATTGAACTGCTACAATGGACGCCAAAAGGTGCTCAGAATTGAAACATGTGCGTTCAACACTTTGATATAGTGACAATGTCCTTGGCGCGTTTTTTTATGTTGTAGAAGGACAGGATATACACGTAAATTCGCTCATTAGGGGTTGATTGGCGAACGTCGCAGAATGTGGGGGGTGCAATTCAAATTCGGTAGAAACTGTTCTAACTGGCACTTAATTAGCTTTTTATTCACGGTGATGCAATTCGGTAGCATTTCACGGACACTGAGGTGTTATAAAAGTATTTTTATTATCGGTAAAGAATTCTTTCTTCGTGATTATTTTCATGTTTTAACTCAACGCCGAATTTAACTCAAAGCCGAATTTAACTCAAAGCCGAATTTAACTCAACGCCGAATTTTTGCAACTTTAGCCGTAAAATTTATGCAACAAAATTCAAAAATATATTTTTTAATTCCTGGGGAATTCTGGGTAATAAGAGACAAAAAAATATTAATAAAATTTATGCTATTCATTGAAATAACTAACAATAAATATCTCGTATGAATTGCATTTTATGGATTTCTAAATTTTTAGGGTGTTTTTGCACTTAAAATTTTTGTGAATTTTTAAGTTTTCAATAAATCATTCTTTCTAATAACCCCACGCGAGGAAATAAGAGACCAGGTCTGTAACTGTTTATACATAGCTATGCAAAAATTATATGGGGCAATAAGACATCTGGAAAGAATTCTGAATAAGCTAATAGTTTTTAACTTCTGGATTTTTTACGTGCATTTAAAATTGCTTTTAGAAAATTGTCATAGTAAGTTTAATAAATTTATTAATTTCAATATTAGGTCCAAAATAATATACAATATTGAACTTAATTATAGTTTTACATAATCAACATATTATAGGGATTTACCAAGAAAATCATTATTATTTGTAAAATTAGCAGAAAATATTTTAAGTGTAATCGGAAATAGGCACATTAAACAACGTTTGAAGTTCATACAAGTGAACAAGATGTTATATAAGATTTTTCTAGTAATCATAAATGAACTTTTTATGTAATAAAGTATTAATGACAAAATACTTGCTTAGAGACATTCGAAACTTAAATTTACATAATTATAACAACTACATAATTACAGTCTAGCCTAATGGGTAAAACTCCTTTTCGAATAAACATAAAAACTTCCATCACTCAAAACATAAATATTAATGGTCATTTAAACAATGATACTCCTTGTGTTACCCAAAAATAAGCACATTTGTTAGGCCTGGTTCAGTAAGAGATACAAAAATGCCTTTTAAATAATAACCCTAATTAGTTTGATTTTTAATTTAAAAAATCGCTTTGCGATTTTATTCATTAATAAATTTTATTTAATTCAATCATTTCGTTTTTATTTAGTATATATTCAGAATTGAATCGAATTCAACCTGCTATTTAATTTTAGTTATAGTACTTCTTTATATATTTAAATTGATAAGTTTGACTAATATTTTTAGTCATGTTTTATAATCTTGTGTTGGATGTAGTTGTATCAAATTCCAATTTATTTTTCAATCTTATTTATACATACGTTTTTAGCACATATATTTTTCTCATAAAACCAAATTCTATTACTGTAATCGAATTTCCTTTATACGATAGTAAAGTATTAAACTATTGCTACTCATTTGTTTTTAATAGAGTTTACACAGCAATATTTGTACCTTGCGATCTTCCGATGTTTGTTTCGTGTTCGATTTGGTAATAGTTATTTAAGCAACTAGTGCCGAAAATAATACTTTATTAAGCGAGTGGCTTTTATTTCACGAAACCGTAGGTCGAGTGAAATAATGACAAGAGCTTAATGAAGTATTATTTGGCACGTGCTTGCTTACAATATTTTTTATAATGCCAAATATTTTTTATACGTGCCAAAAAGTATTTCTACCAATGAGTGATTTTCATGACATCATTTAGTTTCCATGGCGATATTCGAAAATGCAAAGTAGTAAAAGAAAAGTTGTAAAATATTTTTCTATTTTGAATCAAAATTCATCATTTTTGTAGTACTTGTAGTTTCTATGGAGATATTAGAAAATGCAAAAGTAATGAACCAATAGAAATAAGTGAGTTTCATGACATCATTTAGTTTCCATGGAGATATTCATGACATCATTTTGTTTTTCTACCAATCAGATACTCTTATTTACTTTACCGCACTAGTGCCGAAAGTACTACTTTCGGCACTGTCTGTGACGTCAGCACGTAAAGTGTCATTTTCGCAACGATTTATTAATGAATATGATATAAAAAAGTGAACTTTTTTGCACGTTGTTATAAAAAATATATTTTGAGGCAGTTTAAATCAAACTATAACAGCGAATATAGGCGAACTAGTGTTCGTTTACGCACCATGGAAAGTAAATTTTTTATCTGTCTTTTTAATTAAGGATGCTAAAAAGGATCACAAAATATTTCTTAACTTGTTGCGATAGTAACATTTGTACAATTTATACACACCAGAAAAAAAACCTACTTTAAATTCTTACTAATAAGCAAATAATAAATATGCATAATCTTAATGCTTATTTTACAAGGCCTCATATAGGCAAATGTTTGTATTGAATAAACACATAAATTCAGAGGAAATGGCTTTAGAATCGGCAATTCTGCATTTCACATTCCGCTCAAAAGTCGCAAGTTGCGAAAAGTAAGCATCACTTATTGACATTTCCTTTCCGTTTCCTGTTAGGCATTCTTCAAAAGAAGTCTAAAAACAGGGAGATTGCAATAAAATGAAAATATAAAAATGGTTATAGCTTGTTTAAAAACAAATATTATTATCGTTGTAACATTTAACTCCATTTCACTTATATTTTAATTTTTTTAAAAATAATTTAAAGATTTGAATTCATCAAAACAAATTTCGGTAAAAAACAATTCCATTTGGTAAATAATTTTTTTTAACCCTCTGAAAGATACAGATGTATAAACCCGTCACGTAACTTATCATATTTTTCAGCAACACTTATTTTTTTTAAATATATCTATATATAAAACGCAAAGTCCTGACTGACTCACTCACTCACGTATCAACGCTGGTCACGCTCAAACTACTGGAGATACAGCTACCAAATTTTAGAAAAATATACTTTTTATACCGTAGGTGTCAGTTAAGAAGCGATTTTTCGAAATTCAAACCCAAGCGGATGTAGGAGCTTAAAACGTGAGCCGATTTCTCCATAGGAATAGCATTGTAAGATTAGAATTTATACTTCTTATTTCATTTTAAAGGAAATTTCAGCGCGTTCAGCGTGAACGAAAATTAAGTATAAAAACGTAAGAGCACGTGAGTTTAATTTATAGGATTGTTATTTGAATATCATTGTTTTATTTTATTTATTGAATTTAAATCTTTTAATTTTTTGCTACCGAATTTAATTTAATTGATGTTTACAAATGGTAAGAAATGAAGAAATTTTTACGATGTCTCATGACAGTAAAGGAAATAACTGTTCTAGATCTGATGAATACGTCTTAGAAATGTCAATTCTCTCTACGTATAGCGTATGTACTTTATGTTCATGAAACTGGCAATTTGGTACAGCTATGATATAATGGCCGATTGAATTTTGGCATTGGCGGCATTTGGCGAAGTTGAAAATTTAACGAATGATAGCTATTCGCATCCAGTTGTATGGGTTAGTTTGAATTATCGTCACACTAGAGCTATACACGATGGCTATTGGCCACGGGCTTCTTATTTTAGAACCACAGTCAAGTGACGAGCCGACCTGGGTAGGCACATAATGCACTTTTAAGGGCGACATCGTACGGGACTTTGAAAAATATTTAACGTGCACTCCCATCACACGGGGGTTTGCGGTTTAAAATATACTTGATTCGAAAAGGTTCATAAAAAAATTGGCTTAATTTATAATATTTAAGTTAATATTTCGAAGTATTTATTTTTTGCAATCAAACCACAGTGTTCAATTGGAGTAACTGTATATAAAATGATAAATTTATTATGGAAAAACTTGTAGCACACACTTCCATTCTGAATTTCCAAAGAAATTTGGAATGAAATTTGAGCAATTACAAAACATTTTACACATCGTTACATTTTCCTTTATATTATCTTTCAATTTTACATTTTAAACACAATATGGACAACGAATCCCGAAAAAGCTAAATATATTTATGCGCTTTCTATTTACTCTGCTTTTCATCCATCCAATCCGGTGTTTGTTTATTATGCTTATAAATAAATTCTAATAAAAAAAATTAGTCTCCAAGCGAGAAACTGTTACCATAAATACAAATTACATTAACTCCATTACCATCCACTTAAAAAATCCCTTTTTCGTCCACATTATTCCCTCCCCAGTTAATAATCCCTGGAACTGAAATACCTTCATCACTAATTCAATAAACTCGGCGCCGCAATTTTTGTGAATGAAATCCCTCTACCCAGTCGACACTCGCGCGCCAATTGGTCGGCTCGCTTCTCTGCCGTACACCGGTGCACCACGGGAGAAGCCGATGGGTGGTTAAATATGAATCCCACTACTTATTCAATGGGAATATGTCATTTGGCGATCTTGGCGTCGTACATGTTTGAATGGTATCGGTTATGAGCGTTTGAGAGCTTTTTTGGCTGAGAGTACAGTTGAAGTGTGTTATTATTTTCGAAAGGGGCTAAGTCAAATGGGAGAGAGTATATTTAATCTCTTTTTAATATTTCAAATTGAAATTAATTAACATTTTATTTACAAGTAGAAAAGATTTTATTTTCAGTAAAACAAAATTTTAATAATTAACATAAAAAGAAAAAGCATTATGAAAATGTATTTTAATTTTTTTAAACTAAATTTTTATTTTTTGGCATTTGCCACCGATTGTTATCATTGAAAATGTTCATAGGTAAAGGGAGCCTATGAAAATTTTATTTTCAATGCCAAAACAAATTGAAATATAGTGTTGCTTGGCACTGGTCCTCATGACTTTGGGAATAGTCAGATAATCCATGATTATGTAATTTCTTTAGCTATTATTATTTATTTTTTAATGTTTTACTTTGCATTTAAAATATTTAGAAATTATGATATTATAAATCAAATTGCTCAACTTGAATAATAAACTACCTTTTAAAAAGAATGTAACCTTTAAATACGATTTCTATTTGGAAGGTGATGAGCAGAAATCGGCTTTTAATGGATGTTTTCTATTTTCATTGTCTTCTTCAACAACTTCGTAACGTTATCTATCATATGTCTTTCTGCTACAATTTTAGTTTTTTCAGTAATTACTGATGGTACAACATGACGCGTATTTGAAAAACAAGTGAATGCAAATGGTAGCGCCCTTAAAATGTAGCATAATGATACGACAGCGTTACACCTTAATATACTTGATTTCTACTACGATTATTGTGACTAATATTCTGCTTTCTTTAAAGATCTGGTCAGTATTTTGTTTTCTTGCCACTCGAACCGACCTTGCAGCTACGTTTCTAACGAATGGGCTTCCGTTTGCACAATGTAATTCTTTATCAGTCATACATACTGATGTTGCAAACATGTAAAATAGCTTGTATTTGTAAAAAAAATATCTAAATATTTTTATTCCGCCACTTTTTTAAAATGTAGCTTAAATGAATTACATCAAAATAGCTGAAAAAATATTACATCGCATTAATATACTTGAGATTTGACTTGTCTTACGATTTTTTTAACTAATATTTTGCTTTCTTTTAAAACACTTGTCAGTCATTAATCAATTTACTTATCAATGTTTACTTATAAGTTTTTGTATCCCTTAAATGGGGTTCTAGTTTTCGTCTCATAGTATCAAATAAAAGAAATAAACCCAGAAGTTTTAGAAGAAATTTAATATCCAAATGCCCTGTTTGTTACTTTAGTAAAAAAACTGCTATATAATATTAAAACTGCAACTATAAGATTAATGCCCACATTAATTATTATGATGCGGACAGACAGACGTATAGACAAAAATTATAAAAGAAAATGTATTATACTTTTAAAACAAACAAAAATAATGAAAATGCTTTGTTTGGACCGAAAATTTTAAATAGGGGGGGGGGGGGTGCACAAAAAGTATTTTTTTTTTAATAAATAGGTTTCTTATGCCATACCTTTCACATACGAAATAACATAAAATTTTAGTTAGACCCAAAAGTTCAAAAAAGTACGGACCAACAGGTTATCGAAAATCTCAGCGATTGAATATCCCAATTTTCCCATTTTGTGTTAGCCTATTTTTCATATTTTTTAATTCGAAAGAATTAGAAAGAAACGGAAGTAAGATTTTTTTTTTTTTAAGTTCAAAATACAATTAAGTGTCTGTATTTGGCGATTTTTCTTCTTGGTTTATAATTCTTGTGTGGGAGCGGTTCTAGGTGACTATTCCCTTAACAAATGTAGTTTTTTCCATAAGAACTTCAGTGAGTATTTAAGTAACAGGAAATTAGACTGCTTTAGTTCTTTTAAAATTTCTTGTTTATTATGAATTTTTTTTTAAAAAAGAGAGCAGGCTAATAAAAAATATTTCCAAGAATTGTACATACACTGTGAAGGGTTTGTTGATCAATATTCAAAAAGGCCTATTTTGTCTTAAGAAATCAACTAAACAAAAACTGTCGCCAAGTGTGACTTTCTACAACCCTAAACCCGCTCTCCCCTCCAACTCCACAGTAAGCTCGCCTCCTAAGCCCGTCCGACTCTCAATAATTCAGTCTCCGGGCTGATGCCATTCGTCGCAGAGAAATAACGGTATCGGGGTCAGGAAATCCTCCTCTCTCGGTTCTCTTCTCTTCGTATGAAAACTGCAGACGACATCTGGGCAGTGAAAGTGAAGCTCGGGTTCTTCAGTTCGAAAAGAGAGCGTGTTCGGAGTTCTGGGATCGTTCGAAATAGTGCTCTCTCTTCCCTTCTACTGTCTTCTTGACTTTGTCATACGTGCCTAAAGGGAAAACGCCCAGAGTCTCTCTTATCTTTAAAGGACTGTGATATTTAAAGGTGCTCGTATTATTAAAAAGGTTTTTTTTAAGGTAGGTGAACCTTGTATTTTAAATATGATGTTATTTCAATGAAATTTATATATATTTTGGAAATTTTTTATGCAATGGTTTCATTTTGGGGGATTAAGTTTGTTTGATTAGAAAATATTAAATAAGAAAAATGCTTTAACAATAAAAAGTGAATAAAAATTTATATATTTTTATTGGTATATATTACAAATGTAAATAACTTTACTGTTCTTTACATTTCATTTCTTTTCATTACATACATTCCATTAATAATTTTTTTTTAAAATCATTTCCTACGTAGTATCTTTATAAAATTTTCTAACTTGTATCCATTTGAACGTAAAATTAAATTATGTAATCAAACTAATACATTTTTTAAACGTAAATTGCATTTAAAATCTATATTATGTAGTCACAATTGTGTATTTAGTAACAAAGCTATACGTTCCCATAAACCGGCAGTTATCTCAATGCGTGTGTTTGCCATAGCAACCTTTCGTTAAAGTAGCTTTCCTGCCGCGCCCTTCTGATGTAGTGACCACGACCCATCCTGTAATCTATTTTTTGGGTGCAGTTGTTTTACAGAGTGCCTTTGGTTACTTATGGTTTTTATAGTGTCTATGGAGAGTTACTTATGATTTTTTCAGATTGTCTATGGAGAGTTACTTATGGTTTTTACAGAGTGTTTTACAGAGTTACTTATGGTTTTTACAGAGTGTTTTACAGAGTTACTTATGGTTTTTACAGAGTGTCTATAGAGTTACTTATGGTTTTTACAGAGTGTTTTACAGGAGTTTACTTATGGTTTTTATCAGAGTGTTTTACAGAGTTACTTATGGTTTTTACAGAGTGTTTTACAGAGTTACTTATGGTTTTTACAGAGTGTTTTACAGAGTTACTTATGGTTTTTACAGAGTGTTTTACAGAGTTACTTATGGTTTTTACAGAGTGTTTTACAGAGTTCCTATCATTTTGAGGCTCGCATTTTATATATCAGTAGAAAAGTTCATTCCGAGCGGCCTGGAAATGGGCATAAATGCATGATTGTTTTCACTGCATGAATTTTAAAATTTAATTTTTAAATAACTTATTTGTTTAAAATTTTGAATTAGTTTTAGTTTTGAAGATATGACCTTGAAATAATTTCTTAATGAAAAAGCTACATTCCGAATAAAAATTTAATATTTATAAAAGTTCGAAATTTAAGGTTATTATAAGAAAAAGTGATTCAAATCACAAAACACGAATGAAGCCGGGTCTAACGCTCGGGAGGCTGTAATTACTTATGGTTTTTAATGAGTGTCTATGAAGAGTTATAGTTTTTACATAGTGTTTTACAGAGTGCCTATAGTTACTTATTGTTTTTACGGAGTGTCTACGGTCAAGTTTTTTCAATGATGAGGGAGAAAGAAATATTTGTCATGATAATAGTGCAAAATAATAGGGTATGGTAAGGCGTAAATTTTGGTCTCATTGAACTTACGTCGCACTCGAATTTTTTCGGTGGGCCTAGTACTTTTGAACAGTGAAGAAGTCGACACCTGAGCTGGCACCGAATGCATTCTTATAGCGACATCGTACAAGAACTCAGGGTTTCGACCACGGCAGATTTAACTTGCACCAGTTCCATGTGCACGTCGTTATTAAATAGTGAGTTTTTTTCTGCAAAATCGGGTCCGGTTATTGCCAAAATAACTGCCGACCAACGGTGCAGTCAAAACATCCGACAAATAATACCCCGTGTAAGGGGAGTGCACGTTAAATATGCTTCAAAGTCCCAGCGCTGCGTCTGAAGTCGCTCTTAAAAGCTGTCTATTCGGGTGTCGGCTTGTCACTTGGCTGTGGTTCTAAATTATGACGCCCGTCGCCAATAGCCCTAGTGTAACTCTGGTGCGATGTTAATTCAATTCAACTTGTAAATTTTGTTTGATTAAACTTACGCAAAAACTATTGGCCACGGGTCTAAATTTTGAACATTTCCAGTCCGGTGACGCAGTCGACACCTGAGCAGGCACCGAATGCATTCGTATAAAGACATCGTGCGCGGGCAGATTTAACTTGTACCAGTTGCATATGCACGGCGTAATTTATTGGTTTCTCTTGCACATTCACTTTGAAGGATAGCTAGTGGGAGCAGAATCTATGAATGTATCTTTTGTGGAATGAACGCCGCTAAGCCGGCTTTTAGGATGTAAAGCGACACTGGTAAAATTAGACATTGCAACAACACAAATGACGTTGGTAAAACAAAAACACCGTAGAGATTTACTGTACGGTCCCCCTTGGCGAACTTTCCAAAATCCCGCCAAAAGTCCGTATTTTGACGACTTTTTTTTAAAAACCACGATTCAAAGAAAAGATCGTATATGGGAATATTTCTCATGAAAACTCAACCAACGGTCCGATAGGGTTGCCGGAAAACGTCATCGGTGCGAAGTCATAGAATTCGAATCTTCAGTCGAAGCCAGACAGGACAGGTTGCCAGAAAAATTATTTATCGCCAAATCCGAAAAAATCGTGCCAAGGGGTCAATCGTGCCAAGGGTACAGTAAATCTGATCCCAAAAACACATTGGTATTTCGTATAGGACTGATTCCATTACCCTTTCTGTAGTGTAAGGCACATGCGTTAAAAGTGGTTATAACTACAACTTTCAACATCAAATGAAAAAATAAATAAACGGAATAGTTGATCAACACTTACTGCAACTAAATAATATAATCTGTTTTATTTAATTTGATTTTTTTTTAATTTAAAAAGTTTAACTTGTGACTTTACATTACAAAAAAATCTTCAGCTAAATGGAATTAGCCATAGGTTGCAAAAAATTGCATCAATGTATTTCCGACTGGACTTGTTGATTAGTGGCATCATTTTTACGAGGTTTCGACTGTTTGCTCATGGAAAAACTGAAATCTCAATAAAGCTGAATCCAAGCTTCTTGCATAACCTTTATTCGCTAACTTAACATAATTAAAATATATATTATCGCTGCATATTACATTCAACCTGCTTACATTATAATTGAAAAAACAATTTATCTTGGATATATGCCTACCTATTAAATTTTATTTCCAATTATATAGTTTAGGTATTTTTGGAGGAAAAAAGTTCATTGGAAAATAAAAAATGAAATCAAATTAATGAAATTTAGCAATTTGATTGTTATTTAACAGCTGAATTTGTTTTTCAAGGAAAAATTTTTAACTAGTCCAAGTCATAAAATTATCAAACGGAAAAATATTACTCTAGAAATAATGTACTAAATCGAAGAAAATCGGAAAAAGTCAGTTATATGTATACGAGTATGACGAGAGTTGTATGACGATACTGTAGTACAAGTACTGCGACCCTTCTTTTTCGTAAGTATTTAAATACCTTAAAGTTGTATATGAATTTTTCTGTGTTTTATAAGGATTTTTATTTAAAAAATGGGTCTGCTTTTTTGGCTTTTTGCAAACTCGGCATGTTCCCCATCGGAACTGACAGCCATTTGTTTTAATGGCACCATCTAGGCGGCTCTCGCTTCCAATTTTGACGATCAGATTGTAATGATTGAGAACTCTCGGCGGATGTTAAAGTATACCGAGATTTAATTTTGCAGAGAGAACGCAAACCTTCAGAAAAATAATTTTTTTTTACTATGGCGGTTGGCTTTTTAATGGGTTTAAAACGGCGAAGTTGTTTTTTTAACTGTTTTTTGGTCTGGAAATAACTTAATATTCACTAAGATCAACTGTTACTCTGAAATCCCGATTTTTAATTCTTACATCCCCAGAAACTTTGATAACTCTTTAAATTTTACATAACCCATAATAAAACTTTATCTAATTATATTTCATGCAACGAAACCTCTAAAGGAAATTAAATGTCCCCCGTAATGAAAATAAGTGTCTTATTTAAATTTATTTTTAGGATATTCCAAAAGTTTACTTTGACTTATAAACGGCCCGTGCAGCCAAAAATGTCCGACGAATAATACTCCGTGTAGAGGGAGTGCACGTTAAATATGCTCCAAAGTCCCAACGCTGCTTACGATGTCGTCCTTAACGATTGCGTTGGGTGCCTACTAAGGTGTCGGCTCGTCACTTGACTATGGTTCTAAATTACGACGCCCGTCACCAATAGCCCTCGTGTAGCTCTAGTGCGACGATAATTCAAACCTATCTACCTACCTATATAAACGAAATTAAATGTCCCCCGTAATGAAAATAAGTGTCCTATTTAAATTAGTTTTTAAAATGTTTAGTTTAGTTTCAAATATCGTCGCACTAGAGCTACACGAGGGCTATTGGCGAAAGTAAAAGTGATGTAATATTTACTTATTTACTTATTTTCGAACCACAGTCTAGTGACGAGCCGACACCTGAGTAGGCACCCAACGCAACCGTTAAGGGCGACATCGTAAGCAGCGTATTTTTAAGTTGTTCCAAAAAGTACTTTTTTTTGTCGTTTCCATGAAGTCGAACTCTATATGTGTCCGTGAATTTTGATAATTTCTTCCACGACTGCTGATGTTGTCTCCATAGGATCTAGATGTCGCAGTACTCCAACTTTCTCAGGCTGGGCTCATAGCCGGACACTTATAGATGTGAGTAGGCGTCAAGCTGTGTATCAGGACAATTTCACACTTCTATAGATCTTCTGCATCTCCATCTATCTCATACCCTGTGGTGTCCGTTTCAGCTAGTTATGGTTTAAGAGTAGATCTGTTCGCAGTTATTTCAGAGAGAGAGTTTGGTCTGAATGGATTTTTCTCTAAGCTTATATCTGGCCACTGCATTCGCACCTGAAGAGAACATCACTGCAGCTAGTGTGAGGTAAAAAAAAATGTACTTTAATACACACATAGCTTGCGTTACAACTTGACCTAATTGCGGTTCAACCCCCCGAAACTTCTTTAAGGAAATTAAATGCCCCCGTAGTGAACCTAACTGTATCCTCAGCGGTGTCGGTGAAGATTAGATTAGTTTCGCAAGAGGGACAATCCGTACCGTGTAACTCCATCTTTTTCCTTCTGAAAAGTTACGCTCGGTGTCACAGGTGTGAAACAGGGAATGTGTTGATATAGCTGCTACTCTAAAAACACTGGGCGACAAAGTAGAATGTTGTTGTTTCAGTTGACATGAGTTTCTGAAACTTCTTTACTATAATAATAGAAAAAATGTTGCCTTGGGCCAGATACGCTTACCTAAAATGAAATGCAAAAAAAAATGCAAAAAAAAACTTTTTAAAGAAAGTGTTCTTTTTAAATCTACCGTATAGCCATACGTTCGATTGTATTATACATTTACAATTTGGGCAAAGGTTAATCAGGTACCAATTATCCTACCCAAGAAAAAACTGGATTTGTATCATTTTTTGTCGCAAACAATACAAAAACTAGTCACAATCTATAATTTGTTCTGACCAGCGTCACAATCTGACAATGTCCTCTTTTTTCCAATTCGAAATTGTTTCCTATCGGCTAAAAAAGAACAAATCTTTTTACACAGTTACTTCAAATTTCTGAATCTGGTACATCACACAGTCCAATTTCTTCTTGGGCGTGTTCAGAAATGATTGCAAATCCCATGCTCTGGTGAGAAAAAGCTGTAACTAACAAAATTGTTTTTGTTCTCTGGACTACACTAGTCTGTGGCATAGAGGTATGAAGGAGGTGTAGAGAGGTCCACCAGTTGAGAGAAATTGAAGCAGGGCTGTCAGGTTTTTCGAGCTACTGCGCATAACATACTGACACCGAGGTATCCCAAGATGCACCGCTCTAGCCTGCTTCATTTGTGCGCTACTTCGCATATACAAGGACCTCTCTATTCTCCTTCCTAGATCTATGGTCTGTAGTACGCACGACTGGTCCTACTAACATTGGCGCCTGTGTACAAAACTTTGGACCACTGTAATAATACGCAACATACCCGTACTTACTACCCGATGACTTTTTTTGTTTTTCAAAATACTGTTCCAACTTTATAACTGCTTAAAAAAAAGATTTACTTGTCTTAAAAACAAAATTGGAGGGTTCAGAATTGTGGTGAAGGGGTCGCCGGGTTGACCCCTCACCAGAATCGGTTGCACCTGTTCTGTATTAATCATGCAGACGAGTGTTCAATGAATACGCTGGCTTGAAGTAACAACATTTATTTAATTAACATTAGTAAATAATAACGAGTGTATAACAATCCAACAATTAAGTTAACATAAAATGACAACAATTAGCGGCTGCGACGCTCGATCAACGAGCGATCCCGGGGCGGCAGCGTTGCCGAAGAGAAGAGAGAGTTCACAAGGTAAGGTAATCGTTTCGGCTGCCTATTTCTAGCCTCCTTCAGGAGCTTTAACACAGCCAATAACGCCTCGTATTTTAGAACCCTGGTCAAGTGACGAGGTCGACACCTGAGCGGCCACCCAACGGAACTTCGAGCGACATCGTACGCTAACGCCGTCGGGACTTTGGACTCCACAGATTTAACGAGCACGTCTGTCCCTGTGTACTCGGGCCCATCCGTGATGAGGATTTTCTACTATTTCCAGCACAGATCCGATTTATAGGATGACTGGCAGTAAGTGGGATTCGAACCCCCGCACTCCTGAGAAGGTCGAACCTCTAGGCTGATGCCTTAACCACTCGGCCACGGACGGGCCTAGAGTTCACAAGCAAGCAGTCAGTTTTTATACGTCCAGTAACGGTGTTGCCACATAAAGCTAATAAAAACGTGGTTGGAAGAGGTTGTCGAACAAGCACTGCATCGTGAAGTAGCGCAATGCCGCCACAGAATACAAATGAACCAAGTCCACTCTGGACTTGGTTTCACTCGTATTATGAGCTCTCCACTTATTTTGCTACATAAGTAAATGAAGAGCTCAGAATACAAGTGAACCAAGTCATAGTGGACATGGTTCACTTGTATTCTGAACCCTCCAGTTCACGGCATTAAATTTTTAATTCATTTTTCCTACGCAAAATTAAGTTTTTGATGACACTGTGGAAGACCTTAATTCATCCGAAAACCTAAACTCGAATACTCCAACTTAGCTCACTCCTTTCCTTAAAACTTTATCAAGCCAACCTGCATAAACCCTCACCACCCATAAAAAGTACCACAACCAAGAAAAAAAAATCTATTAACTTCCGAATCCGGAGGAATCTGTCTTATTATTTCTTTGACTGTCTGTCTTGGTCACGCATGCTGGACATGCCAACCAACAGCGAAAGATATGGTACCTCAACAATGGTGCATTTCTGCCGTGGTCAGGTAAACTGCAGTATCCATACGGATGACTTGGACCATTGTTGTAAGCACTCAATATCTCTAACCTATAATAAAGTATAATGAAAGACTGATTAATTCAGAGCTAAAATGGTTCAATTCATAATTAAGGTCACTGCATTTTAACTTCCCAGGGCATCTCTCTCTCTTTTGTGGTGTCCGTGAAACTGACGCGTGTGTTTTCACAATGGGAGCGACAGAACGGACCGCGTTTCTGTCGCTCCTAATGAAATTCAACGGTCCGGTGAGTGGAGAAATACAATTGTTCAGAAAATAGGATTTTTTGTAGCTTATAAATGGGACTTTACATTTAATAAGTTATATTTCAGGAGAAAGATCTTTGTACGACTACAGGGGATTTTTCTCCTATTGGGTTAATCCCGCAGATACGTCGTTCACGCACAACGCTTACATTTGGGTAGAACATTGTACTTGCTTTAGTGTCTGCTAATTAATAAATAAAAGAATAACAGTTGAGTAAATATGACTTTACGGGATTAATTTAACTAGGTTTTTATTTAAAAAAAACCCTTTATATAATGACTTTTTTCAGGGGTTGGACAAAATTGACGCTCGTTGCAACTTTAATATTTTTTCACATTTTCACAAACATTGTGAAAAAATAACCAGATATGTTGGGATGCATTTTTGGCCAAACTTTTTCTACAATTTTTACTTGAGCTTTGTCTTTTCTGAATATATTTGACCAAGTTCATTTACATACGTCCCTGTAAGTTCGTAAAAACTATTTGCTATCACTTTTACTGTATGAAACACTTGCTGTGTTTTAAGTAGAAAGCACGTAGCTGAATATATATTGGCACGCAAAGGCTATGTCCTCACTACGACATCAAATGCCACAAAGGCAACAAATGCAACAAAACTCGGCGATCGCCAAGCGCGCAAAGCGATGCAATAGCTTGGGGGCTGGCTCTGCCAAGTCGCCAAGTTTTGTTGCATTTGTGGCATTTGTGGCGTAGTCATCAGGACATAGCCAAAGGAATTACTAACGCTGAATACCCCAAAATAGTTACCCTACTTTATTATATAATAGATGAGAAATCATAACAGATATTACATTATTTTTTTGCAGAATATAAATAAGTGACTAAATTTTAGTAAAATAAAAGTTTTCTTAAATCTATTTGTTGTCTACTTGTGTTACATTCTTGGTCGATCAACTCTATTCTGGTCACCGAATTTTGTAAAGTATTTAAATATGTTTATCAATAAAGTTTGTCACAAAATTTGTGTTCATTAATCAGAATATTTTTATGGATTAAAATAACTTATTTTGTTAATTCAATTTTTTTTGTGTAAAACTACGAAAATTACTATAAATTACCGTGTATCTTACATGTAATACAACAATAGTTTCCTATTATAAAATTTCCCTTTCAAACATACTGCTCTGTTAGTACGTGCAAATAAATTGTATTGAATATAACTAATTTTGTCACAAAAATATTCTATACTCTGAAAATATAAATTTAAATATTTTACAACATAATTAACCCATGCTGAATATTAAACTAGCTCTAAGCAATAATTGCCTGTGTTATAATACCTTTAATTAAAAATCCCAAATTGCCTTACTTAGGAATAAGAAAAAAAACTATAATTTATTCGGCGTTCATAAAGCACTTAGGAAATCTTACCACTTACTAACTACTACAAAAGTACCTTTGCCAAGTTTTGTAAGTGACTTAACTGTGAGAAACTCATGTTTTGGATGTGATCCAATATTTTATCGTTAACGTTTCATACGTTCGATCAATTTTTGTGGGAGCAATTTACTCTAAAGCCTAGGTGACTCTCTTTCATAAAAAATAGCTTTTTTTTCTTCTGAAACTTATTTCCAAATTATATATGAAGGGTGTAAGTGCAAAACTCGCATTCTAAAAAGTACAACTTAGATATAGGGTTCATTGGCAACTTTTGATAATCGTAAATTCAATTCGACAAAGTCATAAATATTAACTTAGTTATACACTCTTAAAACAAAGGAGTGAAATCCACTCCTATAGGGGAAGTGCATTTTCGGCACCGGAAAGGAGTGGAAATTAACTCAGACTGAGTTAAAACCGCTCGTTTTAAGTGTGTAGGACGTAGATTGTTTTCTTTTATTTCTTTTACCCACTCCGCAAAAAGAGTGAAATCCACTCCTATAGGGAAGTGCATTTTCGGCACGGAAAGGAGTGGAAATTAACTCAGACTGAGTTAAAACCGCTCGTTTGTTTTAAGAGTGTACTGAGTTTTGCAACTGTACAAAATATTACAAATTTCTACACTTCTACAATTTACAATAAAAAGAGGAAACTAATTTAGTTCTATGTCAAACTTCTATATTCTAACAAATATAATAAATTATACCTTTTTGCATGATAATATTAAATTTTTTAAAAAGTAATTATATAGTTTTTAATTAATATAGAAGTAAGATATTTTTATGTAATATTTACTTTTAGGAACTTTTATTACCGCTTTATTACCCCTGTAAAGTTAGCACTTATTTATCAAGAGATATTCGAAATTCTTTTGAAAGAAAAGCATTTGAGATTTCTTTTCATGTCAATGCTTTGAGTGTTTTTAAGAACGTCATAGAATCTTAAGTACCCGTAAAACTGTCAAGGACAATTATTTTTCTGGATTTTTTTTTTATAAAACAGGGTATATTGATTTTTGTTGACATATTATTTACCAGATTTTAAAGCTTAGTTTCAAACCGTAACATCTGTGTTGCTTGTAACATGCATTTATTTGACACTATGGTTCATAGCATGAACTTTACTAAGATCAGATATCAAATTAATAAAATACTAAGGTACTTATGACAAAGATTTTTTTAAAAAATCCTTTTATACTTTTGCTTATCTTATAGTTTATTTTAGAGTATTACTTATTAGTTTAAAATTTAAGCAAACTAATAAATTATGAAAAGTAAAAATTGTAAAATTTAATAATTTTAATTGTAGGGGAGCTACGCATACTTGACCCAAAACCTTTTTGCCGTAATTAAAAAAAAGTTTTGCTAGTCGAAAGTGGCATCAATTCTTTTCTTTAAGTTAGCCAATCACATGGTGAAAATAACAATCAAAGCATTGCAAAAGTTTTTAAAATATTAGACAAAATAATTTTCATGCTATAAAATACAATTTTTTTATGCTGTAAATTCTAACGATGTATTTTCGGTACCATCAAAATATCTTGTGCTACCAGTTTCAATAGACAAACTATCTCCATTGCACTCACGTGTAAAATAAAAACTCTTTTCACATAATTTTAAGTTATACTTCCAAATATAGGCATTAAGTCAAGTATCGCTCATGGGCGAGTCAAATATCTTTAAAAGTTAAGATACTTGACCCAAATTTTAAGTTTTAAATAGTTTACTTTTAACTTTACACTTAATACTTGGGAATAATAATGTGAAATATTATGTAATACTGAATTCAGTATAAATAAACAACATTTACGCACCCATAAGTATTTTTTTTTTAAACTAAAAAGCAAAATTGTAAATTGGGCAGAGTGTTTCTGGTTCCCCTTATAAATACATAGAACTTAAAAAAATTTATTGCCAAGTTAAAATTGATCTGATTATGTTAACTATTAAAATTATCGTTTAATCTTGACTATATGAACTTAATTCTTATAAAGATGATAGTGAACTCTATATCCCTTTGTTGTATGAAATTAATGCATGAAAGATTTGACCATATTTATTTCAGTGATTACTTTTTTAACTGTTATAAAATTTTCAGAAATAACTTTCTTTGGTTTGTTTTCGTTTGAAAAACTATAAATAATAAAACGGACATCTATTTGGGTAAGTTTTGAATGTAGAAAATTGAATAATAAACTAAACTGGTATTGCGAAATTCAAAACGTCTGGTCACGCCATTAAGTGCTTATATAAACTATAATAGGGAGCTAATAAATCACATGAAAAACTTTATTTAGGAAACTTCACTTGGGATCACTTAGTAAATGACATGGCCAGCACTCCTTATTTTTCTAGTGTCTGGACCACTATTATTTAATTTTTCTTGTTTTTAGGTTGTCTATTGTTTCGTTGATTTTAGTTTTTCTGGTTTGAAACATTGATTTTTAAATTCTTTTTGTTGGGCGCGTTAGCATTTTCTGTTTCTTTCATTCATCGTGTTTAGCTTCCACACTACGTTTATAACGTAAAAAGTGGAAGGTATTATAATCGTACAGTCCGTCTATCTGTTCGTCCGTCTGTCCATCACCCACTTTTACAGCCCAAACTACAAATGCGACGGACAAGTGTGATACGTCAAAAACAATTAGCGCATCGAAATTAGAATACATTGAAAATTTCAGAAAAAAAATCGAATTCGAAGTACTTCAATTATTTTTTTTAAAAAACTGCAAAATTTAAGGATTATTTAAAAAGCATAGAAAGCCATTTTTATTTTAATTAAATCACCTTTGCCATTCGTAACAATCGCTCGAGTAACTTTAATTCTTTTAAACAATAAATTTTTAAAAAAATATTTTTGCGCCATAAATCAGTTTAAAATGACGTGAAATATATTTCATAAGAGATCCTTTAATTGTATGTTGATATGAAATGATTTCCATTTATTTAAAAGCGAAGAATATTACATATTTATTCTTTGAAATATAAATTATTTTAGCAAACGATAACAAATAATTGTTAAATTTTGAAAGAAAATAAATGAAACTAGCCAAATTTAGCGTGTAAATGACAGATTCTGTTACAAACCTACTTGTTATGTACTGAAGATTGGACTTCTTTGAAGTCCCAAAACGGGTATGCTGTATGCTATTTTAATATCTTATAGTTGGAGTGACAAATAAACGTTAGTATAAAGTTGGCGTTCTCATATTCAATTCGGCCCTTGCTTCCGCGTTCCAATTAACAGCAAAGTTTCTCCAAAATGATACACTAGACGGAATGATGCACATGCAAGGATAAATGCTTCAGAAAAGGAACCTCTTTGCCATTACATCGTGACACTCCCTCCCTTAAAAGCACAAAAAGTAATCCTGAAAGTTAGGTAAGTTGTAGGTGCTGAATGTAGGGAAACTATGCAAAAACCGATTTGCCAACTGAAGCCATGATCGCTTCTTTTATGCACCCCCCACTTGAAAGTTACATTGAGCGAATTTAATAAATAATTAATTTTTTGGTTTTGGAGGAAAATGTGCATTAAGTTAGATCTTGTAATACAGCCTTTCACTTCACAATTAGTCCTTATTCGAGCCTTAAACCCTTCACTACCAGGACGTACGCAGCGTATATTCTCTCAATTCGATCATCAAAGACCAGGATGTACACTGAGTACGTTGTCCACCCTACAGTAAACAAAAAAAAAGCTGCAGCAGCAGCTTTGCTATCCTGAATAGGATAGGATAGTTTGAATTATCGTCGCACTAGAGCTACTCGAGGGCTATTGGCGACGGGCGTCGTATTTTAGAACCACAGTCAAGTGACGAACCGACACCTGAGTAGGCACCCAACGCAACCGTTAAGGGCGACATCGTACGCAGCGTTGGGACTTTGGAGCATATTTAACGTGCACTCCCTCTACGCGGGGTATTATTCGTTGGACATTTTTGGCTGCACGGGCCGTTTATAGGTCGGCAGTAATTTTGGCGATGCCCGGACCCGAACCTGGGACCTTCCGCATGCAAGGCGAACGCCTTAACCGACTGGGCTCCCCAGCCCCTTTGCTATCCTGGTCTATAAGCCTTTACTCGAGAAATTAGGCCTGGGATTGAAGGGATTAATAACCGATTCTTAAGAGGGATTGTCAGTCATACAGAGCTAATGTATTAGTTTTGAAATCACACCTTTTGCAAAAGAATTGCTTTGCCGTGTTATCCCATTTTCAACAGATATGGGAATCATCATAACATCAATTTTAAAACAAAATTGAAAGAAAATATCATTCGGTTATTTAATTATTAAATGATAAAGTTTAAAAATAGTGTCGCCATATGCTGTATGTTTTTGGTATTTTAAAACTTCAAAAATATATAATTAAATAACTTGATAACAATTTCGTTTCAAATTTGTTTCATTTCTATGTCGTGTTGATTCCTATACCTGGTGAAAAAGAGCTAACATGGCAAAGCAATACTTCTGTGGAAGTTGTGATTCAAAAACTAATGCATTAGCTCTATGGGACTGACAATCCCTCTTAAAGATTTATATGTTTTAAGCCCCTCACGTCATAAAAGTGTGCACTTTGTTGGGGTACATAAACTCATCTTGGCGATTTTAAGACGGCTTCACTTTATTTTTCTCTCACAGTACCTACATCTTATTTAACCCCCATGAATGTGTACCTCAAAAACTAAGCCATCTGAG
Organism: Oedothorax gibbosus; assembly: GCA_019343175.1. Classification (NCBI taxonomy): domain Eukaryota; kingdom Metazoa; phylum Arthropoda; class Arachnida; order Araneae; family Linyphiidae; genus Oedothorax; species Oedothorax gibbosus. The sequence goes on along the minus strand of CM033270.1, from coordinate 49,215,453 downwards.
ATAACAAGACGGAAAGCCCGTCACCCCTGATCACCAAGACAACTTGACAAAATGCGAACCTTTTTTTTTTCTTCCCCATGACTGGTTTCAAGATGAAAAAGGTATTTTATGTGGTTAATAACTGGACAGTTTAAAACTTAGAGGCGTGTTGATGGATCGGCACAAATGAGTAGGTTAAAGAATCGAAATACAATGGAATACAATGTTCTCGGAATACAATGTGTTGTGATAGCCACAAAACCTCACTTGGCTGGACTTCGCTATTAAATTACAGTAAATTTTATAATTTCAATTATTTAATTTATTATTAACTATTTTGTTTCTCCCAAACTTAATTGCTTGGGATAGCCACTAAACCTCGCTTTAACTGTATTATTATCAATGAGATTCCAAACTTTGTGCCCCCCCCCCCCCCTCCTCAAATAAAAATAAAAAAAACTCCTCGGCGCAACAGCCCATTACTGGGCCAAGGCCTGCCGTGCCCATTTCAGCTTTCGTGACCTAGGGCTCTGGGGTGCTAGACATATGTTCCGGTAAGGGGGTCAGCCTTCCGTGGAACCCCCAGTGTTTAGTTGCCAAGCATGCTTGGTACCCATATCATCGACCCACTCAAGGGATGAAAGGATGGGTCAACCTCGCCCAATCCGGGATTTGATCCCCGGACCTGTGGCGTGACAATGCGAAGCACTACCACTCAGTGACGAATCCACGGGCCCCCCCCCCCCCAAAGAGACGTAAAAAAAAATCTTAAAATTCGTACTAGATAAAATCGACTTGTAAAGAAATGTTTTTATTTTTTACAAATATTTATATTTTTCTACAACTCCTTGCATTCTCAACTTAGAACTAGAACATGGAAAAAAATATTACGGCTCGGGCGCTTTGAGGGAACAGGTTATTACGCAATGTTAAAAAAAAGAAATAAAAACTATCCCTCTCCCCCCTCCTTGGGATTTATTTTTAAGCCAGTCGCAATTTTGGCGGGAATAAGATTTTAGATAAATTTTTTATGGCGACGGCTATCCTCTCGAATAGGAAGGAAGTATTAAAAAAAAACATAGAAATAAAATATTGACAGATATATTTGAATTCGTTTTCAAGTATAATAGTGCAATTTGTTCGTTAATGAATCAAAGAAATTCCACTATGACTATTTTTTAAATGTCATTTTTAGGGTTTTTATTTTGCTTAATACAAGTGAAATAAGTGTACTATAAGTTAGGAGTTTTTCGCGCTTTTTTTTCTATCGCAATTTCTACTGTAAAGTATCTGTAGTGAGTATGAATATGCTAGGCATATGTCCCGGTAAGGTGGTCAGCCTCACGCGGAACCCCCCAGTGTTTAATTCTCAAGCATTCTTGGTCCCCATTTTTATCGACCCACTTAAGTGATGAAAGGATGGGTCAACCTCGCCCAAACCGGGATTCGATCCCCGGACCTGTGGCGTGGCAATGCGAAGCACTACCACTAAGCCACTGGGCGTCTGAGTCCTCGAATAGACTGGGCAATAAAAAAGCCTTGCTTTTAGATTTTATTTCCATGTTCCACTAATTATAGATTCAATTTTCAAAGAAAATAACAAAGTAAAAAAAATAGTATCAAATTATAGACACAACTTAGCGAAATCATACCTATGATTTTCACATTAGTTCTCTAGAACGAAGCATAAAATACACACTGACTTTTAATCACTGTCTAGTGTTTTTCAAATGCACAATCAAATAAGTTTCATACTTACTCCTATAACTAGAGACGTTAATTAAAATATCTGAAACTTTTTTTCACTTTAAGAAACGTATCCAAATAGCTACGTCAAATGTATGGCATATTATAACTTAGGCCGAGCTACGGCTCCGGACTCCGTCCCGTTAAATACTAAATGATTTCTTTACAATAAATTATCTTGGACGTCCAAGCTATATCTACTTTTATTAGAATGAACTAAATAATAATTATGCTCTCCTGTGTAGTAGATGTTATTCTATTACATGTATACTATCAAAAGTCTTTTGTAATGGATTTTTTAAAATCCGAACAAAATGAGTATGAAGTTTTTTAGGTATAACTTATTATAAGGAGTCTCCATTTGCATAGGACCTCGTATTTACTAAGAAAAGCTATGAATAAGGTATAAGCCCTTACGTTTTTGCTCTTTGTCATTTAGTTTTCAAAATCTAAAAAATTGTGGTCAACGACCTCAAAACCATAAAAATTACAATTACTAAGTTTTACGAACTTATTTCATCATTAGAGGTCATGTCTGATTTTTTTTTTGACAAAATTTAGTTATTGCGATCTGGTTGCTCTTAAGATAGGGACTGTCAGTCCCTTAGAGCTAATGCATTAGTTTTGAAATCACAACTTCCGCAGAAGTATTGGTTTGCCATGTTGTCCCATTTTCACCCCAGGTAAGGGAATCATCATAACATCAATTTAAGACCAAATTGAAAAGAAAATAACGTTATTTAATTATTAATTGATAAAGTTTTAAAATAGTGTCGCCATCTGCTGTATATTTTGGGGCATTTTACAACTTCAAAAATATATAATTAAATAACTAGATAACATTTTCGTTTCAAATTTGTTTCATTTCGATGTTATGTTGATTCCCGTACCTGGGGAAAAAGGGCTAACATGGCAAAGCAATACTTCTGCGGAAGTTGTGATTCCAAAACTAATGCATTAGCTCTATGGGACTGACAATCCCTCTTAATAACATATTCTTATATTTTGATGACCTGGTATAGACAAAGGAATGAATTGATTACTACAATAAGTTATTGATGAGCAAAACGAAGCTGTTCAACTTTAAAGATCTCATTTCCCATTTTGAACTCATTTCCCGATCAGAAACTTGTCCCTCGAAAGTAGAAAGACTCTCTTATTAACAATGGGAAGTTTAACTTGGCTTGTTATCAAAAATGGATCCGTTTTAAATTGGCACTTTAGTTCGGCAATGGTGGAGTACTTAAATTGTTGTACGTAATTTAATTTTATTGCGAGTCGTGTGGGTGACTTTATGCTTCTAATAATTGAAGCAACTATTTCGTGATCTAAAAGGCAGAAGTATAGTGGACGTACAAAACTAATAAAATCGAAATATGCTACGATAAAATGTGGGGGAGATATAAGGAATTGCGTGTGTGACGCTCATTAAGAAGGATTCAGATAATTAGAAAATATATACACTCTTAAAACAAAAGAGTGAAATCCACTCCTATAGGGGGAGTGCATTTTCAGCACCGGAAAGGAGTGGAAATTAACTCAGACTGAATTAAAACAGATCGTTTTAAGAGTGTAGGACGTAGATTGTTTTCTTTTATTTCTTTTACCCACTCCGCAAAAAGAGTGAAATCCACTCCGGGAAGTGCATTTTCGGTACGGAAAGTAGTGGAAATTAACTCATACTGAGTTAAAACCGCTCGTTTATTTTAAGAGTGTACTTGTACTTGAAGACAAGGTTTATATTCTGCTGTGTTTGTGTTCGCCGCCGGCTGGAATACAAGGGAAAGAGGAGTTGTTTTGTGACAACAAAAGTGAAGAATGTTTTAAAAATCATTTTAACAACTCTAATCCCTATTTAACACACCTACCTACAACTTCACACTAAATACTTATCCGCATTTTTTATATGTTAGCCTAATAGCTAAATGACGCATCAAGCCACTTACATATTATTATTCCCTCAAAAAACTCCGTTTCACTTTTTATTTTTAGAATTTGAAGATTCTCTTACCTGCGTTTCCCACCTGGCTCCATGGATGGCTAATTTTCTGACGAATTAACCTCGTTTTTCGAACAGCCACAGTTACTAAAATCACTAGTGTTAATTCCTTGTCATAATTAAGGCGGCGTTACGGCTACTAAACGTTATCTTGTAGCATATTTTAAGCTGTGATAGGCATCTTATTTTTTAAAGGATGATTTCTGGTTTTTCTTTAGTCTAATTATGTAACTCATTCAAACGGGACGTTTCGTTTGCGTAATCAAGTGGCGCGTTGTGGCTTTATATTGATTTAAACTCTGGTAAGTTTTAATGACTGTTTCATGTTTGTAATTTTATTCAATTTAAACTATTATGCATGTAGTAGAATAACATCTACTACACATGAGTGTATAATTCTTATTTAGTTAATCTAAAAAGGAAGGAATATTGAACGTCCAAAGAGTGGTTTATTGTAAAGAAAGCATATTTAGAGTTTGTAAAGAATGGGGCCGGAATGGGCACGCCAAAGAGCACACAACCTTACATCGCGACGTCTAATTAAAAAGTGACTATTTTTAATGGTCATGAGAAAAGTGGATCAGAAGTCAAAACAAAGTCTTCTGCGTCTGCAATTTCTGTCTGAAAGAATGTATTGACGTTTATTGAAACGTGGGAACTGTTCGATGGATCGTCAAGACATTAACTGAGAGTTATTAAGAAAGAACTGAATATTAGAATATTATAGAGATTTGTGTGGTTAATATTATAACTTTATAAAGATTTGTACAATATATCACATGCATGTACTGGAAGAAAAGTTTAGTTGCAGATTTAGGATTTTTTTTTAAATACAAATTGCTTAGTTACTATGCCCGCATCTGTAATGAACGTGTTTCCAAAGTCTCTCTGTATTGATTCAAAGAAAAAATAATCTTCTAAGCCAAATTATTCTGGATGAATTGATTATTTTTGCAAACTGTTTTTTAATATAAATTAAGCTCTCTTACATTTCCCTATAATACAACTTCTTGCAATTGCTTCGAATGTTTGTTTAATTTTCAATAAACAAGTTCACAAAATACAACACTCTTAAAACAAACTAGCGGTTTTAACTCAGTCTGAGTTAATTTCCACTCCTTTCCGTGCCGAAAATGCACTTCCCCTATGGGAGTGGATTTCACTCTTTTTGCGGAGTGGGAAAAAGAAATAAAAGAAAACAATCTACGTTCTACACTCTTAAAACGAGCGGTTTTAACTCAGTCTGAGTTAATTTCCACTCCTTTCCGGTGCCGAAAATGCACTTCCCCTATAGGAGTGGATTTCACTCTTTTGTTTTAAGAGTGTATTAGAAACCAATTTCAAAAGGTGGTATTATAGAGCCCTGTAAACCAGCTTAATTTATCATATAAAAAAACAATTCGTAAAAAATATTCAATACAATATTATTTCTTCAAATAAATTAAAACAGAGACTTTTCCATTTTTTAGACTCGCTCCCATTCCCCCATAATGTGAATAATAGAATAAATTACTATCCGCCTTTTAACGAGTCTGTTTCACAAAACAAATCCATGTTTAGTCCTAGTGCTACATTAATCCAGCCAAAACAAATATACACACAAATAAAGCTGTTTTGCGGTGGTAACTGCAGCTCATATCCATTAGCGCTGAGGATCCTCATATTTCGCAAATAGTCGTTTCTCTGAGTGTTTTGGATGCCAAGCATTTTCTCTGCTTTCTGTTGCCCCAGTTTGACAAAGCTTTATATTGGAGCACTATGTTATAAGTCTTCACTGTAAGTTTTGCAGGGTTGCCACGGTCCTTGAAATCCTTGAAAGGGCTTGGAAAAAAAACATTGATTTTCAAGGTATTGAAAGTGCTTGAAAAACATTATCCACCTTGAAAAGTAATTAATTTTTTGGGCTGACGAATTTATCTTGAAGTGTTGCAAATGTTAATTTTGGCTTCATTAAAAACACTTTTTTAATGTGAATCAGTTCCTATTTTATTTTTTCATTTATTGTTTGTATAATCCAAGAAGGCAGAGCAAGTGATTTTAGGTTGATTATTTAATAATTAAATGGTGATTTTATAACACATATTTAAGTTCATTTGAACGTTCGATTTTGTGTGTAAGGGTACATAGGTGGTTTTAATAGTGTATCTATTTTAAACAGCACATACACTACCCTATTTTGCAGCTAACCAGCTACCTTTCCCCGAAGGGAGAGAATATTGTGACAGGGGCGGCAAATCAATCGTAGCCTACTACTTGCAAATCTTTAAATCCGGCCCTGGGAGGTCGAGTAATTCATCCACTTTTCTCAACTATGCACGCACTTGTTTCCAACTTTGTATAATACACGCAATATAATAATTAACGGTCATGCATTTTAAATGATGGATGACAAACAATTTAGATCCATTTTTTAAAAGAAATTTTCATAAATTAATACGATTGTTGGTTATAGGAAATATTTTGATGTTTTTCACCCTTTTCTCACTCTTCTCTTCAAATAACTCATTTGTTTGCAGAATAAAAGGTTTCTATGATTCAAAATAATATAAAGATTGTCTTGAAAAAAAATTTATAAGTCAAGTTAAACATATTAATTACCTAAGATCTTAAAATTCGCTAACTGTTATCTAATTTTAAACCTATTTTACTCGAATTCAGCCAGTTAATATTGTTCCAAGTTGGTCAGACCAACACAGTGCTTTGTTGAATTCACTGCACAATCTGATGCAGTTTACTTTCTTAATAGTACCATTGTTGGGGGGGGAATAATACACGAGTTTAAAGCTAGAATTCAGCCAGTTAATATTGTTCAAAGTTTCATGACAACAAGTATAGCTTGTTGAATCATCTGCACAATTGATTGAACAGTTTATTCTTAATATACATTGTTGGGGGGGGGGATAATACACGAGTTAAGCCAGAATTCAGCCAGTTAATATTGTTCCAAGTTGGTCAGACCAACACAGTGCTTTGTTGAATCACTGCACAATCTGATGCAGTTTACTTTCTTAATAGTAGCCATTGTTGGGGGGGGGGGGATAATACATGAGTTAAATGGGTACTTAGAGTAATCCTCGAAATTAAAATTGTAATTCTTAGGAGTATTTTGGTTTTAAATTCGTATAAGTTGTTCAACGTAATCGTAGGATGTTGAACATTTATAGAATACTCGTGTAATTTACATTGGGGGATCGGGGTACAGCTATGATAATGATATAATGGCTAAGCGATTCATTGGCGTGTTTTGGCGAGCTTGAAAATAGGGTTGCTATACCTATCAAGTTGTATGAAATATGAAATGTTTACCGCAGTTGGGCATATTAGTTCAGGAGACGTTCGAGGCAACAAAAATGCCCAAAATATATTAGTTTGTCAATTTTTATAGATTATAATATAATTTTTATGCGTAAGCACACGAAAAATTCTTACATTAAACGTAGAGCCGAATCGAAGTACTGGAAATTTTCTTAAATTGTATTAGTTTCCTAATTATTTACAGTAAAATGACATTTTTATACGTAAACACACACGCAACTATAACTATTTTTCGAAAACTGCTTCCAATAAATGAGAGCTGAATAATGAAACTGTGAAAATTTGTAAAAATATATTAGTTCGTCAATTATTTTAGAGTATAATAACATTTTTATGCGTATGAAAACACGCAACATATTTCGAAACATGCTTACAATAAACGTAAAGCCGAATCGATATATTGTGTACATTTTTAAATGTAATATAGTTTATTCATTATTTGATTGTGTAAAATAACATTTTTATACATAAACACACACGCAACGTCTAACTAATTTTCGAAAAATTAGGACAATAAACATTGAGCCGAATCAATGTACTGTGTAAATTTTTCCATGTCATAATTTATTCATTATTTTATTTTCATTATTTTTGTAAAATAACGTTTTTAAACGCTAACACACACGCAACGTATAACTATTTTTTTTTTCGAAACAAAAAAAAACTTTGAGCCGAATCAATAAATGCATTTTAAATATGTCACGTAAAATTATCATTCCATTTTCCCTCAACCCATTTCATTAAATATTCATGACACCCAAACCAAGTCATCTTTTGTCGATTTAAAATGGAACTGAAATTTCCGAAAACTCCATATTTCGTACCTTTCTTACGAATTTTTGGAAAGTTTCCAACTCAATTTCTCTACGCGTGCTTATAAAACCTTGTCTGACTGCTCGAATTTTTTGGCAGGCCCTAATAATTTATTTCCATCTCGATCGTAGACATTATGTGATATTATTTTACCTTCGTAATGCATGTTCGAGAACATTTTTTTTCCACCGAGTGGTACTTTTATTACTTTTATCAAAAACGGAGGTGACTCTTATTATATGCTGATAAAAATATTATTTTTTTGCAGATAAGAATGGACTCCAAAGGGGAATATGATATAACCTTAGTAAATATTTTTTTTAAGATAAAAGCATTGAAATTTTAGTTTTATATATCTGGCTTTAAGATTACCAAAAAAAAAACGAAATTCCTAAAAAATTAAAAGTTACATACACGTGTAAGCCAAGGTCCATCATATTGAACCGTAGATGTAAAAGTGATGTGTCGGGCAAAATACAATTGTCCCTAGAAAATCGTTTGAAGTTCTACGTTTTCATTGTGCTTCACAATTGGAAAAGCTACAAATTTATATATACTATATATGAAGTAGAATAACATCTACTTCATAGGAGAGCATACTATTTGTGTAGTCTCTACTTCATAGGAGAGCATACTATTTGGGTAGTATCTACTTCATAGGAGAGCATACTATTTGTGTAGTATCTACTTCATAGGAGAGCGTACTATTTGTGTAGTATCTACTTAATAGGAGAGCGTACTATTTGTGTAGTATCTACTTCATAGGAGAGCGTACTATTTGTGTAGTATCTACTTAATAGGAGAGCGTACTAGTTGTGTAGTATCTACTTCATAGGAGAGCATACTATTTGTGTAGTATCTACTTAATAGAAGAGCGTACTATTTGTGTAGTATCTACTTAATAGGAGAGCGTACTAGTTGTGTAGTATCTACTTCATAGGAGAGCATACTATTTGTGTAGTATCTACTTCATAGGAGAGCATACTATTTGTGTAGTATCTACTTCATAGGAGAGCATACTATTTGTGTAGTATCTACTTCATAGGAGAGCATACTATTTGTGTAGTTAATTCTAAAAAGGAGATAGATAGGACGTCCAGATCCTTTATTAATTCATATTAAATACTATTCAAAGTAGTCAAACGTAAGCCACTACGGCGCACAGTGGGGTATTTCACCCGAATTCTTGGCAATAAATCAAAAATAAATAATAAAATTTTTTTTTAGCTACAATTATAAAATTGGTGTCTTTTTATAGCTAATTAAGTGGTGCGTCTATTCATATAAAGAATTATTATCTCATACAAAAACATTCGTTTTTATAAGCATCGAAAGTCGGAATTTTGATAAAATTATTGTACTTTTTTCTTGCATTTCAGCGTTTTTTTATGTTTACTAATTAAGTTTTGGCTCGTTAAATTTTTTTTTGTTTAAGACTACAATAGGTGCATGTAATAGAGGAACATTTGAGCTTTATTTTAAAATAAAAAAATGTTTTTTAAAAAATAGTTTTGACTTTAAATTTAACAATTAAAGTTAAAAAATATATTTTTTTATAACAAAAAGTTTAAAAATGTGATATTTTGTTAAGGTGCCCGCCTGAATCCGGCACATTTACTACCACCAACATATTCCTCAAACATTGGTTTTTCATGTTCAATAGTCAAAACTTGCTACTTTTTGCTATCTTTGCAAAAAAATTGCTTTTTTTGCAAAATAGCAAATCCAAGTATGTGCTTAAAATTTCCAGCAACAATTGGATTTTTGCTGGAAATTCTTTTGAGAAGGCTTATGTATGTTTTCGAGGATGCTGAATATGAAAATGAGGTTAATTAATTCAAAAAATGTGAGTTTGAATAAGTATAGGCAAAAAAAAAAACATTTTTATAAAGTACTTTGCTTATGGCTTTATTTTGGTCGGATAGTTTGACCACGCATGTCTTACGGTAGAAAGCTTTCGATCCGATTTAGAAAACACAATTTTTTCTTTACAATAAATTGTTAAAAATAATCCTTGGACAAATCATCATTTAAAAATATTCTTCTACAAAAAAACCTTTAAATATGTATGATACAGAAAAAAAGTGAATTCAATGAAATACAAGTAAAATAATCAAACTCTTTACTTTCTAAAAAACAATTAGTTATATACAACGTTAAAGTATTAAATATATATTTCTTTTATGAAATGCATTAAAGTAATATATGTACAACACTGACATTTAACAACTTGAAAATATCTTTTCGCAAAATTAGTGTAAAAGGATCACAGCAATCAGCATACAATTCATATATATTACATGGTATAAGCTAAATTGTTTATAAACATATAATAAAATTGAACCATAATTAGGTTTTTAAGTTTAAATGGCTCTTTTATATACTACAAATAAGGTTGATTTTTACTATAAATGAATTTTAACAATATATATTTTGACTTGATTTATAAATGGATTCAATGTTTTGGACTAATAATGAAAGTGATAAAACAATAAAAAATAATGTAATAATATTAAGGTTATTGGTTATTAATTATCTCGCTATCTAAATCGGTAGAAACATCGTTTTCATTTTCCGAGTGGATAGTCTGTTGATTTGAAGGCTTCAACATTTCAATCACTTCTTTGGGAAGTTTAGGGTTTTTTTTGTGGTAATTGTCGGAAGCTAGTTATGTATGGATCAGAAGATATAAGTAAATTGTTTAATACGTCTTGGTTTGTACAAATCCTTCTCTCCTTTCTTTCTCGAGTATTGTTTTCTGTACTCTGTAAAGTCCTTATTTCTTGCTTCTTGTGCTTCCTCACTAAGTTGACCAATGGGAAGTAAAGCATGTTTAATAATAATGGGTCCGTGCATCAGAATTTTATGCACCGAAGTAGGCATTGGATACCAAAGATATTTGGACACAAACATTGTGGCTGTCGGGTAGCAGTAGATTTAAAATTTGTCAATTTTGATTTCATATCCACTTGAAATTATTTGCAATATTTTATGAAAACAAGTAATAACTGTCTCATCAATTTGAGTTATTTTTGCAGTCAATTCGGGATTTGCAAAGAACCGCCTTGTAGTGTTGCCCTCATTACTATTTCCAAACGCTTGCTTTGGTTGATAAATAATTAATCCAACATAACATATTGGGTTTCAGAGCCGAAATGTGAACGATTGGGGGGTAAGTGAAAGTAAATCTACTCTTCCTGCTGAAAACAGTTGTAGGAGTAGGTTTGTTTCGGGGCATGGAACAATTATATGGCAGTGATTATTGTTTAAAAAATATGTATGGTGATCAAAGTTATACACGAATATGTTTTTGAAGATTCTGAAAAGAAATCGAAAATTTTCTACTTTAAGACATGCGTGATCAAACTATCCGACCAAAGTAATGCCATAAGCAAAGTACTTTATAAAAATGTTTTTTTACCTATACTTATTCAAACTCACATTTTTTTAATTAATTAACCTCATTTTCATATTCAGCATCCTTGAAAACATACATAAGACTTCTCAAAAGAATTTCCAGCAAAAATCCAATTGTTGCTGGAAATTTTAAGCACATACTTGGATTTGCTATTTTGCAAAAAAAGCAATTTTTTTGCAAAGATAGCAAAAAGTAGCAAGTTTTGACTATTGAACCTGAAAAACCAATGTTTGACGAATATGTTGGTGGTAGTAGATGTGCCGGATTCAGGCGGGCACCTTAACAAAATATCACATTTTACAACTTTTTTGTTATAAAAAAATATCTTTTTTAACTTTAATTGTTAAATTTAAAGTCAAAACTATTTTTTTTAAAACATTTTTTTATTTTATAATGAAGCTCAAATGTTCCTCTATTACATGCACTTATTGTAGTTTTGAACAAAAAAAAATTTAACGAGCCAAAAATTAATTAGTAAACATACAAAAACGCTGAAATGCAAGAAAAAAGTACAATAATTTTAGCAAAAATCCGACTTTCGATGCTTATAAAAACGAATGTGTTTGTATGAGATAATAATTCTTTATATGGATAGATGCACCACTTAATTAGCTATAAAAAGACGCCAATTTTATAATTGTAGCTAAAAAAATTTTTTTTTGATTTATTGCCAAGAATTCGGGTCAAATACCCCACTGTGCGGCGGTTAAAGAGGGCCCGGAAAGGCCGCCAAGTACACACAACCTAACATCTCGTGGTCTTATTAAAAAGTGACTATTTTTAATGGTTATGAGAAGAGTGGATCAGAAGTCAAAACAAAGTCTGCCGCGTCTGCGATTTCTGTGGGAAAGAATGTATTGACGCCTATTGAAACGTGGGAACTGTTCGATGGATCGGCAAGACATTAACTGAGAGTTATTAAGAAAGAACTGAATATTAGAATATTATTGAGATTTGTGTGGTTAATATTATAACTTTATAAATATTTGTACGATACATCACATATATGTAGCTAATTATTTTTACTGATCCAATTGGCTTGTTTTAATCGATAGATCTTAAAATTGTGAACAATTTATAAAATTCTACTCGAAAAGTCATATATTTTTAGATGCATAACTTGCTGACTTGATATTAGAAATGTGATATTAGAAATATTTTCTTTGTTTATCCATTTTGCCAAATAAGTCGTAATAAAGCTTGGCCGAAACAGTAAGTAAATAACATTATTCGAAGGGGGAATGGGAGCGGTAGCCTTGGTTTCCAAACCGAAGTCTCCTCTCTGTGTTAATCCAATAAAAAAATAATAATTTTCTAAGCCAAATTACTCCGGCTGTATTAAATATTTTTACGGATTGTTTTTATAAAATAAAAGTTTATGACTTAAACGTTCCTATAACACCTCTTTTTGATATTGATTAAAATATTTTTTTAATTTTCGATAAATAATTATACAACAATATATTCAAATCAATTTCAGAAAATGGGACAATCGAGCATTGTAAATCATATCAAAAATCCGTTGGTAAAAACACTTAATACAGGTGGAGACATTTGGCTTAGAAAATTAATTTTTCACACCTCCATTTCGGTTTGACGACCCCATAGCAATAGTTTCAAATACAAATACAAAAATTGTCGACCAACAACAGGCCAGAGGACCAGCAAGGTTGGTCCAAAATAAATATAATACATTACCAGTTTCCAATGACCGTCAAGTTTATTCTTAAAATCTTCTACTCTCTTCGAATGCACAACATAATCTGGTAAAGCATCCCACTCATTGACAACTCTATTGTAAAAATAATGTTTTCTTACCTCCCTTCTAAACCTCGATTTATTCAATTTCTGATCATGTCCTCTGGTCCGTCTATTTAAGGTAAAACCTAAGCCCTCCATGTCTCCCTGTTTTATGAACTTGAATAACTGTATTAAATCATCCCTAGCTCTCCTATTTTCCAGGGAATACATGCTTAAAGATCTTAATCTGTTATCATAATCAATACGAGATAGACCCTTAATCATTTTTGTAGCCCTATGCTGAACTTTTTCAAGCAACATTTCATTACCTTATATTTATATTAGGTAATTATAAGTAAAAAAGCGAAAATACAGTCTCCATTTTTTTCAACCAAACTTTAAAATACAACCAGATAATAATACTACCTCCTGTGGGGAGGAACATATATATCATTTTCTCGGGAGGGTTAATAAACGAAGCGGTAGAAAAGGTCTGCTACCTCCAGTGGCGCTTTGGACAAAAGCCAACCAACAACGTAAGCCTAGCTATTGAACTTCTTAAAGAGAGGAATTTCCCATTGTCTTTGTACGTATTCCAGATGCACGAGCTAGTCTCAGTAACCGGAAGACAATGTAGGTGGGAAGCATATTTTTGAATGTAGACTGTCTGAAAACCTTTTAGGATGAAAACTATTAGGCGGCCTTATTTGGAGTGGATTATATAAAATTGGTTAATGGAAATGGAAAAGAAACAATAATAATGTATGTCAAAAGCAGCGAATAAGTTTACGGGGATGTAGGTATTTTATTATAAAATGGGTGCCATACTTTGTTAACTATTTTTGTGTGTATTGTGTGCAGTATTGTACACATGTGTATTTATACGTACTTCCCGATGTAAGACTCAGTCAGAGTAACCGGAAGGCAATGTAAGTGTTAAGCATATTTCGGAAGGCATAGACTGTGTGAAAACCTTTCAGGATGAAAACTATTGGGCGGCCTTATTTGGAGTGGATTATATAAAATTGGTTAATGGAAATGGAAAAGAAACAATAATAATGTATGTCAAAAGCAGCGAATAAGTTTTCGGGGATGTAGGTATTTTATTTTAAAATGGGTGCCATACTTTGTTAACTATTTTTGTGTGTTTTGTGTGCAGTATTGTACACATGTGTATTTATACGTACTTCCCGATGTAAGACTCAGTCAGAGTAACCGGAAGGCAATGTAAGTGTTAAGCATATTTCGGAAGGCATAGACTGTGTGAAAACCTTTCAGGTTAAAGAAAATTATTTAGCGACTTATTTCGAGTTTGAGTGGTTAATTATATTAATAACTTGGGTTGAATGGATAAGTGATACCATGAAACAATAATTATATGTATTGATAAAGATGTGAATAACGTTTTCACGGGTGATGTAGGTTATTTTATTTTTAAAATGGGTGCAACTATTTGTATAAACTATTTTTGTTGTCAGAAAGCACATTGTTCCATTTTTAATTTATAATACAGTTATTCACGTGATAACGAGCCCAATTCACAACACAAACAATAATACAAGTATGTAGAATTAATTGGAAACATTAGTACTTGTTAAAGTCAAAATATTAAGAAAAACTTTAATTATCTGCTACTGTGGAGAAATTTCATGTTGATGTATAGTTTTTCATAATTTTTTTTCAGTTTCAAATTTATTAAACCGTAAGATAACATATGTTGTCGCCAAAGGTTATAATTCAATTCGGATATTCAGCATTTCATAACATTCATGAGAAGATGGTAGAGCTTTTTTTAACATTTTTTTTTATTTTCAAATTTAATCTACATACTTGTATTTTATCCCTTGTAACACTTCTTTGCTCATTTGTAAATAAGAATATTTTCCCTCAATCAATTAATTCTTCTGAATTTGCTTCTTTGATGTTTTGCCATAGGCAGAACTGTAATTAAAATCCTGTCACTACGCGTTATTAATGCGTCGATTTTTTTTTAGTAAAACGTAAATGATGACTAGTTTTAACGAGTTTGTTAATTTGACGATGATTAGTTTTGACTTCGTTGACATGTTTCGAGTTTTACGCGGGTTTTTTATTTAGTTTCCAAATTTTCCGTTTCAAAATCTGGGTTCGAGATCGTTATATATATTTGCTAAGAATTTTATAAATTAGTCAAATATGTTTCAGTTTCTAATGGGAATGATTCTTATCATGTCACTCTTCGTACTGAAATTTCATTGGTTGTTTCGTTATCTTTCCGTACTACGATTTCATTGGATGTTTCGGTTTCAATTCAGGATCCGAATGCGGAAATAGATGAAAAGAAACTTTTCTTTTGATGCAAGTTTTCTTTAATAAATGACAGAACAACCAACAGCACAGCAAGAAGTTAGAATTTAAAAAAATAACTAAAATATTCTTAGAAAACTCACTTTCGAATAATAAAACAAAACTAATTCGAGAAAAATGAAAACAAATCCGCGGAGCTGTTGCCAAATCCGACTTGAATCAACCCAATTAACAAAGTTTATAATTTAATTTCAGTTTCTAGTTTATGGTTTAGAATGAAAATCTATTTGTGCCTTTGAAATATCCAGTACAGTTTTGAAACAATGGTGATATAAATGGTTTCTATGGGCTTGTCTTAGGTGACGTCGTTCCTTCCAGCTTTCATGCCTTGCCCTTCTTCAATTGATGTTCTGTTCCCGCGGTGCATTAATTCACCAATCGAGGCTTGTGAAAGAATTTATTTTCTTTCGCGCGAAATTTCTGTTTCCATTCAAGACCTGAATTATGCCCGTTTCATAATTAAATTTTAAAGAGATTCTACTGACAAGAAATATTTTCTGTGCTACAAAAATGTGTCCTTACTTTAAATGATACTTGGATTTTGGCATTTAAAACTTTCAAAATGTTCAAAACAAGTAAAATAAAATGTAAAATATCGTCAAATTTGTTCAAAGCTCAAATCAATTTGAGCATCTTAATATATTTATTATATTTTATAGTCAATTTCTAATTTAAAAATAATTATTCGTTTTTTAGTGTTCTGCTTAAAAGTTTAAAGTACAAAAAAGAAAAATAGCTTTCGATAAATTCGAATATTTAATTAATAAATTTATATTCAAAAGAATAGCCAATCCTTTATTTAAAGACGATCGTACATTTTTACTTTTGGTGAAAACTTTCAATTCTCAATATTTATCCTGTAAATTTTGATTCTAACAACTAATTTGTTAATTCTTTAATTCAATGAAAGATCACCGTAAGTTTGAATTTTCTTCTAATATTTTTTTCTTGTTTAATAATTTACGTGGAACTAAATAGTATAATGTTACATTTAAAGTCCAAATATTAAATAAAGGCTTTACTTATTCTATTTAAATAATGATATCTGAACAAAAACAATTCTATCACGAACATGATTAACACTAATATCAATAACTGTTGTTCGTATAATATGAAATTCTGTTTTTTTATGTAATTATGAAGGATAATTGAATTTCTGAAATTTTTTGTTCTAGCATTTAAAAATTTAATTACAAAATTTGTTTGTTTTCAGTGGCTTAAATTCAATATGGAGAAATTAATGTTAGTATTTTTATAGCTTTAGGGTCATATTTGTAAAATAATAGAAATCTGTCATATGTAAGAATAAAGTAAATAGAATAAATAATTGAGAAATTAAATACTGAAATCAAAAACAGGCGCGTTTTAGTGTGTTTTCAATTAGAATAAAAAATAAGCTACAAAAATTAAGGAATTTAAAGAAATAATGTTCTGGTGTACGAAGACTTGTGTTATAATTTTGTGAAATTTTTTATTTATTTTTCTGAAAAATATTTCTTGATTTCTTTAAAAAATATATATATATATATATTGCTCAGTTTTATTAAAAACTATAAAAATGAAAGGGTATGTTTCTTATGATGTCACGCTCTCCGTAAGTATAATAAAAGGTTCTTAAGGGAATTTGTTAAGATATGGTAGTTCAATTTTAAATTCAAATGAATGTAATTTTTAACCCTTACTTTTTTCCTTAAGTTGTATCCAAGGGACATAAATAAAAAATTATAGTAGAATTGCATATGTCGAAGCAGTGGCGGATTTAGGCTTCTTATAGCAAGTTTTCTGATAAAATTAAAAACAACGCACAGCAAGATTTGGCATTTAAAAAATAACAACTAAATATTCTTTGAAAATCACTTAATACAAAAAATAGTAATTGAAAAAATGTAACAAGTACCGCATGTTGAGATCGACGTGAAAAACCACATTACGAAGTATAAGACAATTTTCTGCAAATTTCTTTAGTGTAGTATATTTTACTGTATGTATCAAATATTCAAATTTAGTTAATATATTTACTCCATTACACAATAGTTAAAATAATTACAAGTAAACAAATATGGAATGACTGTAATTAATATACTATATATAAACAACTTAACAAAAAGGTGTAAAATAATGATATTGTCCAGTAATGAGAGATGAGCATGGTCAGGATTACGATCGAGATGGTGAGTTGGGGACGTTTTCTAAATGGCTAAATGTTATTACAATGTAATAACAAATGTTATTAAATAACTTTCCAACAGCCAATTCACGTTGATTCACATTGTATTTATGTGCATTTTCGTTTTAATGAAATTAGAAACTAATTTCTTATGAAATTTCACTCTTGATACGTAGATATTTAAGAAGGTAATTCTTTGAAGAATTTGTACAAGACGGTTTTGAGTTTTGCCAGATCCGACGTGAAACAACCACATTACGAAGTATAGAGCACAATTTCTGCAAATTTCTTTAGTGTACGTATACTTTTTTACTGTATGTATCAAATATTCAAATTTTAGTTAATATATTTACTCCATTACACAATAGTTAAAATAATTACAAGTAAACAAATTTGCGAATGCACTTGTAAGCTTAACTCATCAACTATAATAAACAACTTAACAAAAAGGTGTAAAATAATCGAAATCTGTCCACTAATCGCAAGAATGAGCCTCGGCAGATTACGATCCGACGCTTGGATGAGTTTGGGTGCGTCTTCTGACACGATGGCTAAAGGTCTCGCTTGATGGGTAACAATGGCGAATAACACGAAGTGTCTATTCCCTAAATTAGAGCTTTTTCCAATCCAGCCTAATTTCCACGGTTTGATTCCACATTTTGTTTATTTATGTGCATTTTGTCGGCTTTTTTTGGATGATGGATTCAGGGCATTTAGATATTTCATTTTCGTTAATGGAAAGTTTTTCCTCTTGATTGCGTATTGGATGATTTTAATGATTGGGTAATGTTTTTTTCTTGTTTGTTTTGAACGTAATTCTTTTTTTATTAAGTGGGGTTTTTTTGTATTTTACTGTATAACATTTTGTATGGCATATTATACCTGTATTCCTTGCGTGATTTGATAGTCTATAAAACAGCTGAGTGATTTATTTGTGTAAATACATATGCAATATTGAACATGTTTAAATCGATTGTGGTGTCTTTTTTTATGCTAATAGTTCCCTTGCAAAGTTTTTTTTTTGTCACAAATTTTCTGCATTTTTAATTTGTATACCTGCCTCAACTATCGTATAGAGTTCACCAAGTACACCAGAACTTAAATTTAATTCCTTTATTTTCAAATTTTAGTAACAGTGTGCCCTAAAAACAAGACTTTGAAGTGTTGGCCACGCACATAAGGATACGGCAGTCAATCGAATACAAAAATAAACTTGTTGTCCTTTACACAATTGATTCTTATACGAAGCAAAGGATAATGGATATTGTCCAATGGAGGGACACGTCAACTCTAACCTCAAATCCATTACACTTTTCTTGGTGTTTTCTTATAGCAAAGACATCGCGATCGCCAATCCATTATTCTAAAGGTCATCCGACCAGAAGTCAGCAGAAGCGACGTGCTTTTACACACACGACTGGCTTAACCTTCCGATTTCTTCGAAGAAATGATACAAGCCACTGAAGCTTAAGTGACAAATTTAGGTCTAGTGATGGATTCAGTATGTTTGACCCAATAACCTTTTGAGGCTGACCTCATCAAAGACCATGGAAATGTCACTCAGATTCCGGACTCGGATTTATTGGTCCCCGCTGAGTGTAATCGCCTATTTTTGTCTATACTGCTTTAAAAATGTCATTTGTTGTACAGTAAAACGTAGACGACTGTTGATCTCTTGACCATTTCGACCCTAATAGGCATATACATCCTAGCGGCAATGACACATTGAGAAGGCGCCGCGAAAATCACAGTTTCCCATTAAAGAAATCAATCGCCTTTTTAACCTTCTTTTCTTTTATTTTTAATTCGATTTAAAAAAAAAATCATAAAAAAAGTTGGTTACATGGTAGAGATGTTCGTCAATCCGTCTGTCTATTTTTATCCACCTTTCGAATTCCGTTCCTACGGTCAGATTTTCAAAATCCATTTTTTGTTTTACAGTTATGACATCAAGAAATTCTTGCATTTTTTTTATATGTACTTTCGTCTTTTTGTCTGTCCATTTCAATTTCCATTTTAACCGTCCGATTACAAAAAAAAAAAAAAATTAAGATAGGATGCACATCAGATCCGTCTATTTTATATGTTTTTGTGTAAGTCCATTTGTTCAGTCCTTCCACATTTTAGTTCGTTTCCTTGTCACCTTCTGTTTTTACTGTTCGGCTTTTAAAAAAAAGTTTCTATTTGAAAAGTATGACATCAAAAAATTATCTTTTGTACTTTCGTCAGCGTGTTTAATTTCGAAGTTTTTTTTTGTTTAAAAGATAGGACATTAGACACCTATCTTGTATTTGTTTTGTCAGGACGTCTGTAATAAAAAACAAAAATTAAATTTATATTTTCCATTAACCTTTGACGTAAACTATAGAGGTAACATAAAAAAACAATTTAACTGCGATTATAAGAGAAATTATTAATATGGGAAGATATAAAGCAAATATTAAATTACACACGCGTAACTATCTGTATTAAATTTCAGCAAATCAAGCGCTCCAAAGTGTTTAATACTCTTATAAAACAAATCTTGTGTTAAAGAAGAAAATTACATAGCTCACCGTTTATTAAAGTTTAATGTAAATATATCACAGAAATTATTAATATACTTCGTCTTAATCTTTTATGAGATTATTTCTCATTTTCTTACCATAGCTTCGAAACTAATTAAAACGTAAACTTTTGTCACATTTTTATTTCTAAACTATCCCTCCCTTATTTCTACAATATGTTGCGAACACATATTGTCCCTAACACCCGTAATTAAAGTTTCTAGCCTTTTCACAGGGGCAATAACCCCTGAGAGAGCTTTTGCGAAGCAATCAATATCCCCGCATTTGCTGAAATGCTAGACAGTTAAAGTGACCTGCGGAGTACACTGTGAAAAAAAATCTGTAACATAACAAAAAAAATTTTTGTAAAAAACTTTTCCTAGAAAATTTCTAGTAAATAACTACTAAAAATAGTACTGTAAAAACACTTACTATATTTGTGTTAACATTACCTATATATATCTTGTATATTTACAAGACTTTTTTATGTATGCTATACATGTAATGTTTTTGTAATTTTACAAGACTTTTTTATGTATATTATTATTACTTATTTTCTAGCAAAACAGTACAATTTTCATTATATGTTATGACTTTCTTGGTGGGGGGCAAGTTCGCCGAGCACTGCGACCTCAGGTCTATTGTACTCAACCCCAGAAATGACACAGGCACAAGAGACACACAAACACCATAGACAAATAACAACATTTATTTACAAACACAAACATCCATGCCTTACCGGGATTTGAACCCTAATCCAGAAGCTCCAAAGGCTAGCACCCTAACCGTTGCGCCACCGGGTCGGCTTCATTACATGTTAACGAAATGTTCATGAACATAAAACATTAAACAATCGGAACAATGCCGAATACAAAAATAAGAATTATAAATAGTATATAGAAAGAATAAAAGTTACTCACCTATATTTTATACCTGTATCAAATTTAAAACGTTATTCATTTTTAAATGGCGATGAATTGATCCAGATCACAAACGAAACTTTAGAAGTGATGCGCGCGCAACTTCAAGTCGAAGATGATTGGTTGAAAAAAATTGCGAATACTAGAACATTTCCTGTAACTGTAGAAATGAAGATTTCTGTTCACAATTACAAAAACTTTTTTTTAAAATTGGTTATTTCTGTAACGTTACAAAAACATTTTTTGTATGTTTACAGTATTTTTCTCAGTGTACAATTGAAAACGTTTAGAGGGAAATTGCTGAGATTCACTTTCATAATGGAATGCGAAATAGAAATCTTTTAAATTGGTAGCATTAAAAGAAAATACTCCCTTGTTTCTACAATATGTAATACCTCCCTTAATATCTCCCTGTAATACCTCCCTTATTTCTACAATATGTTGCGAACACATATTGTCCTTAACACCCGTAATTAAAGTTTCTAGCCTTTTCACAGGGGCAATAACCCCTGAGAGAGCTTTTGCGAAGCAATCAATATCCCCGCATTTGCTGAAATGCTAGACAGTTAAAGTGACCTGCGGAGTACAATTGAAAACGTTTAGAGGGAAATTGCTGAGATTCACTTTCATAATGGAATGCGAAATAGAAATCTTTTAAATTGGTAGCATTAAAAGAAAAGGTAATTTGGGAACTGTTGCCGCGATGGTGAAGGGGTCAGCGCGTTTGACTCCTATGCCGCAAACCCGGGTTCGTATACGGGTCGGGTAGGTTGGGCTCCAACAGCCAGTAAGCTCTGGACGACTTAAACGCTTTTTAGTATGAAATTGGGGAATATACCTTTTAGGGAGGATATATACCAGGTTTTTTTCTTTGTGAATGTTCTATCAGTATCTGAATAAAGAAAACTTTGTTTTTATAAAATATTTTTTATACAATAGTTATTTATTTGTACAGTTAAAGACCTTTGAAAATGAGTCTGTCTAGCTCAGTGTTTGTTAGATGCGTGTTTATTTTAATTGGTTTACTTTCACCACTATCTTGAAGGTCGTACAACATTTTTTGAAGTATCCATGGCGACGCGAGTTATAATCTAAGTTCGTACTTTATGGTCAACGAGTTCTTTTACACGTCGTAGTTCTTTTAAGTCGTAGTTTTGGCGAGTTGGCGAACGCTTTCGTTCACTGCCTAAGTAAATATCGCGCCATTTACGTCAATAGCTCGAGAATAATGACCTTGATCATGCACCAATGTTGTCACGACTCTCTGTCAAGTAGAACCAGGGCCGTGTGGTTCTATGATGCAGAGAGGCGGCCGCATCAGGCGGCAATTGAGTACGGGCGGCATTTTCGGGTTTGACAAATACACACATTTACGGATTTTTTTTAAACAAATATTTCTAAAAATTTTGCCAAGTGAAAATAAGCTTTCTGCTTAATTTCATCTAAATAAACAAAATATAAGACAAATTTAGACCATAGTATTAAGCACTTAATAAGGAAAGATTAAGTTACCCGAAAACTAATTTTAAAAACTTAAATTTAACGTTTTTATTCGGAAATGAATGTTTTAATTTTATTCTCAAAGTTGTCATTAATGGGTTAATGAATAAAAAAGTTGTAATTTATACTATTTTATGACAATTTCCTCACTGATGTACAACAAAAAATCTTATACGAAAAATTGCAAATTGTTGAATGATTGACATTATTTTCATTACGATACATTATTAGCATTATTTAGCAGTTAAGTAAACATTTTGAAGTTGCTGGAATTAATTTTTATAAAGAGCGATATTTTAAAAACTGGCATCACATTAATTTTTTTACCACACGGCCCTGAGTAGAACCAAGTAAGAAAGAGCGAGTCATTTAGTGAGTCGAAACTCGCGACAAACGGGGTTGTCCAGCCAGCAGAAACACGTGGTGGCTGCTGCGAAATATCGATTTAATAAAATGCAAGAAAGGCTGCCGTGAATCGATGGTAGTGCCCGACTTAGTCCTAGCATCTGAATTCCGATCCGGCGGGAAAAAAGTGTATCTTTTTTTTTTTTTGTTACCTAAATTAAGGAAAATATAATAGAGTTTATGATGAAGTATTGACGAAGATGGATTAAGAAAATTCCGAAATGGAAAATTAATATTTTCTGCTAACGTTTCGGAGGATTTCATATATTCTAAACAAAGTTAGTAAGTTTTTAGAAACATTGGTCCGTCTGAAACCACTCTACAGCTCGAACTAAAAGAGCTACAGACTTCAAATTTGCTATACGAGTTCCCATTTCTTGTCAGACGTAATAGTAAGGTTTTCAGAAAATCGCACAAGCTCGAAAGGTAGATGTCATAGAACTTTTTAGTTTTTAAACATATTGAAATTTTCCTATTGGAAAATTTGTACAGAAATTGCAAGTAAACTATTTTGAAAACTTTTGAGCTACCTTATTTCGTTTGAGATAATAAGCAGCCGAAGTAAATTCACATGAGTTTCTTCATTTTTTTTTAAATGGTGAACAATCTCTCTAAGTGATTTTCCATTGTCTGCTGGTTTGAAATGCTAGTCCGACTTAGGGTCGCTCAACGGAAAACAATCTCGAGTCCGTTTAAGTTGAGTTGTTTTCCCGTTCAGCATCCCTAGTCCGTCTGTATCACACAGTAGGACAAATGCCAGTGCCGGATTTAAAGACCCAGGGCCCCTAGGCACTTGACATTTGCCCCACCATCTCGAAGCTATTTTGGAAATTTAGCAAATTAAATACACTAGTACAAAACATATAATTTTTAATCGATTTTAATAAACATCAGAATAATACAGTATGTTCCTATAGATATTCTATAAAATTTATAAAATCACACGGCGAACTTTTTTCTGTGCAGCAAAAGAACAAATGACGTCGCCATAGTCAATTGACTGCAGTATTTCTGACTCTATGTACATTAATTACTTAGAGTGAGTTGAGCCTGTTCTCTTCTGTATTACATAAGTAATTCTTTACTATCTGAAAACGACCGTTCTGCTGAGCAGTTTGATGCGATTTTATCTTTTTAAGGGCCCCCTTCCTGACTGTGCCCCTAGGCCCGGGCCTTGTAGGCCTAGGCAGAAATCCGGCACTGACAAATACCCTCCTGGAATGAGGTGTACCTTCACAGAAGTAGTAGCTCAATGTGTTTTCGCTGTGATACGTTTTCTAAAGGTGCGCTGGCGATAAAAGACACGCAATTTATATTTGCTTTCAAAGAGAGAGGGGAGAAAAAGTCTGAATGTTTGGTAAATGATTTTTGGATGGCCTTTTTATGTTTTGTGAAGGGTTAGGAGAAACTTTATGGTTTTGGTAGAACTGTTTATATGTAAGGCAATGGAATTCTGACGAAAGAAAGAGTTGTATTACAGTTTATTCATTTTTGGGTTTTGGCGAAAGAAGGTTAGTTTCTCATTTCCTACATTTAATTTTAATCTATTTTTTAAGTACTATCATACAAAAGAAACGCAATTTGTACAAATGGATTAATTAACTTTGTCTTGTTGTTGGTCGCCATTACTTTATTTTATTTTTATAAAAAAAATTTTATACAAATAGGAGTTAAAATTAAAAAAAAAAAATTAACTGTTCCTTGATTTAATTTTTTTTTTTACTTTTTAGGAGAAACTAAACTTGTTACCCATAAATAAAACAAATTTTTATTTTTGTCTCGAAGATATTTTATAAACTATAGCACAATATCTAAAAACTTTTTCCCAAAGGACAACTTGAACATGTTACAAAAAAAGTTACTGTCCTATCAATCAAACAAAAAAATCTATCGTTTTTACAACTCTTTGTTATCAATCGTCTCGAATTCTCACATCGCTGCACCATAAAAAATTAACTATCTCAAAAATCAAAACTCCTAAAGAACTTTGAAAGATCTCTCAAAATCCAAACCTTTGGCTATTTCTTTACATCCACTCTGGCTTAAAAATGTCTTTTTCTATATATATTTGCGAACTTTTCTACTATAAACCAGAACAGATAATACTTTTTATAAGTCGGAAAAATCTTCAGAATTTATTTTTCAGTGCAGCATGACTCTCCAGAAAAAGAGCTTATTTTTTTTCGTGTCCATAGCTGCATTGGAAAATTTTCGTTTTTTTTAGCTTCAGCTTCAATACTTTTCTATTGCCACGGTTCTATACGACAGAATAAAAAGTATAATTCCCTGTCAAAACATATGAAGAGCTTGGTGTTAAAAAGTGCTATGTGACATATAGGTGAAAACGATAAATGAGCTTTTTGTTTACACTTAGATCCAATAAAAACAGTACTTGCAAACGATATAAAATATATTGTACTTTAACCCTTTCAGTCCCAGTGATGCCATTTGGCATCATCATGTTTCTGATCATAATTAAAAAAATAATAGGGCTGACATCTATTGGGATTAATAAAAAATATTTTCTAATAGAAAAAAGTTTGAAGAATCGAATGATGTGCCTTTTGATATCATAAATGGCTATAGATAGACGATCAGAAAAAAAAATCTAAAATGAGGATGCCAAATTGTCATTGGGACTGAAAGGGTTAAGTTCACGAAAAAGGTTAATTTGTTATCTTTAAAGGAGGGAATTCTATGTTCATTGATATAAAAATCTCAGTTTTCCAAAAATGTAACATAGCACGCTCTTACACAACGCTCTTCATATAACATTGGTCCTTTTACACTAGGACACAGATTCTTTGTATTCTACTTTTGTTAGGAGATGAAAACGAACGGTATTTTTTTTTATTGTTATTATTCCCTTGCGGCGGTGTTTTTATCGCAATGAGTCAGAAATCGCTATCTGAATATTTGATAACCACTTCGCCAGGGGGGGGAAAAGTGGTCGTAAATGCTCACGTCATAAGTTACGACGTGAAATAGGTGGGAGTTTTTTGCGTCAAGACAATAAACTACTGAAAGCACGAAACGTGGGGATGTTTATTGTTCAATTTGTTGAAGCTTAATTCCTGTAAAGGTAGAGAACTCCAAATAAATAAACGATTAGAGGTGATTTTCTAAAGTGCAACATCTGATACGTTAAAATTGGGAGGTGGAGAGCTCAGTCGTTAAGGCATTTGCCTTGCATGCGAAAGGTCCCAAGTTCGGACGAGGAAGGGAATGCGCATTAAATATGCTCCGAGTAGAAGGAATGCGCATTAAATATGCTCCAAAGTCCCCATGTCGCCCTTAAAGTTACGTTTGGTACCTTCTCTTCTCAGGTGTCGCTACGAAGGCAGTCGCCAATAGCGCCCGTGTAGCTCTAGTGCGTTAATAATTCAACTCTACCCTAACCTTAAATTAGGTTGTTTCTTACTTATTACTTCTCCTAAATAGTTAACTTTAAATAAAAAAAATCCTTGATATATACCTTAGATGAATATTAAATCTTTGTCACGAACGTTTTTTTCGTATTGAAAAACAAGTGACGAAATATTTAAGGGCTTAAATCGCATTATAATGTAAGAGAAGAGTGATGGTGTGAATAAATTATTTAAATTTTGCATATTTTATTTGAAATATTTTTGAATTGCGTGTAAAAAAACGTAAAAGCCAAAATTAAAAATAACACAACAAGTATTTAAAAAGTTACAATATTTATTAAATTAGTTGAAAGAAGAGTAAAAGGGGGAATTTAATTATGGAAATTTTGCATTTCTTATTTTAAATGTCTTTTTATACATGTAATAAAAATATAAGTTTCAGAGAGTGTATTTCACAAAAGAAAAGGAAGCGTGTAATAAACAGAAAAGCCTGCTGTTAGTGTCATGTCACATATATGAAAGACTTTTAGAAAAACGTCCATTGTGTTTTAGTCAGGTGTCTGTAAAATGTCTAACTTGTCAGATTGTTAAACCTGTTATTTTTTCTCAGAATTTTTGTTTGAATTTGGGTTTCTAACTTATTTTTTAGTATTGATAAAAATATTTTTTTAATATTTCTTAACAAAATTATTTAATTGTATGTTAATATAGATGGAACATTTTTATCTCCTATAGTATAAAAAGATAAGTTTCTAATTTCAACCATTTACAAAAAAGACACAGAGAAGAACCTTTAAAATTATATTGTTTTGGAGACAAAATCAATAAGGGCATTTATTCACATGTATAGTATAGTTCACATTTTTTTACATATTCTGCTCTGATAAACATTTTTATCAAAGAAATATTTTATTTTTACAAAGGCGAATAACGAAAACAATTCAGGAAATTTGGAGTTTTGTTATTCCACTTATTACCATTTATTTTATTTCGACAAATGGAAAATACCATAACTCTTATGGAAAATACGCTTTAAATATTCAAGCGCTGAAAATACTACCCCATAAATATTTTTTACGAACCATAATTTCCGCTAAAGATATTCAAATCTGATTTTTATAGAGCATTGTTCTGTCATCTAGCATTCTAAACATAAACAGAGCAATATTTGTTTGCTTTTCTCAGGTGTTTTCTATAATACTTCCTTTTATGAAAAACACAGTTAGAAAATTCATGTGAATGTTCCAGATTCAAAGTTAGGTAATTTTTCCTTCATGTATTAAGGGGGTGGTCAGTCCCATAGAGCTAATACATTAGTTTTGAAATCTCTACTTTTGCGAAAGTATTGCTTTGCCATGTTAGAGCCATAGAGATCTTTTTCACCAGGTATGAGAATGGTCATTTTTTTTTTTTGTCGTGTCCATGAGAGTCGAACTCTATATGTGTCCGTGAATTTTGATAATTTTTCTACGACTTGCTTGATGTTGTCTCCATACGGATCTAGCATAGTCGGCAGTACTCCAATCTTCTCAGGCTGGCGCTCATAGCGGACACTCATAGATTGAGTAGGCGTAAGCTGTGTATCAGACAATGTTCACGCTTCTATAGATCTCTTGCACTCATCTATCTCATACCTGTGGTGTCCGGTTCTCAGCCTAGTTATGGTTTAAGAGTAGATCTGTTCGCAGTTATTTCAGAGAGAAGATGTTTGGTCTGATGGATTTTTCTCTAAGCTTATATCTGGCCACTGCATCGCATCTGAAGAGAACACACTGCAGCTAGTGTTGAGGTGCTAGTGAGAATGGTCATAACATCATAATAAAACACATTTGACGGGAAAATATCATTTAGTTATTCAATTATAAATTTTTGTCGTATTAAAATGTATAAAAAGACTTTTGTCGTGTACATTAGTGGAAATTGATATAATTCATCAAAATTCGTTAACATTTAATAACGTTTTGTAATTTTTTTTTCAATGTCTTTTACCTGTCGCTGGCTATAGTTCCCGCCACCGTTATTTGTTACACTTTAGGGATGGAACCGGTATTTGAAAAACCGGTTTTTCTGAAAAACTGCCATCCCTAACGTGTTCTAATTTGGTTGGCGGCGAGTATAGTGGATGTTATGGGAATTATGGGGAAAACTTAAAGCCTCTCTTTCAATATCTTTTTTTAAAAAATATCTTGCACTTAATTTATTTAAATATGTAAATGTCATAAAACTTACTGTTGCTTTGTTTTTATTTTTGCTTACTGTTGCTTTGTTTTTATTTTTGCTTATATTTGCTTTCTTTTCTTTCTCAGATATTTCAAGCGCACAAAATTGAGCCAAGTCAAAATGATCAACTTCACACAGCAGTATCAGGATTTTTTGGATCGCGGTGGTAAGATTTTTTCAATTGTTGATATTCGTTTACATTTTAAAATAATAAACATGTTCAACAGTTCATATTTTCTACAAGAAAATAATAAAAAAAAATCATGAAAACGGTAAATGACTCACGCTTGAAGAATAGAAATCATATCTATTTTTCCAAGTGTATGTTTTTATGTATCAAAATATTAAAAAATTACAAATGGCTTGTTTCACGTAACGTATATCGTTTCTGCTTTCATTCCTGAATTTCATTGGTGGTTCCGGTGATTAGCGGTATGACACAGTAAGCTCCGCCCACTACAGTTACTATCCAATCGCGATTTTATTTTCATTCGTGTAGAACTGTTACCATTCAAGACAAGAAAACCTGCCTATAAAATTCATCTAAAAGTATAGAAATATTTTTTAATATTAGGCTAATTGAGTCATGATACGAAGTAAAAAAGATAAGTCACTATATTGAATTATGTCCGTTTAACGGTAAAACATCCGTAATTGGTCATGAATTCTTGCATTTTTTAACGTGTTAATGATGCAAATGCATACAATGTTCCTTCAATGCAGTGATATCATTATTCATTCTCATTTAATAGATACATTGATGAATATGTATTAGTATTCTACCCTTGGTACAAATGAATTACTCTAGTAAATATTGCTGGCTTATTCACAGCCTAGAACATTTCTGTAGATTTGAATAGAAGATACCATTTTATTATAAATTTAAATGACATAAACCAAAATATTTTCGATTTGGATCAAAAACATGAATTGATGAACCAAAATTATTGGTGCAAGTACTCTCTACTAAAAAGTGCTACGGTTCGATGAATAAGTGACCTTTTATCTGTATGCAAGCCATCATTACCACAAGTTTTATTATATTGTTTGTCTTTCGTATGACGTCATTGGAAAGGCCGGGTCATTGTTAAAAGAACTTTTATCTTGTGTATTTATCACCCTTTTGCTAAAATTTTTTTGGTTTATTAGTTATAAAAAACATTTTCGCCAATGGCGGTGGTTTTTACTTATTGTCATTGTGCCTTGAATTGTATTTTAATGACAACTTTTTAACCATTAAATACATAGACATAAATGACATTTTCTTAAGGTTTGATTTGTAATAAGTACACTCTTAAAACAAACGAGTGGTTTTAACTCAGTCTGAGTTAATTTCCACTCCTTTCCGTGCCGAAAATGCACTTCTCCTATAGGAGTGAATTTCACTCTTTTTCGGAGTGGGGACATTTTCTTAAGGTTTGATTTGTAATAAGTACACTCTTAAAACAAACGAGTGGTTTTAACTCAGTCTGAGTTAATTTCCACTCCTTTCCGTGCCGAAAATGCACTTCTCCTATAGGAGTGAATTTCACTCTTTTTCGGAGTGGGGACATTTTCTTAAGGTTTGATTTGTAATAAGTACACTCTTAAAACAAACGAGTGGTTTTAACTCAGTCTGAGTTAGTTTCCACTCCTTTCCGGTGCCGAAAATGCACTTCTCCTATAGGAGTGAATTTCACTCTTTTTCGGAGTGGGTAAAAGAAATAAAAGGAAACAATCTGCGTCCTACACTCTTAAAACGAGCGGTTTTAACTCAGTCTGAGTTAGTTTCCACTCCTTTCCGGTGCCGAAAATGCACTTCTCCTATAGGAGTGAATTTCACTCTTTTTCGGAGTGGGTAAAAGAAATAAATGGAAACAATCTGCGTCCTACACTCTTAAAACGAGCGGTTTTAACTCAGTCTGAGTTAGTTTCCACTCCTTTCCGTGCCGAAAATGCACTTCTCCTATAGGAGTGAATTTCACTCTTTTTCGGAGTGGGTAAAAGAAATAAAAGGAAACAATCTGCGTCCTACACTCTTAAAACGAGCGGTTTTAACTCAGTCTGAGTTAGTTTCCACTCCTTTCCGGTGCCGAAAATGCACTTCTCCTATAGGAGTGAATTTCACTCTTTTGTTTTAAGAGTGTACATAAGTAGTGTAATTGTGACAATCATTACATATCTATACCATTAATAACTAAATTACAATGCTTATAATGATACCTAATAAATTTTCTTCAATACACTAATCAAAGCTACACATTCGAATTCAATAAATACACAATTCTAATATGAGTTCCATATCAGATCTACATTGTGACGCGTGTGACAGGCCCTACTGGTGAGGCGTCGCGTCGTTAGCATACAAATACTCTTATCGAATACGATTTCCGGCACCAGCAATCCTATAAAAGGTGTATATTTGAAATTTTTAAGAAAAACCTCTGGTAGGGGAGGCTGGTACATGTAAAATCAGTCGTGGACCTATGGGCTGATCCCGTGTCCAATATAGGTCCCGACGCATACGACGTCGCTCTTTAAAGTTGCGCCGGGTGCCTACTCAGGGGTCGGCTCGTCACTGGACCGTGGTTCTAAATTACTACATGTTCTACAAGAAAACTAGAAGCTTCTTTTCTTCAGCATTCCTACTCTAACGCTTCTTTGGCTACAATAAAACTAATCCCGTCTTCGACACAGTCAACTGAATGAAATAGCAAGATCCACCGCCCATAAAATCGATGAACTTCTCAATGTGCTGCAAATATTTGCTCAAAGTGTTGCAGCTCGTTGGCTAACCAAGCATTTACATTCGAAATCGTGGTTGTATTTCCCGGGGCCCGTAGACTTCGTGTAGATCTAGTGCGACTATAATTCAACTCAACCCAGCAACACAGTACAGTAGAACCTCGATTAACCGTCCCTCTTTTATCCGGAATTCTCTGTTAACGGACCGGTGCCGTGCTCAGAGCGGACACTTATATTTTGCGGACACTCAATTTGGTGCTCTGAGCGGACACTATTTTGAAATAGGCGTGTCGGAGGAGACTTAGCACTCTAACGCATAACAATGGAATGCTGGGAACTCTACGTAAATGTCAGACCAAATGCGGCCATGCTTCAAAGTTGTCAAATAAAGAATTTGGAACAAATATTTATATGTATTTGCAGGGAGACCAACATTCTTTATGTATCAGTAATTTAATACTTGTGACCAAACATGGCCACCCGAAACTATCAGAATGGGGGAGAAAAGGCATGGCTGTAAACATTCAGAGTGAAAACCTTGGGGACAAATTACTTTTTTACGACTGTCCACTCTAAGCACTGTCCGCTCTGAGCACGGAACCTAACGGACCCTTCCCTAAGTCCACCATAAAAAAACATTGTCCAACAATGACTATTCTCAGTTGTTCACAAAAGAAACCAGTCTCAGAACTCTGAAGTCTACGGCGATTCTAAAGTGTGGAATCTCCGGCGATTCCGAAATCGGGAAGTTATGACGTTTATAAAATCGGGAAATTCCGAATTTGAGGTCAGCGGACTTGTTCCGGCCTACATAGGATCCTAATTAGATCGGATAATCGAGGTTTTACTGTATATTATTTAACAATTCGTGTCTTTTTAGATCCCCGGGTGGCCTCGTGGCCCATGATGGACAACCCCATGAAGGGTCTCACGCTGGTCGTCATGTATCTGGGTTTCGTGAAGGTGGCGGGACCAGCCTGGATGCGGGACCAGAAGCCCTACAACCTCAGGTGGCCCATGGTCATCTACAACTTCCTGTTGGTGGGCATCAGCGCATGGGTGTTTGTTAACGTAAGGGATGATTTAAATGGCTGCTTTATTTACACTGTTATAAATTTTGTGCTTGGTTTCACCATGATATTGGTTCCTTTCACCATGATATTGGTTCCTAGTAGCTGCAATGGCTGTATGGTGAAATGTTTCACCTTTTTTCGGTGTTTGGTTGAACCATTTTTCTGGATTTGGAAACAAAAACCTGAGAAATGGTTCAACCGAATACCAAAAAAATGGTTTATCGTTTCATCACACAGCCGTTGCAGCTACTAGGAACCATGTTTTTGGTGAAACAAAGTGCCAAATTTTTAACAGTGTAGGGCTGCTTGCACACGCAACGATTTTTTCCGTAGCATTATGCTTTTGATCTTGATTAGCAGTGTAAAAATAATAAATACTTGCCAACTAGACGACGCACAACGGTATTAAAAACTAGAAGTTCTGAAAGAACTAAAATAACCTATTTTCCTGTTACTTTCAGACTCACTGATACGCTTATAGAACTATCACCTAGAGCCACGGACAGACAGACGGACATCTTCATCATGTCCATACTTTTCCATTTTTTAAAAAAATTCTTCGATTAAAAAAAGGTATGTAGGCTAAAAAAGAAGCTACACTGGGAGATCGTTGCGTGAACAAAAATTGCCTTAGAGGTTTTTTTCATTTTTTTTCTGATTTACAGACTTTTTATAACATGTAATATTATTAACATGCATTTTAAAAAAAGTCATTAGCAGTTCAAGAATTTTAGTGAAACCTCATATCGATCAAAAGCGTTTAACAACTTTTTTGAAAAAAGAACGTTTTTGTAAATGGTAAATACCGTATGTTGTTGATAGATGTCGGATTATATATCTATTTCCAGTTGACTATAACTTCCCAATTTATTTTTCCTTGGTTTCCATTGGTTATACTTTAATAAAGAAAATATAAAATGGCATTACTAAAACATGAACAACTATAGATTATTTATTATGTAGAATAGTTAGGTGAATGACAGCTTAAATAAAGCCTCCATTTCAGTGAGAAAAACTCGGGTATTCCACAAAAGTTGTTGGCTTAGTTGGTTTATTGCGTGCAGAGGTCAAAAGGTACACCAGTAGCTAAAACCAACCTTTGTTCATTTCAACCCATTTATTTAATAAAAAACACTTTCCAAATCCATTTATAAGGGCGATAACTCAAAATAATAAAGCAAAAACCATCACAAAAGGCAAAAGTTACGCCTCCATGAGAAAAGTTCTAGCATCATTAGCTTATGCATTTGATTTTCCAAAAATAACGTCTAATGTCCACTTTCCAATCAATACACCGATTCGTTCGTACATTATTTTTCTTTGGGAAACATGTGGTTGATTAATGTTTTAGAAACATGCGACCGCTGCGTTAGAGGAAAGAACCGCGAATATGTCTCAAATAATCGTCAAATCTGTACATCAGCGGAACAAAGCGTTGTTTTTTGACAAAGTTTTAAATGATATTTCCGTCAAACAAAATGTGTGTTCATATAAGTTGATAAAGAATGTATTTTACTCTGGCTCTTTAGCTACAGATTTGAGTATTGATATTAAAAGACGATTATAGTTTGATACAGTAATATAAGTTTTGACAAAGAACATATAGTACTCTGGCTCTTCGGTACAGATTTGAACATTTCTATAAAACCACTCTTTAGTACAGAGTTTTGTATTGTAACGAAATGTAGAGATAAATAGTAAAATTTTGAATTGATAAAAAAAAATTATATTCGCAACACAGTTTAGTAGACTGTAATATTCCATTCTATTGTAGAGTATAGGATTTTTTTTTTGTCTGTATTAATTAAAATATTTATTGTTAAATACAGTTTACTCAGAGGTGCCGATCCCCCCACAGAGCTAACGACGCACCCCCCCTCAAAAAAAAAATCACGTTCTGGATTTTATATGGACTAATGGAGTACCTAACTCAAGTAACCTATACCCACGTCTTTACGATGTGTACAAGAAACCTGAAAGAGGGAAGCACATTTTTGAATGAAATTGATAAAAAGGAATTAGAAGATATTTTTAATTTTCCTTTAAATAGGTTTTCTTTACATTAATAGCTATCAGGCGACCAAAGAATTAGATAAAAATTAATTTATTTAATTATATAGTTTTTAAATCATTAAAAATGATCGGAAACCTGATATGCAATCTAAAAGGGCTTCCAATTTCTAATGCATAAAAATGCTTCTTGGCATAGCTTTTTATCTAGTAAAACACATTTGACAATATATACAAAAAAAACAAATCAGAATTATTTTGCAATGTTTACGATAGTTTCACTTAAAACAGTTACTATAAATTAAAATATAAAATTACAGTTAAATGTTAAACAAAGTTCTCATAACAGCTGGGGGCCAGCACGTTTTCATAAAATATCATTAAGACTTATAATTCGATTGATTAGTGCACACATTTTGTATATAAATGTTGTTTGAGTATTAAATGCTTGATGCCTTATTGCATTAAAACTATGGTTCTATGTATTGAATAAAAAATAAAGTGAGTTTAATTATGCAAAAAAATGCAATTCTGCAACCATTTTGCGGGCTAAATGACGGTGTCTAATGTCAGCTTGATCCGATTTTGTTTAGAAGAGGGGAAATATTTATTCCAGCAAAAAAATTCTGGATTTAAAAATTGGCAAAATCTTACACGATATTATTTATCGCGGCTCTCCGAACTGTACTAAAAGTTTTAGGTGAAAAGAACGACCCGTTCCTTTATATAGATTCGATTGGCATTGGATTCTTTCTTCTCTTTTTATTAGTTTCAAGTCAGACCAAAGGATACGTGTTTAAATTTGTTTCACACTTCACAAAGAAAAAGAAGACAAAATATGCATCGTTTGCAATGTATTTTCTCACCAGCATCAGACGATGCAGCTGCTGTTTTAACTATCCAAGCTTGGGTTTTGGGCATCGATTTATTATCTGTTTTGGAGATTCCCGAGTATCAAACGTTCTAATATAAAGTTTCGGTTGCAGAAAAAAAAGGCGTATCGCGGGTCTGGTGTCTTCTTTTTTGGTGACTCCATTCGCCAGAATTCTTTTCCTAGTGGGGAGGGGGGGGGCAGTTACTTAAAAAGACTAAGGGGTTTGTTAAGGTTTTTTTTGGTAGCCAAAATAGGCCGTTTATTATTAATTTTCGGTACAAAAATCACCCCCCCCCCCCCCTCCCCCCCAGTAGGCACCCCTGGTTTACTTAAAATCAATTTAGCAAGCATTACGTACTTGTCAAGCAAGGATTTTAGTGATTGAAACACAGGCGGTTTGTTCTTCGGTAACTAAGAACAGTTAAGAAAACTACACGTTCTTTTCTTCAGCATTCCTACTCTAACGCCTCTTTGGCTACAATAAAACAGATCGAGCCTTCGACACTGTCGACTTAATGAAATAGCACGATCCAACGCCCATAAAATCAATAAACTCCTCATTGTGCTGCAAATATTTGCACAGACTGTTGCCGCTCGTTGGCTAATCACGCGCATATACATTCGAAAACGCGGCTGTTTGTTTTGAAGATGTTTGCGTTACGTGTATGTTTTGTTTGGCTAATTTGGCTCTTTCCTTATGGCTCGTGTAAACGAGGGGTGTGTAACACTACACGACTTCCAATTACCATTTAATATATCAATGCATTTATTGGTAACTAGCAAATTTATACCCGTTCTTCGCACGGATTAAAAAAATATCAAATTGTTCCAAATATGTGTACCATATAACCTGTTATAGGATCATAAACTTGTGTCATTGTTCCCGCTCGTTATAAAGTATAAAATCCGGTTTCATTGCCTTAAAATTCCAAAATGAAAAATACGCTATAAAATGCACTCATAAATGTCATCACAATTCCCTCATAAATACATAAAACCTTTTAGCTCATTTGGCGCGTTTTGGGAAATAATTTGGCCAGAAAATAGATATAGCTACAAACACACCCATTATACAGCTCTAACACAATAACCTTCGAACAACCGACCAGCTTATAAATTATTTGTAAAAGAAATTGCCCATTTGGCGAGTTTTAGTTAATAATTTGGCGAGTTTGGCAACGTATTTGGCGAAAAAAATGAAGACATAAAACACTAATATGCAGCTCTAGTGCGATTATATACCCCATAAGGTAATTTCGATAACTTTAAAACCTTAAATATTCTATGGGGCGCGATTTCTTCGAAAACCATATTATGACGCCCAACAGGTAATATTTTCAACCCCAGCGAGAAATACTTTCACTACCTTATATTTCGTAGTTTTTTTTTTAAGTAATATAATCTTTATACCAAATTTTGGGGCTGCTCGAAAAAACCCCAGCGCAATACTTTCACTACCTTATATTTCGTAGTTTTTTTTTTTTAAGTAATATAATCTTTATACCAAATTTTGGGGCTGCTCGAAAAAACCCCAGCGCAATACTTTCACTACCTTATTTCGTAGTTTTTTTTTTAAGTAATATAATCTTTATACCAAATTTTGGGCTGCTCGAAAAAACCCCAGCGCAATACTTTCACTACCTTATATTTCGTAGTTTTTTTTTTTAAGTAATATAATCTTTATACCAAATTTTGGGGCTGCTCGAAAAAACCCCAGCGCAATACTTTCACTACCTTATATTTCGTAGTTTTTTTTTTTTTTTAAGTAATATAATCTTTATACCAAATTTTGGGGCTGCTCGAAAAAACCCAGCGCAATACTTTCACTACCTTTTATTTCGTAGTTTTTTTTTTTTTAAGTAATATAATCTTTATACCAAATTTTGGGGCTGCTCGAAAAAACCCCAGCGCAATACTTTCACTACCTTATATTTCGTAGTTTTTTTTTTTTTAAGTAATATAATCTTTATACCAAATTTTGGGGCTGCTCGAAAAAACCCCAGCGCAATACTTTCACTACCTTATATTTCGTAGTTTTTTTTTTTTTTTAAGTAATATAATCTTTATACCAAATTTTGGGGCTGCTCGAAAAAACCCCAGCGCAATACTTTCACTACCTTATATTTCGTAGTTTTTTTTTTTTAAGTAATATAATCTTTATACCAAATTTTGGGGCTGCTCGAAAAAACCCCAGCGCAATACTTTCACTACCTTATATTTCGTAGTTTTTTTTTTTTTAAGTAATATAATCTTTATACCAAATTTTGGGGCTGCTCGAAAAAACCCCAGCGCAATACTTTCACTACCTTATATTTCGTAGTTTTTTTTTTTTTTAAGTAATATAATCTTTATACCAAATTTTGGGGCTGCTCGAAAAAACCCCAGCGCAATACTTTCACTACCTTATATTTCGTAGTTTTTTTTTTTTTAAGTAATATAATCTTTATACCAAATTTTGGGGCTGCTCGAAAAAACCCCAGCGCAATACTTTCACTACCTTATATTTCGTAGTTTTTTTTTTTTAAGTAATATAATCTTTATACCAAATTTTGGGGCTGCTCGAAAAACCCCAGCGCAATACTTTCACTACCTTATATTTCGTAGTTTTTTTTTTTTTAAAGTAATATAATCTTTATACCAAATTTTGGGGCTGCTCGAAAAAACCCCAGCGCAATACTTTCACTACCTTATATTTCGTAGTTTTTTTTAAAGTAATATAATCTTTATGCCAAATTTTGGGGCTGCTCGAAAATGGGGGCGATATAAAGGCTTGTCTTTACGAATCTATGCGATTAGCGGGCCCTGAATACATTACTATACACCCGTCAGGGATTGTGGTCATTGTTTGAGCGTTGAAAATTAGCGATTCGTAAATCCATTTGCAACATTGTGTATTATTTTTACAGATGGGGATGTTGGGATGGTTCACAAAATACAGTTGGAGGTGCGAGCCGATCGACTACTCTAACAATCCTGATGCAGTCAGAGTAAGTACATAAAGTTACTGTCATTTGCTAAATATATGAAGTAGCATAACATCTACTTCGCAGGAGAGCATACTCTGTAGTTAATTCTAAAAAGGAGAGTGCTTGGAAATCCAGACATTTTATTTAGTTCATATTAAATATTTTAAGTATTAAAGATATAAGCCATTACGGCTGTTAAGGGGGCCCAGAAAGGCTGCCAAAGCACACACACAACCTCACATCTCGAGGCTTAATTAGAAAGTGACTATTTTTAATGGTTGTGAGAGAAGAGTGGATCAGAAGTCCAAACAAATTCTGCTGGTCTGCAATTTCTCTGGGAAAGAATGTATTGACGCCTATTGAAACGTGGGAACTGTTCGATGGATCGGCAAGACATTAATTGAGAGTTATTAAGAAAGAACTGAATATTAGAATATTATAGAGATTTGTGTGGTTAATATTATAACTTTATAGATATTTGTACGATATATCACATATATTACTGTTATTTTCTAAATATTGAACTAGTAGAGATTCGCTCTTCGGCGTGAAAGATGCAGTTGCACAAAGGCTACTACCCAACAAGTTACGGCAATTTAAATTTATCTATAGCTAAGACATAAAAGGATTTCCCAAGAACGTCACTAAACTATAAGTATCGCTAACGCTTTGCATGTTCTTGCAACAGAGCTGGGGAGCCCAGTCGGTTAGGCATACGCCTAGCATGCGAAAGGTCCCAGGCTCGGGTTCGGGCATCGCCAGAATAACTGCCGACCTATAAACGGCCCGTGCAGCCAAAAATGTCCTAATAATACCCCGTGTAGAGGGAGTACACGGTTAAATATCCTTCAAAGTCCTAACGCTGAGTACGATGTCGCCCTTAACGGTTGCGTTGGGTGCCTACTCAGGTGTCGGCTCGTCACCTGACTGTGGTTCTAAAATACGACACCCGTCGCCAATAGCCCTCTTGTAGCTCTAGTGCGACGATAATTCAAACTAAACTAAACATGTTCTTGCAACAAAATATGTTAGCTGATAAATTTTTGATAATCTCACATTCGAAATGCAACATTTAGGACTACGCAATACAAAGTAAAGGCAGTTTAAATTAATTTTTTTTAATTACTTTAATTATGTGGGTGAGTAACAAATTTTAACTAAGGCCAAAGGTGGTTAGAAGGGGACGGGGTGATTAGCGGCCGCCGAATAAGGGAGTGTGAACTGTCTTAGTTACTATAAATTTAGTAATTTTGGGGAATAAATTGCAACAATGCCAATGCTTTAGAAATGTAGTTAATTTTTATTATGACATTACGAGGGATTGTCAGTCCCATAGAGCTAATGCATTAGTTTTCTAATCACAACTTCCACAGAAGTATTACTTTGCCATGTTAGCCCTTTTTTCCCAGGTATGAGAATCAACATAACTTCGAAATGAAACAAATTTTGTAACGAAAATGTTATCTAGTTATTTAATTATATATTTTTGAAGTTGAATGAATTTTGAAGTTAAAATGCCAAAAATTACAGCAGATGGCGACACTATTTTAAAACTTTATCAATTACTAATTAAATAACCGGATGTTATTTTCTATTCAACTAGGGGGCACGCCCCCTTCTCACTATCGCTCGCAGACCCCCGGGAACTGCTTTCGCAGTTCCCTTTGTATCGCTTCGCGATCCAGGCTCGCTTCGGGGGCTGGGGAGCCCAGTCGGTTTGGCGCTCGCCTAGCATGCGAAAGGTCCCAGGTTCGGGTCCGGGCATCGCCAAAATAACTGCCGACCTATAAACGGCCCGTGCAGCCAAAAATGTCCGACAAATAATACCCCGTGTAGAGGGAGTGCACGTTAAAATACGCTTCAAAGTCCCAACGCTGCGTACGATGTCGCCCTTAACGGTTGCGTTGGGTGCCAACTCAGGTGTCGGCTCGTCACTTGACTGTGGTTCTAAAATACGACGCCCGTCGCCAATAGCCCTCATGTAGCTCTAGTGCGACGATAATTCAAACTAAACCTAAACCAGGCTCGCTTCGCTCGCTCACCGTTCATTGAAATATTTTAGTCTAGCCTTAAGGGTTAACCTAAAGGAGCATGTCCGGCAATTTTTCCGTCAAATATGGTAACCCTGTCAAATTGGTATTATGACAGCCATTGGCTACTAAAACAGCCACAGATCGTATTTTAAGCGAATAATTATCAAATATTTCAGTTTTTTTTATTTATTTTGTTTACATTGTAGAATTTATTTTGCTACTTTCTTTATACCTTGATCCTGTCCATTTCTTTCAGCGTTTTCTTAAATCGTATTAAATATTATTTAAAGAACTCATTTCTTAAATTACTTTTTTTGTACATTGTTTTGAACTTGCAGCAAACTGTTGAGTTCTGATTTTCTTATATTAAAATATCGTTACGATCTACGATCACAAATGCCACGATATTTTTTAATAAGGAAATCTTTCATCTTCTCTCAGCAGACATTTTCAGTTTTGGGCAGCATTTTTAAGTAATTATTTGTTGTCATTTCACAGACTTGGTAAACGCTCGGTTTGTTGTCATTCTGACGTGGCGACATTTTTCAACTGGCGCCAATCCGGACATGGTAATTTAAGCTAACCGCCTTTAGTATCCTTTTAACATAAAATAATTATAAATTCATCC
Source organism: Oedothorax gibbosus (assembly GCA_019343175.1). NCBI lineage: Eukaryota > Metazoa > Arthropoda > Arachnida > Araneae > Linyphiidae > Oedothorax > Oedothorax gibbosus. The sequence goes on along the minus strand of CM033270.1, from coordinate 49,174,663 downwards.
TTATAAATAACTGGTTATTATTGCGAAAATATTTCACTGCTTGAGTGCTTGACTAAGATCCATTTGTAAATAAATTGGAAACTGTGGTAGCCGTCAACGCTTAAAAACTATGTTTCAAAACTATTTGAATTTTTCCTTTTTTTATTAACAACAGTGTTTGGTAGTTCAGTCGATTGAAATTATAATTAAATTTTCAAACATTAAACGTTCCTAATATTATGCATGTTTAAATTTCAACTTACCGATTCTATCTATGTTTTGTGCATAATATTATAGTTATTTTTCTCTTTTTCAAGCCATTCCTGAAGAAACACTTTTTTGTTGTTTTCAGTCGGCCATTTTGAAATTAGTAGTATTTTTGTTCATTTCGATTGAAATGAATTCCAGAGATAGAAATATAAGGAAATTTGGGCGCCGTATAAGAGTATTATATATATAGATTTTGTTTTAAATTGATGTTATGATGATTCTCATACCTGGTGAAAATGGGATGACATGGCAAAGCAATTCTTTTGCAAAAGTTGTGATTTCAAAACTAATGCATTATCTCTATGGGACTGACAGTCTCTCTTAAAATCTATCAATTTATTATGTGATTATTATGACCTCATTGAAGACTAAATAATTATTGTGAACTCTTTCACGGACACATAAAAAAAATCTATTTCGTTTTCAGATGGCTGAAATAGGATGGTATTTTTACATTACAAAATTCATCGAATTTGCTGATACGGTAAATATGAGTTAAATAATTTTACTGATAAACAATTCATTGTTCTTGTTGTTTTTACTTAATCGTAGTATATTTTCAGATATTTTTCGTTCTGAGGAAAAAAGAATCGCAAATATCTTCACTACACGTCTTTCATCATAGTCTTGTGCCTCTAACTTTGTGGTTTGGTATCAAATACGGAGCAGGTAAAAATTATTTTAAAAAAAAAATTATCAAAATTATGATAGTATAATACTTAAAATTTAAAAATAAAACTTGTTCATTAAGATGAGTAGAAATTTCTGGATGGACCAAAAGTTTTTTTTTTCCTTGCCACTATAATTCTTAAGATTCAAGTATCTAATTTAAATTATTCAAGAAGTTATTATCTTTTGAACAGATGCATTATATCAAACTGTAGGAAAGAGAAGCGAAATTTCTCTTATGGTAATTTAACTAAAAATGACCCTCTTTTTTTACGTACATTTAGAATAGAGTAATACACAATAATCAATGTAAAATTAGCGGATTTTAGTTTAATTTCTACGCGTGTAATTTTAATATCAATTCCTGATACGGTAGTAAATTTAATAACATACAAATTTTGTAAAAAGTATTTGAAGACACAAAAATTTAAATTTTGAAAGCTAATCTCTTTCCAATCTGCAAAAGCAAGCAGTAAAAATTATTGAAGTATCCTAATCTAAATCTAAACAAGTAGGTTTGTAACAGAATCTGTCACTTAACTCGCTTCCACATATTTGTGTTTAACAGGAAAAAACGTGCCAAACACAACATTAATTCTATATTTAACATTTACAAGCTAAATTTGGCGAGTTTCATTTATTTTATTTCGAAAATTCAATAATTATTACTTATCGTTTGCAAAAATTAATTTATATTTTAAAGAATAAATATGTCATATTCCTCGCTTTTAAATAGGATGAAAACATTTCATATCAACATACAAGGATTCCGTAGTGAAATATATTTGACGTCATTTCAAACTGATCGATGTCGCAAAAATAAATTTAATTTAATTTATTGTCTAAAAGAATTAAAGTTTCTCGAGCGATTGTTGCGAATGGCAAATGTGATTTAATTCTAATAAAAACAGGGCCTTTAGCTATTTGTAATTCAAAGTTTTAAACGCCAAAATTAACTATTTTCATTAATCTTCTTTCTCAGATTTAAAAATTAGACTTTATCGTTTGCTAAATGTTTTTGAAGTTCGAAGAATAATGATGTAATCTTTTTTAATAAATATTTTTGTCGCCACAATTTCCCATTTACATTTCTTTCGAAAATTCACTTATTTATAGTTTGTTAAATTAATTTACAGTTCAAAAAATATATAATTTGTACAATTGATGCTTTAAAATTAAAAGCGAAACTTTGCATATTTTTTTTATGCCAAGTTAGAATTCTCTATGCATCTTTCTTCATACATACATAATGAACCATCAAAAGAACTGTATTGTGATATTAAAACAATCCAAACTGAATTATATCGCATAAATAAATATTCTTTCAAAAGTGTATTTTTATTTTAAACTAGCTGTTATACCCGACGTTGCACGGGTAGAGGTGGAAAAATAATTTAACAGTCAATTTAACTATTTTTTTTTCTTTCATTTTAGTTACATAAGATATGAAGATTACCCAGTAATTTTCCATTTAATTACCCAACTTGGATATAGTAATGATTAATATTAATTACCTTTGATAAGAAGCGCAAATTAAAAAGAATACATATTTAAGTAAAATATAATCAGTAAGAATTAGAAATGGAAAAAAGCTAAATATTAAAAGGGTCTCAAACATTTATTTTAACGCAATTCAAGGGAGTTCTCTAATAAATTAAGTAACTTTTTTTTGGACACTTTGTAGATATAAATACAATATAAGCAGTACAAAATGGCAGAAAAAAATGCGTTTAGGACAAAGATTGGTATAATCTGTTCTTCCAAAGTAGTTAAAATTTAAATCTCACTTTAAACTTATCACTCTTGGTCTGCGTGCAGAAAATAAGATATTCTTAATGAAAGTGAATTACATGATCTAATTGTTTAGATGTTATAAAGCTACTCCAGCAAACAGCAAACGATTTGCATTTTTTATATTTATTTGTTTTTTTAACTGTGATAAAGATACTAAAGCAAACGATTTTTATTTTTAATATTAAATATTTTTCTAACTGCTAAAAAGCTAGCAAACGATTTTGTTTTAGATGTTTATTTCTAATTTTTTAGCTGTAATTAAACTAAATATACTTAAAAATCGTTTTAACAAATGTGTAAAATAAAACTAAATAAACAATCCGTGAAAACGTGCTGTTTTAAATAGCAATAAACCTCTAAGGTCTTCAATGCATTGAATGGGAAACATAAAAACGTTCGAAAACGATAAAAGAAATGGTCTGATTCGAAAAATTCTTAGCCTATGTTTGTTCCGGAGATGAGATGAACTTTTGTGCCAAATTTCGTGACGATCTGTTGCGTGGTTCTTTAGATCTCGTGTCTTAAACAAACAAACAAACAAAAACAAAAGTTGCCTTTTATGTATATAGATAAAACCTTTTAGCTCATTTGGCACGTTTTAGGAAAAAAATTGGCGAGAAAATAGATATAGCTACGAACACACCCATTATACAGCTCTAACACAATGACCTTCGAACAACCAACCAGTTTATAAATTATTTATAAAAAAATGCCCATTCGGCGAGTTTTAGTTAATAATTTGGCGAGTTTGGCAACGTATTTGGCGAAAAAATAAAGAAATAAAACCCTAATATGCAGCTCTAGTGCGACGGCCTTTATTAACCATCATAGTTCAGTAATAGCTTAACGATAAATTTATTGCTTAAATATGCATACATGCAGTCAACAGAAAAAATCAATGAAAAAATCATCAAATAAACCCACAATAAAATCCGGGAATGGAGACTGCCGGAATTACGTCACTTGAAACATGTCAATTATTTTTCAAATAATGAATTTAGTTTCTGAAGTTAATGGCAACAGAATAAAATAAACATTTTCAATTTTAATTACTTTTGTTAAAAGTTTTATTTAATTTTTTCAGCCGATGGCATCAGGAAAGTAAAAAAATGATCGGATTTGAGCCAAAGTGGTGTAGTTTTTTCAGAAAAACGTTCGAAACGATAGAAGGAATGGTCTGATTCGAAAAATTCTTAGCCTATGTTTGTTCCGGAGATGAGATGAATTTTTGGGCCAAATTTCGTGACAATCTGTTGCGTGGTTCTTTAGATCTCGTGTCTTATACAAACAAACAAACAAACAAACGGAAGTTGCCTTTTATGTATATAGATATAGTTTCTCGTGCGTTTAACGAAATGGCAACAGTGAAAATATTGAATAAAAATGGAATTTGCATGTAATTTCAATGTAGATTAAATTTTTAGTTATTTAAATTTTAAATAAGCTTCTAGTTTAAATTTTTTAATGAAATTTGGCATGTAGCCTAATCTGATTTTTTGCTTCAAAATGACGTATCCCACTTGTCTGTGGGACTTGTGGATGACAACAGTGAAAATATGAATAAAAATAGAATTTGCATGTTATTTCAATGTAGATAAAAAAAATTTAGTTATTTTAATTTTAAATAAACTTCTAATTTAAATTTTTTAATGAAATTTGGAATGTAGCCTATTCCGATTTTTTGCTTTAAAATGACGTATCCCACTTGTCTGTGGGACTTGTGGTTCTTTCTGTGAAAGTGGGGTGACAGACGGACGGACAGACAGACGGACTGAACGATTATAAAACCTTCCACTTTTTACGTTATAAACGTAGTGTGGAAGCTAAAAGTTTTGAAATGATATAAGATGGAAGATTAATATTGAATTTACAATCATCTCCAGCTTGATGGCATCATTATCTTATGATCTGAAAGGTTGGTTGGTTGGTAGACATATATATTCGGGTTTGTGTGCTTGGTCAGAGACCCGCTTATAAACCTTCGTCAAGTAAGACAGACACAACAGACAACACACACACGCATAAGTGGATCCATCTAATTTTTAGAGACAGAGGCCAACTAGAGGATCCCCAGAATTGGCTTGTCAACCCTAAGAGGTATCGTTTTGGTATGGGAACTTGGAGGACTTTCGGACCCAACAGATTTAACGAGCACGTACTCCGCATATACTCGACAAACACAAACATCCATGCCTTACCGGGATTCGAACCCGAACCCAGACGCTCCAAAAGCTAGCTCCCTATAACCGTTGCGCCGCCGGGTCGGCATCTGAAAGGGTTTTTCTTACTTGTTCTCTTCATACTATAGAATGATTTGTAAAAAAGATTAAGTAAACGAAATGATTCCCGATTCCGTAATTACGCATTAACCTATTAATGACGGCTTTGTGAATTCCAATAAAACCTTCATTTCCGAATAAAAACGTTAACTATAATTTTTTTTAATTCGTGTTAATTATAATTTTTTCTATATCAATTGTTCAGAACTATGGTCTTCATTTGTCTTAGATTTTGTTTATTTCGATAAACTTAAGCGAAAAGCCTATGTCAATTTTTCTTTTCTACCGTTGGCGTCGTTAATGGGTTAATTACAAAAATAAATAACAAATGCGGTATTTTTATGAAAAGTTATTTACTATACTTTCGCTAAAAACAAACGTGTAGGTAAAAATCGGAAAGCTATAAATTTCCAATTTTTTTTCTTTTGTTTGTTGTTGCATTGAACACTTCAAATTCTCAAATTGGAAAATGTGATTTCGAACATAACATCTATATATCTTAAATCTTCACAATTTTTAATGAACTATGAACTGTAAATTAACCATTTTTTCCTATACATTCAGTTCAAGTACATGACTTATCATTTTTTTCAGGTGGCTACAATTCCATATTCGCTTTCCTGAACTCTTTTGTTCACACCTGGATGTACCTGTACTACGGTTTATCTGCTCTCGGACCATCATTCCAGAAGTATTTGTGGTGGAAAAAGTACATGACCATTTTACAAATGGTGAGATAAATCACACTTTTTAAATACTTAATTATTTTCTTTAAATATTAACACTTATACAGTGAGATTTTTTTTAAAAAAATCTTCTCTTACTGCCGTCAGGAGCTAAATTTAACCATCTGACATATACTAGCTGTATAACCTGTGACTGTCGGGTTTTTCAGTCACACATAATTTTTAAAAAATTATAAATTTTACAGAATTTTAAACTTCAAAGTATGAATGGAGGAGTCACTAACCTTCATCTGTTACAAAAATACAATTTTAAAAAATTTACAGGAAGTACAATTACAGTTCAAAATTTAAATACAAACTTGATGTGATCGTAATAGTCATTTGATTGTTATGGGTTTTAAAGATGATTATCTGGATAGGTTGTAGTATTATAATGTGGTAAATGAAAGTTTCATACTTCTGCATGACAACTTATACACCAGGATTTGAGTACTTGTGTATTAATCCTGGAAGGTTAACAGCTGAGATATGTATGCTCAAGTTTTTCGTTTGGTTTTCAGTAAGCTCTATAGATAGGATAAACAGAATGTGGGCCAGGTGAATTTGCTATTTCAGATGAATCCAGTTCCATCATAAGTCTGGGCACCAGCATGGAGTTACCTTCGCAGGTCTTATCGGTTGTCTAAGCCATCCTATAAACAAATCATGCTAGACCGAAAAAATCTTTTAAATCAATAACACTATGTATATGGGACTGGTGCATTCTAAATCTGTGTGTGATGTTGCTATAAGGTTGCCCACTCGGGTGTCAGACTCCAACCCATATTTGAATGCGGTTAAAAATCGCGAGGGCTGTAACCAAATATCCCGTCTGTAGTTCTAATGCAGCATTAATTCAACCCAATTGTTCAACACCTCTTTTCAGATCCAGTTCATCATGGTGTTCACGTTCATGGCCCAACTGACCTTCTTCCCGGCATGCCAGATCTCCGAACCTCCTGGCCTGAACGTCGTCCAGGCCTCTATTTCGCCCTCGTGTCTAGACTCTACCGCTAACTAAGAGGAAAGACAAGGAGCGAAAACACAAATCCTGTCTGTAGTCTAATGCAGCAGTAATTCAACCCAATGTCTCAACACAGACTCTTTTCAGATCCAGTTCATCATGGTGTTCAGTTCATGCCCACTGACCTTCTCCGGCATGCCAGGATCTCCAACCCTCCTGGCACCTTGAAAGTGTCAGGCACATTCTCGCCTCTCCTCAATTCTATCGGTTCTAACAAGAGGCACGCAAAGTCAGCGAAGAGGAAACGGTCCACGCAGTCAGAAAAGGACATAATGCTACATCACAAGACATCGTCCAAAAGTTACGATATTTATGTCATTATGTCATGAGGCTGTACCATCTCGGCTGAGTGCAGTTGATGTCTATTGCCTCGGTAGACAGCTTGAGTATGACAGTATGGGATACCCGTTGAATATAGACTATTCTTGTTGCTGGGAGCTATAGATGTGGAATGTTGAAGACTTGGCGGTAACATGACATCGTTGACGTTGGTGCAAAATAAAGCTGTTTGTGAACGACTGTCTAAATCTTATTGTTCATATGTCGTTTGGACAGAAAGAACTTCGGGTTACCTGGCTGGTTGAATGATGTATTTTAGATAGAACAAAATTGATGTTGGAATCCAGCGACGTCAAAGTCTGCAATGTGTTGTTTGACGTCAAACGTTACCATTTTAGATATTTTAAACATTTTAAAAGCTTGCTTTTAATTTGGTCGCCTTTTGGACGTCAAGGTGAAATAGATCAAAATGAATGCTTGCCACATAGTTGTCTTTTAGAGACATACCGATCTAATGAAAAAGACTTGAGGATGTGTTTTTACTCTGTGCTACCTGGGTTTTAGCTATTAAGAGGGTTTGTCTACAACCAAAGATTAGGGTTTTGCCTGCTATATGTTATACCAGTATGTGTCTGGTTGTATGGCAAATTGTATAAGTACAAAACGATTGTATCGTATGGTGTGAAGGTGGAAAAAGACAATAGTTAACTCATCAATTAAAAAAAATTGTGTTATATTTTCATATTAGAGCAAATAATTTCAATGTTTTAAGCTGGCCTTCGAATTAAAATAGTATTTGTCATCAGAAGAAAAAATCTGTAAAAGCCCAATCATGTACAGAATACCGAAATTCAAAATCTTTTAAATTAAATGAAAGATGCTGCATCTTTATAAAGATTGTAATTTTATATGAAATAACTATCATGAAGCAACAAATATGTACTTATAACAATGGACACAAAGAAATGTAAAGTATCAAGTAAAGAACATGTATTGCCTGCAATCCCATTAGGTAAAATATGTTTTTCTTGTACGAAAACAGAAACATATGTTAACAAAAGTTTTTCTTACTTATTTGCTTTATTATATATACTTTATTGAGGTTTGATATAATTAAATTCCATACACACACAATACGTTTGATATTTTTTATAAATTTTATCTACGTTCGGAAACCCCTATTTGTAAAATATCATTGAATGTTTTTTTGAATACTTTTTGTTGAATAATCTTTTTCTATGCATAGTGTTTTTTTTTACTAAAATAATCATTTATTATTTTTAATTATACTATAAACTTTATGATAAGGATTATTCTCTTTTAAAACAAATATTCACAATAAACAATTGATATAGTAATGATATTACAATTGTAATGATAAAGATTATAATTAGAACTACAGGCAGTACAAGAAGTTACAGGAGACGTTGTTATAATGAACTGTAGTTCATATATCTGGATTCCTTTGAAAAATTACATTGTTTGTGAGTAACTAACTTCACTTATATACGAAAACTGAATGTGGTTAATAAAGATGATAAAATAGGAGAAAAATAGATAAATCATATTATGTTAACTATTGCTGAATTAGTGTAAGCCTACGTTGGGAAGCCAACGCAATGGACAAAAATACCTAAACAGTTAGAGGCTGAACTTAGTTTTTAATAAACTAAAATTTATATTCTTCAACTTTAAGTTAGTACATTTTAAGATATTTGTAAATATACATTGAAGTACTTAAAAATGTCATGATTTTAAGTGACTTTGAAATAAAATTAAATATTTAATTAAAAGGTAAAAGAAATACCAAAAATTTGGTAAATATTTTTAATCTGTTCAAATGCATAAAGCTGAAAAATAAGCTTTATATTTCATCTGAAAAGTACAGGGGAAAAACAACTTCATTGCGTAGGAATCCGTCTGAATTAGGCGCCTTTGGCAACAATAGCGAGTCATCGCCTAAACTGGTGTAAGGAAAACCGTTACTCGCTTTGTTTTTTTCTCGCGGCAACCCTGATTCATGCCAGAGAACAGTGGACAAGAGTCACACGTTTGTACCGCGAAAGAAAAAACCGAGAGAGAAACTGGTTTACCGGCCTCCAATGTCCGCCAAGCACACCAGAATACCGGAAGATTCCTACGCAATGAAGTTGTTTTTCCTATGCACTCTTCATCTAAGAAAAGGTTTAAGAAGAGAAAAACTGCAGCTATAACTATTTTAGTAGTAAATAAACATACAATACCCAACATATCGCACTATGAACAAAAAACTAATGTATTGTAAAAGAGGACATTTCGGCAGAATCGTCTAAAATGTAGGCTCTCATCTGAAAATGTAATGAATCTCCTTTAATATAGCACACATTATAATTAAACTGATTGAATTCACTTTTTGTCACTTGGCTAAGTTTTTGTTTTGATTCAGCAGTTGCTACTGCACATAAACTATCACATAATTTAAGTCTAAAATCTTCCTTGAGGTGCTATTAATGACGACATTTGCCGTTAAATGTCGCTGTTTTGATCTACCAATGCCTTATGATTGACTGCATACACATGAAGATACTTTATATTATTAAAAAGTATCTAAGGCTTTGTATTTGAGTGATTTATACTGACTGCTTATAAAAAGTTCCAACTCCCTTGCCACTGATAATTTTACACAAGTGTGATTTTCAAGAAAAGGACCATCGAAGTTAAAAGTTTATACGAAGGAAGTGCTTTTAAAAAAATGTGTAATTATATTAATATATTAAATTGCTTGTAGTGATACCTTGTCTCAGTGGCGGCCTGTGGTCAAAAATGTTGGTGCAGCCGAGGAAACGCGACCCCCCCCCCACACACACACAAACAATAGTTAGATGAGCATAAATTGAAAAGCATATAATGGGCTTGTTTCAACACTTTGTCAAAGAAAACAAAAACAACCAATGAAATCGTAGTTCGGAGCACGTGACGTTATAAAAAACCAGCGAGCTTGTTTCAAGTAGTAGGGTAAAAAAACAAAACAAGCAATGAAATCGCATTATTGAGAGCATGACAGCATTAGAAATATTCCCATTAAAAAAGTATATAAAATTATAGAAAAAATAGAAAAACTTACTTATAAAAAAAACAGTGTATTACTTTAAGTATATTTTATCATAGCAGGACTTCATTTTTTTAATAAAGAAAAATTAAAATATTAAACTAAGAAACAAAAGCATTCCGTTAACAACGAAAAATAATAATCGTTTGAACGCTGGAGCGATGAAGAGTTCAAATTCTTGATTCCCATTTCCCCCATCATCACACATGGCCTATCACATGTTTGGCAACCAACAATCATATCAGCTAATTCCAACTGCAGCGAAAAGCATAATATCGTTTTGGGCAGCACTCCGCGCCTTAATCCATTTAATTGTACGTGAATTAAGCAATGCATATTCTTCGTCGTCATGGCAACCAGGATCGCGTCCTTCAGCCCTTCTCTCATTACTCTTCACGGGCTGCAGTCAGTAGGATTGGATTATTAGCAGGCAACTCATTTGATACAAAAATAGGTACCTTTACCAATCCCACTATTTGTGCGAAGTTTTCAATTTTGGCGTGAAAGCGTTGCATTAAAAAAATGCGCTCCTTTGGCAAAATATAATGATGGATAAAAAAACATATGATCGGATTTGAGATTTGTTTTAAACTGAATATTTAGGTACAGCCTGGCTGTACTTGCTGTATGCCACGAGCCGCCACTGCCTTGTCTTATGAGAGTTTTAAGAAATATATATCTGTTGCAAGTGCAATTTTGGACATGCAAAGGAATACATTATTTAATAATAGCTTCTGTACTAACCTTTCTTTAACTACACTATATAATTTAAAACAGAAATCAATTCTATATTTCATTTTTCCCTGATAATCCTTTCATTTAAAAAAAAAACCTATATAAAAACTATTGTGTGGGTAAAGTGAAAGATTGTCTATTGAAGTAATTTCTATTGAAATATGTTTTTATAACAAACTTTTTTTGACAAAAAAAAATCAAGGTATTACTATATTAGTAATTATCAATATCTAGAACTATTAGTTAAAAAATAGTGGACACTAACTAGAAACTGAATAAAGATAGCACACTGCTTTTTATATATTAAGCTGAATAAACAAGTGAACTGTATCATGAGAATAAAGTTGTAGTGTTGAAAAACATTTACATTTTAAATATTTAAGTCAAAATGTGTTCATAAAAACCATTGTATTAAATAATATTTTACAGTTTAATGTATATTTTATATTTGTTTGTGAGTTCAAAGACCGTATTTTTTGTTTCACATTTGCCTAGTTTTAAGAAATAAAATTGTTTTTCTCCTTTTTTGTTAAGTGTCCTAATAAACAGAAACATGTCACTAACTAAGAATGCATATATATTATTCAAGAGGGGGAAAAGTTTATTAAATTATATTTGAAAAGTAGCCACCAATGTAAATAAACTCCAGTAATATAAAAACACTTTGAAATATAAAAAAAATTATGTTTATTATATATTAAAAAATAATTGCAAATGATCCTGCCATTCTAAAAACTAACATAGTAAAGTAATAAAGAATATATACACATAATGCAAGCTAACCCACAAAAATAAATGTTAAAATCAATTGCTCTAACATATGAAGGGCCATGGGAGGAAAAAAAAAACATTTATCAACTAGGAATCTACACATATGCAGGTTTGTTTGGCAGTCAGTGGCAACCGGAAACCAGTTTTTCAATTGTTTTTTCTTTCACAGTACAAACGTCAAACTTGTGTCTCGTGTGAATCTCAATTGGCAGAAAAAATCGGCGTTTAGGACTTCTTAATTTAAGAAAATCTTCTCTATTCTTTTAATCTTAAACCTATAATGCAAAAATGTAGACCTAACATTTTCTGTGAATAAAAAATATGGTGTGAATAACATACATTTATTCAATTTCTAAATGAAAAGTACATTATTTTTAGTTTTAGTGTTTTAAATCAAAAAAATTTACAATTCCTAAAATAATTAAGTCCTATAATACGATTTTTTTAACCGACCCACATTCACACGAAGTCTGACTGATACTTAAACTGTGAGAAAAGAACTAAGGCAAATACCAGATTTATTACACCAGTGTAAACGATTTGCTATCTTGGTCAAACAGACCTGATACAGATCAGATACCTACAGTCCCTGGACAAATTATTAGACACACTGTTTTTTTTTAGTAATGATGAAAACATACCAAAGAATGCCATATCATTAAAAAAGATGTTGATATATGTATTAAGTACAGCAGATAGTATTTAATTTTCAATTCAATAGCTTAAGTTTAGGAACACAAATGTCCTTCTAAAGGTAATTTGTTCATCATTGATTGATACATGAAATCTTGCAGTGCGTCTAATAATTTGTCCAGGGACTGTAGTTCATAATGGATTATTCGTATACTTTCTAATAAAACATAGCGATGAGCATCAAAAGTACTACAAGCAGAAGTTAATGCTTTGATTATAGCGCATAAAATCGAATATATTGCCAAACATACTGTTAGAAAGAAATGCTAGCAGACATGCACTTTTAACAACAAGTGTTCACTCTTGTTTTTCTTCAATGGGCCTGAGTGCCTTAGGGTCCCATTTCCGAAGATTTGTTAAAGCTTCATTCAGCTTGTTGCACCAAGTAATTCTTTCTTCTTTAGTATCTGCGGATATTAGGTGCCTGGAAATAACATTATAGATTTTAGCAGTATTTAATCTGGGTTTTGAAATTTTTCAGCATTTTAGCAAAAAACTTAATTTTAGCTTTAACAAAAGATTCAAGTACTTCAGGAGGGAAAAAAGCCATAACCATGTATTGTGGCGTATTTGACTCGTTCGTGATAGTAGAGCACAATCTCTCTGTTGTGGCGTCACCAAAACCAAGGATGGTTGACGGAATCACGCTCAATCACACTCGTGGGATTAAGACATTGATCAGGAACCAGCAAGGACAAGTTTTCCATTTAGAAGAACACTTTATTCATGAGTTCAGAACACACGTACACTTAGATCCAATTCGCAACATCGAAGCTAACAATATGAAGATGACAGTACTCTACCAAAGCCGGCTGTTTGGGGAGCTGATACACTTTTTCCGCTCATTGAGGGGAAGGTTGAGCCAGCTCTTAAGATTCAATTATTAAAAACATAATAAAACACGCTAAAACATTTCCACATTAAAGACCCTTAAAAAAACCGCTAGTGGACCTATTCGGCTAGCCACACCAGTTCTGACAACTCTTCCCGTTTCCCGAGAAGAGTTGAGCAAAAACAGCAACACGGGCAGAAAAACACCATCATTACGCGATCATGGCTGACCACAGCGCCATGTACTGACACTACACGATCATGGCGGAAAGGGGGGGAAATGGTAGGGAGTGTCAAAAGTATATGACATATTAATCAGAGGCTTTAAAATAATTTTTTGAAAAAAATTGTTGGAATTCCAACTTTTTAATAGGTGTTTTTTTATATAGTCCACCTAACCATTTATCCACTCTCAACTAATTATTATGAAGTAGAACCATTTGCCGAATCCCTAAAAATAAAAAGGGTCGATTCTGAAGCCTGCACCATACACAAGTTCAAAATGTCAATGTTGAATTTAAAATAATATAAATATCAATTTCAAAACTATACAAAACATATACTCACTTTGTAGAAGTCAAAGTATCCAGTTTCTGCGAGACCAGTGTGTTTTTATCTCCCCTAGCGGGCGGCCTCACAGTCAACAGTTGGAAAGTGTGTGGTCTGGCACAAACGTCCCTCGAAACCAGTTTAACCTGTGCTGTGACGCATTGGCGAAGGTCTATGACGCCAATTGGCTCCTTCTTGGCTTCGTCATCCGGATACTTCCAGAAAGACAAGTGGCGCGAGTCCAGAGAGCACCATCGCCTGTTAAATGGATTAACCAATGTATAATTGAAAGAATATAACTGAGATTCAGGACTTTTGGTGAGTAACAAGATATATAAAGAGTTCCTGTTAAAGATATGAAAAATCTTTTTATTTTTACTCAAATAAATTAATTACTTTTTATTTTTACTTCAATAAAGTTGGAACCAACCTTGGATCAGGTTTTTTAATGCTCGGGTAAAAAAAAAGTAAGCAATACCTACTTTCAATTAACAAGCCTCAAAAGCAAATAGTTGTTTTTTATAACAGAAATAAATACCAAATTTAGGGTTGGTAAAAGTTGTTTGATTATGGTAATTAATGAAATTTTAGAAACAGTGGATCTCGGGTGCAATTATACACATTTCTTTTTCTGATTCAATTTTACTTAACTAAACTCCTTGGCGCAACAGCCTGTTAGTGGACCAAGGCCTGCCATGCCCATTCCAGCTTACTTGACCAAGGGCTCTGGGGTGCTAGGCATATGTCCCGGTAAGGTGGTCAGCCTCACGTGGAATCCCCATTGTTTAGTTCCCAAGCATACTTGGTACTCATTTTCTCAAACCACTTAAGAGAGGAAAGGCTGAGTCAACCTCACCTAATCCGGGACTAATCTCTCCTCTAACTCTGATTCAATTTAAGACACATAAAAGTTTTTATCCATTATAAACATTTGTTATTCAAGAAATACTTTGTTCTTTACTCAATTTTATTGTCTAAAAATTATAAATGCTAATTCAGCATAATTTGACTTAAAAATTTTATTTGCACATTAAAAACAAAAATTAGTAATTTTTTTATTGCACAAAAACATAGACAATAATTTGAGAGAAAAACAAATACAAGAGTAATAATAAAGTAGACAGAACACCAAGGGTCACAAGGACCATATTGGCGAACATCAAGATTAAATTATGTAATCAAAAGTAAATGATGTAAGAATTCAAACAACTTTAAATTTTAAAGCATTTAAATAACAATTTTTTCAATATATTTTTGATAACTTGCCAAAAATGTATTTTATTTAAAGCCAAATAATTTAAAATGAAAAATAACTGATGGGTAAAAAAAATACAAAGTGAAGTAATTTTTAAAAAAATATAATTTTGTTTTTGTAGTTTCAATCCAAATAAATTTTTCAAAAAAAAAATTGCTAGGGAGATGCCATTACTATTGAATTGACATGAAAAACTGTTTAAAACAAATACCTGTGCCATGCACCAAAACCACTGACATCTTCAAACATGGTGAGGAAGCCTTTTTCCACCACTTTGTGCTCAGCGTGGAGGTGAAGGTGCACCTTAAGGACACCCTCCAGAGGAGAAGAAAAGGGCACCTAAATAGGAAAGATTGCTTTTAAATTAGATTCGCAGTTTATACAGCAGTATAATCGTTTCACACAAAATCAAAATTTTATTTTAAACAAGCAAGTCCTCCTTTTAGCTTCCATTCCACACTACGTTTATAACGTAAAAAGTGGAAGGTATTATAATCGTTCTGTCCGTCCGGCCCCCACTTTCATAGTCCGAACTACAAATGCTACGGACAAGTATGATACGTCAAAAAATGCAGCGCATCGAAATTAGAATACATTGAAAATTTCAGAAAAGAATTCGAAGACTTTAATTATTTAAAAAACTGCAAAATTTAATGCTCATTTAAAAAGCATAGGAAGCCATTTTTATTATAATTTAATCACCATTGCCATTCGCAACAATCGCTCGAAAAACTTTAATTCTTTTAGACAATAAATTGAATTTTTGAAATAAAATAAATGAAACTAGCCAAATTTAGCATGTAAATGTTTAATATAGAATATCAAAGTTGTGTTTGTTGCTTTTACCTGTTAAATCAACTGTTGTGTGGAAGCGGGTTAAGTGACAGATTCTGTTACAAACCTACTTTTTTTTTAAATTTTGGCTGATAAGCATGCACACATAAAAATATAACTGATTTCCTATCTATATGATATCGATATATATAAAAGAAAGTCGTGTTAGTTAGACCATTTATAACTCAAGAACGACTGAACTGTTTTGACTGAAAATTGGTGGGAAGGTAGCTTAGTACCAGGAATAGGCTATAGGATACTTTTTATTCGAATCCAAACGGGTGTAGGGGTGCAAGACGTGAGCCAATTTCCCCATAGAAATAGCATTGTAAGATTATACTTTTTAATTCAATTCATTTCAAAGAAATTCCAGCGCGTTCAGCGTGAACGAAAATTAAGAAAAGAAAACAAAAGAGCGCGTGGGTTTAATTTTCTGGATTGTTATTTGAATATCAGTATTTTATTTGACAGTCAACAAATGTTGACTTTAAATCTTTTCATTTTTTTTTTACGGATTTTTTTTTATCAGATTTCCTCAACTAGATTTTAATTACGTTTCCAAATTTAATTTAATTGATGTTTACAAATGGTAAGAAATGATGATATGGAGGAATATAGGTTAACCTAAAGAATCGTGGCCGGATTTGGCGAATTTTCAAAAATGTTGCCAAGTCGAAGTGATAACAAACCCCGGCACTTGCTGAGATGGTTACCATCTCGAAATGACCAAAAATACTACCTAATTTCAAAATGGCCGACTTAAAACAGCGGAAAAATTCATTAATTTGCAGACCAGATTTATAAAAAAAAGTGAAACTTTAAAATGACGAAGAATTGATTTAAAAAAAAGTAAATAATTATTTAAAATCAGTAAGCATCTAATTAATAAAATATTAGTATAAGAAAACTTCAGAATAAATTATATGCGTTTGAGATTTAAATAGATTAACATTTAGAAATTGCCAATGCAATTGCTAATTTCGCCAAAGGTTGCCATCAGGGTTACCAGATTTGGCGTAAAATTGCCGGCCACGATTCTTTAGGTTAACCGGAATATATTCAGCATAAATAAGGAATTTGTACTTTATAAAACTTTTCCAACCATACAAGAGGATGAATGTCTTTTTTCTGATGTTAAGATGGCGTAATGGTTGATTGAATTTTGGCATTGGCGGCTTTTGGCGAAGTTGAAAATGTAACGTAGGGTAGCGATTCCCATCAAGTTGTATGGGTTAGGGTTAGTTTGAATTATCGTCGCATTAAAGCTACACACGAGTGCTATTGGAAACAGGAGTCGTAATTTAGAACCACAGTCAAGTTACGAGCCGACACGCAAGTAGGTACCCAATGCAACTTTTAAGGGCGACATCGTACGCAGCGTTGGGAATTTGGAGGATATTTAAAGTTCCCTTCCTCTATACGGGGTATTATTCGTCGGACATTTTTTGGCTGCACGAGCCGTTCATAGGTCTGCAGTTATTTTGGCGATGCCCGGACCTGAACCTGGGATCTACCGCATGCAAGACGAAAGTCTTTACCGACTGGGTCCCCAAACCCTATCGAGTTGTATGAAATATGAAGTGGAATGTTTACCACATTTGGGCAGTTTCGTTTTGCGGTAATTGTGAAATAGAAACAGGCCATTATATCATATAGCTGTTCTGGCAATTTGAATAGGGACCTATGGGAAAGCCCTCAAACTCCGGAAGGGCCTGGATAAAATCAACCCCTCATATCAGAATGGGATGAGATTATAATATCCTGATGGATTGGACCACAGTGGAGGGATCAATTGGTATAAAATAAAAGTTTACATAAAAAAAACCTACTAATAAGAGTTATGAAGGCTGCACCCGTGCAACGCCGGGTTTATAAAGCTAGTTTTATAATAAAAAAATCATTTTAATGCAAAATGCATGGCACTAAAGCTAAATCCAGTTTGTTCTATTCCAATGCGTAAAAGTAAACACTTTTGTAGGAAAAAGCAGATTAGATGAGTAAAATACTTAAATAATAATATTTATGTTTAATCTGAAAAAAATAACCCATTTAAAGGACTTTTTAAAACTAATAACAAGCTGTACAATACATATTAAAGATAATAACACAAAAAGGAACTTATTCTATTTAAAATGTGAAGGATACTGTTAACAATAATGTAGTTAAAGCACTTCATTCAAGTCATAAAATTTTAACCCTCTAATGCATGATTTTTTATTTTTACTCCAAAAAAATATGCACAATTTTTGATGGGCATACATAAGGGAAAAATATTTTTTTTAAAATCTCTCTCAGCTGAAACTCTATTATTTCAATTTTTAAAACTTTGGCAATGCAATTAGCAGTGACGATGCACTAAGTTGGGGGAAATTGTATCTTTCTAATTACATATCACCTAAAATCTTTTTTTTTAAAAAAGAGTTAACTTGTTCATTCTAAAACATCAATGGATGAAAAAATTTCCAAAGTTGCTGAACATCCAACAATGTTTTTAAGTCCTAAAGTGGATTAAAGTGTATGTTGCCAAATAGCGACAGTTTGCACTACACTGTTAAAAAATTTGTGCTTGGTTTCACCATGATATTGGTTTCTAGTAGCTGCAATGGCTGTGTGGTGAAATGTTTCACCTTTTTTTGGTTTTTCTTTGAACCATTTTTCTGGATTTGGAAACAAAAACCTCAGAAGATGTTCAACCGAATACCAAAAATATGGTGGAACATTTCACCACACAGCCATTGCAGCTACTAGGAACCAATATCATGGTGAAACCAAGCACAAAATTTTTAAGTGTAGAGGGTTAGGACATTTTTATGGCTTTGGTAACCTTATAGTAAAACATTTTAAAACACACAAAATCAAATTTTATTCCACCTATAAGTGGAAACTTAAAAATTTGTAAAAGAAAAATCTCCAATAACTACATTATTTTAAGAGTTCGACTTTTTCAAAAAAAAAAAATTGCTTTGCTACATAAACTTTTAAAGAAATTCTTATTTAAAAATGCCAGTACTTACCTTATCCAGAGTGAAAATTTTCTTGTTATGATTTTGTATCGTAAATCGTGTGTATCCAATCACAGAGAAACTTGGAGATCTAACTGCATGTGGACCCCCAGGACTACTAATACCTAAAATAGTAAATGACCTTTAATCTATAATAATAAAAGAAAGAGTGTCTGTTTGTCTGTGGATCGTGGAAGACCTACTTATACTGCTTGAAAAAATTCGAAATTTTTAATATAGATTCCCTGTAATACCTACATGTGCACCTGAGGCTTAGTTTTTTCATATTTGATTATGATTTTTTAATTAATATAATTATTTACAAAAATCCGTGATCCATCTGAGAGTGAGAGACCGAACCTGGGGCTTGAAACGCATGGGCCGGGCCGAAACAGGGGTTTGACGTCATCCGTAGATAAACATGAAATCCGGTAAGAAGAGCCATTAAAAAATTGACACAAATTCGATCCCTACTTATAATTTTCAATTTGAAAGAAACTTTAGCGCGAACGAAAATTAAATATAAACACGATCGCAAGGGTTTAATTTGTAGGATTTTTATTTGACAATCATTATTTTATTTCATTTATTGATTGTGGAATGATTACCACTTTTGGGTTGTTAAATTTTAAAGATCGTCGAAAGTTGCCGATGAACAGACCTGCGATTTTATTATAGCTGTATCAAAAACAAATCACCGTTATTAAAGGTTAACTCGTGCAACGCCGGGTTTAGAAAGCTAGTCACTAATAATGATTTAATCAGAGATCAGGTGATCAATTTGGACTGCCTGGAATAACTAAACATGTCATAACTAGCAAAAACTTAAATATATAAAACCATAACTACCTGGAAATAGTAGTTTGGCATCCCCCTTCTTCTTCTTTGGAGTCAAAGTCCCTTTTTCCTAGTGTAAAGAATAAGAAAAAATTACACATTGAGGGAAACATAATACAAATTTGTATAAAAACCAGAAGTTCTGAAAGAACTAGAATACCTTACTTTTCTGTTATTTAAATACACACAGAAATTATTATAGTACAAGTTGGCAGGCAGGCGGAACAAAAGTATAAAAGATAGGTCTGTGATGTCATACCTTCCGAACAAAAGAATTTTTATAATTGGATGATTCGAACATAATTTAGAAGGGGGTACGGACAGACGAAAATCACGTTGATATCAATACCTACTTGCCATTTTTTATAATTCTTTCAAATTAAAAAAAAAGGAGTGATTTTAGTGATTAAGATAAGTATCTAATTTTATAAAAGTTGAAAAACAATTACCAATTTTAATTCATATTAACATCAACATTCAACAGATGAATTCCGGTAAAAACAATTATTGAACAAAAATTACATAAAAGGTACACTTTTAAGATTGTTGAGTTTCAAACTACTTAATATTACAGTATTACACTATTTTTCAGTTCAAGTGTTGTAATATGCCAGTTGAACCAACTCAAAATTTTCCTTTGCAAAAGTTAAAACCTAATCAAAACTACAAAGTTATTAATGGCACATTCAGATTTTTTAAAATTATATTCAAATAACACTTTTCAATGCAATGATGCATACTAAAGTACCTTTTTGATGTGGTACTTCTTATCATGGGGCAAAACTTCCTTCTTTGTTTGCTGTAAAAGTTAAAAATAATTATCAATATTCATGCTGAACAAAAAGAATTAGTTGAAATGAAATAGTTATTTATGCAACAAGTGTGAAAAGTAACACTTTTTAAAACTAGTGAATTTTATTTTACGAGCGAGTGAAATAATGACACGTGTTTTAAAAAGTTAACTTTTCACACGTGTTTCATACACTATTTTTTATAATTACGTGAAAAAAAATCAAATCTCATTGGTTCAAATATAATTCACATGATAATTTTTTTACGTAAAGAAGATCGGCATCGATAAATCTCTGAACTACAAAAGGAAAACTAATTTTTAGTTTAAAGTCAAACATTTGAACATGGATACTGATTCAAAAATAAAAAAATAATAAAATTCACGCGCATAATATTTATAAATAAAGCAGATCAATAAATTTCTGGATTTTATGAAGATTATGAAATAGAAATTTTACTTGAAATGTTGGCATCTTATGAAAAGAGTGAAAAAAAGTACTTTTTTTCACTGCTTTTGGGTGAAAAAAAGTAATTTTGTATCACTGTTTCTAAAAAAGTATAACTTTTCGCACGCGTCTGATATTAAAATTATAATGTAAAAATCGGATTTTTTTCACGCAATTATAAAAATAAATTTTCAGCTAACTTACCAGCCCATAGACTTCAAACACAACAGAGAAATCGGACGGTAATTTTTGCAACTTGATGTGGTTGGTAAAATGCAAGGTTCCATCCGAAACTTTGTCAGCCGTGGATACCATTTGGGTTACTATAACTTGTGATCCATGGCGGATTAGGCACAAAAAGTAATGAACAGCATCATCTGAAGCAAAATTGATAATAAAACAGGTTTAGATAATTAGAAAACAGTCAAATTTATTCGATAAAAAAAGTATTGCTTGACAATTGATTTCCTACAAACAAAAATTTAACAAAATGTTAAGGTGTAGGAGGGACTCAATTTATTGCGCTTGGGTTTTAGCTTTGTTTAAAATGAGAGTTTAAGTGAAATTTGAACTATTTAAGCCAATACTCTATTGAAATTAAATCTTGTTTAAAGCACCTTTCACACACTTGCAGTTTCTGGATGCACTAAAGTTTTATTTAGATTAGTTTAAAAAAGAATTTCATTAATTTTCATTATTGCCAACTAACCCCCTACCCAAATAGATGTTTTACCAAAATTTCGTACAGAATCATTTTCATGAAAAGTAGTATTTTTCAAGGGCTTATAGTACATTTCCATGTACAATATCACATTTCACACATTGAGCAAAATTATTAATTATTATACTCAGCTTATGAATATAAATAATAAATCAAGAAATCTGCCATTTCAAACTCTTAAACATCTGTTTAAAAAAACAGAATTTCTAAGGCCTCTCCTGCAAGTCCTCAAAAGCATTAGGCACTTGTGTATTATCCTGTTTACCAGCCAATCTTCGCTAAATCCTTTGACACTAGTTTTCTTATGAACACATTTTAAAAAATAAATTAATAATAATTTATACTTATATTAAAATTATATAAATTATTATATTTTTTTTAAACAATCACACATTTATTTTCGTTTTTATAGCCGTTTTTTTATATATTTTATTAATTAATAAAAATTATACTTATATATCCTGTTTGGCAACAATATTGGGTTTGGTGAAAATGGCCAATGGGATAGCACACAAATACTCTAATTTATCATTAAATAGACTTAAAATAATTTACTTATTTATACAGTTGCACCTCGTTAACACGAACTCGCTTAACACGAAATTCGGCTTAAAATGAACTGAAAGCATTGCCCCGGCCTATAAAGCTTTGAGCTAATGTTTAAAAAAATCTCTCAACGCGAAATCGCTTTAGGCGAAATCCAGAATTTGACTCCAGAAATCCAGAACAAAATATTCAGAATTTGACTTTTCTTTCTTTTTTTAGTTATTCAAAGTTTCAGTGAACAAATGAAACAAAACATTATAAAAAATAGTCTTCTGCTTCTGAGAAAATCATGAGATCTCCCAAGATTCGTCAATTTTAATCCAATGAAGGAGACAGCAAGTGTAGGATTCGTCCATTACTCAAAGAAAAGCGGATGTGTTCATCTACAGAGGTCAAAGCTAAAGAACATATGAAATTTGAAGTGGTTTGCATTTAAACTTATTGATTCTCATTCAAAATGAATCGAAAGCAGCAGTATATTTCTTTAGGGACAAAAAAAATTACATGATATTGACGACAAATGTTTTTTTTTTAATTCTAAAAAGTACGTAGGGTAACGAGTACAGTGACTGTCACCCTCACAGTGATTGGCCCCCTCATTTATTATTGAAAATAAGATGTTAAAGCCCAAAATGTTGTTGCCAACATGACGAACGTTAATGGCGGGAAATTAAAAAACCTTTGTCACACCTATTTTGGGCTTTAACATCTTATTATTTTCAATAATGAATGAGGGTGCCAATCACTGTACTCGTTACCCTACTACTCCAAAAGAACTTTATTAATTGAATTACTAATTGTATATATTACATTAGAAAATTAGAATTATTTTAAAAATTTTCACTGGTTAAATGTAAAAAAATTCTTGACTGTTAACATGAACTTCGGTTAACACGAAATATTTCGGTGCTCCCTTCGAGTTCACGTTAACGGGGTTTGACTGTATACCTGCAATGCAACTTACTTATCTTGCCTTCCAGCTGAGCTGCAATGAAGGTCTGTTTCAAGGGCAGCTGAATGTCAGAAATAGTCAGAGTTCCGGATCCCTCGGCGATGACTTGCCCTTGGGCACCGTGAGATTTCAAGCGCTGAATTTCATTCAGACATGCTTGTCGCTTTTGGGCTTGAAAAAAAGTGTAAAATATGGGAATCAGTTTGCAAGGAACAATGTTTATTGAAAAGAAAATTTTCCTTGCAAAGTAATTATTCTCATCTAGTACCATTGTTGCGATATTTTTAATAAAAATACATATATGACATTGAATTTTTTTTTAATTTTAACTACAACTACAAAAACATTTTTCTAAATTAAGAAGGAACTTTTCAAATATTAATTTATATGAATAAAAAAAAGAAAACTAGGAAAAACTTTCTCTAAAATGGAAATTTAATTTTTAGTATGAATACATTTCAAACTTTCAACTCAAACCAAAAAAACAGGAACAATACTTCAAGTTAACCCTTTCAGTCCCAGTGATGCCATTTGGCATCATCATGTTTCTGATCACAATTCAAAAAAATAATAGGGCTGACATCTATTGGGATTAAAAAAAAATATTTTCTAATAGAAAAAAGTTTGAAGAATCGAATGATGTGGTTTTTGATATCATAAATGGCTATAGACGATCAGAAAAAAAATTCTAAAATGATGATGCCAAATTGTCATTGGGACTGAAAGGGTTAAATATACCTTTTAAAAAGTTCCTTTAATGTTTTTTCAGATTTTAGTTGTTACGACCTACAAAATTATAAGTAAATAAACTTTCGAGTGAAAAATTATCTGAATAAAGCTATCTAAATATCTTACTGGCTATGAGCAAGAGCCTTTCGCCTTCAACTTGTTCAGTGGATCCGGAAAACTCTGCTGTGGCAACACACAGGTTGAGGGCCTGGCTGGTTTGGCTGATCACAGCCTCATGCCTCACGTTCTCTTCTTGCAACATCTACATGATAAGTTGAATCACACATATTAGGTATATTCATAATATAATTTTAACTTATAATTTTTTTCAGTAGATTAGAGTGTTCAAAGAAAGTTCATTCTGATCAACCACATATGAAGAGTACAGGGGAAAAAGAGCTTCATTGCATAGGGATCTGTCTGCATCATCAGGATTCTTTGACAACAATGGCGAGTCATCGCCTAAAGTCATCGGCGGTGCTCGAAATTCTGATGGTTGCTGGGTCGGCGCTTGTATTCGACTAAATACCGCCGTGTTGCTAACGGTGGCTGGGGCACGTTAAGTATGTCGTGGTCACAAAGTCCTCCATGTTCCCATACCAAATTAATACCTCTGGGGGTACCAGATCAGGGGTTATCGGCCTTTGATCTGGATCAAAATTCCGGTATGTGAGTGAGAATGGATGTGTGAAAGGGACCTTCCTGTAAAACGGATGTGTCATGCTGCGAGCAAAAGTCGGACTTCCTCACTTGTGGCGCTCAATAAAAAACGGAAGCCGCCCCTCTTCGCCTTAAAATCGGGTAGTTCTCTACTCCGGGCTCGGTTACCGAGTGGCATTAGAAACAACAACAACAACATCGCCTAAACTGGTGTGAGGAAATCGGTTACTCACTTTGTTTTTATCACGCTGCAAGCCTGATTCACGCCAGAGATCAGTGGACACGAGTCACGTTTGTACCGCGAAAAAAGAACCGAAAGGAAAACCGGTTTCCTGTCGCCAATGTCAGCCAAGCACAAATGAATACGGGAAGATTCCCACTAAATCAAGCTATTTTTTCCCTGTACTCTTCCTATTTTACCTTACAACCTGGTATTAGGGAATAATTGAAATGCACTTGTTTTTTTTTAAAAACTCTTTAGGAGTTGTTTTACATTATTCCAGTTAACAAATAACAATTACATGGAATTTTCTAATAAGCCATAATGCTGTAATGCCCTATGATAACTTTACCAATTACTAACTTAAAGGGCATTATTGTAATGCAGAATGTAAAACCTAATAAACTAAACATCAATCAAATTAATATTATGCAATTAAAAGGTACTCAACTACAGTTTAATATTATTTGAGGAAATCAGCTTACAATTAAAAAAATATTTTTAAAAAAAAACACTATTTTGTGTGAATCCTGAATGAATTAAATATTATTTCTTAAATATTATTACATATCATTATTCATTGAAAAACAATCACAACTTCTCTTATAATTTTGTCTTGACACATCCATTAATTTTAAATATGCCACATTCCTCGCATTATGTGACTTAAAAATAAGCTTGAATTTTGTAAAAGAGAATTTTAACTGACTTAATTAAGTTGTATTATTAAAGAATAAATACTTTTTTTTGTATTTAATTGTGTTTACACTGACCGGGAGAATTATTCTTTCCTTTAAATGTCAACATGTTTCTAATAAATATCATTAATTACACACGCATTATATATCGTCGGTCAAATGACAAAACCACGAATTTGCACATTCTAAATATTGTCAATTTTTGAAAACGATGAGCTCAACACTATCCAGTTTTCCATGCCTGTGTTTTTGCACATTCATGGTTTTGTCATTGGAACGACGGTATATGCGATTTGCTCACAAGCTCCCAACAACCCTACCCGTATCCTCTCCTGGATCATCTCAGTTTGATCTTCATCCTCCATATCCTCTTCAGCAATGGGCTCTCGTCTGACAATAGTCTGTTTCGGCGGAGTTCTCACAACTTGCTTCTGTTTCCGATAGAAACTGACGGTGTGGCACAGCGGTGATTCTATAGAGACGCTACTTGGTCTTTGGAACACTTCTTCATTTAGGTCACTGGCTCGGTAAGAACTGGTGGAGCTACCAGTTGAGCTGGTTTGGCTCTTAGTCACCTAGAAAGATGGAATTATTAGGTTTGATTCGCAGCAACCTGGTTGGTAAGGTTTAAAATGTAAGAGTGATTTCAAGGGTACATTTTCTTTAGAGAAAACTTAAAAAAAATAATAACTTTTTTTACATTATATGAAGAGTCTATTTGCAAAACTCGCATTGTCCAAACTCTAACTAATTTAGTTTCGCTTTAATTATCGTCGCACTAGAGCTACACGAGGGCTATTGGCGACAGGCGTCATATTTAGAACCACAGTCAAGTGACAAGCCGACATCCAAGTAGGCGCCCAACGCAACCGTTAAGGGCGACATTGTACGCAGCTTTGGGAATTTGAAGCATATTTAACGTGCACTCCCTCTACACCGGGTATTATTCGTCGGACATTTTTGGCTGCACAGGCCGTTTATAGGTCGGCAGTTATTTTGGCGATGCCCGGACCCGAACCTGGGACCTTTCGCATGCTATACGAATGCCTAACCAACTGGACTCCCCAGCCCCCTAGAAAGATGGAATTACTAGGTTTGATTCGCAGCAACTAGCATTGGTGGGTTAGGTTTAAAATGTAAGAGTGGTTTCATTTAAACCTTACCAGACCTAAACCCAAGGGTAGGTTTCAAGGGTAAATTTTCTTTAGAGAAAATAATAATTTTTACATTATATGAAGGGTCTATTTGCAAAACTCGCCTTGTCCAAACTCTTACTAAGATATAGTGGCAGGTTATTGGGACTGTATGTTCAATTGGATAAATTCCTCAACGAACGGACCCTTACCTTAGTTAGACAGGGTTCGTACTCTAACTATGATAGTGAAATTCAGGAGTTCCTAAGAAGTTTTTCAGGAGTGCAGCAATGTATATTCAGGAGGTATCACAGAATAAATTTAAATATTTTTGGTTATTATCGTATTGGTATAGTGACTAGCATTTTAGTATTGACATAGACTGAGAATTAAGGAAACAAGAGGTGTAAATGTTGTGGAAAATTTGAAGCTTCGGTGTAAAGCCGAACCCTTTTTTTTTAGGGAGGGGGGGGGATCGCATTTTTTGGCAATTTCATTGAATTTTCGTGGCCTTTGCTCTAATTTCATGACTTTTTCGACCGGCAGACATCCTGATACAGTACAGGAAAAAACGACAGAGAAAGGAGAAAAATTATTCATGTCGTCAATTTTTTCAGGCGAGGGGGGAAAATATCAGGAGATGACACAAATTTCAGGAGTTATAAGGATAAGGGCCCTTAGAAAATAAAATTCAGGAGTTTTTCAGGAATTTCAGGAGGCGTACGAACCCTGGTTAGACTTTGGAGAATGCGAGTTTTGCAACTAGACCCTTCATATAATTCTATAAATTTGTATAGTACATTTATCTATCGACTGTTATAAATAAAATAATAATTAATTTGTGAAATTTTGATATTTCAATTCTTTTAAACAAATTGTCCTTAACAAATGCTTTTGTACGGTAAATAAGATGTGAAACTAATTTACACTCAATTAACATATATGGAAATATATATCAACTCTGCACAATATGATTATAAATAACTTAAAATGAGTAAGAAAAGGTGGTAAACTAACGCTGTAAGATTGTGGCTCTGATGTGGAGGATTTCATAGAAATGCTTTCGCTTGACATAGAATCATAGTTGCTGTTGGGACGACCGTATAAGCTGCCTGCATCGTTATCAGTGGTATCTGTAAAGAAATACAAATGATCATTCATAAAATAATGAAACCAATCAAATAATATTAGTTTATAGCTAAATTATAAAAAATGCTAGGTAGTCGAATTAAAAGAAAATAGTAATTAGTTTCAATTAATATAACTTTGGTAATTCAAAGTGTTATTTACTAATATTTGACACCTACACTGCTAGTTTTAAACCAAATCTAATGTTGTTGGATTTATGACTTAAATCTGCATAATCCTGAAATTAGCATAGATCATTCAAATTATGTGAATTCTTTACCAGTTGTTTTTTCTTATAAAATAATTTACAAGAAAATTCTTTTCAAAAAATCTTATGAAGATTAATCAATGTGTCTTTGAAGGTGGGCAAAATTTTTTCAAAGTAAACTTTTTCTGAAAAATTCAAAATTACAGTACATACACATATTATACCTCATTTTAAAGGTAAAAGCTTGAAGATTTTGAATATGGTTTAAAATTTTTATGTGTTTAGTATTTTTTGATTGTCAGGCACATGTTTAGACCTGTGTCTGTCAGTCAGAATTGGGCAGTGCACAACAGTGATAGAAAAGACTATAATTAAATGGGAAAATTATATTTAATTTTTTTTTCTCTTGACATGTTTTATTTGCATTATAGTTAGGTGATCCAATTTTGATAAAAAGATTTTTTGAAACATGTTTGGTATTGTTAAAATGTTCCTGTGAATTTTTTCTGGCTTTTCGTGGTACGTCCGTTACTATTTTTTGCTTATATTACTGCCACAACTTTATTTTTGAAGATAAAAACTTCCTGCTTTGGATTTACTTATTGTTTGACTTGAGTAACATTATGCATCATAAAGAAATAAAATATAAAAATATTATTTGGTAAATTATTGGTAACGGACGTACCAGTATGTCCGTTACCGAAATCATAATTTTTCAAAACTTCAATTTTCCTTTAATAATACTAAGTAAAAAGAATTTTCATAGTTCCCTAATTCAAAAAACTTGACAATTCATTAGATTTTCATGTTATTTATGTATAAAAAAGGTTAGAAACTAAAAATAACATTATTTTATATATACCCCAACATATTTTATGTCTTAAGCTTTTTACTCGTGCAATAATATATATTTTTTAGTTAATTATCTTTGTTTTGTTTTAAATTTTTAAACACCATATTTCGACAACAGTTTGGTTTTTATTTTCCCACGTATTTAGCTACCAAACAATAGCAGCATTAGTGTAGTGGAAACAAATAAACAAATTAGCCGTCTAGTGATTAGCTTGTGTCCAAGTGTTAACATTAAATCTGTTTCTGTTTAAAAGTGTCCTAGTTTTAAATTGTAAAGATAATTAGCTGGTTTAGCAGTAAAATTTAGATACATTTAAATATGCCTCTGACAGCAAAGGAGAAATAAAGAAGATATAGTTAACACAGAAAACAGACTGGACACCAAGAACAATATTAAAGAAACTGACAGACTTAGGAAAATGAAGGCTAAGAATGATATGAAAATGAAATACTCCAAAAGAAAATTGCAAAACTACAAAAAATGTAGAATGACAGAATTAAATTAGTGCAAGTTGGAAATCAAAAGCAAAAGTTGTTAAAAATCTGAATAATGGAATGGAAGCAAAGCCAAAGAAAGTAGTAGTAGTAGATTTGCTTCTTATAAATCACCTCAAGCCCTGGGCAAGACAGTTAAGAGAGCACAAAGAAAATTTGCTAAAATATCCTAGAAAACAAAAATCTGTAGTAAATACAATTGCAAAGTCGGTAGGCTGTTGTTTGTGATAATTTCGATTTAAAAAAAAATCTGTTAACCCAGATACAAAGTGTGCATAGGGAGCTAATTCCTAATGCATGGATAACAAGAAGTTCATAAAGAACTAAAATAGCCTACTTTCCTGTTACTTAAATACTTACTGAAGTTCTAATCGGGAAAAAACTAGGTTTCTAACAGTAAATATCATCAACAGCCGTTTCTACACTAGATTTATACATATTAGAAAAAAAAATCGAAACACAGCATCCAGCTAATAATTTAAACTTCTAAAAGCCAAAATCAACTATTTTCCTTATTATTATTTCGCAAATCAATTAAACATTATTTATCGTCTGCTCGTGATTTATTTGTAGTTTGAGGAATAATTAAATATTTATTAATAACAAAAGTAATGAAACTCCAAACTGCATTAAAAAAATAAGAAATGTAAATTAAAACTTAGCATAATTGCATGCAAAAGTATGCCTTGCCGCTTTCTTGTTAGATAATTAATGAATAATCAAAGAATCAAATTGTGCTACATTTTATGACGTCATTTCAAACTGATTCATGAAAATATTATTTTGCTTCAAATATGTTTAAATAAATAAAGTTTCTCATGCCATTGTTGATTTTGCAACAGTGATTTAAATGACTCAAAATTGAATTTCAATGCTAATTCAATGGGAAATTCGCCGACAGATAGTAGATTTATGTCCGTCCGGACGTACAGATAGACAGACGGACAAAAAGTATGAAAGTTGGGTATCTGAGGTCATAGCTTTCTAACAAAAAAAGAATTTTTAAGATCCGATGGATAGAACCGATTTTGGAAGGGGGGGGGGGGTACGGACAGACAGACAGACGACGGACAGACAGACGGAAAGACAGACAGACATACGAACAGACAGACAGATGGACATCAACCGCATTTCAATACCTACAGTGACTTAAATGACTCAAAATTGAATTTCAATGGGAAATTCGCAGACAGATAGTAGATTTATGTCCGTCCGGACGTACAGACAGACGGACAAAAAGTATGAAAGTTGGGTATCTGAGGTCATAGCTTTCTAACAAAAAAAGAATTTTTAAGATCCGATGGATAGAACCGATTTTGGAAGGGAGGTACAGACAGACAGACAAACGGACAGACAGGCGGACAGACAGACGGACAGACATACGAACAGACAGACATACGAACAGACAGACAGATGGACAGACAGACAGTTGGACAGACAGACAGTTGGACAGACAGACAGTTGGACATCAACCGCATTTCAATACCTACAGTGATTTAAATTACTCAAAATTGAATTTCAATGCTAATTCAATGGGAAATTCGCCGACATATAGTAGATTTATGTCCGTCCGTACGTACAGACAGATGGACAAAAAGTATGAAAGTTGGGTATCTGAGGTCATAGCTTTCTAACAAAAAAGAATTTTTAAGATCCGATGATTAGAACCGATTTTGGAAGGGGGGTACAGACAGACAGACAGACAAACGGACAGACAGGCGGACAGACAGACGGACAGACATACGAACAGACAGACATACGAACAGACAGACAGACAGACAGATGGACATCAACCGCATTTCAATACCTACAGTGATTTAAATGACTCAAAATTGAATTTCAATGCTAATTCAATGGGAAATTCGCCGACAGATAGTAGATTTATGTCCGTCCGGACGTACAGACAGACGGACAAAAAGTATGAAAGTTGGGTATCTGAGGTTATAGCTTTCTAACAAAAAAAGAATTTTTAAGATCCGATGATTAGAACCGATTTTGGAAGGGGGGTACGGACGGACAGACGGACAGACAGACGGACATCGACTGCATGTCAATACCTACTTTTTCATTTTTTTAATTCTTTCGAATTAAAAAAAGAAAAGTAGGCTAAAAAAATAAATTGTAAGATGAAGGTTATGTTTTAGTTTCTGAATGTTTAGATCACCTAAAAATTAGCATATTTGTCCGCATAAATATCCAGTCATCACATCGACTCTACAAGTTCCATTCTAGTGTCCTAATTTTCTTAAATGTTTACGTTTTTATTCTTTTTTAATTTCACAAAAATATGTTCCTTTTTTTTAAACTTGAAAGTCAGCATATAAATATTGTTCAAATGTACATTAATAATTTCATTGTCAATAAGACAATAAATCATTAAAAATTGAAAAATTTAATAAGAGTTAATTTAACCAGGTATAATTATATTATATTAAAAAAAAAGTTTTGTCAAAAAAATAGTATTTTTGTTCAAATAGAACTGTTTTCAATAAGAAAATTCGGAAGAGGTACGTCCGTTACCATTGATGGTACGTCCGTTACCGATACAAAATAATTTTTTTAATTACATTAAATAGCCTTTTCAAAATTTTTTTTGATTGTTTTAGAAACTTAACATGTTTAAATAATTGAAAAAAAATTACATTAATCTTTGAGATTTACCAAATCAGAGGATTTAAGCTTTAATTAACATGCTTGCGTAACTCATGTCCAAAAAAGGTACGTCCGTTACCATGGCTAAAAATTCCTGCACTGTTAAAGTAATTTAACTATTGAAATGGATTTGTATATCATGTGAAAGATAATTTTTTCTCTTTTTTAACCATACCCAAATTTTAAAGTTAAATTTATAACTGATCAGTAAAACATTTAAAACAATTATTATAATTCCTACAAAAGGTACGTCCGTTACTTTAATTTTGCCCAGATCCAGTCACACAATTTGTGACATAAACTGACTTAGATGATCTGTTTAAACTTCAATGGTCAAATCATTGTTTTAAACATGAGTACAATATTATATAACATTGTAAATTGGACAGTTGTTGAAAATAGTTTAAATGCTAGCCCAAGATGCCAGTCTTCAAATCATTCAAAACAATTTAAGATTAAGGATCTATAAGACAAATAATTTGCATAGTACAAGGTGGCCTAGTATTTTTTTATATAAATAAAATTTTCAAACATTATTTTAATAATATTATATGCCATTCATGTTATAAACAATTTGGTTCTAAAATGAATAATAATAATACAATTAAAGATAATTATATTTAATAATATATTCAAGAAGGGATAAAAAATGTGAGAATTTTTTTACAAATCATTTTTGTTTTCCACTTCGGACAATTTTTCTAACCTAACTAAACTATTTTAGCATTTTAACGATCTGAAACCAAGGGTTATTTTTTTTAAGTATGTAACAAATTTACTTACAATCAGTATCAATATCAAAATTTGTTAGGCTGGCTTCAGCAGTAAATTTATTCGAGTTAAACACTTCTTGCTCAGAGTCCGAAATGTCATGATCTGATTGGCTCTCATCAATTGGATCAACTGTTTCTTCCTGATCGTTGTAATTGATTTCAGATTCTTGATCATGGTGCTCGGACTCCAAATCGCTCACAGAATCTTCTTGCTGGTCTTCCAATTCTTCTTCGGATTCATACATCTCATCAGAGTTTTGGTACTTTCGAGCATTTTCCTATTTAAAAAAACGCCATAAGGTTAATTTACTGATCCGTAGATTTAAAGATGCCATAGCATTAATTTAAATCATATACATCAAAGATTAAAGTTCAGCATTGGTATGCATTTATTTTCATCAAAATTGAGGCAAATTTAAAAAATATATATATTTTTAAGTTTTTTTCTACAAATATAAGGGATTTCCCACCCCTGTCATTTTAAAATAAAAACATTCAAAACCAGGGATTGAAAAACCGCCTGTCCTCCCGTCCTCGGCGGTCGAAAATTCCTGGAGGACAACTAATTACTCGATCTTTACGTCCTCGTGGACGGCCATTTCCCCGTTAATGTTTGTGATACATTTTAAGTTTTTCTTATCTTACAAGAGTCCAGATCTCACATGATCAAGCACACATGCCGGGATATATATGTATTATATACCTACCCTACCCTACCCAAGATCTCACTTCTAAAATGACCTTTTAATCTAGAAATCCTGTTGATTCCTTCATCAGACCATATGTACATGCTCACGTAATTGGTAAACAAAAAAAAGTTTCTCAGTGCATGTGCTTTTGGACTTGTAACAACGAAGGAATTAACAATTACGTACAAAACACATTATGCACTGGTCTTAAACAAGGAGCATTAAACGCAATTATGAACATTTACCTAACTGGAAAACCCTTTTTTCACATTCTTTTATTAATGTATAATGTAATCCTAGTAACTACTAATACATTGTGAATTTTATATAAATGTTTATAATAAAAAAGACAAAATTATATTGATATTTATTTGGAAGTTATATATATATAATTAAAGTTTGACGGGTTAGTTTCGAAGGAGGACGGGTACATTGTTGGACAAGTCGTCCTTGGGGACTGGTAAAATTTCTGAGATTTTTCGAGCCCTGTTCAAAACCATCAAATTATAAAGCCCTGTAAGCCAGCTACATTCATCATATAAAGTAAACGTTTATAAAATTATTCAATACAGATGGGGTAATTTGGCTTGGATTTTTATTTCATGGGAGTAACACCATTCCCGCTTAAAGAGTTTGCTAAGTGTCTGAAGATAATATAAATCAACAGACAATTTAAACTTCAAACAGATTAATTAGCTTCTCACTCTTTTAATCTGTTCTTCCTTCTGCACTAGATTCTCCCAGTGGTTGACAAGGCTTGAAATTTCCTTTTTCTCCCCAACGACGTTACCAGCTGCTTCCTTTGGATGAAGATTGTTGGCAACGTTTTTCACACTTTGTTGTTGTTGAACTTGATTTGTGTGAGTGAGTTTTTTAATTGGAGAACCTAGTAGAAAAAAAACCTTGTTAAAGTTTAAATGCTTCTTTTACTGGCTAAATCGAAGTTTATTCAACTTTATTTCGACATTCCATATTAGGAAGTAAAACTATTGCACTCAGTACTTCTCTTTGCACATGAATCCTGTTAAATTACGTAGAAACACCAAATATCTGTCACTTAAATTTCCCAGTAGTCAGGGTTGTTATGATTTTACCCGACCCGAAAAAACCTGGGTGGGTTTTTAAAAAAAAAACCACTTGAAAAAATCCAAGTGGGCAATTGAACTTAAAATTGCCTTCACTGAAAATTAAAAAAAGTAAAAACTTTTTATACATCCAAAAAATATACATTTCATATCATTTTTAATTAATATTTTAGTATTATTCTTAATATATTTTTACATTTTTGCACCTTCAATATTTAAAATGCATTTACAAATTTAAATTTACACTTATTATTTTACAATTAAATATAACATATACATTTTTTTAAATTCTAATTTAAATTTCTATCGTTACAATATTCTGGATTATATAATTTTACACATAGTATACACAAACAAACAATACCTGGTTCCAGACAATACATTTATAAATTTAAATATACATTTATCTAACAACTATATCCAATTATTTTTTAATTGTTCTAATTTAAATTATATCATTCCTGATTATCTCTCAAGATGTTCTGTTAGTTTTAAAAATTGTAATGTATAGATAAATAATTAAAACTTCCCTAAAAAAATCACAAAATCCTGGAAAAACACATCCAAAATACTGAAAAAACCCATAAAACCCTGAAGAAAAAAAAACCTAAAACTAAAAAAAAACCTGAAAAAACCCAAGTGGGTTGGGTTTTTCATAAAAAAACAATATTCTGGATTATATAATTTTACACATACACAAACAAACAATACTTGGTTCTAGACAATACATTTCTAAATTTAAATATACATTTTTCTAACAACTATATGCAATTATCTTTTAATTGTTCTAATTTAAATTATATCATTCCTGATTATCTCTCTCAAGATGTTCTGTTAGTTTTAAAAATTGTAATGTATAGATAAATAATTAAAACTTCCCTAAATAAAGCACAAAATCCTAAGAAAAACACATTCAAAATACTGAAAAACCCCATAAAACCCTGAAAAAAAAACTAAAACTAAAAAAAAAACCTGAAAAAACCCAAGTGGGTTGGGTTTTTCATGAAAAAAAACCGGGTTTTTAACAACCCTGCCAGTAGTAAAAGTTCAACAAATCCTTTTGAACCAATCCCTGCATAATAAGGGTGGGACACATACATTCCCATTGAGCTTCGAACCGTATAAAACATCTCTTATGAGGTCTTACCCTCAAATCAAAAGGACCTGTGATTTCCTGAACATCAATATATTTATATGTCATGTAGTTAGTGCTGTGGTTAGTTGTATTAAATTTCTTTTAATACCTTCCGAGATCAAACAATTTGAGAACTAAGTCATAAAAGTGTTTTTAAAAAAAATTGCAAAAGGACAGTTTGCACAATAAATTCTGTTTCGTAAAATAAAAATTAAAGAAAACCATTTTTAAAAAATGTTGGTTACAATAAAATTAAGTTACATGCTTTGCATTTAGGTTTAAATATCCACCATTTTTACAGCAGGACCATATAAAGTATCCTGTTCATAACAAACTCTGTTTCAGATTATGAATGACTCTCCTACAGTAAAGAAATTTCATACATCAATAATCTTACTTTTAGGCACTGAAGCTACAACAGCCTTTGATGGGCTTTGGTGCACTTGAACCGTTTTAGTTGACTTCATTGGTGAACTGGATTTTGGTGCAACAAAGTTGGAAGGAAGCTTAGGTTTTGTATTAGTCTTGGTGGCAGTTTCGAACATCTTTGCTTTTTGAGCAACGGACAACTTCTCAGGTGGCATAGAGGGCTGGGTATTGCCACAAAGCAGCGCTTTTTCAAAGAGGGCTTTTCTTGCAGATAGAGGTAGATCGGTTGGTTCGAAACTTTTATCCAAATTCTCGTTTTTCTGCACATTTTCTGAAAAGGTATTATCAAAGAATCAACTCAATGGACTGTTTATAAACAACTAAATTAAGAATATATGCTAATACTTTTTACTTTTATTAATTATATTTAACTTTTTATACATCACATTTCGCAGTTATTTTTTTAAAAATCCCAAGCCATCACTCTACATCTTTAATCACAGCATATACAAATTAAAAATAAATGCCTTTTTCTAGAAAAATGTGTATATAAGTTATAAACAGAAAAGTTATGAATTTGGCATACCTAGATTTCAAATGATACTGAATTCAGCCTTCTTCAGAAACAATTGTGTATGTTTTTAATAAATGATAAAATATAATTTACTAGTTTTGTTTATTTAAAAAAAACAATGTTGAATCTCGAAAAATTATTATTTTAAGCTCTTGCTTACCTTAATTTTTTTTACTTATAACCTCAATAAATACACTGCTTATGATCATAAAAAAACAACCACACCCACATAAAGCCTGACATCTTACCAAACATATGTTTATTATTCAATTTTGGTTCTTCTTGGCGGAAATTATTATTGTCAAATTCTTTCTCGTCCTCCTCTTCATATGATTCCTCATCAGAACTCTCTCTTTCTGGTTCAATGTTTGACTGAACATTGACAGAAGCTTTCATGGGCGACTTCACATTTGCATGAGTTTCCTATAGTAAAAAAAACCTTCATGCATATACTTTCATGAATACACTTGATGATCTAAATTCAAGCTGCACTTTGATTTAATTATTGCTGTACTTTGTTTTTTTACAACTGTATGTGTTTCCTACAGTGTAACAAATATTTCAATGAATACATTCATCATTTCTTGTATCTATTAAAACTAGACTTTAATTTAAATAAAAACTTTTCCAACTAAATACTTTGCGCCGATTTTTTTTTATTCTCAATGTTTTTAAGAACAATAAGAATTTTAAAAAAAAACGTCTCACGGTATAAAGCCAAAAAACCAGGACTCTCCCTTTCTCTTCCTTGTGACCGGCAAACCAACACCCGTCTGTCCCGACTAGCCACTGGACACTTAAAAAGCCTTACATATTCTGGGGGTGGCAAAAGATTTCCTCTTTGCCCTAAATGCCAAAAAGAACAGGCATCACCTCAGCACATCTTGGACTGCCTTGAACTGGACTGGGAAGACATATACAACTGTCCACTTCTGGTGTCAGACTTCATTCTTGTCAACGGATTCACTGATATTGTCTGACTTCGTCAGACAATCGGGAGATTAGAAACAACAACAACAATACGAAAAAACTTTCATAGCAGTAATTAAATTAATAAAAGTAAGGAAATTAGTGAATTTACAATATTTTCTTTTATGGTTCATTAAACTTATAAACTAATTTATTCACTATGTATCAACCCACCAATGCTGCCTGTACAGCTTGCTCCCAGACACCAATTTTCTTTGCAATGCCACTGTTGCCACCAACCCCACTGACAATGTCATCTTTACTCGAAACAGGGGGCACACGAGGACGCTCCGATTCTCCGAATACAAAAGTACTTTTCGCCCCAGAACTACTTATCTGGATATCAGTTTCACGAGAACTATTTTTCAAAACGGAAGATTTCCAATCCGTAGAATTAGTTTTCGAAACAGACGATTTGGAATCGCAATTGTGGGAATTATTTTTAAAAACAAAAGATTTGGATTCTACGGAATGAGTTTCAGAAACAGAAGATTTTGAGCCGGAAGAGCTGCTAGATGACGTAGTAGAGTAGTTATGAGAATTTGATGCTGGTTTTTTGGACAAGACAACATTGTTAGTGGGGTGATTGGAGTCGTCTTCCCATTGGTTGATGTTGGCTGCAAGGTTGGCGAGTCTTGTTTTGCGCCCTCCCGAGCACAGTTCGGTGCTGGGGGTGGAAAAAGTGTAGGTTTGGGGATAATTCTCCTTCGTGCTGGATCCATGATTACTTTCAATGGAATCTGAAAATATGTATGGAATAAACAATTATTCACATTATTGAAACTAAGAAATTGCACTAGAAAATAATACAGTGACTTTTTGTTTGCATTAATTAATGATGTACTCTTTAAACATTTGTTCTTGTAAAAACTACAACTAGCAATTAAAAGTT
Organism: Oedothorax gibbosus; assembly: GCA_019343175.1. NCBI lineage: Eukaryota > Metazoa > Arthropoda > Arachnida > Araneae > Linyphiidae > Oedothorax > Oedothorax gibbosus. The sequence goes on along the minus strand of CM033270.1, from coordinate 49,136,331 downwards.
GTGGTTAAATCTTAGTTTCGGTATACAGCGACTTTTCGAACGTCAGCGACAAAAAAAGGCGATAAATCCAATCTGGCAACACAGTTGTTTGATTTCGCGGTTTCCGAGTAGCATCGTCCGATCATGTGTCGCTACGCAATGTTTTCTCGCCAACAAGTTTGGCGAGAAATAAAAAGTCGCTGTATGCCGAAACTAGGAATTAACCAAAGTTGTTTTCGAACATTTACGTCTGAATTAAATACATTTTCAAACATAAGCATTTACCCTGATAATTGAAAAACATATTTCTTAAGAGCTATACAAAAAAATTTCCTATTAGTGTTCATGCATACTTTACATAATAAAAATTAATTCTTTTTAAGGAACAATTGGTCAAAGATTAACAGATAACTTTTGCAGTTCAGTGTTAAGAAATGAAAAAGATTAATTAGATTTTACACTTTTGTTACTAATAATGTCAAAATAAGAATATATACAATCAATTATTATCCATTATCCTAGATATAAATAACTAAATTATTTTTGTCGTTTAGTCTAGAAGAAGTTAACATGTTATTAATTTAGAGGAATGTGTGAAATTTTATTCTTTTAGAAGAAGAGGCCATCACCTCATACAACACACACTCTTTACCACCATAACACAACTTTTTTACAAGCAACACAACATAAAAAAACTAACAAATTATATTCAAGCTCATAATGTAATACATATGGCACTGCATAACACAATTCATAAAACAAATAACTTTTTTTAATTCATCTCTTTTAACTAATATGCTGCTTCTATGATCCAAAACTAAACAGCCTACAGTCAAGCAAAAAAAATTTTTTAGCAATTTGATGCACATGCAACATTAAATTTCATTCATTGGTTATATAGAGAAAAAAAATGACTTCAATGAAATAAAATTAAAAAATAAGCAATGTTAAGATCCTTAAAATTCATATTTCAAAACAAAGGAGTTTCTCAAGGAAATTAAAGGACTGTGCAAATCCAGTCTGTCAAATTATCCTAGAAGAAAAAAAAACTTAGTGCAAATGAATGCTTGGATGAATCAGAAAATAAATAGAATCTAGCATCAAACCAACCTCCATTGTGCTTATTCTTGAGAGCTGCCAGGCCTCGGTTTGCAGCAGCTTTGTAAGGCACAAAAGCCTCTTCTTCTTCGATGTCGTCCATGACAACATTTTCTTTTTCATATTCGTTGTCCTCCGATGGGAGAGAGAGGCGCTGTCGTTTCGGGGACTCATCAGTGGCGACATCTTCCAGATCTGATGATTGAAATTTCAATTTTGAAAGAAAATATAAAGTAAAAATAAAATTCTCGAAGTAAAAATGTCAGTTAAAAACATAGAATTATGAAAAACATGAAAAAGACAAAATTTATTTTTTAAAAAAAATTTAGTTTTCAGTTTTGTTCATAAAATATCAAGTGCTTCAGCCATATATAATTAGTACTGTTGTCTTAATATTTGAAAATCTTGGATGCTTTATATTACTTATCTTAAAAATGAATGCAAATATCATTGGTCCAAAGGCGCTACTATGAATGCGCGGAAACACAGGATAAGAAAACTGGAAACAGTTAATAGGATTGTATCTGGTTAAACCAGCAACGCAACACCAGCATCAGCTAAAAAAAATGCTTAATAGAAAACCAGAAACCAATATTTATAACTAATTTTTGAAAGAGCTGATTTCTAGGGACTGCTTAACCGGTACCAAATAAAACTGGAATGAATCGTTTAAACCTAAAACCAGTTTTCTTCTCAAAACAGCATATTCCAAGACTATAGCACATTTGTCGTTTTGCCTTTGGACCAACAACAAAAATAGATAGTTTAGAACACAAATAATATTTGAAAACAGATTTTTTTTCTAATAATGCTCACCTTCACTTAATATCTGAGATTCTTCAGACAGAACAGGACGTTTCTTACTGCAGATGATTGGACTTTCAGTCTTTTTGGTCGTCAAATATTCTTTTCTTGCCTTTGCCCTTCGAAGCAGTTTCTAAATAATAAGAATTTAAAATACAGCTCATAGGAAAATAACTAGTACAAAACAATAATATTATACTCAAGACAGATTAGGATTTTCTTATTTTTTAAGTCAATATAGTGGTCAATTTTTTTTTAAGGTCCCATTTTTTTTTTTTTCGACCTTAGAAACCCTGGCAAATTCTAGCACCCTTGGAAAAGAACAGCATGGAGTTGTTTAAAAAGTAATTAAGCAATAAACATAAGAATAAACTACTAAAAATATTCTATTTTGCTATTGCTTTGATTGCAATCTTAGGCAAAAAAAAAAAACTCAGTTAACTTTGGCTAATTAGATTGCTACACCAATCGAGTTGTTTGATATATAAAGTGGAATGTTTACCACATTTGGGCATTTTTGTTGCTTGGCAAAGTTACACAATTCACCAAATCAAGACCGCCCCTTATATCATAGCTGTTACGCTTGTTATTGTCGTTTTGAATCTTGGCGACTTTTTAGAGAATTACAAAATACAAACATTTAACTTAAAATTAAGAAATGAAGCTTTAACCTCAAGACCGAAGGGATACGTTTCACATTTCACAATACTGGTCATTAAACCAAGGAAGCAGAAAGTGAAGGCTATATTGACCAATGTTAAACCGGTTAAATCCTAGTTTCGGTATACAGCGACTTTTTTGGAACGTTGGCGACAAAAAAAGGCGATAAATAACTGCAATCTGGCAACAGTTGTTTGACTTCGCGGTTTCCGAGAAGCATAGTCTAATCACGCGTCGCTACGCGATGTTTCTCGCAACAAGTTTGGCGAGAAATAAAAGTCCCTGTATACCGAAACTAGGAATTAACCGTTAAACTTATCATGGCCTAAAATTTCATAGTGTTTTTATTTGATTTAATGTACTTAAGATCTTAATGTGACTATAACTTGTCAAACTGAAAATTTACCAAATATTAAGTACCAGCAGTTAATAAGCAAATTTATAAAAAGTAATTAATATAATTGGTCCCCAAAAACTTGATTTATAGTTTTTACATAGAAGTTCTCAGGCGATGGAAGTGTTATTTTAGAATTTAACGTTCGAAGAAATCAACCAGTGGGCGTATCTTGCACAACTTACAATAAATTTTTTTAAAAATTACTTAACAAAAAATAATTATCTAAGATTCTTTCGTCAATAAACCTATCATAAACTATATTTAGCAATCGATTTAAGTTTTTTATGGGAAAACTTAAAAATAAATAAAAGATAAAAATGTAAACAAAATGTCAAACTGTTAAAGCAAACGTAACGAACTACTACTTACTTCGGTAAATGAATCGTCCAAATCCATGATTAATTTGATTTCTTTGAAAACAATCTAATGTTAACTTTAATTCATGCGTATAAATTAAGTGGAGAAGCTGAAATGTCAACAATGAGACTTATTTATTATCATTAACTCAACGAATATTTTCAAGTGCATTAACGGCAAACAACAAAATTTCAAAATTTGTGCCGGAAATCAGAAAATCAAAATAAAATCAAGTTGCCACATACATTTTAAGGAATAGTGTAATTATGGAATACATTGTCGAAATGTTTTTGGTTTAGTTCGATTTTTTTTTTTCGTCTAAGGATTGGTTTGGTTGAACTAACGGAGCATGCGATCTAGTGGGCTTGTTACAACACTTTGTCAAAGAAAACAAAACAACCAATGAAATCGCAGTATGGAGAGCGTGACATCATAAGAAATATTCCCATTACGATAATTATTATAGTGACAAGCCTCATAATTTAGTCACAATCAAATCCATGTCTGATGTATGTGTGAGGAAGATCCACGAAAGGTACCTAGCTTCATTGAACCTAGCCTTATTGAAAAATAATTATGTATAGAGTAGAGGGCAAAATCTGAGAGCTAGTAGTAGTAAGTACTCAAAACACAATGCAATGGGACGACCTAAACGACCACGCCTACAGAGACGTCCCAGTTATATATACTATAAAATACTTACACACCAGGCAGCTAAGTCATCGTCCAAACTACTAAGGCCACGAACTTTTTTTTCACAAACAATAAACCACGTCCCGTTCTAATCGTCCATTCCTTTTATTAAAAGTTTTGTTGTTTTCTTCTTATATCGAATTTTTTCACTTTTAACGGAATGGACAATGTACGATTATTGTGCAAAGGCGCAAACTTTTAAGTTCTATAGCATTTTACAAATACAAAAATTGTCGACCAACAACAGGCCAGAGGCCCAGCAAGGTTGGTCCAAAATAAATCTAATACATTACCAGTTTCCAATGTCTGTCAAGTTTCTTCTTAAAATCTTCTACTCTCTTCGAATGCACAACATAATCTGGTAAAGCATTCCACTCATTGACAACTCTATTGTAAAAATAATGTTTTCTTACCTCCCTTCTAAAGCTCGATTTATTCAATTTCTGATCATGACCTCTGGTCCGGCTGTTTAAAGTAAAATCTAAGCCCTCCATGTCTCCCTGTTTTATGAACTTGAATAACTGTATTAAATCACCCCTAGCTCTCCTGTTTTCCAGGGAATACATGTTTAAAGATCTTAATCTGTTATCATAATCAATACCAGATTGACCCTTAATCATTTTTGTAGCCCTATACTGAACTTTTTCAAGCAACTCTATATCTTTTCTGAGGAAGGGAGATCAAAACTGAACAGCATATTCCAGATGTGGCCTTACCAATCCCCTATACAATGGCAAAATAATCTCCTTAGACATAGAAGTGATACTTTTTCTAATATATCCCAACATTCGATTGGCTTTCTTACTTGCCTCAACACACTGCTTACTCATTTTGAAATCATTGCTCACCAAAACTCCTAAATCTCTAACGAACTCACTATCTTGGATACTTTCTCCCTGTAAAACATAAGAATGATTAACATTGTTCTTACCCAAATGCAAGGTTTGACATTTGTTAACACTGAACGACATGCCCCAGCGTGAAGCCCATTCAGTAATTTTCGTAAGATCATTTTGTAACTGCTCAATATGCGCAACAGAATTTACTGTACTCGTCACTTTTAAGTTATCTGCAAAAATACTTAACTTGCTATTCAACCCCCAGCTGATATCATCAATAAACATAATAAATAAAATTGGTCCTAGTACAGAGCCCTGAGGCACTCCACTTACAACCTCATTCCAATCAGAGTATTTACCATTAATGTGAACCCGTTGTTTTCCATTGGTCAACCAATTTTTAATCCAACGGACCACAGCAGTCCCTAACCCAAATCTTTTCAACTTAAATAACAATAAAGCTTTGCAGCGGTTGGCGACACGTCACTGTCACCGCCTCGATACCCGCCAGACACTACGCACCGTCTTAAAAGAAGTAGAGATACATCTCAACTGTTTTCCCTCCTTGGAACGACCCACGGGAGTATGAACTTTCCAGACGGTTCTACCGCAGAGCAGAGACTTCTCGGACATTCACGAGAGCAGACGCTCTCGCCCCTTTGCTCGCATGAACTCGTTGTCTTGTCTTCGCGAACATGTTTCGTGTTTTACCACTTAATTGTAACTTGTCCTTGTAACTATTAATGATTAATTAAATTCAGTTGTTTTGTTTAAGCTGGCATTATTCATTTCAAACTCATGGAGTCAGATTTTTAACCGTCCTAATTGGAGCCCCAACAGCTTCATGAGGAACTTTATCAAAAGCCTTTTGGAAATCGATGTAAATAACATCAACCATATTTGCCTTTATCAATTTCTTCTGTAACAGTATCATAAAATTTTAAAAGATTAGTTGTACAAGACCTACCTTTTCTAAAGCCATATTGATTATCTGAAAGTAAATTATTAGTTTCCAAAAAAGTCATTATACGCATTTTCAACAATGTCTCAAAAACTTTACCTAAAACAGATGTAAGACTAACTGATGGTCTGTAATTACCTGGATCAGATTTAGGCCCTTTCTTGTACAATGGAGTAACATTCGCCAATTTCCAGTCTGTTGGCACCTGTCCAGAAATAAATGATGACCTAAAAATAGTCAGAATTGCACCCCCCCAACTCTTCTGCACATTCAACTAAAATTTTAGGATACATATCAGACAGTATTTTAGGATACATACAGTGACATATGTTACGCCATTTTAGGTAAATCACAAGTCAAAAAAAAAGACAGCGCATTTTTGTTACTATATTTTATTAAATTATTAATTACATTATTTGAATGTAAATTAGATAGAACAGTGTATATTAAATTCCAGTAGTAATCTGCAATCATGTACAAAAGTACCACGGTTTTTTTTTTGTAGCAGTCATCCATAGTTATTTTATCTTTTACCCTTATGTGTTCCTCATTTTGGAGTTCCCTAGGATGAATTTTATAGAATAATACCCCGTTTCCACTAGCGAACTTAATCTAGATCAAGGGCGGAGCCTAAGTGAAACGTCATGAGCTGGGCAGTTAATCCAGTTCCAAACGCGATTAAGTTAATCTAGTTCAGGGAACACGATTAACTATTTAATCTAGCTTAAGTTTCTGTTTGTTTACCTTTTTCTCAGATTGAAAGCGTTCGCGATTATATTTTTGTGAAAATTGTTGCATGATCGTAAGTTTTCTTATTCTCATTTATTTGAAGTTAAGGGTTTAATATTGAATTATTGTGCTCGATTGTTTGATTCTATATTATATGATTTTTGTAGCGTTCTACATGCCGTTTGTCAATCTAATTTATTTAAAACAAGCAAGCGCCGACAAAAAATATGTTCTAAAAAGAGAAAAATAAGGTTAGGTAATTCTCCATCTAAGCGCATCAAAATTTGTGACGATTCCTTCACATCCGATTTAAATTCCGATTACGTCCCAAACACTATTGGTGGTCACTCTTTAACTTTCCTGGGATTGATACATCTGTAAGTGATGAAGAGGAAAAAGAGTTAAAATTAATATCTAATAATGACTTTGTCCGAGGTTGGTTGTATGACGAAATTGTCGATGCTTTCTTTCATATTCTATGTGAAAAGTCGGGTAGCATTCAAGCTATATACGCTCTACAGTTGCCCAGACAATGTCAACTTGTGTTTTACTGGTAGACTCTTATGACTATTCAAATTTACTGATTCCTATTTGTGTTGGTAATTTGCATTGGATTTTAGTTAAGGTTGATAAAAATACAGAAACACTTGATGTTTATGATCCACAAAAGAATGATTTCAAAGTGGAATTAACATCTTTAATTAGAAATTTAAAATCTATATTTAAAATAGACTTCCAGGTAAATTGTCCTTTGCATTGTTTACAGCAAGATAGCATCAGTTGTGAAGTGTTTGTGTGCTACTATGCTCATTAATTTCTCCATAACTATGATACAAGTTTAGCATTTAATATTTTAAAATTTCGAATGCCAACTTTCCAACTTCTATTGCCTAAGCCAAGAAAGAACATCTAAACGTCAGTTAGCAATCATACTTTTGTTCTCAGGAGACGTGGCTAACATGACTAAATGATGCTCATTTTTGTGTGTCATTTATTGATATCAATTATGGGTGTTTTTTGGTTTATACTCTACTGATCAAGAAATGATGAACCAAATTAAGACTAAATAACTGATGGTACTACTTCAAGAACAATTCTGTGTCCAAATTTGTATTTAAATAAACCTTGTTCAATAAACAGCATTTCATTTTTTGGATGTGTGTGCTTTTATATTGTTGCTTTTAACTTGATTTTAAAATATACTAAATTTATGTAATGATGAATGTTTGATTTCGAAAAAATTAATTTGATAATTTTTTACAAAGTTGGGAACCAGTTTGATGTATTGTATGTCCCTCTGAGGGATAAACAAATTAGCTGAAGTGTAAATTCGTTTTCAATGCATGAGATTTAAATTAAGTTTTAACCAAAAATTTAATTTCTTAAATATTTAAAAAAAATTATATTTCTATAGTAGATGGTTATAAATGGCTCCTCCATGCTTTCAATTTTAAAATTAAATAAAGTTATTCAATTTATAATTTTTTTTTTTTAAATTATGTGTGTCAATGTTGCTGGAAAACCAGACAGACCTATAAACCCGTCACCTAACGGTGACGGGTTTATAGGTCTGTATCCCTCAGAGGTATATCTATGGCCTATGCAGTCTTGTAGCTATTTTGAAGGCACTTGTAATATAAATATCTTTATGAACAGTAAATTATAAAAACCCATTTAATTTGATCATTTTAATCGAAATTGTGTTTTGAAAAAAAAAACACTCAAAGATTTTGATTTTCTCTCGGAACAAATGAAGTTAATTGTTGAAATAAGTTTCTTTATTGCGTTAGATATATTTTAATTAACTATATTCACTTCTTCCTACAGTCAGGGTTTCTGCAGGTACTGACTAATTTTCATAGACTTTTTAGCCTACTTTTCTTTTTTTAATTCGAAAGAATTAAAAAAATGAAAAAGTAGGTATTGACATGCGGTCGATGTCCGTCTGTCTGTCTGTCTGTCTGTCTGTCCGTACCCCCCTTCCAAAATCGGTTCTATCCATCGGATCTTAAAAATTCTTTTTTTGTTAGAAAGCTATGACCTCAGATACCCAACTTTCATACTTTTTGTCCGTCTGTCTGTACGTCCGGACGGACATAAATCTACTATCTGTCGGCGAATTTCCCATTGAATTAGCATTGAAATTCAATTTTGAGTCATTTAAATCACTGTAGGTATTGAAATGCGGTTGATGTCCATCTGTCTGTCTGTTCTTATGTCTGTCTGTCTTTCCGTCTGTCTGTCTGTCTGTCTGTCCGTCCGTCTGTCTGTCTGTCCGTACCCCCCCCCCCCTTCCAAAATCGGTTCTATCCATCGGATCTTAAAAATTCTTTTTTTGTTAGAAAGCTATGACCTCAGATACCCAACTTTCATACTTTTTGTCCGTCTGTCTGTACGTCCGGACGGACATAAATCTACTATCAGTCGGCGAATTTCCCATTGAATTAGCATTGAAATTCAATTTTGAGTCATTTAAATCACTGTAGGTATTGAAATGCGGTTGATGTCCATCTGTCTGTCTGTTCGTATGTATGTCTGTCTGTCTTTCCGTCTGTCTGTCTGTCCGTATGTCTGTCTGTCCGTACCCCCCCTCCTTCCAAAATCGGTTCTATCCATCGGATCTTAAAAATTCCTTTTTTGTTAGAAAGCTATGACCTCAGATACCCAACTTTCATACTTTTTGTCCGTCTGTCTGTACGTCCGGACGGACATAAATCTACTATCTGTCGGCGAATTTCCCATTGAATTAGCATTGAAATTCAATTTTGAGTCATTTAAATCACTGTTGCCAAATCAACAATGGCATGAGAAACTTTATTTATTTAAACATATTTGAAGCAAAATAATATTTTCATGAATCAGTTTGGAATGACGTCATAAAATGTAGCACAATTTGATTCTTTGATTATTCATTATTTATCTACCAAGAAAGCGGCAAGGCATACTTTTGCATGCAATTATGCTTAGTTTTAATTTACATTTCTTATTTTTTAATGCAGTTCGGAGTAGTTTCATTACTTTTGTTATTAATAAATATTTAATTATTCTTCGAACTACAAATAAATCACGAGCAGATGAAAAATAATATTTAATTAATTTGCGAAAGAATATTAAGGAAAATAGTTGATTTTGGCTTTTAGAAGTTTAAATTATAGCTGGGTGCTGTGTTTCGATTTTTTTTCTAATGTGTATAAATCTAGTGTAGAAACGGCTGTTGATGATATTTACTTTAGGAACCTAGTTTTTTTTCCCGATTAGAACTTCAGTAAGTATTTAAGTAACAGGAAAGTAGGCTATTTTAGTTCTTTATGAACTTCTTGTTTAAATGCAATATCATCTTTATATTGTAACAAAAATTAGAACTTTAGCTATCATAGGCAGCGTAAAGCACAAATAATTTAATTAATTATTAGTTAATTAGGTGATTTTGCATTAGACAGATTGAATCTTTGAATGATGCAATTTGTAAATATAAACAAAACGCTACTCTCGAAACCCCCCAAAAAAACACATTTTGAAAAATTCTGGGTTCGAGACTACTGGATCAAAGTTTGCTAGTGGAAACTGCACTTTTTCCGAACTGGATCAAATTTAAGCTAGCTTAAGTTGATCTGGATTAAACTCGCTAGTGGAAACGGGCCTTAACTATCTAAGTGGCTGCGTAAAGTGGCCGTCTCCAACTCATTATAGAGGCGCACAAATTATTTGTGCTATTTATATAACTAGAATAACAGTAGAACCTCGATAATCGGATCGAATCGGGACCGGAGGTAGGTCGTACAATCGAAAATTCTGGATAATAGAGAATCTTTATTAAATAGTTAAGTAAAGTTATTGTACAGGGGAGCGTCGAAAGTCTTGCAGACCTCAATTTCGCTAACGTCCAAAATCCTGGTTTTGCAGTTGTAAAAATTGAATTTTATTTTTTAACTATCTCAAAAAGAAACTGCGAAAATAATTTTTTTTAAAAAATTCTATCCTTATTATTTTTTTTTAATATCTGAGTTGAGTTCTGGAAAAAGTGCTTGGTTTTATAATAGATATCACTTGGAGTGTCACAATTTTAAAAGATTCTGAGAGTTTTCCGAAAATTTAGGATTGCCCAGAAATTCGCTTATACTTTTTTGAGTTACCGAAGTTTTTTTTTTTTTTCAAAATTAACGCAGTTCATAAAAGCCGGAGAATCTCCCGATTTTAGAATCCACGAAGAATTCCGATTTCAGAATCATCGCCAAAGATTCCCGATTTTTGAATAGCGATAGATTTAGACTGGTTTATTTTGTGAACGACCGATACTTAATTGGAATTTTTTTTTATGTTGATTTAGGGATGGTTGGTTAACAGAGAGTTCCGGAAAAAAAAGGGACGGATAATCGAGGTTCTACTGTATTTACTATAGTTAACAGTAATTCTCTCTCAGTAGTAAGGCGATTGAAATAAGATATTTTTCGAAGAAAGATAATTGTGTACAAAAAAAACAATCAGTCATTACTTTTTCCAACAATAGTAGTCAATTCTGCATTTCAGCCATACAGACAAAAAAAGCATAATAAAAAAACTTATTTTAATAGTTGTCTATTTAATATACATACTTCCCGATAAATTAAATCCTTATCACATACTGAAATACTTTTCATACGACAACATTTTCGTAAACGGCGTTTTTGTTTAGATATTCATATCGATCCGATAACCAATAAAAAGTTGACTTTCAATTTTTTACCTCTTATTTGGAAATCTTCAATCATGCTTTAGATTAATGAAGGAATACATTCCTACTCATTATTATGCCTATTTTATTATGCGAAACTTTAAAGCACCATTTATTTATATGTTTCCTTTTTTCATTTGATTTATCATATGAATTCATTCAAATAAATTTTATTTCATTCAAGTAAAAAATTTAATAGACTAGTACCACCAAACTTGATAAGAAATTGACTTTCTTTCTGTATAGAAGTTAAGATTTACAAAAAAAAATGAGAAGGTCAAGGATTTTTAAATTAAAAAAAAATTACAAAAGAGCAAATGGAGCAAGTTTAGAACGCCGATTCAGATCTTAAAAAAAGTACCGAAACGTTCGTACTACACCACTGGTTAACAGGTTCCCAGGACGAAACCTGAAGGAGCGACCCCACCACACACACCGTAATAAAAAAAAACTCATAAAAAATTTGACAACTTTACATTTAATTGAATCCATTTAAAATAATTAAATCTAATGTACTGTAATTTAATTGTTTGAAATTAGTTACTGGATCTTATGTAAAATGGAAAACGTTAACAAACTGTGATTGATTGAAAAATTACAAACTTCCACTAATGAAAAAGTTGGTTAATTTAATCCCATAACATTCTCATAGCAAGAAGATATAATTACTTCATCGAGAGTCAAAACAGCGACCTGAATTTTGTAACAATCAAACCCATCTTCATCTTCTATTTCAAAGTGAATGTATATTTGCAGAGTCACGGTGGGACATCTTACCTGTTATGCCTGTTGAATGCTATTTTACCTACACTGTAAAAAAAAATCTGTAAATTTACGGTCATTTTGCCCTTCAATTTTTACGGGCAAGGGCCGTATTTGATGGATACGGTCTGACCCACTAAATAAACGGCCATATCCCTTAAACTGTTAGAAAATAAGGGCGATCCCCGTATTTTTACACTGTTAGCCCATCTATTAGCAAAATTACTGCAACAGCCGTAATTTTACATCCGCCAGGGAAAACCCCTTCATTTTCGGTTTTCAGAATAACCGACTGCAACCGTAACGTTTTTCAAACCCGGTAAAAACAACAACACAACACGAAGCTTCGGGGGCCCGATGGCCGAGTGGTTTGGATCGCAGACCATAACGCTAGCAGTCTGCGCGCTGTAACGGGTGCGGGTTCGATTCCCGCCTTCGCCCTGGGTGTACTTTCCTTTCTCTGTGACAGTAAAGTTCTTTCTGTGTCTGTCTTACTTGACGAAGGCTTATAAGCGGGTCTCTGATCAAGCACACAAGCCGGAATATATATTGTACCTACCCTACCCTACCCTACGAAGCTTCGAAATTCGAATCGTTTTGCTGTCTGCTGGTGTGTTTTTAAACTTCAGGAACAATGCTAATTTACAGTAAGTAAAATTTTGGTGTTTCTTCAGTTAAATGTATTATTATTTTGCAATATTTCAATGATTGTTAAAATTCATTTTTAAAATATAAATAAGAAATTATATGTCTATGCTGGTCACGTGGTCAGAACATTTTTTGTAGAGCTGATGTTTTGGTAGAAAAGAATTCTTGCAAATAGAATATAATGTAAATACATCGTTCTAAGTTTTTGATATCTTCACGTATTTTTATTTGATTATTCTGATTAGTTCTAAAATTCAACTGTCGCTAGAAGAACATTGATAATCGTATTTATTTCTAACTTATTAGAATGTAGATTCTAAAAGTTGTTGGACAAGGCTTAAGGCAATCATTTACGATAAACATTTAGCTTATTAACGCTGAATTAATGCTGTTCATTTTAATGCAAAAAAATTAACAATTCAATGTAAAAACTAGAGAGTCAGACGATAATAAATTACGTAAATTAGATGCGCAGTTGAATAACAAATTAAAAAATCAAATAAGTTCAGAGTTAAAGTTAGTTAAAGTATATTTAAAATATTTTGTTAGCGTGAAAATTTCAAAATATACTTCAAGCACTATGAAATGTATTTTAAAATTTTATTGCTATTTATTCATATTTTGCATGTGACATATTTACATAGCTAACCAACAGTTTTGATGTTTCAATACCTTTTACAATCACCCCTTTTTTTATGAATATAATTTTAGATTCGGAAGTAATTGTACAATTCCGGGAGAGTTGGAAATGGGTCTTCAATTGCCCAAAAACTTTTAATTTCTTATTTTGGTGAGTGTCTTATGTACCTACTAGTTTTTTGTTCAGAATTAAATGACGTTCCTGAATGTTAGCATAGTTTTTTTTAAATATATTTTATTGTTTTTTACAAAATTCAGGGTCAAAGTTAATTTTTAAAATGTTTTCCACTATGTTATTAACATTTGTGAATATAAGTCAAGCTATTTTTTTTTTAAATTCCACAAGCATAAAATTTTTGTTTTAAACAAATTTATTTATTTAGAACTATTACACAAAATAAGTTCCTTAATTTTGTTTTTAAACTTTAAGTGTGGAAGTGGAAAAATGAATCATAATCAAAATGTTTTGGCGTTCATTCAAGTTTCCTGTTTTCAAAACAAATGGCAATTCAGATTTTATAATAGTTTTTAATGTAAAAAATAGATAGTGATTGATTGTTTGAACTAATGCAAGACAGTTTGTGTTAGTGATAACCTTTTTAGGTTTTTTAAAAATTTGTTTGGAATTTTTTTGGTAATTTTAATCCTACGGTACTTCTGTCGCCAAGGGATTTGACTCTTTTGTAGAGGGCGATAAACAATTTTTTTGATGATAGGGTATTTTATGGCGAAATTTTGGGTAGATGGCGCTGGTAATACCTGCACGGGATTGTAGGTAAGTGACGTTGGCTGTATGTGCATGGGATTTTGTTTTTAATGCTTTTTCAATTTCTTATACTTCCGTTTGACAAGTAGGTATAGTTTTGGACATCCGTTATTTTTTCCAGATTTGAAGACAGCTAGTAAGTTATTTTTTGTAATGTTTTTTTAGTCATTTTGGCTCCGTTTCATTTTATGTGTAGGTTTGATTTTTGAACGTCCGATTACATTTCTAGATTTGAAAGGTCTGGTAAGTTAGCTTTAAAAAAAAATGCTTTTTCGTAGTTTCTCAATAACATGTAGCTATACTATTCCCCAATCCTAATCGCTTTGTAACAAAAAATATCTTAAGTACTATTTTATAATTTTTTCTTTTAATACTCATAATTTCTGTTATTTTTAATTTTTAAGGAGGAAACAGAGGAAACAAGTTTGGAACATGTTCTGGAGGATAAAATGAAATCTGCCTTTATTTTGCTTCCTTCAGTGAGTTTTTTTTTTATATACCTAAATTTAATTTGAATCGCAAAAAGTATATTTCACGTGTTCGTAATTTTTTTTTATTAAATTTTCCTGAGTTTGGATTCCCCTTTGAGGTTTGGACAAATATGATGGACGGATCAAAGAGTGGAGGCAAACAATGTTTTTTTCACAAAAAGTGATTTCTTATGGGGCATTTTTAAAAAAAGCAGGTTAAAAGTAGGGTACCACAGTGGAGTTGCCCTTTTTATATTGTTTTTTTAGATGCTTTTCACTGAACAAAAAACAAAAGCTTTAATCATCATAATTTCAGTTCTCATTTTCAGCAAAACTATTATATTTCCCTTCCGCAAGAGCTCAAAAAAAAGTAGCGACCTAGCCTGTTTCCTATTTGTTTAAAGTTTAATTTTTAATAATGATTTTTTCTAAAATATTTTTGACAAGAGTGAAAAAAGATGCATTTATCTCAAACTTTTCAAGAGGAGAGAGGGTGCTTTTAGGCACTTGCAACCAAATTGTGGCATCCCCCACCTTTTTTTCCCACTTCTATTCTAAAACCAAGATCACAGCTAAAAACATGGCTGTGAATGTTTGCTGCCCCGGTATTAAAAACCTGTAGCATCAGCAAGCGTGTAGAATATTTAAGTTCTTGCAGAGTTGTTATTTTTGATTTTTTTTTTTTTGTTTTAGGTGACCCTTATGAAAAAAAGAAAACTGCAATTGTCAGAGCGGAGCACATATATGCAAAGGTAATTTAAATTAAAATTTATTTTTTGATAAATACATAATATCTTTTTATTTTAAAAAAATTTTTTTTATAGATTTGATCTGAATGAAATTTTTTTTATTAAATTTATCATCCTTCATTTACAACACATTCACACTTTTAACACATTTTAAAATAGATTTTGATATCAACCAAATGTCTTATAAATTAAAAAGCTATATCACAAAAAGGCTTAATGGTTTTTTTAGTTATTTTTTTATAATGTATTTTAATAACAAATCATAAATTAAAAATCTAATTCACATAGTTATTTTAATTTATAGTTTTGTAGTTTCAATAAGATTGAGGTGTACACCATTTTAAAATAGAATTTGTTTTATCAAATTACTAATATTCAAATGATAATTTAAAAAATATAAAAACATTCTTGTTCCATGAAAATTTTGTGACCCAGGCATCGTAAATTTTTAAATATTTATAAATTAACAAATTTTTTTTTTAAAATAAATTCTGTTTAAATATGCGAATAATCTGTTTCCAGCATTTTAAATAAAAACAAAAAAAAAACCCATATTAAATGCTGTCCTTTATTTTGATAGAAGGTTTTAATAATCTCTACTTAACTTAAGTTTTAAATGCATACCTAAATTTGTGAAGTTTCCACACAATTTCAAAATTTTCAATCTGTATAATTATGTTCGGATTTTTTTTTGCTTGTGTGATTCTTACTGTATTTATTGTTCATTTGTAGGGTTCCCGTGGAAATACCCTGAAAAAGGTTCTAAAGCACCAAATAAGATCAAGAAGGGGTCCCATTCCACACTATGTAAATTTGAAGAAGCTTGTTGCCCAACTCAATTTATTTTTTATTTTTGCTTTGCCTAAAAAAATTATTTTGTAAAGCTTTATTATATAGTGTGTCTTTTTCATTTTCTTAATTTCTATTTTAAATTTTTTCTCAGCCCCCTTTTATCTCTTAAGTGGGTTGAAAAAAATGATACCAAACATGCTTGGGAACTAAACCGGGTCCCGGTGGGCCCGGGACAAAATGCCTACACCCCAAGCCCCTTGGTCAAGAAAACGAATTGGGGGAGGGGAGGGGCTTGGCCCGTAATAGGCTGTTTTTGGCCAGGAGTTTTTTTTTTTATTTTAAATTCTCATTCGTCATTCGATTTGACTTGTTGTTTTACTTAAAAGCGTTAAATTTCCCCAGATAAAGGCCCTTTTTATAAATTCACATACGTTATAATTTAAAAAAAAATCAAATCTTCATAATCAAAAAAAAACAAAACATGTTTCTATTTTGTGAATGCTGCTAAAAATGTAAATAATTTAAAGGGTGTACTTTTAAATACACTTTAAGAATTTTAATTCATATAATTTTTCCAGATTTTTTATTAATTATATTTATTGGTTCAAATATTTATTTTTACTGATTAAAAATAATATTTTAAAAATTGTTTTTGGGTGTTTTTTCCGTTCTAAAAAAATTTATTTCCTTCTATAACCTGTGAGTGTAAGACTTAGTTTTTGCTTTTTTTTAGGTTATTTTATACTTTAATTTGGAAGAGTCGAGGGGAAGATATCTTTTTTTGATTAGGAATTTTCCCGTAATCTGGTCTGCTTGGCGGACATTGGCGAAAAAAAACTAGTTTTTTCTCTTGTTTTTTTCTCTCTTTGTACCAACATGGGACTCGTGTCTCACGTGAATTAAAAGGGTGTTTTCTAAAAAAAAAAGGGAAAAAAAAAAAAAAAAAAAAAAAAGGTAAAAAAAAAAGTTGCCTTACATCAGGTTTGGGGGTAATTTCTATTGCCCCCAAAGGGGGGCCCGGTGGAAGACTTTTCCTATGCTTTGAAAAAATTTTTTTCCCCTGTACTTTTTTTGTGGGGTTTTTTTTTTCTAAAATTTTTAATTTTTAAGTACTATTATTAAAATTGTTTGAGTTGTAATTTCAAAAGGGTAAAAAATTAAAAATTTTTTTAAATTGCTACTTTGTCCTTTTTTTTTTTTTTTTTTGCTACGAACACATTGGGGAAAATTAATTTCCAAAAACCCTCAGAAACGGTTTAAAAAAACACACAAACCCCCCAAAATTTCGGTTGGACCATAATCAGGGGTTGACCTTTTTTTTATATTCAAGGACTGTATTTTTTCGCTTGAAAACCGTTATTATGCCCCTCAATTTTTTGGTCCCCCGGTCGTTTAATTTTCCCTTTAAAAAGTAATTTTTGGGAGACCCCAATCTTTCATTTTAAAGGGCTTAAAATTTTCCGTTTTTATTGTATTTTTTTCCTCGAAAATTACGGGCTGCAGGAAATTAGGGGGTGAGTGAAAAATTTTAAGGGGGCGGCGGAACCTGCTGCCGCCCCCCGCACGTAATTTTACGGATTTTTTTAACGTGTTTTCTAAAAGTAAAAATAGCTCTGCTCTATAACAAGCAACATTCGCATAAATTCATTTCTCCACAATTAAGTCATTGAAGAAAGCAACCAAATTCCTGTCTTGTTTTTGATTGCAATGTATGTATAAGTAGTATAAGAGCAATAAGTTTTATGCAATCTAAAATAAATTCTGAAGGGGGGGGGGGGGGGGGGTGAGGGAGGGCATCTTTGAATTCCTAACTCTTTTGCTTTCTCTTTTAAAACGTTTTGTAAACAAAAATTTATGTATTTTTTTTTTAAATATGTCACCTTTCATCACTTTTAATATTTAACTTTTTGGCATTAGTAGTACATTATAATTTTACAGGTGCCCTCTTAGACATTTGTTTCTCTGCGTCCAGATGCAATCGCCCCTTAAAAAGGGGCGGCTTCCATGCGAATGAGCTCCCCGGACTATATCCCCCCGGACTAATAGTACTAAAAGTACTGATTTAACTTTTATTTAAGTACATAATGTTGGACTTCACAAATAATCATTGGGAAAAAAAATAATAATAAATAGAAATCTATATTGCAACTCTTAATTTTATAAAAAATATTATAATTAAAGTTTTTGGTTAAAAAATAACATTTTTGAAGAATTTACTTTCTAAAATTGTACAATCCAAAATAAAATTTGGATTGCATTTTGTAATAAAAAATAACGAGCATTTTAAAACATCAATTAAATTTACAATAGAAATTCAATTGCAATAACTGTCCAAACATAAAAACTAGCCAAATTAACATGTGAAATTCAAATTAAATGTCTGTAAAAATAAGGCAGATAAAAGGCCTGTTAATGTCTTGCAGTTACAGTCACAATTAAAACTGTAAAGTATAATAGTCCTTAGACCCCCTACTAAATTTTCAATGTTTTTCTGTTAAAGACTTACAATGTTTCAATAAGTATTAACTATTTTGATGTATTTAAATTTTTCTAAATAAACTTATGCTAAAAATGAAGATTTTTTTTCATTATCATTAGCTGCTGATCATTTCATTTGATATTCTTGAGTTGCTTTTTTTTGCTTTTCTTTTTAATTTCCCCCTTTTGGTTGACTTGTTCCTTGTCGGCTTCATTTAATACAGTGACTGCTTCTTCAACCTTAGACTTTAACAATTCATGATGCTCCAACATATTCAACAATTCATTATTTTCAAACTCTAGTAACATTCCAGTGATCTTGCCTGCCCTGTATGGTTGCATCAAATGAATAACAGGAAAGAGTCTATCTCCAATCATCTGCCTTTGTTCTTCCGCACTAGCATTTGCAAGCATAGAAGCTGTGAGCGGTTCCTGGCCTTCAACATGAACAGCAGCTTCTTGATGGGCAACTTTTTGAGGTTGGGTCACAGCCTGAGGTATCACAGATTCAGCTGCTGGAGGCGGATTTACACAACGAGCAGCTTGAGGTTGGGTCACAGATTGGGCAACTTGAAGTTGGTTCCCAAACTGGGCAGCTTGAAGAGGGGTCACAGCTTGTTGGAAGATTTGTGGACGAAGCAGTGGGTTCTGCATGTTCAAGGTATAATAGAAAGGTGAACCGTACTGGTTGATAGCAGATTGCTGTTGAGCCAAGGCTTGAGGCCGAGTTACAGATTGGGCAGCTTGAGGTTGGGTCACTGACTGGGAAGTATGAGGTTTGGTCACAAATTGCTCTTCTTGAGAAGGGGTCACAGATTGACCTGTTTGAGACTCAGTCACACACTGGGCATCTTCAGGTTGAGTCACAGATTGGACAGCTTCAGACTGTGTCCCAGACTGGGAAGTATGAGGTTGGGCGATAGATTGAGCAGCTTGAGATCGAGTCACAGACTGGGCAGCTTGAAGAGGGGTCACAGCTTGTTGGAAGATTTGTGGACGAAGGAGTGGGTTTTGCACGTTCAAGGTATAATAGAAAGGTGAGCCATACTGGTTCATAGCAGATTGCTGTTGAGCCAAGGCTTGGTGATAGGTTTGTGGGATATACTGCTGTGGATAGCGTATATTGGAGTATCTGTAGGCAACTGGAGGGCGTTGGTTGACAGTGAGAGGCTGTATACCAAAACGGGTTGAGCTTTTAAAATTTTGCAGATATTCTACAACTGTTGTAACAACTTCAATAGCCAGTGTTGGATAAGACTTTTCCAGCATTTTCCATTTATCCATTTTCTTTAATTCTGAAAATACAGGGTACTTGCATATCCAGTCCATGACATAGTCTTTTAAATTTTGGTCATGCAGTTCCCCAATAACTAACACATCAATAACATTGTCCATTGACAAGGTCCACTTCATATTTTCAATGCATATCTCCTTAAGAAGATCTAGTTGGTACTTGTCAGCCGCATACAGGAGATCTTCAGCCATGGCATCGGTGAAGTTGTAAATTTGACCAGAGTAAATGTACCTTACTACTTTACGAAGAATCTCTGAATCTATGTCTGTGATGTCCACAGAGTTGCTTTGGGCTTCATTCATATCATTCCGAAACATGGCCGCAAAAACTGGAGATCTTGCTGCTAGAATGCATTTATGGACATGAAGCTCTTCTCCAGCACATTTCAAGACAATGTCTGTAAGAACATCTGAAACCATCAAATTGTTAAAGTCCTCAGACAGCTGTGATGAAGCTTTTGCAGATACAACTTTTGAAGAATCACCACAGACTTCAGATTTCTTGTCAGTCTTACAGGAATCCATAGTTAAAATAATTATTGAACTTCTATTGGAGTTAGTATCTATAAAGCAAAAATATAAATAAAAATGAATAACCAAGAAGAGAAAAAAATATACAAACATTAAAAATGAGTTTGGGGCTACATTTAGACCTTTAAAACTCACTTTTCTTTATCAGTTAAAAGTGGGCCATACCTTGGGTATGAACAAAACCCTTTACCATTGAACTATGAAATTTGACTATTGCAACTGCCGCTTTTAAAAAAATTAAAACATATATGTTTGTGTAACAGTTCCTATTCCAACACTTCCACGGATATTAATTCAGCAATAACATATAATTTAATTAATACCATTCTACTTTAATGCGATATTTGTGTAAGAAATAAGGAAGATAAATTTAACTTTCTTAATTTACAAAGATTTTTTATAGTATTTTATTTAATATCTTCAAAGCATAAACACAGTTGACCATATATTTTATATTTGAAGTAACTATCGTTTATCATTAACTTTAATCTGATTTTTTAACAAATATAAATCTCCACAATGACATTATAATATAAAAGTAAAAGCCTACCTCTTGTTGGCAAGTTTCAAAGGCGTAAATAAAATATTTTGCAAGCAGTCATTTTTCAAACGGCATTCTGAAAAGTCCTTTAGCATTTTGTAGAAAATGCAAATATTGCAAAAAAGTACAGGTACAGGTGTCTATGTTTGAAAGGATTAAGGATTTGTAGATAAATTATACGATATTAGTCGATAAGACACCATGTGATAAGGCTGGTATCGATTTCTTATCAGATTTTACTTACACTTAATAATCAAAAAATTATTTATACTAACTATGCTCCTCTTATTAAAATTTTAATAAACAAAATAAATCATGCTTCAATTAGTACCGTAATTTAATTTAAAAAAACTTAATATTGTAAATATATTGTTCATTTTTAAAATATGATTGACATTAAATAAACAAAAAGTTCTTACAGCAATTATGTACATACACCATTTAGTAATGAAGTATCATAAGCAAGAAATGCACAAAATCCATTATTTTTGGTTTTACAACTACAATTTTAATTAATACAAGTCTGAATTTGAGACACTTACCCTAGTTACAAAGCTACTATATAATGGTACAAAATTTTTCTTGAATTATATGGTACAAATAGGACTAGATCTCTAAAAAATCCTTTAACCCCTTTTTAAATTTCTTTTATAACACATCTCTAAATGTAATTACGTAACTTGTGTAGCTTATTCTCTCTTGATACATAATGATAACATAGGCCGAATTCAATTCTCATGACCTCAACTTATTAAAATTCACCTCTTCTATGCATCTGATTGGCTATATGGACAGCGTGTTGTGCAAAGAGCAATGCAAGTGATTGTACATTTGTCACTCCCTTGCGCTAAGCCAAGCTAGCCCCCACACGATATCACAGATTTGCAAGAAAATCATTGTTAAAAAATGAATTAAAGTGTTTAAGTCTTAAAAGTCATAGAATTGCTTGGGTTACTCCGTTGACTTTATTATTATATATACTATGAACTCTATTCAAATTGTTTATATGTCTAACTATCATATATATAACCAGTTATGATTTTTTAAGGCAAAAATGAGAAATCAAAATAGTAATATGATTTAGAGATTAGTTTGATAAAGAGAGTTTGTCATTTTAAAAATAACCTATAACTTGAAACATAAGTATGTGCAAAAAGCCCTAGGGGGGGGGGGGGGGGAAAAGGTTAACTTTAGGGACTTTATATAAAAAATAAAACACATGAAGATGGAAAATTACCCCATATAAATATAAAGCATTTCAAAGATTTGAAGGAGCGCAATAAATATCTACTGTTGTAGGGATAATTATAAAAAACTGCAAATACAATTTTCATATAAAACTTTGACAAGAGATCTCAGATGCATTGAAATCGGTTATTTTGGCTACTGTTTTTTATAAACACCTGATACCAGCTACCAAAGGCTAAAAGATTTTCAGTTCCTATTGCCTATTCCTGCAAGCGAAAATCCCACATAAACCCATCTCAAAGAGAACAAGAAGTTCATAAAGAACTAAAATAGCCTACTTTCCTGTTACTTAAATACTTACTGAAGTTCTAATCGGGAAAAAACTAGGTTCCTAACAGTAAATATCATCAACAGCCGTTTCTACACTAGATTGATACACATTAGAAAAAAAAATCGAAACACAGCATCCAGCTATAATTTAAACTTCTAAAAGCCAAAATCAACTATTTTCCTTAATATACTTTCGCAAATTAATTAAATATTATTTATCGTCTGCTCGCGATTTATTTGTAGTTCGAAGAATAATTAAATATTTATTAATAACAAAAGTAGTGAAACTACTCCAAACTGCATTAAAAAATAATAAATGTAAATTAAAACTAAGCATAATTGTATGCAAAAGTATGCCTTGCCGCTTTCTTGGTAGATAATTAATGAACAATCAAAGAATCAAATTGCGCTACATTTTATGACGTCATTCCAAACTGATTCATGAAAATATTATTTTGCTTCAAATATGTTTAAATAAATAAAGTTTCTCATGCCATTGTTGATTTGGCAACAGTGATTTAAATGACTCAAAATTGAATTTCAATGCTAATTCAATGGGAAATTCGCCAAAAGATAGATTTATGTCCGTCCGTACGTACAGACAGACGTACAAAAAGTATGAAAGTTGGGTATCTGCGGTCATAGTTTTCTAAAAAAAAAAAAATTTTAAGATCCGAGGATAGAACCGATTTGGAAGGGGTCGTACCGACAGAGACAGACGGACATCGACCTCATGTCAATACCTTTCAGTATTTTTAATTCTTCGAAGTACAAAATAGAAAAGTTGCAAAAATGGAAACAAATTCAGAAAATATAAAACAACCACCTTTTCATTGATAATTTAAGATATCCTTAAGTATAAAGAAAACAACTGGTTAGTTAGCTTATTCCACAAAACACCATTACAGCCTGCATCACGAGGACTTAAACTTCGCTCCGTCAATGTTATGGATGTATCTGTTGCGTTCAGGGGCGTGAGGTCTAGATGCGTTGGACGCATCTGGAAACGGTCAGGTCTTGGAAACCTCCCCATGGGTCTGCGTGGTGATGCGAAGGATGCGCGTGGGCATGCGGACAGGACCTTTGACCTTCAGTTCTTTTTCTTTGCCTTTGATTAGGTCTTGCAACTGAAAATGAATGAGAAAAATTTAGTACAGAATAAAAATTTAACATAAAAAACCAAAACCAACCTAACAATTAGAATACATTTTCCCAGATACCATAAGTTCCCAATCATCAAAAATTGGTTTTCTGATTTATACAATTCTCTATGTACACACACATCGTGGACAAATCATGTTAATCAGTGGTTTTGACACGGCATGGGAAGCACGACTGCGTTTCGGGAGGCACTTACACGACACACCCTTGTCGAATTGTACAAGAGCCGTTGGGACAGATGCACAGGACGCTAGGGACAGTAATTTTTTCAGAACCCCTAAGTTCAATATTGTATTGAGATGAATAAACAAACTGCAAATAAACATCAAGAAAAAACTACAGATTAGATTTATCGAACTTTACATTTTCCTAACAGAGTTCGAAGTGCGTTATCATCATTCAATCAATTCCTAGCAATTCTTCCATCCACGACATGATATCTTGAAATGGCTCCATCAGGGCTGGGCGGTAATGCGTTACTTGTAATAATTACTTTTTACAGTAATTTTATAGGTAATTCGTTACATTTGAGAACCCAGTAATTTTACAGGTAATTCGTTACATAATTTACGAAAAAGTAATCTTTGTTGCAGTAACGCGTTACTTTCATTAATTTTATCATTAACACTCTAATAAATGTCCAAAACAAAAAAATGCTTTAAAAAACGAAATAAAAAACTTTCACATGCTCTTTGCTAAGAGGAGAAATATTGTAAACACAAAAATGAAACATTCCCTACTGATTGCAGTGCGGTACCTTTAGAAACGGGCGGGACATATGTGTTCCCTTGTCCCAGGGCAATGCCATTCTCCCCACATGTGGGTCTGGCTTACCTGTCATCGGGAAAACATGTAATTGCAGGCTACCAGTAGAACGGTGAAGGGTTGAATGGGTTCTTTGTTAAGAAAGTTGTTTTTCCTGCCACTGGTTAAGGACAGTCATATGAAGTTGTTATGTTCATATCAAAGGCATTCGCTCTGACCCAGAACTCTGGCTATGTTTAAAACTTATTCTTGTGTGAAAACTAATGTTTTTATAACCTTCAATATTTTATCTACTCAACATTATTACTTATGAATGCTTAAACTAAATACTTAATATTTTATATTATACTTTTTTAAATTACTAATAATATTTAATTGATAATTTTCTTTTTGAAATGCCTAAGCGAAAGCGTTTTTAAGTCAGTGGAGATCGACAATTTGGTTTCAAAATGGGATGAAGTGGGACCAATTTTAATTCATGTTAAGTGTTTATGAATATATACATTTATTTCTTAAATACTATTCAAAAATGAATTGTTTTGATTTGCAATTTCTCAATAATGCATATTTTTCAAATTTATAATATAAGTGGTATAATTTAATGATTCTTAAGCTAAAATATGCAATGTATGTAATCATTAAATTTGTTCATAAATTCACTTTCTAAAACGGTATATTTTTTAATTTGCAGTTTATGTTTCATTTTCATAACTTTTAAAAGTGATAATAATATAATTGAGACAAGAGAAGAAATTTTTATTCAGGATGATATATATTTGAAAAATAGAGGGGTGCAGAAATAAAATAGAAATCAGTAAAATAAATAAGTTAATAATTATTTTTTAACGGACTTTCAAAGACCTTTATTTGATGTGCAACAATGACATGGTTGATATTTTATTTGGACGCATTGATATCTTTGACTGACATTTTTTAAAAATAATACCTAATTTGTCAATTTTCTTTTAAACAAGGTACGTTTTATGCTAAACAACTTAAGCCAAAAATTCTATCAATAATCAAGCTTTTTTTTTCGAAAACACTTTTTGTTCATTCAAGTGCAGGTAATTTATTACCAATACATATCTCAAATTAGTAACAAGCTTAAGGATTTTTGCAATGCTAGATTCGTACTCCCATTGAACATAATCCTCACACTTTAATAATTGAGTTTAGTTAAGTTTCAAGGCTTTTCTGATTTGTCATTAGAGAGAAAATTTATTATCTGTCGTTGAAACTGAAGAAACCAAACAAGAAATACTCGAATATGATATGCCATGTGAATTTCTTAAACCAAACTTTACCCCAAGTCAAGTGTGACAAGAAAGGGTGAACACACCTTTTCAAAGGCAACCCCATTGTTCACACTGTCTTCTTGAAAAAAGTACACCACTCCTAGGGATTATCTTACCCTGGAAAATTTTCATACCTTCCATTGAAAGAGACTCGTGACAGCACAATCTCGGGGATTTTTTTGTCGCAGAACATTCTCTAGCATTGAGCGTTTTTGAGAATCTAAACTAGACAATACTCTGCCGAAGCCGATTTTGTGTTGTCTGCATTTTTCCAAAGTAACGAAGTATTTCCAAGTATTCTGTACCCTACTAACAATTAAAAGCATGTTCATAAAATATAATACCCCCTTATCAGCCAGTACGGCTGTTGAACGGTTAGTTCTGGTGGTTTATGTCTCCGACCCAATCGTAGCTGTGTAGATGCAGCTTTTCTTGTACCCCAATAAGTAGATTTTCTGCTAACTGTTTAATAAAGTCGATTTTAGAAAAAAAAAACATTTATTCATTTATACTTTATTTTTCAAAACATTTGTAAATATGAAATTTTGTCATAAAAAGTAATCTTAAAAGTAATTGTAATTTGTTACTTTTGGAAATTAGTAATTTTACAGGTAATTAGTTACTTTTTACGAAAAGTAATTGTAACGAGTTACATTTAAACAAGTAACGGCCCAGCCCTGGGCTCCATCCAAAAATATAGCTCTAGTACGATTCAAATCTTAAACGACCAAACGGACATTGTGGTTAAGCTTTCTACTTTTATTGCACTTATTTACAGCTCTTATTGCAATAAAATGATATCAGCTTAACGGGTGCTAGGAAGAAATTAGGTTTAACAGTGCTGGATGCATTTACATGCCTGTGGCACTCACTGAAGCCATATTAATGAAGCTATTAACTTTGGTAGTTCACCAAAATAAATGAATAATCGCATAGGATATTATGGGCAGTGGCCCAGATTCCAGAAAAATTATGGATAACAAATTTTGAAAACTGTGACCTAGATATTGAGATAACTAACAAAGTTTTAGACAAAAATAATGAGTATGATAAGTTTATCATGATAGTCTGATAGATCATCCAATGTAATGTTACTGATAGCTGAACTATCTTAGCAGAACTAGATAAACTAACATACAATTGGATACCATATAATTTAAAAATGAGAAGTAT
This sequence comes from Oedothorax gibbosus, assembly GCA_019343175.1. Lineage (NCBI taxonomy): Eukaryota > Metazoa > Arthropoda > Arachnida > Araneae > Linyphiidae > Oedothorax > Oedothorax gibbosus. The sequence goes on along the minus strand of CM033270.1, from coordinate 49,109,522 downwards.
ATAAATTCAACTACATAAATTATTTTTTAAAGATAAATATAATCAAGATGAATTATCAGAGTAAGAAAAGAATCCAATGACATAGGTCACGAACTGCTGTGGCCAGGTAAATTGCTGTATCTTTCACCAATGAAATAGACCGTTTTTCTTCCAAACTGACCAGTTTAGCACAATTTTTACAGCTTGCAGTTACTGAGTGATTATGACAATTATCCAAGTCATTTATGCATATACAGCAGTTTACCTGTGCACAGCAGAAAATTTACTAAATATTACAACCCGGCTATCTTTTTAAACCCCCCTAAATACAGGATTATGTTACAGCACTGTTGATTTTTGTTATTTATAGGTTAAATTTAAAACACTGGTTACGCTCTCGCGTTACATTGTTAATTTCTAAATGTTAACCTATTCAAACCTTAATTGTATATATTTTAATCTGAACTTTTTTTTTATACTTATATTCTTTTTTTAAAATCAATTAATTTGAATTTTAACTTTCCAAGTTTTTTTAAAAATTTGGTATGATATTTTTAGTCAATAATTCCTGGTACGTAAAAGTTTTAAATTTTTAAAAATCTCTCTTTTCAATAATTATCAAATAGTTCAGTATTCAATATTTTTTTTAAAAAAATATAATTTGTTTGCATTAGAGAATTTATTTGTGCTACTTTGTTTATAAGTTGATCCTGCCCATTAACATGCATTGTTAATAATTTTTACATCGTATTAATACATATTTAAAATATTATTATAATTATTTTAAAAACTTATTTCTCAATTTACTTTTTATGCACATTGTTTTAACCATGCAGCAAACTGTTGAGTTCTGATTTTCTTATTTTAAAATATCCGATATACGATAAAATATACGATAGCAAATGCAACAATAATTTTTAGTAAGGAAATTTCTTCATGTTCTCTTCAGCAGACATTTTCAGTTTTGAGCAGTATTTTAAGGAAGTATTTGTTGTCATTTCAAGGGGATCACAGACTAGGCAAAGGCCGGGATAGCCTGGTCGGTAAGGTCTTGGACTGGCATCCCTAAGGTTGCGAGTTCGAGTCCCGCTGCCTACCGAAGACCCCCGTGTACGCTAATGGTGACTGGTGCATGTTAAATCCGTCGTGGTCACAATGTCGTCCAAGTTCCCATACCAAATCAATACCTCTGGGGGGTGACAAGCAAATTCTGGGGATCCACTAGTTGGCCTCTGTCTCTAAAAATTAGATAGATCCACTTATGTGTGTTGTGTCTGTCTTACTTGACGAAGGTTTATAAGCGGGTCTCTGACCAAGCACACAAACCTGAATATATATGTCTACCAACCAACCAACCGACTAGCCAAATACCGGTTTGTTGTAATTTTGACTTGGCGACATTTTCAGATTTGGCGCCAAATCCGGACATGGTCTTTTAGGTTAACCAAGTAGGGGATGTTAAACTAACGTTGCACATATCCGGAAGCTGATCTAGAAAGTTTTAGGGTTACTGGAAAAATTGCAAGCAAAGAGAATGTTTAGAAAACTCGATTTTCAAGATGTCCCCAAGATAACATTACGATTATCTATTTGATAGAAAATTAATTACCAAGAAATACTCACCTTTCTCTAGGCTTTTGACATTCAGGCTGGTGAGGGTAATACGAATTCGGTGATTCAACCAGCTCTGACCTTCATCCATGCCTGGCTTCATGGTGTCCTTGTAGGTTGCCTGAATAGCATGATCAACAAAATATTCCATAATTAAACTAGTAAGTGTTTATAAAATATATCTTAATTAAATTAGGGAGAGATTCATTCAAGTTACTTTTCGGTCTGCATTTTGAAAAAAAAAATCTACTTCATCATATCGCCGGTCACATGACAAAGCCACGAATGTGCAAATTCTAGGGATTGGCAGTTTTGGTAAACGTGGGTTAATCAGTATAGTTTTCCATCCCTGTGGTTTTGCACATTCATGGTTTTGTCATTTGACCGATTACATAAAAAGGTTACCTTCAACTTAGGTAACAGGGTAAAATCTACTTTGGTGAACCCCTCTCTGTGCAATCTTATAAATTGGTGCAAAAATATAGAGGGTAAATTCTATTCACTGGCCTGGCGACTCAATTTTACGAATGACGTCTCTTTTCTGCAATTTTTTACCGTAACCCTAAAACACGTTTCAATCAGCTTTTGTATGTGTATTATGTTAGTTTAACATCCCCGTCTTTTGATTAGTGTACATGGTTATCAGAAAAAAATATTTAACACTCAATAAAAACACCAATTGGCAAGAAACCAAGGGGTACACTGAACTAGGCTTTCACTGGTTTTAGCTAATGTTTTGTTCATTTTACCATTTGCGTAATTATACTGGGGTGCCTATGACACATCACGCTTTTGGCCAAGAACATTTGGTTAATTCCTAGTTTCGGTATACGGCGACTTTTATTTCTCGCCAAACTTGTTGGCGAGAAAACATCGCATAGCAACGCGTGATCGGACGATGCTACTCGGAAACCACGATGTCAAACAACTGTGTGTGTGATTGGAATTACTTATCGTCTTTTTTTTGTCGCCAACGTTCCGAAAAAGTCGCCGTATACCGAAAAAATCGCGCCAAAAGTCCGTCTTTTGGCGACTTTTTTTAAAAACCACTATTCAAAGAAAAGATCGAAAAGGAATGTTTCTTATGAAAACTCAACCAACGGTCCGATAGGGTTGCCGGAAAACGTCATCAGTGCGAAGTCATAGAATTCGAATCTTCAGTTGAAGTCAGACAGGTTGCCAAAAAAAATTATAAATCTCCAAATCCGAAAAAATCGCGCCAAGGGGGACCGTACAGTAAATCTGATTTAACCGCGATCTCATATTCCTAAAATATCACTGGTTTTTAGTAATATTTATTTTTAGATTGTAAATTCATGATCAGGATAAGGGTTAAGATCTTCCACGTGTGTTATTCTTGAAATCGTAGTAAAACGTTAAAAATATACATAATTTTCACAAATAAATCATATTTTAGGACTTACCATAGTTAATTTAAATACTGACCGACTTAATCAATTTCTTAATTAATTAATTTAAAGAAATTGAACAGCGGTGAGTCAGTATACAACACAATCACACAAAATTTGCGCTCGATTGAAAGAAAACGAAACTACAGAGCAAATAGTATATGTTGAGTTGTTTTTTATCTGAAGATTGTTTTTCATAGATAATTTTGCAAAAAATATTTTTAATAATTTCTATACTGTGAATATCTGAAATAAATTTGTCAATCATATTTAAACTAATATATCGTTGTTCGTAAATAAACAATTAAAAATTATTATTTATATGTTTTTTTATATTCTGAACTGGCATTGCCGCTTTTTGTGACGGCTACGTCGGCAAACAAAACTAATACTGATCATGGCTTCTGCAGCAGAATTTGCGGTTAGTTATTTTAATAATTTTATGATTTAGAATTATTAGTGTTGTCAATTAATTACAGAATTTTAACTTCTTTGTTTCAAAAATTTTGTTCCATTAATGGGATATATATTTGACTTTTTTTAATTTGGCTTGACAGTCAATCAAAAGTCAACTACTTGTTATCATCCGTTTATCACTAAAATGTGTTTTTAAAATTAGATAAAACAATAATTTAAATTCAGAATTTGCGCTGATTTAAACTTTTGTGTTAAGAATATATTACCGTTGTCTTTATTACTAAAATAAGTGTTTTTTTAAAAAAATGAGGGTGGATCTTCTATAAATAGTTATATTTATAGTTTAATGGTCTACCTTTTGTGGATAAAATAAAAAAAAATCTGCCCTGGAACTTAATATCTACCCTAATCTAAACAATTAGCTTAATGTAGATGTTCCTATCAACTAGCACCAAGAAACTAAAAAAAAAATCCTTCATTTTCACGGCTTGGTAAAATAACAGAAACTGTAAGATCGATTTCTAAATGCAGAAAAAGTTACTGGAACGTCAACTAAAGTGATTTAGTTAAGTAAAATTGCATACTACATTATTTTCCTAACGAGTATATACTTTTTTCATGGGGTTTTTCCGCTATCAATATTTCTCCGTAATTTTCAACTGTGATTGCCTGTTTTCAAAAGAGTAAAGAAATACAATGGTTACATTATCAGATTAAATGTAATATAGTAAAAATATATTAATTTGAAAAGTAGAATAAATCACTATCTTTTTTCCCAAAGAATTTTCTAATAAAGTTTCGTTTTTCTATAGATATGCAATGCTTGTCATGGTTGATAGCAGACAATAATTTATAATTATACACGGTGTCCGTAAAAAAATGTCAGAGTTTTAATGGTATATTACAGGAGTTTATTTTATACTAAATAAAACAAATCATACATGACATTGAAGGGAAACTAACCTAGTTTTTCCTATAAGTGCTCAATGTGTGCGCCTTTAGTGATACGGCACACATCCAAACGAAAATGCAATTCTTCCCATACTGTCTGCAGCAAGTCCGGAGTAATGGAAGCAACAGCCTGTTTAATTATACCTTTCAAGGTTGGTAAATTGTGGGGTAGGGGTGGAACGTAGACCCGATCTTTTACGAAGCCCCAAATAAAAAAATCACAAGGCGTGATGTCGGGTCACAATTTGAAACTCGGACATTCTTTTACGGACACCCTGTACATCTTGCTCTTGCATTTTATATTATATTGATTATAATGTATTATAAATTATTTTAGTAGCTGAGTATAATTTGTTGATTAAAATCATCATAGTTTTATGATACACACATTTTATTTATCTCATACTAAAAGTTATTTATTAAACAAAAGTTATTATTCCACCGATTCCAAGATTCTAACTAGTCATATCGGGACTTTTTCAATGATAGTTTATTCTGAATATAATCTGGACTGATGAATACCGGTGTTACAGTTGCTAATCTTCTCTTTTTATTTTCAGATGGGTCTCGAGAGCATGAGCCGCTATGTCAGCCCTGTCAACCCGGCGGTTTATCCCCACCTGACCCTGGTTCTCTTGGGTATTGGGCTGTTCTTCATGGCCTGGTTCTTTGTGTATCCTTTTTTAATGTGCTTTGCTTTAATGGGGTTGTTTCACGGAGAATCTGGCAATAGCTCAGCGGTCTTGTTTTCCTGTCTGTCGATTTTTTTTGGTTTTGGTTGGTTGGTAGAGATAATCAGGTTTGTGTGCTGACCAAGCACATTAACCTGAATTTAGGTCTACTAACCAACCATTCAAGAGACAGGAAAACAAGACCGTGGAGCTATGGTCAGATCCTCCGTGAAACAACCCCATTGTATTAAAATCATTTAGGGCCTGGGGAGCCCAGTTGGTAAGACGCTTGCCTTGCTTGCAAAAGGTCCCAGGTTCAGTCCCGGGCATTGCTAAAAAGGCTAATATTATTTAAACTAAATACGGTAGGTATTTCATTTAAATAATATTGATACATAGCTTCCTTTAAATGATATTTCATGAACAAAAACTTGTAGTTTATCTTTGTTTTATTAAAGCTCTGATCCAATGCAGACACAAATAAAATGAATTCACTGCATAGCAAGAATGAAAATAGCAGAAAATAGGATCAGCAATTAAAAGTTTTTGCATGATGTATAATTTGTTAAATTTTTATAAATATTTGCAATTATAGCTGTAACAAAAATATACAATGCTAACTTATGTCAGTTATCTAGTTGTAATACGTATTTTATTTAATTTGCACTTGTTGAACGGCTAAATTTTCCTAGGGGTTAACTCAAAGTTCATTTCATTCAAATTCTTACGGTGTTTCATTTAGTGCTAATAATGTTAGACTTTATATTCCATTTATTTGAAAAAATTAATGGATGTTAAGTTGGGAGTGTTGAGTGTTACAAATAATTTTGTTAGTGTAAAAATACTGTTTGGCTATAAGCTACTTTTCATATTTCAAACCTACTTGTATTTGGTATTTAGTTTTTAGAGATGATTTGAGTTTTACTTAAATCAATATTTGACAATTATGTGAGTTTCTTTAACCAGACTTTAAGATATGAAGTGACATCGACAAAATTCACTCGTGATGTGTTTAAAGAACTACTTATATCTCTAGTAGCTGCTGTTTTCTTGGGATTTGGCATTTTGTTTCTGCTACTTTGGGTTGGCATTTATGTATAACAGGTATCAATGCTTTTTTATTATTAAATATGTCATTTTAAATTTCATTTATACTTTTCTTGATTATAAATTGCTGTATTTTAAATTTGATTATAGATTACTGTATTTTAAACTTGATTATAAATTGCTGTATTTTAAAAAGTAGCATAATGTACATATACTGTACATAAAAAGAGTGAGGGTATACTGGTTAAATTAATAGAAATAATATTTTTGCTTAGGTAATTTCTAACTAATATCTTTGCTAAAGATTATTAATTCAGCCACGTCTGAACTTTTCCTCAAAACGGACTTAACATGAACTTTTTTTAAACATTTTTTATTATTTTTATTTGGTGACAGTGATGCAAAATACCTGTGTATTTATAAACGAGGGTCAATACCCCCCCAAAAAAAATCTCCAGGTATTTTAAAATTTATCAAAAACAATTTTCCCATGTTTTAAGTTATTTAAAACGCTATATAGGTCTTACTAGTTATTTAATACTTTTTAAGGTTGCAATCTAATAAAGCTCTTGCCTGCCATTTATTTATAAGAGACTACCGATTGAAATTACGTAACATCACAGTTTTCTTGCTTTATTCTGGTTAGGGGTTAAGAGTTGTCAAAAAAATCTTACTTTTAGTGGAGAAATTTTAATTATCATGTAAAATGTACTACTTTTTGTAGTACAAAAAACAGGACAGTAGTAAGAAAAAAACAGGACAATTAGCATATTTTAGGACTCTTTGAAACGGGCAGGACAAAACCTAAAAAGTAGTATTGTACTGTGAAATGCAGTATGTGTGTTCACCCCATTGAGCTAGAAGAAACGTGTAGTGAGGTGTGTGATTCACTGAACAGGGCAGCAAACGAGCCGGTTCAATAACGAAACACGGAGGAATACACGGCACTGCAGCAGAAACGAACCAGGCAGAAAACCTAGAAACTTGCCTATTTTGCTATTGGGTACGTCTTTGCTGGTTCTTAGTTAGTGATCCACGTGGTGATTTCTTAAAAAAGTTGAAATTTAAAGTTAAAGAAAGTTAATTTCTTTCGAACTAAAAATGTTAGAATACATTTAGGAGCCCAAGTCAATATGATAGAGAGGTCTCATACAAGCATTGCATGCAAGTGTAGGGAAAATAGTCCTTTTCTGCCCTGTTCGCTCAAAAGGGTGCGAGTGGGTTTTCGGCTCGCTGACACCTCACTCCAGTTTCCCTTCTAGCTCAATGGTTCACCCTACATATATTGAATCTTTTGGTATAAATTTTTATTTTCTTTTTCAGATAACTTTTCTTCTAACTTCATGTTCTTTCCAGTTGCTGTTCAAACCCATAAAGTTGCCCACTGATGGTTCTGTACAAGTTTTTGTTTCTAAGCTTTATTTTGTAAAAAATAAAATTTTTGTAAGTTACTGAAATGAATCATTGTTTCTTTGCTAGTAAAATACATTATTTATTATTTTTTTTATATAAAAAGTTATTATAGCAACATTTAGTAATGGCATTTGTATTTACACTGGATAGTTAAAAACCTTAGTAGGGGGCGTATGAAGCTTTGACTGAATCTTTTCCTGGTACTATGCATTGTCAGAACATCCAAACTATATTGTTGCATAATTAAAAGGAACACAATTGTGAAGAACTTGAATATTTGGCCATTAATTTACAATTCTAATCCATTGTTATTTTTTTAAATATTTCACTAATAGTAAAAAAAATATGTGTTGGCTTTTGTGCAATGAAATTAGATTATATTATTTTACTATAATATTTTAAGTTCTTACACACATTTTCTAAATTAAAGTCATGAATGCTTAGTTGTAATGGGAATTATAAAAGTATCAGAATTTAAGTTTACACATCATTGTTACCATTGAAACTGTCTGTCTTAAAGTTGAGATTTTATAATTTGTATTATTAGTATTCATAAAACTTCAAATTGAACATTGCCAAATTTTGTAAGATTAAAAAAAAAAGTTGGAAAACTATTGTTATTAGTGGCTTCTAAAAATGTCTTTCCAAACATAAGGTATTATATTTAAATATTTATTTTCTTATTAATGATTTAGGTTAACTTGTGTCTAATTTAATGGTTAGGTCAACTTGTTTAATATTAGGAAAACTTCCATAGCAGTTGCTTGCTCGGCGAAGAACGATTCACAATATAACTAAGAACAGGGTTGTCACGGTCCTTGAAAAGTGCTTGAAAAAAAACATTGATTTTCAAGGTCTTGAAAGTGCTTGAAAAACATTATCTTACAAAAGTTTTTAGTCCAATTTTTTTTAATGGTGTCAGATATAAACAGAGAGGTGTCAAATGTCATCTTCTAAGGCTGTTGCAAATGTTGATTTTGGCTTCATTAAAAACACTTTTTCAATGTGAATCAGTTCCTATTTTACTTTTTGATTTATTGTTTATGTATAATCCAAGAAGGTAGAGCAACTGATTTTAGATGTATTTTTTAATTACTAAATGGTTATTTTATAACACATATTTAAGTTCATTTGAAAATTAGAGCTCTTATTCGTTTTCTTAATAAATTTTCAAAAACTATCGTGACATTTAGGTGTTGCATGTTCGAATATACAAGCCTTGAAAATGGAGAAATATGTCCTTGAAAAGTCCTTAGATAGTCCTTGATTTTCATTAATCAAAGAGTGTGGAAACCCTGTAAGGATTTGCATTATTGTAAACACAAAAACAAATGATTAATATTGTATACCAACATTTATTTTACCACAGTTAGTACAATGTACAAAGTCTTGAAGTTTACAAAAGACTTATTGATATGAAATTTTAAATTATGAAGGCAAAAAATACAGCCCTTTTATTAAACTCTGAACTTTTACAATTCAACAATTTATATAAAGTTAACCTTCTTTCTAGAATTAACCTGTACACAACAATATTTTGTTTACTCTAAACAGTCAAGCATTTGAAATAGAAATTACATTTTTATATGCATTAAATATTTTCTTGGCATTTCCTATTCCTCAGTTCAACAAGATTTTTGATTTTTAAGAAACTAATATATATTATTTTAAGATATATCTAGATAATTAAAGTATCTATTTACCCAAATGTGTGAAGTATTTTAATATACAGTCAATTATCAGTTAATTAAACATTCTAGATTACTAGAATTTATTTATAAAAATATTTCATTAAAGTTTAATTTGATTCTATTTTGATGACTCGAATTATAAGTGCCTTATGTCTTGATAATTCGCCGAGATCGCTAAATTAATCTGTAGTTTCCAAGGGTCTTATAAAATATTACACTAGCAAAGCAAGAAGTAATTATAAGAAAAGCAAAAAAATTGACAAATACAGTTTATATTTAAAAGAAATGTCTGATTAGAATGACATATCAACGTACTTAGCTTTACATAATGAATTAAAATATATTGAACTAAAAACTTATTTGAAATATAAAATCTTACTTTTCTCTCAATTAAAATGTGTCGATTTAAAAGCTGATTTGAAGTATAAAAAATTATTTATTTTTAGCTTCCACACTACGTTTATAACGTAAAAAGTGGAAGGTATAATCGTTCAGTTCGTATGTCCGTCAACCACTTTCATAGCCCAAACTACAAATGCTACAGGCAAGTATGATGCGTCAAAAAATTCAGCGCATCAAAATTAGAAGACATTGAAAATCTCAGAAAAAAAATTCGAATTCGAAGTACTTTAATTATTTAAAAAACTGCAAAATTGAATGCTCATTTAAAAAGCATAAGAAGCCATTTTTGTTAGAATTAAATCACCATTGCCATTCGCAACAATAACTCGAGAAACTTTAATATTTTTAAATAATTAATTAAAAGAAATTTATTTTGCGACATCAATCAGTTTGAAATGACGTCAAATATATTTCACTAAGAGATTCTTTGTTTGTAGGGTGATATGAAATGTTTTGTTCTATTTAAAAGAGAGGAATATTACAAATTTATTCTTTGAAATATAAATTATTTTATGCAAACGATAATAATTATTGAAGAAATAAATATTGCATTTACGAAATAAAATAAATGAAACTAGCCAAATTTAGCGTTTAAAGGTTTATAATAGAATTAATATTGTGTTTGGCGACATTTTTCCTGTTGAACACAAAGGTAGTGTGGAAGCGGGCTGAATGACAGATTCTGTTACAAACCTACTTTTTTTTTTAAATCTCGTATACTAGTTTTATAAATAAGATTTTATATTACTTTAAAACAAAAAGGGAAAGACAATTTGGGCTCATTTTAAAATTTTCTTTACAAAGTAAAACTTTACTTGACTGATAAAATGTTTGAAATAGTACCTAGATTTTTATTAATACCTCGATTTTAAAGCTAAATATGCACTTATTTTAAGTTTTATATGTGTCACAATATAAAAAAGCAGGTTTTTTTTTTGTAATACAACTTAGAAAAAGTAATAAAGCACACAAATTACTTTTACTACCCATAAAATAGTAATTATTACAAAAAAAACCTAACAGATAAATTAATTTTATTACTAATCAAAAGTAATTTTATTATTTTAGCAAATTTAGCAGTATTTGTTCTAAAAAGCAATATATTAAGAATTTTAATTTTATCATAAGCTATCATAATTTTATAATTTAGTATTTTTTAAACTATTCTCATAATATTTTCTACTATTACAATATAAAATTCGTTGTATTTTTAGTGTGTATCAATATGTTTTAAGTTCATTTTTTAAGTCTTTTTTTTTTGTTTTTGATATTTTGTGAAGTTTGCCAATATCTGTTTAGGAATTTAGAATAGTTTGATTTATTTTATGTTTCATTCTTTTATTTTTTTAAAAGAAAGGCTTTGTTTAATTATAGAATTTAACAATTTTTGCATCATTTGTCAATAAATATATCATTACACAATGTACTGTATGAAGACTATCGTTTCTTTAAAATGTAAGCATTACCACAAAATACAAAATTGCACAAAACAATCTGACTGGCAAAAAATAGAATTCAATGCCGGATAAATTAGAATTCAACGCAGACAATATTAAAATTTAATACTGGAAAAATTAGATTTAAATTCTGGCAAAATTAAAATTAAATACTGGCAAAAAATAGAATGGGGTTGTTTCACGGAGTTATCTGGCAATAGCTCCGCGGTCTTGTTTTCATGTCTCTCGAATTACTTTTGTTTTCACAAACCTGAATATATATGTCTACCAACCATCCAACCAACCAACTTTTGTTTTGGTTGGTTGGTTGAGATAATCAGGTTTGTGTGCTGACCAAGCACACTAACCTGAATATAGGTCTACCAAACAACCAACTTAACCAAAACAAAAGTAATTCGAGAGACAGGAAAACAAGAACGCGGAGCTATTGCCAGATCCTCCGTGGAACAACCCCATTCAATTCTTGCAAAGTTAGAATCATCACATAAAAATATTTTAAAAAATTGTATACGCTATGGGGAATGATCATTTCCATTTTCAAAATAATAAAATCTTCAATATTATATTTTGTCTTTAAATATTTAACATTCATTTTAATATATATCATATTTATAACTTGTTTACATTTTGGTACATGACTGACTTGGGCAGATCAGCAGCAGTCTCTGAAAATTTAATTTGGACTATTTTTGTTTTAAAACACGCAATGATTAACAACCTACCAGAGAGTGTAATAAAGACTTATTGTTTCACAACAAATATGTTCCAAGCATAGATATCGTAGTTAAAGTATTAGATTGGCAGATCACGTGACCTCCAATGCTAACGACGGGACGCGCATGGAGGCCAAATAAGGGGGCAAAATGGCCAGTGTTGCTGCCACTTTAAGGAGAAAAATACTACGAAAAAATACCATTTAATTCTAAAATTGCAAAAAAATATCGTAAAAATACTAGCTTCATTTTGGAATCTTTTTCGTGACTTTAAATCCTTTTCAAGAATTTTTTTTTTGTAATTTTAGAATTAAATGGTAATTTTTCGTAGTATTTTTCTCCTTAAAGTGGCAGCAACACTGGCCATTTTGCCCTCTTATTTGGCCTCCATGCGCGTCCCGTCGTTAGCATTGCAGGTCACGTGATCTGCCAATATAATACTTTAACTATGATATCTATGTTCCAAGTCATTTTAAAAGCCTCTTTTTATGAGCAACGGTGCGGTAATGTTCGCCGTACTTGCCGGATGATCGCAGTGGCAATGTAGAGTCAATGGTATCTTTCACGTGCGGCGGAAGCGAAAATCGCACTTACGGTTTTCAATCAAGTAGTGACAACGTTAAACGCTGCTGCAGTGGCAACGTAAATGTTTTTTTCACCACTTCATATTCACTTAAGGGGGGGATAAGCGCGAATGACCGCGGGTTTTTAAACCAAAGGGTCTCTGTGTTAATCCAATGTTAAACAAATATTTTCTATGCCACATTTGTCCGGCTGTGTTGAATATTTTTACAAATTTCTTTTTTTATATGATAAATGAAGCTGACTTAATTATCCCACTTTTTAAAATGGGTTCGAATATATTTTTAATAAAAATAATAATAATTTTTATTGCACAAAAATAACAGATATTAATTTGAGGGAAAAACAAATACAAAAGTAATTATACAGTAGAGAGAACACCAAGGGTCACAAGGACCATATTGGCGAACATAAAAAAAGTATATGATGTAAATTTACAAACACAAAAAAAAGAACGAATATTAAATCACAAGTAAAAAATATTATTATGGTATATTGGTATGGTATATTATGTATCTAGTATTTTTAAAATTTTCAATTCATAATTTTTCACAAAATATTCCAACCAATTTCAAAAAGTGGGATTATAGCCCTGTAAGCCAGCCTTTATCTCATAAAAAAAACCCTATTGGTAAAAATATTCAATACAGTCGGAGAAATGTGATTTAGAAAATCATTTTTCCCTATTGGATTAACACAGAGGCACTTAGGTCTGGAGACCCGCGGTCATTCGCCCTTAAATCAATTGGATCTTTCACATGCGAAGAAAGCGAAAACAGCGTTTACGGATTTACCTACGATATTCAATCAAGTAGTGACAATGTAAACCAGCAAATTTAAACTTCAAACTTATTTAACATTGCCACCACTTTATTAAAAACAGTTCGGGTCCCGGCATCGCCAAAATAACTGCCGACCTATAAACGGCCGTGCAGCCATAAATGTCCGACGATAATACCCGTGTAGAGGGAGTGCACGTTAAATATCCTTCAAAGTCCTAACGCTGCGTACGATGTCGCCCTAACGGTTGCGTTGAGTGCCTACCGGGTGTCGGCTCGTCACTTGACTGTGGTTCTAAATACGACGCCCGTCGCCAATAGCCCTCGCGTAGCTCTAGTGAGACGATAATTCAAAAATAACCTAACCTTGACTGAAAACAGGAGTTAAAACCGTAAGTACGGTTTTCGCAACTGTCGCATGTGAAAGATCCATTGACTTAACATTGCCATCGGTATCATCAGGCACAGTAAGTACGACGAAAATTACCGGAGCCATCGCGTGTGAACCGGGTTGAACACTTGCCAGTTAACGTGCCCAGGTCAGAGTTCATAATCATGTATTTGTGCATTGGAACTATTCATAACGTGCCATAAATACAACAATACAACATACAACATCGATATTAGACACTTTGACTTGCACAATACGACATCATACGAAGGGTTGGTTAGGTTACAAAACTCACATTCTCCAAAGTATAACTAAGGGGGTAGGGTACATATATATTCCGGCTTGTTTGCTTGATCAGAGACCCGCTCATAAGCCTTCGTCAAGTAGGACAGACACAGAGAAAGGAAGTACACCCAGGGCGAAGGCGGGAATCGAACCCGCACCCGTTACAGCGCGCAGACTGTTAGCTTAATGGTCCAAATCACTCGGCCATCCGGGCCCCGTATAACTAAGATATTGGGTCCGGATCGTTCATTGGCGAATTTTGATTCATTGAATTCCTTCAATGGGCATGATTCATGGCTTGAGTGTCAACAGTTCTACAGGACTGAAAATAGGGTCTCGATTAATGAATCAATTAAGTTGTTGGTCATACTTATATGCTTACATTCGATCAGCTTATCGTGTCATACCACAAATACCAATGAAATCCTGGGGTGAAAGCACGACCGACTACGTCACGTAAAACAATCCGATTGGACGGGGTTGTCAATAAATGGACCGGACCATCTATCAAAGTTACACTTTGTAGAATGTGAGTTTTGTAACTAGATCCTTCATATATACGAGTATATTTCACAATTAACAACACAACATGATCAACACTCAAATACTTAACAATGTATACAAAGTTTAAATATATTTTTTCTACTACCAAATACACAATTAATAAAGTTTATCTTAAACTTTAAACACTGAAATATGCTTAGGTATTTTTTTGCGTTATGAATGTGCATAATTTCAAATATTTGACAATAATTTATTTTAATATTTTTTTGTGATTTATCGATTTATTGCGTGAGATTTTCACATTTTAAATATTTTTTTTTAACTAAGCAAAAAATCATGTTCACAGTTCTGCTTATCTAACTTAAATTCAATGTTACTGTTATGAATTCAATCCGTATAAAAGAATTTTCGCTTCACTCAGTGCATCAGTTTTAATAATGCATTTTTTAATTGGCAAATTCAATAATGTTAATAATTTCTTGAAATATTTATTTTTGAAACTTGAAAGGCTAAAACATTTGAAGAGTACAGGAGAAAAACCCTTCATCGACTGGGAATCTGTCCGTATTGAGGTCTGCTTGGCGAGTAGGGGCGATCGTAAATCGCTTTCTCCCTTGGTTCTCCTTCCCCGATTCAAGCGCCAGACAAGTGTTGGCTTGAATCTCGATCTTAGAGTTAGTAAACCCGTGCTCCGCTTGATAAGAACCAAGGCATAACTTGTTGGTTGGTTGACATATATTTTCAGGCTTGTGTGCTTGGTCACAAAGACCCGCTTATAAACCCTCGTCAAGAAGGAAGGACACGACATACACACACATATAAGACAGATGCTGCCATATATTGCCACCTACACAATTTAGACATGTCCTTGAAGTGGAGGGAAATAGTCTCCAGGACCCGTGGGAAACTGCGCAATGACCGAACACAGGACTTTCGGACCCAACAGATTTAAAGAGCACGTACTCCGTATATACTCGACAAACACACACATCCATGCCTTACCGGGATTCGAGCCCGAACCCAGAGGCCCCAAAGGCTAGGCTCCCTAACCGTTGCGCCGCGCCGCTGGGTCGGCTGGCATAACTTGTTTCTTCACATCGGTTTAGGCGATGACTCATTGTCTTCGCCAAGCAGACCTAATGCAGCCCTATGCAATCAAGAGGTTCTTCCCTTGTACTCTTTATTTGTAAGCTAATATTACAAAGCTTTAAATAATTTTTAAAGTGGAAAACACACTGCACATTCAACCTCCGTTATTTTAAGAAACTTTTAACTATTTTTACTTGTAAAAAATCATTTCAACACCTTTTAGTATCACAACCCCTCTAAAAGTAAGCTGAAAAACCAATAAATACTTAAAACAACTCATTTTTACCCGTTGTTAATGTATACAGGTAATTTTTAAAATTTTCATTAAAGCTGTTAACTTTTAACTAATTTTTTATTATAAAAAATGAACTTATCAATAAAAAAGTTTGTCAAGTAGAAAATTTCCCTTCTACAAACATAAGGAACAAAAACCAAAATCATTTCCGAAAACCTGCCTAGTCTTTGAACTAAAGTTATAAAAATAGAAAATTTTTCTTTGATTCTAATTCTTATATTTTTCAACAATTATTTAATGTGTGCACATGGAAGTGGAGCCTTTGAACTTTTGGCTTCAAATTGGGTACGTTCAACTTTATTAGTCATAGGTGGAGACTTTTGCTGTGTTAGAGCTCCTCTTGGAGGCTACAAATAGACAGCCGGGAATGTTCAACCTAGGTGGAGACAGTTTTTCACTTCTAAAGCTTAGTAGAAATCACTGATCTGGTCGAAACTATAAAAATTAAGTAAGAGTCGATGCGGAAAACCCATTCAAACGCCTGGGAAAAGTTTACGAAAATGCGAAAACCACGTGATGGAGAACGAAAGAGTGTCATACTTGGCAACCTAGCACCTGCTTGTGAAACAAAGTTACCATTTAAAAACAATTGAGCATGGTCATTTGAGGTTTGTTTATAAAGACACAAAATTAAATTTTCGTGATGTAATTCGAAATAAAAAGTTTTACTATCGTAAAAACAACAAAACATAACCTAGTTCAGAGCATTTTTAGCAAATTCCATCTCCAAATGCTTTAAAATAACGTGACGGACAATAAAAAAACGTGTTTATTTTTGACTCTTTCGGAATAGGGTTGCTACGACTCTACTTCAATTCCTTCTTTATAGTAGAAACCAGATGGTTGTTCCGTGTTATAATATTATATGTCTTTTTTATATGTACCAAACAGGTACAGATCTGAAGATTTTGCTTGGAGGTTTCACAAGGTACCCGACTACGTTGAAATTGACCCGAATACGTTGACCATTTTTGATGAAATTTGACATTTTCTTTTATTATTTTAAATTATATCGGATATTTTAAAGAATCCAAAACTGTCTCTATATTAACTCTGCATAAAATAATCTTTCTTTTCAGCACATAAATAAATATTCTTTATACACTTTGTTTACTTTAAATTGATTTTCTGCAAAATGAAATTGTTGAAAATTTTCTTCTCGACAAACCATATTTCTCAAAAAGTACTTAACCGACTGTTTTGAATTTTTTTGTACATATTTTTTTATACTATTATCTAGGAAATAGACTACGGACTAGTAATTTAAAGCATTATTACAGAAATTATAACACTTACTATCATAAATAGCAGAAAAAAAGTACATAAAAATCTTTAACTTAGTATCGACAACTCATAACTTTTTATTGGTGCGATAAATATCTTAGATTGTAGTCTATTCCCTAGGTATCAAATGAAGATTTATTAATTTATAGTTATTTTAAAGAAATCTCAAATATTTTTTAGTTAGAAAGTCTATCGTAAAGGCGAAAAACATCAAAATTTACGTAAAATTTTTTAAATTACAAAAAACATATTTTTTTACAATTAAAATTGTCACTTATTATTATAAGTTGTGTTGGTGAAGATAAAAACACACAAAATATATGTATTAAAATTTATTTTAAAAAAGGAGTGTCCAACGTAGTCGGATACCAAGCAAAAATACTTGTTCGCATTTGCCCACGCACAAAAATTGTTGACCAACAACAGGCCAAAAATTGTTGACTAACAACACCCTCTCAAATGTTTCATTAGAAATTTATAAAGTTATCCAGTTTTATTTTCTAAAACTTTTACCATCCAGAAATGATAATCATTTTGATTTCACCTGGTTTTAGTCACATATAAACGTGAGGGGAGTGTTTCACTTTTTGGAAAGGAAATGGGAATAAAGCAGTCCATCTCCACCTATGAAACTCAATCGACATATAATGAATTAAACAAGCGAAAATCCTACTACACACAAACTTAGTCCAAGTCACAAGCATGGTATATGCTTATAGCCCTCTAGAATTGTTTTATCAAAAGTTAAAACCTTACAAATAGTTTGAACTACAGTCTGTTTTATCTTCAAAAAGCGAATTGTTATAATTTTTTTATGCACCGTTAAGTAGGGTAGGGTTGATACATATATATTCCGGCTTGTGTGCTTGATCAGAGACCCGCTTATAAACCTTCGTCAAGTAAGACAGACACAGAAAGAATTTTTACTGTCACAGAGAAAGAAATTACACCCAGGGCAAAGGCGGGAATCGAACCCGCACCCGGTACAGTGCGCAGACTGTTAGCGGAGGCAGCTATCTTAACCACTCGGCCACCCGGGCCCCCACCGTTAAGTGTGATCAATACAGCGCGGGTACTAGTGGTCATCCGATGGTTACTGGGTAGGTTAGGTGCTCGCTTGAATGTGAAAGGCTCCAGTGAAAGTTCCAACCTTTGTACCCCAAAAAAATCCGACGAATAATACCCCGAGTAGAGAAAGTACAAGTTAAATATGATCCCAAGTCCCGACGCCGCCTGCGATGTAGCCCTTAAATTTAATTTGGCTATCCGCTCAGGTGCACGGCCTACTTCAATAACAAGGCCAGAGAAGCTTTCCCAAATATGAGCGTAGACGGAAATTTTGACGTCACTGTTCCCAGTGCCGAAGATCGAGAAACCAGTTCGGAAGCATTCGGAACCCTAAAATTTTGGTCAGTCATGAACGAGTGGTTCCGAACAGGTTTCGAGACAGGTTGTTTTCATCTTGGGAACAACGTCACTCGGAACTATGACGTCAAAATGTCCGTCCCCGAGCTTGTTTGGGAAAGCTTCTTCGGCCTTAGTAGTTGAGTAGGCCGTGTCAGGTGTCGTCCTTGTCATTCGACAGAGGTTCTAAATTTCGAAGCGTGAATTGGTTGTTTGAATTAACACAAATCATAAAATACTTAAGGATTATGACTGGTATAAGCAGCAGTTAACCGAAAACTTTAAATTAAAAGCTTCATCGGCCGATTCATCATCTTTACTCATCTTTGCTATCTGTGACTTGACAAACATTGCTGATGTCACTAAATCCTGCAGGTAAAGCACATCTTTAACCCGACAAAGAGAAGTCAAAATGGTGGTAAATTGGTTGTCATTCCATAAAATATTTACACTCTTAAAACAAACGAGCGGTTTTAACTCAGTCGGAGTTAATTTCCACTCCTTTCCGTGCCGAAAATGCACTTCCCCTATAGGAGTGAATTTCACTCTTTTTGCGGAGTGGGTAAAAGAAATAAACGAAAACAATCTACGTCCTACACTCTTAAAACGAGCGGTTTTAACTCAGTCTGAGTTAATTTCCACTCCTTTCCGGTGCCGAAAATGCACTTCCCCTATAGGAGTGGATTTCACTCTTTTATTTTAAGAGTGTACCTTCATTACTACTAAAGTAAAAAAAAAACGGTGCAAGATTCAAACCAATATTCCGTGTCATCACTTTCTTTTGCATATTGGAGGTTGATTTAGTCTATTTACCATGAACGTTAAAGCATTTAAAATGTAATTTCAAATAATTAAATATTATAATTCAAAATTTAATATCAAAAGATGAAAACAATACCGTGTCTTGAACAGGCTTTTTTATAAATTGACTATCACAGAAAAAACACACTATTAAGTTTTAAAAATATATCAACCAAAGAATGACCAGTAAAATTTAGCTTCTAATATCTCCCACTATGCACTCCCACATTGTGACTCGGACTATGGCATGAAATCTCCACAAGTATACAATACATATATTAAATAGCTTTAAATTAGTTAGCCTTCCCGTTTCTTGAGAGGGTGCCACATGGCAATGGGCTTCCTGGGTGCGGAGATCATCTGGTTCCAGTGAGAGAGGGCTTTTCCGGAGCAGCTAGGACCCACGAAAATGTGGCCCACGGATGGGGTCTTACCCTCCGCCTGGTATTCGGCCACTGTCAGTCGGAGCTGGATGTTCTGGAAGAAAGGATGGAAAAAATAAGAACAGGAGTATATCGTTGTTACAGCATATTTGGTTATTTTGATGGGTTTGTGTAGATTTGTACAATTAATTAGCTGCCCGTGTCCGAATTGTTGCAACCCCCTCCTTAAGTTCTAGTTCAATTTCAATCCGAAGGAAACAAACAAAGAACATATTCGTATTGTAATAGTAGCTATCCGTACATATTCCGGGCCAATTGGGTTAAAAACATTTTGGTTGCTTGAAAACAAACTTAAACTCTTTTATATCATAATTTTTTTTCTGAAATGAACATTGCATTCGAAATTAGAAAAAAGATATTACAACAACACAATTACAGGTTATCTTATTGCAATGAAATAATTCGTGTTCTCCTGCTTCTTATTAGCAAAATTATTAATACACGACGTCATTGTCCGATAAATTGTGACATTCTGTAAATCGTTAAATTAAGTTAGCTTTGTAACAGCTTACTCAAAGAATGATCTTATGACGTCACAACCTTGTCAAAGCAGTTTATTAACATTAACAAAAGCTTTTTTTGCGCAATCTCAACACTCACATGTCATTGCATATAACACTAATAGCATAAATTATTCATAGAACAATTGTAAGACACTATAAAAACGACATTTGGCGATACTATAAATGACATTTAAGGGGGAATGGACGCGCTGGACCGCGGGTGTCCAAACTCAAGTGCCTCAGTGTTAATCCAATGGCGAAAAAACTATTTTCTCTGCCACATTTCTCCGGCTGTATTGAATATTTTTACAAACGGTTTTTTTTAATAATAAATGTAGATAACCTACAGGTCTCCATCTTCCCACTTTTTGAAATTGCTTCGAATATTTTGTGCAAAATTATTTATTGAAAATTAAAAAAATATTCGAACCCATTTCAAAAAGTGGGAAGGTCGGGACCTGTAAGTCAGCTTCATTTATCCCATAAAAAAATCCGCTCGTAAAAATATTCAATACTGCCGGAGAAATGTGGCAGAGAAAATATTTTTTTCGTCATAGTTTTAACACTGATGCACTTTGCTTTGGAGACCCCCGGTCCAGCGCGCCCATTCCCCCTTAAATTATTCAACCAAAACGACATCAAGGATAAGGAATCTCCATCTAAAAACAAAAGCCGGACATCAGCAATAATCAACGTCGTAGTGTGTGGACAGCAACGTAATAGGACAGCTGTCCCATCCCTTCTAGTTCATTCATGAATCACCACTGTCCCGTTTTCTGTCACTTAAATAAAAGCCTTTCAGACAAGTGTCTGGTCAGTAGGATTAGCTCAAGTAAAGCGAGAATAAAAATGTTATAGTTTCTTATTCTAGTCCTCAGAGTGGATTGATTTGCCAATGGTTTATTGCACGAATATTTTTTATGGTTAAGTTGACAGGGAACATAACGACGCTTCAAAATATCAAATTTTCATTTTAACTTTCAATCACTAAAATTAATATTTACGAAAATTTTTATATAATACGCATCTGAATATGGGGTTGGAGTTCGCAAATTTGGTAGTTAATTTCAATATAAATTTGTTTCCAGCTTCATATGTAATTATTTTAAAACACCGATTTTTAGCTTTTAGGTACACTTTCCAGCACAACTATTTCGTGTATCTGAAAATAATTTTTTTTATAGAAAAAAAAAGTCCAGTCAACGCAATGAACCTCAAGTTTGACGATAAAACATTCATAATTTTAAGTTATTAACCTAAATAGAAATTTTGCGCATTTCTTAAATAAGAAAAATCGTCTTATTTTTACTCACTTAATATTTTTTGGGAATATTTTGGTTCACTGTGTTAAATAGACATGTATACGACATCGCAGAAAATTTCAACCCTTCTAGTAAAATAGAAAAAGAGAAAAGTGTACATTAAGGTTGAAAATTGGTGTATTGGAATAACGACATTTAAAGCTGGCAACAAAGTTATATTGAAATTAACTACCAAATTGGCAAACTCCAGCCCCATATTCAAATGTGCATCATAGAAGTTCCTTCGTAAAGGCACGATTCAGTAACTAAAGCTTAAATGAAAATTCGATATTTTAAGTGGCCGTTTTGTTCCCTGTTACCTTAATGTTGGGTTAGTTAATTCACAAGACTTGCTCGATATTACGGTTTATAAACTCTGAAAAAAATTTGGAACATGTATTTACTACACAAAACGAATACGATTTAAATAATATGGCTTTCCTTTGTAACTGGGTTTGTGATGTCTCGCAGTAATCCGATTTCTAACAAACATTTTAAAATATAACAGCATTTGGAATTGTAGAAGAATTTATTCAGATGCTAACTATTTTCAATATGCTTCAAACAAATTGAAGGCAACAGAAGTGTCAATCAAAGATTGAGTGTACCAGATGAAGTGATTGAACACTCTTTGAATTTCGGTCTTTTCATCTTATAAACATAATTCCCCTTTTAGACAGTTTAATGCATCTGTAATATAAATCACCTCTTAAGTCAGTTTCGTTTTTATATATATTTAGTACATTCTGCTTACTCCTGCATGATGAGGAATGTGATGCTACGCATGTCTGTTTTTGAAATGGTTATCCATATTTTCATCAAATATTTCAAAATTGTGTGTTGCCGTCAAAGTTTTTAAACTAAAACCCCCTCTCTCTCTCTCTCTCTCTCTCTCTCTCTCTTACAATGTTAAAAATTGGGTACTTTGTTTCACCAAAAATATGGTTCCTAGTAGCTGCAACGGCTGCAACGGTGGTAAAACGTTCCACCATATTTTTGGTATTCGGTTGAACCACTTCTCAAGTTTTTGTTTCCAAATCCAGAAAAATGGTTCAAAGAAACACCCAAAAAAGGTGAAACATTTCACCACACAGCCGTTGCAGCTACTAGGAACCAATATCATGGTGAAACCAAGCACACATTTTTTAACAGTATATAATCTCACATGTGCAATTCTACCTTAAAAAATTAAACAAAAAATTTACATTTAACATAAGTAGTTTTTTCTCCGTGAGTTCTAGAGGAAGATTGTACGACCTTTGACGTAAAGAAACACATTACCTGCAGCGCGGCAGCTGGCACCGAGAATATCATGGCCTCGTTGAACACCGGGTTCCGATCGCCTCTCTTCACTGATGTCTTCTTCTTGCTGATTTTTTTGCCCTTCTGCAGCAGGTAGATTTTCACAAAGGGATCTAAAAAAAGCGAACACTTAAGCTGTGCATTTTTTACAATAGAGTTCTTAAGGAAGCATGAATTTCCAAAAACGAAAATAACTTCCACTATGTTAACATATGAAAAAATTGGATAGAGATTTTCATGACTAAAATCTACAATTTATCTATTGTCACCAAACTTATTGGGTATGCTTTGGTATTCATTTTGATCCTACGTTTGTGTGTACACTCTTAAAACAAAATAGTGAAATAAACTCCTATAGGGGAAGTGCATTTTCGGCACCGGAAAGGAGTGGAAATTAACTCAGACTGGGTTAAAATCGCTCGTTTTAAGAGTGTAGGACGTAAGTTTTTTCTTTTATTACTTTTACCCACTCCGCAAGAAGAGTGAAATCCACTCCTATAGGGGAAGTGCATTTTCGGCACGGAAAAGGAGTGGAAATGAACTCAGACTGGGTTAAAATCGCTCGTTTTAAGAGTGTAGGACGTAAGTTTTTTCTTTTATTACTTTTACCCACTCCGCAAAAAGAGTGAAATCCACTCCTATAGGGGAAGTGCATTTTCGGCACGGAAAAGGAGTGGAAATGAACTCAGACTGAGTTAAAACCGCTCGTTTGTTTTAAGAGTGTAGATGATCAACTTAAAGATAATTTTAAAAGAGCACTAACATGGGGATTATCAATAACTAAGCATACCAACAAGATCAGAAACAATAGGTACAAAATGTCTATAATAGACTATAAAGGAATTGGCAGTAATGTTTAGGACCAATGAGGAACTGTAGGACTAATTGCAGTGTTGGGGGATTTAGCCGACTTATTGAGTAGTTTTTTTTTCTTTTGAGTTCTTAAGTATTTTTTAATTTATTTAAAACTATAAGTAAGGGGAACGGCAGACGCCCCCGCATGGGCCGATGTTTTGGAGCCCGTTAAGTACAAAAATGAGGGTTTTCTTTTGCAGCTTTGGCCTTTTAATGAATCAAAGAGTATAGCTATGACTGTTAAGGAATGTGCTGCAAGGTTTAGGACCTATGCTGCAGTAACCACAACAGTGAATTGAACCATTTTAGAAATAATCAGTTTTTCAGTATATACTTTCTTGTAGTTTAAAGTTATTGAGTTCTTACAACAATGGTCTAAGACAGGGGACGCGGGAAAATTTCAGGTGGTACGCGTGAGTGACGTGAGCAACATGATGCTACTATTTTGGATGTCATTTGTTATAAGTTACTTGTGTGAGAGTGGATTTTCTGAACTCTTGTACATAAAAATTACACATAGAAGCAGAATAAGTATTGAAGAAGACTTAAGAGTGAAGATAAGTTCCATTGCTCCTTATGTTTATATTTTAATTACAGGCAAACAACAAGTTTTGCGTTAAAGACTATAAATGTATATATTTTATATGATGATTAATTTTTTGCTGAGTTTGTACTAATTTTTTATTTGTATTTTTTTAGACCGATGGGTAATAAATAAAACTGAAAATTATTACTATTTTAATCTTTTTATTTCTCCCCTTTATTTTAAGCATGTTATAAATAAACAAATACCAACCATTAATTATGAAGTTTTCTCAGGAATTTGATTCAAAAAGCCTTTGAACACTTGTAGAAGAATAAATATTATACGTTTATTAAAATATTGAGGTCTGGTGGTACGCCAAAAATTCTCAAAAAGTAAAGTGGTACGCAGGTTTAAAAAGGTTGGGAATCCCTGGTCTATGCTATGGATGAAAAGTTCTATTGAAATTTTAAATAGGTTAAAATTTGGAAAGTTAGCTTTGTTTTCCGAAATTCATGATCTATTAAGGAAACGGGCAATAAAAGAAAGGTTCAAAATATTGAATTTTCATTTCGACTTTTTATCACTAAATTGTGTTTTTACGAAAAAAACTGATATATTTGAATATGGGACAATTTGCAAATTTGGTAGTTTGAGATCCTTACTTTCTATTTTTCTATTTTACTTAATGGGTTGAAACCTTCTGTGATGATGTATATAGATCTGTTCAACACAGTGACCCAAAATTATTCAAAAATCATAAGTGAACAAAAATACGAAGATTTTTTAATTTATTCCTTTAAGACCGAGCTATCACGATCGTGCGGGTATAAAAGAGAATGTTCAAGCTTATCAAAAATATCGATACCGAAGCAGGTGACTTGTACCAGTCGTTTATTTGTGTAAAAAATGACGTAGTTTTTAAGGAGTTGCTGGCATTGATGCCGTAGGCCACTTGTTCGATAAAACTCCTAAAATTTTGTCTCCTAAACTTAAATAAGCGCCATCTGACGGCCGGTCTTAAAGGGTTAAGAAATGCTATCACGCAAATTTTTAAGGTTAAAAACTTAAAATTTGAATGATTCATCATCAAACATTTTTAATTTGACTTTCCTATCAATCAGTTCCGATTTACATTTCATTGGCATTAAGTTTATTAAATAATACAAAGTAATCGGGAATAGAAAATTCCCATTGCCAAAAATGTGTAACCAAATGATAAAATCCTACCTCTGTAAAAGTTGTTTTTCCTTTATATTAGGATTTGCTCAGCCAAAACAATTACAGGATATTGTTTGTTCTTTAATTGTAGCCACTAGTTCGCAGGTGGCCCTAACTTTTTTTTCCCATTTCAATTAATTTTTAATTAGAATTTCTTATCAATCAGTTCTAATTTATATTTCATAACTTAATTAAAGAAACAATACAAATTAATGGTAAACAGAAAATTCCATTGAAACATAGTGAAATACTACCTCTGTAAAAGTTGTTTTTTCTTTATAATAGACTTTGCACAGCCAAAACAACTATAGGATTGTGTTTGTACACTGCTCAAAAGAATTAGGGGAGCACTTTGCGTACTTTTGTTTACCCTTTCAGATCCAACTTCTTATTTTTTATTATAGAAATCTAAAATTTGTGAAATAGATTTATTATGCATTCAGAATGAAATGGTAAAAAATAGGGGAAAAAAATCTAAATTTTTTAACTAAAATTTAAGGGGGGAATATTGGAATCATAACTTTTGAATAAATTATTACAATAATTTTTAAAAAAATTATTTGTAAAAAAAAAGGTAAAATCAATTTTTAAACATCTAAGAATGCAAGCGTGAAGAATTTAGGGTCAATTTATTTCATAAAATTTTTTGGGAGTGAATTTTATTTTACCATGTTTTTCATATTTTCATTTAATTAAAACAAACATTAGTTAATTCTTCAAAAGACATGATTATTCCATCCAACGATAAATAAGTGCGAGCTCAACTTAGTGAAAAAAAAATATCGGAAGCTGATGATACCAAATGGAATCATTGGGGGTGGAAGGGTTTAAACCATGCGTTCCCCTAATTGTTTTGAGCAGTGGATTTAAAGTAAATTTCATTACACAGGTGACTTGTACATTTTTCTAATTTCAATACGAATTTAACTCGAAGTTCTCGTTAGAAACACCACGCATAAAACCAAGTTTTCAAAATAGACTGTTTTCCAATTAAATAATACAGTTTCGTGACAGATAACAAGGCACTAGGCATTGCACTATCTAAAACCTTTTTCTGGATTTTTTGGCAGAAACTTTACGTTTAATGGGCGACTTCCGAAAATAAGTGCTCGTAAAAAACTTTGCAATAAAAAGTCTAATCGTAAACTCCGATCGTAAAAAAAGATTATTCTAACCCTAAACTATGCATATTTGTTCGTACAAATAACAACAGTAGACTTTATGCTCACCACAGATGGGAAATTAACTTAACTGGGAAAATAATGTTTTTAGTGCTCAAGAAACTCTTTAATGTAAAATTGTTTGATTTAAATCATTTATCTTTATGCTTCAGTGTTATATGCTTCAATGCTATATATAATAAAATACTTGGTAATAAGGGCTGTGGGGAGCCTAGTGGTCAGCGTCTCGATCTCGTGATTGGAAGGTCCCGGTACCACTGAAGACCTACCGAGTACATGCGGAGTACGTGCCCGTTAAATCTGTTGGGTCCGAAAGTCCTGTGGTCGGTCATTGCGCAGTTTACCACGGGTACAGGTCCCTGGAGACTATTTCCCTACCCTTCAGGGACATGTCTAAATTGTGGAGGTGGCGATAGATGGCAGCATCTGTCTTGTATGTGTGTGTATGTCGTGTCCGTTCTTCTTGACGATGGTTTATAAGCGGGTCTTTGTGACCAAGCACACAAGCCTGAAAATATATGTCTACCAACCAACTACCTACTACTTGGTAATAACAGAAAAATTCCAAAGGGCCTCATATAAATATTTTTCAAAGTAAAAAAATATGGGATAGGCATGTATTTAAAATTGATAACTGTTTAACCCTTAACTGCACGATTTTGTTCCGGTACAGAAACTAAGGTTTTCGAGAAAATCGCGCTTGAGCAAAAGGTAGCTACGATAGAACCTTTTTGGTTTTTAAGGTATCTGTCATGTCTGCGTTCCTGTGAATGACGTCACCTGCGTTCCTGTGATGAACTGTATATATAAGCGCTGCTGACTACTACTGATTACCTGTTAAGCTATACGCTGTTTGTCGTTCTGTTCTGGTTGCGTTAATAAAGTTCCAGTTGTGTTAATAATTGTGTGCACCTCGACTTTCATTGTTTCCCCACAGTACAAAGCATTACAGTGGCGACGAGGATAATTTAAGTGGATATCAGTACCGGGTACCTGAAAAGATGCCTGATCCTGACCCTGCACCTCCTCTGTTTGAAAGCTTTGAAAGGTGCAATGAGAGCTTTGACTCTTATTTGGAAAGATTTGAATGTTTTGCTTCTATTTACCAACTGGAAGGAGGTAAGAAAGTCAACGTTTTTATCTCATCAGTCGGAGCTAAAACTTACGCTAGATTAAGAACTATTTGTGTTCCAAGGAAACCTTCTACATTAACTTTTGCGGAAATCACCAAGTTGCTTTCTACTTATTTGGATCCAAAACCCTTAATCTCTACGGAGCGCCAAAAATTTCGTACGCGTAATCAAGGCGAAGGTGAAAGTTTTTCTGAGTATTTCTCTGCACTAAAGGATTTAGTTAAAAATTGTGGTTTTGCAGATGAATCGCGATTAAAGGAAGAATTGCGTGATCAAGTTATAAGCGGTATTAGGTCGGAAGGAACACAAAACTATTTCTTTAGAACTGCAAATTTAACTTTAGATGATGTCGTTAACAAAGCTCTAGCTGATGAACAGGCTTTTCGGGGGGTAGATCATTTCAAAAGATCAAGTCCAGCGGGAGGCATAAATAGAATCAACAATCGGGATAGAGTTAAAAGGCAAACCAACACCGGATACCTAAGTAAACCAACTGCTAGGAACGTCTGGAACAAAAATGTTTGTACAAGGTGTGGGAAAACTAATCATCGCCCCCAAGAGTGTAGATACAGAAACGCGATCTGTAATTTCTGCAAAATACGTGGTCATATTGCTGTAGCTTGTTTCAAGGCAAAAGCCTCTAAAAATGTACAAAATGTAAAAAGTAAAAATGATTATTGTGATTACGAAGATCCCCCTAATGTGTCCCATATATTAGCTGTGCAGAAAAAACCCTGCGAGAAGATTTTGGTTGATGTAAAAATCGAAAATTGCCTACTTAAAATGGAAGTTGATACAGGCGCAACCTGTTCCCTTATTTCTCTGAAAACTTTCAAAGAGCTTAGCATTAACAAAGACATCCAACCCTCAAATTTGAAATTGTTTTCCTACAATAATCAAAGTGTCCCTGTGCAAGGAAAAGTAAATGTAAATATTGAGTGTAACGGGCAAAAATGTAACACGGATTTACATATTGTAAAAGGAAATTACGATTCACTTTTTGGAAGGGACTGGATGTATAAAGTAAAGCTTAATTGGAATGAGCTATTGGGCACGGGATCTTTAAAACAAGTATCAGAAACTAAAGAAAACATTACAGAAAACATTAAGTTGTTGGTTTCAAAATTTCCAGAGGTGTTTTCTGAAAACCCAGGTTGTCTCAAAAACTATGAAGCTAGTTTAAGCATTAAAACGGGTAGCAAACCTATTTTTGTAAAAAGTCGAACTATTCCTTTTGCTCTGAAAGAACGGGTTGAAAATGAACTAGATAGATTAGAATCTTTAGGCATAATTTCTAAGACTTTGTATTCGGAGTGGTCCACGCCAATAGTTCCGGTGGTTAAAAGTTGCGGGAAAATTAGAATTTGTGCAGATTATAAAACCACCATAAACAAATGTTTAGAGGTAGATGAATACCCGATTCCCAATATTGAGGAAATTCTCTCAAAATTTGGATCTTGTAAATACTTTGCAAAACTAGATGTTAAGGATGCATACATGCATTTAGGAGTTACGGAGCCAACCTCAAAATTATTAACGATCAATACACCTAAAGGTCTCTATAACGTGCATAGATTGATGTACGGCATAGCAAGTGCACCAGCAAAATGGCAGCAGACCATGGAATCTGTGTTTAAAGATGTAAAAGGTTTGCAAGTTTTTTATGACGACGTTGTCATCGCATCAAAAGATTTGGAATCACATTTAAAGAGTTTAAAGAAATTTTTTGGAATCTGTATTGAAAACGGTATTAAACTTAATGAAAAGAAGTGCGAACTTTTAGAACAGAAAATTTCATATTTAGGGTTTATGATCGATTCTGAAGGTCTCCATCAAACTAATGATAAAACCAAAGCAATTGTAAATGCTAAACAACCCACTAACGTAACTGAGTTAAAATCTTTTTTGGGTTTGGTTACATACTACGGTCGTTTTATTCCCAATATGTCGGACAGGCTTAATCCCTCTATCGTCTTTTGGATAAAGGACAAGAGTTTGAGTGGAATAAATATTGCTGTGAGGCATTTGATGCTGTTAAAAGCGAGATTTCTTCAGAACGGGTTTTAACACACTTTGATCCTAAAAAAACCTTAGTTCTTGCAACCGACGCATCTGCGTACGGTCTTGGAGCTGTTCTTTCGCATATATTTCCCGATGGTTCCGAACGTCCAATACTGTTTGCCGGAAGACGACTGTCAAAAACGGAGCGCAACTACTCACAGATTGATCGGAAGCCCTCTCAATTTATTGGGGTGTTAAGAAGTTTTTTAACTATCTGTATGGTAGACATTTTGTTTTGTTGACTGATCACCAACCACTCACCCGAATTTTTTCTCCCAATGAAGGTTCACCTGCGATGAGTGCGACGAGACTGTTACATTACGCCATATTTTTGCAAGGATTCGACTACGAGATCAAATACCGGAAGACAGGAGATCACTCCAATGCTGATTTTTGTTCAAGATTTCCAGATGAAGATGCCGTTAATTTGGTTGATGAAGTTTATGTTTTTCAGATTAACCAGATTGAAATTCTTCCAGTTACGAGTAAGATTATTGCTGATGAAACTCGGAAAGATCCGGAAATGGCTGTGATGTTGCGAGATCTCATGGGCTCGGGTAACAAAATGTCGTCAAACTCTAGTGAATATACTGTTCACCAGGGATGTATACTTAAAGGTATTAGAGTCATGATCCCAAAGAAGTTTCGTGCAGAAGTTTTAACTGAATTGCACCAGGGTCATTTAGGAATGGTAAAAATGAAAAGTTTAGCCCGAAGTTTTGTGTACTGGAAAGGTATTGATGCTGATATTGAGAATATGGTTAAAAACTGTAGAATTTGCATGTCTCTTTCTAAGAATCCGCCAAAAGCGCCAATTCATCCTTGGGAATTTCCATGCCAACCTTGGCAAAGACTTCACGTTGATTATGCTGGTCCCTACGCAAATTTGTATTTCCTAATCATCGTTGATTCCTATTCTAAATGGGTGGAAGTTTACCCTACGAAGTCAATAACCTCAAGTGCGACAATCGAAAAACTACGAGATTGTTTTTCAAGGTTTGGATTGCCAGTCACGGTTGTTTCGGATAATGGTGCTAACTTTTCATCGAGTGAGATGCGAGAATTTTTTACTAAAAATGGTATAAAACAAATTTTTAGTGCTCCCTACTTTCCTCAGTCCAATGGACAAGCTGAGCGTTATGTCCAAACGGTAAAGAAAGGTTTAAGGTCGGTTTCTAAAGCACCAGGAAATCTTAAACTAAATCTTAATAATTTTCTATTTTCCTATCGAAAGGCACCGCATTGTACGACTGGGGAATCTCCAGCAAAGTTGCTATTTAAGAGGGATTTACGTTCGCGATTACATCTAATGATTCCCGATGTGCGTGCCAAAGTGACTGAATCTCAAGAGAAGAGTGTCCAAAGGTATGATAATAGGAAACTGCGTTTCTTTGAGGAGGGGGAGAAAGTTCTCTACAGAGATTATGCTCGTGATAATAAGTGGCTACACGGTAAGGTTTTCCGAAAAGTTGGAAGTGTGTTATATCAGATTGAAGATCTAAGGACGGGTAAAGTTGTAGTGCGTCATACGAGTCAAATTTTATCGGATCAATCTGAAAACGTAGTGTTGAGCAATAATAACAATGACTTTTTCACTCAGATTCAAGAGCAGATAATTCCAGCTCCAGTGGAAATTGGAGAAACTCAACATTCGCCAGAAATCCCTACCTCAACCTCAAGTGTGCCTATAATCTCGGATGTCATACAGAGTCCAGGTTCTGTGTCCACCAACGATCCTCCAGCAGCAACCGTACCTATGCCAGATCCACCTCTGCGACGGTCTACCAGACAAAGGAAGCCGCCGGACCGTTACGTTCCAGCTTAGCGGGGAGGTGTCATGTCTGCGTTCCTGTGAATGACGTCACCTGCGTTCCTGTGATGAACTGTATATATAAGCGCTGCTGACTACTACTGATTACCTGTTAAGCTATACGCTGTTTGTCGTTCTGTTCCGGTTGCGTTAATAAAGTTCCAGTTGTGTTAATAATTGTGTGCACCACGACCTTCATTGTTTCCCCACAGTACAAAGCATTACAGTATCGCTGTCCGTTAATGCAGCCATCATTTATGTAGGAAAAAGATATTTGTACCTGCCGATTCTTTTCCTTCGGCCCACACTAGGTTCCTGGCCTTGACTAACACGACGGTTAACCTTTCGGCAGTTGGCAGGTAGCTCAGGGAGAAAAGTAGTTCCCCGCAGCCCACAGGTCTCTGCAAAACATATAAAGCAGTTCATCAAATTTCAACGCGTGTTCACAACAAGTGTTAATGTAAACTGGTCAATAGGCATTCACTACCATTTACAATAAAAATGTAACAATAATCTAGCTTTAGGAAATCGCATAAAAATAGGTTATCAAATATAACTCAAGGTTTTGCAATATTGTCGGTCAAATGACAAAACCACGAATGTGCGAATTCTAGGGATTGACGTTTTTTTTTTAAACGGTGGGCTCTTCAATATCCACTTTTCCATCCCTGTGGTTTTGAAAATTTGTAGTTTTGTCATTTAACCTACGATATAAAAGCATACCTGCAAACTATGGCTCCAGTGCGACGTTAATTCAACCAACATTCATGCCTACTCTCCGGATTTAATTAGGTAATAGCGATTTTTCGGGTTCCGGGCGCCTTGAGAAAATTTAATGTTCTCCCCTTCGAAAATCCGGCAATTGGTACAAATGACACGCAAATTCAGAAAATAGTCAAAAATCTGGTATTGCCCATAGATATCGAAAAGTTGGCAGGTATATGTATAAGCATGCCAAAGTTATATTTAACTGATCGATATTAGATTTAAATAGAGGGATGTCCTACTACATTTGCTCAAACTATTATGACCATCTTGCAGGCAAGAGTTTGAGCGTAGTGTAGTGGTGATAACTGTTGTAGAAATCCGTAAGATGTACTTTAAATATTCACACAGTAACCAAAAAGAACATTTTAAAATATTCCATGTAACACGTATCTTAAAAAAAAGATAGACATTTCCCCAAAGAGCTGGGGAAAGCTAGCAATTACTCCGTGAAATAAAACGCACTTTCACTAACATCCTAAATGAATTACCGCACAATCTGCAGAATGGAGTAGTTTACATTAACAGGGAATCCATTAAGGTTCACAAGCAAGGGCCCTCAGGTATTGTTAAAATGTGTCGGATCGGATTTAGTGGAATCGGATTTCTGGTTCTGGGATAAAGAATTTAAAAGTACCTTTCACCTGGAATATTGAGAAAAAATGTAAGGGCTTTGTTCTTTATAAGGAATTTGCTCGTGAATTAAGAGTTTAGAATTTTGTTAAGTAAACTACAAGGTCTTTCAAAAAAATATCTATTGAGTTGGTTTCTCTTTGATACGTGTTCTTAAATAGACATTTCGAATGAGGCGGATCGTGGTTTGTTTGTGGAAAACAAGATGATGCGTGACGTAACTGAGACGTCACTGTAGACGTGACCTTTATAGTTTAGACGAAATAGCTGCCCGGTGGTTTGTTTGTGGCTTTTAAGACAACGGTTGGCGTAACTGTAGTCGTGGCCGTTACACTTGTCTATTATATTTTTTCATGCATGTACAGTCCCTGGACAAATTATTAGACACACTGCAAGATTTCATGTATCAGTCAATGATGAACAAAATACCTTTAGAAAGACATTTGTGTTATTAAACTTAAGCTATTGAATAGAAAATACTATCTGCTATACTTAATACATATATCAATATCTTTTTTAATGATATGGCCTTCTTTGGTATGTTTTCATCATTACTAAAAAAATACAGTGCACCTAATAATTTGTCCAGGGACTGCAATTGCATTTCAATTACAACTTAATACTTACCCTCTTGCTATCGGTGAGTGGCAGCCAAGACTTGTGGGGTTCCTTCAGATTTACAGAGGCCAGTTTCAGGTCCGACTGGCCGAGTACGGTGTTGGTGGACTTGTCGCAGGTGTAGGCGGTACATTTCAACACGCGGTCCCTCAACGAAAATCGCGGGGCGCTGAACACAAACCGCTCGTTGTACTCGGGGTCCTTGTTGTCACGATGCAGCTGGTGGGAAAAAAACAAAAAAAAGTCATTTTTATTGTTTAATAGTTAAGAATGAGTACACTGTATAAATATGTGTGGTTTTTTACGGAAAAAACTGTCAGCTGGAGTGCCATTTAGACAATAGATATCATAGTTAAAGTATTAGATTGGCAGATCACGTGACCCCCCAACGCTAACGACGGGACGCGCATGGAGGACCAGAATAAGAGGGCAATTCGGCCAGTGTTGCCACCAGTTTTAGGAGAAAATCAATACGAAAAAATACCGTTTAATTTTAAAATTACAAAAAAATACCATAAAATGTTTAGCTGCATTTTGGAATCTTTTTAGTGACTTTAAAAAAACGTGAAACGCTTTGCTAGTATTTTTATGGTATGTTTTTGTAATTTTAGAATTAAAGGGTATTTCGTAGTGTTTTTCTCCTAAAACTGGTGGCAACACTGGCCAAATTGCTCTCTTATTCTGGTCTCCATGCGCGTCCCGTCGTTAGCATTGGGGGTCACGTGATCTGCCAATCTAATACTTTAACTATGATATCTATGCATTTAGACGACTCATTAAAAACAAATTCTGACATAACAGTAGACAGTTTTTAAAACTAGAGGTGTGTAACATTACACGACTTTCGCAATTACACTCAATAAATCATTACTTTTGAAGGTATTTATATACCCTATAAGGTAATTTCAATAATAAAACATAAAAGCCTCTATTACAGCTGCCATTTGCGATTGCGCGATTTTCTAAAAAAAACTTTATTGTGACGTCTGGCAGGAACAGGCAACTCGTGTACCAAATTTGAAGTTTGAAAAGGTTTTTGTTTTTCAGTAATACCATATCTTTAATTAAAACCAAAGTGTTATAGCAGTTTTCCTTTAATCCACAATTTTCTCGGAAACCTCATTACGGCGTTAGAAAGTGCTGAAACACGTGTTTCGAATTTGACCGTAGCTCTTTTAGTTCGAGATGTAGAGTGGTTTCAGACAGACATACGGACCAATGCTCAAAAACCATTCTTTGGGGGATTATCACCCTCCAAAGCGGGTTGAAAATACAAAATCTCCATTTTGGATTTTCGACCCCCATTGTAATACTTTCAGTACCTTATATTTCATATCAGTTAATTGAAAGTAAAAACTTTTTTATAACAACGTGCAAAAAAGTTCACTTTTTTATATCAGATTCATTCATAAATCGTTGCGAAATAGTTATTTATGCAACAAGTGTGAAAAGTAACACTTTTTAAAACTAGTGGATTTTATTTCACGAGCGAGGTACGAGCGAGTGAAATAATGACACGTGTTTTAAAAATTTTACTTTTCACTCGTGTTTCATACACTATTTTTATAATTACGTGAAAAAAAATCAAATCTCATTGGTTCAAAAATAATTCACATGGTAATTTTTTTACGTAAAGAAGATCGGCATCGATAAATCTCTGGAACTACAAAAGGCAAACTAATTTTTTAGTTTAAAGTCAAACATTTGAACATGGATACTGATTCAAAAATAAAAAAAAATAATAACATTCACGCGCATAATATTTATAAATAAAGCAGATCAATAAATTTCTGGATTTTATGAATATTATGAAATAGAAATTTTACTTGAAATGTTGGCATCTTATGAAAAGAGTGAAAAAAAGTACTTTTTTTCACTGCTTTTGGGTGAAAAAAAGTAATTTTTTATCACTGTTTCTAAAAAGTATAACTTTTCGCACGCGTCTGATATTAAAATTATAGTGTAAAAATCGGATTTTTTTCACGCAATTATGAAAATGAAACTTTACGTGCTTACGTCACAGACAGTGCCGAAAGTAAGTACTTTCGACTCTAGTGCGGTAAAGTAAATATAAGAGTATCCGATTGGTAGAAAAACAAAATGATGTCATGAATCTCCATGGAAACTAAATGATGTTGAAACTCACTTATTTCTATTGGTTCATTACTTTTGCATTTTCTAATATCTCCAAGGAAACTACAAGTACTACAAAAATTATTAAAAGCAATTTAATAAGACAAAAGAAAGAACACAAATTTCACGCCAAACAATACTTTTTTGCACGTTATTAAAAAAAATATTGTAAGCAAGCACGTGCCAAATAATACTTTATTAAGCTATTGTCATTATTTCACGAGACCGTAGGTCGAGTGAAATAAAAGCCACTCGCTTAATAAAGTATCATTTTCAGCACTAGTTGCTTAAATAACTATTTCTTGGGAAACATAATTAATTTTTTTAGGACTAAAATTGATGTTTATATTGGATTTTCTTTTACAAAAAAAGTCCCCCAAACCCTGTAAAATTTAATTTTTTTCTACGGTAAGACCGCTTATCTTATAATTCGACTTTGATTGAATTTTTAAAGGCATCTTCCGTTTACACTCCTCATTCTTACATAACATTGCTAAACCAAACTTTTAAAAGCTTTTTTTGAAATATGATTACTACTATCCCACAAAGATAATTTTCCTACGAACTGCATTTTATTTTTATGCTCCTTTTTGGCTTCAATAGAAATTAAATTTTTCGTGGGTCGTGTTGTAATATGTTTTGCAAGAAATATTTTTAGATGCAAGAGTAGGCTTTTTATTTACGTTATAGTTTGAAATGTATTTTAGTATCTTTTTTATTTGTTAGAATTTTGTATTAAAATAATTTTCTTAGATTTTTTAAAATCTATTCTACGAACTATTTGGATTAAAAAAATTCAATACAACTATTTATATTTATTTTATACAGAGGGGAAAAATTTAGTACTTAAAAGCCTTTTAATACAATTAACACTATCAAAATGACAAAATTTTAGGCTGAATGTTTTTTAATTAAAAAAACATTTTATACATTATAATATAATTCATATGTCTATATATGTTTCCTTTACTTTTTAAAAGCAACGATTGTGTATTAGTTATAATTTAATTTGCACAATTAAATTCGTATTATGGATTTCAAATTTGGGATACATTTTTTTGACACAAAAAAATATTGATAAAGCTGATTAAATTCTTCCTCTATTATCATATTAATAAGTTTTTTTGTTATCAACTATTTATTAACTTACTTAGGGCGTTTATATTATCCCATTAACGACTTTGTGAATACCTTGTACATTAGTACCTTCATTTCCGAAAAAAAAAACACCGTTAATTGTAAGTTGTTTAAATTTGTTATTTGGGCATTTTTATGTGTCCTAAATAAATTGTTTAGGAGCATGGCCTTCATTTGTATACTATTTTGCTTATTTAGCAGAAAGTTCATTTTCGAATGGCAAATTAATTCGCAAATCGTCGTTAATGGGCTAACATCTAGTTTTACAATATAACAAGTCGAGGATTTATTTTCTTGTGGTATGTTGCACAATATGTCTTCATAAATCCAATAGCTTTTGTTTACATCAAGTTCAGATAACTAAGTACAGATATTACAAATGAATAGTTATTTAATGTTACCGTTTTTAAACTATAATTTAATATAGTTGTAAATTATAATTTATTATACTTGTAAACTATAAAATATAGTTAGGGGAGAGTATCCCAAAACAGAATAGGCGGGTAAAACGGGATAGTGAGCCTCGGATCTTTTCGGGTGGTGCTAACTCGCGGGAGAAAGGCTATAATGGTTCCCGACGGCCATGACAGCAATCTCAGTTGATTTCTCAACGCTGGCCACGTGTTCCACAAAGAAATATTTTTTCAAAGTTTTTAAGTCAGATTTTCACTTACTTTATACTTTTTTCGACTGCAGAACAACTAGTGCAAGGTGCTGCTGCAACCTTGTGCATCTCGGTCCTTCGGGACAATTCCAATAAGTACCGTGTTTTATTCATAGCTCTTTTAACAACAATTTCATGTATTTAAATAGTGCTAGTGAGTGACGGTTCAGGGGTCAGCCATTTATGTTGTCAAAAGCATCACGGTCGGGCAAAACGGGATACTTTTGTGGTGCCCAAAACGGGATACAATTTTGATGTGTCCCTTTTTACCCGACCATTTCCATTAATGTTTTGGCAATGTGTTTAAGTTGTTTTAATTGAAATAAGTAATTAATTAAAATATGTAATCAATTTTAAAACAATTTATTTTAATTTTAAGTAATTATATTTTCGAAATAAAATCATTTACTTGACCATTAAATCTGCAATAAAACGAACAAACGAGACTCCACCACGAGTGATTGAACCAAAACTTCAAAATAAACCCGATAGGAGAAGAAGGAAAGCAGCAATTATAACAGGAATCCCATATAAACTTGAGTTGGAAGAAGAAGAGCGTGAAAAAAAAAACGAGAAACAACTAAAAAGCTGAAAAAAAGGGCTGCCAAAACACAAGTCTCTTGAATGTTCTGAAGAGAAAA
Organism: Oedothorax gibbosus; assembly: GCA_019343175.1. NCBI lineage: Eukaryota > Metazoa > Arthropoda > Arachnida > Araneae > Linyphiidae > Oedothorax > Oedothorax gibbosus. The sequence continues at coordinate 49,071,423 of CM033270.1, read as the reverse complement.
CAAACGAGGTGTAAAAGAAAACCAATTGGAGATACAAAACAGGCAGATTTAATTTAAAAAATGTTACTCTGAACCTGAAAAAAAACACACAATCACATCATTTGCAGAAATCGAACAAAATGAACCTAACATAAGAAAACCTAAAAAAAAATATCATCAGTTAGCCAAGGTTGGACATCGGTCGTCATCTTCAGAAGATGAAGCTGAAAAAGATGAAGCATGTATTTTCTGCAACGCTCTGTATTTTGAATCGAAATCTGTAGAAGGCTGAGCAGAAGAGGACGACACATATGTATGCGATTTCTGTGTTATGTAATTTTTCAAATTTACTATGGCGAAAAAGTTTCTTCCTAAAAAAAAAACGTAGCCTATTTTTATTTAAAAAACTAAATTAAAAGTAAACTCAGCAAAAACCTAATAACATAAAAATCCCTATCCCGTTTTACCCACCCTTGGTAGGCTAAAACGGGATCGTGTAAGACTTTGCGAAACCAGTATTTTTCAAATATTAATATTATTGAACAAAAGTGACATAGGTATTTATAAGTAGTCGACAATATTACTTTTAAAAACATCTAGTTTTGGAATGCATACCTTGTACACAATAAGAAATAAGGCGAAGAATAGATAAGCTATCCCGTTTTGGTGTACTTTCCCCTACTACAATTCATTTTTAATAATATATTTTTTCAATTTTATTTCATGTTTTTTTCAGCTGTAAAATGTGTTTCCGACACATCATGTGTGTGTTTATAGATTCCCTGAATGGTTTATTAGCTCTCGTGGAGCTCTAGTGCGACAATAATTCAAAATAAACCGAACAAAATTTAGCAGTGGCCCAGTGGCTGAGAGGTGTTACGTGTCCGCCTCATAAGTCCATGTTTGCGGGTTCGAGCTCCGGCTAAGACGCCGGATTTTCTTGATGGGAGTACAGTCTTGATTGAGTACCCATTTGGGTTTGGTTCTCTTAGCAAAACTATATCTCGGCATACTTTAACATCCACAGAGACCTCAGATTCCTTTTTAAGCCCTTATCAGACGGTACGAACGTCGCTCGTCGAACAACTTTTGGGACAGCAAAAACGTCACAAGAGAACGGCTACGTCATGCGTGACATCACAAACTTAAAAGCAGTATTATTGCGGTATTGGAGGAGGAGGCTCGGCCATGACGTCACGACTGAACTTCGTTCTGATTGGAGCAGCCGTTCGAACAGCAAAAATGAGCTGGATTTTTTCGAGTCGACTCGAAAATGCTCATCGAGCAAAAACTGTTCCACAAACCAGTTTTTGATATCGCGTACGGACGTCGCTGAACGAACGAGCTCTCGTGTAATAAGGCCTTAAGCGTCAAAATTGGCAGCGAGAGTCGCCTAGATGATGTAAAAAAAGGCTCTCAGTTCTAGGGAATATGCAGAGTCTGCAAAGGCCAAGCCGCCAATAAAGCAGCCCCGTTGGAAAAGAAGTTAAATTATTTCGCCGAACTTACAGCTGTCTGCATGATAGACGATTCATCCGGATGTAGGCTGACTCGGATGTAGCTGTCCACTTTGGCGATGGTGGAGTCGAATGCCATCAGGTTCCTCGCCCGAATTATCATCACTATTAGCTCTTCTGTTTTGCTGTAAGAGAGAAGATAAATATTGCAGTCATATTATAAATAACATTGTGTTTACGTTTTTTTTTTTTTTGGTTTGCTGAGTAAGTGACGAAGAAGGAAAAATTCTTATTAGCTTTATTAGGTTCACGATTAAAGAGTTTAAAGGTGCTAAGTGACATTTTTGAAAAAAATTGAGATTTTTGTATTCAAGAACATGTTATTCCATCCTTTAAAGATAATAAGATCCCCCTTTTCATGAACTTAAAGTATATTTTTTACTTTAATGTGTAAATGTTTTTAACGTATCTAAGTGCTAACGAAGGCCCAGTGGCAGTGCTTCGCACTGCCACGCCGCATATCCGGGGATCGAATCCCGGATTGGGTGAGGTTGACCCATCCTTTCATCCCTTAAGTGGGTCCATAAAATGGGTACCAAGCATGCTTGGGAACTAAACACTGGGGGTTCCGCGTGAGACTGACCACCTTACCGGGACATATGCCCAGCACCCCAGGGCCCTGGGTTACGAAATCTGAAATGGCCACGGAAGGCTTTGGCCCACTAATGGGCTGTTGCGCCGAGGAGTTTTTTTAAGTGCTAACGAAAAACTTTAGAGCTCATTTTCCCGTTTTCGCCTTTTGTCACTTAGCACGTAATTCCACTAAGCTCTTCAATTAGGTTAATCGCCCGAATTATCATCACTATTCTGAATGGCTTGTTTCACGTGACGTATATCATTCCTGCTCGAATTTTCATTATTTCAAAATAGTTTCGAATGAAATACAAAAGAAAATGAGCTAAAAAACGTGAGAATAGTAAAGTAAATTCAAGTTATCAATGTTTAGGCATATCTCGTAAATGACTTTTATTACAGTTTCTGGACTATCTTGGCATAAGGTTAAAGTTGTACGAATTCCAAAATGAATATTTCAGTTTATATTACGTTTTTTTCCATTTCTTTAAGTGGAAACGTCCCAAAACGCGATGTCTCGTGCATTAAAAAGATTCTTATCATTTTTATCACAGCATTTTTCACATTTCTTAGCGTTATTTTACTTTTTTTACTCTATCGGGACTTAATAGTTCCATCACATAATGAATATAACGCCGAGAGTCTTTAATGTGCGCTTGGAGAGTTTGGCGTTTTGATATAATCTTTTAAAAAAGAACAAAAGTAGTTTTCCTAATAGTAATTGAAACGATTTGTCATTTCCCTACATCACAGTTTTTAAAAAGAAAGCTAAAGTTTCTTTTGCAATAAACATAAAAATGGTTCTTTTAAATTAAAAAAAATATCAGTAAAGAAACTCATAAAAACAGTGGTTTTGTTTGCATTGGGCTAACTCTGAATTTAAGATAGCAGAGGCCTTTGAAATGTACATTTACTTAATTTTTGGTTAATAAATCTATATAATGTTAAATAATATCTGTAGTTTTATTCACTTTCAATTTAATTTTTTAATGTCATTGAAATGGACGATTTGTAGCATTTTCTATAAATATTTTTTTTCTATAAAGCACATACATTACGAAACCTCAAGTGGTTTTTAAGAAGCACTTATTTTTAAATAATTCAAGCTTCCACACTACGTTTATAACGTAAAAAGTGGTAGGTATTATAATCGTTCAGTCCGTCCGTCTGTCTATCTGTCACCCCCTTTCATAGCTTAAACTACAAATTCTACAGGAAAGTGTGATACGTCAAAAAATTCAGCGCATCGAAATAAGAAGACATTAAAAGTCTCTGAAAAAATCGAAGTACTTAAAAAAATCGTCAAAATCGTATCACGTATTATGGGCATCCCCTAATCGTTATGGACATCCCCTAATCGTTATGGACATCCCCTAATCTTGCCAAACGTTTACCCTACTTTACCCGATTTTTTAACCCGAATTTTACCCGACTATTCTAGTGAGATCCAACAGTTGGATAGTTCAGACATAGGTCATACGCGTTGGTAGTTGGAATAACCAAACCAGAAACAGGTTGTTCTGAATCAAATACAAATACAAATACAAAAATTGTCGACCAACAACAGACCAGAGGCCCAGCAAAGTTGTCCCAAAATAAATCTAATACATTACCAGTTTCCAATGACCGTCAAGTTTCTTCTTAAAATCTTCTACTCTCTTCGAATGCACAACATAAACTGGTAAAGCATTCCACTCATTGACAACTTTATTGTAAAAATAATGTTTTCTTACCTCCCTTCTAAAGCTCGATTTATTCAATTTCTGATCATGGAACTGGTTAAAATACCATATTGTTCTTTTAATGATGTTTCGTAGCTGTTGCATGTTTTATTTCATAAAATGTGTTCTAAATTTAAAAAGTCATTTTTAGAAAAATCGCCAAGATCATATCAGGTGAAATCAGTAGTTGTTTCCAGCGACGTACTTTTTTTCAGCAAATTTTAAATGCCGTGTTTTGGTAAAATTAAACATCTTTATACAATTTTAAGCAGATATTCGGAATCTGCAGACTATAATTTACCAGAAAAGCATTCAAATTTTTATTTCTTGCTTCATGTACCCCCCTTTTATTTGGAAAATTTCTGCTTTAAGGAATATGTAGTTTAGTCTTGAAGATGTCAATATTTTTGATTAAGGCATCCATTTCCAACCAGTCGACACGTTAGTAAAGCAAATAAACTATTCATATATGCCAAGCACACAAATTCTCAGCATCCGTCACTAAAAGACTATAACCGTATCGATAAGAACCAAAAATGCTTTATTTTGATTTATCGCTGTATCTTTTGAGTATCTAACTCCCAAATCGGCATTTGAGCTAGGAAAGTCATAAAAGAGTCATTTCTCCCAAATGGCAAACTATAACGACAACGAAGGAGAACAGAGGATATTTGAGTAAGTAGAGATGCTGTGTGGTCAAAGCCAATGAAGAAACTAGTTCGCCAAGTGAAGGCATGATCGCCCACAAGACACGCCCAATTGAAACTTGAAGAATTATTTGGCACTACATTGCATAAATAAAATTAGCAAATAACAATGGGGTTGTTTCACGTTGTGGATGGTAACAGCTCCAACGGTTTGCTTTCATTTATTGTCTAGAATTACTTTTGTTTTGGTATTCGAAAATGAGTTTGCTAAGAATATTTTACTTTTTTTAATGAAATCTTCTTGCTGTGCTGTTGGTTGTTCAAAACATTAGGGAAAGAAAGCTTACATAGGAAAAAAAGTTTCTATTCATCTAAATCGGTCACCTTGAGAATGAAACCGAAGCAACCAATGTACATAGAAAAATGAAAACAAGAACGTTACGTCATCTGAAACATTCCAGTTAAAAACTGTCGTATGAGGGGAAATACTAAACTAAACTCAGAGGTACAACATAAAGTCAGGGGTTCAGGCCATAATTCAAGCCATTTTTCAGGTTTTTCAAACAAAAACATGAAAAATGGTTCAATCAAATACCAAAAATATGGTGAAACATTTTACCACACAGCCCGTTACAAACGTAAATACGTATGAAGAGAAAGCTTATAAAGTGGAGAGATATTATAATGTAACAGTTGGCATAAATACTTATTATTATTATTTATACATTTTACTCCAACCTACAATTGCACAAATGAACATTTAAAAATTTTAATAACTTATTCTACAATAATAAAATGATACGTTTCTTATAAAAATACCATTAAGAGTACTCAGTGAGATGTGTTTGGGTATTTCACATCCCTTCATCGACTTTTATAAGGCTGAGAGGTGTTACGTGCCTGCCTCATAAGCCCAACTTGGCTGGTTCGAGCCCTGGCTGAGTCGTCAGATTTTCTAGATGGGAAAATCTTGGGTACGTGTGTCATGTGATTATAGAGCGAGAGCACAGGGCCCCCAGACCTAAGTCATTTTTTAAAGGATGAAATGTATCGGATTAGGTTCGGTTTTCATTTACTTTTAGTATATGCATACCCGCTAGAGTGAACCGACGGCCAATTTACAGGTATCGGGTGCAAAAATTAGGTAAATTATAAGTTAACTAAAGTCATTTTCTAAAGGCTGATTTTACGTATGTTTTAGAAAATAATGTTAAAAGTTAATAATAAATTTCCCAGACACTTTCCGTCGGCCGAAACTTTTCCCAGACGCTTTAAACGCCTTTATCAAGTTCAGACTTTGTTCCACGCATCTGGCGGCGTGAGATGGCGCTACAATCGTCCTCGGACGACAATAAGGGGAAGTTAAGCAAAAAAGAACTATGTGTGTATTGGAGATGTAGATGGTTGGTTAGTTGATTGACATATATATTCCGGTTTGTGTGCTTGATTATTGGAGATGTGAAAATGTTGTAAGCTAAAGACAGCTATGGTAACTTAATTAATTTTCTAATTAAACGAAAATTTAATTAAATCGAAACGATATTATTTCTTAACCAACCAACCAACCACATCTCCAATACACACGTAGTTCTTTTTTGCTTAACTTCCCCTTCTTGTCGTCCGAGGACGATTGTAGCGCCATCTCACGCCGCCAGATGCGTGGGACAAAGTCTGAACTTGATAAAGACGTTTAAAGCGTCTGGGAAAAGTTTCGGCCGACGGAAAGTGTCTGGGAAATTTATTATTAACTTTTAACATTATTTTCTAAAACATACGTAAAAATCAGCCTTTAGAAAATGACTTAAGTTAACTTATAATTTACCTACTTTTTGCACCCGATACCTGTAAATTGGCCGTCGGTTCACTCTAGCGGATATGCATATACTAAATGTAAATGATAACCGAACCTAATCCGATACATTTCATCCTTTAAAAAATGACTTGGGTCTGGGGGCCCTGGGCTCTCGGTCTATTATGTGGCATGTAAAAGATCCCTTGTGTACCCATTTGGCTTGGGTTCTCTCGGCAATATTAAAATCTCGGCATACTTTAACCTCCACAGAAAGCTCAGATTTATTGAAATCTGAGCGTCAAAATTGGCAGCGAGAGTCGCCTAGATGGTGCCACAGAAAAATTGCTCTCAGTTCTGGGGGAATATGCCGAGTCTTCAAAGGCTTAGCAGTCAATAAAACAGTCTCGTTGAAAAAAAAATCATAAGGCTTCACTTCTCTTTGCGTCAAACATCTTCGTTTTATTTTAGCCTCCATGAAAAAAAAAACTAGAGAAAGAAAAACGTATGCACACAGCGCGTGACATTCCTTCCGGCAACTCCATTTCCAGAGTGTTGCCATTCCGTAGAAAGTAAAAAGACCGTTTTTTGATTCAGTGCTTCGCTTTAAGAACGATACTTTTCTCTATTTTTTTTTATTCTGACGAAAGTAGCATCGAAAATCAGAATGTCCACCGAAGAGATCTGAGAAATTTATTCCTAGAAGAAAGTTTTATTTTGATCTCGACGTGAATGTATTTTTTTTTGAGAATTCTATTTTGAAAAGTACATTTCGAATGTATCAACATCTATCATAAATAAACGCATGTTAGATTTTAGAAGCTTACACTCAAGATATGGTAATTTAATTCAGAAGATATTCAAATGTCGCATGTCGTACACAATCGTCACATTTTATCATTTTGGATTTTATTCAGTTGATTAATTTTGTTCCATAGGTTTCTTTTATAAGACTTGATTCTTTTACCTATATGGAAAGTTAGAAAGTAAACGAAAACAAAAATGAAGTTTGTTCTAGCTTATATGTCGTAATTCCTAATTTAATTTTTTGATTCTATATGGAAAGTAAACGAATGGAACCTATATGGAAAGTAAACGAAAACAAAAATGAAGTTTGTTCTAGCTTATATGTCGTAATTCGTAATTTAATTCTTTGATTATATCTTGATTAACTCACCAAGTATTTGCAGCGAAGTAAAAATTGATGACAAAGTAAATAATCTATAACTAGTATGGTTCGTTTTTGAACAGTTTTAAACATCATTTTGTCTCCAAAAAATTATACAAATTTTATATTCTAACTTATAACTCAAAATCCTTTCTTACGAAATTATCAGACAATTAAAATTTGGCAAAAAATTAAGCAAGCTATTATACTATGGTTCGCTTTTAGTTGCAACCGAATAAGTCTTAATAGCATTAATAATGTCACTGATCATTAAATAAATTGATTAATAAAATGGTGAATGATTCACCCCAATACATATTTTCAATAAACCTAATTAGTCCAGGCAACGAAGGCTAAAAAAAAAGAGTATGGAGGGAAAGTTTTGGAACACAATTTTTGACTTCATAACTGTGTTTGGACTAGTTAGGAGGTGAACATATCAAAAGTCCAAGCCCCTGAGCCGAAGGGGGGAGAGGGGGGGGGGGTGAATGTCCCATTTTTCGTTTTTTGCTTATATCTAGAAAACTATGCATCCTACCGATATAATTGTAATGCACAAAATGAAAGCTGATTAAATTTGCTACAAGTTTCATACCAACAAGTTTTGATATCTTGTATAGTTTTCGAGATATCCGCTCTTGAAAGTCTGGAATTTTGGAGAAAACATTTTTCCCACATTTTTCCTCTTTTTTGACCGGATAACTCTTCAATAATGCACCGAAACACTAAATGTTGGCCCTAGTGTGGTAGAGAATTTAGTTCTTTTCAATGATTTACCTTATTTTTCTATTTTATCTATTTTCCTTCAAATTTAAAACAGTTTAGTATTGAGCGTGAAATGTGATTTTTTTCGTCTACTGTCGATTAATGAATCTATGGATTTCTCACCATTACCAGTCAACGTTTTGGGCGAAATATCCACTATTATGTACATTTATTCTCTACTGAACGTCTAAATAACACAGATACTCATTTTGTCGGCATGCTGGGACTTAATTTCCTCACACTTATTTAAAAAGTTCTAGACCATTTTCATATGAAAATATTTTGCTGTGACCATGTTTGTACATAAATGAGTTTCTGTAAGACATTTTGATAGTTTTTCTAAACACAACCATTAAGTGAAAAACAAAGTTTATTAACATAACGCATTTCAATAGTAGGTACCATTCAGTCAATTCCCCTTCCGTAGCCCAAAAGTAAGGAGGATGAGGGGGGGGAGGCGAAGGAGGTTTGTCGCGTGGTGTCTGTTATACAAGATATTTAAACACTTGAGGGGTGGGGCCGTAGTGAGCCTAGTGGTCAGCGTCTCGGTCTCGGGATCGGAAGGTCCTGCGATCGAGTCTCGGAACCACTGAAGACCTACCGAGTATATGCGGAGTACGTGCTCGTTAAATCTGTTGGGTCCGAAAGTCCTCTAAGTTCCCATACCAAATCAATACCTCTGGGGGTGACAAGCCAATTCTGGGGATCCTCTAGTTGGCCTCTGTCTCTAAAAATTAGATGGATCCTCTTATGTGTGTGTGTTGTCTGTTGTGTCTGTCTTACTTGACGAAGGTTTAGAAGCGGGTCTCTGACCAAGCACACAAACCTGAATATATATGTCTACCAAACAACAACTTGAGGGGTGAAACTTGTACAAATTTAATCGGCTTTCGTTTTGTGCAATTATATCGGCAGGACTCATAGTTTTCGAGATATAAGCTAAAAACCGAAAAATGGGACAGTCAACCCCCCCCCCCCAAATTGGTTCTTGAACATTGGTCTGTCTGTCTGAAACTACTCTACAGGTCGAACTAAAAGAGCTACCAACTTTAAATGTGGTACACGAGTTCCTAGTACCTGCCAGGCGTCATAATAAGGTTTTCAAGGGGAAAGCGCATGCGTAACCTGTTGTTGCCATTAAACTCTTTTTGTTTGAAAGGTATTGAATATGCTTTATAGGGTAAATAACTACTCTTGAATGTGTATTCATTTAATGAGTGGTAACTGAAAGTCGTGCAGTGTTACACACCCTTAATTTTTCTTTGGTTAATGTACCCTTTGCAGCAGTCTTAAAAATCATATTTGCATGCTTGGGATGAAATTTTTTAATTTATATTCTAAAACAAGTTTTTTTTGTGAGCAACTAATACCAAAGGAAATTTAGCGTCGCACATTCTCCAAAGTACAATTGAGATATAGAATCCGGTCCTGTCATTGGCGACATCGTCCAATTAAATTTACAATCAACAAAAGTCGCCAAAGAATGTACTGGCCCCTATATCTTAATTATACTTTGGATAATGTGAGTTTACAACTAGACACACATAAAACCCATGTAGTAATATAAATATACATAAATCAAAGTTACTCTTCATTGAATAACCCATTAAGTTAAACTCATTGCTAACATACTCTCAATGGCACTAAAAATTCAAATACGCTATTTACGAATCGATTTTTAATCTTTTATTTTGAGCACCGAAATCCATTAAAGATATTTCTCTTTTCATTGCAAATGACTCGGATAATTAATTGTAAGATTCAGTGCACAAATGATATGAGTAATGCGATGTGTGATAATTTCAGTTAAGGTTTCTTTTAGCTGAACTAAAGCTATGGCTATTTTGTTAATTATGTGATTACTTTATCGTGTTTTCAAATATACTCAAATTGCCTCAAAGTATTTTTAATCATACAATGTAAAAATAACTGAAAATTTTATTTTTTTCTTAATTTCTTATGGGACACATGCGACTCTGTACACTGTTAAAAAGTTTGGTGCAATATTTCCACAGAAACCCTGAAACTTTTTGGCTGTCACTACTATTTTGAGCATTGATTTATCAATTTAGTGGTAAAATCGCAATTTTTATCCACCGCAAAAGTGGTAAATTAATGATCCAAATAGGTAGCAAAGCCAAATAGGCAGGTAGAAATGCCAAATAGGCAGGTAGAAATGCCAAATAGGCAGGTAGAAAGTTCCAACATATCGGAGCAATCTCGCGTCAGAATTTTGAATAGTCTGACACTGTTTGACAGTTAATAATTTAACCCATGTATGATAGATGATTGTTTAAAAGACGAAGTTTTGAAAGAAGTTTATGACTTCACGTACGTCAAGTATCTTTTTTATCCATAATTTCACATTTGAGAACAGTTATTTACACTTACCAAAATCTTGTAGTCACCTAATAAAATTTAAAAAAAAATTACATGTCAAGGGTCATATCATGTCAAGGGGGACCAATAAATACTAAGACAGCTTTGATAATTTAAATTTTAAACTATTTTATTAAGTAGAAATTTATTAAATTGCTGATGACATTTGAAATATTTTAATAAAATTTTTGTATTCAACGAAAAAGGTATTATAATCTATTAATGAATAAGAAAATAATAGCCGGAAACAGTTGTTAATTGGTGTTGTTTAGAATATGCCTTAGACACTCAGAACAGAAACTGCTTTGAATTAACACAATTTGTTAGATAAATGATGTTACTGAACATAGAAATCCGTTTTCACAAAACCAAATTAAACGAATTTAGTTTACTTTATCAATCCCAATTTTCCATTCAATTGTTTAAAACAGGAAATGAATTTTGATTAAAGACCAGGCCCGAAATAAAAAATTCTTTTTTTTAATCTCATTTTGCAAGTAATTACGGATTTAAAAGAAATATATTGTTTGTAGTCATTTTAATGGTATAAACCTTTAGCCACCATTAGCATATAAGCCTATTACATTACTTCATTAACGTATAAGACATTAAGTAATTGTTTTATTAGCGTATGGAATATTGTGAAATTACATATGCAAGTTTTAAATTATTAAAATGCTTGTAAATAGAATATCGTGAAAGGAAATATGCAAGTTTAAGATTGGTTAATTTTAATTATAGGTTTACCAACTGAAATATATGGAGTTGTGGCATTAAGGTCTTGAATGATAAACTTTTATAGAAAATAAGTCCAAAGTTACATGAGTTTCTTAAGAGTAAGCCGCAATAATAGTTATTTATATTCATATCTGTATTAAAATATAATTGAGTTCATGTACTTGGGTTCGTACCCCCAAAATATCTGCCACATTTTAGAATTCATAAAGTACAAATTTGTAACCAAATTAAATAAACTTATTTTACTTTTGCACTGAAATCCCCAATTTTCCTTTCAATCGTTTATAGGAAATGAATCCTGACTAATGATTCGGCCCAAATTTTGTTTCTCTTTTAACTTATCTTGCAACTAATTGCGGATTTTAAAGGGGCATAGTTTGTAGGCTAATTCCATACGTGTATACTGCACTCATTGTCACGAGCACAGTGATATGTATTAAAGAAAAGACATCAAAATACTTTGTTAAACTTAACTTTTAATAACTAACACATAAACAATGCGAACATAATCATAAAAACATATACATGTTAAATGTACGGTAAATGGTAATCATCGTTCGCTGCCTATTTTAGCCTCACTTAGGAGTTGTAACAGCATAAGCTGATTTAGAACTGTATGATACAATGAACCCAAGAATTCGAGCAATGTACGTAACGTGGTTTATAAATTTACGAGCATCACCCTGTTATGCCACTTATATTCACATAACATGATTTATAGGATGACATAGGGATTCGAACCCCGCACATCTAGAATAATCTAGCTATGCCTAACCACTTGGCTACGACTAAAAAGTAGCAACTGTTATGAATGCATCAATTTAAATACATATGTTATAGATACAAATACAGAATTTAACAGTTAGACAAATATTATGATTATTGATTGGTTGCTGTAATCGATTGCACTAGAACTGCTCTCGCTCCTGCCGCCACACGTGACAGACATGACATCAGACAACTTTTTTGCCCCTTTTAAGCACTAAATATTAGTTGATTGGTGAAACATTGCTATGGGGGGATGCACATAGAAGTGTAAATTATAAAAAATACTAAAATTTTAATTAAAGTGAAAATACTTTTAAATACTTGGTTTAAAACTTGCCGTGACAGACATGACAAAATTGAGACACAGATTTTAAGTGACCATATATTATTACCATTTGCTCTTAATTGGTATGCATGTCAAGTCTAGAACTTTTTAGGGAATCAATATAAGATTCTGTTATGCCAAGCAGAAAGAAACTAAGGGTAAAAATGACAGATTTTCGGTTTCAAAGTTAGTCTCACGATTATTAACTGCAAAAAATTATTTATGCATTTACATTATTATATCTTGTTATTTTCATGAAAAATGACTTATTTTCTATAGCTTGGAACAAAAAAAATAATTTAGTTAGAATTTAAAAAATGATGTCGATGGCGCATTTTCGTGGAATCAACCTGTAGACATTTTAATGGTATAAAACCTTTAGACACCATTAGCTTAAGTTTTTTACATTAAGTAATGAATTTATTACCATATAGAATATTGTAATATGTAAGATCGATTAATTTGAATTATAGATTTACCAATTGAGATATTTGGATTTGTGGTATTAAGGTCTTAAATGGATTAACTCTTATAACAAATAAGTCCAAGAAACGTGGGTTTTGATGGCTTGAAAAATATCCACCTTAAATTAATGTAAATTCCTACACTCTTAAACCACACGAGTGGTTTTAACTCAGTCTGAGTTAATTTCCACTCCTTTCCGTGCCGAAAATGCACTTCCCCTATAGGAGTGGATTTCACTCTTTTTACGGAGTGGGTAAAAAAAAATAAAAGAAAACAATCTACGTCATACACTCTTAAAACGAGCGGTTTTAACTCAGTCTAAATTAATTTCCACTCCTTTCCGGTGCCGAAAATGCACTTCCCCTATAGGAGGGGATTTCACTCTTTTGTTTTAAGAGTGTATGAAAACTAAAATATAATTGGGTGCACATACAGTGTATCACAAAAATAACTGCCAAATTTCAATATCTATAATAATAAAAATGAAGTTTTGTGTGTGTGTTTGTTTGTTTGTTTGTGGGTATGTCTCTTATAGATTCATAAACTAGACATTTGTTTGACTCGAAACTTGGCACAAATGTGTAGTTCATACTTAAGTTACAGATTTTGAACTTTCGGAGCTCAAAATGTTCTATTTTTAGAGAAAATTCAAATATTGTGAAAAAAATACACCACGCTCAAATTCGATCATTTTTTTAGTTTCCTGATGCCATCTGCTGAAAAAATTAAATAAAACTTTTAACGAAAATATTTAAAATTGAAAATGTTTATTTTATTCTGTTGCCATTTCCTTCAGAAACTAAATTCATTATTTGAAAAATAATTGACATGTTTCAAGTGACATAATTACGTCCAGTCTCCATTCTAGGATTTTATTGTGGGTTTAGGTGATGGATTTCTTCATTGATGGTTCGGTTGATTGCAAAAATGCGCATATTTAAGCTAATTCCATGAATTATAACTATGATGGTTGTTCAAGACCATCGTACTTGAGCTACATATTAGGGTTTTGTTTTCACTTTTTCGCCAAATATTTTGCCAAACTCGCCAAATTCTTACCTAAACGCGCTAAATAATATATATTTTTTAATTTATAAGCTGGTTTGTTGTTCGAAGGCCATTGTGGTAGAGCTGTATAATAAGAGTGTTTGTAGCTATATCGCTTTTCTCGCCAAATTCTTTCCAAAACCGCGCCAAATGAGCTAAAAGCTTTTATATGTTTATGAGGGAAATTACGATAACTATTATGAGTTCATTTATTGCGCATTTTTTTAATTTGGATTTTTAAGGTAATATAAGTAACATTATTGTATACTTTATATCGAGCGGGCATAAAAACATGTTTATTATCCTATAATGGATTAAATTGTACATATACTTGGATGAATTAAAACTTTTTTTTAGTCCGTGCGAAGTACGGGTATATATTTGCTAGTTATAAAATATAATTTGGAACAGATGTTGAATCTATTTTATGAATTATTAATCGGTAGGTTGTTGTAATTATTTCTTGTGCAATTGCACGTTTCACAATATTCAAATAGTTTTATTAAAATAGAGGGCGCTACAGATTTCAAACCTTAAGAAATATCTCTATTTAGATGCAATGTGAACAAAGAAAAAATTGTCACTAAAGTAAGTTCGAAAGACACGAGTTTTCATAACCTTGTTGTTTTGTATTTACTTAGGAATAAAACAAATGTTAAATACCCAGCAAAGAGTTGTAAGGTATATTGGATGGCTATTTACAATCCATACATGTCACATAACTCCAATGGAAGTACTTTTCCACTCCCAGAGAACACAATCTAACTGCTATCATTTCTAATTCCAGTCTCGTATTATGATTTGGGATGTTAAAGAAAACAATATCATTTACTTTTATCTGCTCTTTCACAGTAATGTATTCTTACACTGTTAATTTTTTTTGCTTGGTTTCACCATGATATTGGTTCCTAGTAGCTGCAACGGCTGTGTCGTGAAATGTTTCACCTTTTTTTCGGTGTTTGGTTGAACTATTTTTCTGGATTTGGAAACAAAAACCTGAGAAATGGTTCAACCTAATACCAAAAATATGGTTTAACGTTTCACCACACAGCCGTTGCAGCTACTAGGAACCATATTTTCGGTGAAACAAAAAAAAGTGCCTAATTTTTAACAGTGCAATTTTTGGTGGCTGGAATACTAGGGACAGCAAAGATTCTTATTTTTAGAACCAGTATGGCTATAATTAAGACTCTTAGGATTGTCTAGGATAAGGATTCTTAGGATTGCCGAACCCTTCGGTACGTGCGGCAACCAAAGGCCTAGTGTAAAGAAATCGTTTACGAAGCATCACTTTTGTAACGTCTGCCACGATCAACACGCTAGCGCTGCTTTTGAAAAATCAGTTTAAATTCGCTATCTTTATACACTGTAAAAAAAGGCTGTTGTTTTTACAGAAAAAACTGTCAGATGGTATGCCAAAAAATAACTTAAAATTTAAAGAGAAATATCTGTTTTATCTAAAATCTAAATCGAACAATTTATAATTTTAACGCAAAAGCTGTTTTTTTAACTGAAAAATTGTAAATAAAAACAGAATTCCACTGAAAAAATTCTGTTTTAGCTTCCACACTACGTTTATAACGTAAAAAGTGGAAGGTATTATAATCGTTCAGTCCGTCTGTCACTCACTTTCACAGAACGAACCGCAAGTTGCACAAACAAGCGCGATACGTCATTTTGAAGCAAAATATCAGACTAAGCTACATTCCAAATTTCATTAAAAAATTTAAATTAGAAGTATATCTATTATTTAAAAAACTAAAAATTTAATCTGCATTGAAATAACATGCAAATTCCATTTTTATTCAATATTTTACTGTTGCCATTTCGTTAAACGTAGGAGAAACTTTATTTAAAATAAAACTAAAACCTTTGAAAGAATATTTATGTATGTAATATAATTCAGTTTGGATTGTTGTAATATCACAATAAAGTTCTTTTGATGGTTCTTTATATATGTATGAAGAAAGATGCATAGATAATTGTAAATTTGCATAAAAAATGTGCAAAGTTTCGCTTTTATTTATTTTTATATGAAATGTTTTGATTCTATTTAAAAGAGAAGAATATTACATATTTATTCTTTGAAATACAAATTAATTTTTGCAAACGATAATAATTATTAAAGAAATAATTATTGAATTTTCGAAATAAAATAAATGAAACTAATCAAATTTAGCGTTTAAAGGTTTATTGTAGAATTAATATTGTGTTTGGCAACATTTTCCCTGTTGAAAACAAATTTTGTGTGGAAGCGGGCTAAGTGACAGATTATGTTACAAACGTACTTGTTTTCTTTTGAAACTCCCGTTCACTCCAGTTATAGGATGGGATACTAACCACAATACGACCGCGAGGATTGATAAACTGCCGAATCCGAGTTCGAACCACACATATTCAGATAGCCAATCCAACACTCTGCTGAACTAGCTATGCAAGGTAAATGCCTTACCAACTAGCCTCTTCAGTCCCAAAAAGAACATGAACAAGTAACTTATTTTAAAACGGAACTCGTATTTTTCTATCTCAGAGAATCTCGAACTTTCTTTCTGGTAGAATAAATGATATTGGATTCGTTCCGATGAAATACGACTGAAATAGCCGCTCTAGAAATAGCGGCAGCGCTTACAGATGGTACACATTGGACTCAATAATAAAAAAAATGGGTCTTGATCCCCGCTTGTGATCTTGTGGAATTTCCGATCGGGATTTCCTGTTGGAGCAAAGACAGGAAATCGAATTTCTTAAGGGATATGCCTTCTGTTAAATAGCTTATAGATTGCCATTGGTTTTGTTACATGTTGGCGTTCATGTAAAAAAAGTTTTTCTTTTAATAGAAATTAACAAATTCCATCAAAATATGCTTTAAATACGACAAATACGGTTGGAACCGCAGATTTTTTTTAATCAAATTATTACGAAATATCAAGAAGAACAAAATCTGGAACCTTTTTGATAATATATTTCTTTCTATAAAAGACAAACCTAAATAAAAATCCTTCCAATGATTATTGTTATAAATGTATTGATGTATTGTCATACAGCTTTGATGAAATACATACAATGTTCGATACAAAAATTATTCTGTTATTTCATTTCCCCCCATGTACTGAAGTCTAGATGGGGGCCTGAAAGCAACACATTGAATCACATGTGAATTCACAGCAAAGGGTTGATGGCAGCCATAGATATCATAGTTAAAGTATTAGATTGGCAGATCACGTGACCTCCAATGCTAACGACGGGACGCGCATGGAGATCAGAATAAGAGGGCAAAAGGGCCAGTGTTGCCACCACATTAATGAGAAAAATACTGCGAAAAAATACCGTTTAATTCTAAAATTACAAAAAAGTACCATAAAAATACTAAAAAAGCGTTTCACGTTTTTTTAAAGTCACTAAAAAGATTCCAAAATGCAGCTAGTATTTTATGGTATTTTTTTGTAATTTTATAATTAAACGGTATTTTTTCGTAGTATTTTGATCATTAATGTGGTGGCAACACTGGCCCATTTGCCCTCTTATTCTGGTCTCCATGCGCGTCCCGTCGTTAGCATTGGAGGTCACGTGATCTGCCAATCTAATACTTTAACTATGATATCTATGATGGCAGCACTTATACCGTCATTCAACAGCATACTGATGGCAGTACTTATACGCCAAAGCAAAAATCTTAGACCAGAGAAGTTCTCTGTTCGTGTGTCACGCTTTCCGTCTAGTTCGGATTGTCAGCTTTTCGGAAGAAAAAGTAAGAAACCTATTCACGCACAGCCGACTTAACTTTTATGCTTCCGAACAGGTTTCGTTTATCTTCTTCGAAACACCTGACGATCCGAGCAGGACGGAAAGCGTGTCGAGAACCGCTCTGACTTATTAGTTGAGTCGCCGTGCTTCCAAACAATGATAATTTCCACAGTGTACCTCCAAATTACTTTCGCACTATATAGAGACGATTGATACCTGAGATCAGCCGATACCTGAGCAGGCACCCAACACAACTTTTTAAGTAGACATCGTACGCGGCGTCGGGGCTTTGGAGCATATTTAACGTGAACTTCTCTATGTAGGTAATTACGCATTGGATTATTTGGCTTCACAGGCAGTTCCTGCTAAACAATGATAAATTTTTACAGCGTATCTTTTAATCGAAATGTCTCACCTGGAGTACTCTATGGCCACTTCGAGCTCCCCGTTGTTCTGCGGCGATTCCATGGTGTCCATGACAACAGATGTGTCCGAGCAGACGCTGTCGCAGGACATGGCTCTCTGGAGCTTGGCGTTGGAGCCGCCTTCGACTGCTTTAGAGGGACAAACACAGAAATAAACATGCATAAGTGACACCTGAACATGACAGCATAATATCATATGATAACTTTATGACATCATTACTACATTTCTCTATGGAGAGGTGATCGTATGTATATTAGTAATAGGTAATTTATTTGTTTCCGGCAATATATTTCTAGCCTTCTTAGGAGCTGATCGTATGATATCTTGTCGCGCACTAAGTAAGCTTGTTTCTAGGTAGATTGTCAAAAAAGTCTGTTGTTTTTACAGGAAAACATGCAGCTGGTGTACTAGGAAAATACCAAATTATTTACAGAGAAAATATGTTTAGTTTATCCGAACATTTTGAAATTTTAAAGCAAAAACTGTTTTTTTAACAGAGCTCTCCGTTGTTTTGAGCGCTATTCCAGGGTGTCCAGGGCGACAGACGTATCTGAGCAGACTCTGTCGCAGGACATGGCTCTCTGGAGCTTGGCATTGGAGCCGCCTTCGACTGCTTTAAAGGGGAACAGAGACGTGCAAAAGTGACAACTGAACGTGGCTGACAGATACTCATGAAGAACATAATTGTTGATAAGTGAACTAATCTGACCAAGAAATACTGACTTTTAATGACAAACATAAAAAAACAACATATAATTTCTGAATAAACTATGTTTAACAAACCATTGTCTTAAGGGGTCTTAAATGTCTTAAGGGTACCCAAAAATTGGTCAAAATATCAATTTTTCTTTTTATTTTTATCATTTAGAATATCTTTCTGAACATTTACTGAAAGTTTCATAATGATATCTTTTGTAGAAAAAAAGTTATTAAACATTTTCCGGAGTCATCCCTTAAAGTTTGAACCCGTATGTCGTCTGCTTTCAACCTGTTTTCTCTGTTTCGCTTTTTTCAATTCTTGTGTTCAATAAATCCCTAAGGCCTTTTGCTAATTAAGTTAGAATTTTTAAATTTTTAGCCTGTGTTCTTATGTAAATGGTGCACAAAATTGTGCATGGAATAAGGTCTACCATGTAAAGATTTTTTTAAAAAAAATTTGAACTCAATAATTTGTAACATTTGTTTGATTTTTTGAGATTTTCAGTATAAATACGTGTTACTTTTTTGCTGTAGCTCACATTTTAAAATCCATGCACAGTTCTCGAGCAAATAGTTTTAAAAACAAACTATAAAAGTTTGGTGGAGTTATTCTTAAAATTGAAAGGGGAGTATAGCGTTTTAAAAAAGTTTAAAATTTCAACTTTTTTTTTTAAATGAAAAACAAATTGTAAATATTTTCTTTTATTGCTGTGAAATATTTAGTTGGAGTAAACTTTTTATATAAAAACACTATAATTTACAAGTTTATGTTATTATTGCTGAAAATAATATTTTAGGTACCGTATCCCCTTAATAACTTAAAAGGTAAACTATAAATACACTTTTCCTTGTTGCAATATTCGAAAAGCTTTTTACAAAACCTAAAGCATCATCTCTCTAAACAGTCGTTGCCACCTGTTTGAACTAAACTTTACTATTTTAAAAGAATAATATTGCTTAAAGACACCATTTGACATTTCTCTATCGAGAAGGTGATCCCATCATATCATGTAGTACTAGGTTGAGTTGTTGGGCAATTCCTTAAAAATGTCAACGTTTCAATGTTTTGAAATGTCACTTTTAAAAAAAAATATTTACCAATTAAGTTAAAAAATATATTCCAAGCTTTCAAATTATGGTTTAAGAAAGCAGGGCGATAAAGTACATGTATTCTCATTTCCCGAAGGAGATCGATGCCTTGTGGACAAAAAAGATTTGTTTTCTCAGCAAATTCAGCCGCATTTCAACTAGTTGGTAATCGACCTCGATAAGTGTTTGAAAAACCTTTCACATGTGAATAAATGTATATAATGTAATATTTAATATCTTATGAATATTCTAGATAATAAAAAAATTAAATTTATTACTTTACACACTTTTAATTTAATATAAAATTTATGAAACTTTTAGTCATTCTCCGTAACGGTCATTCCGTAACGTCAAATGACAGTTAATAACTTAAACCATGTTACAGGTAGATTGCTCTAAATTATAATTTACATAGCTTATATATCATATTTAAGATATGCATTAGTTTAAAAACTCAATGTATTGTTAATTCACAGAGATTTCCATTTTTAAGTACCAGGATGCAGTCGTGGTTGCAAAAATGTCATTCCGTAACACAAAAAGAAGTTAGTCAAAAATATAATAATAAAATACTTTTTAAAAAATTTCAACTTTAAAAAAAAATCTTTTAATCATTAACAGTAATATATAAACTGAAAAAAAAAATTCCTTTGAAAATAGCTTTGTGGTAATTGTTTTACTTCGTTTCTACAGTTCAAAATGTCATTCCGTCACGCATGGAATTGCCCAGTGGCCAGTTTAGATATTCTGTGTAATTCTACAGCCTCTCTCCGCTTTCGAAAAACTCTAAAAATTGATTTGGTGCCGTTCTATTAAAGCAAAAGTTGTGTTCTACTAAATCAGTTGCAACTAAATGTCTGAAAATAAGTTGATTGTAGTTTTATGTTTTATTGTGCTAGAGCAAAGTATAGTGAAAATTCCTTGAGCGTTAGTCCCGGCTGTTTCCGTATTTTGTGCATCAGACTTTTTTTACAATAACCTTAAATTTCAAAATTTTAAAAATAATAAAATTTTATTGATAATGAACTTTTTCCAATTGGGACTTTTCAAAAATAAAACTAATTCCCATTTTTTAAACAAATATTTTATTTAAATTTAATTTAATTTAAAATTTATGCAGGAAAAACACCATACATTTTTGCCTATTTCCAGGCCGTTTGGAAAGTTGCTATATGTTTTACAAGTAAATGAAAAGAAGAAATTTCGGAATACTTTCCAAAATAGATATACTTGTAAGTAGATAAGTAGGTATACAGGCGTAAATTATTATTATTATTGAGTTCTAACCTAACTACCACTTTGGGCAAGAGATTTGTTTTGTAATACTCGTAGAAATGTCATTTTTAAAATCGCTTACGTTTTCATTAATAAATTACGCCGATTAAACTTTCCAAACGAATTTAATATTTAAAAATTCTTTGGTGGTTCTTTGGGTGTACGTTTTTTTTTTCTGTTATTGATTTTTCTTCTTTAATGTGATTGAAAACTCTATTTAAACCTAGAATAACGTTTTAAATAAAAATTCAAATTGACCTTAACGTACTTGTTGTTCATTATATATTTTTAAAAACCAAGCAAAAGACGAAAATTCCCACAAACCAGATAAACAGCCAAAACTGGCACCCCAAATCACTAACCCGCAGCGCCATCTACCAAGAAACATCCAAACCACTCACACAAAATATCCGGCAGGTCTGTGTCTATGCTGGCCCGTCTTGCGATGTCCAGCGAAAATCGTCTATTCGTGGGTTGGTCAGGCGGGGGCGGTATGGGGGGCACGACAACGTCCACTGACTTGAGGCTGTCCGAAAAACTCTGTTGCGGGATGAACTGGGGCCGAGAGTTCTGGGAGTGGGGGTAGTAGTTCGGTGGTGGATAGGTCTGAAAGAAGAAGAAGTTTAGTGTAAATAAATATGGGAATTGGTGTAGCAAATATTCAGTAAACAAGATTTAAAATAAACAAACCAGACCCATTAATAATCTCTGTGAAAAAGAGCCAAGTTCTCACAAAAAAAAAGATGTATCGCCCCTAAAAAAGAGAGAAATAAGAAAAGGACCAACTTCAATGAAAGTTGGTGGGGGTTTTGCCACCATTACATTCTGTTTTTAAATCAACCTTCTAATTATAAAATATGGCAATATTGAATAAAAAATGTAATACAATATTGCCATATTTGTATTATATTTTTATTCGGTAACTTTGTCAATACGTATTCTAAATGTTTTGAGTGTAACCTTTTGTAGCTGGAATTTGTGAAGAAACCAATAGTTGATATTGTACTATTTTGTGTTTGAAGAACTGCTCTTAGGACGAGACATTTTTTATTTAGGACAAACACAAACGTACAAGTCAAAACGGTAGAATTGTGTAAGATCCAGCACAAACGATGTTAAACAGTCACAATCTCAGCAAGTTCTGCCAAACGGTCGCCAAGGCAACTACGAATTTTATACATTCTTCAATTCACTACAGTTCAATTATAAAAGTCAGTAATTACGAAAAATATTGTTTTTTTGAGAAAGTCACTTCACTGCAATATATTTCTATTTGAAGGGGGATGGACCCTCGCCTATAGATTACATTTGATAATGAATGTTTGTGGCAAGTATGTTGCACTTAATGGGAAATATATAAGTAAATATTTACATGTACACAAATGTTCGCTTAAATACAAAAGGGTTAACATAGTTCCAATTTTACAAATCCTTATTTTTTGACATCGTAAAACTTAGAATATCCTACCTGTGCGTACTATTAGAATGTCTGCGAGTATTAAAACAAATTAGGTTATTTTAGTCGTTTCAGATCTGCTTGGTTTTTTTTGTTAACACAATTTCATATCTGGTGATAAAATACTTTTATTTTACAGTAAAACTGTGTTAGATACTGCAATTAAAAAGAAACACGTTAGGCCTGTTTGGCTGACAATCCTTCTTAGAACTGTGACAAACTAAAGCCTCAAAACTCTGTATTTTTGAATTAAGCTAACACAATTTCATATCTGGTGAAAAAATACTTTTATTTTACAGTAAAACTGTGTTAGATACTGCAATTAAAAAGAAACACGTTAGGCCTGTTTGGCTGACAATCCTTCTTAGAACTGTGACAAACTACAGCCTCAAAACTCTGTATATTTGAATGACTTCGATTGGATTTGACTCAGTGGCTGCCGGTGAAAGGAAGCGGATCAATGAGGAACAAAACACCGAAGACGGCATTAGAGCCTCGGTGTAATTTATCTTTCGAAACACAGTTTCTAAAGGGACCCGATTCTTTCTTCTTTTAGTTTCAATACAGAAACCATCAAAGACTTTAGATACGAGTTGACTGCGAATTAGCGAACAAAGTGGGCCAAGATCATTTCCACCCAAGTCATGTGGTTGGGACTCAAGAACTTGAAGGGTTTTCTGACACACACAAAAAAACTTAGGGGTGTGACACACCACACTACTTTCAATTACCACTCAATAATAGATATTTGATACCCCTTTTAGACCCCGTCAGATGGCGCTGATTTAAGTTTATGAAACCAAATTTTAAGGGTTTTATAGAAAAAGTTGCCTTAAACAGCATCAATGCCAGCAACTCTTTAAAAATCACTTCATTTTTTTATACATATAACGAATGGTACAAATCAGCTTCTTCGGTATCGATATTTTTGAAAAGCTTGAACATTCTCTTTTATACCCGCATGATCGTGATAGCTCGGTCGGAAAGGGATAAACTGGAATTATGTCAAAAAGATTTGTACGAGAAGGTTTTTGTTTTTAGAAAAATACCTTTAAAACCCAAAAAAGTTTTATAACAGATACCTTTGCGCATGTGCGATTTTCTCGAAAACCTTATTATTCCACCTCATTATTACCAAATTTGAAGTCTATAGCAGTTTTAGTTCGAGACAGATTTCACACAGACAGTCTGACAGGATCAATGTCCAAGAACCACTTTTTCATAATCAGTGCTCTCAAAACCAAATCAAAAACACAAAATCTCCATTTCAGATATTTTTACCCATCGCAATACTTCCATTACCTTATTTTTCATATTAGCTAATTAAAAGTTAAAAACGTATAATTTAGAAAATGGTTTAACTTTAAAGCATTTTATAATGTCCTTGCCATAACTATTAAAAAATAATAATTCATGTATTAAGCACATACATTATGGACGTACAACACAAATGGCTTAAAATAACTGAAATTAATTAAAATTTGTGTGTTCTTACGCAAAGAGAGAACATAAATTTCCAAAAATAGTTTAGTTTGATTTCGAATATCGTCGCACTAGAGCTACACGAGCGCTATTGGCGACGGTCGTTGTATTTTAGAACCACAATCAAGTGACGAGCCGACACCTGAGTAGGCACCCTACGCAACCGTTAAGGGCGACATCGTACGCAGCGTTAGGACTTTGAAGGATATTTAACGTGCACTCCCGCCACACGGGGTATTATTCGTCAGACATTTTTGGCTACACTGGCCGTTTATAGGTCCGCACTTATTTTGGCGATTCCCGGACCCGAACCTGGGACCTTTCGCATGCTAGGCGAATGCCTAACCGACTGGGCTCCCCAGCCCCATTTCCAAAAGTAGCAACCATTTTCGTCAATAAAATGATTCATCTTGGTTCCCTCCCTAAACTGTAATTTTATCATTAGATACTTTCGTTAAGTCGATGGCAGAAACTTATCCCTGAAGACAATAATGGACAAATTCGAACTAAGATTTTCTCTTCAGAGGACGTTTGGAAAGTTTTTAGAAGTGTAATTAGTTTTATCTATGAATGTAATGTGAGAACTTTTATCTCTTTGTTTGGTTGATAGCATCCAAAATATTGAGACGCTTTCGTCAATCAAAATGTAATCAAAAAGAGATAAAACAAGATGTTGTGCTTTTAGAAATAAAGTACGAGTTTGAGATTGTATATTGAAACACTTAGATGTCTGTTAACTATTTAATGAAAAACTATATCAAAAAGAGATAAAACAAGATGTTGTGCTTTTAGAAATAAAGTGCGAGTTTGAGATTGTATATTGAAACACTTAGATGTCTGTTAGCTATTTAATGAAAAACTATATCAAAAATAGATAAAACAAGATGTTATGCTTTTAGAAATAAAGTGCGAGTTTGAGATTGTATATTGAAACACTTAGATGTCTGTTAGCTATTTAATGAAAAACTATATCAAAAATAGATAAAACAAGATGTTATGCTTTTAGAAATAAAGTGCGAGTTTGAGGTTGTATATTGAAACACTTAGATGTCTGTTAACTAGTTAATGAAAAACTATAACTTCTACAAACTCACAGCTAAACCATAGCAATATATTAGTATTTTTTTTAACGTAAACCTTCTTATTTGGAGCAGTAATTAACAAACCATAAACTACAGCACCGGTAAATTAAGAGAGTGGCGAAATATAGTGCCGCGCTTTACGAAAATTAATATGCAGCCCTCCATTCTTAGGCAATGCTAATTGACCGTGCTCAACGTTTTAACGGGCAATTTATTTTGAACACAAGTAGGGAGCTTTTAGAAATCTATCGAACGAAATTTAATGCTACTTTTAAACTGTTATTTTTCAGTTTTAAGGTTATAGTTTAAATTATTGTCGCACTAGAGCTACACGAGGGCTATTGTCTACCGGCGTCGTATTTTAGAACCACAATCAAGTGACGAGCCGACACCTGAGTAGGCACCCAACGCAACCGTTAAGGGATCCCCTTCAGGGACATGTCTAAATTTTGGATGTGGCGATAGATGGCAGCATCCGTTTTATATGTGTGTATTTCACACAAGCCTGACTAACCAAGTCCAACCAACCAACCGTTAAGGGCGACATCGTACGCAGCGTTAGGACTTCGAAGGATATTTAACGTGCACTCCCGCCACACGGGGTAATATTTGTCGGACATTTTTGGCTGCACGGCCGTTTATAGGTCGGCAGTCATTTTGGCGATGCCCGGACCCGAACCTGGGACCTTCCGCATGCTAGGCGAATGCCTAACCGTCTGGGCTCCCCAGCCCCTTCAGTTTTAAGAAATGATCTGGTATCTTTTTGTTTTAACGGCTTAAAGCTCATGAAAATTTATGTTGCATATCAGCATTGTGTTAATATTGACGGTATGTTTTGTTTTGTTTTAAGAGATGTGAATTCTGACTGATTACATTCTGTAACAATCTGTCTTTTTAGGCCATTCAAGTAAAATATTTTCATCTAAATACTCATGGTTAATGAATAAAAAAACTTAAACCCGCTAAAAAAATATTCTGCTTTGGCAATCTGTAGCTTCAGTAAGCCACTAACAAAAAAAGCCGCCGTTTTCCAGTTAGAACTAAAATAACAATTTGTAAGCAATAATACTCATATAATTTTGTTCAATTGTTACTAATATTTACAAAAAGGGATATGTTTGGTTGAATCAACGTCGTACTATTGCTACACATAGGCTATTCTTACGAAAAAGGAAAGATGGCTACACTGTTCAAAATTTTGTGCTTGGTTTCGCCATGATATTGGTTCCTAGTAGCTGCAACGGCTGTGTGGTGAAATTTTTCACCTTTTTTTCGGTGTTTGGTTGAACAATTTTTCTGGATTTGGAAACAAAAACCTGAGAAATGGTTCAACCGAATACCAAAAATATGGCGGAACGTTTCACCATTCAGCCGTTGCAGCTACTAGGAACCAATATCATGGTGAAACCAAGCACAAAATTTTGAACAGTGTATAAGGCAAACAAGTACCATTCACCAATCGATGTAGTGGTGTTTATAAAAGAACTGTTAAAGCGAATTTTTTTTAAAAACTAGTACATAATAAATCAACATAAATACGTATATAACATCATTCTAAAATGTTTGTATCGTAAAGACAATGGAAAATGATCACGCGTATTGGGTAATACAAAGATCTATTCTCTCAAGGCACCACTATAAATATCTCAAATTTCTACACTTCAATTCAAAGCATAAGGAATTACAACAGAAGCTTTACTCATTACACCTTCGCCAATAGACCCGTTTGCACTTAATAATAATGTAATCTTTTCCGTCTGCCTATTTCTAGCCTCCTTTAGGAAATTTAACACCGCACTTAGTACAAGTAATCTTCGAAGATTGTTCGTTTACCAAAGAAGGAAAACAACTTTAAAAAGTTTCATTTTTCATTGTTGAATGTACTCTCTGTTTATTTTGAAAATAGTTGGTTGGTTGACATATATTTTCAGGCTTGTGTGCTTGGTCACAGAGACCCGCTTATAAACCATCGTCAAGAAGGACGGACACGATACACAAATATATGACAGATGCTGCCATCTATCGCCACCTCCACAATTTAGACATGTCCCTGAAGGGGAGGGAAATAGTGTCCAGGGACCTGTGCCCGTGGGAAACTGCGCAATGACCGCCCACAGGACTTTCGGACCCAACAGATTTAACGAGCACGTACTCCGCATATACTCGACAAACACAAACATCCATGTCTTACCGGGTTTCGAACCCGAACCCAGAGGCTTGAAAATAGTTACACTGGCTTGGTTGGTTGGTTGGTATACATATATTTTCAGGCTTGTTTGCTTGGTCACAAAGACCCGCTTATAAACCTTCGTCAAGTAAGACAGACACAACAGACAGCACACACATATAAGTGGATCCATCTAATTTTTAGGACAGAGGCCAACTAGAGGATCCCAGAATATTACACTGGCTGATTTAGGTTTAGGTTGCAATTTTCTCGGCTGTCTATTTGCAGTCTTCGGAGAGGAACTTAAACAGAAACACTGCCGATTTCACTCGTAATTTAAAACCATGGTCAAGTGACGAAGTCGACACAAGAGTGGGCACCCAATGCAAACCTGTGGCGCCATCGTGAGCTTGTTCGGACTCCACGGATTAAACGAACACGTATATCGCAGTAATGTACTCAGGACCGAATACAGAAAAACACACCAAATATCCGAATAAACGCACAAATATCCCTGCCCATATACCGGATCCTTGGGCTGATAATGTTGTCGATGATGCTCAGTTAACTATGCTTCCGAATGCTAATGTCTAGTCAATTTACAAAGCTTTAATAAAGCTCATGAAGACCTTGTAAGCTGTGAATTCCGGTGAAGTGCTGAGGTTGACACCTGGGGGGGGGGGGGGACATGTCTAAATTGTGGAGGTGGCAATAGATGGCAGCATCTGTCTTGTATGTATGTGTATGTCGTGTCCGTCCTTCTTGACGATGGTTTATAAGCGGGTCTTTGTGACCAAGCACACAAGCCTGAAAATATATGTCTACCAACCAATCGACTTCTGGAATGGAAATCTAACGCCTGAAATTTGGTTAAGTTAGTTTTTAAATAACGTCAGATTAGAGCTACACGAGGGTTATTGGCGACAGCCATCGAAATGTAGAAAAACATGTGAAATTTGTACACCAAAGCGGTTTAACGTGCACACTCTATCCTATTTTGGTATCAGATTGACTTTTGAATTGCATACGGTTTTTGAAAATTGCTTGTGAATATTCTTTTTATTTGATGATAACTATTTTTCATTCAAAACAAAGTTATTCACAATCAACTCAAAAATATTTTTTCCTTTTCGTTTATAATTTTCCCATGAATTATTACGAATTTGAAGTGATAATACAATACATTCACTTTTACGCATATATGATTGGTGGGGAATAAAAACCCTTTTTTCTAATTAAGTCAAATTTTTCTAACTCAAATTACACAATCAAGCTTAATTTTAACTAAAATATTTTTTTTAAATTAAAAAATCAAAGTTGATAGAGAGTTATTGAACCCAATTTAAAAGACAATATTAGCGCAAACACTCTGTCAAACTCAATCCAGTGAAATATTCCTTATTAACAAGAATCCGCGAGTTTCGCATTATTGGATTACTGGTTACTTTTAATTAATAATGAGGATTTTGTTTGTCGACGTGTTTTGCGTGTGACGTAGTGTTGTTAAATGAAATCGGGGTTGATTACATTGTTGGTTAGGTTAAATATTTACAGAGCATGTAAACTTATTTTTGTTTAGAATCCAATATGCATTTAGCAATAGTTAGCGGAAAAGTGAATCAATTGTAGTAGCAAAAGATTCTTCTAACGACCCTACGTTGATACCGAAATCGGGTTTGATTACATTGTTGGTTAGTTAATATTTACAGAGAGCATGTAACTTATTTTGTTTAGAATCCAAATGGCATTTAGCAATAGTTAGCGGAAAGTGAATCAATTGTAGTAGCAAGAAAGATCTTTCTAAACGACTCCTACGTTTTATACCGAAATCGGGGTTGATTACATTGTTGGTTAGGTTAAATATTTACAGAGAGCATGTAAACTTATTTTTGTTTAGAATCCAATATGCATTTAGCAATATTTAGCGGAAAAGTGAATCAATTGTAGTAGCAAGAAAGATTCTTTCTAAACGACTCCTACGTTTATACCGAAATCGGGTTGATTACATTGTTGGTTAGGTAAATATTACAGAGAGCATGTAAACTTATTTTTGTTTAGAATCCAATATGGCATTTAGCAATAGTTAGCGGAAAAGTGAATCATTGTAGTAGCAAGAAAGATTCTTTCTAAACGACTCCCTACGTTTTATACCGAAATCGGGGTTGATTACATTGTTGGTTAGGTTAAATATTTACAGAGAGCTGTAAACTTATTTTTGTTTAGAATCCAATATGCATTTAGCAATAGTTAGCGGAAACGTGAATCAATTGTAGTAGCAAGAAAGATTCTTTCTAAACGACTCCTACTTTTATACGAAATCGGGTTGATTACATTGTTGGTTAGTTAATATTTACAAGAGCATGTAAACTTATTTTTGTTTAGAATCCAATATGGCATTTAGCAATAGTTAGCGGAAAAGTGAATCAATTGTAGTAGCAAGAAAGATTCTTTCTAAACGACTCCCTACGTTTTATACCGAAATCGGGTTGTTTACATTGTTGGTTAGTTAAATATTTACAGAGAGCATGTAAACTTATTTTTGTTTAGAATCCAATATGGCATTTAGCAATAGTTAGCGGAAAAGTGAATCAATTGTAGTAGCAAGAAAGATTCTTTCTAAACGACTCCCTACGTTTTATACCGAAATCGGGGTTGATTACATTGTTGGTTAGGTTAAATATTTACAGAGCATGTAAACTTATTTTTGTTTAGAATCAATATGCATTTACCATAGTTAGCGGAAAGTGAATCAATTGTAGTAGCAAGAAAGATTCTTTCTAACGACTCCCTACGTTTTATAATACGAAATCGGGGTTGATTACATTGTTGGTTAGGTTAAATATTTACAGAGAGCATGTAAACTTATTTTTGTTTAGAATCCAATATGGCATTTAGCAATAGTTAGCGGAAAAGTGAATCAATTGTAGTAGCAAGAAAGATTCTTTCTAAACGACTCCCTACGTTTTGATACCGAAATCGGGGTTGATTACATTGTTGGTTAGGTTAAATATTTACAGAGAGCATGTAAACTTATTTTTGTTTAGAATCCAATATGGCATTTAGCAATAGTTAGCGGAAAAGTGAATCAATTGTAGTAGCAAGAAAGATTCTTTCTAAACGACTCCCTACGTTTTATACCGAAATCGGGGTTGATTACATTGTTGGTTAGGTTAAATATTTACAGAGCATGTAAACTTATTTTTGTTTAGAATCCAATATGGCATTTAGCAATAGTTAGCGGAAAAGTGAATCAATTGTAGTAGCAAGAAAGATTCTTTCTAAACGACTCCCTACGTTTTATACCGAAATCGGGGTTGATTACATTGTTGGTTAGGTTAAATATTTACAGAGCATGTAAACTTATTTTTGTTTAGAATCCAATATGCATTTAGCAATAGTTAGCGGAAAAGTGAATCAATTGTAGTAGCAAGAAAGATTCTTTCTAAACGACTCCCTACGTTTTATACCGAAATCGGGGTTGATTACATTGTTGGTTAGGTTAAATATTTACAGAGCATGTAAACTTATTTTTGTTTAGAATCCAATATGGCATTTAGCAATAGTTAGCGGAAAAGTTAATGAATTGTTGTTGCAAGAAAGATTGTTTCTAAACGACTCTACGTTTTATATTTTCTATTTAACATAACTTATTACGGGGGACCAGACCCCCAAAATTTTTCAAAAATGACATTTCAATGTTTTCAGTGTTTCTTAAAATAGGAAATCTTAGCTTTTCAACGTTATCTTACATAAAAGAATACTGGAAGTATTTTGAATTTTTTTTAAAACAAACGTTGTTTGTTTAGGTAAAATCCAGTCATGTTTTATAGGTAAGAAACCACTATCATTTACTTTAAACGGTTATATCTCAAAACTTACTTTTTCAATGTTCATGTACCTTTTTCTCAAAATCTACTGTAAGTATCAGCCTGAAATTTTTTATACGTATTTAAGAAGTTTGTTTCTAAAATCCGCTGGAGGGATCTGACTATAAATATCTTCCTTTTTTTCTTTTTAATATTATTGATGTTTTTTAGGTAAAAAAATATGTAGTTTCACTTAAAAAATTATAATTTAAAAACTAAACAAATTTTTTGAAAATGCCTCCACATTGAAGTATAGTTAAACATCCATTCTCAAAAACTAGTAAAAATTTCATTAAAAAGTATCAAATATTTTCTGAGAAAAAGGTACATAAAAAAGGTCATTTTAACATGGGCTTCAATGGAGGGCTCCGGCCCCCCCCTTAAATAATTCTTAAGGACGAATGAGCCTGATGTCTCCAAACCAAAGCTCCTCAATGTTAATCTAAAGGGGAAAAATGATTTTCGAAGCCATATTACTCCACTTGTATTGAATATTTTTACAAACTTTTTTATGATAAATGTATCTGACTTACAGGTATCTATAATCTCACTTTTTGAAATGGGTTTGGATATTTTTTTTTATTTTCAATAAATAATTGTACACAAAATATTCGAACCCATTTCAAAGAATGGAGTTACATGGACGTTTAAGTCAGCTACATTTATCATATTCAAAGAACCGTTTTTGAATATATCCAATACATCCGGAGAATTGTGGCTTAGAACGTGGCTTTTTTATAAGATAAATGTAGCTGAATTACCAGTTCCTATAATCCCACTTCTTGAAATAGGTACGAATCTTTTGTGTAAAATTATTTATTGAAATTTATTATTGTTTATTGTTGTTATCGTTTTCCTCCAGGGCATAGCCGGAAGGCAGAAAAGGTGTAGTGGCTTTTGTTGACACTGTAAGGGCAAGTCTTCCATCTGTTTGCAGAGGACGGCACTGCCTCAATTTAGGTACGAGGGGAGGGACATGTTTGAGGCCCAGTGGCTTAGTGGTAGTGCTTCGCATTGCCACACCACAGGTCCGGGGATCAAATCCCGGATTGGGCGAGGTTGACCCATCCTTTCATCCCTTGAGTGGGTCGATAAAATGGGTACCAAGCATGCTTGGGAACTAAACACTGGGGGTTCCGCGTGAGGCTGACCACCTTACCGGGACATATGCCTAGCACCCCAGAGCCCTAGGTCACGAAATCTGAAATAGGCGCGGCAGGCCTTGGCCCACTAATGGGCAGTTGCGCCGAGGAGTTTAGTTTTTTAGGAGGGACATGTTTCTGCAGGCAACCTACACTCGTAATAACTGCGCTATGACTGACCACAGGACTTTCGGACCCACAGATTTAATGAGGACGCTCTCCGCGTGTTCTTGGGGCAACACAAATATCCATGCCTTATCCGGTATTCGAACCCGGGTCCAGTCGCTTGACAAGCGACGATCCAAGGATGAGAAGAGAGGGCGTCATTTATCATTTATTCGAAGTCATTTTTTGCATACATATTAACTTATACTTGTTAGCTGCTTTGGTGCACCTTGGACGCCCGAGGGGGGAAGTCTGACTTTGTCCAATGCCTTTATGCTTCATCTGGGTATAATGGAGTGGCTTTCACGGCTTGGGTAACTCTGCCAGGATAAATAAATCTCCAGACGTATATCGTCCATTCCACCCAGTATCACCACCCTCGCTGCAACGAGGCAGCAAAAAAAGACTTGATGACGGGCTCTTACCCTCTCTCTCTGTACCCTGTGTCCTTCAAGTGTAATACCTACCAAGCTTCTCCGGACTGTCCTGTTTGGATTTGGTGAAGAGTGACTTTTTTAAAACCATGTGGGGCCCGGATGGCCGAGCGGTTTGGATCATTACGCTAGCAGTCTCCGCGCTGTAACGGGTGCGAGTTCGACTCCCGCCTTCGCCCGGGTGTATATTCCTTTCTCTGTGACAGTAAAAAAAATTCTTTCTGTGTCCGTCTTACTTGAAGAAGGCTTCATAAGCGGGTCTCTGATCAAGCACACAAGCCGGAATATATATGTACCTGCCCCCTCCCCCCCCAAACCATGTGCTGGACTATTTGTGGGCGAACTGTCTTTTGGAGTTGGTCTATATCAAGCAGAGAGAATTAGAAACAACAACTGTTAGCAGCTCACTCACGATGTATCCGTTCTCCTCGTGCGAGGCCAGCTGCGTCCTCTCCTCTTTGTCACCCGTGACGAAGGCGAAAAGGTAGGTCCACCCGCCGAGCAAGCGGCACATCCCCACCAGAGCTGCCGCCACCACCACGCTCACGCCAATCAGGATCAAGGCCACGGCCCACTCGTCCATCGCTCTCTAGAAAAGGAAACAAGATAAAGTGAGTTTAACACTTTATGCACTGAATTGAGATTAAATTTTAACACTTTATGCCCTGAATTGAGGTTTAATTAAAAAATTTTTTTGCTGTTGCCTATTTTAAAGCTATCTGTTCAATTAGAGACCCAGTGGCTCAGTGTTAGTGCTTCGCATTGCCGCGCTACAGGTCCGGGGATCGAGTCCCGGATTGGGCGAGGTTGACTCAGCTTTTCATCTCTTAAGTGGGTGGATAAAATGAGTACCAAGAATGCTTGGGAACTAAACACTGGGTGTTCCGCGTGAGGCTGACCACCTTACCGGGACATATGCCTAGCACCCCAGAGCCCTTGGTCACGTAAGCTGAAATGGGCACGGGAGGCCTTGGCCCACTAACGGGCTGTAGCGCCGAGGAGTTTAGTTTTTAGTTCAATTAATAATGACACAGTGTTCGATGGCGCACTCGGAAGAGCATTGGAGAGGGGATAGGTTTCCCCCGGTTGGAAACCCTGCTATTCGGTACCTTTAATTTGTTGTTCCATTATGCGCTATTTATTATTTGATAACTTTCTGTAATTATGTAAATTATTACTTCATCTAATCTTTCTTATATGTAAATATCTTTAGTTCCCACATGATTGCTCACACAGTATATAAACGAGCTGCTTATCACAAGTCAGGTTGTACCTGTACGGGAAATAATAAAGCTTCTATTGCACAACATCTCGTGTGTGTGTGCTTTTTAAGACTTAAGGAAATTAGGAGTCTGTAGATTTTATAACTGTAGATTGCAGAAGGTCGGGCGGACCAATGTTCAAAAAGCTATCTATAATAATAAAAATGAAGTTTTGTGTGTGTGTATGTCTCTTATAAACTCATAAACTAGACATTTGTTTGACTCGTAACTTGGCACAAATGTGTAGTTCATACGTAAGTTACATATTTTGAACTTTCAGAGCTCAACATGTTTTATTTTAAGAGAAAATTCGAATTTTCTGAAAAAATACACCACTTTCGCTCAAATCCCATTATTTTTTTTACTTTCCTGATGCCATCTGCTGAAAAAATTAAATAAAACTTTTGACGAAAATATTTAAAATTGAAATTTTTTATTTTATTCTGTTGCTATTACCTTCAGAAACTAAATTCTATATTTGAAAAATAATTTAAATGTTTCAAGTGACGTAATTCCGTCCAGTCTCCATTCTAGGATTTTATTGTGGGTTTAGGTGATGGATTTCTTCATTGATGGTTCTGTTGATTGCAAATGTGCATATTTAAGCTATTTCCGTGAATTATAACTATGATGGTTGTTCAAGGCCATCGTATTAGAGCTACATGTTAGGGTTTTGTTTTAATTTTTTGGCCAAATACGTTGCCAAACTCGCCAAATTCTTACCTAAACGCGCCAAATTATTATTTTTTTAGGTTTAGGTTAGTTTGAATTATCGTCGCACTACAGCTACAGGAAAGCTATTTTTTTAAAAAAATTTATAAGCTGGTTTGTTGTTCGAAGGCCATTGTGCTAGAGATGTATAATAAGAGTGTTTTTAGCTATATAACTTTTCTCGCCAAATTCTTACCAAAAACGCGCCAAATGAGCTAAAAGGTTTTATATGTTTATGAGGTATATGTTTATGAAGGAAATTACGATGACTTTTATGCGTGCATTTCATAGCGTATTGTTTTTTTATTTTGGATTTTTACGGTAGTATAAGTAACATGATTTTACACTTTATAATGAGCGGAAACAATAACATACCTTTATTATTCTAGAACGGATTAAATGGTACATATACTTGGATCGATTACAATTTTTTTTAGTCCGTGCGAAGAACGGGTATTTATTTGCTAGTTCGTAATAATCACCACCCTCCAAAACGTGTACTAAATACAAAATCTCCATTTTGTATTTTCGACTCCCCCCCCCTTCGCAATATTTTCATTACCTTATATTTCATATCCGGTCCCCCATTGAAGGTAAAAACTCCTAAAATTATGATGTAAAACAAGCAGCATGTTTAACGCAGATTACTGTAGGGTACTTAAAGTATTTAATTGTTATATTATAAATAAGTAAATTGAAATTTTATTATTTGCATACAAGCTCCAAAAATTTTGTATCCCGATTACTTTTCGTCTATGTAACTGAAAAGCTTATTTAAAGAAATGAAAAAAATATGTTTTCATAGAAAATGTGTTTTCTGGACATCGAAGCATCTTATGTATATCTTGTCCTAAGCATTTTCTTTTCCATGTTACCTTGCTCACATATTTGCATAGATATGAAAATACATACTGTAGGGTACTTAAAGTATTTAATTGTTATTTTATAAATAAGTTAATTGAAATTTTATTATTTGTATACAAGCTCCAAAAATTTTGTTTCCCGATTTCCTTTAGTCTATGTAACTGAAAAGCTTATTTAAAGAAATAAAAATATATGTTTTCATAAAAAATGTGTTTTCTGGACATCAAAGCATCTTATGTATATCTTGTCCTAAGCATTTTCTTTTCCATGTTACCTTGCTCACATATTTGCATAGATATGAAAATAAAAGTAATAAAGCCAACAAACTCATAAGCAGACTGTTTAGCCCTTGAAGAACGAAGAACTTTTTATGTTCTTTTTACAAGTATAAGATTATATTTGAGATAATGTTACCTAAAGTAGTATAGAATAAACTTTTTTGACTTAAAAGATAAAATTGAATTTGAGCATTTAAATTCGCTTTTATACTTTAATGAATGTCGATATATTTTTATTTTTCAATACATAATATTGTAATACACAGTGTTAAAAATTTTGTGCTTGGTTTCACCATGATATTGGTTCATAGGGGCTGTGTGGTGAAATGTTTCACCTTTTTTTCGGTGTTTTGTTGAACCATTTTTCTGGATTTGGAAACAAACACCTGAGAAATGGTTCAACCGAATACCAAAAATATGGTTTAACGTTTCACCTCACAGCCGTTACTCACAGCTACTAGGAACCATATTTTTGGTGAAACAAAGTGCCTAATTTTTAACAGTGCAGAATATTTTAAATTGTAAGTTTTCTCTATACTATTTGTTATAAATCTGTCTGGCTAAAAAAATTTAGTATGCAAAATTATAAGGTTTTATAAACTGTGACCTTAAAATATTTTCTGAATTGTTTTTATTTTTATATTTTTTTTGTTTAAGTGTAATATGGTTTTCAAGTCTATAAAATCTTTATCTGGAATAAAATGAATCCTTGAAATGATACAAAAAATATTATAATAAAATATTATTTTACTCAGTAGGTACATTTGTGAATAAAAACGATTCACCGTAAGTTTCTTACTAAACTAAACTCCTCGGCGTAACAGCCCATTACTGGGCCAAGGCCTGCCGTGCCATTTCAGCTTTCGTAACCTAGGGCTCTGGGACAAACCACATTTGGCTCTGCTAGACAAATGTCCCGGTAAGGTGGTCAGCCTCACGCGGAACCCCCAGTGTTTAGTTCCCAAGCACCGTAAGTTTCTTGGCTGCTATTAAAAGGAAATTTTCGAGAGAGAAGCTATTTTTCAAAGATTAAAAAAGGTAAAGCTAAGTATCGCTATCAAAATTTGCATAAAGAGTCGTCTACATATTAAAAAGAAGACTAACTTTAAAAAAAAATCAAAAAGCAGTATCCACTTTTGAGTTAGTATTTAAAATCAATGAGTAATTTTTATCTGAAATATTTTAGTATGCATTATTTGTTAATTTATAGACATGGGAAGTTTGGCCAAGTTGCACTTAAAAAAATATCTTACTCACACAACAGTAAGGCCAAAAAAAAAAAAAAAATTCTGGGTATTATTTTGGTGACCCAAACAAAATGCATACATTTTTGTAGTTTTTAAAACATGTTTTAGATTTTAAATAATAATAATTTTTTTATGTAAATCGAAACCCCCAATTTTTAAAGTGAAGAATTCAAGACAAAGAAAGTTAAAGAAAAATCACGGATTGATTTACATTTCATCCATGATTTATTGAAAACTTCCATAATTCATTAAAACATTTCTTATTAATTCGCTAAAATGCAAATTTTTGGTCATTTCGATCAGTTTGGGGATCGTCTATAAATTGAAAAAGCACAGAACTAAGCTAATGTGACCTTTGCAAACTTATGCAATGTGTTTTTTCATCGATACTTTAAATTTTTCAATTCTTGAAATCATTTTGACAATAGTTCTTACCTTTCTTACATTTTTTTTTAAAAAAAATGTACTGTTGAAACGGAATTTGCAAGGGGTTATTGACATCTGGCACGACCAACTTCAATAACAAGGCCAGCGAAGCTCTCCTCCCAAACATGAGCGTAGACGGAAATTTTGACGTCACTGTTCCGAGTGCCGAAGATCGAGAAACTAGTTCGGACGCATTCGGAACTCTAAAAATGTAGTCAGCCGCGAACGAGTGGTTCCGAACAGGTTTCGAGACAGGTTGTCTTCATCTTCGGAACAACGTCACTCGGAACTATAACGTCAAACATTCCGTCCCCGAGCATGTTTGGGAGAGCTTCTTTGGCCTTAGTAGTTGAGTAGGCTCTCAAATCTCAACGATGTCAATACTTACTTTATTTAAAAAAAATTATTTTTAAATAAAAAAAAGAAAAAGTATAGCTAAGAAAATGGGGGACGTATATTTAGTGGAATTCATCGACTAGTAATGGGTAATTCCATGCAAAATTATCCTGTTTGTAGTGTAAGTCACGTTTGTAAAAAGTGATTATCACTACAACTTTTAACATTAAATGAAAAAAGTTTGTGGAATAGTTGATCTACACTTATTATAACTAAATAATGTAATGTATTTTATTTAATTTGGTTTATTTTTTTAATTAAATTTTTTTTTTAATCTCCTCTTAAATCGTGACTTACACTACAGTTACATGGAATTAGCCTAATAATAATGGAAAATAGCGGCCTAAAGCTTCTAACTATTTCTCCTAATGAAAAACAAGAGGAGAGGTGGCCACTAAAGACTTTCCATCACAAAGCGTGCTAATGGCGAACCGAGTAATGGGAACTTGATAGCCCCATTAGCCGCCGCCACCATTGTTGCTATTTCAAGAACTTCCCTTTTACAATTTAGCACTATATGTGGAACAGTGACGTAACTCACACTTCAGACTTTTTAAGTAAAAATTTACAAAACATAAATAGTTATTTACATTTTTCGATGGGGGCAGGTTTAACAAGAAGTTCTTAAAGAACTAAAATAGCCTACTTTCCTGTTACTTAAATACTTACTGAAATTGTAATCGGGAAACAACTAGGTTCATAACAGGAAATATCATTAACAATCGTTTCTATACTAGATTTACACACAGCAGAAAAAAAAATCGCTAAACGCAGTATCCAGCTTAAATTTAAACTTCTAAAAGCCAAAATCCACTATTTTCCTTAATATTCTTTCACAAATAACTTGATATTATTTATAGTCTGCTCGATTTATTTGTAGTTCAAAGAATAATTAAATATTTAATAATAACAAAAATAATGAAACTACTCCAAACTGCATTAAAAAAATAAATGTAAATTAAAACTAAGCAGAATTGT
The DNA here is from genome assembly GCA_019343175.1 of Oedothorax gibbosus. NCBI lineage: Eukaryota > Metazoa > Arthropoda > Arachnida > Araneae > Linyphiidae > Oedothorax > Oedothorax gibbosus. Next base: position 49,032,353 of record CM033270.1, on the reverse strand, counting down.
ATGCAAAAAATATGCCTTGCCGCTTTCTTGGTAAACAATTAATGAACAATCAAAGAATCACATTGGGCTACATTTTATGACGTAATTCCAAAATGAGCAATGAAAAAATTATTTTGCTTCAAATATTTTAAAATAAAGTTTCTCATGCCATTGTTGATTTGGCAACAGTGTTTTAAATGACTCAAAATTGAATTCCAATGCCAATTCAATGGGAAATTCACCGACAGATAGTAAATTTATGTCCGTCCGGACGTACAGACAGGCGGACAAAAAGTATGAAAGTTGGGTTTCTGAGTTCATAGATTTCTAACAAAAAAGATTTTTTATGATCAGATGTATTTTTTCCCTTAAATTTTAATTAAAAACTTAAAGATTTTTTCAATGCGTTTTACCATTTCATCCTGGTTGCATAATAAGTCTATTTCACAAATGGACTTTTTGAATAAAAAATATAATGTCGGCCTCAAAGGGTTAAGGTGCCCACTGAAAAGACTCGAGGCAGCCGTTTGAGCCTAGCCTGTACGCCTCCTGGTCTTTTCCTACTGACTCCATGGAGGACTGACCTAGGGATGGGTGGGAGGGGAGAGCAAGACCTGTCACGGAATAGTCGAGAAATGCGATAGAACGCAAAATTAAAAGACGGTTCTCCTGAACAATCGTCTTTCTGAACATACGTCACTGTTCTACAATGGAGCGATAAAAAGAAAAGGTTTTAATCTGTAAAGATCCAGAAAAATTAAGAGAAAAGTCATTCAAAAGTTTTAATGAATGAAAATGTATTGTTGTGGTGCCTCAAAAGTTGTTATAGTATTTCAAAAGAATTTAAAAAAGATATTTTATGAAAAATTATAAAGAAATGGGTCTTCGAAAATCCGATTTTGCCTGAGCAAAATACAGATTTATGAGTAAATAGTCAGTGTGTTTGTGATTCTTTGAAGGATACACAAAAAAATGTTTGTTCAAAAATATTCTAATGGAAACTATTTAATTGGGTTGCTTCAGATGACATATGTTTCCAGTTTTCATTCTTGTCTACTGCGATTTCATTGGTTGTAAACGGTTTCACTCTAAATGCCCGGTAAAAACCGCGGATAGTTAGGATATTTCATATGTATAGGATATTTTATAGTTTTTTTTTATTATTGAGATAAAACTAGTAGGATAGGATAGGCACATATATATTCCGGTTTGTGTGCTTGATCAGAGACCCGCTTACAAGCCTTCGTCAAGTAAGACAGACACAGAAATAATTTTTTTTTGTCACAGAGAAAGGAAGTACACCCAGGGCGAGGGCGGGAATCGAACCCGCACCCGCTACAGCGCGCAGACTGATAGCTTAAGGGTCTGCTATCCAAACCACTGGGCCATCCGGGCCCCAGATAAAACTAGTCTACAGCACAATAAGTTATTCAACGCCAAAAGAGCAATGTACAAAGACGAAGAAATGAACAATAAGATAAAAAAAAATCAAAAGAAATCGCCATACAAAATTATTTAGCAATTCCAATACATTTTATATTAAATTGAAATATTTAGGTCAAATTATCACCAAAACAAATTCAATTACAGAAGATCAAAAATGAAAACAACACCACTGGACCTGTTAAACATAATAATGTGATTAAAATTATAACATACCCATTGAGGTTCAACTAATTATCCATAATAATAAAATAAAGAGTCTGTTTGTCTGTGGATCGTAAAAGACCTACTTATACTGCCCTCAGAAATTCGAAATTTTAAAGATAGATTCCCTTTAATACCAATGTATGCACCTGAGGTTTAGTTTTTTCATATTTGTTCCATCTTTAGAGAAAATTCTAATTTTCTGAAAAAAATACACCTTTTTCGCTCAAATCCGATCATTTTTTCCCTTTCGGGTTGCCATTCGACAGAAGAAATTAAAATGAATACAAAAATTAATTAAAATTGAAATGGTTTTATTTTCTTTCCGTTACCTTCAGAAACTAAATTAATGATTTGAAAAATAATTAAACGTGCCAATGAGCTAAATGTTTTTTAAAAAAAACCCAGAATGGAGGTTTTGACGTGAAATAACATTGTTATACAGTTATGGTTAATTTTGAATTTATCAGGAAAATTGTGATGACAGTAAGTTCATATTGAGGAAGATTTTTGTGATATGAGGATGTGCATTTTATAGTGATGTATTTTTATTTTGGAATTTTAAAGAAATATAAGTAACGGGATTTTATTCTTTATAATGAACGGGAACAAAGGCAAAGCTTATTATCCTACAGCAAATTAAATGACACATATACTTGGATCGATTTGATATTCTTTTAGTCCGGGCGAAGAACGGATATTTATTTGCTAGTTTTAATATAAAGATAGGAAAGGTTTTACATCCGTTTCCGAACAAAACAACTTAAATTATAAAACCTCTCTCTATATTCAAACATTTTAGTTCTCCGTCATCAACTCTTCAGCCCCATAAAATTACGACACATTCTGGAAATATTCGATTTCTTAGCAACTGTAGCGTGTGTCATTAAGCACCAATTAAGGTGTGGAACGAGATGCCTTCAAATCGCGTATCCAGGGAGTGGGAGTATAATTAAAGTTGCAAATTTGAGGTTGTTAGTTAAGTTTAGGACCACATAATTTAACCGATTGTTGAGAAATTTATGAAGATCTGATTAAAATTGTCTTGTAATGTTAATAAATACAAATTGATTTGGAAACAAGGCTTGTTTATATGTGTGTTACTATACGCATTCTAGGAGCCCGGATAGCCTAGTGGTTTGGATTGCAGACCATTACGCCAGAGGTCTGCGCGCTGTAACGGGTGCGGGTTCGATTCCCGCCTTCGCCCTGGGTGTACTTTTCTTTCTCTGTGACAGTAAAAATTCTTTCTGCGTCTGTCTCACTTGACGAAGGCTTCATAAGCGGGTCTCTGATCAAGCACACAAGCCGGAATATATATGTAAAATAGTAATAGTAGTAGTTATACGCTTTCTAAGTAATTGGTTAAATTTTCCTTAACTCAGATCATCTGCCAATAAATATTTATGTTTTAAGAAGCGGTTATATATCATAATATATTTACGAGGATTTGTTTGAAATGCCATGTGATGCTACCCATTTCGATTTTGGCAGAAAGGAAATCAGAGATTATCATATTAATTGACATTAGGTGATATTCTTAGCTTTTCTTTATTAGTCAAAAAGATACCTCTGTCATTCTACAGTTTGTTTCAATGGAAAAAAGAACCAGCACCAATTCCATTTTTTTTTACACGGCCGTTTTAAATAGTATTTATAAAAAAGGGATAAATTATATTAAAAGTTATTATAAACAGAAAGACAGATGAGAGTGTATAGTATTGTCTATAAACTTGTATAAAGATACTGGTTTCTATCCTCAATCCAAGAACCTCAAAAAAAAATTCTGGAAATTTGATATGTTTTACGTTTGCGACAAATTATGTTGCTGAGAAATAAGAAAATGTGGCTCAAGGGGGACCAGACCCCCCAAAATTGTCATAAATGCCATTTCAATGTTTTTTTTAGTGATTCTTAATCTATGCAATCTTAGCTTTACAACGATATCTTAAAACAAAAGTTTCAAGTACTATAAGTATTTTAAATATATATTTTTTAAAAATGTTGTTTAGGTAAAATCCCCTTATGTTTCATAGGTAAGAAATCTATATTGGTTACTTTAAACGCTTATATATCAAAACTTACTCTTTCAATGTGCGTGTACCTTTTCCTTAGAATCTACTATAAGTATCAACCTGAAATTTTTTATACGTATTTAAGAAGTTGGTTTCTATTATTCGCTGGAGGAATTTGAGTATAACTATCTTACTTTTTTTTCTGTTTAATATTATTGATGTTTTTTTAGGTCAAAAATATGTATGTTCACTTAAAAATTTATAATTTAAAAACTAAACAAAATTTTTGAAAATGCTTTCAGTAAAGTATAGTTAAACATCCACTTAATAACTAGTACTAGTCAAAATTTCATTAAAGTGTATCGAATAGATTCTGAGAAAAAAAGTACATAAAAAAGGCCATTTTAACATGGGCTTCAATGGAGGGCTCCGGTCCCCCCTAATATGGCAGAAACAAGCCATGAACAAGCCTTAAACAAGTCGAACCTAATGTGTTGCGTAGCTTAAACACGATGAGTTTGTATCTAAAGAAGGGGATATTATATCAGATAATTTGGGGTGCTTAGTCAAGCTTCTGAAAATGAGATTTATTGATGATTGTGATTTATTAAGTGGAAACTAATCCCATAGCGAAATGTAAATGACATATATTAAATGTTATATAAAAAATATGTATTTTTATGTGCTGAATCGATGAAATAAAAATTATACTTTTGTGCAGAGATATCAATTATTTACTATTGACAACATTGATATATTTTATTCTAAAATGTGTTCGTAAAATAAAAAAAAGACTCGTCATTAATTGGAAGAGTATTTTATTTAGTTGATGTATATCACTCTAAGGCTGTGTCCTGACTACGACATCAAATGCCACAAATGCCACAAAACTTGGCGACCGCCAAAGGCCCCAAGCGATGCCAAGTCGTCAAGTTTTGTTGCATTTGTGGCATTTGATGTCGTAGTCAGGACACAGCCTAACGTCATTTTACTCTGACTGCAACTTTTGTAAAATATAAGAAAAGCTCGTTACTCTTTACTGTCTGCAGATTTCGAAAAAAATTGACATGAGGGCTCAGAAATTCAATCACAAAAAGGCTTATTTTTCTCAAATCTCGTTTCATATAAACCGACAGACAAAAGGGAAGTAAAAAATATTGTCTCCCTAAATTTAAATAAGAAAAAAAGTTTAAATTTCCTCTTCCAAAAATTGAAAAATACATCTATGAGTATTCTGTTGTTGAAGAAGAAAAACCACTTTTACATGGAAACAAAATAAGTTTCGGAATTTTTTTTTGTTTCTTTACTTTCTTAGTCTATTTCCGTCTCAAAGAGGAAAGATTTGGTTACTATGACAACGCCAGAACGTTTTAACTATAAATATTCTTTTAAAAAACATTGTAAAAGACCAGTTTAAGTTGCTGTACAATGCCATTTTTTTTATATTGATGCTGTTCTTCTGAAAGCAAAGGATATGACAGTAAGTACTACAGGACGCTAAGTATCTCTCCATACCCATTTGAGGGTTGAATGGGATTTCTCATCCTACTTCATTTTAACTCTTTGGGAAATAAGGTGAGTTGGGAAGGAGAATGCGTCGAACAATCAAAACAAATTATTCTGTCGCTAAGAAGTTTTTCTTAATAAGTAAGAATTCGGGTGTTGTACACTCTTAAAACAAACGAGCGGTTTTAACTCAGTCTGAGGTAATTTCCATTCATTTCCGTGCCGAAAATGCACTTCCTCCAGTGAAATTCACTCCTCTTTAAAAAAACTCTTTAAAACCAATAGGAGCGAAATTCCAACGTCCTATAGGAGAAGTGCATTTTCGGCACGGAAAAGAGTGGAAATTAATTCAGACTGAGTTAAAACCGCTCGTTTGTTTTAAGAGTGTATAGGAGTGGATTTCACTCTTTTTGCGGAGTGGGTAAAAGAAATAAAAGAAAACCATCTGCGTCCTACACTCTTAAAACGAGCGGTTTTAACTCAGTCTGAGTTAATTTCCACTCCTTTCCGGTGCCGATAATGCACTTCTCCTATAGGAATGAATTTCACTCTTTTGTTTTAAGAGTGTAGAAGACTTAATTATTGCGTTTTTTAGGTTTTCTTATGCTGGTAGGTTTAACAAAATTGAGGCACAGGATAAATTGAGCTCCCAGGATTGTGTAGCGACTTAAAATTTTTGCCATTTGTGTTTCCTAACAAAAGCTTAATATGAAAAGGTACCAAAACCTTTCCGTTATTAATAATGCTTTGAAACGCAACGTTTTTCGTTGATTTTAGTTTTTATGGTTTGGCAATATTGGTTTGAAAATTATTTTTGTTTTTATAGTGGCTCGTTAGCATTTTCTGTTTGTCTTTCATTCATTATTTTTGTGCATTGAAGATGGAACTTTGTTTAAGTCCCGAAACTGCTCTAAGCTTTTTTCAGATTTTTAAACTTTTCAAAAAGCTTCATGTTCCTTAAGTCTGATTTAAAGTGCTTACTGCGTTTGTCTTCCATGTGAAAGAAATCATTGGCTAGGGGTGATGTAGATGCCCCAGTCTTTAAAAGTGTCAATGGGTTCTTTCGGATTGGAAAACCTTAATTGTCGGCATTAGAGAAAGAAGTAGGAGAGAGTTAAATAGTTTTTAGGTACAGAAATCGAGGTCCAACTCTTTGTGAAACAACAGTGTCTCTCGCAGGTTGAGTTTTTGATAAACATATAACTGTCATATACATGTTATATTACGTTTGTGCTAATTATTAATTCCACTTATATCTAACTTTTAAACTAATTACTGTAAGACAAACTCAAAATGGAAAAATCGGTAACTATTATAAAAATAACAAAAATATAACTTTTATGAAAAAATCCCCTTTTTAGCTTCCACACGGGGGAATAACATTTATAACGTAAAAAGCGGAAGGTATTATAATCGTTCAGACCGTCTGTCTGTCCGTCACCCACTTTCATAGACCAAACTACAAATGCTACGGACAAATGTGATACGTCAAAAAATTCAGGGCATCAAAATTAGAATACATTTAAATTTTCAGAAAATAATTCGAATTCGAAGTACTTCAATTATTTTAAAAACTTCAAAATTTAATGGTCATTTAAAAAGCATAACAAGACATTTTTATTAGAATTAAATCACCATTGCCATTCACAACAATCGACCGAGAAACTTTAATTCTTTTAAACAATAAATTAAGATAAATTTATTTTTGCGGCATAAATCAGTTTAAAATGTCGTCAAATATATTTCACAATAAGATTCTTTGATTGTGTGTTGAAATGAAATGTTTTCTTTTCATTTAAAAGCGATGAATATTACATATTTATTCTTTAAAATATAAATTATTTTAGCAAACGATAACAAATTATTATTGAATTTTCGAAAGAAAATAAATGAAACTAGCCAAATTTAGCGTGTAAATGTTTAATATAGAATTAATGCTGTGTTGGGAGCGTTTTTTCCTGTTAAACACAAATGTTGTGTGGAAGCGGGTTAAGTAACAGATTCTGTTACAAACCTACTTGTTATTATTTTTAAAGTTAATATGTAATACACAATTTAACAATGCAAGTTATTTTGTATCGAAACGTCAAAATATATTCTTTATAGTTACTTTCACTTTTAAAATAATCAACACACTCGTCAACTTTAATATTCCCATAGAAAACATAAACTTTTTTCCTTATCTTTTGATTAAATTCTTATTAAGCAACCTAATTTCCTCTCTTCTACCGACAGATTAAGGTTGAATCCCACTTTGCTATTTAAAATGGGGTTGTTTTAATTTTTAAGGGTGAGACCATCTTTCTTTCCTATACGAGAACTTAGTAGACCGTGACCTACTGCCTTCTTGAAGCTTCTAAATCGAGAGATGGGATAGTTATAACATTTAAACTATTTTTTAAAATAATAAATTTTTTAATGTATATTAAAATATAACGAACACCGTTGGGTAATTTCATGCAAAATTATTCTGTCTGTAGTGTAAGTCACGTTTGTAAAAAGGGATTATCACTACAACTTTTAACATTAAATGGAAAAAAATGTGTAATAGTTGATCTATACACTTATTATAACTAAATAATGTAATGTACTTTATTTAATTTGATTTATTTTTTAAATTTAAAAAGCTTTTAATCTCCTCTTAAATCGTGACTTACACCACAGTTACAGGTAATTAGCCCGAATTTTATATTTTCCTCCGAATATAATATTTTGCTTTCGGAGCTTTGCTTTTTATAATATATTTTGCAAATTCTGTAAAAGTTTTTTTTACAATGTTCTTTTTAATGGCAAAAAACTACTTTCAGATCACTCGTTTATGTTAATAAAATTATTTTTATAGAAACCAACTTCACTGTGAATTCGTCTTTGCGAAATTCCATTACTTATTCAAATGGCAATTGCATGGTTTACTCTGTCAAAGAAGTAGTTCCGTCGAACGGGTTAACTTTGGCCCAGAGGGATAAATTTAAAAGCTTTTAAGCTAATAACTGTTTAGACTACTATGAGGCACATTCCTTGGTATTTCTTCTTGATAGTCAACCGAATCTCATCAATAGGCTATAATTAAAGGAAGTTTCTTGTTAAACAAGAAATTAAATATTAAAAAAATTAACTAAAATAAGTCTGTTTACTTTCAATCATTTAATTTGAGATGTAAGGTAATTAAAGTCTTGCGATGAAGTCAAAAATCTAAATGGAGATTTTGTGTTTTCTACACGTTTTGTAGAGTGCTTATTCTATACATGTTGGTTTTAACATTGGTCTGTCTGTCAAATAGCCTGTCTGTATTCTGTCTACCTAAAACCACTCTAAAGCTCGAGCAAAAACAGCTACCGACATCAAATTTGGTACACGAGTTCCTAATGGTTGTCGCGCATCATAATAAGGTTTTAGAGAAAATTGCGCATGCTCAATCGTAGTTTCAATAGAACAAGAACTCAATTGTAGTTTCCATAGAACAGGAACTCAATCGTAGTTTCCATAGAACAAGAACTCAATCGTAGTTTCCATAGAACAAGAACTCAATCGTAGTTTCCATAGAACAAGAACTCAATCGTAGTTTCCATAGAACAAGAACTCAATCGTAGTTTCCATAGAACAAGAACTCAATTGTAGTTTCCATAGAACAAGAACTCAATCGTAGTTTCCATAGAACAAGAACTCAATCGTAGTTTCCATAGAACAAGAACTCAATTGTAGTTTCCATAGAACAAGAACTCAATTGTAGTTTCCATAGAACAAGAACTCAATCGTAGTTTCCATAGAACAAGAACTCAATTGTAGTTACCATAGAAGTTTTTTTTATCGAAGAACCCTATAGGGCATATATAACCCTATAGGGCATAAAATTTCCTTTAAAAATGTACGTGTTCATTGAGCGATAATTGAAAGTCTTGCAATGCTACATACTCCTAGTTTTAATTTATTCAGCATCCCTACCCTTATAAATAATCAAAATAATCTTTCACTTCAGAATATTCACTATGCAACACCACAAATACCAGAAAAGCCTGACAAAAAAAATCTATTTGTCTATGGAGAGAATCTAATCTTGAAAACATGCTTTTGTCATCCATCATAACACTGGGTCTATGTAAAGTGATAGACAAAAAGAGAAAGCAAAAGGCTTCGGTCTTCATTCGTCCCCATGGCAACGGAATGTCGCTTCGACATCACCTGAAGATTCCCTAGTTACGGTTGGATTAAATGCTAGTTTTCCTAAGGGAATAAGTAAGTACCGTCGGATGGGGTAACTTTGGTCCAAGTATTGTACTGACTACCTTAGTACTGACTTTTAAAAATATTTTTACTTATTGGTCAAGGCAGAGTTTCCACTAAATTGAAAAGTAAAGCGCATTTGTTTTTATTGAGAAGTTATCAGCTTCAAAAACTTGGTCCAAAGTTACCCATCTAGCCAAAGTTACCTCATTAGACGGTAGGTTGGTTGGTTGGTACACTTATTTATTCAGGTTTGTGAGCTTGGTCAGAGACCCGCTTAAAACCTTCGTCAAGTAAGACAGACACAACACACACACATAAGCGGATCCATCTAATTCCCCCAGAGGTATTGATTTGGTATGGGAACGTAGAGGACTTTGTGAACACGACGGATTTAACGTGCACCGGTCACCATTAGCGTACACGGGGGTCTTCGGAATTCAGCGGAACTAGAACTCGCAACCTTAGGAATGCCAGTCCAAGACCTTACCGACCAGGCTATCCCCCCCCCCCCCCATTGGACGGTACTATTTGCTTGACAGAGTAAATCATGTATTCCCATTTGAATAAGTAAAATATTTTTACAAAGACGAATTCACATTACCGTTGGTTGCGATATAAATTATTTTAGTGACATGAATGAGTGATCCGAATTTTTTTTTTTTGCATTAAAAAGGTCGTTGTAGTAAAACAACATTTATAGAATTTGTTCTGCAAAAGTATACCATATTAGGAGAAAAATATAAAATTCAACTCCAATACTTTATGCACTTTTTTATGTTTTAATATAAATTTAAAACTTTATAAAAATATTATATTAATTCCCCTTCTAAAACACCTAAGCTTTAGGCAGTAGGTTTCGGTCTGCTAGCATGTAGCAAAAACAGACAGTCTCACTTTTAAAGCACACACTCTCATATTGTAAAGTGGGATTCAAACTTAATCTGCCGACAACGAAGAAGAACGGAAATTAATTTTCCCTTATATATATTGCCTCTATCTTATTTAAGGAATTACATTTTTATAGTCCGTTTATTGTTGGAAATTGTTGCTTAATAAGAATTTGATTGAAGGATAAGGAAGGGAAAGTTAATGGTTTCTATGGGAAGATAAGAATTGGATATTATGTTGATTATTTTTCAAAAAAGGAGAGTTACCTATGAATTGGGGCCCGGATGGCCGAGTGGTTTGGACCATTACGCTAGCAGTCTGCGCGCTGTAATGGGTGCGAGATCGATTCTTGCCTTCGCTCTGGGTGTATATTCCTTTCTCTGTGACAGTAAAAAAAAATCTTTCTGTGCCTGTCTTACTTGACGAAGGCTTCATAAGCGGGTCTCTGATCAAGCACACAAGCCGGAATATATATCTACCTACCACCCACTTTATGAATATATATTTTAACATTTTGATACAAAATAATTTTCATTGTTAAATTTTGTATTATATATCAATTTTTATTTTTGCATTTTTAAGGTACAAAAAAACTTACTATCAGTTAATTTTACATCGTTATAACTTAAAAGTTATATATAAGTGATACTAATCACAAATGTAATTTAATGTAAGGACAAAAAACAAATTTGATGAAAAATAATAAAAATTTAATTTTTTGTTTAATTGGAAGATAAAAGATAATAAACTAATAGAAATAAGAAACACAATAGAGTTTTCTTAATGAGATATTCATCTTTTATCGCAATATTTCAACTTTTAAACTTATTGAAAGTTGTGTGTGTACTTAAAAATTGCTTAAAATTGAATTTTATTTTTCTTCTATTAGTTTAACATCATTTAGTAATAAAAAATACAAGATATTAATTGTAGCATATGTAATAATCTTGTGAAAATGTAAGGAAAATTATTAATTTCGATAAATTATGCAATAACATTAATATATATTTAATTACAAATTTTAATTAAAATTATGTCTATCCCAAATTTTTAATTATAAAAACTAATTAATTAAATAAATAAATAATCTCTTATATGCTTATAAAACAGTTTTTTGTAATATTTTTATATATTATTAATTTTTAGTCATTTTAAAGAAAATTTGCTTCATTTGCTTGCATAAAAGATAATTTTATTTCTTAATATTTTGCATCAAAACTCATAAAGTAATTCAATGAGTTTTTCAAATGAAAGAAAATTTAATTAAAATACATTTGGGGAAGTAATTTTCAAAATCCCATTTGTCTAACTTTGAATTAACTCGCATTTTTTTATGTAGAGTAAAGTTAAACATATCCTGTGTGTCGATGTTTCAAGGCATAAGTTAGATATACGTTTGGTTGGTAGATATATTTCCGGCTTGTGGGCTTGATCAGAGACCCGCTTATAAACTTTCATCAAGTAAGACAGACACAGACAGAATTATTTTTATTGTCACAGAGAGAAAAATTACACCCATGGCTAAGGCGGGAACCGAACCTGCACCCGGTACAGTGCGCAGACTGTTAGCGTAGGCAGCTAGCTTAACCACTAGGCCACCCGCAGTCACAAAGTCCTCCAAGTTCCCATACCAAATCAATACCTCTGGGGGTGACAAGCCAATTCAGGGGATCCTCTAGTTGGCCTCTGTCAAATTAAATGGATCCACTTATGTGTGTGTTGTGTCTGTCTTACTTGACGAAGGTTTATAAGCGGGTTTCTGACCAAGCACACAAACCTGAATATATATGTCTACCAACCAACCAAGAAGACTTTGGTTTGGATCGCAGACCATTACGCTAGCAGGCGATGCAACGAGTGCGGGCTCGATTCCCGCCTTCGCCCTGGGTTTACTTCCTTTCTCTGTGTCAGTAAAAAACTCTTTATGTGTCTGTCTTACTTTATGAAGGCCTATAAGCGGGTCTCTAATCAAGCACACAAGCCGGAATATATATATTTGTACCTACCCTACCCTACCCTAAGAAGACTTGTCGATTTCTCAATTAGCTTACCTTTTTCTCTCTTATGCACTTTTTTTTTATTTAACTTGATATTATGCCACTCAGGGTAGTCGGTAATACAGAATTATATTTTTAATCAAATCTTATATTTCTTGTGTTAATCAGCCAAACAACTAAGCTTCCAAGCTAAGCATAAAATAAAAAAAGTTATATTTTTTTCCTAAATCATCGAACGACAAATTAATTGCTTATCAAACCAAAAAACAACTATTACTTCATGAAAAAATAAAAAAGAGTTTCATTGTACCAGTAAAAGTTTTTAATTATATGAAAACAATATTTATAGATATTTTAATAAAGTTTTCTGCGAATCTAAAGTCTTTAATTTGAGTAAATATTTAATTTGAGTAAACACCAAATAAAACAAAATAACTTATTTTTACTGAATACATCTGGGTAGTAATGGAAGTTAAGCATTTTTAAAAACCAGCCTTTTGTTTGCTTGAAGCCTTTTGTTTGCTCAAAGCAATCAAAAATGGAATTTAATAAAGTTTTGTGTACACAGTATCGTAATTAAATTCTTTCTATCATTTTGAATAACAATTTAGTTAAATATTTATTAAGCCAATTGTGTTTCCTTACAAATATTAATGTATATCTGTTATGTATATTTTCAAAATTTAATTTATTGCGTTAAAGAAATTTCAATTGGAATATTTTATAGAGATTACTTTGTACTTTTATTTTTAAAACTAAGCATAAAATGTTTTGTGTTGTTTGAAATATATTTAATTTTTTTAATCAGATTTTTTCACTTTGCCTCTGTAGTTCTCTTAGTTCTAATACAATTGGTTATAATAGCAAAGCAGACGGTACAATGAACAAAATAATGCAGTTTTTGTGCAACCAGCATGGCAAAAAATTTTAGTTCTTAATTTAAAAAAGTCTTAATAGTTGCGTTTAAAGCTAATGTTAATTTTCTATTGAGAAACTAATTGTAGATTTTAAAATGCGCTATAAAAATCACCTTACAGATGTATGTTAAATGTATAGGAAAGAATGAAATACCATTATAAAATTAAAAGAAGGTAAAAGTAGTAAAATTTAAAGTAAAGAAGAGTTGTTAAGAAGAAAAAAATTGTAAGGAAAAGATAGGTCCTTAAAATACGATCTAAAGATTTCATAAATTTATTAAGTTTGGATTTTTTAAAAATTAATATTGTTTAATTGTATTGTAATTTGAAATATGGCAAAGTAACGAAATTGTTTTAGGTATAAAACAACTCTTCTTAGAGATATATTCTCCAAAAACTACACTCTTAAAACAAACGAGTGGTTTTAACTCAGTCTGAGTTAATTTCCACTCCTTTCCGGTGCCGAAAGTGGACTTCCCCTATAGGAGTGGATTTCACTCTTTTTGCGGAGTGGGTAAAAGAAATAAAAGAAAACAAGCTACGTCCTACACTCTTGAAACGAGTGGTTTTAACTCAGTCTGAGTTAATTTCCACTCCTTTTCGGTGCCGAAAATGCACTTCCTTTATAGGAGTGGATTTCGCTCTTTTGTTTTAAGAGTGTAATTGCAAACATCAGATCATTGTGTAAAATACAAAAATAATTTATTTTTTTAACTTATAAATATTTTCCAAGATGCTGTTTACAGTAGTAAAAAAGAAAAGAAATCGCCCGCTTCTAAAATAAACGGCCTCAATTATCCCAAAATAGCTTCAACACTTATCTGAAATTGTTGCTAAATGTTTATGTACTTTCTTTCTTTTTTTCTAAAACCATTATCTGCATTTCGTTTTTATTTTTAGAATTAAAGGGAAATTGGGCAGCTTAAATTTTTAATTCGAAAGAATTTTTTTTCATTTACTTGAACCTTTTTTTTTCCTTTGAAAAAAAAATGAATTGAATATTTTGTTTTTTAATAATTCTATTCTTAAATCTATAAATAGTTTAGGATGATTCTAAAGAATAGAAAAGAAAAATGCTAGTAAAATTTGCTACTTTTTTTTGTAAAGTTCTATTGCAAAATATTTTGTTTCTTTTTTGTAATGATATTTATAAAATATTTATACCTTGATTGTAAAAAAATATACATTTCTTTTTAGTATTTCGTACTGAGTAAGTTTAATTCAAGGTAAATTTTTCAAATTTTTTATGCGTAAATAATAAAAGTTCGAATAATCCCAGAACATACAAAGTAATTTTTCGATTTCAACTACAGTTCACATATAATTTCAAGAAAGTTTCGATATTTCTTTGCTAATTGTTATAAGGCAAAATATATTGTAAAATAGGTTTTACACTCTTACATTAATATTAAAATGCTAGCAAATAAATACCCGTTCTTTGCACGGACTAAAATAATATCAAATCGATCCAAGTATATGTGTCATTTAATTTGCTATAGGATAAAAAGCTTTGCCTTTGTTCCCGTTCATTATAAAGAATAAAATCCCGTTACTTATATTGCTTTAAAATTCCAAAATAAAAATACATCACTATAAAATGCATATAAACTCACAAACTCATATCACAAAAATCTTCCTCAATATGAACTTACTGTCATCGCAATTTTCCTGATAAATTCAAAATTAACCATAATTGTATAACAATATTATTTCACGTCAAAACCTCCATTCTGGGTTTTTTTGAAAAAAAAAACATTTAGCTCATTGGCACGTTTAATTATTTTTCAAATAATTAATTTAGTTTCTGAAGGTATTGGCAAGAAATAAAAGCAATTTCAATTTTAAATAATTTTTGTGTTCATTTTAATTTCTTCTGTCGAATGGCAACACGAAAGGGAAAAAATGATCGGATTGGAACGAAAGTGCTGTATTTTTTTCAGAAAATTCGAATTTTCTCTAAAAATGGAAAAAGTATGAAAAAACTAAGCCTCAGGTGCACACGTTGGTATTAAAAGGGAATCTATCTTAAAAATTTCGAATTTCTGAGGGCACTATAAGTAGGTCTTTTACGATCCACAGACAAACAGACAGACTCTTTCTTTCATTATTATAGATTCTAAAAGTACTATGTCCTATACCATTGTGTAAAATAAAATTGAAAATTTTAGATTTATTAATTTTAGCGAAAAATTAAAACATTATGTTAAATGTTTAAGAAACTTGACAAGTCATACTCAAAAGCTTGTATATTAATATTAGAGAAAGTATGAATACATTTTTTTGCATGAAATATGTGCAAAATAAAATGTTACAATAATACCTTATCCGTAAAATATTACGCCACATTAACTTTGCATAACAGTAATAAAAATCTCATTTTAACTACCCAATTATCACATCTTTAATAGTATGGGTATCTCGTTAAAAATGAACGTAGCTTCCTAATAATGTCTGAAAAGATTTTTTTTTACTCAGTATCGTAAAAGATGCAAAGCAATTTGTCGCTTCTAAATTTAGAAATACGGATTGGTTGGTTGGTAGACATATATATTCAGGTTTGTGTGCTTGGTCAGCGACCCGCTTATAAACCTTCGTCAAGTAAGACAGACACAACAGACAACACACACACATAAGTGGATCCATCTAATTTTTAGAGACAGAGGCCAACTAGAGGATCCCCAGAATTGGTTTGTCACCCCCAGAGGTATTGATTTGGTATGGGAACTTAGAGGACTTTCGGACCCAACAGATTTAACGAGCACGTACTCCGCATATACTCGGAAGGTCTTCAGTGGTACCGGGACTCGATCGCAGGACCTTCCGATCCCGAGACGCTGACCACTAGGCTCACTACGGCCCCAGAAATACGGAAAAAGTCGATGCTTTCGTCGGACCATTGCCAGCTTTAGAATACGTTAATTTTTTCTTTGAAACCAGACTTTAAATACTTTTTTAATGGTTCGAAAATACTTCAAATGTTGGAAATCTCCAATTACATTTTTATTAACTTCTTTTAACAATAAATACATAGTACTTTTTTGAGATGTGAAAATGTGCATTTATTTTTTTCTAAACAATAGATGCATTTCAATAATATATGCATTTAAATGATGCAAACATATCTAACTTAATTGTTTCGTATTATTAGTGTAAAAATGTACTGAATCTTATTCATAGATATCATAGTTAAAGTATTAGATTGGCAGATCACGTGACCTCCAATGCTAACGACGGGACTCGCATGGAGGCCAAAATAAGAGGGCCAGTGTTGCTGCCACTTTAAGGAGAAAAGTACTACAAAAAATACCATTTAATTCTAAAATTACAAAAAAAATTACTAGAAAAGGATTTAAAGTCACTAAAAAGATTCCAAAATGCAGCTGTATTTTTACGATATTTTTTGTAATTTTAGAATTAGATGGTATTTTTCGTAGTATTTTTCTCCTTAAAGTGGCAGCAGCACTGGCCATTTTGCCCTCTTATTTGGCCTCCATGCGCGTCCCGTCGTTAGCATTGGAAGTCACGTGATCTGCCAATCTAGTACTTTAACTATGATATCTATGATCGTATTATACAGTGAAACAAAAAAAAACATACAATGAACAAATAAATCGCATCAAAGAGCACATTTTTCCGAATTTTTTTGGAACTTTCTTATAAGTCGAAACAAACTGTGTTACTGTTTTTAACAGAAAGTATAACGAAGTATTAAAAAGTCTTATGATTTTTTTTCCAAATCTAATATTAAAAGCTACGTAGTTCGAAAAGTTAATGAAAAACCTCGTTATAAATGAGCTACCTAATAATGGCCGAAGATATTTTTTATTCAGCATCGTAAAAGATGCAAAGCAATTTGTCAATTCTAAATTTAGAAACAGAAAAAACGTCGATGCTCTTTTTAGAATCTTTTAGGCCAGCTTAAATATATTATTTTTTCCTTAAAACCAGACTTTAAATATATGTTTAGTGTTTATAAAAAATGTGTTTGCTTTTTTAAATATCCAGCTATATGTTTAATGACTAGATTTATTTTAACAATAAATACATAGATCTGTTTTGAGATAATAGTGTAAAAAATTGAAATCTAATTTTCTAAACAATAGATGCATTTAAATATTGCAAACGTATAACTTATTGTTTCGTATTATTAGTGAAAACATGTACTGAATCTTATTATACACAGTGAAACAAACATAACATACAATGAAACATTGAACAAATAAAAAGTATTAACATTCAAACATTTCCGAATTTCTATACTTTTGGAACTTTCTTAAAAGTCGAAGCAAAATGTGGTACTGTTTTCAGCAGAAACTAGTCTTATGATACTTAATTTTTTCCGTTGATAGTTTTTAGTTTACACTTTAAAAAAACAAAGTAGCTAAAAAAAGTAATGAAAATTCAATTAAATCACCCCATTGAATTTTATAAACTATTTCACACAAATACATTGGGTGTAATTTTATTGCAAACTGCTATTGGTGAATTAAAAAAATTGGTTTGATAATAAATTTAAAAAATATTATTTAGTAAGACCAAAAATTAAAAAGGGTAATGTTAAATTTCCACTCCTTTCCGTGCCGAAAATGCACTTCCCCTATAGGAGTGGATTTCACTCTTTTTGCGGAGTGGTAAAAGAAATAAAAACATCTACGTCTACACTCTTAACGAGCGTTTAACTCAGTCTGAGTTAATTCCATCTTTCGGTGCCGAAATCGATGGATTTCATCTTTGTTAAGAGTGTATATTCACGAATATTTTCCTCCACTATTCTTATAGAAGTCCAAATATATCATATTCACAAATACATAAATATTTCTATCTGAGGTCAAATATCGTAAAACCCACCACGTGTTTAACACGGGGAACGTTTCTATTTATTATAAAATCTACGGCAGAAATATCAATACAATTCTTTTGTTTTAAAAGTTTGAACTTCTTTCAAGAAAAGCAGATTCGTTTTCTCGCTACTTTTATCGCTGTCGTCATGTGGTTTAAAAGTCTTGGAATGTAAAACGCTTTTCGACAGAGGGAATAGAAACCAGACACATCTATCTGTTTTATATGCAAATCACGGGATCCCTTATCTAGATGTTTCTTAAGGTTCGGAATGTGATACTTTAAGTGAAGTTTTCAACAGCTTTTTTCCATTTATTTAAAGTGTTTTTATTCTTTTACTTTAAATTACCAAATGTGGAATCTAAGGTAATGAAAGTATTGCGATGGGGTCGAAAATCCGAAATGGAGAGTTTTTGTTTTCTACACGTTTTAGAGGGTGCTGATTCTAAAAAAGTGGTTTTTGAACATTGGTCCGTCTGTCCATCTGTCTGTCTTAAACTATTCGCTTACGTTTTAAACTATTCGAACTAAGAGTTTCAAATTCGGTACACGAGTTCCTAAAACTTGTCGACTTGAACTTTGGTATGTCACATTTTCTTAAAAATGAGCAATCCACCCAATATATACCGGGTGGTTATAAAATAATTTTAATTGCCAATTACGCCTCGTAATTTAGAACCCTGGTCAAGAGACGAGGGTGTTTTTTTTTAAGATTCCATTCTTTTCCCCCCTTCTTGATTAGTAACTGCCTCGAAGTTTGTTGCATTCGGAATATTCATTCAAGCTACAGACCTCTCCGAATAGGGAGCGTTATTTTATAACCACCCTGTATTTTGTAGATCTTTGACACAAACCATGGTAAATACCCCAGTTTTAGATCAAAGTCAGTGCTGCTTTAATTAACCAAATAACCAAACGAATAAACCATTTCCGAAAAGCCAAGTTCTTGATTGAGAGTAATTACCGAGCCGTCTCTTTCAGCTTCGATTATCCGCAGAGGCCCAAATCAATAGCGTTCCGTCACTGTGAGTTATGTCAACATTTCTATGCTGGAGGCACATACGAAAATACCACATTGGGTAGAATAATCGGACCAAATGAGAATCTATTTTGGTGAGACGTAAGCATTGTTTAGTGAGGTCTTAATTAGAAACTACGCCACAAAAACAGTATATTCAAAATTAGAAATGTTATTATTGTAATTAGTTATTATATATTAATTAATACATTATTTAAATTAGAATGTTATTATTATTATTATTATTATTATTATTATTATTATTATTATTATTATTATTATTATTATTATTATTATTATTATTATTATTATTATTATTATTATTATTATTATTATTATTATTATTATTATTTATTATTATTTTGTGTCAAGTAAGTTTTTTTGAGTTGAGTAAAATAAGCGGAATATGTTTTAGTTTTGAATTGTTGTATAAATACAAAAATTATCGACTAACAACAGGCCACAAGCCCAGCAAAGTTGGTCCAAAACTTTACTAATTGTTAACCAGTCAACATTAACTCGATAATTCTTTCTACTCTCTTCGAAAATACAACATAATCTGGAAAAGCATTCCACTCATTGATAACTCTATTGCAAAAATAATGTTTTCTTACCTACTTTTCGAAGAAAGATGTTTTTAATTTCTGACTCTGACTATGTCCTCTGGTTCAACCATTTCAATTTTCATTGAAATTCTAAATTGTTTAAGGTCTTTGTATTTTGTTGTTTATTATGCTGAATAAAAAAGGTTAAAGGAATTGAAACTAATGATAAGAATAGAGAGGGGTTTTTTTTCAACCTCCGATGGGCTGTAACAAAAAGACGGGTCAAAATACGTGTTTATGGAAATGTTTATGGAAATTACTTTGGCTTTTTTAAATATCCAGCTACATGTTTAATGACTAGATTTATTTTAACCATAAATATATAGATCTGTTTTGAGATAATAGTGTTAAAAATTGAAATTTACTTTTCTAAACAATCGATGCATTTAAATATTGCAAACGTATAACTTATTGTTTCGTATTAATAGTGAAAACATGTACTGAATCTTATTATACACAGTGAAACAAACATAACATACAATAAAACATTGAACAAATAAAAAGCATTAACATTCAAACATTTCCGAATTACTAAACTTTTGGAACTTTCTAAAAAGTCGAAACAAAATGTGGTACTGTTTTCAACAGAAACTAGTCTTATGATACTTAATTTTTTCCGTTGATAGTTTTTAGTTTACACTTTAAAAAAACAAAGTAATTAAAAAAGTTAATGAAAAATTAATTAAATCACCCCATTGAATTCTACAAACTATTTCACACAAATGCATTGGGTGTAATTTTATTGCAAACTGCTATTGGTGAATTAAAAAAATTGGTTTTATAATCAATTTAAAAAAATATTATTTAGTAAGACCAAAAATAAAAAAATTTTAAAACTGTGCTCACGCAATATTTTCCCCACTACTTCTTTATTGAAACTACCAAATAAATCCATATTCCCCACAAAATTCATACAAATATTTTCTATCTGAGGTCAAATATTCGATAAAAACATCCACGTGTTTAACACGGGTAACGTTTCTATTTTATATAAATTCTACGGGCATGAAATATCATACAATGTCTTTGTTGTTTTAAAAGTTTGAATTTCAAGAAAAGCAGATTCGTTTTCCGCTACTTTTATCGCTGTCGTCATGTGGTTAAAAGTCTTGAATGTAAAACGCTTTTCGACTGGGGGAATAGAAACCAGACACATCTATCTGTTTTATATGCAAATCACGGGATTTCTTATCTAGATGTTTCTTAAGGTTCGGAATGTGATACTTTAAGTTAGGTTTGCAACAGCTTTTTTCTATTTATTTAAAGTGTTTTTATTCTTTTACTTTCAATTACCTAATGTGGAATCTAATGTAATGAAAGTATTGCATTTGGGTTGAAATCCGAGAAGGGAAATTTTGTGTTTCCTGCACGTTTTCGATAGTGCTGATTCTAAAAAAGTTGTTTTTGAACATTGATCCATCTGTCTGTCTTAAATCTGTACATCTGTCTGTCTTAAAATACTAAACTGCTCGAACTAAAAAGCTAATAACTTGAAATTCGGTACCCGAGTTCCTAAAACTTGTCGACTTGAATTTTGGTATAAGTCACATTTTCTTAAAAATGAGCAATCGACCCAATTTATATAAATTGTATATCTTTGATCCAAACCATGGTAAATAGCCCAGTTTTAGATCAAAGTCAGTTCTGCTTCAATCAACCGAATTGCCAAACGAACAAACCATTTCCTCAAAGTCAAGCTCTTGATTGAGAGTAATTACCGAGCCGTCTCTTTCAGCTTCGATTATCCGCAGAGGCCCAAATCAATAGCGTTCCGTCACTGTGAGTTATGTCAACATTTCTATGCTGGAGGCACATACGAAAATACCACATTGGGTAGAATAATCGGACCAAATGAGAATCTAGTTTGGTTTAGTTTGAATTATCGTCGCACTGGAGCTACACGAGGGCTATTGGCGACGGGCGTCGTATTTTAGAACCACAGTCAAGTGACGAGCCGACACCTGATTAGGCACCCAACTCAACCGTTAAGGGCGACATCGTACGCAGTGTTGAGACTTTGGAGGATATTTAACGTGCACTCCCTCCACAAGGGGTATTATTCGTCGGACATTTTTGGCTGCACGGGTCGTTTATAGGTCGGCAGTTATTTTGGCGATGCCCGGACCCGAACCCGAGACCTTTCGCATGCTAGGCGGATGCCTATGCCTAACCGACTGGGCTCCCCAGCCCCTAAATGAGAATCTAGTTTGGAGAGACGAACGTAAGCATTGTTTAGCGAGGTCATAATTCGAAACTACGACACAAAAAAGCGATACAGACTCAAAAATAGGAATGATATGACTATTATTATTTTTTTTTTAGTTAAGCAAGTTGTTTTGAGTTGAGTGAAATAAGCGGAATGTGCTTTAGTTTTTTTAATTGTTATATAAATACAAAAATTATCGCCTAACAACAGGCCACAAGCCCAGGAAAGTTGGTCCAAAACTTTACTAATTGTTTACCAGTCACCAACAACTATCGAAATTCTTCTTGAAATTTTCTACTCTCTTCGAAAATACAACATAATCTGGTAAAGCATTCCTCTCATTGATAACTCTATTGCACAAATAATGTTTTCTTACCTACTTTTCGAAGAAAGATGTTTTTAATTTCTGACTCTGACTACGTCCTCTGGTTCAACTATTTCAATTTTCATTGAAATTCTTAATTGTTTAAGGTCTTTGTAATTTTTTTATTATTTATTATGCTGAATAAGAAAGGTTAAAGGAATTGAAACTAATGATAAGTATATACTTTATGTAAGACATAAAAGCTTGTTTTATTGCAGCGATAAAAATAAAGCCAAATAGTTGTCTCCAAGTATATGGAATCGTTTGCGTTTTCTTACTATTTAGCAGTCCACCCAGAATAAATTACAGATCGTTTTGTGGAAAACATTACTATTCAACTGGCGTTTGTCCTATGAACCAGGATTAAGGTTTCTGAATTGGTAGAATCGTTTTCAGATATGCATCACGTAGGATAATTTAGGTCATTTAGGAGATAAGAGTGGTGCTACAGTGTTGGGAGCAATTTGTTTTGGATATTTTTACAAAATGTTAAAGAGTTGAAATTGAGTACGGCCATGTTTTCATGTTTTTATTGGCAAAAAAATACTGCATGAAAATAAATTATTTCTCAAACCTCGATTGTTTAGTTAAATGTAACGTGGAAACAGAGAAAAAATTAGAGCACCTATCTAAAGAAGCGCATGACTATAAGCTTGGAGAGGCTATGTCCCCAGTACCAGCCAATTGGTTAATCCTTTCAGTAACAGTGATGCCATTTAGCATCATCATGTTTCTGATCATAATTTTAAAAAAAAATAATAGGGCTGACATCTATTGGGATTAATAAAAAAATATTTTCTAGTAGAAAAAAGTTTAAAGAATCGAAATAGTGCTTTTTGATATCATAAATGGCTATAGACGATCAGAAATTTTTTTCTAAAATGCTGATGCCAAATTGTCATTGGGACTGAAAGGGTTAATAGCTCAAAAAATAATCTCATAAAAAATTCTTCAAGTAGTTTTTCACTATACAAAGTCAGCAGAACTCTACTTAATACGGCATCAAAAAAAAGTGATAGTTAATTGTTTAGACAAAACTAAAATGAGATAATAATGTTGCTTGCAAAAAAATATTTTTTAAAAGGCAAGAAACTTTGACTGCTATTCTACAATATGCAAAGGGTATGCTAGCTGAGTTAAAGCTCTGTCAGACAAAGAGTAAGTAGGTAGGAGGTTGGTACATGTATTTTTCAGTTTGTCCAAAGGGTAGTAAAGGCATCAGAAATTGGATAGTCCTAACCATAAATACAAATATTAAGCGCAAAAACAACAACAAAACTAAGGCTATAATCGAATTTTTAACACCACTACAAAAAGACTCACTTTAAAATCACTAGCCATTCATCATGTTTCCAAGAATTTGTCTTACCCTCTATTCAGAAGAAGCGGATTTTAGGCTGCAGTTCGTTTATGTTTGCTACTTATAGCCGGATTATGTCTGGTATCAGCACACTTTATGCGCTGCAATAAACCTGTTACCTTATTACTTACCAATAAACCTGTTACCTTACCCAACAAACCAAATATTCAAGTTCAGTTGGGGCCGTAGTGAGCCTAGTGGTCAGCGTCTCGGTCTCGGGATCGGAAGGTCTGCGATCGAGTCCGGTACCACTGAAGACTACCGAGTATATGCGAGTACGTGCTCGTTAAATCTGTTGGGTCGAAAGTTGGTGGTTGTAACTATATATTCAGTTTGTGTGCTGGTCAGCGACCCGCTAAAACCTTCGTCAAGTAGCAGACACAACAGACAACACACCAATAGTGGATCCATCTAATTTTTAGAGACAGAGGCCAACTAGAGGATCCCAGAATGGCTTGTCACCCCAGAGGTATTGATTTGGTATGGGAACTTAGAGGACTTTCGGACCAACAGATTAACGAGCACGTACTCCGCATATACTCGTAGTCTTCAGTGGTCCGGACTCGATCGCAGGACCTTCGATCCGAGACCGAGACGCTGACCACTAGGTCACTACGGCCCTATCCGAAGTCCTCTAATTCCCATACCAAATCAATACCTCTGGGGGTGACAAGCCAATTCTGGGGATCCTCTAGTTGGCCTCTGTCTCTAAAAATTAGATGGATCCACTTATGTGTGTGTGTTGTCTGTTGTGTCTGTCTTACTTGACGAAGGTTTATAAGCGGGTCGCTGACCAAGCGCACAAACCTGAATATATATGTCTACCAACCAACCAACCAATCAGTTAACGTGTTAGAAGTAGGCAACTGGAACAGAGAAAGTCACGGGTTCAAATCTCGGCATGGACATGGATATTTGTGTTGTGTTGTGTGTTTGTCTGTATTTGACATGAGTACACTGCGACATACGTGCTCGTTAAATCTGTGGCGTCGGTAGTCCCGAACAAGCACACGATGGCGCCACTGGTAGGCTTTGGGTTCCCGCTCAGTTGTCGACATCGTCTCTTAACCAGGGTTCTAAATTACGAAGCGTAATTGGTTGTGCTACAGCTCCATGGAGGTTAAAAAGAAACAACCGGAAACGTACAACCTAACCTTACGTGTTAGAAATGGGCCACTGTAACTGCCACGCCTGCTGTGAAGTCCCCGCTACGTCAAACGTTGTCTTATACCCCACAAAAAACCACCCGGCATCTAATTCGTCTAAACTAGAACAGCCACGCCCATAGTGACGTCGCAGCTACGTCAAACATTGCCTTCTTCCCTACGAAAATACCGCCCCATTTGAATTGTCCATTAACCAACTATTGAATGCAAGTTTTCTTTCCTATTTTTAAAGTTATATTATTACGTATACATAAGCTGTAAGAAGAAAAAGAAGTTAGCTTGATTTATACATAAGCTTTTTTTCTTATAATCTTTTAGAATATTATCGTAAAATATTCTGGATTTATGCTTAATCAGTATAATGCATGTTATGGTATAAAAAAAAACTACCGATGTATGAAAAAACTTCTAAGAAAATATCCTAATACTATAGTTAACTTGCATGAAAGTATATGATCACGCTTTTTTTATGTAAGACATAAAAATGCGAAATGTATTACACCGATAAAAATAAACCACTGGGATTTAAGAGTAGAGTATTACTGTAGAGGAACTTTGAAAATGCCCCATATATTACATGTTATAGATCCTAGAGGTCAAAAACTTATTCATAAATTTAAGTTTACGTATCTGTTTTATCATTGATATTTTGTGTGGTGAGTGTATTTTTCTTAAAACTGTGTCTTGAAATTTTTATAAGCATTTCTGTTTGTTATGAATTATTTAAAGGATATATTATTACGGCTACAAAAGCTGCTTAACTGAATTTACTTTTATCCCTTAACCGTTTGTTTTAAAATCATTTAAACAGTAAAGATAAAATAACATATAAAATATTATTTTGAATTTTATTTTTTATATTTCAAATAAATTTGTTTAAAAGATATCGTTTAATTTTAGACTTCAAGGAAAATTATATTGTTACCTAGATAAATCACCTTTTAATTATTTTAGCTATTTTTTCTCGACAGCTAACTATTTAAAGCAAATAGACTATGTTCGAGGTATTTTATAAGAGGAGAAATAGATATATTAGTTGACGGAGAAAATAAACTAAATAGACTTTATAGGAGAACTTTAGAACTTAAAACGAACGAAACATTTAACGAAATATATGTCTGCCTTTATTAACACCACATTTATTACTAAATTCTGCCTATCTCCACGTATTAAATAATTGAAACTTATCACTTTATTTGAATAATTTATCTTAACGCCATTCATATTCCACTTAATGGAATTCACCCACTTTACATAACAATCTGGAAAGTGATTTAATGTGCCGATGTAAAGTGACTATCATATTAAATTCAATTAGGTGGTGCACTTCTAGTGCAATGTCGGGCGGAAACGTTAAAGTGCTGGAGCATATTAAACATGGGGACACTCAAAAGATAATTCAATTTGAGAGATTCATCCTAAAGTGCCGGGCAACGAGGTGAAAGTTATGGCTCAATTAGCCCTCTGAGTGATGCAGACGTATAAACCCATCACCTGACTGTCAGGTTTTCCAGCAACACATACACTCTTAAAACAAAAGAGTGGAATTCACTCCTATAGGAGAAGTGCATTTTCGACACCGGAAAAGAGTGGAAATTAACTCAGACTAAGTTAAAACCGTTTGTTTTAAGAGTGTAGGACGCAGATTGTTTTCTTTTATTTCTTTTACCCACTCCGAAAAAGAGTGAAATTCACTCCTATAGGAGAAGTGCATTTTCGGCACGGAAAGGAGTGGAAATTAACTCAGACTGAGTTAAAATCGCTCGCTTGTTTTAAGAGTGTATGTATATATTTAATTTATAAATTTTACTAAATTTTAAAACTTAAAGTATAAAGGAGTCACTTGTTATCTACTTCTATGGAAATAAACTTTTATAAAATTTTTAAGAATTTTTAATTTTTAGTTAAAATGTTTAATTTTAAACTTATGCAGTTGTTGATGTTGTCGTGGACCAGTGCAATAATGGAAAAAAATAATTAGAGAGAGGTGGGATGACGCAGTTAAATAATTCCAAAAGCGTGGAGCACTGCATAGGCCACATCCACAGCTTTGTCCGTATGTAGGGTACCCCGGGAACAGTTTAAGTCAATCTTGAAGAGTGCTGCAGTCAGGGCCGGATTTCTAAATAGGCTAAGTAGGCTGTAGCCTAGAGCGGCGAATTTTTTGGGGCGGCAAATTTTACGACCAATTCAAGCGGCAGTTGGCATAAAAAATTATTATAAAGACACGAATATATTTAAGAAAGAAAACAAATAATTTACAATAATGCGTACACCGTAAACGTACATATAGTACACATATTTCGTAGCAAACATGGTCGCTGCGAGGGCAAGTGCACCCCTTCCTCCCGGATTTCGAAGTTGAAAGACAAAGAGTAGAACTGTTTAAAGAAATTCGCCTATTTCGTTTTCAATTTAGTGTGTAAAGGTACTTAGGTGATTATAATATGTGTATTTTAAACAACACATACCACGCTATTTTACAGCTAACCAGGTACCTTTCCCCGAATTGGGAGAAAATTGTGACTGGGGCGGCAAATCTTTAAATCCGGCCCTGGCTGCAGTGATGGAAGGGCAGTTGAAGAGTTGCTCGGGATTTAGTGACTCACGCAGTGAAAACAAGTTAAGACTTCAGTCCATTTGCTTATCCCTCAGAGGGATAATCATCTGGTGCAGTAATAAGAATTTAATTTTTTAATTAAATTTAAAATTGTGATATCATGCATTGAAAACAAGATTACACTTCAACCAAGTTGCATATCCCTCAGAAGATTGAAGCTAAACCGAATGTGATGGACAGAGGCCTGACTGCCGCTTCAAAAAATAAAAGTTTGGTCCTTAGTACCTTTCCGACAAACTCTTCGCAAGGTGTGATCCTTCAAGACGCGTTTATTCGCGCCAAAACATGGAGGGCGGAACCTTCTTGAGGTAATTAAAAGGTTTAGGTTTAGTTTGAATTATCGTCGCACTAGAGCTACACTAGGGCTATTGGCGACGGGCGTCGTATTTTAGAACCACAGTCAAGTGACGAGCCGACACCTGAATAGGCACCCAACGCAACTGTTAAGGACGACATCGTACGCAGCGTCAGGACTTTGGAGGGCATTTAACGTGCACTCCCTCTACACGGGGTATTATTCGTCGGACATTTTCGGCTGCACGGGCCGTTTATATGTCGGCAGTTATTTTGGTGATGCCCGGACCCGAACCTGGGACCTTTCGCATGCTAGGCGAATGCCTAACCGACTGGGCTCCCCAGCCAAGCAATACAGGTAGTTAATGCATGTTACCGACAATGGAGAGGCGGGCTGATATATGCGCGCGCTTAAATCTTGCCGGATTTTTAAACGGATTTAAATGCGCGCTAATGGCAAAAATCAGAAATGACACTGGTAAAAGTTCAATTAGCGTTGGATTTTTATAAGGCCGTGTGGCTTAAGTGAGAGCGCTTTGCACTGCCCTGGCGCAGGTTCGGGGTTCGAATCACGTATTGGGCAAGGTAAGCCTTGGATGGGCTAGGGAGCCAAGTCGGTTATGCGCTTGTTCTTGCATGCGAAAGGTCCCAGGCTCGGGCCCGGGCATTGTCAAACTAACTACTGGCCTATAAACTGTCTGTGATGAAAAAGTGAATATAATAGTTTTACTTTAAATGAATCTCCTGAAAATTAAGGTTGCAATAGTAAATTGTTCCAGAAAATGAGTGATAATGTATGAGGGTGTAGTTTCAAAACTCACATTCTCCAAAGTATAACTAAGTTGTAATATATGTATTGTAGTCGTTTCCGGCTGCCTATTTCTAGCCTCCTTTAGGAAATCAAACACAGCCAATAACTCCCTGTAATTTAGAACCCTGGTCAAGTGACGAGGTGGACACCTGAGCGGGCACCCAACGGAACATAATTAAGTTATAGAGCCCGTTTTTTGCGAAATTGAATTTAAGTTCGTCAAAAGTTGCCAATGAAAAACCCGCACCCTATATCTTAATTATATTTCAGTTTAGTTTAGTTTGAATTATCGTCGCACTAGAGCTACTCGACGGCTACTGGCGACGGGCGTCGTATTTTAGAACCACAGTCAGGTGACGAGCAGACACCTGAGTAGGCACCCAACGCAACCGTTAAGGGCGACATCGTACGCAGCGTTAGGACTTTGAAGGATATTTAACGTGCACTTCCTTCTACACGGGGTATTATTCGTCGGACATTTTTGGCTGCACGGGCCGTTTATAGGTCGGCAGTTATTTAGGCGATGCCCGGACCCGAACCTAGGACCTTTCGCATGCTAGGCGAATGCCTAACCGACTGGGCTCCCCAGCCCCTAGTTATATTTCAGAGAATGCGAGTTCCAAGGAATGCGAACATTCTTTATATAATTCGTGCAAGTTAATTATTAATACCATGCTCTGATTTTTCAGTATTGATGCAATTAAATAAAACTAAAACTGTTATGTAATATGAATAAACATAAATTATCCAATTATTTTACTTTAAGCCACAACTCCATCGAATCACAATGAAAATAACATGATCACCCTGGATGTTGAAGGGATATTTTTGAACATATTACATGCACAACATTTATTGGAAGTTGAAATCGATGTAAAATACGTGTACACTACTCATACTTAAATTTGTGAAATAACAAACTATGCCAAACCCACCATGCAAAACAACTTTAATGATATTCTACTCACTTTGCATTCAAAACTGAAATAAATAAAGTGTTATAGAGCAGCTAAATTCATGTTTGACGTCTTTTGTATAAGTCTTGGCGACGGTAACCAACAACAAACACTCAAATTGTCTGGACTCGGGCCATGTATTTTTTCATAACAAAATCTGTAATGCTAATCATCGGAAAAAATGAAAATGATGAATAATTGTAATCTAGTTTGTATACCCGCCAAAAAATAGCGAGAATGTAATCCATATTTTTATGGGGATACGGTACCCAAAAATTGGTTAAAATATCGATTTTTCAGTTTTTACTTCTTATTATTCACAATATCTTTCTGAACATTTACTGAAAGTTTCATAATGATATCTTTTGTAAAAAAAAAGTTATTACATATTTTTTGGAGTCATTCTTATAAGTGTGAATATGTATTTCGTCTGTTTTCAACTTGTTTTCTCTGTTTCGTGATTTTCAATTCTTATGTTTAATAAATACCTGAGGCCTTTTTGCTAATTAAGTTAGAATTTTGAAATTTTTAACCTGTGTTCTTATTTAAATAGTGCACAAAATTGTGCATGGAATAAGGTCTACTATGTATTGTTGTTGTTTTTTTAAAAATGTTGAATTCAATCATTTGAAATTTTTTTGTGATTTTCAGTATAAATGCATGTTACTTTTTAACTGTAGCTCACATTTTAAAATCCATGCACAGTTCTTGAAAAAGCCGTTCTAAAAACAAACTAAAAAAGTTTGGTGGAGTTATTTTTACAATTGAAAGAGGAGTAGCGTTTTTAAAAAGTTTAAAATGTTGACTTTTAAAAAAAAATGAAAAGCTACTTGAAAATATTTGTTTTTATTGCTAGAAAATGTTTATTTAGAGTGAACATTCTATAAAACCACTATAATTTACAAGTTTATGTTATTATTTCGAGAAATAATAATTTAAGTACCGTATCCCCTTAATAAAAATT
The DNA here is from genome assembly GCA_019343175.1 of Oedothorax gibbosus. NCBI lineage: Eukaryota > Metazoa > Arthropoda > Arachnida > Araneae > Linyphiidae > Oedothorax > Oedothorax gibbosus. Next base: position 49,001,977 of record CM033270.1, on the reverse strand, counting down.
TTCGGTGAGCGTAATACTACGTGACTTTAAATTATCACTCAATAAATCAATACATTTAAAGGCAACTATATGCCCCATAAGGTAAATTCTATAATTTTAAAACCTAAAAAATTTCCATGTCACCAATCTTTTGCGCATGCACAATTTTCTCAAAAAAAAAAAAATTCCATGACGTCCGACAAGTACTGGGAACTCATGTTCAAAACTTGTATTCCACAGCTTTAGTTTCCACACTACGTTTACAACGTAAAAAGTGGAAGGTATTATAATAGTTCAGTCCGTCTGTCTGTCTGTCACCCACTTTCATAGCCCAAACTTCAAATGCTACGGACAAGTGTGATACGTCCAAAAGCTTAGCGCATCGAAATTAGAATACATTGAAAATTTCAGAAAAGAAATATTCAATTTTCAAAATAAAATAAATGGAACTAGCCAAATTTAGCATGTAAATGTTTAATATAGAATATTAATACTTTGTTTTTCGCCTTTTTACCTGTTAAACACAACTATTGTGTGTAAGCGGGTTAAGTGACAGATTCTGTTACAAACCTACTTGTTTTAGTTCGATCTGTAAAGTGATTTCAGACAGACAGTTCAAAAACCCTTTTTTTTAGAATCAGCACCATCCCAAACGTATAACTAACACAAAATCTCCAATTCGGATTTTCAACCCCATCCAATTCTTTCATCACCTTATATTTCAAATGAAGTAATTGAAAGTAATTGCAAAAGTTTATGCCGTGGAATGAAAGTATTTTGTTTTTCATTTTCTTCCTTTTTGACTATTGTTTTGTTAAAAGTTTTGGAAGTAAATTTCAATTATGAGCAGTATTGTGTGAAAAATGTGTCAACTATACAAGACAGGTTATTATGAATTGTTAAATGTTTTACGCCATGCTACTTCTTTTAGATGTCTGAAAACTTACATAGTGAGACATTTTTTGAAAAGCTATTCTAGAGTAAAAAGTGGATACTTTTATTTGTATATTTTTTGGGATTGCTGTGATTTATTAACTTATCAACAGCGGGAGCTTTGTAAATACTCTTAACGCCTTCATTTATAAATGAAAAGGTTAAAGTTTTATGTTTGATTTTCGTGTAACCTAAGTTGCTCCACATAAATTGTTTAGGGTTATTGTTTTCATTTGTCTTGTATTTTATTTAATTACATGAACTTAAGCAAAAAGCTCATTCGCATGACAAGTTTTCTTTCTCAATCATCGATAATTAGTTCAATTACTTCTATTTACTCTGCTATACTTCAAATATTGACATTACATTTCATTATTCTGTCTTTGTCTATTATTTTCTCGAAAATCAAGAACCAAACTAAGTGAAGAATTTGTATTGTCATCATCCACTGCCATTACTCAAAGATAATAGTCAAATTAAAAAATCTTTAGAATGTGTGTTTAGCTCATCATGCTTGTTAACGATGTATGGAATTTGCATTTAATCATTTTCTCTCTTAATTGTCAATTAAGGGGGCAATCGAAAGAGTTTGGAAGAGATTTCGACTGACTTTTATTAATTTAAATTAGCTTTCTGTTCAGTTAGTAAACTGATAAAAAAAACCAGCGTCTTAAGTGGAGACATATCACACTACAAATTTCAGATCCTGGGTTCGAATCTCGAATCGGGCAAGGTAATTCAACCTTTTCTTAAATGGGTCGATAAAATGAGGGCCAATAACGCTTGGAAACTAAACACTGCTAGCTCTGCGTGGGGTTGACTTACCTTACTATGACGTACTTTGGACTTGAGAGCCCTGGGTGTCAAAAGGTCCAGAATAGGCACAGCAGGCCTTGGCCACTATGGGTTGTAGCGAAATTTAGTTTTAATTTAGTAAACTGATAAAACTAAACATAATTTTAAACTAAAGAACTTTAAACATATTTTCAAACTTAGCACATTTTGTTAACATTCTTAATCAGTAAACGTTTCTAATGTTTCCTAAAGTTAGACAGAATAAGTCACGATATCATAAGGCTATGTCCTCACTACGACATCAAACGCCACAAAGGCCACAAAAGCAACAAAATTTGGCAACCGCCAAGGGCGCCAAGCGATGCAATAGCATGGGGGCTGACTCTGCCAAGTCGCCAAATTTTGTTGCTTTCGTTGCCTTTGTGGCTTTTGTGGCGTAGTCAGGACATAGCCTAAAAATTCTTTTTCGAAACTAAGATTGAATGGCATGCATGCTTAAAGGTGGTTTGTAGACACGCACTTTGTTAGAACACCGTTTTTCCGTTCTTGCTGTCAAGTAACCCATGTTACATTTAACCGCTAAAATTATTATTTTAAAAACAAGACATATTTCATGTAGATTCATCACTCGGTGAATGGGTTTTTGACAAGCTGTCAAGGTATTAAAAATTTGTTTTTTCAGGAGTAAACTGTGTGCACTTTATCCTTAAAGGGTAAATAAAGATTGGGGTATATATCTAATTTACCGTAAAATGCATTTATGTCATGGTTAAGCTTATTTGAGGAAACTATTATTTTTTAGCCTACTTTTCTTTTTTTAATTCGAAAGAATTAAAAAAATGAAAAAGTAGGTATTGACATGCGGTCGATGTCCGTCTGTCCGTCTGTCCGTCCGTACCCCCCTTCCAAAATCGGTTCTAATCATCGGATCTTAAAAGTTCTTTTTTTGTTAGAAAGCTATAACCTCAGATACCCAACTTTCATACTTTTTGTCCGTCTGTCTGTACGTCCGGACGGACATAAATCTAATACTGTCGGCGAATTTCCCATTGAATAGCATTGAAATTCAATTTTGACTTTAAATCATGTATGTATGTAATGCGTTATGTTGAAACTGTCTTTCTGTCTCTGTCTGTTCTTATGTCTGTCTGTTCGGATGTATGGGCCGGTCTGTCTGTCCGCCTGTCTGTCCGTTTGTCTGTCTGTCTGTACCCCCCTTCCAAAATCGGTTCTAATCATCGGATCTTAAAAATTCTTTTTTTGTTAGAAAGCTATGACCTCAGATACCCAACTTTCATACTTTTTGTCCGTCTGTCTGTACGTCCGGACGGACATAAATCTACTATCTGTCGGCGAATTTCCCATTGAATTAGCATTGAAATTCAATTTTGAGTCATTTAAATCACTGTAGGTATTGAAATGCGGTTGATGTCCATCTGTCTGTCCTCTGTCCATCTGTCACTGTCTGTTCGTATGTTGTCTGTTCGTATGTCTGTCCGCTGTCGTCCGCCTGTCTGTCCGTTTGTCTGTCTGTTTGTACCCCCCTTCCAAAATCGGTTCTAATCATCGGATCCTAAAAATTCTTTTTTTGTTAGAAAGCTATGACCTCAGATACCCAACTTTCATACTTTTTGTCCGTCTGTCTGTACGTCCGGACGGACATAAATCTACTATCTGTCGGTGAATTTCCCATTGAATTAGCATTGAAATTCAATTTTGAGTCATTTAAATCACTGTTGCCAAATCAACAATGACATGAGAAACTTTATTTATTTAAATATATTTGAAGCAAAATAATATTTTCATGAATCAGTTTGGAATGACGTTATAAAATGTAGCACAATTTGATTCTTTGATTGTTCATTAATTATCTAACAAGAAAGCGGCAAGGCATACTTTTGCATACACTTATGCTTAGTTTTAATTTACATTTCTTATTTTTTTAATGCAGTTTGGAGTTTCATTACTTTTGTTATTAATAAATATTTAATTATTCTTCGAACTACAAATAAATCGCGAGCAGACGATAAATAATATTTAATTAATTTGCGAAATAATATTAAGGAAAATAGTTGATTTTGGCTTTTAGAAGTTTAAATTATTAGCTGGATGCTGTGTTTCGATTTTTTTTTCTAATCTGTATAAATCTAGTGTAGAAACGGCTGTTGATGATATTTACTGTAAGAACCTAGTTTTTTCCCGATTAGAACTTGAGTAAGTATTTAAGTAACAGGAAAGTAGGCTATTTTAGTTCTTTATGAACTTCTTGTTTTTTCTAATGTGTATAAATCTGTGTAGTGTAGAAACGGCTGTTGATGATATTTACTGTAAGAACCTAGTTTTTTCCCGATTAGAACTTGAGTAAGTATTTAAGTAACAGGAAAGTAGGCTATTTTAGTTCTTTATGAACTTCTTGTTTCATTTATATTATGAATAGTTACACCAGGATCAACTGTATTAAAAGGTGAGAGTGAGAGTAAGGTCCGAAATGTTCTCTCTGTGTTAATTCTATAGGTAAAAATATCCCATAGAATTAACGAAGTATTTACACAAATTTTGTAAGCCTATATTAAATTAGCCAAATTATTCTGTATGTATTAAATATTTTTACAAACTGTTTTTATGTGATAAATGTAGCAGAATTAAACGTCCTTATAATACCATTTTTTTAAAATTGGTTTTAACACATTTTTGATTTTCAATATATAATTTTGCAGCAAAATATTCGAACTAATTTCAGAAATTGACATTGTGGAGCACTGTAAGGCAGCTACATTTACCATATAAAAAGACGTCGATAAAAATATTCAATGCAGAAGGAGCAATTTGGATTAGAAAGTTATTTTTTCATTGGATTAACACAGAGGGAAGACATTGGTTTGGAGACCCGGCTAGCGCTCCCATTCTTCCTTAACCTCTTGCGACCTGGGGTTCCCATTCGGGGACATTTTTTAAAACCTCCCCACAAACTATTAACATGTTAGTTAGTTTCGAAATCGACCGGTCCGATAAAAGAAGATCCAAAAATCAGTTTCCAGCCTTTGATTACAGGTAGCAGTCATTTATTTCTATTAAAAAAATGAAGTTGAACGAGGGTCAATATACGATATTACAGTTCTTAAAAAAATAACTTTAAACTAGATCTTTCTTTAAACTTTTTCAAAAAGTTCTTTAGTAGTTAATTTTAGAGGCATTTTGCATTAAAACAATGTTAAAATAAATTGTTAACTACAAATAAGTGATGGGCCTTTTTTTGTTGTATTTATAGCGCAAAAATGTGTATTTTTAGAGTTTAGGCGTGTCTCTCAGTAACTATTAAACATAATTTTAAAAAAAATTCTTTGCAAAACATACTTTTTGGTATATATTTGTATGAAAAGTATGATTAGATGAAGAATATACGTGTAGGATTTTGCTGGGGTCTTAAGTGGTTAAGGCAATTTTAGGCCTATTTTGAATAGCTACTACTACTGTTTTTAAATAAAGAATTCGAACTCACACACAGACTTTAGAGCTGAAAGCCAGCACTTTTGAACTCAGTAATCGTTCATTACAATCCAAGATAACAAATAAAACAAGCCTCACATTTTTGTAAAATAACAATAAAATAGGATGAAACCTAACATTCCCAAAGAACAAGTATCCATTCTATCTTTACATAAAAGCATTGAAAAGAGGCAAAATAATGAATAAAAACAAACTTGACTCACACACATAGCTAGTCATTTGGCCACTGTTCAGATATTGAGGCTAAACGCCAATATCTCCATTGTAGCTCTAATGCATTTTTGTATCCCCAATGCCAAGTGAATAATTCCCCATATATCCCTTATTAATAACAGCAATCTTCTAATAAATATACAGTACACAATATCATGCTTTTACATAAACGGAAAATGTTGTTCATGGCCAAATTTTTGTCTCCATATTGGTTCAGTTGTCAACTCAAGTGCTGTTTCAAACTTTTGACCTAGATCTAAAGTTTCAAAACATTCGTCTGGGTTTTTTCCCTAAAGATAACTTCTAAATCGGGAAAAAAACTAGGTTCCTAAAGTAAATATCATCAACAGCCGTTTCTACACTAGATTTATACACATTAGAAAAAAAATCGAAACACAGCACCCAGCTATAATTTAAACTTCTAAAAGCCCAAATCAACTATTTTCCTTAATATTCGTTCGCAAATTAATTAAATATTATTTATCATCTGCTCGTGATTTATTTGTAGTTCGAAGAATAAATACTTATTAATAACAAAAGTAATGAAACTACTCCGAACTGCATTAAAAAACAAGAAATGTAAATTAAAACTAAGCATAATTGCATGCAAAAGTATGCCTTGCCGCTTTCTTGGTAGATAATTAATGAATAATCAAATAATCAAATTGTTCTACATTTTATGACGTCATTCCAAACTGATTCATGAAAATATTATTTTGCTTCAAATGTGTTTAAATAAAGTTTCTCATGCCATTGTTGATTTGGCAACAGTGATTTAAATGACTCAAAATGAATTCATGCTAATTCAATGGGAAATTCGCCGACAGATAGTAGATTTATGTCCGTCCGGACGTACAGACAAACGGACAAAAAGTATGAAAGTTGGGTATCTGAGGTCATAGCTTTCTAACAAAAAAAGAATTTTTAAGATCCGATGGATAGAACCGATTTTGGAAAGGGGGTACAGACAGACAAACGGACAGACAGGCGGACAGACAGACGGACAGACATACGAACAGACAGACATACGAACAGACAGACAGACAGATGGACATCAACCGCATTTCAATACCTACAGTGATTTAAATGACTCAAAATTGAATTTCAATGCTAATTCAATGGGAAATTCGCCGACAGATAGTAGATTTATGTCCGTCCAGACGTACAGACAGACGGACAAAAAGTATGAAAGTTGGGTATCTGAGGTCATAGCTTTCTAACAAAAAAAGAATTTTTAAGATCCGATGATTAGAACCGATTTTGGAAGGGGGGTACAGACAGACAGACAAACGGACAGACAGGCGGACAGACAGACGGACAGACAGACGAACAGACAGACATACGAACAGACAGACAGATGGACAGACAGACAGTTGGACATCAACCGCATTTCAATACCTACAGTGATTTAAATGACTCAAAATTGAATTTCAATGCTAATTCAATGGCAAATTCGCCGACAGATAGTAGATTTATGTCCGTCCGGACGTACAGACAGACGGACAAAAAGTATGAAAGTTGGGTATCTGAGGTTATAGCTTTCTAACAAAAAGAGAATTTTTAAGATCCGATGATTAGAACCGATTTTGGAAGGGGGGTACGGACGGACAGACGGACATCGACCGCATGTCAATACCTACTTTTTCATTTTTAGCCTACTTTTCTTTTTTTAATTCGAAAGAATTAAAAAAATGAAAAAGTAGGTATTGACATGCGGTCGATGTCCGTCTGTCCGTCTGTCTGTCTGTCTGTCTGTCCGTCTGTCCGTCCGTACCCCCCTTCCAAAATCGGTTCTAATCATCGGATCTTAAAAATTCTTTTTTTGTTAGAAAGCTATGACCTTAGATACCCAACTTTCATACTTTTTGTCCGTCTGTCTGTACGTCCGGACGGACATAAATCTACTATCTGTCGGCGAATTTCCCATTGAATTAGCATTGAAATTCAATTTTGAGTCATTTAAATCACTGTAGGTATTGAAATGCGGTTGATGTCCATCTGTCTGTCTGTCCATCTGTCTGTCTGTTCGTATGTCTGTCTGTTCGTATGTCTGTCCGTCTGTCTGTCCGCCTGTCTGTCCGTTTGTCTGCCTGTAACCCCCTTCCAAAATCGGTTCTAATCATCGGATCTTAAAAATTCTTTTTTTGTTAGAAAGCTAAGACCTCAGATACCCAACTTTCATACTTTTTGTCCGTCTGTCTGTACGTCCGGACGGACATAAATCTACTATCTTACGGCGAATTTCCCATTGAATTAGCATTGAAATTCAATTTTGAGTCATTTAAATCACTGTAGGTATTGAAATGCGGTTGATGCCCATCTGTCTGTCTGTTCGTATGTGTGTCCGTCTGTCTGTCCGCCTGTCTGTCCGTTTGTCTGTCTGTCTGTACCCCCCTTCCAAAATCGGTTCTAATCATCGGATCTAAAAAATTCTTTTTTTGTTAGAAAGCTATGACCTCAGATACCCAACTTTCATACTTTTTGTCCGTCTGTCTGTACGTCCGGACGGACAGAAATCTACTCTCTGTCGGCGAATTTCCCATTGAATTAGCATTGAAATTCAATTTTGAGTCATTTAAATCACTGTTGCAAATCACAATGGCATGAGAAACTTTATTTAAACATATTTGAAGCAAAATATATTTTCATGAATCAGTTTGGAATGACGTCATAAAATGTAGAACAATTGATTCTTTGATTATTCATTAATTATCTACCAAGAAAGCGGCAAGGCATACTTTTGCATGCAATTATGCTTAGTTTTAATTTACATTTCTTGTTTTTTAATGCAGTTCGGAGTAGTTTCATTACTTTTGTTATTATATTTATTCTTCGAACTACAAATAAATCACGAGCAGATGATAAATAATATTTAATTAATTTGCGAACGAATATTAAGGAAAAAAGTTGATTTTGGCTTTTAGAAGTTTAAATTATAGCTGGGTGCTGTGTTTCGATTTTTTTTTCTAATGTGTATAAATCTAGTGTAGAAACGGCTGTTGATGATATTTACTTTAGGAACCTAGTTTTTTTCCCGATTAGAACTTCAGTAAGTATTTAAGTAACAGGAAAGTAGGCTATTTTAGTTCTTTATGAACTTCTTGTTTTTAATTCTTTCGAATTAAAAAAAGAAAAGTAGGCTAATAATTGAACTTGTCAATGATCTAAATGTTTTTATTTAAAACCCTGAATAGAGGTTTTGACGTGAAATAACATTGTTATACAATTATGGTTAATTTTGAATTTATCAGGAAAGTTGCGATGACAGTAAGTTCATATTGAGGAAGATTTTTGTGATATGAGGATGTGCATCTTATAGTGATGTATTTTTATTTTGGAATTTTAAAGCAATATAAGTAACGGGATTTTATTCTTTATAATGGGAACAAAGGCAAAGCTTATTATCCTATAGCCAATTAAATGACTTATACTTGGATCGATTTGATATTCTTTTAGTCCGTGTGTAGAACGGGTATTTATTTGCTAGTTCTAAATAAGAAAACAAACTAAAAAGAGGACTGTTAAAAGAACACCGGATGTATTCACTCATTTTCAAAGACCTGCAATCTTTTTTATCCTCCGATGACAGAGCATCCAAGATGAGAGCATTTAAAAAAGAATTGAAACAAAATTTTCCCTCTCTTCATTTTTTATGCATTTCCACTCCAAACAAAAATACAGAAATCTATCTTTCACCCGTCTTCCTGTTTTTCCCGAAAACTAGCTCTCGTTGATCGTGGCTCCGATTTGACGCCTAATTTTGTACCCATTTGGCGTTGCGTTGAGTTTTATCTCAGTTTATGGGTATTTCAAATTTTTTAGAAATTATTTTTTTGAATCTATTTCAAATTTTTTAGAAAGAATTTTTTTGAATCTATTTCAAGAAGAATTTCTTTGAACTATTCAAAATTATCTCCAAGAGTGTAGAAGAAACGGTGTTGTTGGCAATGTCGTAATGATTAATAAATCTAAAACACAGAAAAAAAAACATATCTACTAACACCAGACAAAAAAGCTAAAAAAAAGTTTCCTGTTTTCCTCGAAAACGGAGACATGCAAAAATCACATTCTCCAGAGCATAACTAAGATATTGGGACCGGCCCGTACATTGGCGACTTCGTCCAATTTAAATTACCATTATCAAAAGTCGCTAATGAACTACGGGAGTCTATATCTCAGTCATACTTTGTATAATGTGAGTTTTGCATCTACGCTTCTTCATGTACTTACTCATTTCTAAAGACTAGACATCTCTTTTATACCCCAGATGACAGAGCATCTGGGACGAGAGCCATTCAAAGAAAATGAAACAAACTTTCCCCTTCATACATCTTTCATGCATTTCATCCCCAGACAAAAATACATTCTCCCGCTTTCCTGTTTTTCCCGAAAAAGCGCGAAAGTGGGTCGATGCAATGTGTGCACCCTAAATCTGGCACGGGACCAAGAAAGGCCTCGACCCCGATATGCGGGCATTGAGGGAATGTCACTTTCCACCGAGTAACAGCCTCGTCTGAAATCAATAGCAGGTTTTCTTTACAGGCTAATTTTGTATTGACGGCATAGAGTTAAAAGAAGATGGAGAGATGCTTAGAGAGAAATAAAGTGAAGCCTTCAGAAAGGCGCCAAGCAACACTAGCATGCCTAAACAAACCGATCACTCAATATTGGTCCATGCTAATTAATTTATATTTCAAAGAATAAATATGTAATATTCCTTGCTTTTAAATAGAATGAAAACATTTCATATCAACGTACAAAGAATCTCGTAGTGAAATATATTTGACGTCATTTCAAACTGATCGATGTCGCAAAAATAAATTTATTTTAATTTATTGTCTAAAAGAATTAAAGTTTCTCGAGCAATTGTTGCGAATGGCAATGGTGATTAAATTCTAATAAAAATGGCTTCCTATGCTTTTTAAATGAGCATAAAATTTTGCAGTTTTTTTTAAATAATTGAAGTACTTCGAATTCGAATTCTTTTGTGAAATTTTTAATGTAGTCTAATTTCGATGCGCTGAATTTAGTGACGTATCACTCTTATCCGTAGCATTTGTAGTTCGGACTATGAAAGTGGGTGACAGACGGACAGGAAGACAGACAGACGGACTGAACGATTATAATACCTTCCACTTTTTACGTTATAAACGTATTAAGGAAGCTAAAATAAATGATTGCGCAGCTGTAGGCTATAGTATCTTAATTAACAGAAAAAGGTACGAATTCTCTTCACACTTACGAAAAAAGCGTTGAAATTATAGTTTTATGTTTTTATCTGAGAGTAAGAAATCGGCACGTCGATGTAGAAAGTCTATACTAACTCCACTGTAAGGGAAGTAAGTAATCGTTCCGGCTGCCTATTTCTAGTACAGAGCAACACACAAATAATGGCCTCTTTAAATTTAGAACCGGTCAACTGAGAGGTCCCCGAGCTTGCACCCCAACGGTAATTGAGCGATGTATGGAACCCTAGAGGACTTGGACCCACAGATTTAACGAGCACGTCTGTCCCATGTTACTCGTGGTCTTCAGTGACTGGGACTCTATCGCAGGGACAGTCCGATCTAGAGGAGACTGGCAGTAGGTGGGATCGACCCCGCATCTGAGAAGGTTAATCTCTAGGCTGAGCCTAACATCGGCCACGTACGGGCCCACTGTAAAATAGCACAAAATAATGCGTCGCATGCGTTTGTTTAAGCTCACTTCAAAGCAATCAATGGCTGCACTTGGCAAATCAGATTTTGGATTGGTTTTTACCCAGCAGTTAGTAAGTTTAGTTTGAATTATCGTCGCTCTAGAGCTACACGAGGGCTATTGGTTTTTACCCAGTAACACCTTCTTTTTCTTAAAGGCAATGAGCCCGACTGACTGCTGGTCTCTAAACCCACTGTGGTTTGGAATCCAATGTGGTTTTGTGGAACCCCTTGTGGTTTGTCAATCCAACGGAAAAAATATTTGCTAAGTCACATTTCACCGGCCTTACTCAAGCTTTTGGCAAACGAATTTTTAGATGATAAATGAACCTGACTTAGAGGTCTCTATAATCCGGGCCCGATGCCGATGTTTGCATCGCGACTTACGCTAGCAGTCTGCGCGCTGTAACGGGTGCGGGTTCGATTCCCGCCTTTGCCTGGGTGTACTTCCTTTCTCTGTGACAGTAAAAATTCTTTCTGTGTCTGTCTACTTGACGAAGGCTTAAGCGGTCTCTGATCAAGCACACAAGCCGGAATTATATGTACTACCTACCCTACCCTCTATAATCCCACTTTTGAAATTCGTTCGATTTTTTTATAAAATTATTTATTGAAAATTAAAAAAAAAATATCTAAAAAAGAATTTAGGACGGATAAACCTAAATTGACGCAGACTTAAGACTAGACTTAAGAAAAATCTGTTTAAGCGAACTGTCAGGAGAGTCTGTTGGATGTTTGAGGAAGGAATTGGTGTTTTAGGGAAAGGAGTTGTTTTGACGTTTGTTGGTAATGACGAAATAGTCACTTAAGTCCCAAGGAGATCTGGAAATAAGTATGTTGATAATTGCCAGTTGTGTTGTGTTTGCTTAAGTGTTGGACGCAGTTTGGGAAGTTTTTCAATGTTTATTATTAACTAGCAACTTTATACCCGTTCTTCGCACGGATAAAAAAAATATCAAATCGTTCCAAATATGTGTACAATATCATATAACCTGTTATAGGATCATAAACTTATGTTATTGCTCGTTATAAAGTATAAAATCCCGTTTCATTGCTTTAAAATTAAAAAAATGAAAAATACGCTATAAAATGCACTCATAAATGTCATCACAATTCCCTCATAAATACATAAAACCTTTTAGCTTATTTGGCACGTTTTGGGAAATAATTTGGCGAGAAAATAGATATAGCTACAAACACACCCATTATACAGCTCTAACACAATGACCTTCGAACAACCGACCAGCGTATAATTATTTATAAAAGAAATTGCCCATTTGGAGAGTTTTAGTTAATAATGCAGTTTGGCAACGTATTTGGCGAAAAAATAAGACATAAACACTAATTGCCCTATGATGGCCTTATAACATATAGTCAGTAATGCTACTATACATATTGCTTAAATGCATACAAAGGTTCTATATAGGGTATGACGCTGACTGATTGCCATCGGGGTCATGCCATTGGCAAGTCTATTATATTGATACTAGAAGGAGTACACTGGAACGGAATAACGACTTCACTAGCTAGCCCATAATGGCATGGCCAATGCACCTAATGCTCCGTTGTCCATGTCTGTTGCCATTCGTCTTCCATTAAACTCTTATGCATACATGCAGTCAACAGAAAAATCAAGAAAAAATCATCAAATAAACCCACAATAAAATCCGGGAATAAAGACTGGCGGAATTACGTCACTGAAACATGTCAATTATTTTTCAAATAATGAATTTAGTTTCTGAAGGTAATGGCAAAAAGAAATAAAATAAAATTTTTCAGGTTTTAAATATGGTTTTCGTGTAAAAGTTTTATTTAATTTTTTCAGCCGATAGCATCAGGAAAGTAAAGAAAGATCGGATTTGAGACAAAGTGGTGTAGTTTTTCCAGAAAATTTGAATTTTCTCTAAAAATATAACATTTCGAAACTTGAAAGTTCAAAATTCATAATCTAAGTATGAACTACGCATTTGTGCCAAGTTACGAGTCAAACAGATGCATAGTTTTAGAGTCTATAAGACACATACAAACATACACACATACAAAACTTCATTTTTATTATTATAGATAACATATAGATAAAAAAGAGATTTTCAAATGCCATGGGGAGCATGTATGTACATTTGATCAAATAAATTATTTTAGGTTAGGAATTTTGATAAATATTTACTTTTTAATAATTTTTGAATTTAGTATGAAATTTTTTGACGCATTTACACCAACGGAAGTTTAACACTTCGAAACTATTTAGTTTCTAGTATTTAAAATTATATCTCATTTATAATTACATCAATAATTTTTTTTTAATATGCTTACTTACAACGAAAAGATGTTTGTAAAACAACACAAAAATTACAGAATTTACTCTACTGAAGCAAATACATGTATGGAAGAAAATCTTGTAATTGTAGTTTATGTACATAAAAAATAAAAAGCTTCTTACACAATTTTTATATTTTAGAATGACTACTTCTGAATTTTCACAATATCGGGGTAGTATCACTAAAACCGCACAAGGAATAGGCTTATCTGCTGTGAAAGGACCTACGTAGAAAAACAACGTTTACAGAATTGGTTTGTTAAAAGAAAAAAACGACCAAAGGGGTTGGGGGACAGGATTGGGTATCGAACTTTTCCGGTGTTTAAAATTTCGAGTTGTGTATTGACTGGGAAAAAGCTTTTTAAAATAAAAAGCAAGGAATATATATATATGAAATTGTTAAATAATCCAATGTTGAAAAGGTTAGTGATTTTAAACTCATTTTAACTTCCCCAATACAAGTAAAACGTAATGAATCGATGGTATAATAATCGTTACGATCTTGGTCCGTTTGCTTGTCCATCTGCCCCCCGTCACCCACTTTCTCAGAGCGAACCACAAATACAACAGGAAAGTATAATACGTCAAATTGACGATAAAAATCAAGTTAGACCATATTCCAAATTTCGTGAAAAAATTTAATTAGATATATTTAAAATTTAAAAAACTAAAAAAAATATACCTATTTAAATAATCTTAGAATGTGATTTTATATACATTTAGACCCATCTGCCAAAGGGACAACACACACATGCATACATCATTAGTGTGTAAGTGGTTCTGGGTAAAACTTACTGTTACAAACCTACTTGTTAGTTTGGTAATTTAATCGTTTCTGGCTGTCTATTTCTAGCTTCCTTTTGGAGCATTCTTACTTGTTTATCCCGCAAACCAATAATTTTTAACTGATTATCATTAGTTATTTAGAGACTAAAATTTCACTTCTGAAAGGTGAATTATACATTAATAAGAATATTTAAAGCTTTTAAACAGTTTTGCATTATCAAGCGAATTAAGGTAAGTACTATTCTCGACTTGTATTCGTTAATAATTAAGTAGACTTGAGTTTCTTTTAATCTGGGAGATCAAGCTTATTGAGAATTTAAAGAGGAAAGTGCGTGTTTTAAGCAATTGTAATTGAATTAGTTACTGAGAGATTAGCACGAGCAATTCTCATTTACCTAGCACGAAACTTTTAATATGGAATTATGGAATTCGTTTTATGGAAAATGGTCGAAACGCGATAGGTAACTGTAATTTAACAAGTATTATTTGATTGGTTTAAGTGCATGTTCATAAAAATATACATGAAAATATATATAGAAAATGAAAATGTGGTTTATTTTCTAAACTTTTTTTTTTAAAGTTATGTGAACATTATTTCATAAAATTTAATAGTCCTCATTTGGCTCCAGTGCAACGTTAATTCAATAAACTAAGAAAGCAAGATTTCACAAAATATGTATCTTATAACATGGAACTATGTTTTGAAACATATATTTTTTACAGTTTGGCATTTCTAAAGTAACATCGATCGAAGTTCGATCGTTCTCAAAGAGTTGTACCGAAAAGGTACCACTATTCCAGCAGTCAAATTCTCGTAGGCGCTCTTCTTTCTGACATATGGTCCGGGTTCGTAGTAGAATCACTCCTATTGACTTGCTATATTGCAAGAATGTACAAAAAGTCATAGTTTTGACGAGTTTTTAAACGCTTCAATGCACCGGCCAGGGCAATTTAGTGCAACGTTAGTTTCACCTAGGCCATTTGTTATCCGCTGTGCATTAACCGGATTGGTGAAAGTTGCCATTCAATGTTGTCACGACTATGTCTACTTTAGTCGGGCGCGAATACCTAGTGACTTCAGTTTAACAATAATACGACCGAATCTTAGCGAACAAAATAGAGCTAACGTCGAGCAATTTCATTCAAAAAGCAACCTCATTAACTCCACATAACGATGCATAACCTGATCCACAGTCTACAATATCCTGCTCCAAAGATAACAATGTCTGATACTCTTCTTATTATAAAGACCTACATACTTATTTTAGTGACATAAAACTGACACAATAAAAAAAGTTTTTTCCCCCATCGTAATCCTATGCTTATGGGATCTGCTCAGACAAGGATAAGGGCATTAGGGGATAGATTCGGAAAAGTTATTTTGGGATCCGGATTGCTCAATCTCTTATGATTTGTGGAATCTGTAGTGACATATTTAAGGGGGGGCGGGGGAGCCCAGTCGGTTAGGCGCTCGCCTAGCATGCGAAAGGTCCCAGGTTCGGGTCCGGGCATTGCCAAAATAGCTGCCAACCTATAAACGGTCCGTGCAGCCAAAAATGTCCGACGAATAATACCCCATGTAGAGGGAGTGCACGTTAAATATGCTCTAAAGTCCCAACGCTGCGTACGATGTCGCCCTTAACGGTTGCGTTGGGTGCCTACTCAGGTGTCGGCTCGTCACCTGACTGTGGTTCTAAAATAAGACGCCCGTCGCCCATAGCCCTCGTGTAGCTCTAGTGCGACGATAATTCAAACTAAATAAATAAACTGACATATTTAAGGTTGGTAGAAACTTAGGAAAAAAACCCGCGTGAATTTCAATGGATGATTAGAACGGGGTGCTTTGTTTGTGGGATAGAAGACATTGTATGGCATAGCTGTGACGTTACCTTAAGCGTGGCCGTTCTAATTTAAGTACTAATTTAGGTGAGTTATTTGCCAAAAGGGGTTTGTTTGTAAGGTAAGGTAAGGTAATCGTTTCCGGCTGCCTATTTCAAGCCTTCTTCAGGAGCTTTAACACAGCCAATAACACTATGTAATTTAGAACCCTGGTCAAGTGACGAGGTCGACACCTGAGCGGGCACCCAACGGAACTTCGAGCGACATCGTACGCTAACGCCGTCGGAACATTGGACTCTCCAGATTTAACGAGCACGTCTGTCCCTGTGTACTCGGGCCCATCCGTGATGAGGATTTTTCTACTATTTCCAGCACGGATCCGATTTATAGGATGACTGGCAGTAGGTGGGATTCGAACCCCCGCACTCCTGAGAAGGTTGAATCTCTGGGCTGATGCCCTAACCACTCGGCCACGGACGGGCCGTTTGTTTGTTGGGTATAAGACAATATTTGACGTATCTGTGTTCTAAGCACGGCATTAACCTTATAAACAGATATTTAAATAAAAAAACACGGGGAAGGTTGGGCACAGGGTTCTCCGAGTACAATGGAGCAGAAGTGCTCGTTAAATTATCCAAGCCTAAAGTACAGCGTGCGATGTCTCTCAAAGTTATGTTGGGTAGTCAGCTCAGTTGTCGACCTTTTCACTTGACCGCGGTTCTAAATAACGAAGCTTTCGTTGAGATAAAGTCGGACTTCTTTCCAGTGGTACTCATTCACATACAATCTTAAAACAAACGAGCGGTTTTAACTCAGTCTGAGTTAATTTCCACTCCTTTCCGTGACGAAAATGCACTTCCCCTATAGGAGTGGATTTCACTATTTTTGCGGAGTGGGTAAAAGAAATTAAAAGAAAATAATCCACTCCCACACTCTTAAAACGAGCGATTTTAACTCAGTCTGAGTTAATTTCCATTCCTTTCCGCTGCCTAAAATGCACTTCCTCTTTAGGAGTGGATTTCACTCTTTTGTTTTAAGAGTGTAGAAGCCGACCCCGCAAACTAGTCTTTCCCGCTTTTCAAGTGGCCGCCTTAGGGTATTGAAATTGACTAGAGGCACGGCCTACTCAACTACTAAGGCCGAAGAAGCTTTCTCAAACATGCTCGGGGACGGAAATTTTGACGTCCTAGTTCCGAGTGACGTTGTTCCGAAGATGAAGACAACCTGTCTCGAAACCTGTTCGGATCCACTCGTTCACGGCTGACCACAATTTTAGGGTTCCGAATGCGTCCGAACTGGTTTCTCGATCTTCGACACTGGAAACAGTGACGTCAAAATTTCCGTCTACGCTCATGTTTGGGAGAGCTTCTCTGGCCTTGTTATTGAAGTTGGCAGTGCTAGAGGATCCAAATTTTTGTACTGACTGTTGTATTGAGCAGGCTTCGCCTGATCACATCCTCGATTTCCGGGATATCTCCAAGCGAGATAGAACTGATGACCCTCGTTAGGTGCTGGAATTTTTGAGGGTGTACGACATCATGGACCTCATCTAACACTGCTTTCTTATGAGTCATGCAACAAAAACAGAATAGGTATTTAAAATTCAAAACATAACTTCGTGTATGTCAAGCAGTACAAGTTCCGAGTAGTAAAAGCTCTAAATTAATAAGAGATTCGAGTTCTTTCTTTCATCCTAAAAATTCAAATTGTTATTTATTAATTTTATTTCAAGAAACATAATGCCAAATATTTAGCCATCTGTTTGTTTGGGCGTATCACGAAAAAGTTAAATGACTTCACTTGGTAAACCTTTTTTTGTTTCAGTTTTGTCCAGCAGTATCCCCATATTATTCTGTTCTTCATGTTTTATCAGCATAAGATAAGGAATATTATATTTTCGAGATGTAATGAAAGCTAGTTATTTATTATGCGATCCAATGATCGCGTATGAGAGCTTTGGGAGGTCAATGCGTAGGAGTTATTTTGGGATACTACGCTCTGATTCGCTTCTATATTGGTAAACACATAAACATGTTTTTTTTTATCATGTGCTACTTAAACAGTTTTGAGTGACTGTTATGGAGTGGATTGTGGATTCATACTGAAAGCTTCATTTTCAGTTAAGAGGCTACTCTAAATAATTGTGTTTAATTAAAACTGGACTCCAAATATTGTATAAAAATGGCAACATTACAATATGTTGTTGTTTCAATGCAAGAATTATGTTGATCGCATACAATATGTTGATGTTTCAATGCAAGAATTATGTTGATCGCATACAATATGTTGATGTTTCAATGCAAGAATTATGTTGATCGCATACTAACACAAATTTGGGTAATTCCAATACAACTGACGATCGCGAGAGGAGATTATTATTATTCATGCGTGATTAACAAAAAGTTTTAAACTATATTGTTTTCGAAAATATGAAAATAAAATTATTACACTCATTTCACGAAAATTTTCTATCTGTCTCCTTTGACTATAGAATTTTAAAGTTTCGGCTTAGCTATCCACTTTCCTTTATATTTCTTATGAAAATAATTCAAAATTCTAAGCATATATTTAACTCTATCTGCATCCAAATGTTTTTTTAACCAATAGATTACTAACATAAAAGCCCATTCCCAAACAGCTTTATTATACCTTTGAAGGTCATGCTTTAATTAAGGATTGCGTAAGGACTTGGATCTACGCTTAACTAGTCTGGCTGAAGCCATAGAAATGGCAAAAGGACTTGTAAGCATTTCCACGGCTTCCTGTCTTCGTTATTTCTGGTAAAAAAAGTACTTAAGGGATCTGTGGTAACGACAAAACAAGTTGGTTGGTAGACATATATATTCAGGTTTGTGAGCTTGGTCAGAGACCCGCTTATAAACCTTCGTCAAGTAAGACAGACACAACACACACATAAGTGGATCCATCTAATTTTTTAGAGACAGAGGCCAACTAGAGGATCCCTAGAATTGGCTTGTCACCCCCAGAGGTATTGATTTGGTATGGGAACTTGGAGGACTTTGTGACCACGACGGATTTAACGTGCACCAGTCACCATTAGCGTACACGGGGGTCTTCGGAAGGCAGAGGGACTCGAACTCTCAACCTTAGGGATGCCAGTCCAAGACTTTACCGACCAGGCTATCCCGACCTCAACGACAAAAAATATAATGAACCGTTATTATAGTAGAAAAAATTCAGCATGAAAGGGGGACCTGATGCATCGCTAATTTGAACATAAATGATTGCAACATATGGCTGCTTATTTTGCTGCCGTTTGAGTAAGTGCATCCATGAGAGTATAATATTGAAAAAAGACTTTTTATTTTCAATTACCTAATATGAAATATAAGGAAATGAAGAAATTGCGATGGGGTCGATAATCCGAAATTGAGATTTTGTGTCTTTATAATTTTTTTTGGTGGTGGTGGTGGTGGAAGGTGGGTGGGTGATGATTCTGAAAAAAATGTGGTTTTTGAACATTGGTCCATCTGTATGTCAGAAACCACCATGAGCTGCGGACTTCAAATTTGGTACACGGTTGGTTGGTTGGTTGACATATATATTATATATATATATCAGGTTTGTGTGCTTGGTCAGCGACCCGCTTATAAACCTTCGTCAAGCAAGACAGACACAACAGACAACACACACATAAGTGGATCCATCTAATTTTTAGAGACAGAGGCCAACTAGAGGATCCCCAGAATTGGCTTGTCACCCCCAGAGGTATTGATTTGGTATGGGAACTTAGAGGACTTTCGGACCCAACAGATGGTACACGGGCTCCTAGTACCTGTTGAACGTCACAATAAGGTTTTCGAGAAAATCGAGCATGACCAAAGGGAAGCTGCCAAAGAATTTTTGGAGGTATTGCTGAAAAACGAAGGGACAAAGACTTCAAATTTGGTACACTAGTCCCTAGTACCTGTCAGCCGTCATGATGAGGTTTTTGAGAAAATACCGCATGCACAATATATGTATATATCAGTTATGTTTGTATATTATACATAATATTATACGAACATACGTATAATATTATACATAATTCGTATAAGTTATGCCCGTAAGTTATGTTCGTTCGAAAAACTAATAAATTCACTTCCCAACAAACTTTAAAAATTCTTTATTTCAATATGGTTCGTTCTAATTTAGAATACTGTAGCCTCTTATAGGACCCTTATTATGACCACAACATAAAATTAATCGAACGAATCCAAAATTGTTTTCTTCGTTTTCTATATTTTAAGATCTTTTATACTAGTTCTTTTGATCTATCCTCATTTGATCTGCGTAACACACACACACACACACATTTTTAATGTCTCGACCCTTAAATCTAGGCGTGAAGTTTCCTGTCTTTTCTGTTTTTCCATAAAGTTCTAAACAATAGAATTAATTCCAACTACATAACTAGTACTGTATATATCTTTATTCCCAATAGATTTACACGCAATCGTCGTATATTTTCTCATAGCTCTTCCCATTACAACTATATTCAAAATTTCTGTTTGTATAAGTTTTATAAAATTTACAATAACTATTCTCACGACCTTTTTGTTATGTCTTTTAATGATTTTAAAGCTAACTGTTTCCAACTTTTATCTGTGTAATGTGTTTGTCTGTTTTATACCCAATTATTTCGTGTTTGTTTTACTTTCTAATTGTTTTGTTTAATGTACATTGTAATAAGATTTTTATCTGTAATGTGCATTTAAAACTGAATAAATAAAAAATAAATATTTGTTTGTATTATTTATGTATTTGTTTGTAGCTAAATTTTAAAATATTTACGTCCATTTAAGAACACTAGACAACTGAGAATAAAGAAATTTTTTGCTGGAAAAGCCGAGTGAGTTTTGCATTGATGCTGGTCATCTTTCAAGTTTATCATTAAGCAGTCCATTATATCTTTAGTCCCTGATCAGGAGAAAGGCTATTATCCTTAAGAAGATAATGAATATGCGATGAATGACGATAATATTTTGAATATGGTTACTCAATGCTCTGTGATGACAAATGAATTAATGAATTTATGAATTAATGAATTCTAATACAAGCTTTGTAACTGCAGTTATTGATACTGCATAAACTAATTGATATTCAACATTTAGGGGGTGTATTGCTTACTAATTTCAAAGGAAATGTTTGTTAGGTAAATGTTCAATGAGTTTTAGTGTAAGTGGGTGTATGGGCGATCCTACTAAATTTTTTTAAAAAGGTGTTTCTGAAAGGTTTTTAAAGTTGTTAACGTTTCTTCAGTAAATGTATAAAACTTGAGTACCAATTAGTTCTTCAGTTACAAAAATAGTTTTATAGAAACTAATTTCTCAAGGCTTTAAAAAAAAAATTGTTTCTATTTTTGAACTGAGGAAATATGAGAGTAAGATTTTAAAAAATGATTTAAATTGAAATGTTTAGATTGTTTAGTCTTCCGTTTTTAAAACTTGTGTGGCAAATTAAAAACTCGGTATGAATAACTTTCTTTTACGAAATAAATATCCGACAATGGGTTGATTTAAAGCTAAAATTTAAACTTTCTTGACTTTTCATCAACCCAACATAAAGTTTAAATAAATAGACTTAAAATGACCGACTATTTTACCGAAGTAATAAATAACCTACTCATTTAAATAACCCTTCATCGAGCTCTATTACACAATACTTCTCAAATTTCCCAAATAGAGGTTCTCAACTGACAAAGAAGTCTCATCATAATACATTATTTGAGAATGAAAATTACGTCAAATTACGTCATATAACGTCAGAATTCATGATGATGGATGGACCAATCGCTTTTTAGGATATGAATGCCCGAATATCTCTCATTTAGGTAGGCTTTCTAGAGAATTTATTTGTCATGAGTCTATTAAAGATTATTTGTTGATGATAATGTTAATGTATATATAGACATCCCACGGTCACGTCATAATTAAATAAATATAATTTAAATATTTCAAAAAAAGTTTTTTTATTTGATTATTGGATTTTTTTTGTACCTAAAGTGATATTAAATCATCAATTTCGCTACATAAACTAAATGATTATTTTTAGATGATTAGTTTTATAAATATTTAATTTATCTTAAAATAATAGTAATTTAATTACTAAGTAAATTAATTATAGTAATAGTTATAGTAAATTAATAATAGTAATAATTATTGTACTAATTAACACGATTTAGGAATTTGCATGGCTTTAACTCTTAGTGGGTAGAGAAGAAAAAGTTTAGAAAAAAATGTTTAATTTGAATGACGGAATGTTATTTTTAAAAATATCAAAGATTTTGATGTGAAAAACAGACTTTCTCCCAGTAGCTTGTGACGTCTTATGCCGCCCTTCTAACTTCACATAGTTTCTGCATTACTTTTGAATAATAGTCATGTGCAATCGATTACAAATTTAACGTTGTAAATTATTCTCATTGGAAAAAGAAAATCCCATTACTTTTTACGAAGTCACCAAGTCTTATAAAAATTAGTAGCACGAAAATAAATACCTGTGTAAAAGTACAGTTTACCAACAACAGAATTAATTCTTTGCTCCTACGAAATAGAATCCAGTCATCTAGGAAAGTCTTTCTAAAAACGCATTTTAACCACCATTTTTTGTGAAGAGAAATTTTCAACACTTTTCAGTTTTTTTTATTTTTTTAACTTTTTAAGGTGAGCAAAGATCCTGATCGAATGTGAAAGGTAAAAGCAAATTTTGCTCTCAAAAGTGTTCGAATTCGCCGCACGTCGGGTTTCCTGGGTTTTATGTATGTTACGGATGCATGCTATCCCTTTTTATAGGATCTATTTTAAGATGTTCTTATATCCAAGAGATCATAGGGCTCGGAATTTTACTTGGAATAAGAAATGAGGTGGCTTATCTATTTTATTTATGAACGAGTGAAAGGTTAAAGGGAGATTGTTATAATGTTTTCAAAAACATTTGGTTTTAACATAATTTTGAATATTTGATCGTTGCAAATTTGTTAAAAGATTTTATAGTGGATTTATATGCGATAGAAAAAGCTGTAGTGTTTTATGAAGGCACAGTATTTAAAGGCGTTTTATAAAGGCATAGTAGAGAAAACTGTATTACTTTGCACCAAACTAATTTTGTACGATAAAAATTTGTAAACTCTATTGTTTTTATTTTGAATTTTTTTTATGCAAGACTATATTTGTTTAAAAAAATTATTTAATCTTATAACAGATTTACTACGCAAAAAAGTGTGACCCAAAGTTAAAAATTACGATAATGTTAAATAAATTCCATAGCCTAGTAATTTAATATTTTTAAAGGAAAGGATTTTTATGTAATACAATTTTGTACGATGTTTCTTAAGGTGCTTATAAAATTTAAACCAATTATTATCTAGTATATAAAAGTCATTTATTCTATATCATACATAAATAACATTTGACGTGAGTCCCTGACAAAATATCAAAACAAAAGAAACGTCCTTGTCTGCTATCCTTATGTTGCAATCCAATAATCATTGATACAATATGGCTTTGTTTATACAGATCAAAATGTTCTGAAGTACGTCTTATGAATAATTAGTACTAATTATTAATAAGCAAATTAACCATAAATTTTTTTTAAAAAAATAGTGAACAATCTTTGATACAATAGGGCTTTGCTTACACGGAAAAATGTTATGTAGTACACCTTATGATAAATTAGGACTCATTATTTATAAGCAGATTAACCATCAAAAAAAAAAAAAAATAGTGAACTATCTTTGATACAATAGAGCTTTGCTTACACGGAAAAATGTTATGTAGTACACCTTATGATAAATTAGGACTCATTATTTATAAGCAGATTAACCATCAAAAAAAAAAAAAATAGTGAACTATCTTTGATACAATAGAGCTTTGCTTACACGGAAAAAAATGTTATGTAGTACACCTTATGATAAATTAAGACTCATTATTTATAAGCAGATTAACCATCAATGAAAAAAAATATTGAACAATCATTGATACAATAGGGCTTTGCCGTTACGGAATTAAATGTTATGTAGGACATCTTACGAATAATTACAACTAATTATTAATTTGCAGATTAACCATCAAACAATGTAAAAACTACAAAACTAGTAATAATTTTTAAAACCTTCACAGAAACACCTCCCATAAAGAAAACGTCATCACTGGTAATTGCATGACGTAGTAAGAGCAGTTATCTGTGTATAATAGCTTTAAAAAGTTTGAGGTAAACTACTTTTTTGAAACCCTCTGAGGAATAAGCAAATTGGCTGAAGTGTTAAACTTGTCTTCTCTATGAGATTTAAATAAAAGTTTTTAACTGAAAATTTAATTTCTTAATTTTTTTTATAAATTGTATTTCTGTAGTAGAGGGGTATAAACGGCTCCTCCATGCTTTAAATTTTAAAATTTAATAAAATTATTAAATTTATAAAACTTTTTTAAAAAAATTAGGAGTGTGTCTGGAAAACCTGACATCCAGGTGACGGGTTTATAGATCGTTATCCCCCACAGGATAATAAAATAGAACATTTATTGAACTAAAACTCAAAAAATAAAATTCATCTCCATACACTGTTTAAAACAAAAAAAAAATGCTAAAATGAAAAATTCAAAACAAAAAAAATAATCACAAAAATAAATAGTGAGACACTATTTTCGAGTAAAGACAAAAAATATATTAATAAATAATTTTAATTAAAAAGCGAATTTTAATTTAAAAAACTAAACATCAATTCAAAATAATTTTTGCTCTGAAATCGACTTAAAAAATGTTGAATTAATTTTATTAATCAAACATCATTCATATCTATAAAAAAAATGAAGCATTTATTGAAACAAAACAGTTATGTTCGTTAAAGTATTTCCTTATTATTAGTCTCCAAGGAGTGCAAATTAAAAACAAATTTCTATTAATTTTTTTAAGAAGGATTGTCAGTCCTATAGAGCTAATGCATTAGTTTTGCAATCACAATTTCAGCAGAAGTATTGCTTTGCCATGTTAGCACTTTTCACCCATAAATAACTGGGTAAGGGATGGGAAGTATGAGAATCAACATAACATCGAAATGAAACAAATTTGAAACGAAAATGTTATCTAGTTATTTAGTTATATATTTTTGAAGTTTTAAAATGCCACAAAATATCCAGCAGATGGCGACACTATTTTAAAACTTTATCAATTAGTAATTAAATAACCGGATGTTATGTTCCTTTCAATTTTGGTTTAAATTTATGTTATGATGATTCTCACACCTGGTGAAAATCGGATAACATGGCAATCGCAATTCTTTTGCAAAAGTTGTGATTTCAAACAAAATGCTTTAGCTCTAAGGGACTGACAGTCCCTCTTAAGAGCAATTAAATTAAATAGTTTCTTACAACTGATGCTACAAAAAATGTTGAGTATCTAAATATTCAAGATTTAAGCAAGTAGCAACTAACACCTCGTAATTAAGAAATTCAGGAGCAATGCGTGATTGATAAATTCAAATTCGTTAATGGTTTAATTTGTTTTATTAAAAAAATTTAGTCGACTTTTTGGAATTCTATCTCCAAATAAAAAATAATTTGGTTAACTGCATTTAGCATTTTCGTTTTTTTTTAATTACAAATATAACAAAAAAATAACGATTTTTTTTTCTTTTTTTAAATCTAATACTTTTTTTAGAATTAATTTCAATCTTCAATTTCTTATTTGATTTAGGATTTTTATGGTTAACTTTAATGGAATTTGAAGAAGAATTCGATAATAATTTGATGGGAGAAAATTTAATCGCTTAAAAAAAGTCGTCTATTTGCAGCCAGTAACTTAAAATGTGTTTAATTTTTATGCTAATAGAAGAACTGTTAACATTACCTTAAAAATAAGTTATAATTTTATTTAGATTAGTATTTTTATTTTTAAAATAACTTAAGTTTAAAAAAATCACATGGTTAAAAAAGTTTGAGAGTAATAGTCTTTGTTTTTTAATGAATAATATAACTTGCTTAACTATTAACGACCCATTTATAAATACCATTATGGTATACCATTTATACTTTCCTTATAGACTCTAAAAACCGTTAACTTTAAGGTTTTAAAATTCGTTTTTCGTATTACTTAATTCGTTTGAAATTTTCGTCCGGAATTGTTTTTGAATTTTTAGTGCAATAAATTGATTAAACTAAAAACTTTTATTGTTAAACTGAAAACATTATAAAAGATGCTTGGTAAATTTAGATATTTTACAATGCTTATACACCATTGTTTTTTATACCACTCCATTTTAAACTTATTGCCATGATGCAGTAAAAAATTTGTTCAAGTAGGTATTTCTTTAATATCTTTCTTATACAATTATTGTAAATGTACATGGTGCACATAAATGGACATCTATTATTTAAAGTGATTTGAAAACAAAATTTGAATAAAATAAAAGTATTGAACTAAGCATTTTACATTAGAAACCGTTTTATTTATTTCTGAAAAAGGTTGCAGCGGATTGGAAAATCCATAAAAGACATTCGCAAATGTTTCGTTTTAATGTTTTTATATTTCGTACCAATAATAAACTAAAATAAAACTAGATTATAAATGGACGCAATTTTAATGTAGCTTTAAAGAAATCTATATGTGGATCGATATTTAATTTTTTCGAACGTTTTGGTTTCATACACAAATAACAAATCGCAAACAATACAAAATGTTTCAGTTTATACATTATCAATCTTTTAGTTACATTCGGGATAGTAAAAAGTTTCATGCTCTTCAGAATAAATTGAATAAAGTAGAACATGTTTTATTCCGTATTTTCATTTTATAAATATTTTACACTTATTAAAATGTTAACGCATTGTTTAATTACAGTATTAGCTAAATCGATTGTTTTTCTGTCAAATTCTGATTACTAGAAAAAACAGACTTACACTCTTAAAACAAACGAGCAGTTTTAACTCAGTCTGAAATAATTTCCACTCCTTTCCGTGCCGAAAATGCACTTCTCCTATAGGAGTGGATTTCACTCTTTTTGCGGAGTGGGTAAAAGAAATAAAAGAAAACAATCTACGTCCTACACTCTTATAACGAGCGGTTTTAACTCAGTCTGAGTTCATTTCCACTTCTTTCCGGTGCCGAAAATGAACTTCCCCTTTAGGAGTGGATTTCACTCTTTTGTTTTAAGAGTGTAGTGTTTTGAAGCAACGTATAACTTTTTAGCAATGAAATTTTAAAACAATCAAAACCTTGCCTGTTCAGCGAAGGGAAAAATCCTAATAAATCAGGAGAAAATAAGCCGTGTTTAAATATATATATATTAGTATATATTAGTGTTGCCATGCATGGAACTATAACATTGTTGCTATTCATTAAAAAAGTTTATTTTTTAAATAAAAAAAAAGTATACTTAGGCTAGGCAAGAATTACTCAACAAAGATTTAACCAGAAATAAATTTAATGGTATAAAGTTATCCCAATGCAGTTAAGACCATTTCAATTACCGACAATTGTTAACGAACAAATAATATTTTAATTTAAAAAATCGTTTTTCGTATTCCCATGACATTTTACTTTTTTAAAAAATATAATGGTTGAAAAAACTATTTAAAAAAAGTATAATCATGTTCAGTGAATCAATGTGAGGTTTTCACAGCTGTTGCTTTACGTTTACTTACATAACGTTTCATTTTGGGTGAAAATATTGTTCATTTAAGAGGGATTGTCAGTCCCATAGAGCTAATGCATTAGTTTTTGAATCACAACTTCCACAGAAGTATTGCTTTGTCATTTTAGACCTTTTTACCCAGGTATGGGAATCAACATAACATCGAAATGAAACACATTTGAAACGAAAATGTTACCTACTTATTTAATTATATATTTTTGAAGTTTTAAAATGCCAAAAATATACAGCAGATGGCGAAACTATTTTAAAAATTTATAAATTCATAATTAAATAACCGAATGTTATTTCTTTTCATTTTTGTTTTAAATTGATGTTATGATGATTCCCGTACCTGGTGAAAATGGGATAACATGGCAAATCAATTCTTTTACAAAATTTGTGATTTCAAAACTAATGTATTAGTTCTATGGGACTGACAGTCCCTCTTAATTCACAACGGAAGACACAGAAATTTTAATTATAAAAAAATAGAGATACCAATTATTATTTTTATAGTTATTATAGTTATTTTTATTTTTTTATATTATAGTGAAAATTATTGTTGCCCATTGTATTTTGCTTCTTTTGAAAAACCTTACTTTAAATTTTTTGTTGTAACTTTTTTGACAAGCATTGTTTTAAAAAGCTTTTGTTTATCTATAATAATAAAAGAAAGAGTCTGTCTGTATGTCTGTGTTCGGATCGTAAAAGACCTACTTATACTGCCCTCAGAAATTCGAAATTTTTAAAATAGATTCCCTTTAATACCAACGTGTGCACCTGAGGCTTAGTTTTTTCATATTTGTTCCATTTTTAGAGAAAATTCGAATTTTCTGAAAAAAATACACCACTTTCGCTCAAATCCGATCATTTTTTCTCTTTCCTGATGCCATCGGCTGAAAAAATTAAATAAAACTTTTAACGAAAACATTTAAAATTCAAAATTTTTATTTTATTCTTTTGCCATTACTTTCAGAAACTAAATTCATTATTTGAAAAATAATTGACACGTTTCAAGTGACGTAATTCCGCCAGTCTTCATTCCCGGATTTTATTGTGGGTTTATTTGATGATTTTTTCATTGATTTTTCTGTTGGCTGCATGTATGCATATTTAAGCAATAAATGTATAGTTAAGCTATTACTGAACTATGATGGTTAATAAAGGCCAGCGCACTAGAGCTATTAGTGTGTTATGTCTTTATTTTTCGCCAAATACGTTGCCAAACTCGCCAAATTATTAATTAAAATTCGCCAAATAGGCAATTTCTTTTATGAATAATTTATAAGCTGGTCGGTTGTTCGAAGGTCATTGTGTTTGAGCTGTATAATGGGTGTGGGTAGCTATATCTATTTTCTCGCCAAATTATTTCCCAAAACGCACCAAATGAGCTAAAAGGTTTTATGTATTTATGAGGGAATTATGATGACATTTATGAGTGCATTTTATAGCGTATTTTTCATTTTGGAATTTTAAGGCAATGAAACGGGATTTTATAATTTATAACAAGTGGAAACAATAATAAGTTTATGATCCTATAACAGGGTATATGGTACACATATTTGGAATCTATTTGATATTTGTTTTATTCCGTGCGAAGAACGGGTATAAATTTGCTAGTTTTACATAAAATATTGCTTTTTTATAAACTTTTTACGCAATTTCCTTTGTTTGCCGATAGTAAAGTTTTTCGAAACATATTATATAAAAAAAAATTCGAAAAATATTATATCGAAAAATATTATATAGGTTTACATAAATATTTTATATTCGTACAGCGATACCGCTTCTGAAACTGTATAACATCTATGGAAACTTTTTTTTTTATCTATATAGCCGATTTAGTTTAAAATAGTTGTAACAAATCTTCTAACAATGAAAATGTAGAATTTGAAAATTAAAATGGTAATGGGGGCATTTGTAAAAACAAAATGTCGTCATGCTTCAAGTGTTAAGCCGTTAGATAACACTTCACAACGTTTCTATATATGCTAGTGTGTGTTGCGCTGATTATTATTGGATAATTCCTGCTGACGTCACTGTTTATTAGATGAGAGCGCCATCTATCTTAATGCTGATTGCTTAACTTATAAATGTCTCATTTATTTAAACGGGACCTTACGTTGTAAATGTTATTATAGCCAAAAGCGTTTATAATCATTTAGTTTGTATTGAACCCCAAAACCAATAACGCCCATTGGGAAGAAATGGTAGCTTTAGATTGCGCAGTAGTTTTTTAAAGTCTTTTATAATAATTTATGAATTAAATTTTAAAAATTTATATTCCTATATGAAAAATAAAAAGTTTAATGTTTTAATATAAGACCTCGGCCATTTCTGTATAAGAATTCTTGAAAAACTTTAAAAATAAATTAGTATCTTTACTTAAAGCCGAAAAACTCAGGATTTACAAGTTCTATTCAATTATGCACTTAATGGGCCATAACTTTACGAACTTGCGATCTTCGGAGATTCAATTACTTGAGTACTTCAGAATTAATGCATCTTATATCTTCTTGTAATTGACAAATAGTTGCTTTAAATTTTGATTGGGTTGTTTAAATTGAATAGGAACCCAACTCTAATCTAGTTAGTGACTTTTAAGCTCGTAGAGAGTAAGTTTTCAATTAAATAGAAAGTTTTAATAAAGGAATAAAAATTCGAAACATTTCAGTTGTTAAAAAAAATTGACAATTCTTTTTGCTGATTTCATTTTGTGAATATTTGTAAACGTATAAATAAAATGCTGTTCCTCAACATAAGCAACAACACGAAACTTTGAAGCCAACCACTTCTCACAAAATCCGAACTAAAAACTTAGGTGAAACTATTGACAGTTACAGTTAATTTGGATTTTATTTTTTGATTTTGTTTTTAATTCTCTTCTGGAAATTCCACAGTACACTTCGGGGTAAAATTGGGATTTTTTGATTTGACTCTCGTCCGTCCCAATACAGAAAAGTGTATTGTTTTAATAGTGGCGTAAGGTTTTTACCTCCTGATGAAATGGCCTTTCCCACTATTTTTGGTTTCTTTCCATATCTTATTTCTATATTTTTTCATTTTTTTGTTTTACTTTTTTTGTTTTTGTATTCGTTATTTTGTTTTTTACTGATTATGGCAGCTTTAGCGCCAGTAAGATACTCTCTTTTTGTAATATGTGTTTAGTATGTTATATATTTTTTCAATTGTTTTTATGTGTACTATATATATATATATATATATATATATATATATATATATATATATATATATATATATATATATATATATATATATATATATATATATATATATATATATATATATATATATATATATATATATATATATATATATATATATATATATATATATATTATATATATATAATATAAATTCGCTCCGAGACTAATTGTATGGTTCGTGAATATTGAATATGAGATACCTTTTAACGTTTGGTTGTTTTGAATTTGATCATTCTACAGCCCCTGGACAAATTTAGACGCACTGCAAAATTTCATGTATCAATCAATGATGAACAAAATACCTTTAGAAGGACATTTGTGTTCCTAAACTTAAGCTATTGAATAGAAAATACTATCTTCTATACTTAATACATATATCGACATCTTTTTTAATGATATGGCATTCTTTGGTATGTTTTCATCATTACCAAAAAAAAATACAGTGCGTCTAATAATTTGTCCAGTCCAGGGACTGTAGATCACACAATGAAGTCATTATTATTTTTTTAAAAAATTTGAATCTGAAAGAAGATATTCAAACTATTGTTTGTTTTTTACTTTTTTTTAATATATTTGAAAATCTTTTTTACGTTTAAAAATTGCCTTTTCCACAACGATAAATAGTTCAAATTTATAGACTTATGGACGAAACAATCCCACACTGTAAAAAATAATTCGGTTAGATTACAAAAAAGTTCTGGCAGCAAAATTTCCAAAAAGTATACTGAAAAAATGTGTTGACAGTATTTTCTGCACTAGCAAAACACTCTAGAAAATATTTGTATATTGTATTGTGCTCTTAAACTACTACACAATAGCAGCCATTGCCGTATATTGCATAGTTCATTTTTTTGTAACATTTTTTTTTTAATTAAAGTAAAGTCCTTGCAAAAAAATCAACTATCCAAAGTTTTCGGCAAAAATACTATGGATCGAAATTTTTGTCTTTATCAAAACTTTCAAAATCATCCTTCATATTTTATCTTTTGTCTCCCAAAACTTTTCGTCGCTGGTATTAATCAATATTTTTTAAACACTTATTTTAAAGACAAGGTGTATGTGGCTCCTTAATAAAGTGAATTTTCGTTAACGTTAAAAGTATTAAGATATCAAAGTTGCAGTTTATTTACTTAAGGGGGAATGGGCGCGCTGGACCGCGGGTCTCCAAACTTTAGCGCTGGGCGCTGGCCTTAGTGTTAATTCAATCGGAAAAAAAACTATTTTCTCTGCCACATTTCTCCGGCTGTATTGAATATTTTTTCAAACGGTGTTTTTTAAAAAAATAAATGTAGATAACTTACAGGTCTCTAACTTTCCCACTTTTTGAAATTGCTTCGAATATTTTGTGTAAAATTATTTATTGAAAATTTAAAAAATATTCGAACCCATTTCAAAAAGTGGGAAGGTCGGGACCTGTAAGTCAGCTACATTTATCACATAAGAAAATCCGCTTGTAAGAATATTCAATACAGCCGGAGAAATGTGGCAGAGAAAATGTTTTTTTCT
The DNA here is from genome assembly GCA_019343175.1 of Oedothorax gibbosus. NCBI lineage: Eukaryota > Metazoa > Arthropoda > Arachnida > Araneae > Linyphiidae > Oedothorax > Oedothorax gibbosus. The sequence continues at coordinate 48,969,553 of CM033270.1, read as the reverse complement.
ACATAAGATTACCACTGTTGCACTTTACTTTGGAGACCCCCGGTCCAGCGTGCCTATTCCCCCTTAAAGACAATTTGGTTGTTTCAGATGATGTATATATCCTGTTTTAAATTTTTCCCTTCTTGCGATTTCATTGGTTGTTTCAATTTCACTCTCAAAGTGAAATTTTTTTTGTCTGCTGTAATCTATTTTAGATTTTTTTAAGTGCAACTTGTTTTTATTCCTGCTATTTCTTAAACTTTATCAGTTTTATTTCAATTAAATTTCAAGAATGCAAAGCATTAACTAAACGTCAATGTTGTTGGAAAACTTCGGCTCAGATGATATGTTGTCTTATGCGGAGGAATTAAGAAAAATTATGAGATTGCAATTTAACGTTTATTCACGAACAACGAAAATCTTTAGTTCTTATTTAAGAAAAATTTTACACAACATTTGTTTGAGTAAGGTAAGAAAATATTGTATTGTTCAAAACAAATGTTATGACGACTCGGCGGCGCAACGGTTACGGAGCTAGCCTTTGGAGCTTCTGGGTTCGGGCTCGAATCCCGGTAAGGCATGGATGTTTGTGTTTGTCGAGTATATGCGGAGTACGTGCTCGTTAAATCTGTTGGGTCTGAAAGTCCTGTGGGCGGTCATTGCGCAGTTTCCCACGGGTACAGGTCCCTGGAGACTATCTCCCTCCCCTTCAGGGACATGTCTAAATTGTGGAGGTGGCGTTAGATGGCAGCATCTGTCATATCTGTGTGTGTATGTCATGTCCGTCCTTCTTGACGATGGTTTATAAGCGGGTCCTTGTAACCAAGCACACAATCCTGAAAATATATGTCTACCAACCAACCAACGAATGTTATTCCACAACGACCAAAAATGGAAACAATACCGCTGGTAATGTTCACGACGTGTAATCTGCCCATTAAAAAAGTTGTTTGGTTGGTTGGTAGACATATATATTCAGGTTTGTGTGCTTGGTCTGAGACCCGCTTATAAACCTTCGACAAGTAAGACAGACACAACAGACAACACACACACATAAGTGGATCCATCTAATTTTTTAGAGACAGAGGCCAACTAGAGGACCCCCAGAATTGGCTTGTAACCCTTAGAGGTATTGATTTGGTATCGGAACTTGGAGGACTTTCGGACCCAACAGATTTAACGAGCACGTACTCCGCATATACTCGACAAAAACAAACATCCATGCCTTACCGGGATTCGAACCCGAACTCAGAGGCTCCAAAGGCTAGCGCCCTAACCGTTGCGCCGCCGGTCGGCAAAAAATGTTGGATCATTTAAAGTTAGTCTTTCGCTTTCTAATTACTTATGTTGTATTTATCATGGATTTAATAATAAAGTTAGACAAACGTTTAAAGAAGTTTTGGGAAAAAGACAATCCTTTGAAAATTAAAAACAAACCATCGCAAAAAGCCCTTAGTGGCGTTGGTAATTAACAAAACTAAACTAACGCTTGTTTCAGGTTGACGTAGTTACACCTTTCATTTCTGCCTATCCTTTGATCAGTACTCCAATTGGTCTTCGAGAAAGAATTTATTGTCATTGAGTATTTCTGTTACCACTCAATACCTGACACATGCCCATAATGAATCTGTATCATTGGTAATCTATTGTGTAATTTAATGTATTTCATCGAAAAAAATTCTGCTTTGAATAATAAAATGCGGTGTTGACTTTCTCAAGTATGAAAACATGCACCAATTTACAATTTAACTCGTCATTTTTAAGTTTGTCGATTCCAAATATGAAAACATGCACGAATTCACAACTATTCCTTTTTGTATTTTTATAGATTCCATAGAAAACATTTTCCTGCTTTGAATAATAAAATGCTTCTCTTTTACTTTCCCAAATATGAAAACATGCATGAATTCACATTTTAACTTGTCATTTTATTATAAAAACATAGAAATCGCATTTCTAATATTTAGAACAATTTTGACAAAAATCGATTTTAATATTTAAAATAAAACTAAAATTACACGCAACTTTTCCATTCAACTTTATTATTGGATTCAACAGTCTGTAATCGGAACATTTCGTTTTTCTCTCTAAAAGAATAGGTTTTTTTTTCTCTAGCGAGTGTCTTGTTTCGATGTTGTTTCCGTTTGTTTCCTAATTGGAGTTTTTTCTCCTTTTTTCCCGTTTTTCCACAAGTCTGAGTGGATTTATCTCTTGTAGAAGTGTCTCAGACATAACGACTTACAAAAGTAATGTTCTATTACACTTAACTGGTATTTACAGTTGTTTTTTACGCTTTTAGTAATTTACAGGAGAAGGCCATATGATAGAAATTTATTTCTTTTCATTTTAGGGCACACGCGAACAATTGAGCCCAAAATTACCCGTTTTAATGTAAGCGGATATTCCTATTTTATTGTATCCGATGTGTATTTCTACACTGTTAAAAAATTTTTGCTTGGTTTCACCACGATATTGGTTCCTAGTAGCTGCAACGGCTGTGTGGTGAAATGTTTCACCTTTTTTTTCGGTGTTTGGTTGAACCATTTTTCTGGATTTGGAAACAAAAACCTGAGAAATGGTTCAACCGAATACCAAAAATATGGTTTAACGCTGCCATAAGCTGTACTCTATATTGAAAAATACTTTTTTTTGGCAATCCAAAGACTATATGTTTTCTAAGTTGAGTAGGAAAATAGCAATTGGACTAACGCGTTTCCTGTAGCAGTTACTTATTACAGGTAACCCAGAGTATTGCCGTTAGATTTTTCAGAAAATAACTGTAACTTAGTTACTTTTAGCTGTAATGATAGTAACACAATCCGTGGCCGAGTGGTTAGGGCATCAGCCTAGAGATTCAACCTTCTCAGGAGTGCGGGGGTTCGAATCCCACCTACTGCCAGTCATCCTATAAATCGGATCCGTGCTGGAAATAGTAGAAAAATACTCATCACGGATGGGCCCGAGTACACAGGGACAGACGTGCTCGTTAAATCTGTGGAGTCCAAAGTCCCGATGGCGTTAGCGTACGATGTCGCTCGAAGTTCCGTTGGGTGCCCGCTCAGGTGTCGACCTCGTCACTTGACCAGGGTTCTAAATTACGAGGCGTTATTGGCTGTGTTAAAGCTCCTGAAGGAGGCTAGAAATAGGCAGCCGGAAACGATTACCTTACCTTACCTTACCTTACCTAGTAACACAAAATTTTGCCGCTCTTCATGGATATTTTCGGCACAACCCGGTTCCCTTAAATTCGATTATTTAAAATTTAACTTTCATCAACGCTGAATGTTCGTTCTTAACTTTTTTCGATTGTCCCTATTTATTTAATCTTAGATCTCTTTGAAAACGGTAAAAGATAGCTGAATTTCATTTTTTCCTATAACTTGAAATTTCTAAAAGTAACTGTGCTTCGTTACTTTTCATATTAAGTAACTGTGCTTTGTTACTTTTCCTATTAAGTAACTGCAACTAGTTACTTTACATATCAAGTAACTGTAACAATACTGTGTTTCATTGATTTAACAGTAACTTTTCAATCCCTGAAAATAGGTTAAACCAAATCTGTAACAATATATTCTACATCACGTTTTTTCTAGCACACAACTATTAAAGTAGTTGATTTAAAAGTTATCGGTACAAATAACTTTTGGTGATAATGTAATTTACATCAATTTAAGCCAACTTATGAGCCAAGTTATAAATGTCAAGTACATTTGACAATAAAATAAATTTTGACAATAAATTAAATTTTAACAATGAAATAAATTTTAACAATAAAATAAATTTTAACAATGAAATAAATTTTAACAATAAAATTAATTTTAACAATGAAATAAATTTTAACAATAAAATTAATTTTAACAATAAAATTAATTTTAACAATAAAATTAATTTTAACAATAAAATACATTTAACTGCAACTAAACTTGCTAATGATAATATTACTAAAAAATAATTTATTTTAGTACAATAAAATCGTTTGCATTTAAAATTGAGAACATTGGTAATTTTTTTCCATCAACAGATTTGAATCAAACTTTTCGTTCTATACTTTTAAAACAAACATTATACCAAATAAAAGAAAAATTAAAACGAAAACCTAATCAAGAGAATAAAAACACGCAAAAAATTTCTCTCAATATTCAAAAGATGAAAAGAAAATTAAATATAGTCCGACACGAAATTTCTTCATTTGCCAAAACCGAAAAACCACGATTAAATTCTAAGTAAATACCGCTTTTTATCTAATACAACAGACATTTCTTTGTGAAACATACATATTGATTGCTCAAATGATGAAAATCATCTTTTTTTCGGTTTTTAAAGAAAGTAATTAATTTGGAAGAATTTGAGTCGACAAAATTGCGATTTTTTGTTTGTTTAAATGGAATGTAAAAGATTGGTACGGTATAAAAAATGTAACAATTATTTTTTACTTACATTAGTTTAAATCTATATTAATGCTTTTTAGAACTATAATGCAATAACGAGTATTCTCAAATCTTTAAGTTTTTCCTTTTATCCATTTAATAGACCTAATACCTTTTATACTTTTTAAGACTAGTAAAAAAAAATAATCAAATAAAGAGGACTTTTTAATGTTCTATTTACGACACATGAAAGTATTTTTCATTTAAAATTTCAAAACTCTTTATTCAAAAAAGTAACTTTCCTTTTTTTATGAGATTAAAGGTAACTTTCAATTGAAAAAAAAACATACTAACGTTTGCAAAAAAGTTTGATGTTTTTTATGGGATTTATTAACCATGATCGCAGATTAAATAAATTTACGACTGAGCTTATTTGAAATTTGTAACTATTAGGTAGATCGCATTCAATTAATCACTTCCTATTAGAACTATTTCATATAATCAAGATAATAAACTCTTAAAATAAAAGAGTGAAATCCACTCCTATAGGGGAAGTGCATTTTCGGCACCTGAAAAGAGTGGAAATTAACTCAGACTGAGTTAAAATCGCTCGTTTCAAGAGTGTAGGACGTAGATTGTTTTCTTTTATTTATTTTACCCACTCCGCAAAAAGAGTGAAATCCACTCCTATAGGGGAAGGGCATTTTCGGCACCTGAAAAGAGAGGAAATCAACTCAGACTGAGTTAAAATCGCTCGTTTCAAGAGTGTAGGACGTAGATTGTTTTCTTTTATTTCTTTTACCCACTCCGCAAAAAGAGTGAAATCCACTCCTATAGGGGAAGTGCTTTTTCGGCACCTGAAAAGAGTGGAAATTAACTCAGACTGAGTTAAAATCGCTCGTTTCAAGAGTGTAGGACGTAGATTGTTTTCTTTTATTTCTTTTACCCGCTCCGCAAAAAGAGTGAAATCCACTCCTATAGGGGAAGTGCATTTTCGGCACGGAAAGGAGTGGAAATTAACTCAGACTGAGTTAAAACCGCTCGTTTGTTTTAAGAGTGCAAATATGGGGCAATATATGGTACAATAAATTTAAAAGTGACACTAGGTTTAAAACTGTCATTGTACTTATGTCCGGTAGCTTTTGTACTTAGGGCCATTCTCTAAAATTTAACTTTAAAAATGCAATGAGTAAAATCAAAATTCCAAATGTAGTTTTCATCAATCATGATTAATTTATAATCTCATAAGCGACGAAATATTTACCGATTACAATTTCATTAATAAATTATTCTTAATCATTTGAGAGACTAATGCCTTAAAAGCTATGCTTGAATTGTTACGCAAGATCAAAAATTTTTTTAGTTTAGGCAATTCAAATAAGTTTTTAGTTATTATTTACTTAAATAGTCACATTTTTACATATATTTGTTTTGTGTTAAACGTTATTAGTAAGACTTTTATGTAGTATCCAGCAAAGATCTTAAAAAATTGAATTTAATCTTAGCTTCCGCACTACGTTTATAACTTAAATAGTGAAAGCAGGCTATGTTAATCCGTATGTCCGTTACTCACTTTCACAGTCCAAACTAAGCATGATACACTGTTAAAAATTTTGTGCTTGGTTTCACCATGATATTGGTTCCTAGTAGCTGCAACGGCTGTGTGGTGAAATGTTTCACCTTTTTTTCGGTGTTTGGTTGAACCATTTTTCTGGATTTGGAAACAAAAACCTGAGAAATGGTTCAACCGAATACCAAAAATATGGTTTAACGTTTCACCACACAGCCGTTGGAGCTACTAGGAACCATATTTTTGGTGAAACAAAGTGCATAATTTTTAACAGTGTACACACACACAAACAATTGTGATACGTCAAAAAATTCATCACATCGAAAAAGTGAGTGAAAGACATTGATAATTTTAGAAAAAAAATCTAGTTCTAAATACTTCAATCCTTGAAACACTGCAAAATACAATACTCATTAAAAGTATAAGTAAAGTAAAGCGTAAGAGACAGATGTCCGTCATGATGTACAAACAGACGAACAAAAAGTATAAAAGATAAATTTCTGATATCATACCTCTTTTACTTATTTTTTTTAAGGTCCGACGTATAGAACCGAATGTGGAAGGGGACGAACAAAAAGTATAAAAGATAAATTTCTGATATCATACCTCTTTTACTTATTTTTTTAAGGTCCGACGTATAGAACCGAATGTGGAAGGGACGAACAAAAAGTATAAAAGATAAATTTCTGATATCATACCACTTTTACTTATTTTTTTTAAGATCCGACGTATAGAACCGAATGTGGAAGGGGATACGAACAGACCAGCCATCTCAAATCCAACTTTTTTTTTTAAACAATCTTTCTAATAAAAATAAAGGATAGTAGACTAAAAATACTTTGCAAGATTATTTGAAAACAAAAACATTTTTAACAATTATATTTGAATTTAAATTTTCACATAAAGTATGACCAAAAAGTATTATTATATTTTTCGATTGGGTCAGGTGAAGTAAAGTAAGTCACGAGGTAAAATAGGTCAGTTTTAAAAATAAATTCTTTAAAAACAATAATAATAATTTTGTGTTTTCCTGATGCCAGTGTTATATTTTATTGGTACTGTTATTATTGATTCAATTATTGTTATTATTATCAATATTTTATTGATTCATCATTTTACATGCAAAACTAACCGTAAATTCTGCTGTGTAGTTACAGTTTTTGCCATTCTATGTTTTCATTTGTGAAACTTTAAATTCTGGCTGTAGAAAACTTATGTATTAAGAAAAGTTCGAAATACGTGCATAAAATTTGTTTAACTTATTGTGAACAGATACTTCTCAAAAATAAATTCAGAAAGTTTCAAAGTAAAAAAAATAATTATTAAATTTTTGGGGCAAAATACTTAAGTGGGGTAAAATAGGTCATATTTTAATATCGGTACACGGCTAAGCAAACATTATATAACTAACATAATTTTTCGCTTTTTAAATCACTTTCTGATAACTACTATTCTTATAAATTGTTTTTGATATAGGTTTGTAACTCTTTTACTCATAAATGACTGCAAATTTGAAATTCATTATTGTAAACCGCTTTCAAGGACTCCAATCTGAAAACAATGTTGGTGGATTCAAAAGATGTGGGATATTTCCTCGATAGATATTGTATGCAAACAAATGCTTAAAAACCATGTTCTAGGCACAATTCCAACAGTTGAATCAATGACAATCACATCACCAATTCAAAAAAAAAATCATGCTGTTCCAGCAGCGTCATCTACGTCGGTAACCACAACAAGACAGAATGTTTGAGCTACCCTTTAAGATGAGTCAAGACAAGTATAGGTTCAGCACATCAAATCTGCAATCATAAAGACGTTTCTCCACTCTAGTAATTGCTTTTAAGGAAGCAATGTAGAATGCAAAAAAAGAGAAAACATATGCAACAAAAAATGGGATAAATTTTAACTACTCCAACTTCTTTAAATAGACTACATATCAAAAATGTAAGAATGGAAAAGAAATCTTCAAAAATTTCTGTAAGGAAACAGAGAAAAAATTTAAAAAAATGCATGTGAAAAAACTACCCCCATTGAGCTAAAATAGTTTTGACAATTTCAATTCACTGCAAGTAAAAAAGTGGGTCCAGGTCGAGTTTTTTGGGAATAAAACCAAGAAGTTATTTCTTGGTATTCTTTCACAAATTGAAGAAAACTTATAAACAGCGATATTTTCAGGAGAAAAAGAAAGTTCCTATTTCATTTTCTCCTAAAGAGATGATGTTTCGAAAGAAGATGCTTCTCAAATTGTAAAAGTCCTTCCTGGTCCTCAGGGAAGTGTATTAGTTCTTTTGAAGATTTATATCGTCTTAGATGATTGTTTTTTTAAACAATGTTTAAAAAAATTAAAAAATTGAGCAATTGAAGCAGTTTTTAAAGCATGACTTATTTTATCCCACTACTGACCTATTTCCCCCCACCCCATGGGGTAAAATAAGTCAAAAGCATCCCTTTTTCAAACACATTTATCAATATAAAAAAAAAAATTAGAGAAATTTCACTTTAAATGTTATAAGAAAAGTTCATTTGGCATATCCTAAATATTTTTTTTACACCGGTTGAATTGATATTTTTATTGCTTTGGAGGTGCGAATGCAAAATATGCTGGTTTTTACCTATTTTGCCCCACCTGGCCCTACCACGTTTCTAAAGCGAAATCTCGTTAAATCAGCCCAACTCCGCATTTACTTTGTTTACAATCCACTACATTCCCCCATCGGCCAAAACAAAGTTTCCGCAACAAAAAAACATCCATAAACTTCGCTTTAGCAATATCAATTCCTTTTCAAAATATGACTTACCTTCTACAAGCTAAAAGTTCAAATATTCACACACAAAAGAAATCAGTAGTTTATTTATATTTATACTTTTCTCTGTACTTAATTGGCAACACTTTGTCACCACATAACGTCAACACGTTTTCACAGAAGCTTTTACTCTAAAGCTACTGACAGAGGAGTAGGCCGAGAATCGTGGTGTTCACACACCCTCCGAGATCAATAATTTTGGCGAAAGGGTTGCTGTAAATGAAGAATTATGTGGCGCCAAATGGCGGGCATAGGTCAGTTTTAATGGAGTATTTACTGGAGAATTAGATGTAATCACGCCAAATGACAGAAATTTGAAAGTTGAAAGAGGGAACTAAGTTAAATAAAGTTGTCTTTAAAAATTGGTTCGAATATCTGTTAAGTGTCATCTTAGGGAAAAGAAAATGACAAAAATAAGATTTCACTGCGTGATTGTTTAGCTTACATTTTCACTTATTTTATTTATAAGAACATATTTATTATTTATTTGTAAAACAAAGTAGCTTCTGAAGTTGTATTTTAGCAATTTAAAATAACCTTGGGAAATGGGCCTGTTTCAGATCTCGAGTGGCCACAGAAATGCTGAATGAAAATAAACTATTTTTCGAGCCTCAATCAGTTAATGAATTCAAAGTGGGAACAGAACACCAATGGAGCATTGATCGAAGGAAGTACAGGAGAGAAAGCTGGAAGAAAATCCACCACTTGAAACAAGCCAATCTGTATATATAAAAGGCAAAGTCCTGACAGAATGACTGACTCACTCACTCACTCACTCACGTATCAAAGCCCAGCCAAACCTACTTGAGGTACAGCTACCAAATTTTAGCAAAATATTCGTTTTATATCGTAGGCGTCATTTAAAAAGCGTTTTTTTCGAAATTCGAACCCAAACGGGTGTAAGAGGGCAAAACGTGAGCCGATTTCTCCATAGGAATAGCATTGTAAGATTGGAATTTATACTTTTTTATTTTCAATTTAAAAGAAGTTTCCGCGCGTTCAGCCTGAACGAAAATAAAATATAAACATGTAAAAGCCCGTCAGTTTACTATGTAAGATTGTTATTTGAAAATCCTTATTTTATTTATTGATTATCTTTTGAAATTGTATACTGGACCAGGCTTTTCTTTGTTTATGAAACTGTCATTTAATACAGCTAAGATATAAAGGCCGATTGACTTTTGGAATTGGCGCCTTTTGGCGAAGTTGAAAATTTAAGGTAGGGTAGCTATACTCATCCAGTTGTATGGGTTAGGGTTAGTTTGAATTATCGTCGAAGTAGAGCTACCCATGTCTATGTCAATATAGACATAGAAATAATTTCTAAAGTTATATTCTGAGCGGAAATTTTAGCTTTTCTTATGGCATTTTTCATTGCTTCTTAGCTTCAGCTTCTATAATGTGGGACAACACACTACAGAGGCTGAAACTAGGAAGGATGGAGGCTATGACTATATAATATTCTTACATAAAATTTTAAATGGCATATTTAAATTTAATTTTTATGACACGTATTGAACAAGTTTTGTTTTAATTCAACATTTTTAAAACTTTTGTACGGTTTACTTGTTTAATTTTTTCCCAGTGCAATGCATAATATTAATTCATTGCTTTGTAAGACCACATCAAATAATTCAAAAATTTATTATTTATTAGGTTTTATATAAATATCAAACAACTAATAAATTTATTATTTATAAGGTATTATATGCACAACAAATAATTCATAAACTTATTATTCATAAGGTTTTATATATGTCCCCAACTTTTACATAATTAATGTCCCAGATACAAAATATGTCCGTAAACAAGTAGGTTTATAGCATAATCCGTCACTTAGTCAGCTTCCACACAAAATTTGTGCTCAACAGGAAAGAAAAGCGCCTAACACAGCATTTGGTTCTATATTAACATTTATAATCTAATTTTGGCTAGTTTAAATTATTTTCTTTCAACAATTTAATAATTATTCTTTATCGTTCGCTACATTTATTTATATTTGAACAAGTAGGTTTGTTACAGAATTTGTCACTTAAACCGCTTCCACACAACATTTGTGCTCAACAGGTAACAAACTATTTATACACCACAAAAAGAAATTCGCCAAACAGGGCCTTTAGCTAGTTGTAATTCAAACTGTTAACCGCCAAAATTAACTCTATTTTCATTAATCTTCTTTCTCAGAATTAATAATTAGACTTAATCGTTTGCAAAATGTGTTTGAAGTTCGAAGAATAATGATGTACTTTTTTTAATAAATATATTTGAGTCGCCACAATGTCCCATTTACATTTCTTTCGAAAATTCAGTTATTATTTATCGTTTGTTAAATTAATTTACAGTTCGAAAAATAAATAATTAGTAACATTGATGCTTTAAAAATAAAAACGAAACTTTGCACATTTTTTATGAAAGTTAGAATTCTTTATGCATCTTTCTTCATTCATATATAATGAACCATCAAAAGAACTCTATTGATGATATTACAACAATCCAAACTGAATTAGATCACATAAATAAATATTATTTCAAATGTTTTATTTTAGCTTCCACACTACGTTTATAACGTAAAAAGTGGAAGGTATTATAATCGTTCAGTCCGTTCGTCTGTCCGTCTGTCTGTGACCCACTTTCACAGAACGAACAGCAAGTCCCATAAACAAATGGGATACGTCATATTGAAGCAAAAAATCGGGCTAGCTTACATCCCAAATTTCATTAAAATTTTTTAATTAGAAGTATAATTAAAATTTAAATAACCAAAAATTGAATCTACATTGAAATAACATACAAATTCCATTTTCATTCAATATTTTCACTGTTGTCATTTCGTCAAACGTACGAGAAACTTTATTTAAAATAAAAACTCTTGAAATATATTTATTTATGTGATATGATTCAGTTTGGATTGATGTCATATCACAATATAGTTCTTTTGATGGTTCATTATATATGTATGAGGAAAGATGCATAGCGAATTCTAACTTTCAATAAAAATATGCAAAAGTTCGCTTTTATTTTTAAAGCATTAATTTTACTAATTATTTATTCTACTCTTTTTCGAAAGAAAGTTAATGAACGTGGGAAATTGTGGCTACTAAAAGATATTTATTTAAAAAAAATTGCATCATTATTTGTCGAATTTCAAACAAATTTAGCAAACGATAATGAGTAATTATTAATTTGCGAATGAAGAGCAATGAAAATTTTTAATTTTGGCTAAAAGTTTGAATTAGAAATAAATTATTAGCTATTGGCGAATTTCTTTTTGAGGTGTATAAGTAGTGAGTTTTTTTTCGTTGAGCACAAATATTGTGTGGAAGCGAATTAAGTGACAGATTCTGTAACAAACCTACTTGTTTATTTTAAATAAAGTTTCTCGTACGTTTAACGAAATTTCTACAGTGAAAATATTGAATGAAAATGGAATTTGCATGTTATTTTAATGTAGATTAAATTTTTCGTCATTTAAACAAAATTAACTATTTTCATTAATCTTCTTTAAAAAAATCTCATTAATAAAGCTCTTTTATGGTGTTTCTTATTTTTATTAGTTTATTCTCTTTTTTCTTCCGAATAAACACGACAAAAAAATCTTCTATTATTTTTTATCCTCGTATGATAATTTATTAACTATCTAAATGTTCACATACATGTTATATTATTTTTGTTCTTATTATTAATTACACTTATATATAACTTTTAAATTAATCTTTGTGTAAAATAACATTATAATAAAGTCTGTTTTGTATCTTAAAAATGCAAAAATATGGCTCTATGAAAAATCCATTTTTATTATTTTTAAAATTGATATATAATATACAATTTAACAACGAAAATTATTTTGTATCGAAACGTCAAAATATCTATTTAAAGGTAACTTTTAGAAAATTAATCAATTTCAATCTTCCCATAGAAACCATTAACTTTCCCTTCCTTATCTTTCCATCAAATTCTTATTAAGCAACAATTTCCAACAATAAACGGGTTATAAAAATGTAACTCCCTAAATAAGATAGATGCAATATATAAAGGGGAAAATTAATTTCCGTTCTTCTTCGTTGTCGACAGATTAAGTTTGAATCCCACTTTATTATACGAGAGTGTGTGCTTTAAAAGTGAGACTCTCTGTGTTTGCTACATGCTAGCAGACCGAAGCCTACTGCCTAAAGTCTAGGTATCTTAGAACAGGGAATTAATATAATTTTTTTATAAAGTTTTAAATTTATATTAAAACATAAAAAAACATTTGCATCAAGTATTAGAGTAGAATTTTATATTCTTCTCCTAATATGGTATACTTTGGCAGAATAAATTCTGTAAATGTTGTTTTATTACAATGGTCTTATTATTGCAAAAAAAACAAGTAGGTTTGTTACAGAATCTGTCACTTAATCCGCTTCCACACAATATTTGTGCTCAACGAAAAAAACTCACTATTTATACACCTCAAAAAGAAATTCGCCAAACAGGGCCTTTAGCTAATAATGTATTTCTAATTCAAACTTTTAGCCAAAATTAACTATTTTCATTGCTCTTCATTCGCAAATTAATAATTACTCATTATCGTTTGCTAAATTTGTTTGAAATTCGACGAATAATGATGCAATTTTTTTTTAAATAAATATCTTTTAGTCGCCACAATTTCCCATGTTCATTAACTTTCTTTCGAAAAAGAGTAGAATAAATAATTAGTAAAATTGATGCTTTAAATATAAAATCGAACTTTTGCATATTTTTATTCAAAGTTAGAATTCGCTATGCATCTTTCCTCATACATATATAATGAACCATAAAAAGAACTTATTGTGATATGACATCAATCCAATCTGAATCATATCACATAAATAAATATTTTTTAGGAGTTTTATTTTTATTTTAAATAAAGTTTCTTGTACGTTTGACGAAATGGCAACAGTAAAAATGTTGAATGAAAATGGAATTTGCATGTTATTTCAATGTAGATTAAATTTTTAGTTATTTAAATTTTAAATATACTTCTAATTTAAATTTTTGAATGAAATTTGGGATGTAACCTAGCCTGATTTTTTGTTTCAAAATGGAGTATCCCACTTGTTTGTGCTACTTGCGGTTCGTTCTGTGAAAGTGAGTGACAAACGGACGGACAGACAGACGGACAGATGGACGGACTGAACGATTATAATACCTTCCACTTTTTACGTTATAAACGTAGTGTGGAAGCTAAAAAGCAACTAAAATACTTTATCAAAAGAAAAAAAATCCATTAAAACTTTGTTATTTAATTAATGCCTAATTGGAATAAAAAAATACGTTTGCTTTTTGCTTCCACACTACGTTATAACGTAAAAAGTGGAAGGTATTATAATCGTCCAGTCTGTCCGTTCGTCTGTCTATCCGTCACAAACTTTCATAGCCCAAACTACAAATAATACAAACAAGTGTGATACGTCAAAAAATTCAGCGTATCGAAATTAGAAGACATTGAAAATCTCAGAAAAATTCGAATTCGAAGTACTTTAATTAATCAAAAAACTGCAAAATTTAATTATCATTTAAAAAGCATAAGACGCCATTTTTATTAGAATTAAATCATCATTGCCATTCGCAACATTCACTCGAGAAACTTTAATTCTTTTAAATAATAAATTAAAAGAATATTATTTTTGCGACATCAATCAGTTTGAAGTGACGTCAAATATATTTCACTAAAAGATTCTGTGTTTTTTATACGAAATGTTTTGGTTCTATTTAAAAGAGAGGAATATTACATATTTATTCTTTGAAATATAAATTAATTTTTGAAAACGATAATAATTATTGAAGAAATAATTATTGAATTTTCGAAATAAAATAAATGGAACTAGCTAAATTTAGCGTTTAAAGGTTTATAATAGAATTAATATTGTGTTTGGCGCCTTTTTTTTTGTTGACCACAAATGTTGTGTTGAAGCGGGCTGAGTGACAGATTCTGTTACAAACCTACTTGTTTAAATAAAACAACATAGAAAAAACTCTGCCTCTTTTTAAACAAACAATACAAACTATAAAGAATCCTATTTTGATGTCGTTATAAACTAACTAATATCTCAAAAATAAATTTTCCTTTTCATTTATTTTAAATAAACAGTTCCTCGTATAATAATTGAGTTTCAATATTGATTTTGAAGAATTCGCAAATAGCCTTATTTTGCTTTTTTTATAGGGTATTACAATTACCAGTTTTTTTAAGTACTTGAATTCGATTTTTTTCAACTGGAATTTTCTTCTATAGTTTCGATGTTTTTTTTTTTTTGACGCATCACACTTGTCTGTAAGCATTTGTAGTTAGAGCTATGAAAGTGGGTGACGGACAGACGTGTACAGACGGACGTAGCCTTTATAAAAAGCTTCCACTTCCTACGTTTGAAACGTAGTGGGAAGCTAAAAAGGATAAACTGGACTAAACGGTTAATGGTAACTTCCAGTTAACTTGAAATACTTATTACAGTACCCAGTATAATTTTACAGAAAAAAATCTTTAGTATATCCTCCTGAAACCAGACATCCATTAGAATGGTTTTTCCTGGCTTGTTACACCACAATTCATTTTAAGCATTAAAACTGAATCGATTGGAGGGGATTTGAAAATTACTTTCCGATCATTGACTGCAGGTATCAGTCGTTTAATTGTATGAGGGTCATTCCTGAGAAAACGTACAAAAGCATGTCCCCGTAAGTTATCTTTCACATGAAGAAAAGTTATACTTCCAATTGAATTAATGTAAGATAATGAATATTTTATCTACTTACTAACGTTGAATAAATACAAAAAAATTATATATTTTGTGTAAAAATTTGTGTCCACAGACTATGACAAATCATGTCCGTGAGCTGTCTCACCGTCATGTAAGGGACTGTTTTAGTTAGTATATACTAATTAAATCCCAATTTTTTATAACTGAAGTTGATTTTTAATTTAACTGACATTACTAGAACATACAAAACATAAAATATAATCATTATAAAGAATATAAATATATAAATTCCGTTGTTATTTTTCTAATGTAGTATGTAAGTGTAACTCAAACCCAAAATTTCAAAATGTTTCATCAATATTTTTTTCTCGAGATTTTTTGCCACAAATTGTACGTTTTCTGAGGAATGACCCATGAACAATGACAAAGCACAAAGGCCAAGCAGAAGTCTTGCAGAAAAAAATGTTTTCCAGCAGTAAATTGCAAAGGCATTTAGCATTTTAAAAAAATGCTACAATGGACTATTAATTGCATAAAATTAACAAAGCGTTAATAAAATTGTGCATTCATAACACACACAAAAAACTATGTATGTTTAGTGTTTAATGCCTCAACATTTATTTAAAATTGATATTTCCCTCTAAACTAAACTCCTCGACGCAACAGCACATTAGTGGGCCAAGGCCTGCCGTGCCCATTTCAGCTTTCGTGACCAAGGGCTCTGGGGTGCTAGGCCTATGTCCCGGTAAGGTGGTTAGCCTCACGCGGAACCTCCAGTGTTTAGTTCCCAAGCATGCTTGGTCCCCATTTTATCGACCCACTTAAGGGATGAAAGGATGGGTCAACCTCGCCCAATCCGAGATTCGATCCCCGGACCTGTGGCGTGGCAATGCGAAGCACTACCACTAAGCCACTGGGCCTCTGATATTTCCCACAGCAAATATTAAAAGTGAGATTTTTAAAGATTCTCTTCAAAACATACTTTTTAATAAATTATTGTTTGAAAATATGTTTGAGGAATATATTCTAGAAATTTGTTAGAGTCTGAGGAGATCGTAAGGTGGCACAACATAATATTCCTGATCAATATTGGTCAATTAATCAATTGGGTAGTCCATACTAACTTTATATCGATTGCTTCCAGCATTGTTAACTCTATTCACACAGTTGAAACAACTCTACTTCGAATATTTAAAAATATATATTTATATTGCTTTATTTTTCTTCTAGGCTTAATATACATTTACTTCTTTACTTTCTTTTTAAATGGGAAAAAAAATCAGAAATTTAGGTATTGACATCACGGAGATTTAAGTTTGTCCGTCCCTTCAAATTTCGTTCTTACCATTCTATTAATTAAAAAAAAGGTATATCAATAGAACTATCGTAGGATAATCCGGGGTAATTGTTGGACAAAAATCAAACTTTTACCATAGCTCCCACATTTATGTAATTTTCGAACAAGTAATTTTTTTCATAATGACTATTTGAATTTGATTTTTAGATATATCTGTCGGATACAATATTTGAAATTTACTATTTTCTCCATAGAAGTTGAAGAAAAAAAATAAACATGTGTCCAAAAATTACCCGAAAAATTGGGATAATTATAGGACAGTAGTTTTCAATCCGTTCTGCACAGTATTTAGACTAGCTACAAGGGGTAAATTGTGTGATATGGTGTGTACTGTAGTACTGTGTATTTGATAATTATTTAACACCACCTTCTGTAAAAAATTTATAATTGTGAAATAGATTTGTTAATCGATTTGGAAATACACTGTGAAAAAATCTGTAACCATAACAAAAATATTTTTTGTAAAAAACTTTTCCTAGAAAATTTCTAGTATATAACTACTAAAAATAGTACTGTAAAAACACTTAATATATTGTGTTAACATTACATATATATATCTTGTATATTTACAAGACTTTTTTATGTATGCTATACATGTAATGTTTTTGTAATTTTACAAGACTTTTTTATGTATATTATTATTATTACTTATTTTCTAGCAAAACAGAAGAATTTCCATTATATGTTATGATGACTTATGACTTTCTTGGTGGGGGGCAAGTTCGCCGAGCACTGCGACCTCAGGTCTATTGTACTCAATGCCAGAAATGACACAAACACATAGACAAATAACAACATTTATTGACAAACAAAAACATCCATGCCTTACCGGGATTCGAACCCGAACCCAGAAGCTCCAAAGGCTAGCTCCCTAACCGTTGCGCCACCGGGTCGGCTCATTAATGTTAACGAAATGTTCATAAAATAAAACATTAAACAATCGGAACAATGCCGAATACAAAAATAAGAATTATAAATAGTATAATAGAAAGAAATAAAAGTTACTCACCTATATTTTATACCTGTATCAAATTTAAAACGTTATATCACTTTTTAAATGGCGATGAATTGATCCAAATCACAAACGAAACTTTAGAAGCGATGCGCGCGCAACTTCAAGTCGAAGATGATTGGTTGAAAAATTGCGAATACTAGAACATTTCTGTAACTGTAGAAATGAGGATTTCTGTTCCGAATTACAAAAACTTTTTTTGTAAAATTGGTTATTTCTGTAACGTTACAAAAACATTTTTGTATGTTTACAGTATTTTTTCTCAGTGTAGATAATAGATAGAGTTAATCACACAAACTATACCAAATAAATTTAAGCATGTTGCGATGCTGTCCGTCCCGATGCTTCCTTAGCATTTAAAACAATTTCCCCGCTTTGTCCAATAATTTGCCCGTAACTAAACATGCTTCTCATAATGTTACTATTCATTATACAATGGTGTTTTTCAACACAAACCATCTTCATAAACATATCTAAGGAGTGAGCATTACAAAATTCAAGATCATGTAAAAGAAAACAAAATTATACCAATTTATCATCGATTGAGCAAAAGTTTAAACCATGTTTTTTCAAGCGCTTTGAGTTATTAATATATGAGAAAACGTACTTATCTAATCCCAATAACTAATCAGAGCATTGCTGGATATGTAACGAACAAATTGTGGTTTGTTAGACGCAATAAATTATGATATCATGGTTTTTGAGCCCTGTCCAATAATTACGCCGATTTTATGTGTCCAATAATTACCCCGGGTCACGCTATATACTTTTCGTTCGCCTGTCTGTGTGTTCGTTAGTCTGTCTATCCTTATCCCACATTCAACTTTTGTTCTAATTATCATATTTTCCAAATTCTTTATTCTTTTCCACAAGTGTGACATCAGTGGCCAATGATGTAATGCTTTTTGTCCGTCCTTCCGTCTGTCTGTATTTTCTTTTTATAACTTCCGTTCTAACCATCAGATTAATTCCTTTTTTTTTTCTTTTAAAGGTATGACATAAGAGGCCGATATTTTATAATTTTTCTCCGTCTGTCTGGATATACTATGAGAATTTCCGAATGTAACCAAGAAAGTCGGCTATTATAGTACTTCCACAACTTCTTCAATTTAATTTATCTACAAAATGTTATTGTAATTTCATATGAAATAAGTTTATTGCGTGGTGTCCAATAACTTAATATTTGTTACTCCAATTTTGATGATAACAAGATAACATGTTTACAAATATTAGCGACATTGCCATTAGGGATGTTAAAAAGACACTGTGAGTATAAAATGTTAAGTAACATCTGTTTGAATTTCTAGAAAGTTGATTGCGATTTAAAAATTATATTAAAATATCTATTTTTGAAAGTAAATAAACATCAAAGTTTTAAGTTTAAAATAAAAAAAAACTACAAACTCCAAGCTTTCTATTTTTTTTATACTTATCTTTATTTTTTGCCTTATAGAACAAACAATCTATGTTGGGTTTTTTTCATATTGGCAATTTAGGTAAATAATTTATTAATCATATTCTCTTTTCCTTATTTGTTACAACAAAAACAATAATAATATTAATTAATTAAGAAGATATTTGGTAAGGATACTGCAATCCTTTTTCAGATAATTTTGAAGAGTAGTGCTTTTAGTATTAAAGTAACTGAGTAGATGGCGTCGCTGTTTCAGCTTGTTAATTTCATATCTAAATCTAACAAAGAAAAAGGAAAATCATAGTATTAAACATATTAATTTCTAAGTTTTCTAAAATGTGTGTCTTTCAAACTTAACTTTTAAAAATTTTTTAAACTGTAATATTCATCAAATCAAATTAATAGGGCATTTTTAAAATTTGTAATTTAATTTTTACCCGGATGACAAGCCCGGCTAGCTCAGTCGGTAGAGCACGAGACTCTTAATCTCGGGGTCGTGGGTTCGAGCCCCACGTTGGGCGCAGACTTTTTTTGGGGTCTTATTCTATTATTAAATTTGCAATAAAATTCGTAAGATAAAAAAAAAATAATAAAAAATAAATATATATAAAATTCTATTTTTTTTTTAAATTTAACCAAAAGAAATAGTATTTGGATATTGGGCTTCATTTTATCATATTAATTATAATTAATGTATTTAATCTTGTATTATAAACAGGGAAGTATTTTTTTTCTTTGTTAAATCGTTTCTGATGTTTTCTCACAAACTGTAATTTTTCTTCTAATTAATAACATTAAAAATACACTATAATAATTAATACCAAAATAGCATCTAAAGAAAAATATTTTCTTCAGAAACCATCATAGATGGCAGCACAAGATAAACAACAACTTGTAAATAAACTTGAGAAATGCAAACTTTACAGGAACTTTTCGATCTAAGGTAAAATTTAGATAATATTTCTGCTTTAATTTATTTTTTCTGGGCTTTTGTATTATAATGGTTGTGCTGCTAACAAATATTTGACTCAATTTCTTACATTACAAATAAACTTAACCCCAACTATTTTATTTTACGAATAAACACAGTTTATGTATATTTTGTATTTGAAAAATTCGATTTTTTTTATTGCATTTTAAAGTTAGCCTGAAGAAGTTATCCTTTTTTAGCCTGAAGAAGTTATCCTTGTTTATCAAAACTTTTATTGCAAAAAATTCCGATATGGAATTTTTTTTTAAGTGCTGCGTTGCATTAAAATGCCAACTAAATAAATCCATATTAATAATAGTCATTTTTATAATTATTTAATATGTTTAAAACTGGGTAAAAATCATAGATATCATAGTTAAAGTATTAGATTGGCTGATTACGTGACCTCCAAGGCTAACGACGGGACGCGCATGAAGGCCAAATAAGGGGGCGATAAGGCCAGTGTTGCTGCCACTTTAAGGAGAAAAATAATACTAAAAAATACCATTTATTTCTAAAATTACAAAAACAAATACTAGAAAAGGATTTCAAGTCACTAAAAAGATTCCAAAATGCAGCTCGTATTTTTACGATATATTTTTGTAATTTTAGAATTAAATGGTATTTTTTCGTAGTATTTTCTCCTTAAAGTGGCAGCAACACTGGCCATTTCGCCCTTGGCCTCCATGCGCGTCCCGTCGTTAGCATGGGAGGTCACGTGATCAGCCAATATAATACTTTAATTATGATATCATATTTTTTCTAGCCTCATAGAAGAGCTTTATGGCATTCATGTACGCCTCTTACTTTTAGACGATGTCGACACCTGATTCGCCATAAAATCGAATAAAATACAACGAATAATACCCTATCTATGGTAAAAATGAATTCGAGCACTTTAGTACAAGTTTTATTTTTATAGCACTGCTATTATTAATTTTTCTACTACTACTAGTTTCATTTTCACAAGTTTTATTTTTATAGCACTGCTATTATTAATTTTTCTACTACTACTAGTTTCATAGTAACATAAATTTTAAAAAGCTTCTGTTGATAACCGAATTTCGTCCACTTAACCCAAGTATCCTGTTTACATGGTAACAGCTGCAAGCTTCTATCCGAATTTCAAATTCGTTAATGCATTCAAATTCACCTAAAAAGATTCCTTTGAAAACTGAGAAAATTCAACTTACAGTCTTACAGTAACTATTAGCTGCAAAACAAAGTGTCCCCAAAGATCCAAGAGGATCTTTGGGGTCCAAGAGGGCGGCTGAATAGTTAAGCAGTCCGAAGGTCTCGGGCTCGAATCCGGGCATGGATATTTGTATTGTGTATTGGTCTGTATTTGTCCAGAGTACACTGTAACATACGTGCTCGTTCAATTTGTTGAATCGAAAGTCCCGAGCAAGCGCACGATGGCGCCCCTGGTTTGCTTTGGGTGCCCGCTCTGGTATTGACCTCGTCACTTGACCAGAGTTCTAAATTACGAGGCGTAATTGGCTGTGTTAAAAGCTTGTAAGCTAGAAAGAGACAGCCGGAAAAACATACAACCTAACCATAGCCAAGGGAAGCTTTAGAGGGGCCCGGATGACCGAGTGGTTTGGACCATTACACTAGCAGTCTGCGCGCTATAACGGGTGCGGGTTCGATTCCCGCCTTCGCCCTGGGTGTATATTCCTTTCTCTGTGACAGTAAAAATTCTTTCTGTGTCTGTCTTTTACTTGATGAAGGCTTCATAAGCGGGTCTCTGACCAAGCACACAAGCCGGATTATGTATGTAGTAGTAGTAGCTTTAGAATAACACCAGTGTTTACCAAATATGACCTTGGTAAACACGGGATGCAATTTCGACAAAATTGTCTCGACTCTGTATAATAGTAGAGTCAATATCTAGCAACTCTATTCTGGAATGTCTTCAAAAGATTAGTAAATAAAAAAAAATGTCGCTTCTTTTCACAAAAAAAAAAATGTTCTCATTTTTGTCAACCATTCATTACACATAATAGAAGCACGGTGTCTCAAGAAAGAAAAACTTCCACTTCGACCGTTCTCACGTCCGTTGCCAATCCGTCATGCGAAATAATGGGTGTTTTCATTCGGGTCACGTGGTCTCCCAAGAACATACCGGCCGTAATTTAGACCGAGCGACGATGGGCCCGAAAAAAAGGGGTTAAACTTCATTACGGGTGTCATTAGTTTCCGAAATAGAGCAGTATTAATATTTATCGGAGAGAAGGAACGACCAAAAGAAGAAGTAAATAAACGATAATGCTTTTGTGCATGGTACAGCTCGACTATCGTTCGTTCGCTTCAAGTTCAAGGTTCGTCACTGGCAATACTACTGAGTGGTAATACTGAGAGAATTATATTAATTCAGTGGCAATATGTGGGACAATTATAAAAAAGTAAAGTTCAATCCCTTAATCATATCAATACCTCTGGGGGTGACAAGCCAATTCTGGGGATCCTCTAGTTGGCCTCTGTCTCTAAAAATTAGATGGATCCACTTATGTGTGTGTTGTCTGTTATGTCTGTCTTACTTGACGAAGGTTTATAAGCGGGTCTCTGACCAAGCACACAAACCTGAATATATATGTCTACCAACCAACCAACCCTTAATCATAGAGGTAGGAAAGAGAATAGAGAGGTCCATGAATATGCGCAGTAGCGCACAAATGAAGCAGGCTAGAGCGGTGCATCTTGGGATACCTCGGTGTCAGTTTCGGTTACTATGTTCTGCGCAGTAGCTCGAAAACCTGGCAGCCCTGCTTCAAACCATTTGAACTCATAGACCCCTCTACCTCACCTTCCTAACTCTATGCTTTCAATAGCTAACTAATCCCATCACTAGCTATTGGTAAAATAAAATATATGGTATGAGGCTTTTGCTTTACTTGAAACTTAATAGTTGGTTGGTTGGTTGGTAGACATATATATTCAGGTTTGTGTGCTTGGTCAGAGACCCGCTTATAAACCTTCGTCAAGTAAGACAGACACAACAGACAACACACACACATAAGTGGATCCATCTAATTTTTAGAGACAGAGGCCAACTAGAGGATCCCCAGAATTGGCTTGTCACCCCCAGAGGTATTGATTTGGTATGGGAACTTAGAGGACTTTCGGACCCAACAGATTTAACGAGCACGTGCTCTAATGGTTGGTAAATTTGGTTGAATTAAATAGTAGTTTAAATTGTTGCCGAAATAGAGCATCATTAATATTTATCGAAGGGAAGAAACGATAAAAAAATAATAACAATAATAAATAAATATATACGAAAGAGGCTTTTTTGTAATGGTGGTCTAGCTCCACTATCGTCCGTTTCAAGATCAAGGTTCGTCACTTGGAAGTAGCAATACTGAGACAATAGGGTACTTGACTAAAAAAAATTTTATTGGCTTAAAATATTCTCATGCCAAAAATATTAGACCCGTATTTTTTCTTTTTTTTCAAATACCCCATAGAGAGGGGAAAAAATGAATTTTAAAATTAGGACGAAAAATCACCAGTTTAGTTACAAAAAAAAACATCACACCGGTTTGTTTATACATACTACACTGTTAAAAATTTTGGTGCAGATTGCACCGGAATAATGGAACTTTCTAGCTGCCACCACTATTTGAAGGATGGATGCACCACTTTTGCGGTGTATCAAAGTTATGATTTTACCGCAAAATTGGTAAATTCACACTCCAAATAGTGGTGGCAGCTAGAAAGTTCCAGGATTCCGGTGCAATCTTGCGCCAAAATTTTTAACAGTGTAGGGACGTCAGCCAAATCGACGTGTTTGTGATAACGTGACGTACCGGTGAAAAATAAGCCATTTGAAAATGATTTTTATTAATTATTTAAAGATTTATTTTGCAAACAAGTATATAAGTTTGTTATATTTGGGTTCAAACTATAATTTAATTAATATTGGAAGGTATTTTAGCGATACTGTCAAGTACCCTATTATAAGAAGTCAAGTTCAATCCCTCTAATAGCTATTCATGATACATTACCAAAAAAAGCTTTGCTAAAACCATGAAGGATTAGTTGATGGTTAAAAAAAACGTTGTAATAGAGCTACACGATTGTTCTCTCGTTATTCAGTCCTCACCTTGGACAGCCGATGAACAGATCAAGATATGAAAAAAAAGACTGCCAATAAATAGCAGCTTGTATAAAGCCCATTTCACACCTTGTCACAACTAATTGCAACTCCCGTAGGACACCATGCATTTAAAAGTTGCTCTCAAGTCGTGAGATTTTTTCATGCGAGCACTAAAAAATCTCAAGTTGCATGTACCGTTAGCCAATCAGAATTCAGTATTTGTTTGGCTACATTGTGGCGAACTAGACTTTGCCAACTGGTTGTTTATTTACTTTTTAAGATGCCAACTTTCCTTGCTTGCAAAAAAATGCATAAATCTGCGCATTTAAAAATGGGTAGTAAATGGACGGCAAAAATGGAAATTTATCTTATTAATGAAGTTCGGAAACATAAATTTCTGTATGATGCAAGCGACGCCCTGCATTCGAAGAGGACGTTGAAAGCTTACTTACGAAAACATGGGCAATGTATTAAAAGTGGAATATCCTGAAAACAGCGATATTTGTTTGAATAAAGTTTGTTTACAAAAAGATGAAACTTGCCAAATTTGGAGATAAATAATTTTTTGTGGAAACCCGAAAAACCAGGTTACCACAAGTTTAGAGTTGCAGTTGCAACGGAATTGCAAGTAGTTGTGCAGGTGTGAAAAGGGCTTTAGGGACTCGTGCAAGTATGGAATCTGTTGGGGACTAAGGTCCTGACGTCGTATACGATTTCGCTATAAGCGTGCCAGCTCAGGTGTAAGCTCTTCACTTGACCACGGTTCTAAATAACGAGGTTCGTCGCCAACAGCCCTGGTGGATATCTAGTACGACGTTAATTCAATCACAATCATCCCCCCCAAAAAGTGGCATAAGGATATTCTTTATGAGACCTAGACGAATACAGAAAAAGAATAAAAGTAGAGACTGATCGCTAATATAGCCTAGAAGGATTAAATTGGCACTAAATGGCATCGGGCGGTGAAAGAAAGCGTACTCTAACTTGTCAAAGGCCGTAGGTTTCGAGATCGGAAGGTTCCGCGATCGAGTCCCGGTACCACTGAAGACCTACCGAGTATATGCGGAGTACGTGCTCGTTAAATCTGTTGGGTCCGAAAGTCCTGTGGTCGGTCATTGCGCAGTTTACCACGGGTACAGGTCCCTGGAGACTATTTCCCTCCTCTTCAGGGTCATGTCTAAATTCTGGAGGTGGCGATAGATGGCAGCATCTGTCTGTGTATGTCGTGTCCGTCCTTCTTGACGATGGTTTATAATCAGGTCTTTGTGACCAAGCACTCAAGCCTGAAAATATATGTATACCAACAACTACTAGATGTCGTGAATTTGCAAGCATTATTACAAGTCGATGTGGAGTGACAAGGTGGCCACTACCAACAAGTAGATAGAAGAATGAGTTTTCAAAGTTGTACTATTGCGATAGCAATTCGAGCAACCACTATGCGGTATTCTCATCTTCCTCGCTATAAATCCTCAGAAGTTCACGTCACCCCCGTACCTGCTGTGAAAGGTATTCGGCTTTTATTTTCTTTTCTTTTTGGCAGAAAATATATTGTGGACAAACATCCTTGCAGTCTTAAAACAGGCTTGACATTTCATCACTTTCACGGAAACCGCTGAGGCTCATTTATATCGCTCCTTCATAAGTCGCAAAGGCCAAACTCAAGACTGACTTGTGTTCCAAGAAATATAGCCCTATGCGCAGAAAAGTCACGAAACTGAAAAAGCTGGCTTTTTGAGTTAAAATCAGTAAAATGCACTCTCAAATATATATGTGCCCAAATTTCGTCAATTTCAACAAAATGATGTCGCGAAAAATGGTCCGCGTAAACATTTCGTCAAATTGTGGTAAGTTTGAGAACATGCGCATCGTGTAAAGTAGAGTGTGTAAAGTCACGTTCCCTCGCGAGGAAATGATTGTCAAAAGGGACGAAATTTGTTTTGAAGAATCAACAAATGTGAGCCTTTTATTTCTGTGATTGTGGGCACATTTTTAAGATGCATCTAATAATAACGAAGTAATCGGGAATGAAGCAAAATGGGAATAACTATGAGTGTTCTCACCATAAAAATATATAGGAAAGGCTAAAACACGATTTTCATGAAAAATTGACTTTTGGTCGATAGGTCACTTTTTACAAGAAGTGCTACGCAGTCGGATTTGTTTATACTCTATAACCAAGGTATAGGCTGTGGGGAGCCTAGTGGTCAGCGTCTCAGTCTCGAGATCAGAAGGTCCCGCGATCGAGTCCCGGTACCACTGAAGACCTACCGAGTATATGCGGAGTACGTGCTCGTTAAATCTGTTGGGTCCGAAAAACCTGTGGTCGGTCATTGCGCATTTTACAACGGGTACAGGTCCCTGGAGACTATTTCCCTCCCCTTCAGGGACAAGTCTAAATTGTGGAGGTGGCGATAGATGGCAGCATCTGTATGTGTGTGTATGTCGTGTCCGTCCTTCTTGACGAAGGTTTATAAGCGGGTCTCTGTGACCAAGTACACAAGCCTGAAAATATATGTCTACCAACCAACCAATATATATAGTTAGTTTCTACATCTGTTATTTTGTATTAATTTATTTTGCCACAAGTCCCATTTTGATTTCCCTCCCTGGTTAAATGATGCTTTTATGTCTCGTGCTACTTGAGATTATAACAGTTTTGGGGCTAGCAAATAAGTAATCAATATTAATCATCAAATGGAATCGTGTGCCGCCATGAAATTGAATATTTTTTCCCCACGACATTGCGAAGGTCCCCTGATAAAAGACTGGCTTTCCTCATACTGAAGTCTTAATCAGATCCTGATTATACTACGATTAGAACTAGAAACCGCAGCTAGAACCAGCACTAGAAACCGAAGTATAACATCCACTGGGTAACTTTTCGTATCACAGGTTTTGATGAGGATGATGATGTCGTGTCCATGGATAAAGATTATATGGGACCAAAGGTCTCATCGACTGCTTCAGCGATCTGCAGACAGTGGTCCTCATAAAGGTCTTCGTAGGGCGAGCTGGTGATTTGCTGCAATTTTGTCAGGATGGCTGGACAAGAGAAAATATGTTTTGGATCCAGGTTCCGAGTCGGGGCAGTTTCTGCCAGCTGGAGTATTTCCTAGTTCCATCTTTTTGGATTTCCATCCCTTTGAAGTGGCCGGTTCTTAATCTAGTTAGGGTGGTCGCAGTTACCCTATTGTTGTTTAATTCGCAGATTTGGCGTTTATTTTTAACACTTCTGCTGTTAAATTTTGCTTTGGCCACTGAGTTGATGTCATTAAGAGTGGTTTGGGGAAGAACGTCATTGTTGAGTTTTCTTGCTTCTTTTGCCAGAATATCAGCAGACTCGTTTCCGTCGAAACCAATGTGTGCTGGAATCCACTGCAAAATGTTCTTGTTCAAATTTGAAAGTTGAAACATTCCATCATGTATAGCCGCGATCATCTTTGACTGTCTCTTTTTGATAGCTTGCATGCCAGCTTTGCAATCGGATTACAAATTTTTAGAAACAAATATAAAAATCTATATATTTTCTTCAGAAAACACATTTGTCGTTTCTTGGGTAAAAAAAAAATTTCTAAATTCACCTTAAAAACTTATTCTTATAGGATTGACAACTCTATCTAAGAAATTCCGAGTTTGCGCAAACTGCAGTTATTTATCTGCCATAGACTTGTCAGAAATCATACCAGGATGCCAGTTTTATTGGAGTTTTATGGAATTGCTGCTCGTTGTGTTATTGAATGAACCAACTTGCTGACTGAGGCGACGAAGAGTAACGTTGTGTAAGACATATTTGGAGTTTAAAAGTATAAATCAGTTTTATTTTATGATCGTTAGAATTGGCCATTAATTTATCACTAACTGAATGGGCTAAAAAAAAAAGAGTTGTAGACTGCGAATTTATGGTCTTACCCGTAAAAAGTCAGGGTTCTAAATTACATGGCGTAATTGGCTTGTTTAAGGGGGACCGGAGCCCACCATTGAAGCCCATGTTAAAATTAACTTATTTATGTACCTTTTTCTCAGAATCTATTTGATACATTTTAATGAAATTTTTTCTATTTACTAGTTATTAAATGGATGTTTAACTATACTTTACTAGAGGTATTTTCAATTGTTTTGTATTTTCCGGACTGTTTTCCGGATTCTGAGAAAAAGGTACACGCACATTGGAAGAGTAAGTTTTGAGATATAAGCGTTTAAAGTAAACAATAGTGGTTTCTTACCTATGAAACATAAGGGGATTTTACCTGAACAACATTTTTTTTTAAAATTACTAAAAATACTTCTAATACTTAAAACTTTTGTTTTAATATATCGTTGTAAAGCTAAGGTTGCATAGATTAAGAAACACTAAAAACATTGAAATGTCATTTTTCAAAATTTTGGGGATCTGGTCGCCCTTAAATTCCCCACTAAAGGCTAGAAATAGACAGCCGGAAAAGGTTAACATACCTACCAAAAAAAGGCCAACTAGGTTTTGTTAGTGGTGATGGTTTGGGTTACATTCCAATGGAATAAACAAAGTGGAGGCGTATAACCTTGTCTTTTGACCTTGTCCTTGTCTTTATTTTGTTTGTTAGAAAAGAAGATAATAATGCGTGACGTAACTGTGGCGTCATTGAAGACGTGACCGTTCTAGTTTAGACGAATTAGCTGCTGGGTTGGTTTGTTTGTGTGGTTTAAGACAATGGTTGACAGAAACTGTGAAGTTACTGTAGGCGTGTCCCTTCCAGTTGTCCATTAGTTGCTTATATGTTCAACTTTAACTCATGACACATTTGCTTTAAGAACCAAAAAAAAACCTAAAAATTTCCTACCAAACATTTTAGGTTTGTTAAAAAAAATTACAGGATATTCAACTAAATCATCAGAAATCTAGTTACGATATTTGTTTTCAATTCTGTAAAGTGCAGATTTTAAAATTCGTAAAGGATCGTATTTTAAGGAACACTCGTGTTGAATTTTAATAACTATTCATTAATTATTACAGATTGAATCATAAGTAAATGACAGATAAACTGTGAAAGGTTGAGTTATAAATAAATTAAAACTAGCAAGTTATTCTGACAGATGGTTATGATTTTTTTTATACAACTAACTATAACCACCTTATCTATTAATATAACTCAAAACAAAAGTTTGAGTTATATATAAGATTGGATTTTCAGACTTCGGTTCTAAAGAACAAAATTACTAATTCTATGCTATACGCAAACCAAGTAGCAACCATTATTAATATCAAAAATGGAGGAAAAAACAATTTAATTGGAGTCTAATGTACGATACATGAATCTGTAACATTATAAGCATTAGCTCTGATATCATGATTGCTGAAACAGAAACTTAATTATGTTTCAAAACATGAACCCGTTGATTCTTTTGATAATGATGGTTCAAAGACAGATAGTGAGGAGTTTTCTCTGAAATAACTTGAGAAATTATTTCACGATTTCTCTGTGTACGTCTTTATTTAAGAAGTAGAGATAGATGTAAAAAGCATAATTTATCTTAAGGAGATTATATAAAAAAAGGATTGTAGCGTTTGTTTTATTTTTGTAAAGCTGTTGTTTCGTTTAGAAATTTTGTTTAGACCACTTAATTATTTCAGTTTTTTTAAAATATAAAATTAACTTTTCATTAAGAACATTTTTAAGGATAACTTGGTAAAAGGGTTATCATTTGTGAAAATAAGTACTTAATTTTAAGTTTTCGTAAGATAAAAAAAGTTAAATATAACGAATAAAAAATTAGAAATTAGCTTGATTTTCCATGGACACTAACAGATTTTACGAAAACTGATTGGTTACTGAATTAAATTTTAAATTTGACAATCAGTCGTCGTAAAAGCTGCCTGTGTGCACGCAGACAAGGACCGTGGAATCAAGCCAATAGATTTTTTTAAAAACAATTTTTTTAAAACAAAAACGCAATATTTTTTTAATATAGCAGTACAAATTAGATTCTAAACAAGTTGGTTTGTTACAGAATCTGTCACTTAAACCGCTTCCACACAACATTTGTGCTCAACTGGAAACACTATTTATACACCACAGAAAGAAATTCGCCAAACAGCGCCTTTAGCTAGTTGTAATTTCAAAATTAACTAATTTCTTTCTTCATCTTTTGCAGATTTAATAATTAATCTTTATCGTTTGCTAATTATTTTTGAAGTTCGAAGAATAATGATATATTTTTTTAATAAATATCTTTTAGTAGCCACCAGTTTACAGTTCGAAAAATAAATTAATAAAATTGATGCGTTAAAAATAAATGCGAAACTTTGCATATTCTTTATCCAAAGTTAGAATTCTTTATGCATCTTTTTTCATACATATATAATGAACCATCAAAAGAACTATATTGTGATATTACAACAATCCAAACGAAACGATTTATACAACCTTTCAAATAACAATTATATATAGTTTTAAAAAAAAAGGTTTTTATTGTGTTTATTTTCAAATTGAGCATGCTTCAGGTCTTGAGTGGCCACCGAAATGCTGAACGAAAATATTTTCTTTCTTAAGAGTCGATTGGTAACTCAATGTCATCTGTAATACGTTACCTGAAACAAGCCAATTAAGTAAATATTATTAGATTAAATAGTAAACATGGATTATAAAAAAACATAATAAAAACTAGATAAATATAACTTTATTACTTTATTTTTTGTATTGAGAAGAACTTTTATAAAATGCTAATTGATAACTATATACAGCATCTAGATGTACAAAAAAAAAAACTTTGCAAAACATTTTTATTCCACAAAAAATAAAGAAACGACTAATAAATGCTAGTTTTTGGTCATAGTTAGGAAACTTAGTATTTTGTTTTTGAAGATGTGTTGAACTCTCTCTGTTATCACTCTCAAATGGAATTCGTCCATTAAATAAATCCAACACTTCATGGCAAATTGCTGTGATGCGATACAGATACATGTATTCGGTAACATCTTACTTTGAAGTGCTGACAAGTTCAGAATTCGTAATTCGTTTTTGATTAAGCCGGTCTCGTGACCCGACTCAATTATTTAGAATTAAAAGCTATTTTTAAAAGGACACTAAATGTAGACCAGACTACGTTATGGCTGTTTATAAAGTGAGGACTACAGTCGACAATGTATCTAGTTGCAGTCTTAAAACGTCCGTAAAAATACACTGTAAAAATTTTGTGATTGAATTTACTAAAAATATGGTTCTAAGTAGGTGCAACGGCTGTGTGATGAAATGTTTCCATATATTTTTGGCAGTCGGTTGAACCATTTCTCAGGTTCTTGTTTCAGAAACCTGGAAAATGGTTGAACCTAATATCGAAAATATGGTGAAACATTTCACCCTACAGCCGTTGCAGCTACTGCACTGTCAAAAATTTTGCCCTAGATTTCAAAATAATAATGATGCTTAGTATAGCTGTAACAGCTTTGAAATATATCACCTTATTTTCAGCATTCGATTAAATCATCTTTCAGTTTTCGGAAACAAAAACTTGAGAAAGGATGCAACCGAATATCGAAAATATGGTGCAACAATTCACAGCCTTTTTTTTTGCAGCTACTAAGAACCATATTTTTGGTGATACCAGGCAAAAAAATTTGTAACAATGTAGTCCTTTGGAGAAAGCTTGTTTTGGCTGTTTCGTCGTCCAAACCTGGATGGATCTAAACGTCAGAAGACGTCTCTTTTGGTTGGTTGGTTGGTAGACATATATTTTCAGGCTTGTGTGCTTGGTCACAATAACCCGCTTATAAACCATCGTCAAGAAGGACGGACACGACATACACACACATAAGGGACGTACATAAATTACGTCACGCTCAGAGGGGGGAGGGAGGGGTATGCTCCAACGTGACGGATCGTGACATGGAGGGGGATAAGGGTAATCGCTCGCGTGACGTAACGATTCGAAAATTTCCAATTTTGCAAGGAAAATCTATTTTACATAAAATAAAGTTTTTGAGAAAAAAATTTAAATCTTTTTTTTTATATATATAAGAAACACTTTATTTCAAAAAGAGGATGGGGAGATTATTATATGCAACAACGTCGGCATTATCAGTCTCCTATATTTTACAGACAATTTCGTAACTATACTTCGCAACACGTAAAATTGCGACACTATCTTGACCAATTAGAGGACTGGCAGTTACCTGGACGAACACCAAAAGACGCAGAACTAGACAGTTCCGATTATTCTTAGCAGACCCCCCTTTTTTTTATAAGACATTAGCGAATGGCTAGTTAGACCTTGGCCAACGGAAATGTAAATACAATGTTGGTATATTCCTATGAATAAATTATTTAACTAAGATAAATTTTACATTTTTTTCTTTCCAAGTTAATTTTTTTAAAAATATAAAAATGCGCATTTTTTCAAATTTCAGAAACAAAGGGAAATATTAAAATTAACTTTTTCCTTAAGGGGGGGGGGTGCAACAACGTGACGTAATTTTAGGGGTAGTGGTTCGATAAAACGTGACGCAGCGTGACATAGGGGGAGGGAGGGGTCAAAAAAGTCAAAATTTTGCGTGACGTAATTTATGTACGTCCCCATACTAATAAATTTTAATATTCTGTATACATTTGTTGTGCATTTGATAAAAGTCACTCAAGCAGTTCAACATTAAATGAAGTTTAATTAAAAACAATTAAAAGACAGCTACACGTAAAACTGAAACATTGTTAAAACATTCTGCTGGCTTGTTTATGTTCTGGCACTTTTATAACAGGAAGCTAGTTAAGTTGAGTTGTTTCCACATCACAGTTGGTTTAGTTAGATTACTGCACTAGAACTTCATAAACAGATATGACAGTTTGGTTTAGTTTATATCACTGTACTAGAACTACATAAATATCACAGTTGGAACATATAATCTATATTTCAATACTTCCCCTTAAATTAAAAGAAATTTTATCTTATAAAAATTCTTAACAAGAAATTTGAAATATATCCAGAACCGCAAAAGAGAACAATTTCCAAAACTCTAAAAATGAAACACTTCTAAAAGAACTCAGTAAATCCCTGAAATAGAACTAAAAACACTTAGACAACCAAACAACAATTATCAGCTTCACCTACAAACTTAAGACTCCCAACTTGTTACAAATCATCTGAAGTCTGGGTGAAAATAAAGCCTTTGTAAATATATCCGCCAACTGATCAGTGGTAGATATCTGTTCTACAGATATCTCTTTCTCCAAAACCTTTTCTCTAATAAAGAAATGTTTAACAGAAATATGTTTTGTTCTTCCATGAAATTCAGGATTACTTGCTAATCTCAAAGCTGAAACATTATCAATAAAAAATTACAGGATTATCTATTACAAATAAAATATCACTAAAAAGTCTTTTAAGCCATATAAGTTCTTTAACTGCTTCATTTGCTGCAACAATTTCTGCCTCTGTTGTCGATGTAGTCACCATAGATTGTCTCTGACTAGTCCAAGATATTGCTCCTCCTGAGTGTATGAACACAATACCTGTAGTAGATCTCCCAGTCTCTGCACAACCCCCAACGCTGAATCCCTAAAGTACACCTGGGTTATCACACTTGTACTGAATACCTGTGGTTTTGGTTCCTTTTATGTACCGCAGCACTCGCTTTACTCTCATCCAATCTTGTTTGGAAGGATTTTCCAGATGTCTTGATAAAACACTGATGCTGAATGCTAAATCTGGCCTTGTTCCAATCATAAGATACATGATGGCACCAATTGCTTCTCTATAGGGAAATTTTTCATCTGTGTTATCTTCATCGTTGATATCTGGAGGTTCTCTCAAAATAGGTGTCTTTGCAGGTCTGCACATTTCCATTCGAAAACTCTTTAAAACTTTAGTTGCATATGCTTGCTGACAGATACTGATTTTTCCATCATTTTGACAATTTATCTCAAGACCCAGGAAGAATGATGCTGGCTTGTATGTGATCTTGAACTTGAGTTTAAGGTTTTCTAAAAACTCCATAGCAACCCCTTCATCACTTGCTGCCACTAAACCATCATCAACATAAAGAGCGACCAGCAGCTTCTTTTCCTTTTCTTCCTTGATGTAGAGACAGGGATCAGCTGCACTTGTTTTGAAACCCAAAGATGTCAAATAAGTGGAGAAACATCTCTTCCAACATCTAGGAGCCTGCTTTAACCCATATAAACTACGAAGCAACCTGCAAACTCCGCCTGAACCATCATTATACCCTTCTGGCTGTTTCATGAAAATGGTTTCTTCTAATTCGGAATAAAGAAAAGCTGAACAGACATCAAATTGTGAGAGATGCATTCCTTGAGAAGCAGCAACACTGATCAACGAACGAACAGTCTCAAGCCGGGTTACTGGGCTGTAGATTTGGTCATAATCAATTCCTTGACGTTGACTATATCCTTTTATGACCAATCTTGCCTTATGCTTCTCCACGGAGCCATCAGGATTTCTTTTCGTACGAAAAACCCACTTACATGGTAAGGCTTTTGCTCCAGGTGGTAAATCTTCAATTTTCCATGTACGATTCTCCTTTAACGAGGCAATTTCTACATCCATGGCTCTTATCCAATCTTCACTTTGACTTCCCTGCACTGCTTCTTGGTAAGTTTCAGGATCATTTTCAGCTGATGAAACATACGCCTCTGCAAGCATGATGTAGTCTTCTAGACGAACTGGCTTCTTTAAGGTTGAACGGTCTCTAAGAATTCTACCTTCTATCTGTCGACCATCTTCACTGGCACTGGAACTCTGATCTTCACTATTTTCTTCGTCAGCTTGCCCTAGGCTACTTGGGACATCTTCAACTTCTGATTCTTTTTCTGTTTGAGTTCGTTGATCAGCAATGGGAACCGCCACCCTCTCACAGCTAGTCAAGGACTTTTCCTGAAAAGTGACATCACGAGATAGAATCACATTTCTGTGCTGTACTGAGTAAATTCTATACCTCTCATCTCCATCGTATCCGATCAGGTATCCTTTGACTGCCTTTCTATCCATCTTTCGACGCCTCTGGGAAGGAACATGAGGATAACACACCGAGCCTATGATGCGCATATGCTTGATCCTTGGTTTCTTACCCAACCAAAGCTCATAAGGACTGACGTTTGCAACAGAAGAAATACCTGTACGATTCAGAATGTAGACTGATGTTTGTATAAACTCTGCCCATAGAAATTTAGGAAACTCGATATCTTGATTGGAATACTTCATGGTCCTGGCCATTTCAACAACAGTGCGGTTTTCTCGTTCACTTGAACCTGCCTGTTCTGGGGTATAAGGAGCTGTAAGACGAAAGCTGATTCCCTCTTTCTCCAGAAGTT
The DNA here is from genome assembly GCA_019343175.1 of Oedothorax gibbosus. Taxonomy (NCBI): domain Eukaryota; kingdom Metazoa; phylum Arthropoda; class Arachnida; order Araneae; family Linyphiidae; genus Oedothorax; species Oedothorax gibbosus. Next base: position 48,933,965 of record CM033270.1, on the reverse strand, counting down.
CTCTAACCGCCTGACAGTTGAACTCTCCTCCATTATCAGTCAAAAGTTCCCTTATGCAGTGTCCTTGACGCTTTGCATGAGCTAAAAACTTTTCTAGACCTTTAAATACCTCAGATTTATGCTTGAGAAAATATAAAAAGCGAAATTTTGAAAAGGTATCCTTAAAAAGTACAAAATATCTGTATTTTCGAGCAGATTCATCAAACGGACCACACACGTCAGCGGTAATCAATTCACCTGGACTCTGGGACTTCTGCCTGGTACCAAACTTCAACCGGTGTGCCTTTCCATAGATGCATGGTTCACAAATATCTCTATTTAAGGTTGTCTTGATACCCATTTCGTGTTCTAGAAGAGAATGAATGTGTTTCTTGTCCTGGTGACCCCAACGTTCGTGATATAACTGTAAAATAGAATCGTTCACTGTAGCTGCATGGACTTCAACTGGCTGCTCTGGAACTAAAACTTTCATATGTGCTTTGTACAAACCCCCATCTCTTCTGCGAGTACCACTCAGGACTACTTCCTGGCCTATCTTTAATTTGCACTCTCTGGCAGTAGACTGAAAAATGCTGTTTGGTTTTTGTCCTGTGCTGCTAGAACTGAAAAAAGGTTCTTGTTAATCTCTGGAACATACCATACATCACGGAGAATGTTGTTCTTTCTTTGGCCTTTTTCAAAAGTTATGATCTTCAGTGTTCCTTTTCCTACGGCAGACAAGATTTTCCCGCCGGCAGCCTTTACGCCATGGGGGAATTCAAATGTTTCAAAATTTTCAAAGCAGTGACTTTCATTTGTGAGGTGCCTGGATGCACCGTTGTCAATGAACCAGTCGCTGGAAGTTGCTTCTCCCATGTGCGCTTCTTGATGAACAACCAGCATGGAATTTTCTAATGTAGAGTTACCAGAAGCCTCTGCTCGCCTAGGCCTTCCATCAGATATCCACTTCCTGCAATCTTCCTGCAATCTTCCTATCCACTTCCTGCTTCCTGCAATGCGGACCCAGTGACCTTTTTTCTTGCAATAGTTGCATGTATCAGGCTGCTTTGTTTTCTTATTCAGTGCCGTGTTTCCCATTCTTTTTCCTGTTTTCAGTGAACCAGAATAATTTGCTAATAGTGCTTCCTGTGGCGCTTCTGAACTGCTTCCTCCTCCTAAGTCCCTTTCAAATGCACAAAGTTGGGCTGTCAGTTCATCAATGGTCTTCTTGTCTTCACTTAGAAGTAACCAACTTGATTTAAAATGTCGAAATGAAGATGGTAGAGTGTCGAGAATCTTGCAAGCAAGCAGTAAATCTGGTAGCTTTGCTTGTTCTTTCTTCTCCAGACCTTGGTTCAACTCATTCCAAAGATTCTTCAACATAGAAAGATGTGAAGCAATGTCGCCTTCAACCCATTTCATTTGAAAAAACCTTAGACATACTGTGTATAGTTGACTTTCTGAAGAAGCTTCAAACAGGTTTTTCAACTCTTCCCAAACTTCTTTCGCATTAGTGAAACGCATGACTTTTCTTAAAGTATCTTCACTCATAGCACTTGTTAGAGTCAACATGGCTAAATTATTAGCCTTCTTGTATGCTTCCAGCTGTTTTAACTCGTCGGATGTGGGCGTTCCTGAGAGCTGAGGTTTTTCAAAACGCCCATCTACAAGGTCCAGCACGCCGGGATTCAAGTCTAACAAAAACTTTATGCGATACTTCCACAAGGTCCACTGACTCTCCGACGACAGCTGCGGCATGGCAATTCTACTTGAAGACTCCATTCCTACGCCGGATTAACTTTCGCGCTACGCCCAACTAAAAACTCGTACGTCATCACTATTCACTGACATTTTGAAAACGTGCTGGGCCCATAACCTAATAAATTTTAATGTTCTGTATACATTTGTTGTGCATTTGATAAAAGTCACTCAAGCAGTTCAACATTAAATAAAGTTTAATTAAAAACAATTAAAAGACAGCTACACGTAAAACGAAACATTCTTAAAACATTCTGCTGGCTTGTTTATGTTCTGGCACTTTCATAACAGGAAGCTAGTTAAGTTGAGTTGTTTCCACATCACAGTTGGTTTAGTTAGATTACTGCACTAGAACTTCATAAACAGATATGACAGTTTGGTTTAGTTTATATCACTGTACTAGAACTACATAAATATCACAGTTGGAACATATAATCTATATTTCAATAGACAGATGCTGCCATCTATCGCCACCTCCTCAATTTAGACATGTCCCTGATGGGGAGGGAAATAGTCTCCAGGGACCTGTACCCGTGGGAAACTGCGCAATGACCGCCCACATGACTTTCGGACCCAACAGATTTAACGAGCACGTACTCCGCATATACTTGACAAACACAGACATCCATGACTTCCAGACATCCATGACCGGGGTTCGAGCCCGAACCCAGAGGCTCCAAAGGCTAGCTCCCTAACCGTTGCGCTGTCGTCGGCAGACGTCGCTTTTATATTTTATTTTCAAATTGTACACTCATCCAATGACGTGTCTCCAAACGATAAACTTTGCTTATTTAATTGTTTGTGCATACATGCGTACAATATATTTAAATTGTATGATAACAGCCATAAAAACTCAATACATGGGGAAGGTATTATTTATGAAAAATTGGACAAAATGAACTCTAGTATTTCATATAAATATGCTTAGGGCTCTATCGCGTGAGAAAATCCACATACGGGTTTGTAATGTTAAAGTTGAGTATATTTTTAACCTATTACAGACCTAATTGTGAATGCCATTAACACTCTTTAAAATCCTTTTCAATGGTAACTTAATGTGTGATACATGTAGGGCGAGGCTTTCTTGTGAAATAAAATAAAACATTTGGTTTTAAATGTGAAGATATTAATTTATTTTATTTAACGGATCATATTATTCAGGTAAAGCTCCGAAGAGCGCTTCGAAAAAGACCTCCTCACCACTACAAATCTATTTCCTTTCTGAAAACAAAATGTCTGCCAATATCCCCTGGGCCAGCGTCACCTGCGTTCAACTAATCAGGTGATGGTACCTGGGATCACACGATCCCCAGGTAACGCAGTGACGTCATGTGTGGCCGGTATGTCATTCCTACAACTGGCCTATATTCCAATCCCGCATACATACATTTTTCAGTACTACTCTACTCAACTTGTCTTATATTTTGTTGATTCAGATAAACTTAAACAAAAAGCTTATTTTCACATAGTACATTGCCTAGCCAATCGTCATTCATGAGTTAATGCTATGTATGCATTCATATTTATTACAAATAACACCGATTTCCATTTGTTAAATTTGTTGCATACATTAAATGGTTTTTGTTAATTATAGTTACAGCGTAAGTTAAAAGCTTATTTTCACATAGTACATTGCCTAGCCAATCGTCATTCATGAGTTAATGTATGTATGCATTCATAATTATTACAAATAACACCGATTTCCAATTGTTAAATTTGCTGCATACATTAAATGGTTTTTGTTAATTATAGTTTCAACGTTAATTAATAGAGATAAACTAATTAAGAAAAATCGCAAATCCCTTTTTAATTTTTATTGAAGTGCAGTAAAAAAACATTGTAGGGAAAGGTTTTTCCTCAAAGACAGAGTCTATATTTCACGACAACACGCCAAAAAATGCGCCAAATCAATTCTCATTCCTGTCAAATATCCGATTCAGATAAGAATCGGGCCCAGAGGTCAATCGTCGAGTGTCGTACTTCAATACGAGGATGTAAAGGATAAGAAATAAGATAACAATGTGTTGCACCTTACCAGTTATTTTAAATGCATAAAATTAACCAATCCTTAAAATTAAATTTATAAACCATAAAGTAAAAAAACAAAATATAGGTCTATATGCATTTTTTTAATCGTTAATTTTTAACACACATAATTTAACTTTGACACATTAAGCACCAAAAATAATAATAGTATGTAATAGGAAACAATAGGATATTTAATTCAATTATTCAAATTCATCAAGCCGGGAAACATAGATCTTTTAATTTATTATTTAAAAGAATTAAAGTTTCTCGAGTGATTGTTGTGAATGGCAATGGTGATTTAATTCTACTGAAAATGGCTTCTTATGCTTTTTAAATGAGCATTAAATTTTGAGGGTTTTTTTTAATAATTAAAGTACTTCGAATTCGAATTTTTTTCTGAGATTTTCAATGTATTCTAATTTCGATGCGCTGAATTGTTTTGACGTATCACACTTGCCTGTAGCATTTGTAGTTTTGGCTATGAAAGTGGGTTACAGACAGACGGATGGACAGGCGGACCGACTAAACGATTATAAAACCTTCGACTTTTTACGTTATAAACGTAGTGTGGAAGCTAAAAATCCTGCTTTAAAATAAATACATAATTTTAAAAAATCACATTAGCGATGAGTAGAATGCTATACCATATTATTCTGCATATTCAAACAGAGTGGAAGATATCAAAAAGAATCTTATTGGATTATCTTATTAGAAGTTATTGGAGAGTAGTAAAAAAATAGTAAACTTACGTACCAACCTTGTTGTTCCTTTGGCCTATTCGTCAATTTTTGTATTCGTGTCAAATTAAATATAAACAGTTTTTAAAAAATTAACTAGCAAAATAACGCAAAAACACTAGAACAGCTCTCCATACATAGCTTAAGCACCAAATCCACATCCGAGAATCGCCAATACGAAAATGATGGCTACTTAGGCATTTTTTCTCCTCTTCCAATCATACCTAAGAAGATAAATGGTGCCATTGTTGAGCATTACTTCCTAGAAAAGAGATATATAAATTATCCCCACACAGTAATTAACCATTGATCATTAATCAATTAACATCTGGATTGCTAATTAATAGACATAAATTACATTCCGTTTGGTTGGTTTCCCACAGACGACTGTCGGGCTTGTTTTTTGGAGCCGAAGATGGTTTTGGAGATGTAGCAAACTGATACTGAACGTCCAAATGTTTATTAGTGTAGATTTTAGGACGTTTTTTATTTGGTTGGTTAATAAACACGACTGGACGATAGACGTCCCATTTGCTCCTTTGAAAAAACTTCCTTTTGCCATCGTAAAAGTTGTCAAATGGACGTCTTTAGGAAAAAGACAGCAAAGGATGTACAGGGTGTCCGTAAAAGAATGTCCGAGGTTTAATGGTATATTACAGGAGTTTATTTTATACTAAATATAACAAATCATACCTGAGATTGAAGGAAAACTAACCTAGTTTTTCCCATAAGTGCTCAATGTGTGCGCTCTTAGTGATACGGCACACATCCAAACGAAAACGCAATTCTTCCCATACTGTCTGCAACAAGTCCGGAGTAATGGAAGCAACAGCCTGTGCAATTCTACCTTTCAAGGTTGGTAAGTCGTGGGGTAGGGGGGTGGAACGTAGACCCGATCTTTTGCGAAGCCCAAGGAAGAAATCACAAGGCGTGATGTCAGGTCACAATTTCAAACTCGGACATTCTTTTACGGACACCCTGTATTATTTGCAAATTAGAGGTGAATGGTGTTTCTTTTAAATGCGATAAATAATATGCCAAGATTACGGGTGGAAGCGGTTTCAAGAGACAGCTATCGGAAATGCCAACTTGTGTTAGGCCAACCTCATCAAAGATTTTAATATTCAGCCCTTTGTACACTGCTCACAGGGCCGGATTACCAATTAGGCAAGGTAGGCAGTTGCCTACAGGCCCCGTACATTTTAGGGGCCCCGCAGCTTCCACTTCACAAGTGGCCTTAGAATTTACGTTTTTACTCCCGAAAAGATTTTTTTTGGAAGTAAGGAATTTTCATCGCTCGAGTTAAAAAACAAAGAAAACACGTCAACACACAAGCCTTAAAGGGGGTAAAAGAAACATATATCTGTTCCCTAGACTAACAACCCACCCCACAACACGTGGTAATGGCCCAAGAGAAGCTTTCGATATCTGAGGCAATAAAAATGGTCGGATACAATTACCACTGTCTTCCGCAAAAGATGTTAGGGGCTATTTTTGAAGCCTTCACACCCCTCTCTTACAGGGTTGTAATCAACACAAAAGTTATTGATAAATAGCACCTTATTTGGCTACTTTTCTCTAAACTGGCCACAGCAAGATATTTTTGAATTTTTGATGGGGTTTTTTTTGCTAAATTTTGGATTCACTAGAAGACATTTTGTAATTTTGAATGAAAACGAGGTTCTAGTATAGGAAGTAATTGTTTTGGTTAAGTTTTACTAACGTTTATGCTCGAGTCGTCAAATAATAAAGCTCATTCGGATTTTAAAAAATATATACCCTTAGATACGCATAATTTATAAGAATGTTTTGGAGCAAAAATTATAACTGTTTTAGAATTCATTTAAAACTAGGTATTTAAAAAACCCAAAAAACATTCGTTTTTGCCGACTTTTATTTTTTTTATTAATTTGAAATAATTAACAAAAGAAATTTGCTATCAACACCGTAGAGAGATTTCCGAATATCTATCTTTACCCCTCTTTCAAAATCCGTTCTAATTTATTATTTTAAAGAATCTATTTTTCATTTGAAAGGTGTATGACAACGTGTACCAATATTTTCTCTTGTATGTTGTATGTCTGTACGACCGGATGGTCATCAATGTCCGAGTGGACAGAGACAGTAGGCAAAACTATGCATTGCATAGGGGCCCGTAAAAAGTTAAAGGGCCAATTTTTTCTTAAAAAATTTAATCGCAAAAAATTATAAAGAAAAAAAATTTTCATTTGCAAATTACTAAAATATTTATTAGTTCGAAATTAACATTGGGCCCGAAATCAGTCCAGGATTAGGGCTCCTACTGGAAAGAGACCAAAAATTCTGTTCCATTGTTAAAAAAAAATGGATTAATTTTGTAAAATTCGTTAGAATTATTGCAATGTTCGTGCTTTTTAATCATTTTTTTAAATTTTAAAGACAGCTTTAAATGCAAAATTCATTAAAATAAAGAGGGGGGGTCTATGTCACTTTAGGGTATATTTACCAACGGGGTCTAAGGTCCCCAATATTTTGGTATTTTGTAACCTCAAAATTTATTTCATTAGGGGGAAAATGCGGAAATTGGAAATGTCAGTGTTTACTGTAATTTTTACTGCAATACTTCAGGACTTTAAAAATTTTTTTTTTTAATATTACGAAATTTTTTTCTTCTATAATTTAAACTGCAAAATTATTCCATCTTTAGAAATAAATTTCGCAAAAGGGGCCCTTCAGGGATTGGTTAATCCCCCCACACCTTTTGATTTTTTAAAGCAATTTAACATTTATTATTAGGTAAAGCTCACTTTTTTTTTAAAATTCGAATGAAATAAGAATAAAACTGAAATATTCTAAATTAGTTTTTCCGAAATATACCATTTTTGATTTATGAAATAGGGTGTACACCAATATGAGTACACCAAAAATAGTAAAAATTAAATTAATTTTTAATACAATATATTTTATTAAAAAATATCCGGTTGTCACTTTTCACACACACAGTTGGTTCGAAATAATAACTGGACATGCCGTTTTTTGTCCTGTGGGCAGACAATAATTTTTTTAGGCGAGGAAGAGTGAGAAGAAAGATTGTATTTCCTTTATTTCCTGTTTTGGGGGTCTGGTTGTCTGGGTCTGTCCCCTCACTCAGTCGTTTATCTATCTCTTGATCCTTCCCCATCCCCTGTCCACACTTGTAGCAAAAAACCAGGTCTAAGGCCAATGGACAAAAATCACAAAAAATAGATAAGACACTAAATTTATTGCTGGTGCGTCACTAGTTCAATTCAATCCTTAGCCTTGGTGTTGGGCAGTTTAGTATTTGACTCTGTGAGGAATCGTTGATAATTTTTTCTCTGTCTGGATCGAGTATTTTTGTCATTCGTAAGTGGCTAAAGGCCTGTTTAAAGGTAAGATATTATAAAAATTTAAATTCATTTTTTTATGTCAAAACTTAATATAATTTAGCTTTCGTAAAATATAATTTTCGCTTTAATATGCACTATTTTTAATATTGCTATGGACATTAAGTGTTCGGTAAGTAATTGTTTAAATTTTTGGTCAATTGCGTAATTTCTGTCCGAGTTTAGATTTATTGGTATTTATAAATCATTTACTATTTAACGATCATTAAATAATACAAAAAGTGTTGTAAAACAAATTACTGCTACAGAATTTAAAATTTAGGATGCTATTGATTTTATTTGTGTGAGTTCTGATGATGTCCACTGAAAAAAAAGCATAGCATTTCTTCATGCCGAAAAAAAGAGCGAGGGGGGGGGAAGCGAAGGGGGCCCCGTCAAAATCCACTGCCTACAGGCCCCTACACTGCTTAATCCGGCCCTGACTGCTCAAAACAATTAGGGGAACGCATGGTTTAAACCCTTTCACCCCAATGATTCGATTTAGAATCATCAGCTTGCGATTTTTTTTCTCACTAAGTTGAGCTCGCACTTATTTATCGTTAGATGGAAGAATCATGTCTTTTGAAGAATTAAATAATGTTGGTTTTACTTAAATGAAAATATGAAAAACATGGTAAAATAAAATTCACTCCCAAAAAATTTTATGAAATAAATTCACCCTAAATTCTTCACTCTTGCATTCTTAGATGTTTAAAAATTTATTTTAATTTTGTAAACAAATAAAGTTTTGAAAATATTATTGTTATAGTTTATTCAAAAGTTATGATTCCAATTTTTTTCCTTTAAATTTTTGTTAAAAAATTAAGATTATTTCCCTGTTTTTTACCATTTCATTCTGGGTGCATAATGAATTTATTTCACAAATTTTAGATTTTTAGAATAAAAAATACACAGTTAGAACTGAAAGGGTCAACAAAAGTACGAAAAGTGTTCCCCTAATTGTTTTGAGCAGTGTAGTTGCAGCAAACAGCAAAAAGCAAAAGGTACACTCTTAAAACAAAAGAGTGAAATTCACTCCTATAGGAGAAGTGCATTTTCGGCACCGGAAAGGAGTGAAAATTAACTCAGACTGAGTTAAAACCGCTCGTTTTAAGAGTGTAGGACGCAGATTGTTTTCTTTTATTTCTTTTACCCACTCCGAAAAAGAGTGAAATTCACTCCTATAGGAGAAGTGCATTTTCGGCACGGAAAGGAGTGGAAATTAACTCAGACTGAGTTAAAACCGCTCGTTTTAAGAGTGTAGGACGCAGATTGTTTTCTTTTATTTCTTTTACCCACTCCGAAAAAGAGTGAAATTCACTCCTATAGGAGAAGTGCATTTTCGGCACGGAAAGGAGTGGAAATTAACTCAGACTGAGTTAAAACCGCTCGTTTTAAGAGTGTAGGACGCAGATTGTTTTCTTTTATTTCTTTTACCCACTCCGAAAAAGAGTGAAATTCACTCCTATAGGAGAAGTGCATTTTCGGCACGGAAAGGAGTGGAAATTAACTCAGACTGAGTTAAAACCGCTCGTTTTAAGAGTGTAGGACGCAGATTGTTTTCTTTTATTTCTTTTACCCACTCCGAAAAAGAGTGAAATTCACTCCTATAGGAGAAGTGCATTTTCGGCACGGAAAGGAGTGGAAATTAACTCAGACTGAGTTAAAACCGCTCGTTTTAAGAGTGTAGGACGCAGATTGTTTTCTTTTATTTCTTTAACCCACTCCGAAAAAGAGTGAAATTCACTCCTATAGGAGAAGTGCATTTTCGGCACGGAAAGGAGTGGAAATTAACTCAGACTGAGTTAAAACCGCTCGTTTTAAGAGTGTAGGACGCATATTGTTTTCTTTTATTTCTTTTACCCACTCCGAAAAAGAGTGAAATTCACTCCTATAGGAGAAGTGCATTTTCGGCACGGAAAGGAGTGGAAATTAACTCAGACTGAGTTAAAACCGCTCGTTTGTTTTAAGAGTGTATTAAAGAGGGTGAGACAATAAATGGTCTTAGGTAAAACTTCACAAAACATTACACCCAGTCTACCCATTAAATGAAAGAAGCATTGAGCATATTTTCCTACCCCTCAGGAGTAGGCAATTTGGGACAAAGTTAATTTCACTGAATGATATTTCAAATTAAATTTTATTCAACTAATTAATTTTTGTAATTTTAAAAATTTAGATTTTGTAGTACAGTAGAACTCTAATTATCCGAAGCGTTGCTGATTAGCCGAGTTTCAGAAGAAAAAAAATCATTTGGCCTATCTATGGTTACTGTTTATTTTTGCTAGATGTCGTACCTAGAATTTTTTTTTGGGACCAACCAAAACATGCCAAGGCATGTCATCTAACTACGGTAACAGATAGGCTGTATATAAGAGTTTATGTGTACCAACAGCTTTTATTTCATGGAATCATCTGTTATTTATGTAAATTATATGTTGAATGTATAGCACGGTAAGTTTTCAATATCTATTGTTGACTATGACTTCTAAATGAAACTAACATTCCTACACAAGTTGACTAAGAAAAGTATTACAAAACGCTATTACTCAAATTGCCAAAAGGCACATTAAACTTTGGTTTCGGTTAATAACAACAAATGGATATAAAAGACACATTGATGCTTTAAATTAATTTTTTTAATCAAACCATTGTTTTTTGAATTAATTTTTTATTTAATTCATAATTAATTAATAAAATAGTTAAACAATTGCTAATTTTTTTTTTAATTATTTTTATTTCTGGAAACACTGACAAAACCTAGCTGGGTTTATACCCCACAAGTAATATCAAACCAATCATATGTTGTTTTTGACTAGTTCCGTAAGATGAATTGTGGCACAATAAAAACGTCATGTAACGTCATTTTTAAAGTTTAATACGCATCGAGAGGCCTTTAAGTAGCGTTGAAAGTTATATCTGTCATATTTTTGTGACATTTGTTCGTGACAATTTAATATTACTGCATATTATGAGAGTGGTAATGTTAAAGTATCTTATTTTATATACCTCATCAGTTGTTATTGTTAGCCGTGTGTTATCGGCCCTGGAATTCGATTCCGGGTTCGAATCTTAGAAGATGCTAAAATATTTGTTTAACTAGAAACCAATATACACTGTCAAAACAATTAGGGGACCGCTTATTCCGTTATCTTGTTAACTCTTTTAGTTAAAACTTTTTATTTTAAAAATCCAAAAATTTGTGAAATAGATTCAATTTGCATCTAGAATGACACGGTAAAGAAACAGAGAAAAAAATCTTATTTTTTTAGCTTAAATTTAAGGGGGGGAGGGGGAATTCAAATGATAACTTTTGAATAAATTTAAAAAATATTTTTTTCAAAACTTTATTTCTTAAAAAAAAGTTTAAATCAATTTTTAAACATCTAAGAATGCAATCATGATGAATTTAGGGTCAATTTATGTCATAAAATGTTTTGGGAGTGAATTTTATTTTACCATGTTTTTCATATTTTCATTTAATTAAAACAAACATTATTTCATTCTCCAAAATACATGATTTTCCATCTAACTATAAATAAGTGCGAGCTCAACTTAGTGAGGAAAAAATCGCAAGCTGATGATTCCAAATGGAATCATTGGGGGTGAAAGGGTATAAACCATGCATTCCCCTAATTCTTTTGAGCAGTGTATTTTGCCCGCTTCTACTTAGCCCTTCTATAAACGGATCGTACTTGGCGAAACAAATATTCGCACGTGCAGAACGGAAAGTTTAAACTAGAACATGAAATATTTATTATTTAGGGCAATTGAAAGATGCGTGGTGTTTCTCACACTTAGTTTTAACTTCAATTTGGTGTCTCTACCATAGATTTAAATTTATCTATAATAATTAGAGAAAGAGACTGGGGATCGTAAAAGTACTATATTGCCTTATGAAGGCAATATATTACCTACTTATATTGCCTTCATAAATGTGAAATTTTTTTTATAGAGATTCCTTTTTATACTTGCACCTGATGCTTAGTTTTTTCATATTTGATTTTGATTTTTTTTTAAATATTTAAAAAAAAATTCTATCCTAGTAGGAATAGCATTGTGCATTCTTATAAATTTAAGAAAGGAAACTACTATAAGAACTAAAAAAAAAAAAACTACTGGAAGGACCTGGATACAATCGAATATCCGCTTTTTTTTTTTAATTAATGCTGATATCAGAATAGGAGAAGATTATAATATCCTGATGGAATCTGACTATTGGAGAATGGATCAATTGGCATAAAATCAGTTTACAAAAAAAAATCAAAATCACCGTTTTTAAGGGTACACCCGTTCAACGCCGGGTTTATTAAAGCTATTTTAATATATTTTTATTATTTTGGTTTAAAATTTAGAGAAAAGTGTGACCTTAACGCACCAATATAAATTCCCGAATAATTTTTATTAGACTTGTGTATTTTGAAAAAAATATAACGTATAGCCAAATGCACTTTTTTAAAAATCAAGATTTCAAATAATCCCCAATAAGTTTTTTTCTATGTAAAACCGTAGCCATTAGCGATTAATTCTGCATGAATGAATGCAGGTAAGTAAAAATCATCCTAAAAAAATATAAAACGCTAAGAAATGATACATTCAATGATTCATACAAAGATACATTAAACCTTGATACGCAAAACTAAACAAATAAGAACGATTTAAAATGGAACATTACCTCTTTTATTTTATTCCATCGCCAAAGGCGTAGATTTGGCGGACATATATTTTTCCTGGTATTCATAAATATGTAACATTGCAAGTTTTAACTAAATTTGACATGGTTTATTAGCCATTAAACTAGTTGGTTATATAAATAAATTTGTGGAAAATAATCTGTAGATCTTCACAGAGATTCGGATCGCATAATTGAATCATAACTATGGAAATAAATTTTAGAAACTGGTTTAGTTAAAAAATTTAAAAAATTATAATTCAGATCAGTGTTTAGTTAAAATTTATATCATACAAAGTATCTTAAGCCAATGAAAAAAAGTATGTTATTTCTTTTTTTGTGTGTGTATACATTGTATCTAATATACACTGCTCAAAACAATTAGGGGAGCACTTTGCGTACTTTTGTTATCCCTTTCAGTTCTAACTTCTTATTTTTTTATTCTTAAAATCTAAAATTTGTGAAATAGATTCATTATGCATCCAGAATGAAATACTAAAAAACAAGGGGGGGGAAATCTTAATTTTTTAAACTAAAATTTAAGGGGGAAAATGGAATCATAACTTTTGAATAAATTATAACAATAACTTTTTCAAAACTTTGTGTTAAAAAGAGTTAAAATCAATTTTTAAACATCTAAGAATGCAAGCGGGAATAATTTCGGATCAATTGTTTGCATAAAATTTTTTGGGAGTGAATTTTATTTTACCATGTTTTTCATATTTTCATTTAATTAAAACAAACATTATTTAATTCTTCAAAAGACATGATTCTTCCATCTAACTATAAATAAGTGCGAGCTCAACTTAGTGAGAAAAAAATCGCAAGCTGATGATTCTAAATCTAATCATTGGGGTGAAAGGGTTTAAACCATGCGTTCCCCTAATTGTTTTGAGCAGTGTACAAAGGGCTGAATATTAAAATCTTTGATGAGGTTGGCCTAACACAAGTTGGCATTTCCGATAGCTGTCTTTTGAAACCGCTTCAGGGGGGGGTGAAAAGATTTAAACCATGCGTTCCCCTAATGCTTTAAGCAGTGTATTACCACTAATAATTATGGAAAGTTGCCAGTGTGCTAATATCACGACTAGTATAGATATAATTACTAAGTAAATAATCTGCATATAGATTTATTTGCTCCAAAAAATAAAGGTTAAATTTTTACACTCAGAAAAACTTGTGTTGGCTTTTGCAATACAAAAAATAATGTATTCTTCCTAGTTATTACAAGTCGTGCGGAAACAAAAAAAAACATTGTATTGCGACTAAATAATAATGTATGGTTTGCACAAAATTTGTGTTGAAGGCGCAGCATATGTAGTTCAGCATATGCTCTTTAATGATTCGGATAAAGCTACATAAAAATGTTCATTACGATACTTTAAACGCTTCCACACAATATTTATGCTCAACAAGAAACACACTATTTATACATATCAGAAAAAAATTCGCAAATTAATAATTACTCATTATCGTTTGCAAAATTTGTTTGAAATTCGTAGAATAATGATGCAATTTTTTTAATAAATATCTTTTAGTCGTCACAATTTAATTTAGTTTCAAAAATATATAATTAGTAAAATTGATGCTTTAAAAATAAAGGTGAAACTTTGCATATTTTTTATGCAAAGTTAGAATTCTCTATATATCTGTCTTCATGCATATATAATGAACCATCAAAAGAAGTCTATGAGCTTGTTTCACGTGGGATCTGGCAACAGTTCCGCGGTCTTGTTTTCATTTTTCTCGAATTACTTTTGCTTTGGTATTCCAAATTGAGTTTTCTAAGAACATTTCAGTTGTTATTTTTTTTAATTCCAACTTCTTTCAATGCAAGTTTTCCTTGATAAATTATTAAAACAACCAACAGCACAGCAAGGAGTTGTAATTTTAAACTAAATAACAATTTTCAACTAAAATAACTTATTCTTAGAAAACTCAATTTCGAATATCAACAAAAGTAATTCGAGAAAAATGAAAATAAGACCACAGAGTTGTTGCCAGATCCCACGTGAAACAAGCACATCGTGATTTTATAACAATCCAAACTGAATTATATCACATAAATAAATATTCTTTCAAAAGTTGTAATTTTATTTCAAATAAAGTTTCTCGTACGTTTAACAAAATGGCAACAGTGAAAATATTGAATAAAAGTGGAATTTGCATGTTATTTCACTGTAATTAAAAATTTTAGTTATTTAAATTTTAAATAAACTTCTAATTTAAAATTTTTAATGAAATTTGGGATGTATAGTCTAACCTGATTTTTTGCTTTAAAATGACATATCCCACTTGTTTGTGAGTCTTACGGTTCGTTCTGTGAAAGTGGGTGACAGACGGACATTATGGACTGTACGATTATAATACCTTCCCACTTATTACGTTATAAACGTATTGTGGAAGCTAAAATGAAGGTTATAATTTTGTTATACATTTTTTAGATGATAATACAGTTTACAGGTTTTTTGCCATTTTTACACAATACTTGTGTTCCACTTGTATACTGTTTGAACGTAACTTTTTGGTTGAGTGAAAATTAAGAGTTTCCCGTTAGACAATGAGCACATTACCAGCTTCCGTTTAGTTAAATTTCAAATTTTAGTTGCTTTCATATGATTTATCATGTCAACTAATTTATTGTTTTATTTATTAAAAGTTTTTTTTGGACGTTAAAAGTATTAACTGTTTCCGAAATGTGTTAATTTAATAATACAGAAACGTTTCTTTTGTTTCAGAAAATAGCTTATTTTTTACTTTGACAAGTTTCCACGTATAATGTGCGGATTGTATATCAATGGGCATGTTCCAGGTCTTAAGTGGCAGCAGAAAAGCTGATTGAAAATAAATTCCTTCTCGAGCCTCGATTGGGGAATAAATGTCAAGCGAGAACAGAGCACTAATTGGAGCACCTATCGAAGAAATCGCAGGAATGAAATCTGAAAGGAATTACGTCACCTGAAACAAGCTAATTAAACAAATAAAAACAATTACAAATTTTATCAAAAATTCATTTGAATTTGATATTAGATTGATAGTGTGCGCATTAACAAAATAATTTTAAGGAAATAATACCATGCAGTCCCTGGACAAATTATTAGACGCACTGCAAGATTTCATGCATCAATCAATGATGAACAAAATACCTTTAGAAGGACATTTGTGTTCCTAAACTTAAGCTATTGAATAGAAAATACTATCTGTCATACTTAATACATATATCGACATCTTTTTTAATGATATGGCATTCTTCGGTATGTTTTCATCATTACTAAAAAAAAACTGTACGTCTAATAATTTGTCCAGGGACTGAAAATCCTGATCTATCTCAATTTACCTCCACCTTGCAATAGGTTGGTTGGTTGGTTGGTAGACATATATATTCAGGTTTGTGTGCTTGGTCAGAGACCCGCTTATAAACCTTCGCCAAGTAAGGCAGACACAACAGACAACACACACACATAAGTGGATCCATCTAATTTTTAGAGACAGAGGCCAACTAGAGGATCCCCAGAATTGGCTTGTCACCCCCAGAGGTATTGATTTGGTATGGGAACTTGGAGGACTTTCGGACGCAACAGATTTAACGAGCACGTACTCCGCATATACTCGACAAACACAAACATCCATGCCTTACCGGGATTCGAACCCGAATCCAGAGGCCCCAAAGGCTAGCTCCCTAACCGTTGCGCCGCCGGGTTGGTTTGCAATAGGTCGTTGATGATCCCCTAGATATTGTTGCAACGCACTGATTGAATTGAGCAACCTCGCCGCACCATTTGACCACCCGCCGGTCACTCCATTGTGAAACTCTTTCTCAGGACGTTACTAAATTTAATCAATCAATCAATCGGGAACTAAATCGCAACTAACTCGGTTGCCCCTTTAAAACAAAAAACGCTTTTTTTTACCCTTTGATTTATGTATTTCCTGTCAAAAACTATCTTGTAGCCTGTCTCGGGTGAAAAGGATTTGACGAGATAAATCGAGAAATCATTCTACCCTTTTTATAATACAGCTGAGGTGTTTTAATTGTAAAGTCGTGTTTTGGAAGAAGAAAGTAAAAAAAAATATGGCGGGTCACAGGACCCCCTAGATCACCCGGTTGGTTTCGCAAGAGAGCGTTTTCTGTAAAATTCCGAAGTAAAAGACAATCCCACTTGTAGGGCAATGGCAGTAACTTCACATAGGCATCCATTTCTAACTTGATATCATTAATAACTAAATAAAGCTTCAGATACAGTTCGGAATCTTGTGCAGTCCTTCTACGTGTTGCATATTTCAAGTGATTTTATTAATACTTAAAATCGTTTGCGTAATTTATTTGTGATTTTAATATCCTAAAAATGTAAAAATAAACGAATTGATTTTTGAATAAGAGAATTTTAATTCTTATACTATTAGAAAAACTTAATATGCACTCATTTTAAATAGTTATTATTCTAATTCTTTAGTCTTGAATGTTGTAAAAATTTATTATTCTAATTCTCTTTAGTCTTAAACGTTGTAAAAATTTATTATTCTAACGTTGTTTTTGCTTGAAAAATCTATTAAAAAAATGATAAGGCGGATGCTATCTGTAAAATTTTTATAGATAGTTGAATATCAAAATAAATTGTAGTACGAAATGCTGTACGTCTGGACTCTTCTTAGTTTACTAATATTTCCCGAATTTGATTTGATCTATTTCTAGAAATCGTTGATAAATTGTGCTATTTAAGAATAGAAAGGAAAGATGGAGGAATATTTATATACAAATTTGGAATTTGTACTTCATAAAAAGAATTTTATTCTTCATAAAAATAAAAATGATATGACTTCATAAAAGAATAAATTGTGCTATTTAAGAATAGAAAGGAAAGATGGAGGAATATTTATATACAAATTTGGAATTTGTACTTCATAAAAAGAGTGGTTGAGATTCAGTCACAGACATTTAAATAAAAGAAAATAATGCTGATATTATCGGGTGGGGGTGTTTCTAATATCCTGATTGATACTAACCACTGAGTATAGTTAAACTCAGTTTCCTTGCACAGAAGCCACGACCATGGACGGAGCTATAAAACGCGCGGAGCAATCAGATGAAGAGAAAATTTCATCCCTTTTATTTTGTCTTTATCTGATTGTTCCGCGCGTTTTATAGCCCCGCCCATGGTCGTGGCTTCTGTGCAAGGAAACTGAGTTTAACTATAGTGAGATCGATTAGCACAATCAAAATTAAAAGTTAATAAACGAGTGACATCGTTACTAAGGGTGCACCTGAGGCTGGGGAGCCCAGAAGGTTAAGGCCTTCTCCTTGCATGCGAAAGGTCCCAGGTTCGGGTCCGGTCTTCAATGAAACAACTGCCGAATGGTCCGTGTAGCCAAAAAAAGTCCGACGAATAATACCCCGTATAGAGGGAGTGTACGTTAAATATGCTTCAAAGACCCAAAGCTGCGTACGATGTCACCCTTAATGGTTCCGTCGGGTGCCTACTCAGGTGTATGATCGTCACTTGACTGTGGTTCTAAATTATGACGCCCGTCGACAATAGCCCTCGTGTAGCTCTAGTGCTACGATAATTCAAACTAAACTAACCTAACTAAGGATGCACCGTGTAACGCCGGGTTTATTAAGCTAGTAACTTCATACCATAGAGTTTAGTTTAGTTTTAATTATCGTCGCACTAGAGCTACACGAGGGCTACTGGCGACGGGCGTCGTATTTTAGAACCACCCTCCAGCCACATACCATAGTGCTTCATACATTCAACTCAAATATGGCTTCGTTATTGTAGGGTAGGTACATATATATTCCGGCTTGTGTGCTTGATCAGAGACCCACTTATAAGCCTTCGTCAAGTAAAAGACAGACACAGAAAGAATTTTTACTGTCACAGAGAGAGGAAGTACACCCAGGGCGAAGACGGGAATCGAACCCGCACCCATTACAGCGCGCCGACTGCTAGCTTAAAGGTCCAAACCACTCGGCCGGGCCCGTCCGTGGCCGAGTGGTTAAGGCATCAGCCTAGAGACTCAACCTTCGCAGGAGTGCGGGGGTTCGAATCCCACCTACTGCCAGTCATCCTATAAATCGGATCCGTGCTGGAAATAGTAGAAACAAGAAGTTCATAAAGAACTAAAATAGCCTACTTTCCTGTTACTTAAATACTTACTGAAGTTCTAATCGGGAAAAAAAACTAGGTTCCTAAAGTAAATATCACCAACAGCCGTTTCTACACTAGATTTATACACATTAGAAAAAAAAATCGAAACACAGCACCCACCTATAATTTAAACTTCTAAAAGCCAAAATCAACTATTTTCCTTAATATTCCTTCGCAAATAAATTAAATATTATTTATCATCTGCTCGTGATTTATTTGTAGTTCGAAGAATAATTAAATATTTATTAATAACAAAAGTAATGAAACTACTCCGAACTGCATTAAAAAATAAGAAATGTAAATTAAAAACTAAGCATAATTGCATGCAAAAGTATGCCTTGCCGCTTTCTTGGTAGATAAATAATGAATAATCAAAGAATCAAATTGTGCTACATTTTATGACTTCATTCCAAACTGATTCATGAAAATATTATTTTGCTTCAAATATGTTTAAATAAATAAAGTTTCTCATGCCATTGTTGATTTGGCAACAGTGATTTAAATGACTCAAAATTGAATTTCAATGCTAATTCAATGGGAAATTCGCCGAAAGATAGTAGATTTATGTCCGTCCGGACGTACAGACAGACGGACAAAAAGTATGAAAGTTGGGTATCTGAGGTCATAGCTTTCTAACAAAAAAAGAATTCTTAAGATCCGAGGGATAGAACCGATTTTGGAAGAGGGATACGGACAGACGGACAGACAGACAGACGGAAAGACAGACAGACATACGAACAGACAGACAGATGGACATCAACCGCATTTCAATACCTACAGCGATTTAAATGACTCAAAATTGAATTTCAATGCTAATTCAATGGGAAATTCGCCGACAGATAGTAGATTTATGTCCGTCCGGACGTACAGACAGACGGACAAAAAGTATGAAAGTTGGGTATCTGAGGTCATAGCTTTCTAACAAAAAAAGAATTTTTAAGATCCGATGGATAGAATCGATTTTGGAAGGGGGGGGGGGTTACGGACAGACAGACAGACGGACAGACTGACAGACGGAAAGACAGACAGACATACGAACAGACAGACAGATGGACATCAACCGCATTTCAATACCTACAGTGATTTAAATGACTCAAAATTGAATTTCAATGTTAATTCAATGGGAAATTCGCCGACAGATAGTAGATTTATGTCCGTCCGGACGTACAGACAGACGGACAAAAAGTATGAAAGTTGGGTATCTGAGGTCATAGCTTTCTAACAAAAAAAATTTTAAGATCCGATGGATAGAACCGATTTTGGAAGGGGGGTACGGACAGACAGACAGACGGACAGACAGACAGACAGACAGACGGAAAGACAGACAGACATACGAACAGACAGACAGATGGACATCAACCGCATTTCAATACCTACAGTGATTTAAATGACTCAAAATTGAATTTCAATGCTAATTCAAAGGGAAATTCGCCGACAGATAGTAGATTTATGTCCGTCCGGACGTACAGACAGACGGACAAAAAGTATGAAAGTTGGGTATCTGAGGTCATAGCTTTCTAACAAAAAAAGAATTTTTAAGATCCGATGGATAGAACCGATTTTGGAAGGGGGGTACGGACAGACAGACAGACAGACAGACGGACATCGACCGCATGTCAATACCTACTTTTTCATTTTTTTAATTCTTTCGAATTAAAAAAAGAAAAGTAGGCTAAAAATCCTCATCACGGATGGGCCCCGAGTACACAGGGACAGACGTGCTCGTTAAATCTGTGGAGTTTAAAGTCCCGACGGCGTTAGCGTACGATGTCGCTCGAAGTTCCGTTGGGTGCCCGCTCAGGTGTCGACCTCGTCACTTGATCAGGGTTCTAAATTACGAGGCGTTATTGGCTGTGTTAAAGCTCCTGAAGGAGGCTGGAAATAGACAGCCGGAAACGATTACCCCATGGCTTCGTAAGGTAAGGTAATCGTTTCCGGTTGCCTATTTCTAGCCTCCTTTAGGAGCTTTAACACAGCCAATAACGCCTCGTATTTTAGAACCCTGGTCAAGTGACGAGGGACACTTGTAAAAGTGTTGTAAACCCATCATCATCCCATTTCAGTTCACAACGATCCTCAGTGGGATCTGGTCTTAGGTACTCCGTTCTTACACCACCGCTATCCCGACCTCTCGGTATTTCAGAAAAGAAAAAAAATGTCTGGAGATCTTATCTTCATTCGGAGATTTTTATCCCATTCGATCTTTTTAAATCCTTTTCGAAATGATGAAACTGTTGTGGGGATTCTTTTTTTTTACTGCGTTTCTACAAAGTTAATAACCCTCAGTCTTTAAAATTGATGCCAATTTGATGACTCTTTGGCCTCCAGTAATAATCCTATCCTTATGTTGGTTAATGTGGAGCATGTTGTAATCGATACATACTGAAAAAGATGTTTAATGATAAAAGTTTGGTACGTTTTATATACGGTAAAATGGTTTCCGAATGTTTGGATGAATTGAGATCGCACAAATGGGATAAAACCATAGATATCATAGTTAAAGTATTAGATTGGCAGATCACGTGGCCTCCAATGCTAACGACGTGACGCGCATGTATGTAGGCCAAATAAGAGGGCAAAATGGCCAGTGTTGCTGCCACTTTAAGGAGAAAAATACTACGACAAAATACCATTTACTTCTAAAATAACAACAACAAAAATACTAGAAAAAGATTTAACGTCACTAAAAAGATTCCAAAATGTAGCTGGTATTTTTACGATATTTTTTTGTAAGTTTAGAATTAAATGGTATTTTTTCGTAGTATTTTTCTCCTTAAAGTGGCAGCAACACTGGCCATTTTGCCCTCATATTTTGGCCTCCATCCGCGTCCCGTCGTTAGCATTGGAGGTCACGTGATCTGCCAATCTAATACTTTAACTATGATATCTATGGATAAAACCTACAACGGAATTCCTGTAATTAGGTATATTTTGTATCAAAGAACCAAAGTTATACCCCAAAATTTATTAAGCTTCCTTTGACGTTGCCCTAAATAACAAGGATTAGGTGCACAGAAAATTTGGGGGCTCCCTTTACGGCAAATTACGATCAATCGTAATGATGCTGCCACGTAGCCGATATAGCATATTTTTCTTTAAAATTTTATTGGCCTACTTGTAACATCAATCAGACGCATCATGTTAGGGCTGTGGGGAGCCTAGTAGTCAGCGCCTCGGTCTCGAGATCGGAAGGTCCCGCGATCGACCACTGAAGACCCACCGAGTATATGCGGAGTACGTGCTCGTTAAATCTGTTGGGTCCGAAAGTCCTGTGGTCGGTCATTGCGCAGTTTACCACGGGTACAGCTGGGGAAAAAAAAACGATCCACCCTTCGGTTTTCGGCTGCTATTGGTCAAGGAATTTTGTGAAAGGTGTCATTTTTCAGGAAATAGCGTAAGGTGTTGAGAACTGGCAACCAAAATTGTATAAGGGGTCGTCTACATATTAAATTGAGTACCAACTTTGAAAATATCAATGGCAACGCCCAATTTTATTAATATAAAAATGTTTATCATCTTCAAAATACCCCAGATCCAAAAGAAAATTTATTAATTTGCTTTATTTGGTGAGATATAAGCATTCAAAGTTGAACGCCCTTAATGTTAATAAAGTTTCACAAACTTTTATTCATACCTCCACAAATAAAATGAATTAAACCAAATTTTTTTTTCATTATATACTTCTTAATCTTCCAAAAACAAATCACACAAGTTTTTTCATCAATTTTTCATTTTTATTATTTTTTTATTTAAATTTAAATAAGAAAAAATAAAACATGAATAGCAACCCCAAAATTTTGTTACATAAATCGATAAAGTAGATCATGTAGAACCCAAATCCCGAATTTTTTAATTCAACGACAATTATTTGCCGAGTTATTGTAAAAATACTGAAAAAAAACGAATTTTAGGGACCGTGTAAAAAATTACTTAGCAAATTGGATCCTAACTTGCATTATCGTTTGGTGGTTGAAAAGCGTTTTTGGTAAATGTGTATTCAAATTATTGATGTCTGTCAAATGTATAAAAATCTTTTCTTGTTTCAAGTGCATACAATGTATTTTGTTTGTATAATTAACATTAAATTATATCGATTACTGTTCTTGAATGTATGTTATTTCAAATACAATTTCAAAAAGTGTGTTTGAAATTAAAATTAAATACCCTAAAATATTAATGGAATTCAGTGTTTAGCATATTTTATTGTTACCACATTGATTATTTAAAATGATTAGTGCCCACTGCCTTGGTTAAAAATCATTGCCAAATGATTCTGCGTAATTTTATTTTGCTTTCCTTTAAATATCGTGTTAAGATCATAACTCTCGTTTTGTAATATGTGGTTTATATTACCGATAAAGTGACTTGGGGTTCCGGACACAATCCCGAAAGCCAAAATACCGACAAGCCAGAATCTCGAACGCCGAAATCCCGAAAGGCCATAATTCCGACATAGACGAAACCCGAACGGGTCGAAATCCCGAAAAAAAAATATTTTTGTCCATTTCTCGATTTAAAAAAAAATATATATTAGAGATTACTTATTGTTTTATTTACTTATTTAGTTAGTTGTTTAGTTATTTAGTCAGCTAGTCAGTCCGTTAGTTAGTCAGTCAGTTAGTTAGTCAGTTAGTCAGTCACTCAGTCGGTTAGTTAGTCAGTCGATTAGTTAGTCAGTCGGTTAGTTAGTCAGTCGGTTAGTTAGTCGGTCGGTTAGTTAGTTAGTCTGTCCGTTAGTTAGTTAGTCAGTCAGTTGGTCAGTCAGATAGTCAGTCAGTTAGTTAGTCAGTCAGTTAGTCCGTTAGTTAGTCAGTAAGTTAGTCAGTCAGTTAGTAAGTTAGTTAGTCAGCCAGTTAGTCAGTGAGTTAGTCAGTTCACTGACTAACCATTTCACAGTAAGGTAGACTAAGTTAGTCAGTCTGGACTAACTAACGGACTGACTAACTGACTAATTGACTAACTAACTGTCTAACTAACTGACTGACTAACTAACGGAATGACTAACTAACTGACTGACTAACTGACTGTCTAACTAACAGACTAATTGACTGACTAACTAACTTACTGAGATACTGACTAACTGACTGACTAACTAACTGACTACCTAACGGACTGACTAACGAACTTACTGACTAACTAACTGACTAACTGACTGACTAACTAAGTGACTAACTAACTGACTAAATAACTAACTGACTAAATAACTAACTGACTAAATAACTAACTAAATAAATAATCTCTGATATTTAAAAAAAATATCTCTATATTAAAAAAATCGAGAAATGGACAAAAATCTATTTTCGGGATTTCGACCCGAAATAACTAACTAAATAAATAATCTCTAATATTTAAAAAAAATATCTCTATATTAAAAAAATCGAGAAATGGACAAAAATCTATTGTCGGGATTTGTCCCAGACCCAGTGCGCCGAATTTTAAACAAACTTTTTGTAGCAATATGAATGAAATAAAAATTTGCATAAAATGTAAAACATAAATGTAATAATCATGTTTGTCTATCTGATTGTAACTAATCGCATTTGAAAATCTGTTCGTTATAAATAATCGTATGTGTGACTTAATTTAAAATTAAAACTTTTTCTCGTCTACCCTTTATTTTATTTCTGAATTTTAAAATCTGAAATTAAAAAAAAAAAACATTAAAAAAAACATAAAAAAAATCACAATATTAGTGAAGAATGTTTAATTCTAGCATCCTTTGGCGAGATTATGGTAACCCTTTTGTTAGCTTGTTTCGAAAAGACACCCTAAATATTACCTTTTTCAATTTGGAGATTTCCCCCTAAGAGAGTTCAAAATTAATACTTTAATATCTCAGCAAATAATGCAAAATGAATAATTCTTTTTTATACCTGGTCTATTTTGAAGGTGCTGAACATTTTTATGTAAAAAAAATTGGGTGTTGCCATTGGAATTTTCAAAGTTGGTACTCATTTTATTATGTAGACGACCCCTTACACAATTTTTGTTGCCAGTTTTCAATTCCTTACGCTATTTCCTGAAAAATGACACCTTTCACAAAATTCCTTGAGCAATAGCAGCCGAAAACCGAAGGGTGGATCGTTTTTTTTTTCCCCCAGCTGTACAGGTCCTTGGAGACTATTTTTCTCCCCTTCAGGGACATGTCTAAATTGTGGAGGTGGCGATAGATGGCAGCATCTGTCTTGTATGTGTGTGTATGTCGTGTCCGTCCTTCTTGACGAAGGTTTATAAGCGGGTCTCTGTGACCAAGCACACAAGTCTGAAAATATATGTCTACCAACCAACCCATCATGTTAGATCAGTGTCTAAGTCAATATCAAGCTAAAAACGAAGCGAGGCCCCAAAATTTTAAAATTTACTGAAAATTTGGAGGTCCACAACATTTTTCATAAAAGCAATTAACATTTAGGGTCCCCGAAAATTTTAGATTCCTAGGCCCGCACCTAACGGGCGTTATTTAAGACAAGGCCCTGTCTATACTCTAATATACATACTAAACGCTACTCCTCTAGTTGGCCTCTGTCTCTAAAAATTAGATGGATCCACTTATGTGTGTGTGTTGCCTGTTGTGTCTGTCTTACTTGACGAAGGTTTATAAGCGGGTCGCTGACCAAGCACACAAACCTGAATATATATGTCTACCAACCAACCTATTGCAAGGTGGAGGTAAATTGAGATAGATCAGGATTTTCAGTCCCTGGACAAATTATTAGACGTACAGTTTTTTTTTTAGTAATGATGAAAACATACCGAAGAATGCCATATCATTAAAAAAGATGTCGATATATGTATTAAGTATGGCAGATAGTATTTTCTATTCAATAGCTTAAGTTTAGGAACACAAATGTCCTTCTAAAGGTATTTTGTTCATCATTGATTGATGCATGAAATCTTGCAGTGCGTCTAATAATTTGTCCAGGGACTGCATGGTATTATTTCCTACCAACCAACCAACAACCAACGCTACTCAGGCTATTGGAAACGGATATTGTAATTCTGAACGGCGGTCAAATGACGAGGCAGAAGCTGGAAGGGGCACCTAACGCGACCTTTCTACCACGACATATATAACCTGCACCATACTTTTATACATAATTTATTTATAGCTATTTTTCCCTGCACGGTCCTTGTATAAGATTCTTGTAATAATTACAAAACCTGCTATGGTAACCTCCTTAAGCTGGCGCCTCAACCCAACCGGACAATATTTTAATCAACAAATAAAATAACCTAATGCCAGGGGCCGTAGTGAGCCTAGTGGTCAGCGTCTCGGTCTCGGGATCGGAAGGTCATGCGATCGAGTCCCGGTACCACTGAAGACCTACCGAGTATATGCGGAGTACGTGCTCGTTAAATCTGTTGGGTCCGAAAGTCCTCTAAGTTCCCATACCAAATCAATACCTCTGGGGGTGACAAGCCAATTCTGAGGATCCTCTAGTTGGCCTCTGTCTCTAAAAATTAGATGGATCCACTTATGTGTGTGTGTTGTCTGTTGTGTCTGTCTTACTTGACGAAGGTTTATAAGCGGGTCGCTGACCAAGCACACAAACCTGAATATATATGTCTACCAACCTAATGCCAGATTCGACCTAATGCCAGATTCGAAAAACTTTGAAATAAGTTTTAAATTCTATATACAAAAACGCAGTTAAATAAAAGTTCTTAAGTGTATTTGTTTTGTGTAATAACAATTTTCCTCGATTTTTAAAAATATATTTTCCTAATTTATTTTACCGTCTCATTATGTGGACTAAAAAGAAATTCTAAAAAGCAATAATAAAAGTTTATTGTTTACAACAAGTATTATTGCAATTACTTTGATTGTAAAAATTTTAAACTACTATAATAACCTCTATAAGAAATTGCACTTTTTGGAGAATGTGGGAAGCAAAAAAAAAATTAAATACTACAGAAAAAAATTACAAAAAATAAGAAGTTTATTATGAAAAAAAAACTTCCTTTAACTCAACTCAAAGTAAAAATGTCTCAATTATCTTTCAAGACATTGTCACAAATTGACCCAGCAAACAAACACTCGCTGTCAAACCATGGAGAAACCCATCACCGAAAAAAAAGGGATAAACTTCACTAGTTATGAGTTCGAAAATAGTTCGAAAATTCCTTCTGTCCCTAGAACACCAAGAGAAGCACAAAAAAAGTAAAACGTCCATACGGAAGAAGTAGCTCTTTGGGTTGTTCCCAAAGATGTGTATCACAAGTTCTTTTTAAATATCAGATATTAGGTGTACTCGTTAATTATATAAAAAAAAGTCCTGGTAGTGAAGACGTTAAATATCGAAATTTCTTAGAATAGTTAAACACGATTTTCACAATTTGTATAAGGGCATACATACTAACTTTACTTTTCCAATTAAAAAAATTCAAATATTTTTTTTATTTTCATATGAATTTCATATTTTCGATATCTTATCTTTTAAAAAACAAAAAAATCTAAAAGAAATAAAGTAACCTGCTTTCTTGTTACTTAATACTAACTGAAATTTGTATAGAAAAACTTGTTGTTTTGTAAGTTTGTAGCAGTAACTGAGGCCCAGTGGCTTAGTGGTAGTGCTTCGCATTGCCACGCCACAGGTCCGGGGATCGAATCCCGTATTGGGAGAGGTTGACCCATCCTTTCATCCCTTGAGTGGGTCGATAACATGGGTACCAAATGCTTAGGAACTAAATACTGGGGGTTCCGCGTGAGGCTGACCACCTTACCGGGACATATGCCTAGCACCCCAGAGCCCTTGGTCACGAAAGCTGAATTGGGCACGGCAGGCCTTGGTCCAGTAATGGGCAGTTGCGCCGAGGAGTTTAGTTTAGTTTTTTAGTAGCAGTTGTCACCTAAAACGGCTTCCACAAAAGATTTCGACACCGTAGGAAAACACATCGCCAAACACAGCATATGTAGTTGTAATTTAAACTTTTAAAGCCAAAATTGTTTTTTTTTTCATTCCTTTTCTTTTTTTGAAATCAATAAACATTCTTTATATTCTAACTTTATTTGCCATTCGAAGAACTATTATGTAAAAGCCTATTCTAAATACGGAAGCAAAGATCAAATCCTAGTATCCATTTCGCCGGCATTGCCAATGTGACCAGACGTCCCGCTTTTTGTCTTACTGTCCCGCGGGCCGAATGTCCCGCCAAAACGTCCCGCTTTTTTGTAGTAAAAGTCCCGCAATGTCCCGAAAAACGAGGAAATTGTAAATAAAGTAGATTTTACATTTTTTTTTTGATGAATAATCGTTGTAAAACCCTATGACGTCATTAGACAATGTTTATATTATGAAAACTATTCTGTAACTGTGTGGCTTATCTTTCTAACTGTAACCGTGAATTATTGTGTTTACAGTATCCCATGCGTTTTATTTGAATACTAGCAAATAAATACCCGTACTTCGCACGGACTAAAAAATAAGTTTTAATTATCCAAGAATATGTACAATTTAATCCATTATAGGATAATAAACTTGTGTTGTTATTCCCGCTCGTTATAAAGTATAAAATACTCTTACTAATATTACCTTAAAAATAAAAAATAAAAAAATACGCTATAAATGCACTCATAAAAGTCATCGTAATTTTCCTCACAAACATATGAAAACATACATCATTGATCATAAGATCATTTGGAACATAAGATCATTTGGCGCGTTTTTTGAAAGAATTTGGCAAGAAAAAGAGATATAGCTACAAACACTCTTATTATACAGCTCTACCACAATGGACTTCGAAAAACAAACCAGCTTATAATTAATATATATATATATTATTTGGCGCGTTTAGATAATAATTTGCGAGTTTGGCAAAATATTTGGCGAAAAAGTGAAAACAAAACCCTAATAAGTAGCTCTAGTACGATGGCCTTGAACGCGTTTTTGGAAAGAATTTGGCGAGAAAAGAGATATAGCTACAAACACTCTTATTTTCAGCTCTAGCACCATGGCCTTCGAACAACAAACCAGCTTATAAATTTTTTTAAAAATATTATTTGGCGCGTTTGGGTAAGAATTTGGCGAGTTTGGCAAAATATTTGGCGAAAGTGAAAACAAAACCCTAATATTAAGCTCTAGTACGATGGCCTTTAACAACCATCATAGTTATAATTCAAGGAAGTAGCTTAAATATGCACATTTTTGCAATCAACAGAACCCTCAATGAAGAAATCCATCACCTAAACCCACAATAAAATCCCGGAATGGAGAATGGACGGAATTACGTCACTTGAAACATGTCAATTATTTTTCAAATTTAGTTTCTTAAGGTAATGGCAACAGAATAAAATAAACATTTTCAATTTTAAATATTTTCGTTAAAAGTTTTATTTAATTTTTTCAGCAGATGGCATCAGGAAAGTAAAAAAATGATCGGATTTGAGCGAAAGTGGTGTATTTTTTTCAGAATATTCGAATTTTCTCTTTAAATAGAACATTTTGAGCTCTGAAAGTTCAAAAATCATAATCTAAGTATGAACTACACATTTGTGCCAAGTTACGAGTCAAACAAATGTCTAGTTTATGAGTCTATAAGAGAGATACCCACAAACAAACAAACAAACACACACACACAAAACTTCATTTTTATTATTATAGATACCTCGTTTTTTCCATCATTGGCAAACGAAATTGCGTTTTCAACGACGACGCGACGCGACGATCTAAAAAAGAAATATCCTTATATAAAAATTCACGGGGGGGGGGATAGCGATGGGGTGTCCTGCTTTTTGGTTTTGAAAATCTGATCACATTAGGCATTGGGTGTGCTTTGAAAATGTCCCCTGCTTCTTATTTTTTAATAAGTATAAATTGTTCATGACTATGGTCTTTGTTTTTTTTATATTTTGTTTATTTCAACAACTCAAACATAGAAAAACAACGAGAGTCCCACATTTCAGCTACTTGGCATAATTGTGCTAACCGTTCTTTGTGAGACGGGTTCAATAGAACAACATTGTTCCATCTTTATCATCCCCAGGTTGTTCATCTTGACCAGATGATTGGCTCAGGTGTGCTATGAAAAGATATTATTTCCCCGGGCTTCCCATCCTTTCTTTCTTTTTTCCTTCTTTTTTTGCTCTGCTTTCGCAGTGGACATTAGCTCAAGTTCTTTTCGAATCAGAAGATGACAGTAGTTCACTTCATCTTATGTGCTCTTCTAGTGTTGTGTTGATGCCAACAATTTTGAAGAATTTTCGACAATTTTTATGTGATGGATTATGCTAATAACACCGTGCATGGAACTTTTGATATTAACAAAAGTGGTGGAATGAATTCGATAATGAAGCAATTGACGTTAAATGCAGTTTATAACAAAATTTACATTTTGTGTTTGTTCTAAGTTAAAAGAACGTTTGAAGTTTTAATTTAATTTTATTGCAATTGCAATGTTTAGGATGAAACTGAACTATTGGAATTTGTCACAGAAGTCGTTTGAATAAGAAAATCATTTGATTGAATTTGATGCAACTTAAAACCATGCGCATCGTATTCTATTGAAGAAACAGGCAATTTAAAATTCTTTACGAAACTCTTAAAAAAACTACGTAATAATATTCTTTTAAAAAAAATTCTTATCTCGAACAGCAGTTGGGCGCACGACCATCCACCCTAGCACAAATAGTTGCGAACTATCCAATCGAGAAATTGACTTTCATCGCGGAAATCGCACGAAAAGCTTCTTCTGCCGAAGAAAATTGCCGATTACATGCTCTTGACATTCTTCTCGATGACTGTTCGTCTTCAGTTTTTCTTAAACTAACCGAAACTGAATCTATTGTGAAAATTCGTCAAGCGAGAGGCTATTAAAAAAAGAACAATCGGGACGGGTTTTTTTCTGCTGTCGTCTTTAGGAATCAAAACTCCTGCAGGTGACGTGTTTGTGTGTGTGTTCCAGTTCCTCTGGTAAACGGATTGTCGAAGATAATTCGAAGAAGATTGGTTTCATTCATGGTTTCAGCGAGTGTGAGAATCAATCTTAGGACTAATGTCGGATTTATTTAAGGTGAATTGTTTGTGTGTTTTCTTGTTCCTCTGGTAAACGGATTGTTGAAGATAATTCGAAGATTGGTTTCATTCATGATTTTAGGAAGTGTGAGACTCAATCACGAATTACAAGAACCGATATTGGATTTGTTTTGAATGAAAAATTTCATTGTTTTGGATAAAGTTGTAGAGAAGAGATTATTTGACTCGTAGATTTGTAATTAATCTTTCTATTAGCTTTAGTAAATTGTTCCTTGGTTACGAATGATAAAAGAATTGCAAAAGAAAATTGAGATGAAAGTTAATGTGGAAGATGGAGAAAAATAGGTACTTTAATTGAAAATTCCATGAGTTTATTGTACTTTAAAACTATTTAGACTCTTTTTAACAAAATAACGCAACTTACAACTATGATATTTCTTGGAAGTTGAATTGTTGGAGATCAATCAGGAAATAGCCAATAACAATCCAAACATTCTAAACCTGAACTTCATCAACTGTCGATTTCACCTACCTTTTTGAGTTTCGTTCCCACTTCCTGGAACAAGGAGGGGGTCGAAAAAAAGTCCACAGTTTGTTCCGACCCCAGTCACCTTCAAGGGGGTCAGCCAAGTTTGTCGAGGGGTGGTCGCAAAGTGACCCCTAGTGGTGAAAAGTGACCCTTCGAGTCAACAGATTACAAACTTGAAAAGACTTCATATGGTGTTTACCTGCAAGGTCGCGCTCGTTCGCTTTTCTTACTTGACTGAAGGTTTTGACACGTGATTTTTATGAATAATTGGATTTGGTGATATATGAATGGCACTATGAATAACGGAATGGTGAGTACAACTTTTGACTTTTATTTTCCTCAGTTGTTTTGAATATTTGTTTTTGGGTGAGATTTATGGTTTGATTAGGTGACTGATGGATCGTTTTTGTTTGGGAAAATTCATTTATATTTTCTGTATATATATAAGTATTACAATGTCAAAAATTACATAGTATCATCTTAAGAACGTTGATAAAGTGACCATGATAGTCTTTGTCTTCTATGGTATGGTAATGACAAGTTAATTTTACACATAACACAATTCGATATTGTTGCATTACTGATTTATTGTTTGTCGAAAATTCAAAGGTTCTTGACTCTTTCTTTGGCGAAAAAAATATTCAGTGGAGATTTGCATTTGTTTACATTTACATTGGAGGGGGGAGTCTGAACTGCATAGTTTAGAACTTCGATAGTTGTTTTAAATACTGTTTGCAAACCCTCACTAAATGACTCTGTAATTCAAGAATGTAATGCGTTGTAATGCTTTTTCAGTAGAGAAGTTTAGTTACAAATATTGACAAATGAGATATTGTACACTCTTAAAACAAACGAGCGGTTTTAACTCAGTCTGAGTTAATTTCCACTCCTTTCCGTGCCGAAAATGCACTTCTCCTATAGGAGTGAATTTCACTCTTTTTCGGAGTGGTAAAAGAAATAAAAGAAAACAATCTGCGTCCTACACTCTTAAAACGAGCGTTTTAACTCAGTCTGAGTTAATTTCCACTCCTTTCCGGTGCCGAAAATGCACTTCTCCTATAGGAGTGAATTTCACTCTTTTGTTTTAAGAGTGTAGATGGTTTAGGATTAGCATGCAATTTTTTTGCGTTTGTTTACATTTGACTTGCGTTACTTTTTTTATAATCAAACAATGTTAAATGTGGAATAACAAGATTTTTTTATTGCATTTCCATTTGCTTTTGATATTTTACCGTATGTCAGTGCTTTAATACGAGCATCTCTTACAACAGATGCAATATTGAATGATGCGTTTTTTCCCTGCCTTCTAATACACCCGATAAATTTAGGAAACCCATCTTAACCAAAAGTTATATTCAATACAAGCTAGGGCCAAAAGATACTCAAAATTCATCTTCATCAAAAACAAAGGCTTAAGGTGCTAAAAAAACCACGAATGATTTTGTCGAGTTTCTTTAAATATTTTTACCAACAAAAGCCGAAGAAAAAACCGTACAAAGGATTTTCTTCATTTATCAAGTTTCTTTTACAAATTTTAAATTTAATTTCCTATAATGGAGCAATTGGAGACACGAAACAATACGAAGAGCGTGTTATGCAGCATTTTTTTTTAAAAATGAGATTTTTTAGTCAATGAACATATTATTACCTCCTTTTAGGGGGACACGGTACCACTTTCAATTTTTTTTTAATTTTGACATATTCACAATAAAATTGGTGTTTTATTAGTTCAACCTATATTTAAAAACAATATATGACAAAAAAGTTATTTTAAAAAAATTAAATTTTTTTGAACTTTTTTAAAATGCTAAGGCTTTTTTAAATACAAATATTTTAATCCATTTTTTTTCATCATGTACTTTAAACTGTTTTAAATAAGAATTGGTATCCAAATTTGATTTATCTTCAGTAGTTGTTCCATAAATAATATTTATCTAGAAAATCCCAATTTTTTTAAGCATATTTGGAAAAATTCGACTTTTTTTAAAGTATCGAGTATTTTTTTATAAAAGAGATTACTTTTGAAAACAATTTTGATACCAATTCTTAATGTCAACATATTTGACAGACTGCATACAAAATTCGACTTTTGTAAATAATTAAAAAAGCCTTAGCGTTTTGAAAACCTTGTCATCATTTTTATCCTACCTTTCCGCATAAAAAGTGGAATAACTTTTTGAAAATATAGCTACACTTTTGAAACTTGGTAGACTTATTAAGAAGATTCCAAACTTTAATAATAATTTGCGAGGTCTAGTAATAGAAACAAATTATAGTGCCTGCGATTTTTTAGCCGTTCTTGACGGTAACTGTGTCAGAGCTGTTCAGTTCTGTTCCAGATAACAATTCCTTTTAGATTGTAAAGTTAAGTATTTTGTTTTATAGCACTGCGTACTTTTAACGATCCAAGTAAACAACACACACCATTAAACTATTAGGACTACGTGTCCCTTTTTGCCACATATCACATTCTTTCACTAAGCTCTTCAATTGAATCATGAAAGGAGAATGGTACTCTTCAACTGACGCAATTCGCGAGTTGTTCGAATTCCTAAAGCATCCACTCTACCACGACCATTATGTAACTGTTCCACATATTAAACACAAAATGCAAAGACAACGCAAAAATATACACTGTTAAAAATTAGGCACTTTGTTTCACCAAAAATATGGTTCCTAGTAGCTGCAACGGCTGTGTGGTGAAACGTTAAACCATATTTATACTTATTGCCCAAAAGCAAGATATTATACTTTTTTTTAACGTTGTTAATTTTAAAAACATAATAATGTAAGGGGGAATAAAAACGGTATGCGGGTCTTCAAACCGAAGTCTTCTCTCTGTGTTAATCCAATGGAAAAAAAATAATTTTCTAAGCCGCATTACTCCGGTTAGACTTGAATATTTTTATAAACGGTTTATGATAAATGTAGCTGGCTTACAGGGTTCCAGGGCCTGATTTCTAAATAGGCTAAGTAGGCTGTAGCCTAGAGCGGCAAATTTTACGTCCAATTAAAGCGGCATTCGGCATAAAAATTATTAAAGATATACGAATATTTAAAGAAAGAAAACAAATAATTTACATTAATGCGTAAATCGTAAACGTATATATAGTATTAATATTTAGTAGTAAACATTGTAGCAGCGATGGCAATTGCACCCTCTCCCTCGGATTTGGACGCTCAAAGAAAAATAGTAGAACAGTTTAAAAAATTTGCCTATTATTTCGCTTTCGATTTAGAGTGTACATAGATGATTCTAATATGCAGAGAGAAAAAAAAAATAGTCGAGAAAACTATATCTGGCGGCCAATCGATCATAGCCTACGAGCCGCAAATCTTTAGATCCAGCCCTGCAGGGTTCTGTAATACCACTTTTTGAAATTGGTTCAAATATTTTTTTTAATTTTCAAGATATATTTTTACAACAAAATTTTCAACTGCTATGGAATGGGATCGGTAGCCGGGTCTCTCTCCGAATCGAAGTATTCTCTCTGTGTTAATACAATGGAAAAAATATAATTTTTGATGCCAAATTGCTTACTAAAAAAAGCTGTCTGTAAATACAGTGAAACCCCGATTTTACGTTTCTCAAGGGACTGGGTAAAAAAAACGTAAAATACGGGAAAAACGTAAAATACGGGAAATAGTACATAGAATGCAAAAATCTCTTTATTTCTCAGTATCGCGCCATTTATAGGGCCATTCGCGGCACGAGCTTCTTTAAACCACCTTTCTAAGATATCTTCCAGCTCATCGTACGGCCAACTAAGCCTAAGCAACTGAGAAAAAACCGGTTTCAGAAAACAGGAGCCTGTGGAATGGGAAAAATATTTCTTATTTTAGAACAATTTTTCTTTTTTTTACTTTCCAGGGAAAACGTAAAATGCGGGAAATTCCATAAATAACAAACTTACAATCCGGGTTAAATTAACATTACAGTATACGGAAAAAGCTGGGACCTGATGAAAAAAACGTAAAATGCGGGAAAAACGTAGATTCGGGGGACGTAAAATCGGGGTTTCACTGTATATACAATACAGCCGGAGACATTTGGTTTCAAAAATTGTTTTTTCCCATTGAATTAACACAGAGAGAAGACTTCGGTTTGGAGACCCGGATATCGCTCCCTTTCCGCTTTATTCTTTCTTAGGCCACCGTAAGTTTCCCAATACTCCCCCCCCCCCCCCCCTAGCCCCGAGTTTTTTTTCACCATCTGGGAGTGATAAGCAAGGTGCATGGTGTTAATTTTAAATGCTTATTAAGCATTTAAATTAACACCATTTGCTCCTATGAGTGACATGAGGTTGCCGTGAGGGTAATTTAGAATCGGTACCGAAAAGGACCCCATATGACCCGGTCTGTTGCGTATTTGGGGAACATGATAATGGTTAGAATGGATTTCTTTCAAAGGGGTAAATATACTTACTTTACGAAAGAAAATTAGTTTTTTAGTTTTCACACTGAGTTTATAACGTAAAATGTGAAAGGTATTATAATCGTTTAGTCCGTCTGGTCGTCCACTTTTTGCAGAATGAACTACAAGTTTCATATATATATTGGAACTAAGCAAAATATCAGACAAGGCTATGTCCCAAATTTCCTAAAAAAATTGAATTAAACGTATAATTAAAATTTTTAAAAAATGAATTATTTCTTTAAATAACAAGATTGGTTGACAATCTTGTAATTTAAATGGGAAAAAAAATCTTCATTTACATAAAATGATTGGTTTGTTGGATCTGTATAGTTGGTTTTATTGCTTCACTCGATCCTCGCCTATACCAGACATCATTCTTAATAATTTTGAGCATGCATCTAACTTATATTAACTCTACACACTCAATACACGTCTCGTAATTTAGAACCATACGTGAACCCTATCCTCACCCCTTTTGGTCCTGCTCCCGATCTAATAACCCTCACCTCCTGTTCCATCGGTATTCATTTTGGCCAATCAAAGGTTAGCAAACGAGGACGTCCTCACAAATGATGACTCGATCGTCTGCCTCTAGGGGCCGAGGAATTCCTCGCACGTCCACGATCAGCATACAAACAACACAACTCGGCTCTCTTTTCAGGATCTGCCGCCATTTGCTTCTTCCTATTTAACTGTCAAAGAGGATGCTCTTATATCGGTTGTTTTTAATGGGCTGTTATTTTTTTAACCGTGTTTTATTTGGTAATTAAAGATATTGTTAGGTAATGAAAAATGTGGAGTGAACCACTGTAAAGTCCTATGAAAGGTTTCTAACTGATAATGACAATTAGATGGCTCTATAAATGATGAATGAGTAATAAATTATTAACTATATTGAAATTTTTGCGGTACTATTTGGTTATGATTAATGTGTTACGTTTAAATCTTCCAGGAAAAAACATTATTTACCTTTACATTTCTCTCCTAAATTGTTACATTGTTTATATTACAATTATCTGTCCCCCCCCCCCCCACACAAACACGTTTCAAAAAGATGGAATCCTTCAAAAACAGAGAACATTGTTGTAATAAAATCTTATATAATAAATTTGAACTTAATTTGGATAAATATTTAAGTAATTCTTATTAGGGTTTTGGAAAAATAACATTCCTGGAGTTTTAAAGGGTGTCTAAATTTTTCTGTATTAAATGTTCTCAAGAGTTTTCCAGGACACTGGAGGAATTACTTTTTGTGTATTTTTCCATAAATTGTAGGAGTGTTAGTAATGGATTGAGCTTCTTATACTTGAGAAAGGCCCATTTACCTAATGTATTAATTGTTTTAAAATCCTAACTTCTGTGTAAATATAACTTTGCCACGTTAGCCCTTTTCGCCAGGTATGGTAATCGCCATAACAGCAAAATAAAACGAATTTGAAGGGAACATATCATCTGGTTATTGAATAGGGTTTTTTTTTTAAAGTTTTATTTGTCCAAAATATCTTACGGGTTTCGGAGCTATAAAACGCGCAATCAGATGAAGAGAAAATTTCATCCGTTTTATTGTGTTTTATCTGATTGCTCCGTGCGTTTTATAGCTCCGCCCATGGTCGTGGCTTCTGTGCAAGGAAACTATGAGTTTAACTATAGTTATGACGATTCCCATACATTTTGAAACAAATTCTTTCTTAGCAAAGCAATATATTCTGTTCATAACAGTTAGGATTTCAAAACAAATACATTAGCTCTAAGGTATCCAACTATCCAAACCTGCACAGGTGAAACAAGAATCTTCGTTATTTTCTTTCACATCTGTCACCGTTTTGTTTGAGATTAACAAAGGCGGAAAGGATTGATCACCTGCAACATTTTCAAAGAGGGGATTCCTTGTTCAGGAAAGATTATGAAAATAAAATATAATCACTGAAGGAATATTGTAATCAATTTTGTAATTTTGATTATTCTCGGATGAATAGATTATCTTCCGATGTTAGGCATTCGGTTATTCGGCTTCAATTCCGCATTTTTTTCACATTGCTGTTGCTATTTATGAGTGAAGTTTATTTGATTGATCTTTTGACTTTTGCATATTTTTTATTTCTTTCAGTTGTAATTGTGACGCGTAGGATTTGAAATATTGTGTATGTACATTGTACAGTTACATTTATGTAACTCAGTAGAAAAAAGGTAACTTTCCCTGTGTTATAGCATTCATTGAACAATGGACTTTTTTCTTCTGACGTATGTAATTTGTTGCTGTAGATTTAGAATGTAGCAATCATTTCATTTCACTTTAAGATTCAAATACTGAATGTAAATTGTAATAATCTTCGAAGTGGCTAAAAATGACAGTAAATAGGATGGATTAACGTAAATATTGTCTTCCAATTTCGTATTTTTTTTTTTTAAATCTTCCAACAACTTGTTCAGATATTTTGAGCTTTTACTCGCAAAGCTTTAAAATTACATTCCTTAGTTTCAAAGTGTCTGTCTTTTCGTGTCTAAGTGTTTCTGATAATAGATTACATTTATTTTTTAATTGAGTATTCGCAAATTGGGTACTTTTAATTTAATAAGTTATCATACATTATTAACGATACGGATAATCATTTTTTTTAATAAGACCTTCGGTAGGCTCTAACGTGCGCCAGTTCCATACGTTGAAACTTTTTCGTTGGGGTTTTTGGGTACACAATCTATTTATAGGGTGGCTCTATACATCTTCTATCATGGTTATTTGATGACCGTGAAATATTTGATTTCAAAGAAGAGGTATAAAAGGAAACCAAAATAATAAACAACCAACGTAAACTGCATACCTAATACTAGAAAATAAAAATCATAAACATTTCCGTAGATGTAAACACCTGATAATGCATCAAAAAATTCTAATTTGGCTCCTTTATAATAACGCCAAGTGTCCCCTCATGGGGAACTATCTCAAATACCTCAAAACAACACAACATTTCACTCCCAGAAGGCGCCAAATCACAGGTTACCCTTTTAAAAGACTCGCCATTTACCCTAATGGGGAACTTAGAAGCGATTCCAGGGAAAGGGTTTCTTTGTTTACATTGAAGTTTGAGCCGCGGTGTATTATGGGGGACGGTCGGCCATCTCCGCTGATGAACTGCTAATGATACGGACCAGTCAAATGATATGATACTTTCAATGAATGATTATTTTGCAGTATCGCTGTTCATCTGGGTTGGATTGAGAACAATGTAACTAACAGTCGACTGACATTTAATAGAAATTGGTTAATTTTAATAAAGATTTTAGAAATTGGTAAAATGTTATACTTTGTGGTTCACTGTGTAATTCTAATTGTTGGCCTGAAATAAAAGATTTATGAGCTAAATATAAACAATAAACAGGTGCAACAAATAAAAACATCACTGGTAGCCGTTAAAATACGGTTTAATTAAATGCTGGTCCTCGTTACCAAAGTTTGTGGGTTTGAATACCACGTCTGGTATAAATGTTCTATGTCAGTCTCAGCTTTAAACAGTATATTGCGATCAAATAATGCTATCCGTCTGAAGTGTAAGATTCTTAAATTCTTTGCAAAACAAAAATATTTTTTTGTGTTGTAATGTAACGGAAGAGATATACATTTTTATTGGGATTTTAAGCATAATGTATCCATTTTGGTAAATGCTCGCATAGTAGCTGGATATGATAGAAATATTTTTCATATTAAGCACTGATTTTTTCTTGTTTTCTGTTGACTCGGGAACCTTTAAACCAAAACCAGATACTTCAGAGTACATTTATGAGGAAGAGTTTAGTTAAGATCATGTTTCAGGTCTTGAGTGGCAAAAGAAATGCTGAATGAAAATAAATCAATTTTCGAGCCGCAATTAGTGAATCAATGTCACGTGGGAACAAAGCACCAATCGCAGGAAAGGAATAAAAGCAGTAAAGAATTTCACGTCACCTGAAACTCGGCAATACTACCATATTTATTTCAACCTAAATATCAGTTACAATTTTGTCAAACCACCACAACCCATATCATTGAGCTGTGGGTTCCGAGAAGAGATTTGCGGACAATGAGAAATTTTTTGGTGGTTTCGGGAAGGGGTTGGATGCTTAAATTGATTTGTTGGTGCCCTCAGGGCTGTTAAATATTGAATTTGTAGGCTAGGGGCTTTGACCTGCATATAAATGGCCTTTTTTGCTTGTGTTTTAGGGTGTATTGACACCTATAATTACCCACTTAGTTTATTACCATAATGATGTCTTCAGCTTGATGTCCTTTATTTTTTATTAATGATAGTTTTTAATTTTTACCAATTTCGGGCATTAAAAGTGTATGATAAAGGTAGTTAACCTATTAATTGTGATAAATCCAAATAAATAATGAGATAGTCGTGTTTCTGTTTGGTTGAAATCACGTCGTACTAGATCACATAATGTTATTTTAATGGGGTTGGTTGGGGAGTATTGGCGAAAGTTCTTTTTATAACACAGCTGGCTTTGTTCGTAAAATAAAATTTTGTATTGTCTACAAAAATGATTAAGGGTCTCTCTGGTATTGATTATGATAACAGATTAAGATCTTTAAACATGTATTCCCTGGAAAAC
Organism: Oedothorax gibbosus; assembly: GCA_019343175.1. Classification (NCBI taxonomy): domain Eukaryota; kingdom Metazoa; phylum Arthropoda; class Arachnida; order Araneae; family Linyphiidae; genus Oedothorax; species Oedothorax gibbosus. Next base: position 48,893,751 of record CM033270.1, on the reverse strand, counting down.
AGGAGAGCTAGGGGTGATTTAATACAGTTATTCAAGTTCATAAAACAGGGAGACATGAAGGGCTTAGGCTTTACCTTAAATAGCCGTACCAGAGGACATGATCAGAAATTGAATAAATCGAGCTTTAGAAGGGAGGTAAGAAAACATTATTTTTACAATAGAGTTGTCAATGAGTGGAATGCTTTACCAGATTATGTTGTGCATTCGAAGAGAGTAGACGATTATAAGAAGAAACTTGACAGTCATTGGAAACTGGTAATGTATTATATTTATTTTGGACCAACCTTGCTGGGCCTCTGGCCTGTTGTTGGTCGACAATTTTTGTATTTGTATTTGTCTACTATAGTTCTTCATTTTCAACACAAAACAAAATTTTCGTAATGATTGTAACACACAATTTAACAGGATTTATCAACTTTACTTCATATGACAACCGTAGTGACTTTCACCTAAAAGCGCTTCCACAATAGATTTATACACTTTAGAAAACATCGCCAAACACAGAATTCAGTTGTAATTTAAACTTTTAAAAGTAAAATGGGTTAATTTCAGTCATTTTCTTTCGCAAATTAAATTAATATTCCTTTTTCGTTTGCTCAATTTATTTGCAGTTCGAAGAATAACTCTGCAAAATTGTTTTGGTCAAATCCTTCTTTCGAATTAAAAAAAAAAGGAAAGTAAGCTATAAATAAATATATCCGATTAAGTGAATATGAAAGCTACCACTTTTAATACCAAGCTTGCTATTTTTGTACACAAAACTTTTTAGAGGGTTACGCAATACTTAAATAAGTATGGAAATAAGTATTGCGCGTAACCGTCTAAACTTTCTCACGATGACTGAAATACCTTCCCTGCCTAATCTTGCCCATTATTGTAACACTTCAACCCATCCTTTCTTCGACCAGGTGTGTACTGATAAAAAAAAAGTCAATCCATTGTTTCATTACGGACTGCAAAAAGCTTACTGGGACCAATTTGAAGTACTTGACTCAATGCTATCCTATTCTATGAGGTGCAAGAAGAAGGGAAAATAATGTTTACTGTCCCCTCCCATTATCCAATTGTCCCTTTTATAGCCCCTCTCCCATTATGTACCTGGATATTTCCCAAAGCCCGGCGCCAACTTTTAGCCCCCTTGTATTTTCTTCAAAGCTGTCCAAAAAGTAGCGGGTCTAATGACTATTGCAAAATAAGAAAAAAATACTTTCTCAGGTAAAATGTCTTTTTGATGTTTGCCGTCGTCGCGTTGTGTCGAAGTTGATTTTTTTTTTTTTTTGGCTTTTAGTGTTTAGTAATTTTATGGGCTGTTTATCAGTGGAGGTGTTTTTCGGATTAAAGTGTTACTGGGATGTAGTTAAGGTAAGTTTTTATTGATTTTTTGAAGTGGCTGTCGGTTACTTTTTTTGCTTTTGATGTTAGCCGATTTATTGCGCTGTTTTCTGCGATTTTACCGTATTTTATATGCTTGCTACTTAGTGTAACTTTTACGTTGTTTTTCGTTTACGACGCATAAAATTTCATCCTCTCAGTAGTGTATTTTTATTACTTATTTGGTTTTACAAAAATGCATAAAATAGAAGTTAAGTAAGGCAAACACAAACATTATAATGGTTTTAACAATAAAATGTTTTATACAAATGGATGGCGTTTTTTTTTAATTATTAACGATAACACGAAAATTATAAGAATAAGTTAATATAATTTTTTGTAGGTGTTATTTTCAATTCCTCTAGCTTTTATGTGCCGAAGTATTCTATGTTCTATCTTTAGAATGGGTCTTTAATATTTATAAAAATGATTAAATAAGCGTCTTTATTTCTTTTACGTGATTTAATCAAATAATTTGCAAATATTCCATTTTGTTTGTATAAAAATTGCTACTAATTATTTTTTTTCATGTTGATTAAATGTTAACTTACCATAGTTGTTGAATTGGAAAACCTCTTCCGGGTATTTCTCTTAATAGGAAACAAAAAATTAAATTACTATTCACGTGATGAAAATGTTTTAAACCCTTGTAAAATTTGCATGTACTCAATTGAAAGATAGGTAAAAAATTTATTTCTCAATTTATTTATTTAATGAGCATTTTACAAAATGTTCATACTTATTTACTATTACTAATACATTTTAATACTTTCTTACATATGTAAAATTTATTGCGTGGTACCGGTGAAAACTCTTGATTACTAGCAGTGATTGAATGCATTAGACCCTGTTCGTCAATTGCTGTAAAACGAACTTTTACGATATTGTGATGTAAACAAGTAACCGCAAAATGTGCTGTAATTTTACAGAATTATTTTACAATGCATATCATTTTTCAATTTAAACTAAATAACGTATTTTTTTTTTAAATATCATATGCCAATTTAAATTCAATACGCGATACTACAAAAAATAAAACCCGCTTAAAAACTTCCGGAGATGCTTTTTTTAGCAGTGAATCCGAGGTGCATATGTATCTGTTTTTCCAAAACCAGTTCATAATTCATCACTACAAATATGCGCTTCTTCAAGTTTAAACGCGGAGCAGCCATTTTTTCAAATTTCTGTCCGATTCTGTGATTGTTCCAAACACAAATAAACTACCTAAAATACTTTCTATTTCGTCAAAAGTAATATCAATCGACAGCTCAGAATATGAGCTTTTATTAATAATAATTGAATATCACAGGCTATTTACCGCTCTTCTTTTGGAACAGTCGAAACAGAAAAGTGCCTAGAAAGCACTACTCATTGTTTAATCTGATAAGAATTAAAAGCCTTTCATTTGATTCTTCCTTTTTCTACCGGTAACTAATTTGCATACACTCTTAAAACAAACTAGCGGTTTTAACTCAGTCTGAGTTAATTTCCACTCCTTTCCGTGCCGAAAATGCACTTCTCCTATAGGAGTGAATTTCACTCTTTTTCGGAGTGGGTAAAAGAAATAAAAGAAAACAATCTGCGTCCTACACTCTTAAAACGTGCGGTTTTAACTCAGTCTGAGTTAATTTACACTCCTTTCCGGTGCCGAAAATGCACTTCTCCTATAGGAGTGAATTTCACTCTTTTGTTTTAAGAGTGTATAGTTTCTAGGAAAACACCGAAAAACGTCGGTGAGGGGTTTATACGTCTTGACATCACTCTATAGGGTTAATTGAGCCATAAACTTATCTCTCATCTTGTTGCACACTCTAACTTTTAGGATGAATCCTTTCTGCAAAATGAATTATTTACAGGTTCCAGTTGCAACTTATGCCGCTACTTTAGCCGCCGACTTGCTAGAATCAACCTCTAAGACATAATTTTTGAATGTCACTTTTGGGCATTAATCCTTTGCACAGATTGTGTTTTCTCATCTGGTTTTTACATCCTTTCACGTTGCGAAAATCACTTTCCTATAGGAGTGAAATTCATACTCTTTTTCTGTTAAGTAGTTGATACTCCAAGCTTTCTAGGGCAAAAATCACCGATATTATAATTACACGCGTTGCGCAGTAATCGCAAAAAAACTTATGCCGCGTTACTTTAGCCGGACCCTGTGCTACAATAAAAAACGCTCTTAAGAACATAATTTTGTGAAATGTGCACTTCTTTTGCATTCAATCCTTGTGGTGCACACATATCTGTTTCTTTCTTGTCTCTTATCATCCTGCAACATATTGGATATATCACCTATCACCTGTGTGCAATATCTATTATCCTTTTCTACATAAGATACTCAGCTTCTAGCAAATCACGAATTATATACACGCGTGCGCAGTAATCGCAAAAAACTTATGCAGCGTTACTTTGCCGGACCCTGTACTACAATAAAAACGTCCTAGAACATAATTTTGTGAAATGTGCACTTCTTTTGCATTCAATCCTTGTGGTGCACACATATCTGGATTCTCTTATCTTGTCTCTTATCATCCTTGTCATACATATCTGGACATCACATATCTGGATTCTCTTATCATCCTTGTGGTGCACACATATCTATTATCTCTTTTTCTACCGGTAACTAATTTGCATACTCCAAGCTTTCTAGGGCAAAAATCACCGATATTATAATTACACGCGTTGCGCAGTAATCGCAAAAAAAACTTATGCCGCGTTACTTTAGCCGGACCCTGTGCTACAATAAAAAACGCTCTTTAGAACATACTTTTGTGAAGCGTGCACTTCTTTTGCATTCAATCCTTGTGGTGCACACATATCTGGATTCTCTTATCTTGTCTCTTATCATCCTTGTCATACATATCTGGACATCACATATCTGGATTCTCTTATCATCCTTGTGTGCACACATATCTATATCTCTTTTTCTACCGTAACTATTTGCATACTCAAGCTTTCTAGGGCAAAATCACCGATATTATAATTACATGCGTTGCGCAGTAATCGCAAAAAACTTATGCCGCGTACTTTAGCCGGACCCTGTACTACAATAAAAAACGCTCTAAGAACATAATTTTGTGAAATGTGCACTTCTTTGCATTCAATCCTTGTGGTGCACACATATCTGTTTTTTTCTTCCAAAACCTGCACTTTTTTGTGAGAGCACTATCAACCCTTTACCTTCGCTTTCAAAGACTATTATACCTCGTTATCCACTTGTCGCCAACAATGACCCTCTCCACACTGTCCCCTAAAAACACCGTTTTTCCCACATTCAAACCGTCCCTAAACTCTTCTGCGAAAAGGCAGACCTACTATTAGCCCCCAAACCCCGGTGCCTTTCAAGTGAAAGGTAAGTCTTTTGCACAAAAGACACACTGCGATTTATGACTTTCTGGCTTGCAAAAATCGACAATGGGCAAGGACCAAACATCTAAACACGGGTATCGGTTGACATCAAAAGTGTCTTTGTACATCTGCAAACACCTTTTCTGGTACCTGTGCCCGTAACCTTCTGGTCTTTTGTCACCAAGGAGACACGGCGTCTGGATGTCTTTTAGTTTTTGGACGTCTTAGCTCTGGAGATGTTCTGGAGCATTTCAGTGTGCCACATTGGATTTTAGGAGTTGCACGTGGATATTTGTAGTTGGTGCTTTTGTGCGTTAGACACAGGGCTGGATAGACACAGGGCATGGCAAGGAGTTGATATTCATCGGAAAACGGATATTAGGTTAGTTATCTTTACATAACATCACTCTTTTAAATAACTGTTCTTTTTTATGTCTTTAACGTATCTTCTTCAATCTAAAATAAGTCTTGGCACTCTTTGCGCAACACTTTTTTCAATGGAAAAATATTAACGTTTAGTGTTTTTAGTGCAATTATACAGGGTGTCCTTAAAATAATGTCCGAGTTTCAAATTGTGACCTGACATCACCGCCTTGTGATTTCTTCCTTTGGGGCTTCGTAAAAGATCGGGTCTACGTTCTACGATTTACTACCCCACGATTTACCAACCTTGAAAGGTAGAATTGCACAGGCTGTTGCTTCTATTACTCCGGACTTGCTGTAAACAGTATTGGAATAATTGCAATTTCGTTTGGAGGGGTGCCGTATCACTAAAGGCGCATACATTAAGCACTTATAGGAAAAACTAGGTTAGTTTTCCTTCAATGTTATGTATGCTTTGTTATATTTAGTATAAAATAAACTTCTGTACTATACCATTAAAACTACGACATTCTTTTACAGACACCCTGCATTTTAAATTCAAGCATGTGTTCATAAATTTTATTTTTTACACGAATTTTCGCCTCAGAGAAAAAAAATATTGTTCTTAATTTTTGGTTAATTTTTAATGAAGTTTTTTTTAAGGGTATTTAAAATTTGAATTCATTTATCACTGAGATTATTTTTGAAAAAACGAATTATTAAAAAAAAACTCGTGTATGTTTTTACCGTTTTTACTTATAAGTTTAATTTTTTTAATAAATAATGCTTAAATGCTAAAAAATAAACAGTGCAGGTCTAAAAAATAGTTATGGAAGGTGTCAAACTCTCTTAATCTAAAAATATAATTATGGGTATTTCACTATAAATAGGTTAAAAAGTTTTAAAATAACTAAAATTGTCTACTTTAATGTTAGTTTGGTACTCACTGAAATTTTTATCGAAAAACAAGTAGGTTTGTAACAGTAACTAACACGTAGAACAGATTCAACACAAGATTTATACACTTTTTAAAAAAAATCTCCAACGTATTTAAATAAGAACTAAAAATCTCAAAAATATCTCTCTTAATTACATAAAATTAGATAAGCATATCATATGACTAAGAAACCAATCAATAATAATTAGCCAAAGTCCCATAATTCGAAGCCTATAAAAGCTGTTGAAAGGTATTCTATTGACCTCTGAATTAGAGCACCTGAGCTCGTGATTGGTTCTATTACAAGTATGCTAATAGGATCCCGTTCCGAGAAATCCGGTAATCGTACCTCGGATCGTGACGATTGTATCTAAATCGACGAACTTCAAAAAGCAGATTAGACGACATCGATCATTGAATAGTGTCAGTGATGGAAGGATTCATTGGCGGAACGCTGACGATGGGCCGCCAAGCAGGGTTTTGATGATACAATATAATTGGAATGGATGTTACCGTGGCTCATGTATCAAAGTGGAATGTTTTTAGTACTTAATTGACACAATTAGATCCGTGAATATTTTGGTTGATCGAAGATTCGCATGCCCACTAGAACTAGAAATTTTTGAATAGTATCTAGTGGAATCAAAGTGGGATGTGTTTTGGATATTGTTTTTAAGCTAATTGTTTAAAGACTTGACTCCATTCTTTAATGCCTGTCATGCCGTCGTCACTTACCACGGTTCTATATTACGAGGCTTATAGCGGTTGTGTTAAAGGTCTTTGGTGGCTAGAAATAGACAGCCGGAAGCGTTCAACCTAACCTAGCCTGTCATACCATAAACGCGAAGTTTGAAATTAAGTTATCGTATGGTATATTATGTTCTAATTATTTGTATTGTAGATGACGCATTATTTAGTTCGCTAACGCAAACGTTTTCCATGACTTATGTTTGTCTATGGTTTCTTTGCCTTGATTGGTATGTAACTAAGCGTATTTTTTTGTTCTTAGACATTTCTATAAATTAATTTTTATCAGCTGAAATTTAGCAATTAAATTAAAAACATCACATAGTAGCAAAATGTATAAAATTTTTGTTTTGCTACAATTTTGTGCATCCTCTACATCTTTGGTTGTTAACGCGTCATGTCCTTCAAGATACCCCCAGCGAGGTTCTGTCTTCGCTAAAGCCATGCTTTGAACGGATCATACTAAACAAAAGAAATCCCACCAGTAAATGAAGCCATGTATATAAAACTAAACTATTATACGCTAATTTTTTTTGTGATTCAAAGTCCTGATACCGCATACGATGACGAAATAAGGTAGCATTGGCTGCCAACTCATGTGTCGACCTCGTCACTCGAACGACGTTTAAGAGGGACTGTCAGTCCCATAGAGCTAATGCATTAGTTTTGAAATCACAACTTTTGCAATTGAATTTCTTTGCCGTGTTATTCCAGTTTCACCTGGTATGGGAATCATCGTAACATCAATTTAAAACAAAATTGAAAAGAAAACAACATCCGCTTATTTAATTATTAATTGATAAAGTTTCAAAATAGTGTCGCCATCTGCTGTATATTTTTGTAATTTTAAAACTTCAAAAATATATCATTAAATAACTAGATAACATTTTCGTTTCAAATTTGTTTCATTTCGATGCTAGGTTCATCCCGTACCTGGGAAAAAAAGGCTAACATGGCAAAGCAATATTTCTGCGGAAGATGTTATTCCAAACCTAATGCATTAGCTCTATGGGACTGATAATCCCTCTTAAATCACGGGAACCTTCTCAAATAATCCTCGAGTAGCTGCTCTTATTGGCTCGATTCAGGTGAAGTAGTTCCTTTCAACTTTCATTTCTGCTGTTTTGTCAATCGGTGCTCTGATTGGTTCTGTGTTCCCACGTGACATAGATTCATCAATCGAGACTAGAAAAACATAATTTTCATTCAGCACTTCTGTTGCCACTCAAGACCTCAAACATGCCCATAGCGACGTGAATTCAATCAATACTTTAACCTAGGGCAGACATACAGTACTGTTGGTGAATACCCAGACATTTATTAGAGCATGGACTTTTTTTTGCTGTACCGTTTATTATACAGTCATCCATGGTATCGAATTTACAAAATCGGAATTGAATAGCTTTTAATTTAAATCTAATAAAAGATCGAAAAATACTATTCAGCACTAGTTTGACGAAAGGCAACCAACATTCCATTTATTAAACAAAATTTAAAGAAGTGTTCCGGTTACAATCCATAAAAACGCATCTTTTGTCCGTTTTAATGACTTTTAAAATTGCTTTAAGATTAAAATAATTTCCTAGCATTCAAAGCTCGGAATTCCTATTATAACATCTTTACACTCCTGTCATGTTTTATAACTCACCTCTCAAAACTTCAATAATTTCAATTCAATGCATGTCCAAAAGCAGTAATTCAATCTGTTATTTTTAAAGGACCTTTCCGAGGCATCACATTGTATAATATTATGCGATTTATATATAATTTGGACCTGCGGAATCTCTTCACATACTCATAGTCGATGCAAATGTTGTTCGCACGTCTTCAGATATGACATTAATGTCATGGACTTTTATGAAAAGACGTCTTTTTTTTGGTTCGGTAGCCCTCAAAAGAATGTTTTATGGGATTTTTTTTTTATAAAGTGTCAGGGGTTGACGGTCTAGAACCTTTGCTCCGAGTCGCGGAGTAAAATTGGAAAAGTGGCATTTTGCCCATTGATTTAACATTGCTGATGCACCACTTTTCTTATGTTGAGGTTAAGTTATGGCTGTCTGCTTCAGTATTTTTTTAAAGTTGTTCTTTAGACATCTTAAATCAAGATTTAGAGGATCTACTCTTAACTAAAAATTTCATTTTTTTAAAAAGATAGTGAACATATTTGTTTAATAAGACTAATGAACAAATAACTATTACTTTAATAGACTAATAAGTAATCGTTGACACTGCTGAAGCACGTGTTATCTTCAGAGTCCAGGTTAAATTATGGTTGTTTGCGCAAGTATTTAACCTGAACATAAGAAAGGGTATGCATCAGCAATGTCAACGATTACTTATTAATCTATTAAAGTATAGTATAGTTAGATATAATTAGTTTTATTAAATATATATGTAATGCTACCTTATAAAAAATGAAACCTTCCCAGAAAGACCTCTAAATATTGGTTTAGGATGTCTAATGGACGTCTTTAAAAAAAGTTAAAGCTGAGTGCTTAAGTAATTTTTTAAAAATGTCCTTTGGACATCTTAAACCAAGATTTAGAGGATTAATTCATTCACGGGAAGGTATCATTATTTAAAACGGCAGCATTGTGTATCTGTTTAATAAGGCCAATTAATGAATAACTATACTATACTTTAATATACTAATAACTAATAAAAACGTACGCTAATTTAGTGTGCTTTAAAAAAATTTAAAATGTTTTATGTGTTAACCTATTCAAACAGATGTGCGTGCATTTTATTCTATAAAAAAAACCAACGCTTTTCTTTGGGTATCATTGTAGTCATTACTAAAGAACAGTGAGAAATATTTTTTAAAGAAAAAATAACTTTACAGTTTCTTCTGCACGCTTTGATTCTAGAGACAAATTTATCAAAATAACTTAGGATGCTACCCATTTAGAAGTTAAACGTTTCCATATCAGCTTTGTTACATTAACTCACTTTTACACGTTTTGGTATTCCTAGAAAAACACTTTACTATATGATTTTATAATAAATTTATACCCCTTAGAAAGTTTAAATATTTTATTGGAATATTTTTAAGAACTTGTGGCACCCTTATATTTTAATAGAAAGTTTTTACGGTGGTTTTAAAGCTCCATATAATACCTTGTGTTACGTTCTTTTAACCTACACAGTTGCAGAGCAGACCGCGATCTATTTCACCATGACGGCATTTTTCTAATATATAAATCATAAAATTAGGCCACGGGGAAGAATGAAATTAACCTCTTCCACAAACCGAAAACCATCTCCGGAACCTAATCTGGCTAAGAGATCGGAACCTTACTTCTTCAACGTTAGATACCAAAGAAAAAAAATGGAGGTAGCTCCTTCATCTATGCAATGATTAATGAACATCCAGACATATTCTTCACGGTTATACCTTTCACAGAAGAAAATTAAGGGAAAAAAACGCAATATTCAATACCCAGCGCTAATGTGTTGTTGCGACACTGCTTGCCATTAATGGAGCAAATTAGCGATCTGCTAGGCGTAAAGCTTTTCATCCCAGCTTTTTGTTTGGCGATATTAATAACTTTTTAAGAAATATGGGCGGAAAGGGATGATATTTATAGGGTCCTAATGGCTCTTCCGCAAGACCTCGTGAGGTTTTGTCTTGATTTCGGTTTCTTCGAGATGGTTTTTGAGATAATGGAATGGGAGAACTTGAGATTCAATTGAGAAAGATACCGTTTATTTTACGGTCCGCCGTGGAGGTATATCTGAGTAATATCGGAAGTTGGTATCTATCTTGATGAATTTTTTGTGGAATGAAGATTAGTTTAACTTTTTTTAGGGGTATTGGGTCTTAGGAAATACTTAAAAGTGATGTTTTGCAATGTATTTGGAAAGGCCTTAGTTCCGTAGTTCCCTACCTTAAATTCCTAAGCTTTATCGTTAGTAAGTTTAATTGTTTTTCGTGGTGCTCTTTTTTTGTTCTCCTCATTCTAGAAGTAAATATGTCCAGTTAAATCGATACATAAAACTGGTACTTTGGAAACGTCATTCCTGAACGATGAAATGGCAATCGATTTGCACTATTTGGCACGTTTTCAATTAAAAGTCTGCTACAATTAAATGAATTTATAAATAACTGTAATAGACTCTAGCACTGAATTCTGTTGCACAATATCCCATGGCAAAAAGTCGAAATTTATCCTATATCATTCTGACAGCGATATCAAGGTGATCGTACGATATAGTTAGTTACTATCGATATTTTATTATTTTATGTAATTCCAAATGCTTGAAGTTTTCCTATTGTTTTCTTTTAAGAATTGCAATGAAAACTGCAGATATTATTTTAAAAGTTTTGCATACATTTATTTACCCAACGCAACTTTTTTAAAGGCGAAACTGTACGCGCGTCGGGTTTAACGTGCTCGAAATCTACACAGGGTATTATTCTTCGACCTTTTGGCTGCAAAGACCATTTATAGGTCGGCAGGTAATTTGGCAATGCCCGGACCAGAAACTGGGACCTACCGCTTGCAGGACGAAAGTCTTTACCGACTGGGTCCCCCAGCCTTATCGAGTTGTATGAAATATGAAGTGGAATGTTTACCACATTTGGGCAGTTTTGTTTTGCGCTAATCGTGAAATAGAAACAGGCCACTATATCATATAGCTGTTCTGGCACCTGGCGTGAATTTCTATGAACTTTCAATATAGAAGACATTTACGCGACATTTTCATGAGCTCGGAACGACCACTGAATTAAACATCAACGGTCAATTAGAACAAACCATCGACTCCTGTTTCGTACATTCATCACACTCGCCCAAATCACTTCTTGAACATTAAAGAAGGTCCTTATAATTGTGCAATAAAATTAGCAACTGCAGTTTCGCAATACATGAAAAAATAAACCTGCTATCACATCTAGTTATTAACTCCGAGGAGAGAATGACACAGCCATAACTCATATAAAAGAAAAACTAGCCACAACCGCAAATTATCGCTGCTGCTTGTATTATTATAAGGGCATTTTGATGTTGACCCATTGGTTATCTGTTATAAAGGGATTAGAAGCGAAATTGGCTTTTTGGTCGCGATTTTTTTAAGATTTACTGCTGTTAGAATGGGCGACCTTATGAGGTGTTTTTAAGCAGGGTAAGCCTTAGTAGTCTAACACAAAATGATTAAAACATGACGTTATCATTAATTTTGTATTAATGTACGCGTTTAAAGGATAATTTATTAATCAACCCAAACGTCGCTGTCGTTTTTGAAAAGTTTGTTGTTGTTTGTGTTAAATGATATAATGATACGAAACAACGAATAATACTAATTACTAAATGCTACTAATTACTAATAAGTACTATTTTTGATAGGTGTTTTATTTTATGAATTCAATAACGACCTTCTTAGGAGTCATTACACTGTGATTAGTAATCGTTGAATTTGTCACAAAAATTTCTAAGAGTTTAAAAACTTGTGAACGGTTGATCAGTGGTAACGACTCCATTTTTTAAAGAAAATATATTTACACCCTAATTATTTGTTATAGTCTGGCTACCACAACTTGGCATCCCAAATATTTTGATTGTGGAACAGTCCACTTCGAAAAAAGGTAAGGAAGGTTTTGGTTTTGGGCAAGAGTTACTATGTTTGGCGATTCATTGCTTTTATGGGCGCATATTTCTTTAAGGTTTAGAAACAGATTATCAATTGATCACTTGCATCGGGTTCACTCTTATATCGATTAATGATCAAGTTAAGATAACAAAGAATTACACGTATAATCGCTAACCGCTACCAGCAATCAACAACAATCCTCTATCACCGATAACTGATGTGTAGTTCTAGTGATACATTATTTACAATCGAACTCGACCAACAATCCCCTCTTCTCGCCAAACGCCTTGAGCTGGCAACCCTGCCTCCTTCGGCTTAAAACCTTAATTCAAAGTGGAAACTTCCACAATCAAACTATTTGGGATGCCAAGTTGTGTCAGCCAGACTATTCTAATCTTTCATAAAAATCCTCATCACGGATGGGCCCGAGTACACAGGGACAGACGTGCTCGTTAAATCTGTGGAGTCCAAAGTCCCGACGGCGTTAGCGTACGATGTCGCTCGAAGTTCCGTTGGGTGCCCGCTCAGGTGTCGACCTCGTCACTTGATTAGGGTTCCAAATTACGAGGCGTTATTGGCTGTGTTAAAGCTCCTGTAGGAGGCTAGAAATAGGCAGCCGGAATCGATTACCTTACCTTACCTATGAAAACTGATTTTATTTATTATGTTCCCTTGGTGCCACTGTCTTATATTCTGCCATTCTCCAACTAGATTATGAAACCAAATCAGTGGGGAGACTTTCTAGCTCACAGACAGCAGTATTCATGTTGTGAATACTACGACGGCTCAGCAGTTAAATCAGAAAGAGGCTCTTCCCCAGAGGTAACACCTATTTCTCAAATTGTTGAAACACCTTTTTTTAATGAAATGCAAACAGAAATTTACTACTGAAGTTGTTTCACCTATTTCCAGATATCACATTATTTACTTTTACAGTAGCAAAATTACGATTATTGTGTTGCTTGGGAGACATCAGAGTATCGTAAAAATGTTTTAATGTTTTAACTTAAAAATTTAAAAATAAATTTACTGCTGAAGTTGTTTCACCTATTTCCAGACATCAGATTATTTACTTTTACAGTAGCAAATTTATATTTTCTTTATTTGGGACATACCAAAGTATAATAAAAAAAAGTGCTGGAAGTATACTGTAAATAGTAAATAAAAGGTAAAGCAATTGAATTATGCTAAGTCTTTTTAATTTGTCTTCCATTATCATTCTTCATGCGAACGTTTTACAAACCTGAAACCCAAAACTAAAAATTTTACAGTAACAGTAAGAACATAATTCAAATCTTCAACAATGCAGCCATTTTCTAAGCCAGCCATATTAAATGTTCTATGTTCGGCAACCATTTTGTTCGAACACGCAAAGAAGATCACGCCATGGAATAAATCCCTAAAATCGTTCATTTATCAATGATCGTAAGAAATGTATCATGTGTTCTAAAGCGAACATTATTAGGGTTAGAAAACGATTCGTCTTGCAATAACGTGAACAGGTAGCTGGAAATCTGAGCATGACTTCGTAACTTAAAAATGTTCTTTTAATCTTTTTGAGAAGTTTCATGTATCTTGAAGAGTTCGTGAGTGCCGCCATTTTAGAATGAAGAGTCGCCAAACTGGCGAGATAGTGTTGCCTGACTTACAAATTAAATGGTTTAACATGAGACATTTTTACTAATATTTAAATAAGAGATCTGGTGATGAAATTCCAATTTTCTATCATCACAGTTTTTGAACAATCATAATTAATATTAATAATTATATAATTTCAAATTTATGAAAATTGACCTTTTTTATAATGTTAGTTGACATTAATCTATACAATTTAAAGTTTTACGGTAATATTTAAGGGTTCATTTCAATGTCAAAAAGGCAAATTCTAGTCGCAATATCGCGCATTCGTAAATATTGTTTCTAAATCAGTTGTTTAGCTAATTAAAATATTTTCTTACGCTAAAGTATTATTAATTAAGATCTGTTACTTTTTTAATTTGTTCACTATAATTTATTTTATAAACACAATTTTATTTTAACTTTCTATATTCGGGCTCTTTTATTGAATTCTTTATTGACTGCGCATAGATACCATATTAACCATGAGCTATATAGCGCTTTTAGATTGTTCCCCGAAAAACGCGATAAAACGAGGGTTTACTGCACAATGTAATGCTTACGTCATCCATAATAATGGTTTCCTATTCTTTTATAAAATGGAAATTTAAAACAATTGACGACATTTAAATGTATTATTCAGTTGTTTTTTATGAATCCCTCTTGGATTATGGTTTATGAAACAATAATAATAATAATTCTTCCGATATGCGATAAAAATTTCAATATTGGCGACATTTTTTATCAGGCTCTCTTATACTTGGCAATCAATCCAATCGTGATCGGCATTTTCCGATCGCGCCTAAATAACCCAATACTGGCGGGGGTGCAAAACTACAGGTTACATTGTAACCTGCACGATCACTTTCAAACGTTCCGCCTCGCGCAAGAAGAATGCCGATTTGGCCTCTGGGCGCGAATTAATATCGCCAAATAAACTAAAGAAAAGTCACCATTGCATGAAGCTTCGATTGATCCCCCCTTAGGGGCTATTGGAGACGATTTGCTGCCTCGTAATGATTTTCAATAGGATTACAAATGAGGAGACACAATGGTGATTCATGTTAGAATGGCGACAAAGTTAATTTCACCATTTTTTGTTTTTGTTTGGGGTCATTTTATTTCTTTGGGCTGTTGACATTGAGATGATTGTACTTAATGATTTTGTAGGGATTTGCATTATTTTGTATTTTAAAGGATGTGGTGAGATTTAGAAAAAACTGATTTTGATTTGTCCTGGAGCTTAGTTGTATAGGGAATATTTTTTTATATTATAGGAATATAGATATTTACATAATACAGATAGACGTATAAATATCTTATGTTCTGCGTTCCGCCTGATTACAATAGAGACATAAGCTATGCGAAAAAATGTGTGTGGTGTAAAAAAAATAGGTTTTATCATGTATGAAAATTTTAATTTTGATCAAAACTCTTTAAAAAAATTAAAAAGTTTGTTTTTCTCTCAGGGTGTCTCTTTCCTCGTGGGAAAAATTATATATATGTAAATTAAGTATTTTCCACTTCATTAGAAAGAAGTATGTTGCACTCGTATAATGCATTCTAAATTTTATCGAGTAGCCAATGAAGCCAGTTGTTTGGAAAACTGACAATACATAAGACAAGAGGTTGATTTTAGAAATAAAAAATACAGCTCCAAATAATCATAAAAAAATTCACATATAATTTTTATGTCTCTTTAAGCTAACCTAATCATTGAGCTAGCAGCTAGAAGGAAAACTGGAGTGAAGTGTCAGCGAGCCGTAAATAATGATCGACCCACTCACACCCTTTTGAGCGAACCGGGCAGAAAAGGTCTATTTCCCCTACACTTGTATGCAATGCTTGTATGAGACCCCTCTATCATATTGACTTGGGCTGCTAAATGTATTTTAACATTTTTAGTTCGAAAGAAATTAACTTGGTTTAACTTTAAATTCCAACTTTTTTTAAGAAATAACCATGTGGATCACTAACTAAGAACCAGCGAAGACGAACCCAATAGCGAAATAGGCAAGTTTCTAGGTTTTCTGCCCGGTTCGTTTCTGCTGCAGTGCTGTGTATTCCTCCGCGTTTCGTTATTGGACCGGCTCGTTTGCTACCCTGTCACTGTTCAGTGAATCACACAACTCACTCCACCTATCTTCTAGCTCAATGAACCTAACTCACTTATCCAGAACTTTATATTCGTCAATTTTACACTTTTTTTAATATTAATGATGGCACTGTGCATTCTTCAAACTCATGGAGTAAAATAACTACTAAAAACGAATTGGTAAAATTTTATTTGTTTTATTTTAAACGTGTATAAAAATCCTAGATGGTCCACATGCGTATTGCGTAGAAAATGTTGTGTAACTCTTATATTTGCATAATTGAAGAGCTTAGTGGGAGAACGTGCTAAGTGACATTTTTGCAAAAAATTGAGATTTTTGTGCCAATGAACACATTACTCCATCCTTTAAAGATAACAAGTTTCCCCTCTTTCATAAACTTAAAGTTAAATATATTTTTTACCGTTTATAAGTACCATTTTCAACGAATTTGCAATGCAAACGAAACACTTTCAAGCTCATTTTCTCGTTTCCACCTTTTTGTCACTTAGCACGTTCTTCCACTAAGCTCTTCAATTGTGTTGATTTTTCAAGGTTTTTATAGTCTCGTCGCTCTCTTAGAAGGAACTTGCTTCATTACTATTTGATTCACTAAAAAAATTCATTTTAATACAACTAGAAATATCTATCTATGCTATCGTATGTACAAAATCTAATAAAAATTGATTCCAACTGCATGAAAAAAAAATAATTGACACCAAAATCATGTCTTTCATTGTAAAACTGTTATGATTTCAGAATAGTAAACAGTTCACTGAATACAGATCCGTAACTTAAACCTTATTTCTTAGGTGATAAACAATCAACAATGCCGATCATCATCATTATCACAGTGAATATCGAATAGTTTTATCATCCGTATTTTTTTCCGTTCTTTTATTCCGTATCCTCCGTAATGGACCCTAATAACAGTGGTGCTGAATTTGGGATCTTTGACTGTGACTTTCCAAATAGAGTTACAAAAAAACCTATTATCACAAAGTGAAATTGCCTATACTTACTATAACAATTATCATTTAAAAGATACACAGTGGAAAACCATATTCTGTGTCTGTCACTTTTCAGTATGCATATTTCTACGGCTTTGTACGTTTTGTTCCGTATCAAGTAAGAAAATCAGAAATTTCCGTTACAGATTTTTACACATAAATGTAAATGCTTTGTATTACAGTTAACATTACTACTAAACTCCTCGGCGCAACAGCCCATTACTGGACCAAGGCCTGCCGTGCCCATTTCAGCTTTCGTGACCTAGGGCTCTGGGGTGCTAGGCATATGTCCCGGTAAGGTGGTGAGCCTCACGTGGAACCCCCAGTGTTTAGTTCCCAAGCATGCTTGGTACCTATTTTATCGACGCACTCAAAGGATGAAAGGATGGGTCAACCTCGCCCAATCCGGGATACGATCCCCGGACCTGTGGCGTGGCAATGTGAAGCACTACCACTAAGCCACTGGGCCTCACAGTTAACACATTACATCCTTTACTTTTTTACACAAAACCAGTAGTTTTTATAAAACAATCATTTTATGTATATGTATTTCTTTCCGCATAATGAATAGTGTTTTTTTTTAAAATTCAACATTTATTTTTCAAAATTGAGAGCTATTTAACAGTAGCTCTGTTGTATAAAATGATTCAGTAACTATAGACTTATGGAGAACAAGGAAGCTGTAACTAAACACATAAACACAAACAGAATATTTTAACAGTTTCCGAAAAGATATAAAAAATGTTAACCCTTAAAGGTAAAACTTTTTCTGAATTTTTATAACACAAAAACAATTGCGACCAGAATATCGTGTATCTAAAACATCCAATATTTAAAAGGTTAACAAAACAATAAATATTTTGTGGTTCTAAAAAGTTGTTATATCTCATTTTTCATGTTTGTTCCACGATACCATAAAATACTTCGATTTCCTGCATACCTCAGCGTATGTGGCTGGCCAATTATTTCGCTCTTTAAAAGAAAATATTTACTGCTTTCTTTGTTATAAATAATACTTTTTAAGATCGTGAAGTAAATCCAACACTGAAATTTTGGCCTCTTGATGAAGAAAAAAAAATCCCGCTTTCTCCGAAAAGCTCGGCTAAATCCCAAGTTATGCGAACTATTTCGGCGTAAGTAGCTATCCCCAAAACAATGCACGAATATATACGTGAGGCACGTAACAATGCCGAGGAGCTATCAGGAAAGAGCAAGAAAAATAAAATCTTTCTAAATAAAAGGTTATTTATGATTACAAAGTATATGTGTCTTGCTGGTAGCCCGTTTAACCTTTTAACGTCCCGGTAAGATACACTTGCATGGGTTTAGAGACAGGATTTTTTTTTATTTTGTTGGTTTTGCGTTGGAGAAAGAAGGGGATACTTAAAAAAATTACAATAATAATCTGAGTCATGTTTGTAACCCCTGGGAAAAGTTCAAGATGTCTTAGAGAAAAATTTGGACGAAAATCACCTTTCGGGCAGATTTTGATTAGAACGGAGAATATAGTTTATAGTACATTGTCTTGACAAACAACATACACTCTTAAAACAAACGAGCGGTTTTAACTCAGTTTGAGTTAATTTACACTCCTTTTTCCGTGCCGAAAATGCACTTCCCCTATAGGAGTGGATTTCACTCTTTTGTTTTAAGAGTGTAAATTAACATTGAAATGTTTATTAATTTTATTCAGAACAATAAAGTTTTTGCGATGCATACTGTTTAGTTGTGATGTTGTATAAGACACGCAAAGGAATATATATTTTTTAATTATGTTATTAATTTTGAAAGTAATAAAGCTTTTATACTAGCTTAAGTTTAGGAAGAGAAACGATTCTTAATTTTGTGGGACATTGGTGTGGAAAATTTATAGATTAAAATGTCTCTACTTATTTAAATGGATAAACTTCTAGAACGTACCTTTAAATCTGTAGAGGTATCCCCCCCCCCCTGCAGATAATTAAATAAAATAAAAAAAAACTATCATGTGGTTATATAATTATTAACTTTTGAAGTTTTAAAATGACAGAAAATTAAAATCTGATGGCAACACTAGATTTTTAAACTTTGTCAAATAATAATTGAATAACTACATGTTTTCCCTTTAATTTGTTTTATTTTGTTGTTATTATAGTTTTTTTTATCTCTGTAAAAAAGTGATAACAGGACTCAACTACTAAAGTTAATTTTTGGAATCACACTTTCCGCAGAAGTATTGTTCGGCTATGTTATCCCTTTTTCCCCAGGTATGGGAATCGTCATAACATCAATTTGAAACAAAATTGAAAAGAAAATATGATCCGATTATTTAACTATTATTTGATAAAGTTTTAAAATAGTGTCGCCATCTACTGTATATTTTTGGTATTTTTAAACTTCAAATATATATATAATTAAATAACTAGATAACATTTTCGTTTCATTTCGATGTTATGTTGATTCCCATACCTGGGGAAAAAGGGCTTACATGGCAAAGCAATACTTTTGCGGAAAGTGTGATTCCAAATCTAATGCATTAGCTCTATGGGAGTGACGGTCCCTCTTAAGTCAATGAGTCTAACTGTCTCTCTTAATAGGAAGTATCAATCCCTCGTAATATGATTTATTAGTATGTACAATTAATTAGAAAACCTTTACTCAATTAATCTAGAAATTTTTTTTTCATATTCAAAAGTATGCGCGAAAGCATGTTTAAATATGTGAAAAAAAATATTTCGTCTGTAGTGGCTATAAATAACTAAATAGCTTTTTACGTGAGAGCAAATGCTTTTAGTAAAACTTAAAAACTATAATGCAAAACGTTACCAAAATACTAAAATATATTTAAAAAATAAGAAAAAATAGTTTCCTCTTTAACTCCGATTTCGAGAATAGTAGAGTTGACTGTTATTTAAAAGGAAGTGGTGAAGAAAAAAGTTTTTGAAGGTTCAAGTTCCTGAATTTCAGTGCAAGTAAATCACTCCTGAGCACTTATCATGGGTCAACGCAAAAGGTCGCTTTGAGAAACGGAGGATTATAAAAGAGACACCTGTGTGGAGATGATACAGCATAAAATAACACTACGTGGTAAAGTGAGTCTTCTCTCATAGAGTTAACATGGTGAAAGCATCACTTTTGAGTGTATTTGTACGATGAGATAGCAAGAAAATGCTTTATACTGTGTCGAGAGGTTAACTTTTCAAGGAACCAGTTGAATAAATTAAGATTTTTCGCGGAGAATGCGTCGGTGGACAAAAGTGCATATTTCTTTGCTGCATTGTTGTATTTTTAAAATTCCAGTTTGAAGAGCACTTTTGGTGGATGGCCTTTTTAAAATTTGAATACTTAAAAAAGTTAAAATTAACTAAGAACAAAACTTTCACTTTGGGGGCATTTAGTAAGCATGTGGTATGCTAAAAATATAATGACTAAAGTTTCGTTTGCTCTACTGTACTGTTTTTTTTTAATTAAGATAGCTAAATTTATAATAAATAACTTTTGATAGCTAAATTTGAATGAGTAGAAAAAGGCCCCGTGGCGCAGTGGTAGTGCTTTACATTGCTGTGCCACAGGTCCGGGGTTCGAATGCCGGATTGGGCGAGGTTGACCCACCCTTTCATCCCGTAAGGGGTCGATAAAATGGGTACCAAGCATGCTTGGGAACTAAACACTGGGGGTTCCGTGTGAGGCTGACCACCTTACCGGGACATATGCCTAGCACCACAGAGTCCTAGGTCACGAAAGCTGAAACGGGCACGGCAGGCCTTGGCCCACTAATGGGCTGTTGCGCAGAGGATTTTAGTTTTTAGAAAAAAATTCAGAATGACTAAAAATAAAACTACCACACTTCGAAGCATATGTAGTATGGATATAGTATAGTATGAGAGACAAATATAATGTGTACAATTTGCCAAAACAAAGCAATTGTGTTTCTCATCAACCAAATATATTCAAATCTCATTGGAGATTTTCCTGCCAATATTCCTTTCAACAAATTAAGTTAAACAAAAAGCTTATACGGAAACCTTCATGTCGACTTGATCCATTCTTACATTTAGCGGTTCAAATCACGGTGCATTGTAAAAAAAGTCTACTACCATTTTATATCAAAATTAACAATGATAAATAAAAGGTTTTAGTTTTCCATTAAAACACAACGGACAATTACAGCAATTTACATAAATCTTTTGATTCAATAAAGCACATTTATAAACCTTCAAAACTCAAGTATTTCTTGTTTTTAAGTAGTATTCATTTTTAAATTCATTTTAAAAGCTATCGATACCATTTTTAGAAGAAATGCCAAGATCATATCATGTGACGTCAGTAATTGTTTTCAGTGACGTAATTTGGGGCAATCAGCAGCTTCTTATCTACCAAAAAAATATATAAATTTTGCATTTCGCGTTTCATGCAACTTGTCAATTCATTAAATCAATACTAAACGTACATGACGAAATAAAAGCAATATTCCATGCTTCAGTAGAATCGTTTGTAATCAGTGTCAACCTTGAAAATAAAATACACATTGAAAATCCCTTCAACACGTTTTACAATAACAGCCTTAGATCACAAACAAAACCCCGTAATTATCTATATCAGAACAAAATGACCCAAGTCCATTGAGCTAGAAGAAACGTGGAGTGAGGTGTGTGATTCACTGAACACGGCAGCAAACGAGCCGGTTCAATAACGAAACGCGGAGGAATACACGGCAATGCAGCAGAAACGAACCGGGCAGAAAACCTAGAAACTTGCCTATTTCGCTATTGGGTTCGTCTTCGCTGGTTCTTCGTTAGTGATCCACATGGTTATTTCTTAAAAAAGTTGGAATTTAAAGTTTAAGAAAGTTAATTTCTTTCGAACTAAATATGGTAAAATATATTCAGGAGCCCAAGTCAATATGATATGGAGGGGTCTCATACAAGCATTGCACACAAGTGTAGGGAAAATAGTCTTTTTCTGCCCTGTACGCGCAAAAGGGTGTGAGTGGGTTTTCGGGGCGTTGACACCTCACTCCAGTTTCCCTTCTAGCTCAATGCCCAAGTCAAGAACTCTTTACTTCAAAGGTATTTACTGCAAAACATACAAATCATTCATAACAATATAATTTTCATAACAAAATAAAGGCAAGTTAGAAATTTTACTTAGGTCATAGTTACTCTGAAATGTACTCTTCTAATGTATTTCTTCCCTTTTACGTCAAATGACGCAGTCAAAGAAACAAATTAAAGGCTGTCGTAGTTCATTTACAAACGCCAAAAAGAAAATTATATTAACGATAAATTTGTTTTCCTTGTTCAGGTTTAACTACAGTTTTTTTTTGAATAAAATTTCTTTACACTTTAGATTCATTAATTTAGCGGGCCAAACAATGCTGAGCGTTTGTTATTTATGGGTTTTGCAAAAATCTAGTTAGTTTTTTAATGGGCATTTCGTGAAATATGTGGGTTTATAAGAATTGGCGAAAATTCGCAATACAAGTTATTTAACAAATTTTGACAACTTTATTTTGTACCATCGTAAACCTCAGAATATTGAGTATTATTATTAAAAATAAAAAGTTATAAATTCTTGATATTAAACATGTTTTTCCCTACAATAATTAGCCTACGATTGTAATTTACGTGGCGCCATCTCGTGTTAGCTGTAATCACTAGGTAGTTATGAGCTAACACCATTTATTTTTAACATGCAAAGAATAACAGAAGAATAAAGAAGAATTTTAAGCATACTTTATTTTTAAATAATACTTAAGGTTTAAGAAGACATTTTAAACTATTTAATCTTCTTCTAGTGTTATTTTTTCAAGAAATGTTTTGACTCCAAATAATTCTATAAATAAAATACCAATATTAGTGTGACACATGCCCAAAAATCTAAGAATATAATTAATTACATTTAGTTGCTCATTAAAACGATACATAAATGTGCTTGTGGTCGATAAATTGTCATTGATCATTGATTTTCTTCTGCTTCTAATTGACAGACATTAATTTTTTGGTATTTTCTTTATATATTTTTGCTCAGAAACTATTAACTAATATTAATTTCCATTAGGTTTTTTTTGTAACTAAATAGAAACTAAACTCCTCGGCGCAATAGCCCATTAGTGGGCCAAGGCCTGCCGTGCCCATTTCAGCTTTCGTGACCTAGGGCTCTGGGGTGCTAGGCATATGTCCCGGTAAGGGGGTCAGCCTCACGCGGCACCCCCAGTGTTTAGTTCCCAAGCATGCTTGGTACCCATTTTATCGACCTACTCAAGGGATGAAAGGATGGGTCAACCCTGCCGAATCCGGGATTCGATCCCCGGACCTGGCGTGGCAATGCGAAGCACTACCACTAAGCCACTGGACCTCTTTTTTTTGTAACTAGTTTTGTTTTATACATTCCCACTTGTGCGCTTGCCTATGCATACCATAGAATTATGCAAAACTCTAAAAAAATTCTTCCTTTAGTAAAATTTTACTGGTGCTTTGCTGCCTGAATAGTTTCATGAATTGACGTCATTAGGTTACTGTCCACGGCCTTAGCAATATCAAAAGCTATCACCTGGTTATTATACCTTCTCTTACGCTGTTAGCTTCCACACTACGTTTATAACGTAAAAAGTGGAATTGTTACGTTTATAACGTAAAAAGTTTCAGCGCATCGAAATTAGAATACATTGAAAATTTCAGAAAAGAATTCGAATTTGAAGTACTTCAATTATTTTAGAAACTGCAAAATTGAATGCTCATTTAAAAAGCATAGGAAGCCACTTTTATTAGAATTTAATCACCATTGCCATTCGCAACAATCGCTCGGGAAACTTTAATTCTTTTTAGACAATAAATTACAATACATTTATTTTTCAACATCGATCAGTTTGAAATGACGTCAAATATAGACTATACACTACGAGATTCTTGGTACGTTGATATGAAATGTTTTAAATCTATTTAAAAGCGAGGAATATTTCATATTTATTCTTTGAAATATAAATTAATGTTTGCAAACGATAAGTAATAATTATTGAATTTTCGAAAGAAAATAAATGAAACTAGCCAAATTTAGCATGTAAATGTTTAATATAGAATATCAATGCTGTGTTTGTTGCCTTTTTACCTGTTAAACACAACTGTTAAGTGGAAACGGGTTAAGTGACAGATTCTGTTACAAACCTACTTGCTTTATACACTACAAAATTGACTAACATCTATCTCCACCAATCAGGAGACCCCTCAAGCGCATAATCTACATACTGGTCTATAAACACGCCTTGATTCGTTTAATCCTTTAAACCACAATCAGTTACAAAGTATGAAGTTCTTCAGCCTGAATCATAAAACATCCTTTCATATTTTTTCCTTGTCATTATATTATCCTTTTGACTATGTAGCGGAGATCGGAGGAAAATGACTTAAGTTTATTTATGATTGTGCGACATGACTATACAGTTCCAAGTCGTTACTCGAACAATATAAAGGCTTTAAAAATAAATAGTAATTTAATTTATAACCTCTCCATGTTAGTCAATACTCGTATTACCAGGTGACACGTTCATAATCAGTTCGAACTCAGTCTTTTATTGAATACATATTTGTGAAAAGGGGTCATTACCATTGGAGAATTTTCCCTTTGTGCATTTCCCTCTCAACATTTTAGTGAAGAATAAAGTGTGTATGGAAACCTTTCTTCGGGATACAACTTATTACATTTAGCGATTCCCATAACATTGTCATTGGAGAAGTTTTTTTTATTTATTTATATATTTATTATTTTTATCGCTACAGATTGAGATCATTCTGCATTCCGTCACGAGATTTCTTGGTTCCCCGCCCCCTTTTTTCATAATGGTTGCCCGAACTTTTTTTTGTCGCCAATATGACATGGCCGCCAATTTTTATGTCTGTCGCCAAGTTTACGTGACTTGGAAAGTTATTCGGAATATCTGAACTTGCCAACAGACTTTTTGCAAGAAAATCCCTTTAACACAATTAAAAATTTTATTGCAAGATTGCACCAGAATCCTTGGAACTATTTGCAGAATTGATTTACCACTTTTGCGGTGTTTGTATCAAAGTTGTGGTTTTACCACAATATTAGTAAATCCACGCTCCAAATAGTGGTAACAGCTAAAAGTTGTAAAATTCCATTGCACTTTTTTAACAGTGTACGTCTGTTATAAACATTTAAAATCGTCCAAAAATTAATTTTTGTAATGAAAAATAAATATAACGTAACACACAAAAATTTAATTATATTACTCCCTTTAAAATTAGAATAAAACAATAAGTTTTCATAATCTCTTATACGATTTCCCCAACAGTAAAAATATAACTCAACTCTTATAACCAGGAAAAGATTTTTAATTAATATTTTTTATTTGATAGCTTTTTTTTCCTCAGAACTGCTGGTAATCTTTTGAACGATCGATTTGAGAAATGCCAAATTTTATATACAACAGTCATTGTGCTATAAGGAAAACTGGAGTGAGGTGTGGGATTCACTGAACAGGGCAACAAACGAGCAGGTCCGATAACGAAACGAGGAGGAATACACGGCACTGCAGCAGAAACGAACCGGGCAGAAAACCTAGAAACTTGCCTATTTTGCTATTGGGTTCGTCTTCGCTGGTTCTTAGTTAGCTATCCACATAATTATTTCTTTAAAAAAAGTTGGAATTTAAAGTAAAAGAAAGTTAATTTCTTTCGAACTAAAAATGTTAAAATACATTTAGAAGCCCAAGTCAATATGATAGAGGGGTCTCATACAAGCATTGCATGCAAGTGTAGGGAAAATAGTCCTTTTCTGCCCGGTTCACTCAAAAAGGCGTGAGTGGGTTTTTCGGCTCACTGACTCCTCACTCCAGTTTCCCTTCTAGCTCAATGACAACTGTCGATATATATTTTTATTTCAGTCCTATATACTTTTTTATTTGAATTATTTGTAATTGTTACTTGATCGCAGTCAGCTGGATGACCCTGGTGTAGCCTTCTACTGCATTGAACAGAACCAAACCTTTATTTTATCATTTAAAAAAATACCAAAGATTCTGCCATGTAAATAATTTTTCTGAAAAATTTACATAAAGGGTCTAAAACTCGCCAAATTGCGATACAGTGCCAAACTTGGCAACCCCTCTCTCATTCCTTAAGACACAGGTGTCGTTAGTTGACAAGCGGCGTTCTTTATTTTACCCTCCTCATTTGGGGTCAGTGTCTCAAAAGATATTCGCCACCATTAAGGACGGTCGGAGCATTGTATCTTTTTGCGATGTAATTGATAATCTATATTAGCTCGATCTTATCGCGATAGTCTATCGAGTTTTGAATGTCGAATTAGTATCATTATATAAGTTTTTTTCTTTCTTTTGAAGTTGATGTTGGTTTTCTTTTGTGTACTTTTAGGACTTAGTGTTTTAAATGCATTATTTTAATTCGTTTGTCTGAGACAAAAAAAAAAATTCCACTTCTTGTTAATCCTCTAAGAGTTGATACATTTTTTCCTCCTTTTTTGAAATTTTTGAAATTTTTTGTGGAAATGCCATAAAATTGTAAGGCTGTGTCCTGACTACGACATCAAATGCCACAAATGCAACAAAACTTGGCGACTTGGCAGAGTTAACCACGTGCTATTGCATCGCTTGGCGCCCTTGGCGGTCGCCAAGTTTTGTTGCATTTGTGGCATTTGATGTAGTCGGGACACAGCCTAAGCACAATAGAAAACAATTTGACAATCTTCACACATTAAATTTCGTTACAAAAACATGCAAAATCATCGGGGGAAAAAATAGTTAAATGAACTAGCAATACAATAAAAACAAGAAGTTCATAAAGAACTAAAATAGGGCCTACTTTCCTGTTACTTAAATACTTACTGAAGTTCTAATCGGGAAAAAACTAGGTTCCTAAAGTAAATATCATCAACAGCCGTTTCTACACTAGATTTATACACATTAGAAAAAAAATCGAAACACAGCACCCAGCTATAATTTAAACTTCTAAAAGCCAAAATCAACTATTTTCCTTAATATTCATTCGCAAATTAATTAAATATTATTTATCATCTGCTCGTGATTTATTTGTAGTTCGAAGAATAAATATTTATTAATAACAAAAGTAATGAAACTACTCCGAACTGCATTAAAAAACAAGAAATGTAAATTAAAACTAAGCATAATTGCATGCAAAAGTATGCCTTGCCACTTTCTTGGTAGATAATTAATGAATAATCAAAGAATCAAATTGTTCTACATTTTATGACGTCATTCCAAACTGATTCATGAAATTATTATTTTGCTTCAAATATGTTTAAATAAAGTTTCTCATGCCATTGTTGATTTGGCAACAGTGATTTAAATGACTCAAAATTGAATTTCAATGCTAATTCAATGGAAATTCGCCGACAGATAGTAGATTTATGTCCGTCCGGACGTACAGACAGACGGACAAAAAGTATGAAAGTTGGGTATCTGAGGTCATAGCTTTCTAACAAAAAAAGAATTTTTAAGATCCGATGATTAGAACCGATTTTGGAAGGGGGGTACAGACAGACAGACAAACGGACAGACAGGCGGACAGACAGACGGACAGACATACGAACAGACAGACAGATGGACAGACAGACAGATGGACATCAACCGCATTTCAATACCTACAGTGATTTAAATGACTCAAAATTGAATTTCAATGCTAATTCAATGGGAAATTCGCCGACAGATAGTAGATTTATGTCCGTCCGGACGTACAGACAGACGGACAAAAAGTATGAAAGTTGGGTATCTGAGGTCATAGCTTTCTAACAAAAAAAGAATTTTTAAGATCCGATGATTAGAACCGATTTTGGAAGGGGGGTACAGACAGACAGACAAACGGACAGACAGGCGGACAGACAGACGGACAGACATACGAACAGACAGACAGATGGACAGACAGACAGATGGACATCAACCGCATTTCAATACCTACAGTGATTTAAATGACTCAAAATTGAATTTCAATGCTAATTCAATGGGAAATTCGCCGACAGATAGTAGATTTATGTCCGTCCGGACGTACAGACAGACGGACAAAAAGTATGAAAGTTGGGTATCTGAGGTCATAGCTTTCTAACAAAAAAAAGAAATTTTTAAGATCCGATGATTAGAACCGATTTTGGAAGGGGGGTACAGACAGACAGACAAACGGACAGACAGGCGGACAGACAGACGGACAGACATACGAACAGACAGACATACGAACAGACAGACAGATGGACAGACAGACAGTTGGACATCAACCGCATTTCAATACCTACAGTGATTTAAATGACTCAAAATTGAATTTCAATGCTAATTCAATGGGAAATTCGCCGACAGATAGTAGATTTATGTCCGTCCGGACGTACAGACAGACGGACAAAAAGTATGAAAGTTGGGTATCTGAGGTTATAGCTTTCTAACAAAAAAAGAATTTTTAAGATCCGATGATTAGAACCGATTTTGGAAGGGGGGTACGGACGGACAGACGGACAGACAGACAGACAGACAGACGGACAGACGGACAGACGGACAGACGGACATCGACCGCATGTCAATACCTACTTTTTCATTTTTTTAATTCTTTCGAATTAAAAAAAAGAAAAGTAGGCTAAAAATACATAATCCTTTTCTGTATCGCATAAAGGTAAAATAACAATAAATATGAGTTTTAGTTCATAAATGTCATATTTTTCCTATAATCATTTATGGCATAAAATGTGGTTGATTTTGTGTATAAATGTCGTATAGAATAAAATGATATAAGAGACGATAATTTCGGAGATATTTTAGAACTTTTTTTTCACTGTGACCAAACTTCGACGTTTACTACCCTTTTTTCTATGTTTTGTAACCTTTTTAAGGCGCTTATATTTATCTGATCACTAACATAGCTCTAGTGTGGCACAAATCCCGTAAGTGCCAACTCAAGTTATAGTAATATACGAACACGAAATCGTAAACGCCTCTGTAAAACTGGTTTTTCCTTTGATATTGTTTTATTACAGAGAAACTCTGTTGTATTAGTATTCAAACTTTTTTCTTCATTTGAAAATAGTTTTAAGTTTCTTTCTTCAACAAAGAACTTCATTCGGATTATCTAACTGCATGTTATTTTTTTTTTAAAAATAAATTTTATAATTTATGCAGAGAAAACAACCATACATTTTGCCCTTTTCCAAGTCGTTCGGAGGCATAGATATCATAGTTAAAGTATTTGATTGGCAGATCACGTGACCTCCAATGCTAACGACGGGAAGCGCATGGAGACCAGAATAAGAGGGCAAATGGGTCAGGGTGGCCACCATATTAAGGAGAAAAGTAATACGAAAAAAAACCCGTTTAATTCTAAAATTACAAAAAATACCTTAAAAATACTAAAAAAGAGTTTCACGTTTTCTTCAAAGTCACTAAAAAGATTCCAAAATGCAGCTAGTATTTTTATGGTATTTTTTTTGTAATTTTAGAATTAAACGGTAGTTTTCCGTAGTATTTTTCTCATTAATGTGGTGGCAACACTGGCCACCACATTAATGAGAAATGCGACAGGCGGGACACATGCGACAGGCGGGAAAACCGTACTTACAGTTTTACCTACGGTTTTCAATAAAGTAGCGGCAATGTTAAACAATTTTAAGTGAATTTAAAATGTGTGAAAAGTTGCTTCCGTACATTGCCGCTGAAGTAGCGATTAACATTGTCATTACGATTGAAAACCGCAGGTAAAAACATAATGCTTATAATAAAAATATTGTTTCCGACAATTAAAAATATTGGTTCCAACGTTTAAAAATACCTGATTAGAATTTCATTTATCTTGCCGACACTTGTATTACCCATTCACTCCTCGTCAAAGTAGGCGTATGCTGACAATTTTCTTTTGTTTCTTACTCCAATTAATTCAAACGAAGCGTGGGAAAAATTCCAAACAGATCAATCAGCGTCAAATGCGGCACATGTGGGCGTGTCGCGTGCCGAGAGGGACCAATCACTAATCACATCTGCATGAGGATGCCCCTCGATTGGTTGCGTCATGGTCACGTGTTCCGAGAATACTTGTAAATGAGGAAATGTTATATATGAGGTTCTTGTGTAGAGCTGTTGTTTCGGGTTTCTGTTATTATTTTTTTTACATACAAGTTACTAAACTCTTTCGTCTCGCCGGAATCTGTCTTTCTAAATGGGCATGTTTCAGGTCTTGAAGGGCAACAGAAATACTGGATGAAAATTAATTTGTACTGCATCCTTGATTGCTGAAACAATGTCATGTGGGAATAAGGCACCAATTGACATAAATGCAGAAATGAGAACTAGAAAGAAATAATTCACCTTCAACAAGCTAATTGAAAGTTTATGCTTTTCAGTTAATTAGTTAGTAACCTCCGCAGTAACTATTAAAATTAATAACACTCCTTAAGATGGCGAGGTTTATACTTGCGAAATACAATATATTTTTTATTCCTCGTATGTAAATAATTATTTTCCGGTATTTTCGGAATAACTATAAACACAAACAGATATACAAAATATATATAAACACAAATACGTTCCATTTATTTTTATTAGGGGGAACTAGGGACATTTGACCCATAAGGCAGAAAGAATCGATGGAAAATGTTTTAAATGATCTGAATTGGATAATACATCCCAAGTTGATATTGATCAAATAGAAGCGATTCTTTAACCACCTGCGTTTTCTCTACAAAATAACAGAATCCCCAGTTTTGTTTTCAGGCAAGATTTTACGTTTAAATTTGATAAGTTCGTCAATATAAGAATAATTAATGGGATAAAAATAAGAAGTAATAATTTTGTCTTAAACAACTATAAAATCTATTTAAACTTTATAATATGATGTTAGTGTTGTTATTAGGTTAAAGTATTTTGATAATTTTAAGTCTTACTACCAAATTTTTTGGTTGGGTCACGTATCCCTAATGGGTGGGTCATGTATCCCTATGCATTGGATACATGACCCAAAACAAAAGTTTTTAATAATATATATTTTACTACTATTGCAGTTAATACTTCATAAAAATACTAATATATATATTGTGTAATACTTTATGAAGTATAAATTGACTGCATTTGCACGTCCATAAATGGTGTTTTTAAAAAGTTACAAGCCAAAAACTACAAGTTGGGTAATGTGTCCCTGGTTCCCCTTACCACTATAACAGTTCCTTAAGTTTTTAAAACAGTTTTTTATAGGTAGAAACTTAAATTAATCAGATGTTAAAAACAAATACTTGCTAAAATAATTACAAACAAATCTTATTAAAACTTAAACTTTAAATTAAAAAAAAATCTGAAGGCAAAAAGAGCTGGTCAATCAGAACAATGAGTTTTTCTTTCATATCAAAAACTAACATTTATTAATGAATTTTTTGCTTCGATTTGCAGCCGGACAAAATCTGGAGGGTTTCCGGTTACTTTTCGGGTTGCGCACGTGTTTTGATGCATTTTTAACCTATTTTTTTCGTCTGGTTTGGCTAGACTGCAGATAGACGGTCGTCTGCGGGTCATAATGCTAAGGATCCTAATTTGTGAAAAAAAATAATAAAAAAAAAGGGATTCTTGAGGAAATGTATCAGTATATTGATTTCCTTATAAAATATAAAAATAGTTTTGTAGGGTTGGAGTTTTGGAGATTTATAAATCATTGGAATTAATTATTTTTCTTAAAAATTGAATGTGTATTTTTATTTTAAATTACCAAAACTAGTAAAATAATATTAAACTTTTTCTTTTATTTATTGGGAAAAGTATTAAAATTCCAATACAAAGAGAAATCTTTCAAAAGTCTTTCGGACAATTAAAGAAATTTATCAATTGTTAGTATATACATGGAAAAAATTCCTAGACTTCAATAGTAATAAAGAAATAATGTTATTATTGACATTTTAAATATCATAATATGATTAAAAATGCACATATGATCAACCTGTAAAATTAATTAGCACACTAAGCCTTTAATTAGAAACAATTGATAAATCACAAACTACTAGACCCAAACTTACTGTGCAACCCCCAACAAACACTTGTTTACGGCCCACAAAAAAAAATACTTTTCTTTTCATCCATTCCCCGTGGTATCGCTTTCACTATCGCTGCACCTCTGAACTCCCCCCCCCCCCCCCATAAAAAAAATCGTCTGCACACGCATGAGAGGGCGCTCGGCAGGTAACAGTTATTAACCTGTTGGAGAACCCCCTCAACATTCGATAGTCCCCCCAGTCGCCCCCTATTTTTGCCTCCTGACCTCAAGGGCCCACCTTGCACCCTAATAGCAACATGGCTAGTCTGAAAAGAACCAAATATTTATAACTTTTTTGGTCTTTGTCCACACTCTGATTTCAGACGGATTTCTAATAATGCGTGTATTGCGCATGACTTTTCTAATACGCATGTGAAAACATGTGCGTGCGTCACCAAAAATGCGGTCTGTATCCCTGGATGTGGCGCTTTGGCTCAATAACTCATGCCACAATGTATTTATTCTGATGCGGATAACTAAACTAAACTCCTCGGCGCAACAGTCCATTACTGGGCCAAGGCCTGCCTAGCCCAATTCAGCTTTCGTGACCAATTGCTCTGGGATGCTAGGCATATGTCCCAGTTAGGTGGTCATCCTCACGCGGGACCCCCTAGTGTTTAGTTCGCTTGGTCCCCATTTTATCGACGGGATGAAAGGATGGGTCGTCCAATCCGGGATTCGATCCCCGGACCTGTGACACGGCAATGCAAAGCACTACCATTGCGCCACTAGGCCTCATCTGATGCGGATGCATATACCTATTACCTTTAAGTTTAACTTATATAATAGAGAACACACACAGAACCATTGGAATTACAAATTTAAAACTTAACGCATAAAATGGTTTTTAATGTTTTTAATTTTTGAATATATTTTAGAGCCTAAACCCGCATTATATTCTCGGTTACCTGTAGGACAATTTTATTTATGGTTCTCTTCGGATAAATGCAGCCCACTTGATGTGCATGCCTCATTTTTTCTCTACGGATTTCTCTTATGGAAAGGCCTCAAATAGGGAATTTTGGGTCAGTGGAATCTTCGTTTTTTTTTTGTTCTTTGGAGAGTGATTTTGACGGTGATTAGATACATCTTTGGGGACCTCATAAAATCGTAGTGGATAGACCCACATTCTTAAAATTGGACCCATGTCTAATGAACAAGCTATCTGGATGAAGAGCAGACCTTAGCATTGACCAGTGTGTTGTTATATTAGTGAGATAAATTTAAAAATTTTGACCTGTCGTTCAACGATTATCGTATTGGTCGAAATATTTGGAACTGTTCACTAATATGATATCAAGCCGCTTAATACCTAGTATACGACCTTTTCTAGAATTATATTGTACATATAAAACAGGGAGACATAGTGCTTAGGTTTTACCTTAAATAGCCGGACCAGAGGACATGATCAGAAATTGAATAAATCGAGCTTTAGAAGGGAGGTAAGAAAACATTATTTCTACAATAGAGTTGTCAATGAGTGGAATGCTTTACCAGATTATGTTGTGCATTCGAAGAGAGTAGAAGATTTTAAGAAGAAACTTGACGGTCATTGCAAACTGGTAATGTATTCGATTTATTTTGGACCAACCTTGCTGGGCCTCTGGCCTGTTGTTGGTCGACAATTTTTGTACTTGTATATACACAGTTTATGAAAGATGTACCCTGTGATTATGTTAGTTTTGTCGAGTAAGTCAGATATTTTCCTTAAGTTTGAAAATACCGTTTCCGGTATTGACACAGAAGAATCATATTGATAATATCTTTCAAAAGGTTTAGCCGAATAAAGTAATATCAATTGAACGTTTTCCGGCTGTCTATTTCTCGAATCTTCACAGGACACAACTACACACGCCTAGTAATTTAGAACCCTGTAGTCTAATATAAATTTGACTCTGCATCATGCGATTGGTATTTATATTACATTAACATTACCTCCAATAAACCATCTATGTGATGCTGTCCTCCCATGAAAACCCCAAGTTCTAAATTTCAAACTAATGTAATGAGGATGCCCAACGACAATTACAATATTGAGCCACACCCTTGAACCATCCATAACTTAGACTCGGGGCTGGTCCGAGCGTCTGGCTCAACAGAAGATGCCTTCTTGGAGGCCCTGCTTGAAGAAGGGCCGTTCACTTTCGCCCACTCTCTTTTGGATATTAAAATTAGACCTCCCGCTTGCAATGCGGAAGTTTGATGATCAACTCTTCCGAGAAATTTGTGCTCGCAGGTGGACATTGCTTGTGCCATTGGCTCACACCTCAAAGGGTCGATTTATAGCTTAATACTCAACAGTTTCAGACAGTTTCGGATGTATGTAACAATTTTAACCAGGGATTGGACAGTTACTTTTAATAATTAATTCCGTTACAGTTACTTAATTAAGAAAGTAACACTGTTACGGTTTCTTTTTTTTGACTTAATATGGAGAGTAATCAGACGGTACGAACGTCGCTCGTCGAACAACTTTTTGGGACAGCAAAAACGTCACAAGAGAACGGCTACGTCATGCGTGACATCACAAACTTAAAAGCAGTATTATCGCGGTATTGGAGGAGGAGGTGGCTCGGCCATGACGTCACGACTGAACTTCCGTTTCTGATTGGAGCAGCCGTTCGAACAGCAAAAATGTGCCGGATTTTTTCGAGTCGACTCGAAAATGCTCATCGAGCAAAAACTGCTCCAAAACACAGTTTTTGATATGGCGTACGGACGTCGCTGAACAAACGAGCTCTCGTGTGATAAGGCCTTAACTAATCACAGTTACTTTAAGAATTCTCAAGTTATGGCTGTTATGAGAAATATTGAAATATAACCATATTTTAGCTTTTTTTAAAGAGAACCATAAGACTTAAAAAATTGGGACAATGGAAAAAGTTGAGAACGAAAATTCATCGTTGTTAAAATTTAAATAATTAAATTTAAGCCGAACACAAAACTGCAAAAAAATATCAGTGAAGAGCGGAGTGAGAAGTAACGGAAAACTAATGAAATTTTTCGTTATTTTGTTTGTTACCACTAAAAGTAACTAAGTTACAGTTACTTTCTGAAAAATCTAATGGCGTTACCTAACGAAAGTTTTCGTTACTTTGTTTGTTACTACTAAAAGTAACTAAGTTACAGTTACTTTCTGAAAAATCTAACGGCGTTACCTAAAATATCTGTTAGAAGTAACGGCGTTATTCAAGTCCCTGATTTTAAACATTTATGTATCAGCACTTCTGACTAAATATACAGGGGGTCCGTAAAAGAATGTCCGAGTTTTAATGGTATATTACAGGAGTTTATTTTATACTAAATATAACAAATCATACATGACATTGGAAGGAAAACTAACCTAGTTTTCCTTGTAAGTGCTCAATGTGTGCGCCTTTAGTAATACGGCACATATCCAAACGAAAATGCAATTCTTCCCATACTGTCTGAAGCAAGTCCGGAGTAATGGAAGCAACAGCCTGTGCAATTGCCGTATCACTAAAGGCTCACACATTGAGCACTTACAGGAAAAACTAGGTTAGTTTTCCTTCCATGTCATGTATGATTTGTTATATTTAGTATAAAATAAACTCCCTGTAATATACCATTAAAACTCGGACATTCTTTTACGGACACCCTGTATAATACTTATATATTTAATGAGTGATGGCCCAATGTTTGCCCAATGGATCGGGTCAGGACGATTCGATAAAGCTATTCTAGTGACATAGCAACAAAATCTTTCAAAGCAAAAGGGTCAATTCTTTGGATTTTTATGAATTTAACATCTTTTCTAAACAGAGGATTTCTACTCGGTGTTAGACTATTAGATTCGAATTATGGTTTGATAACAACAACCACACTGGACTTTAATAATTACATTTCATATATATTTAGAAATTTTCAAAGATTCACTTCACATCACAGTTAGTTGATAGTTTAGCCTTCTTGTACCCCATATGTTCGTAACAGCTAAGCCAAATTCTTAAACTCAATATCATTTGCTAACCGTTTCATTTATTCATGAAAATCCGCCTTCGGTATATCAAACCTAACCAAAAAAATCTATTCCATTTCTTTAAAACATCACTTTCGCCGCGACGACTCAACAGACCGTTAATCCATCGGCGATCCGATCGGCCGTAGATCACCCCGATGAGAGGGCGGTCGCCACCACTTAACCTCTTTCACGCCTCCATCGTATCTCCATTGTCCCCCGAGCAAAATCCGATCACATTTTTTCATTGTCGTCTTTTGTCGCCAGAGTCAACCAGCCGTGGGGCCCGATGGTGGCTCGAGCGTTACGCGCCAAAATAATAATAAAAAAAAAGCCCGCGTAACTTTAGTGGCTCGAGGGTTCTTATGGGATGCTCTGTTTGATTATTGCTATGCTTTTCAATGTCACAAAAGGGTTAAACAAACGGCGACAAATTGTAATACCATTTGTAATTACACATATATATTCTAATTGGCTTGTTCCACGTGACGTAGATCATTCCTGCTTTCAATCCGTATGCCATTGGTAGTTTCGGTGATTGGTGGAATGGATTGGTAGGTAATATACACCCACTACATTGATTAACCAATCTAAACCTTATTTTTATTACTGTGGCACTGTTGCCACTCAAGTCGTGAAACATGCCGAACGACTATAAAAAGTACTCTGTGTTTAAATATAAGTATTATACATGAACACCCTGATGAAGGGCAAATATATACATAGACAAAAGCTAGAAAATTAAGCTGTATCTAATGGTATTTATTGCAAGCAAATCACGAAATAAAATTTTCTTTTTAACCTAAATGTAACGCTTTTCTTCACTAGCTACCTGATAAGATTTACGTCTCCAAATTTTAGTTTACTCAGTGGCTCGGCAAGGAGATTTTTTTTTAAAAAAGAACTAGTCTTGTTCTTTTTTATATACAAAACATTGATATTTTGGACTGTCACCAACACCGTTACTTTTTCATATAAATGCTATAATTCGGCTGAACGTCTTGTTCATCAGTTATTCAAATCCGTCAAACAGGGAGACATGAAGGGCTCAGGTTTTACCTTACATAGCCGGACCAGAGGACATGGTCAGAAATTAAAAATAATCGTGCTTCAGAAATGAGGTAAGGAAACTTATTTCTACAATAGAGTTGTCAATAGAGTAGAATTTAAGAAGAATCTCGATAGTTATTGGAAATTAGTAAAGAATTAGAAATATTTTGGAACAACCTTGCTGGGTATCTGGTCTGTTGTTGGTCAACGATTTTTGTATTTGTAATTAATATCACGACAATGTTTTCTTTACAAGTGTTATTTACCCACAACATGTTTTTATCAAACAAAAAATCATTTTTATCAAGTCAAAAGAAATTTTGAAACCTCTCTACCCTTTTCGAAAACTAACATCAATCTATGATGTTCTTTAAAGCCTCCTCGTCAAATTCCTTTTAAAAAATAGAATAAAAGTCCGATTTCGCGATGAGGTTATTAAACTCCTTCTTTTTCCTCGTTTACCCATCGTAAAATTCAACATGCATTGCACAAAAAAGAAAACCAATCATCTGAGGAAGTAATCCTTTCAAGAAACACGTCAAAGTCGCGATGAAGACATGTGGCAGTTAGTACCCCATATACCCCCCCCCCCCCCCCAAATGTACCCCCTCAAAATTCCGATGCATTTCAAAACCCCTTTTACTCGGCCCAATCGAAACAGAAATAACAATCAACAAAAAACCCTTTTTGAAAAAGGCAATCGCCTTTGACAACCTTAATAATAACCCTGACTCTTGTGCGGCAGTAAGTCATAAAAAATATAGTAATAAATTAAAAAAATAATAAAAAAAAAATTGGGGGGGGGGGGGGGACTTGAATATGATGAAAAAAAACTCCTCTTAGGCTACTTTGCAATTAGAGACCGGTCCCGTGAAATCAAAAAAGAAACGCCGCCGGCGCCGAATAGAACGTTTTCTTGGGGGGGGGGGGGGGTGTATCTTACCTGCCCAGGTATCCCCCCTTCCCCTTCCCATCTTTCTTAGTCTCTCTCTTGAAATGAATGCAACCACAGAGTTAAGATGGAGATGCTTGGCGCGAAAAGAGTAAAGAGAAAGTCGCCAATAGGCCCCGTGGCGCAGTGGTAGTGCTTTGCATTGCAGTGCCACAAGCGCGGGGTTCGTATATCCCGGATCGGGCGAGTTTGACTCATCCTTTCAACCCTTTAGTGGGTCGATAAAATGAGGACCAAGCATGCTTGGGAACTAAACGGGTTCCGAGTTGACCACCTAACCGGGGCATATGCCTAGCACCCCAGAGCCCTTGGTCACGTAAGCAGAAATGGGCACTGCAGGCCTTGGCCCACTAACGGGCTGTTGCACCGAGGAGTTAGGGGAAAGTCGCCAAGTGGACCCAAGTAAGCCCAAAGAAACCGCTCACTCACTGTTAGTTCATGCTGAATCGAATTATTTCATTCTTTAAAATTTTTAAAGGCTGCGTTTAAAAGACAAAGTAACCTAAGAGTTGATTAAAAATCAAAGAATGACTGAGCATTTGTAGGCTGTAGATCTGAATCGACACAAGATGGTAGTAATTCCCTTCACAGGTAAGAAAAAATGCGTTGTAATAATAGTTTTAGTCGAGAGTCAAAAAGTCGCCAAATCAATTTAATATGCCTATACAGACTCCATTTCAGGATAGCGCCAAATAGGCGGCCGATAGCGTTTGTTTGGGCTTACTGTAAAGCAATCGATAGCTTCACTTGGCAAACCGTTTTTTGTATTGGTTTTTGCCAGGCAGCATTGCTATCTTCTTCTAAACTCTATGAAGGCAACCCATCAATTGGCGAGAGTGTCTTCATGCCAAAGATATGTTTTATTTTTTAGTTTTTGAAGGACCCCCCAATTTAGCTACCCCCCTCCCTCTTTTTCCGATCATCGCTGCGGTCTGTCTATATGAGGAGCTGAAAGAATATAATATATTATTTCTTTCATCTAGGTATTTTGGTTAATCCAAATCAAGTCAAGCAACACGTTCTATTACTAAAAATATGCTCCTCTATTTTATTGTAGATAAATTCTTTAGCACATTAGGAATTGTCATTTGGTCAATTAAAAACAGCAGTTGACGATATAAATTTAGTGAATGTTGTAATAAGTAATTAAGTAAGTAAGTAATAAGTTTACTTACTTCAATCCATAATTTATTATGCGCTTTTAAATTGTTCTATCCTTTTGATTTTCATTTAGTTTTTTTGGAAATTATCAGATTTTTTACTTAATTTTTTTCTTTGCTTTAGAAAACTGTGAAACCTTCTGTGTTTCGATTGGAACAGAAAATATTATCTGGTTAATTAATTTGTAAGGATTTATTAAAAATTTTTTTAGACTAGTACCGACATTTGGAGGGTTCAGAATACAATCGAACCAAGTCCACTGTGGACTTGGTTCACTTGTATTCTGAGTTTTCCATTTACTTATGTAGCAAAATAAGTGGAGAGCTCAGAATACAAGTGAACCAAGTCCACAGTGGACTTGGTTCGATTGTATTCTGAACCCTCCATTTATTAATCAATGGAGACAACCTTTATTAATCATTTAATTTCTACACTCTTAAAACAAACGAGCGGTTTTAACTCAGTCTGAGTTAATTTCCACTCCTTTCCGTGCCAAAAATGCACTTCCCCTATAGGAGGGGATTTCACTCTTTTGTTTTAAGAGTGTAGATGTGGTGTTCCCTTTAAATTTGTTAAGTTGTTTTGCCATTACTGCCTTGTCTCCACTTGGTGAAAAAATGCAAATAATTAATTTAAATCAATACTTCAATAGACATGATGATTTTTTAAAAAAATTCTTCAACATGTCTATTGGACTGTCTATACACTTAACAATTCGCGAATTTATTAGGGGTTACGGAGAAGAACAACTGTTCTTCAGAAATAACATTTACCCCTCATCCCAATGATCCCGGCAAAAGTTGTCCGGCCAGGTAGGATCTTCGGAAACGTTGCCACCTCGTAAAGGTAGAAAACATTTTTTATTGTTTTGTTTTTTATTTTTAGTTAAAAGTCCCTTCGTGTCTATCGACAAGGGTTGCTATTTTCTTTGTGCCGCCGCCCCCCCCCCCCTTCTTTCGTGACTTTTATATTTGCCTACATCTTTAGCAAGTGAAGTTCGTATATGCGCCAAATAGTTTTGCGGTCCGTTAGCCGGGATATAATATAAATTGTAAAAATTCCTTCCCGATATATTTTGAATGTTCTGTTTTAGAGGGGGGGGGGGGGAGGGGAGGGAGATAATAGTTTGAGAGAATTATTAAATTTTTCCTTACAGTTTCAAGTGAAGGGTCAGGCTGCAAAATTCGCATTCTTCAAATTATAACTACAGTGAAACCCCGATTTTACGTTTCTCAAGGGACTGGGTAAAAAAAAACGTAAAATACGGGAAAAACGTAAAATACGGGAAATAGTACATAGAATGCAAAAATCTCTTTTTTTTCTTAGTATCGCGCCATTTATAGGTACATTCGCGGCACGAGCTTCTTTAAACCACTTTACTAAGATATCTTCCAGCTCATCGTACGGCCAACTAAGCCAAAGCAACCTGAGAAAAAACCGGTTTCAGAAAACAGGAGCCTGTGGAATGGGAAAAATATTTCTTATTTTAGAACAATTTTTCTTTTTTTTACTTTCCAGGGAAAACGTAAAATGCGGGAAATTCCATAAATAACAAACTTACAATCCGGGTTAAATTAACATTACAGTATACGGAAAAAGCTGGGACCTGATGAAAAAAACGTAAAATGCGGGAAAAACGTAGATTCGGGGGACATAAAATCGGGGTTTCACTGTAATATATAGAGGGCGGCCCGTCATTGGCAATTTCATCCAATTGAATTTACAATAGTCAAAAGTCGCCGATTAACGGATCGGACCCTATACTTTGAAGAACGAGGATTTTGCAGCTAAACCTTTCAAGTCTGGCATCTTTGGGGCTTGGGCACGTTATCGGATATATATGCAAAGATATATATCGTAGGTAAAATAGAAATAGGTTAAGTTAAAGTAAGGAACAAAACACTTGAAATTCAAACTAGAGTATTAGTCGTTGTCTTGATACCGTATCAATAACTTAAGTTAAAAATGTAAAATAGCTATAAACACAACCCAGTGTCTTTGTCTTTAAATTCCGCCTCCAAAATCATACACTTATTTTGTTCCATACATTTCAAAATGTCCAACACAATTCAAAATACAAATCGCTTCTAGTCAATAAAAAATATAAATACATAAAACCTTTAGCAAAGATAAGTCTAATTATAGGGTGGTCGAAAAGAATTCCGAATAATAACTAACGTAACAAAGAACCCTATTATTCTAACTTGTTCAAACACCCTCCCTTTAAAAAGCTACTGAAGCCTTCACCGCTGGGGGCAATCAGCTGTTGCCTGCTCCACTGGGTCCCGCACACCAAACACCCACGGGAGTCGCGTGCCGTCGCCAACCGCAGCGATAAACGCCGCCAAGAGAGGCCAAACCACCTTTTTTCGGGACCGTCTTACCTGTTTTTTGAAGCTTTGAAACAATCTCCGCCAGTTTGGTAGACAGAGGCGAATCGGCGAAGGCCTCGCAGGCATGAACAGAGACGGCGGATTAACTGATATTACGCGAACACGAAGAATCAATCCTTCCCCCTCCCTCTCATATGGAGATTAACATGTGCAGTGCAGAACACCTGTGGACTATGGTTTGTAGAGCAAACCCCTTGGGATAAAAGGGGTCCGATATTTGTGTTTTTAGTTTTGTTGTGTCTTTTGTTGAGGAGTTTGATTGTCAAAGGC
Organism: Oedothorax gibbosus; assembly: GCA_019343175.1. Classification (NCBI taxonomy): domain Eukaryota; kingdom Metazoa; phylum Arthropoda; class Arachnida; order Araneae; family Linyphiidae; genus Oedothorax; species Oedothorax gibbosus. Next base: position 48,851,854 of record CM033270.1, on the reverse strand, counting down.
GTTTAGGTGGTAAAATCGTTTAAAACATAAGAGATGATGTTTTTTAGACACTGAAACCCTTTGAAGACATACGGGGAAATAGAAGAATCCGGGTCTAGTTACACTGAAGACTTATCCCTTTAGTTAGTCTTCAACCACTTGTTGACCGTGTCTTCCAGAAACATCCAAAAGATTTGTTGTTGATTTATAGTTTAGTAGTTCGAAGACAGTACTGTGCAAGGAGTTCAACTAACTGTTGATCAGTGTCTCAAAAGCCATCCAACTAAAAAATATCAGTGGTTGATCAAAGTTCTTTGCTTCCGTCTTTGGTGGATGTGATTTGGTCATCCAACAAACCAAGGATTTTGTGACAACATTTGAAAGTTAGCCGCAAGAAAACTGGAAGGTTGACCAGGAAAGCCACCGGAAAAATTTATGCACTCCAATTACTCCTAAAGTAAATCAATGAAAAGAAAGAGATGTATTTTAAAACTTTTTTGAAGACTTAGACGAATTCTTGTGGTTTTTTTATTACTTAAACGTGTCTGGTGGTTTGTACTCAAGACTGTTCCCTGGTCAAGTTAGACTTCGGGGCAGATGATGGCTCAGGTGAGCCCCTTGTCAGTCGTGACTCACGATAGCCCAGTGAGCAAGCGCAAGGGCACTCCCGATGAAGACATTGGAAGTGTGGAAGTCAGTGGTCAACTGTCACCTGACCATTCGGTCAAGGCGTCGGACATACAGTCGGCATTCGCGCTCATCGACACGGGAGAGGTCAGTTTGGTTCATTTTCATTATTATTCGTAACTATTTGTTTGTGTTAATGACTCGGTAAAGGACAAACGTCCGCAAAAACTAAATAGCTAACTGTAGAAAGGTGTCCAGTCAATATAAGGCCGAAGAACTGAGCAACATAGCGTCATGCTAGTAGACCGATTTTGAGTTGTTGACCAATAAGGGCTTGATTTTTCTGATCTTGAAGCAGAATCGAAGCAGATCAGAATCGGTCCACTAATATGACGTCAGTCATCTTAGTTCTCTGCCTTGTAATCTAGGTGATATTCATCTAGTCCATTGGGGACTTTCCCACTAAGCTTTTTCCTTTCAACATGTTTGAAAGAAAAATACATATACGAAAATCTGACTATAGACTAGACCCCTTTTTGCAACTGATAGATCAGTTTAAGTTGCATACGAAGTGACATGCGAAGTACAGTACCTTCATATCGATTTGAATAGACCTTTTGTTGTGCTGTAAAGAACTTACACGATGATTTTTTTAATGTATTTTAGGTAATATTATTGATATGTACACGGGGTTTCGTACATACCTCCATCAACTCCATAGCGCTTTAATTTTAATTCCTCCTTCTTCCAACTGCTTACGCCCCCTCCCTCTATTAGGTAAAAACCACACACATTATTTTGTTATATTATGCATACTAATATTGCATTGATCTGGGCAAATTAGCATTATGTTGATAATTTGTTAAACTAAGTCTAGCAACTACTGAAGCTATAACCATGTATAAAGTTTCCAATATTTTCAGTAAAATAATGAATGTAAAGAAAAGTAATAAGGAAGAACTAGTAGAAGCACATATCAATCACACAAAAGTTCTTGCGCATTTGACACTAGATTATCCATATGTTTAATAAATAGTAGTAATATAAATCAAAATTTATATGAATTATTTTTTTTTAAATCTTCCCTGGCTTTCGTCTAAATTCAAAGAATAATTGGTTTTAATGGAATCAGACACTTATTACTTTCTCGTAAAAAGCTTGACATAAATGGTTTACGAATGTTTGAAACTTTTCAAATCTAGAATGTCTAAACAGTTGATAGTAGTTAAGGGGACAGGGACAATGAATATGGGGTTGGAGTCGGCTTCATATGTCATTATTTTAAAACACCGATTTTTTGCTTTTATGTACACTTTCCAGCACAACTATTGCGTGTATCTGAAAATAATTTTTTTATAAAAATAAAAAAAGTCCGTTCAACGCAATGAATCTCAAGTTTACGATAAAACATTCATAATTTATGTTATTAACCTAAATAAAAATTTTGCGCATTTCTTAAATTAGAAAAATCGTCTTATTTTTACTCACTTAATATTTTTTTGGAATATCTTTAGTTCACTGTGTTAAATAGACATGTACATACGACATCACAGAAAAATTAAACCCTTCTAGAAAAATAGAAAAAGAGAAAAGTGTACCTTAAGGCTGAAAATTGGTGTTGCGGAATAATGAAATTTAAAGCTGGCAACAAAGTTATATTGAAATTAACTACCAAATTGGCAAACTCCAGCCCCATATTCAAATATGCATCATTGTAATTTTTTTTCGTTAATGCAAAATTCGTATTTTAGAGATTAATGTTGTTTCCTGTACCTAAGTTGTTTGGTATTATTTAAAAATTTTTTCAAACAAATTCTAAAAAATATATTAAATTTTAAATCAAACTTTTCGATCTTCTGTTAGTATATTTCTTAAAGCAATATTGTATAGAAAAAAATTTGACATTAAATTGTTTAATTATAATATTTATACAACACAGTTTATAGTAAGAAAAATATTTAAGATTTTAAAAAAACTTTCTGTTTAAATGTGCACCGTAATTTTAAATATTTGGAGTCGAAAAAACTGTTAATTAATGTTTCAATTCTTTAAAGCAGACGCTTTTTTTTAGACATGAACTGTTAACCACTCTTACAAAACTAATCATGGAAAATGTCCAAATATTTGAAAACCTATTAGTTGAAAAAACTTCAATGTCACTTGCAGTCGCCATTGTTCCTTAAAACTTAAAGCAAATTAACTATCAGTGGTATAATAGTTTTAATTTCTTTATGATAAATCTCATGCACACGACAACATACAAAATTTAGTCCAATATTCGCTTTCAGTCGACTTATCATGTTTAAACTTCTCTTAGAAAACTCATCATAGAAACAGTCCAAATATTTGTCCTAAATTTGTTGTAAACCTATTAATTGAAAATTCCAATATCACACATACAGTCGAAATTGTTTTCAATTGGCAGACCTTTAAAAAAAATGTTGTTATTATTATACAAGTCGATTTAAATTCATCATTGACCAAATCTGAATACACCACGGCCAATTACAAAACTAACTTTTAAAGGCCAATTACATCGACTATTCCAGTCTGTATTTTTCTCAACAACTATGCCTTATTATCGCTATATAGCGAGGCAGCCAGAGATCAAAACATTTAACCAAATAGAAAATGTTCAACCTCTTATAGAAAATCTCATCATGGAAAGCCTCCAAAATTAAGAACCTATTTATAAACAGAATTTCAATGTCGTATGCAGTCACAAACAAATATTTTCTCATTAACATACCTTTTATTTATAATTACTTTTTTAAAATATAAGTCGATTTTATTTCATCAATGACCAAATCGGAATGCACCGCTGCCAAACACAAAAGTTTTAAAAGGCCAATTACATCGACTATTCCAGCCGGTACTTCTCTCAACAATTATGCCGTATTATCGCTATATAGCGAGGCAGCCAGAGATTAAAACTTTTGATTACATCTGAACGATAACAATGAACAAAATTGCGATTGCTGAACTGTAACGAACGAAATGGATGTTTCATGGGATTAGGGATCGTCTGTTAGAAGTTTGATAATTTCTTAAAAATTTGTTCTGGATTGAAGCATTTAGAGTAGGCTTTAGCTTGGTTTTCCAAATAAAGATCGGATAAGAATTAAAAAAAAATATTTAGCGCAAAATACTTGATTTCTGTCCTCGTGGGCACGGACAGATTGCCTGGAAATTTGTATCTACCACTATTTGGGGCATGAATTTACCAATTTTGTGTTAAAATCTTAGCTTTCATAGTGTCAAATCAACGCTCCAAATGTTGGTGGCTGTTTGAAAGTTATAGGAAATCTTGCACCAAGATTTTTAACTATATGGTTCATTGGTGGGTAATCATTCTTGTCAGTAGTCGTAAAATCTTTCCATGTCCGGGGTGACATAAACTGTGGAATCAAAGTTTTATACTTTGAAAATTAAAAAAAAAATAGTACAGTTTAAAAATTTGGCTCTTGGTTTCACTTTTCACCATTACAATTGTTCCTAGTCGTTAGGCTGAGTGGCGAAATGTTTCTCCATGTAAACACTGTGAAACATTTTGTGCTTGGTTTCACCATGATATTGGTTCCTAGGAGCTGCAACGGCTGTTTGGTGAAATGTTTCACCTTTTTTTCGGTGTTTGGTTGAACAATTTTTCTGGATTTGGAAACAAAAACCTGAGAAATGGTTTAACCGAATACCAAAAATATGGTTTAACGTTTCACCACACAGCCGTTGCAGCTACTATTAACCAATATCATGGTGAAACCAAGCACAAAATTTTTAACAGTGTATTCGGTTTAACCATTTTTCAGGTTTTGGTAACAAAAATCTTAGAAATGCTTCAGCCACCTACCGAAAATCAAAATGCAATGGAACATTTAACTATGCATCCGTTGCAGCTACTAGAATCCACATTTTTAGTGAAACCTAGCGCAAATTTTTTAACATTGCTAGGATTGCAACGTATTAGGGAGGAAAATGTTTGAAAATGTTGTATTTTTCCTGTTTAGTGTAAATAACAGCAGCATAAAACAAATTTGAAGGAAATATGTCATTCGGTTATTTAATAATTAATTTTATAAACTTTAAAAATGACAACAAATTGTTGACAGAAGGCGACAATGTAATTAAATAATTATTAAATTAATAAATTTGTTTTCTGTTAAATTACACTTTTAAAACAAACGAGCGGTTTTAACTCAGCCTGAGTTAATTTCCACTCCTTTCCGTGCCGAAAAGGCACTTCCCTTATAGGAGTGTATTTCACTATTTTTGCGGAGTGGGTAAAAGAAAACAATCTACGTCCTACACTCTTAAAACGAGCGGTTTTAACTCAGTCTGAGTTAATTTCCACTCCTTTCCGGTGCCGAAAATGCACTTCCCCTATAGGAGTGTATTTCACTATTTTGTTTTGAGAGTGTAGATGGTGCTTACCGAGAATCTAGAAACACTATATTTTTTTTCCGAAATGCGTTTTGTAACTGCAATCTGCCCGGGGATGTTTCTCCAAAAGCTTTCTCGCCGGGCACCAAGGTCTTTCACAGCCAACCCTTTCAATAACTGGATTCTTTTTCTCTATATAGTTCACAAAGAACAGACAAGTCAGTAATTTGTTACCTGTTATTAGAAGGGATGGTCAATCTCATAAACCTAATGCCATTGGTTTTAAAATCCGAGTATTGCTTTAAAATGCATGCACTTTTTTCACCAATATGAAAAAAATAATAACAACAAAATAAAATAAATTTGTAGGGGCAATATAATCCAGTTGTTCTATCAATAATTTTTAGACTAATGACGGCATATTTATCTGTAAACTGACATCCGTATTATGTCATTAATAATTCAAATAACAGACGATATTTGTCTTTAAAATTTTAGTTAATGCTATACTTAATAAAAAAAATAAAACTACGCTTAAATTTTAATCCGGAGGAATAAATCATGAACAGAAAGTAACTGTTATTTTGAATAAATCATAACTAATACACACCTTCAGTCTCAAGGTGTCATGGCGGCCGCCTGCCCCGGAGCATTCTGGGATATCCCTCCATTTGGAAGTAAATAAAAGAAAACGAGGCTTAGGGAGTTTCCTCGTTTTTATAGAGAACGATGCCGCATTTCGAGATCTGATCTTTTATTATTATTTTTATTGTAGAATAGAAGAGTGAATTTGTTTTCAATTTGGGCGCCATTTTCTTTTGTGGTTGTATATTTTGGCTTCAATCGCTTGATTGGTTTGACTTGGATTGATTGGGGATTTTGCGGGGGAAACTTATTCCCGTATTATATAATAGCTGGAATGTCGGAATTAAATTGGATATTTTATAGGTTTAAATAATTTCACATTTAATCAGTTAAATTAATTTGAAATTGCTTGAGCGAAACCAAGTCGATATTTTTTCTGCTTTGCTTAATATTTCAATTTGAATTCTTTTATTTGCAAAAAAGTAAAAAAAAAGTCATTGTTTGCAAGTTTGAAATAAATAATATCCTTAAATATTCGATGATAATATTTAAGAATATCGTTTTATCGTGGCTTGATTCCACTGCACATTGTCCAGTCCGTGGTCTGCACGTGGAGTGTTTTAAATAAACCATAGAGCATTTTCCACTAAACAATACTTTTATGTATTACTATCGAATGGGGTTACTTTGGACCAATCTTTTCAATCTACACTGTTAAAAATTTTGTGCTTGGTTTCACCATGATATTGGTTCCTAGTAGCTGCAACGGCTGTGTGGTGAAATATTTCACCTTTTTCTCCTTGTTCGGTTGAATCCATTTTTTCTTGATTTGGAAACAAAAACCTGAGAAATGGTTCAACCGAATACCAAAGATATGGTTTAACGTTTCGCCACACAGCCGTTGCAGCTACTAGGAACCAATATCATGGTGAAACCAATCACAAAATTTTTAACAGTGTAATAACTTCTCATTAAATACACTTTTAAAAAATATGCTTGCCTTTTTCAATTAGTGGCTCTCTCTGCATTAATCGATAAGTAAAAAAAAATATTTAACAAGAAAGTCAGTACTGGGATTTTATGTTTAGGCCAAAGTTACCCTTCAGGGCCAAACTTATTCCATTTGACGGTATATGAAATCAATGTTTACAATACTGCCCAATTGAACAAAGTTATGATAGAATTCCCGTATACACACCAGCCATACACGTATAGCAGAGTTAACAAAAAAGTTTCGTCTTATCTTCACCTTTTATAACTGTTCTACACTGAACATTTTTTTTGTAAAAATACAGCACATTTAATGTATATTCACAGCGCTTTCTGCTGTATTTTATTACAGCTTCTGCTCTAAACACAATTCACAGCACTGATGATGTATTTCCTCAGCTTGCGCAATGCGCATACGCTATGGCCGGTGTTCTCCTTTTCTGACAATCGAGAATTCAAATTAGATCGTTGTCAAGACACATGTGCTTGAAAATCACAGCACACTTGTAGGCATCAGAATACATCACCCGAGTTCATAAACGTGACTGAATTTTTTTTAACAATGTTTAAATACCTAAACCCCCTTCTCCTCTGCTCCCGATACCGTAAAATCAATTATCCATCTTCCTAGGAGGTCAAAAATCATGGAGGAAATTAAAAATGGATACATTGTACTCCCGAATTTTACGCCGAAAAACGATCTTCGTGAAAATTTGTAATGAAATTCACGCGCCGCTGAAAAAGAATGTAGAAAGTCAATTAACATATTCTCACGAATCCATAAATTCATAAATAAGGGAAGTTCTTTAGAAGTCCATTGTTAAGGTTTTGCCCTCTAAATGGAAAAGTGAACTACACTAAACAACGAGGTTAAAGATAAGTAAACTCAAGTGCTTTTGAAAAGTACGACCAAATGTTATCTCATAATTACCTAACATGTTTTCCAAAGTCTCTTATTTAAAAAACTATAACCGAAAAAACCAATAGTTTATATTGGGCTAGACAAATGCAGAATTTTTTTTAAAAAAAATCGCTTTTATTGTCTTGAAATTAACACTTTAAGTAATGCGGTGTATTACAAAAGTTATAAAAGTATTCTTTCATAACGGACAGTTCAAAACGTGTTTCCAAAACCATGGACAGAAAAATGATAATTACAGATTGATGTAAATGGTAAAGTAGAATTGTTATTGATTCTACACTCTTAAAACAAAAGAGTGAAATTCACTCCTATAGGAGAAGTGCATTTTCGGCACGGAAAGGAGTGGAAATTAACTCAGACTGAGTTAAAACCGCTCGTTTGTTTTAAGAGTGTACATCCACTCTCAATGCATAGAGCAAACCTCTATGCCCCATTGAATCCATCCAAAGCTTTCCTTCAGAAAAACATTTTTAATTAAAATTTTATGAAGAATATTTTCGAAACCGCTTTATCCGTTCCAAAACTTCCTACCGAGGTTTTTTACTCGAACAAAGTATTGACCGAACGATGATATTAAACAAGACTGCTCAACTGTTAATGGCCTTACAGCAGTTCTCAGCAATATTACCAACCTATGCCACAGTCAATGATCTGCCGAAACCAATCCTGTACCACTCAAAACCAACAGCTTGTTGATACAGTCTTGCCTAATATTGTTGATAGATTTCAATCAACAATATTCCTCAATCAACATATTAGGCAAGACTGCTTAACTATTAATGGCATTACAGCAGTTCTGCCCATGTGCCACAGTCAATGATCTAAAAAAACCTTTCCTGTGCTCAAAACCAACACTACCAACTGCTTGTTATATAGATTTCATCCAACAAGGTCTTCAAAAGCCACGCCGCTCGCTTAAATATTTGGCAACTATTTTTCTTTTCCCAGTCCTCTAATTGACGCAAACCTTGAACATTGTTCAGTCCATTACCTCCATGATTGACAACCTCAAGCGGGCAGCGTGGGCGAAGGAGCTTCATCCGCCGCTTTCTTTTAATGGCCTGACCATAGCGGAAGAAAATGAATATGTAAAACAATTTTTTTTGTTGTTCCTCAGCCGATGTTTTCACTTGAAGCAATGGGGTAATGCATAGCTAAACAGACGGGTTGAAGAAAGGGGTGTGCCCATCGAAAAAGGAAAAAAAAAGGTGTCTGACCTTCCAGCAGAGCTTGACATTTTCCCACAGTGTCTGGGTTCGAGGCTGGGCAACCCCTTTGGAATTTTTTTTTATTCACTTGGAACATTTATCGTCCGAGAAAGATGGTTTTTTTAGGGTCCTTGAGGGTACACTCAAAAAGTCAAGTTTTCACAAATTGTGTGGTGGTGTTCTGAGGAAAAGTGGCTTTGGTGGTAAATAAAGTGACTAGTTTTTAGTTAATAATAGTCAAATGATATCTTAAAGTGAATCCACGATATAATTCACTTACGGATACCACTCGACAGGTCAATTTTTTTTAGAAATTACGTGGTTATGCTGCAAAGATGCTGAATGACTAATTTTACAATGTAAAAAAATTCTGTAAAGTTGCAGCATATTCTGCTGTTACTTTTTACATGACAGTGTTGTAATGTTTGCTTTACGGAAAATTGATGTTTCTCACGAAGTAAAAGTAGATGAACAACTTATTCCTATAGCGTTTAAACAGAGAAGATGGGGGGCATCCAATCACTGCCAGTGAAGCAAACGTTTTCTCCGGAACCACGCTATAAATTATGCATCAAATGTAAATTCCCAGCACAGAGTGATGGTAAATTAGAGATTTTTCTTACAGTGTAGTTAGTTCCTAAATAAATTCTTCCTCGGTTTTACTATGATGCCTGTTCCAAGAGAACTCAACTGAATTCTATCAATCAAAATATTTTTACATTTGATGTAAAATTAATTGTGCTCTACTGGCGGAAGTGTTTGCTTTGCTTGCAGTGAATGATATCACCTATAAATGCACCTATCTTACATCTTATCCTGCACCTACCTTATCTATGAATGCACCTATCTTCGGTATTGAAGGGAGATGTTCATGGGACTCTTTACGTCATGAACTCATCAATGTGACGTAAAAACTAACATCATATCACTGTGATGTGTTTAAAAGAAAAACTTATTTCACTATAATTGAGTGTACTTATACTGTGTGCAATAAAACTCCGTTTCAACTGTGGCGGTTCACCACACACGCAACCTCAATATTCAATCAACAACTAGGTGGCGTTGATTTACAGCCATGTTCCTACCACTATTCCAAATTACAACGTTAATAGTAGTATATAAGCCGAGGTAACTCATCTTTACCTTGAGGATCCTTTTGGTAGACTGTGGGTTAATGAGGCCGCTACAAAACCATTAATCGTGAAAATTAGATCAACATGCTAATAAATGTACTTGGGTAAATAGATAAATTTTCATTTAAAATATTTTCATACAAATGACGAATATTTTAAATGCACTAGGGCTAAATGTTTTGGATATATTTAATACGCATCCGCATTTATTTTACTATCAATTACGTCTCTTTTCCACGTAAGTTACGGAATGATGAACCATCCTGTGTAGGTTGTTGATAAAAGAACTGTTGGCGATGCATATTGTGTGGCTGAGTTATGGTGTGGAAACTGGCGTTGTCCGTTTGCGTGGGCAACATTAAAATACATTCCTCTGGTTTTCGTGTCAGCGGGTGGCTAAATTTAACCATGTTGTAAGAATACTATTCCTTATGGATGTTGAACAATTATATTTATGTATAGCTACACTTCAAAGAAATTCTGGAATTCCTCGCAGTTTGCTGTATTTTACCACTTGTCCTTGGAACATTGACCCCTGTGCTACAACCGATGGGTCTAGAAATCCTGCAACCACGTGATATTAATGAAAATTAATGTCATCCTATATGCATTATTTCATACTTCTTAATGGTATATATTTCATAAACACTAACAATGTTATAAATAGGGCATGCCATGTTACAAACCACAGCTTTCTTTAACCGGCCAAGTTTTGTTAGTTTTCTGTTAAGGGCACTTTGTTGTATGTCTAATAACTAAAAAACCCCAGCAATGTTCAGAAGAACAGGGATGTGAAAACAAGAAACTTTTAAATCCAGCTTATTCCAAAAGCGCCAATCCCTACAATTTGGCACATTCATGGTTTTGTTATTAAACCGATGATATCCTAACCACGGCCTACTCAATTTTACGGTCATAGAATCTCTCTGTGACGTCACGCTATCCGTCCGGTCGTATTGTCGGCTTTTCTAAAGAAAAAAAGCAGAATCGGAAAGATTGTGGGAAATCACAAATAGCTTGTTTGTCTGGTCTTTACTAGTTGAGTCGACCATGTCCTAACCAACCAGCTCGTAAATGTATTTCAAGTTTCTTAACCATGTCCTAACAAAAAAGCTCGCTAACGTGTTTCAGTCCTAACCATCAAACTCGTTAATGATTTTCTCAACCCTGTCCTAACCAACAAACTCGTCAATGACTTTCCACTTTCTCAATGGTTTCTTTTCGTGTTGCAGGACCGCCGCGAGCTCGTGGTCAGCCACGTGGGCAACCTGACTTCCATCTCGAGCATCATCCCCGGCACCACCACCTTCACCACGGGCGCCCGGCTCAACCACGAGTTCCAGCCCCCCTACTTCCCGCCCCCGTACAGCAGCCTGGCCCAGCAGCCCACCCAGCTGGACTTCAACTCGGACCCGTACGGGCCAGCCCTGACGGCCCCCCAAGCCAACTACCACCCTCAGCTGCACAACTCCAGGAATCTCTTCAAAAGGGAGGACGAGGCTACCCTGCATTTGCAGACCACCAACATGTTGACATACGCGGACTCGAACCGGGCCCGGACCGACTTGGGGTCGTTTGCCAGGAGGCCGGATATACTGGTGCACTCGGCGCATACGTTGACGGACCAGGATATCATCAACCTACACAATGCCGGGGCGCTGGCTGCTCTGGATGATGGACAGGTAAGCTTGGTTTGAATTATCTAATTTTACAATTACAACTCCATATCACAATAAGATTAAAATTATATCACAGTTGACCAACTATGCTGACTAGCGTACAACTCAGCCAGTCAAAACATTTATTTAAACCTCAGTTTTACTATCATCAATGCCTGTACCTTAGTTTATTAATTGTAAAAGGTCAAAACTGAAATATAAAAATCGAATATTTTCTGTAATATTGCGACTTCTACTCCATATTACAATAAGATTAAAACTACAACACAGTTGACCAACTCAATGTTGAGTAGCGTAAGACTACGGTAGTTAAAAAAAATCGTTTAATCCTCATTTTAGTGGACACTCAAAATCCGAGCTCTTTATTTTCAATAATTTCTACTCCGTTCCTTCCTTATCAAATCCACTTTAGTTGAAAGACCATTAAAATCTATCTTTTATTGACTGTCTCAAAATTTATATTAGCCCGTTAGTTTTTAAGGGAGGTTTTGACAGGACTAGATGTACAACATAATTCTACATTCCAGAGTGTCAAAAACAATAAATTTAATTTACATTCTTGGATTCCCTTTTAGTCTCATAAACTTATGCAAATCTTAGGAAAGTCGAAAGACATACCTGAACTTGGGGTTCTGAGGAACAAAAATGTTCCTGAAACATTCTTTTTTTTAAAAGGTTTTTCATGCTTACAAGACCTTCATCATATCTTTCCACAAACCCGTTTCTTCCCCCTCTATAAATCAACCAACGCATTCTGCCCCCCTCCAACAGGAAAAGAGTTGTAACAATTTCACAAACAGTGTCTCAAACATAAAAACCGGCATTCTGCGAAGATTCTGTTGCCAGAGTTCGTGTAGACACTTGCCTGAGCATAAATGCCTTGCGAAAGTCGAGGGCAACTCAATAAAACGGACAGCTTAGGCACAGTGGAGTTATGATTGACCTCTGTCATTTTTATTTTTCGTTTATAGGTTATTATTTTATTTCTGACAAGTGTCTATTATAGTTTTTATTAGGGTTATCTCTTGTTTTTTGTTCCCGTTACTAACTACTTTTCTTCATCTGTGATTATAAGTGGTCACGATTATTAAGGTTATGAATCTTTTTCCCACTTGAAATTGTCTAAGAGTAATCACTGATAGACTGTTCTGCTATAAGAAATGAATAAAAAATGAACTGAATTCGTTTTTGTTTTTTAAAAATTAGCTACTGTGAAGAGAATATAGCAACATAGATTGCACCATGAGCAGAAAGGTGGCAATTTGGTAAAAGAGTGTTTTAGGAAACTCGCCGGAAAATTTTCTTTTCCTTTGCTTTTCATTGTACAAAATAAAAGAATCTGCTCATTAGACTCAGAAAAAAACGTATTCAGACATGTGATTCTTCCGACAATTGGCGGAAATCCGCCAATTCGTGTTTGACAAAATTAAAATTACGAAAAATCGCAAATTCGCTTCGCAAAATTAAAAATTCCGCTAAAAATTCTCGTCCCCGTATGCGACGATCCATACAAATCCAATACATCCATTTTCAAATACGGAACCGTGAAGGAAATATTTTTCTGTAAAGCCCTGCTGCCATAGAGTTAAGAAAATAGTTTCTCATGGTTGCTGAACCTGCTCCGAATTTACAATGTTGCACAATTGAAAACTAACATTCGGTCGACCCCAAAGTAACACTGACGCCGCGACATCCCGCAAATATGCGGATGACGTGTGATTCAGATTACGTTTTCAACCTCCAACCCTACGGATTTAACCCAACTGGTTTATTACCGTTTTTGTTTCTCAACGGTAACAATTGTCGGATTTTCAAAGAGGTTAGAAATTCAGAAATTCTTTTCGGATTATGGGTTAACTACCCAATTTTTCCACAATTCCGAATATCGGAATGAGTTTATTGAATTCTACGTGATCTCATCTGTGAATCGCGTTATAAGCGCCCTATCATATAAATAGACAGACATGCAAATATAGGTAGAGAAATTTCGGACAAATATAACGCCTGAAAAAAAGGGGGGGGGGGGGTCAGCTTTTACAGAGAAACCTCAAATTTTCCACAACATTAACAACTCCGAAAAAATGCTTCCTCTATTATCGGTCTATATCAATTAAAACTAAACTTAAATTTCAATAAACAGCAAATTTAAATAATAAATTTGAATAATGAAAATACAAAATTTGATTAAAATGCAAAGATGAATTTTTAAAACAGCAAAATTATAACATTCAGTTTAAAAGTACAGTAATGTGAATTTTAATAAGTTTAGTATAACTACTTAATTATACGAAACCTTAAAGAGCATATGCTGAACTACATTTTGAAAGAATACATGCTTAGCTGCGCCTTCAACACAATTTTTACATTGTTTCAACACAACTTGTATTAACTGGCAAAATCAAACACAAGTAAACACATGACTTTTCTGAGTGTATACTTTTAACTGTTTTACCGATCAATTTAATCACTAGATCTTCAAATTGAGAATATTTTAGTTTATTTTTTTTTCTTTCGAAAAACATGTTTGTCTAATGCGTCATTATTCCGCTCACGGTATAATATACGTAAAATAATCGATTAGAAAAGAGATATTCTGTTGGTTTCCTTCACAGAAAATTTTCGTTTCCTAAGACAACAGAAATTTATTGCAAAATTACACCTCGATTTGCCAAAAGACATTTTGTCGGTGAACTGATTAATGGTGCTTGACCGTTTCCGGCTGCCTATTTCTATCCTCGAAACGGAGGTTTAACACACCCACCTAGCTTTGTAAGTAAACTAAGAACGTTTATATCCAACCGGAGCTTGAAGCTTATCTCCATTTCTACCTTTTTTGGTAATAGCTACTTTTATTTTTATATTTTACTAACAAACAGGACCACACAAAAAAACTCATTCAGAATTTCTAAACATAATAACAAGATTTTTTTTTTTTAATTCTATAACCCCCAAAAAAATGTTTTTGCGACGCTTACGATATTTAATTCGATCGATTTAATTGCGAGCACAAATATATATTCCCAGTTCCGTCTTCTTTGTATTAAATGTAAATTTTTCGTAAAATTGTTATTTACGATCGATAATGTTTCTCGAAGTTTATTCAAATGCATTCCGTAAAGTATTTTTTCAAGTTTTTTAAATGTTCAGAAAGTAATCATCCTTTAAAAGCGTAAATAATTATTTGCCTTTGTTATTATTTATAAAATGGAAAAACAATTCGCTTTAAAAAATATTTTGAAGTTATTTTCTCTAAAGCATCTATTCATGGAATCCTTTATCTATCCAATAACATTTACCAAGTAGCTATCTGCTACACGAACTCTCGTTACTAACTTGAACTGAATTAAATTTTTTTTTGCTAAGAACTCGCTGTTTTGAACAATGGTTCAACAGAATTGATTATGAAATCGCAACCAACCAAATTCTCGTACACAAAATATCTTTGTGTGTGTTAAAATTTAGAAATTAAACTACCAAACACAGAAGTGAAGTTTCGTTCCCTTACACTCTTAAAACAAAAGAGTGAAATCCTCTCCTATGGGGGAAGTGCATTTTCGGCACCGGAAAGGAGTGGAAATTAACTCAGACTGAGTTAAAACCGCTCGTTTTAAGAGTGGAGAATGTAGATTGTTTTATTTTATTTCTTTTACCCACTCCGCAAAAAGAGTGAAATCCACTCCTATAGGGGAAGTGTATTTTCGGCACGGAAAGGAGTGGAAATTAACTCAGACTGAGTTAAAACCGCTCGCTTGTTTTAAGAGTGTACAAATTGAAAGTTATTAACAAACACAAACAGCAAACACTTTATTAACAAACATACAAGACAAACATTACAAATACATACATAAAACAAAAATATTTTTTTTCATCACAAGGTTGTTAAAAAAACCCGTAAATGTGACCAATTAATTATAATTATAATTGAAAGACACATAATAAGTTAACAAACATATTATACAAAAAATAATAAATTTAAATACACATATATAAACAAAAAGAAAAAATGTGGCAATGCTAATGCTAGATAATCAAAAGAATGCTTAAAATTCTGGTCAGCTGGGAATATATAAAAAAAATCCATATTTCGCTTCTATAAATTAAAATATACAAGTAAGGCTTCGTAAAACTACAACAGTATATAACACTTTGAACTTTACTAAGACTTCTGACTCAAACTAAATCTATAAAATTCTTAATTGTTTTACAAAAATAATTGTTTATTTTATAAAATTAATTAGGAATTTTTATGTTGAGTGGTAAAACGTGAAATTAGTAAAAATTCCAAAAGTATTTTTATCTTTTATCTTTACAATGGATATAAAAAAAAAGATTAAAAAGTTTGTATAAGTATGATTTGGAGATTGCCTTGAAAGATAAAACAAACTTTAATCCACTTAAATAATACTCAATATGACAACCGTATTTTAATAACGTAAATAACGTAGAACTTCTAAGTATCCCTTCTTTATACAGGTTTAAAAATTCTTTATTTAAATTTATCTTATCAATAGACGATATTGATTAATGTCTATAGAGTGATATGTTACTTTTGTCCCTAATGCCCAAGTCACTATTATCCCAAATTGACTTTTTTTATAAGAACTAGCAGTAGAAGAACAATTCATGTTAAAAGTTCATGGCCAAATGTTTATGCTTCGTATTATTCTTAGCATGCTACCTCATCTATTTTTTTTTTTTGGCAAAAACTTGTTTAAAATTTAACTTTTATTTTTCACTAAATCACTGTCTGAAATTAAACACTTTGTGGAGAATCAGCCTTGTGCATTTCTTAAAAGCAAATACCATTTACTTGCTTTGATTTCGAAAAGTAGATTTAATCCTCAGACGGACGTTTTTTTTTACAGAAATAAGCTAATGTTGCCATTCTAAGAATATAAATAACATACCACACGAACTACCACAACGTAAACTGAACGGTCCAAATGATTGGCTTTAAAACTGTAAATATTTCTTTTAAATGTATTGTATCAGCATATATTTTTTGTTTAACGATAAATATATATCGATTCGTGGCATTCCGATTGCTTTTCAAAAAATTATGGAGTTTTATAAAAATATCGATAACATTTGTGCTTTGAACTTTTTTTTTGTTGTATATTTCTGTGCTACTTCATGTTTTCGGTTAAGTGGATAAATCCGTTGCACATTCTATAAATATTTATTTCGATATAGAATATTGAATGTCAGAAAATGATTGTGTAAAAATAGAAAAAATAGTTCTATAAAGTTTCTACATAAGAATAAATATTATTCATTGTTTTTTTTATTTATCTAGGTCTATTTATATGGTATTTTTTAAAAAAAGAAATGTAACGATTCCAACTAATTGTGTATTAATTTATCTTTACAATTGATTATGAATACTTACCATGTTGTATTTATTAAACTCTATACTTAACAAATTCAGTTTAATGCAAATGTTATAGCTAAATAATTGAAATTTAAAATTTAAACTGACATCTTATGAGCAAAATATATTGCTCATGATAGGTTGGTGCTTTATATTCCAAAATAACTGGTGAAGAATTCTATAACCTTATATAAATCTATTTATGCAATTAAAGTTTGTTCAGTTTAACGTTTCGACTATTATAAAGTTAATTTGAAAGTAATTTCCCCAATTCCAACTTCTGGGGTTTTCTCTGTAGAGAGATTACAGTAGCAGTAAAGAGTGTTTTACAGAAAACAATATCCAAGAAACATAGTAAACTTTTTTTAGCCAACTTCTCTTTTTTTAATTTGAAAGAATTTTTTAAAAAATGAAATAGTAGTCATTGACACGCTTTCGATGTCCGTCTGTCCATCCGCCCGCTTGCCCCCCCCCCCCCCCCCTCCAAAATCGGTTCTATTCGTCGGATCTCAAAAATTACTTTTTTTAGAAAGGTATGGACCTCAGAGAGACCTAACTTTCATATTATTTGCCCGTCTGTCTGTACATCCAGACGGACATCAGACTACTGTCTGTCGGCAAATTCCCCATTGAATTAGCATTGAAATTTAATTTCAAGTCATTTAATCGTTGTTGCCACTTCGACTATGGCAAAACTTATTTATTTAAAAATAATTTTTGGAGCAAAATTTATTTTTGTCATAGATCAATTTGGAATGACGTCATAAAATTTAGTACAATGTTATTCTTTGTTCTTTATTTATTCACTAAGAAAGCGACAAAAAGCTTCAAAATACATGATTCTTCCATCTAACGATAAATAAGTGAGAGCTCTACTTAGTGAGAAAAATAATCGTAAACTGATGATTCCAAATGGAATCATTGGAAGTGAAAGGGTTTAAACCGTGCGCTCCCCTAATTGTTTTGAACGGTGTATTTTCAGATTGTTGTAAATTATTTTATATAACATTAAATAAGAAACTTGTATAGAATTTTTAAATGGTAAGCTTATTATGTATTGCAGGGCAAGATTTTTTTGTTTTAAATAAACTTAAATTACATCCATATTTAATTTAAACTATACAAAATGTTCATGAAAGACTTCTTCAAAAACACTTTAAATTCCTTTTTTATTTTACTTTTGTATAAAATACAAACTTAAGCCAGAATATAATTAAGTTTAAAAATACTTTGCTGAGAAATTGCTCTTATTCTTCTTTAATTATGCAATTTGAGTGTTCTGAACTTTGATTTTAGTTTTGAACTGTGGGAAAACAACGAAAAAGTAAAGCTTTTGAAGGTAAGAAGAAATTTCGTATAAACTGCCATGGAATATGCAAACGACACACCACAAGAAATGCTTTTTGAATTCGTAGTGGACTATTTATAATTAAGAGCGTTTCATTTTTAATTTCTAGAATATTGTCTACACTGAACTTCTTTTAAAAAACACGCGAGTATATCTACAATGTCAGAAAGGTCAATGTCACAAGGGTCAAAAAGAACGAAAGGAACTTTCAAGAATGGTTACAAAAACAAGTCGGAATACTTTAAGATTAGTCATTGTTAGGAAAATGAAAATTTAAATTAGCATTATAAAATTTAATGGGCGTTTTTTAAATAAGCTCATCAACTATTGTAATTCTCTTAATCTAGTTTAAGAGCCTACGACAATCTTAAAATCCTAATAATATTTATTATAAATTTCACTGGATGCCTTTCATATTATAATGACTTGGAAGGGAAGTTTTTCTTCTGCTGTCTATTAAAATGCATTGGATTTAATCTATTGTTCTCGTTCCCAAGAAATATATGTGATGAATTTAAGTATCACAATGGAAGAAAATTAATGGTTCATATTAACCCAACTTTTTATTTTAAAACTTTTTAACTAAAAAAAATAAGTTTAAATATGATAGTTCTTTTCACACAATTGTATGGATTAAAATTAAATATTTTATTGATTATAATAGTTTAGAAAAAATCTAGTACTATTAACATAATTCATTTTATTCGAGAAATGATATATGAGCTAATGGTAAACATTTTTTAATGCTTTATGCAAACTTGTTTATCAATATATTTTATATCGCATTAGAGATTGACGAACGTGAATTTGAATTTATTAAAATCTTTTCGTTGTGTTTTTCAAACATAGTCCTACACTAATATCTACTCTAAATCTAAAAAATAAACTTCAATGAGAAGAAATGTCAATTCGGCAATCCATCTTATTGGATCAATCGTCCTAAACACAGTTGGAAAAGTTTGGAAAATTGGAAAAGTTGGAAGACATCAGATATCTACCGTTTATATTTTTGTCCGTCTATCTGCCTGTTCTATAAGAATTTCGGTTTCATTTTCTATGTTTTTTGTGAATTTTATAATTATTTTTTGTTTTCTATGAAATTTCTTTTCTGTATATTCTAGTAAGAAGAAAGTAGGCTTTTCTAGTTAAATTAGACCTTTTTATTTGACTTTATCTTGCTTAGTTTTGTCTTTACTTTGCCTAGTCCTCGTGTAGCTCTAATGCAACCATAATAACCTACACTCTTAAAACAAACGAGTGGTTTTAACTCAGTCTGAGTTAATTTCCACTCCTTTCCGTGCCGAAAATGCACTTCCCCTATAGGAGTGGATTTCACTCTTTTGTTTTAAGAGTGTAACCAAGTCCGATAAAGTCGCACTACCATCCCACTGATCTCGGCTACTTGAATTATAATTGAAATCACCCTACCTATTTTCTGCCTCTTCCAATTGGTGTAATTAAACGTCAGTATTCGGGTGGTTTGGCGAGTGGTTGGCGTGTTGCAGCCCTCCCCCCCCCCCCCCTTCAGAATTCCAAAAGATGATTCTGCGAGTTTTTCCTCCGGGGTTGTTGACCCTCCCCCCCCCCCCCCTCGTGTGTACCTGCCACTTCTTCTCCTTTCCGACATTCCAAGACGCGCACACCTGACTTTTTTTTTCATGCCTCTGTATCTTATAAGTTTGGTAGGATTCTCCTACTCCTTCTCTTGGAAAAATCTCTTTGAATTCTACCACAAAGAATTTTTTGATTCTTGGAAAACATAAATGATGACTCATTTATAATTTTTTTTTATGATGAAATTTGAAATTTCGATTTATTCTACACTGTTAAAATGTTTGTGCTTGGTTTCACCATGATATTGGTTCCTAGTAGCTGCAACGGCTGTATGGTGAAACGTTAAACCATATTTTTGGTATTCGGTTGAACCATTTCTCAGGTTTTTGTTTCCAAATCCAGAAAAATGGTTCAACCAAACACCGAAAAAAAGGTGAAACATATCACCTTACAGCCGTTGCAGCTAGTAGGAACCAATATCATGGTGAAAGGAACCAATATCATGGTGAAACCAAGCACAACATTTTTAACAGTGTACTTTTCTTTTTAAAATAAAGCTATGTTTACATTTTACAATCGTTGGTTTAAATATTAAGTTTGCTAGGGTTACTTTGTCTTCTGCAAATCAAGGAAATATATCATTGGACTGAAATTCTATAACAATGTATTTAGAATCCAGAAAAATATAACGTTAAAAGATACTTGATCAAATACTTCTTGATACCAAAGTTTTGACTTATTTACTAGCTCAACGTTGAAATCGCGAGAAAAGTTTTTTTTTTTTACATGTTGCATATCTGTTGGAAAATTTAATTTCTTCAGAAAGAAATATCGTTGTCCCAGTTTTCAATTTTATTGTCTTCGCTCAGACATTCTACGACGCTTAGCACAAAAAAGTTCTATACCTTTTTGCTTTCTGTAAATCCTGGGAAAGTCCAAGGAATTTTCATTTTTGGGGACCGTAAAACCCCATTAATTAATTTGGACACTCCTTCAAAATACCAAAAACAAAAGAAGTTATTTTCCACCATTATTTATTTAATTAGATATTAGAAATTAAAAATGGGTGATTCCCCCCCCCCCCCCCATGTTGACTGAATTTGTGTCTTTTCAAAAAGTTTCCAGAGTTACCTTTTATTATTATTACTTGGTCAAAATCTAATTTATTGTGTAATTTTTTAGCGAATGCTGCAATGTTTCTAGACTTATTTGATGAAGCACCTTAGCAAAATAAGGATAATTCAATTTAGTTTTTTTTGTCTGCGGAAAATTTTCTGAACGATCTTGAAATTTGTTTTCCAAAAGCTCTTATAGTTGAAGCTTAAAATGTTTAACCAAATTTATAATGTAAGGTTTGCACGTCGTATGGAAATCATAGAAAATACGACGGTTAAGATTATATTTAGCGTTATGGAATGTAATTGAGAGTTGGGATCAATGACCAATGGAAATGTTTTCTTAAAAATCATAATGATATGCCAAACGAAGTGACTTCGCCATATCTTTCAGTCATGTTTACCATTTCAGAATGTGCGATTTTTCTTCACAGTCATCTACCAAATCAAAGTACTTATGCAAATTTTATATTCAAAACATCGGCATTTATTTGTGAAATATATGTTTATAAACTTATTTCATCATTTTAAGGAAAACCAATTAAGTTTAAAAAGTCGTATAGCCAAAATTAGAATGTTTACCAAAATAAACTTGGTGAGAATTTGTTCTAATTTGATTTAGGTACATGGTTGTGAGGAAGATATACTTAAACAAAACAATAATACGATTAATTGTTTTGTTTTTTTTGTTAATAGGATGTGTGATGGCAAAATATGTTTGCGATTTACCGAAAGAAAGAGTTAGTTCATCATTCAAATTGCCATTAGAGAGATTATATATATAAAAAAAACTACCGATAAAACAATCATTTTATTTTAAAGCAGAAATTAACCCAATTATACTCCCAAACAAAGTAAATACATAACTGTCCACTCCAAATTCCAATCAAAACAACAATTAATGATATCGGAACATCCTTTTCACCTTTCCCGGAAAACAATCAAACTGTTGCCAGCTCCAAAATGAAATCATTAAAAAAAAAGAATCGGAATAACAAAAGACAAACCCATTTCCAAAGTGTCTCATTATCGTTTGATAATTGCAATCGGAACAGTATGGGAACCTGATTCACCGTTTTCCCGCGCTTTTTCCCTGCCCTATTGTTGTGGTTGTAGAATCTAATTTATACCGACATTTTTTGGAAGAAAAAAAAGAACTATAATAGTGTGTCAGTCGTGAGTTTGAGACGCCTACGTTCACTGTTCTTGAACTTGAATGGAAGAGATTTCTTCTGATTCATGCTTTGTTAGACGACTTTTCTTTTTTTGTTCTTTTTTTCTCACTGATTTTGTTTCTTTTGTCACTATTTTGTTCCTTTTGTACGTTTAGTTCCTGGGAATCAGGTGGCTATAATGGACCTTTTTTTCTATTTTGCATACTCTCTGCTTCCACTATAAATAAACTACACTCTTAAAACAAAAGAGTGAATTCACTCCTATAGAGAAGTGCATTTTCGGCACCGAAAGGAGTGAAAATTAACTCAGGCTGAGTTAAAACGCTCGTTTAAGAGTGTAGACGCAGATTGTTTTCTTTATTTCTTTTACCCACTCCGAAAAGAGTGAAATCACTCCTATAGGAGAAGTGCATTTTCGGCACGGAAAGGAGTGAATTAACTCAGACTGAGTTAAAACCGCTCGTTTTTTTAAGAGTGTACAGACCCCTGCAATTGCTGTTGTCCAATTATTAATAACTAATAATTAATTGAAGTAAAGAAATTATTTTAACGGAGTAAATAGGCAATAAATGTCAGTGTATATTTCTTGTTTCTATACTTCTCTTATTAAGAATACACAGTTGTAGTTTTATCTGTAGAAATGTTGTAGTTTCGATTAGCCACTCAAAGACGGCACCTGCTTTTTCTGGGGTAACGAATTTACTCAATATATTCAATATGTAAACAATTTTAGAATTTTTTTTACCATGGCGAATTAAAAATTAATGTGTTGTGCAGCAACGTTATTTGTTAAATAGGTGCGGCAGCACTATCTGTTACAATATACAGCAGCGAGATTCTATTATAAATCTTTGCACATATAGGTACAAGATCAAAAGTATGGAATGTATTTGGCGCAAACAATTGGAGGGTGGGGATGGGACGTCTTGAATTTTTTTTAAACTTCACAATAGTTAAAAGAATATTTAAATACAGAAATTTGACAAAGTATTCATTGCCAATTGTAAAGCAAACGATTTTCAAAAACCAAAAATATCAAAAAAGCCAGATATTTCAGATTTTTCTTCAAAACTGTTTATTCAACTATTTAAACTAAATCTACTTAACGTTATTAATTATTACCCTTTTATTAATCAACAATTGTCTTTTTTTTCTCGTTAACAATATCAAAAATTATTAATTTGAATTTTTGTTTATTACGACGATAAATAATTTCGCTTCAATGTTAATTAATAATAAGAAACATAATTCTATACCAAATTCTACTGGGCAGCCTTTGAGGGAAAAACAGTCTACCGCCGATAAAACAATACAAAAACTCACAATGGGGCTAAACGGCAATTTGGCAGTTGACGGGCCATAACACTTTCAAGAGGTCCATCTCATCGTTATTTAGTATCCATTGTAATATCCCTTTTGTAGCAATTGATATAACAGCGATTTTAGTATAGGGGCAACTGTTTTTTTTTTACCGCAACACGCCTGGATGCGTCCATTGTTGCTATGGTTGCTGGAGCGACCGCAACTCCCCGCTATTCTGCAACTTGTTGGTTTTGTGGTCAGAAGGTGGAGTTTTTTTAAAAAGTTTTGTAAGAGTTGGTTTGCTTTCATCCATTTAATTTACCGTCTGAAGGATACAGACGCATAAACCCGTCACCTACACTCTTAAAACAAACGAGCAGTTTTAACTCAGTCTGAGTTAATTTCCACTCCTTTCCGTGCCGAAAATACACTTCCCCTATAGGAGTGGATTTCACTCTTTTGTTGTAAGAGTGTAGCTATCAGGTTTTTCAGCAACACACATAACTTATGAAAAATATATTCATAAAATTTATGATTTCGCTATATTTTAAAGTATGGAGCTGTCATTTATTATTTATAATCATCTGCTACAGACATAAAATTAAAAACAATTGAAAGGAACTAAATTCAGCTAAAACTTTAAATGTTTATAACTTTTTTTGTAATCTCGTGCATTGAAAACTAGATTACACTTATCAAATTGCCTCCTCATCACCTCGTATTCCTCATAGGGGTTTATTCGATCATAATATATTTTAGTGTTTAACTTCCTTTTCCCATCCATTTAATATCATTCATGCGTTCAATCAATGTGCATATTAGTTTGGTTCCTTTTTACCAATTATTAGAAGTATAGATGTAATTAATAAATTGGCACCTTGGTGAAAATGACCACTAGTAACTAACTAATGACCAAGCACTAATGGACACCAGATCACTAGTGCTTATTTCATAGAAGTCAAATATATCACCAATTAATGTTCAATACCAACTTCTGATGGATAATATTATAAAGGTGTCAAAATTTTGATACAAAGTCTTGGCAAATTATTCAATTATCGAAAGGTGGATCACGTATTTTCTAAAACCCCCATTGATGATTATATTTCAATAAATTTAAATATATTTACCGTGGACAAAACACTTTTAGATATATTAATAATACAATCGCTACTTATTTACTATTGTTTTGTTCTTTATTTTATATTTTAGAAATCAGTGGTATATTTATTTTTAAAAAGGTACCCAATGAAATGCCTGTATTTTATATATATGTATATACTTTCTTTTACTATAAAAGAATACATCTTTGATAAAAAATATAATAAACAAATATTTGTTGATGAACTAGATGTGTTTTCTTTTAAGGCAAAATACGCAAACTAATCGCAAATATTTTGACTAAATGGAATTCCATTTATCGTATCACAAGAAAATAACAAGTAGGTTTGTTACAGAATCTGTCACTTAAACCGCTTCCACACAATATTTGTGCTCAATAAAAAAAAACTCACTATTTAAACACCTCAAAAAGAAATTCTCCAAACAGGGCTTTTAGCTAATAATTTATTTCTAATTCAAACTTTTTTAAACACCAAAATTAACTATTTTCATTAATCTTCATTCGCAAATTAATAATTACTCATTATCGTTTGCTAAATTAGTTTGAAATTCGAAGAATAATGCTGAAATTATTTTCGTAAATATCTTTTAGTCGCCACAATTTTCCATGTTCATTAACTTTCTTTCGAAAACGAGAAGAATAAATAATTAGTAAAACTGATGCTTTAAAAATAAAAGCGAACTTTTGTATATTTTTATTCAAAATTACAATTCGCTATGCATCTTTCCTCATGCATATAATGAACCATCAAAAGAACTCTATTGTGATATGACATCAATCAGAACTGAATCATATCACATAAATAAATATTTTTTCAAGAGTTTTATTTATATTTGAAATAAAGTTTCTCGTACGTTTGACGAAATGGCAACAGTGAAAATATTTAATGAAAATGGAATTTGCATGTTATTTCAATGTATATTAAATTTTTAGTTAATAAATTTTAAATATACTTTTAGTTAAAATTTTTTAATGAAATTGGGATGTAACCTAGCCTGAATTTTTGCTTCAAAATGACGTATCCCACTTGTTTGTGCGACTTGCGGTTCGTTCTGTGAAAGTGTGACGAACGGACGGACAGAACGCGATTATAATACCTTCCACTTTTTACGTTATAAACCGTAGTGTGAAAGCTAAAACTATGACAATGCTTATTTTGGTAGCAATTGTAGCAAAGATCAAATACATTTTTAAAAAAACAAGTTGGTTTGTAACAGAATCTGTCAGTTATCAGCTTCCTCACGACAGTTGTGTTTAACATTTAAAAAGGTGACAAACACAGCATTGAGATTCTATATTAAACATTTACATGATAAATTTGGCTAGTTTCATTTATTTTATTTCGAAAATTCAATAATTATTACTTATCGTTTGCAAACATTAATTTATATTTCAAAGAATAAATATGTAATATTCCTCGCTTTTAAATAGAATCAAAACATTTCATATCAACGTACAAAGAATCTCGTAGTTAAATATATTTGACGTCATTTCAAACTGATCAATGTCGCAAAAATAAATTTATTTTAATTTATTGTCTAAAAGAATTAAAGTTTCTCGAGCGATTGTTGCGAATGGCAATGGTGATTAAATTTCCTATGCTTTTTAAATGAGCATTAAATGTTTGCAGTTTTTTAAATAATTGAAATACTTCGAATTCAAATTCTTTTCTGAAATTTTCAATGTATTCTAATTTCGATGCGCTGAATTTTTTGACGTATCACACTTGTCCGTAGAATTTGTAGTTTGGGCTATGAAAGTGGGTGACGGACAGACAGACAGAGGACTGAATGATTATAATACCTTCCACTCTTTACGTTATAAACTTAGTGTGGAAGCTAAAAACATCATAAAGTTGATGACACGATCAATTTTAAAATAAAATCTCCCGCGTCAAACAGCGTGGGCAGTAACTCTCACAATTCTCGATTTCTTGAATGAAAGCATAAAAAAAACATCGCCCGAGGGTGCTAAAGCGCCAAATCTTCCGGACCCGTAGTAAAAAGCCCAGCCGCAAGAAAAGTATTTTTAGTAACCATTAAGAAAACCAGTGCTACAGGAATTTGACCTTGCCTCTTCGAGAAAAAAAGTATAAAAAATATTTGAATAAGTAAAACAAAAAGGTGGAAAACGGTCGTCACTTCTACCACGTGATAAAAGTTACTTTTTTTAAGATAAGAATCGTTGGGGTCAAGTCCGTAAATGCCCCTCTCTGATTGGTTAGCGTGATTAACGTGACGTAGTTGGCGGTTTGGGATAGAGGGAAAAGTTTTGGCGAGGTGAGGTTTTACGTAGTGAGGTGTGGTATTATATAGTTGAAATGTATTGTATAATATCAACATACCTATATTTAAAAATATATATGTATTTTACTGTAAAATTTAAATTTTTGTATAATAACTTCCTTTATGCTCTAGTACGACGTTAATCCAACCGAAAATGCTGAATATTTAAGAAAAAGATTTACAGAACACACATTGAGACCACAAAATAAATATGCAAAATTTTTTTCCAAATTCAATACTAACTGAATAACTCTAAATGTTATTTGAGTACACTATTGGAAATCTATGCCTTGGTTGTTTATGATTTATAAAATACATACATTAAAATGAATAATAAAGACTCTTACTTTTTAATAGAACAAACATTATTACTTGTCACCTAACAACTTCAAAATATAGCGAATCAATGATACTCATTTAAAAAAAAAAACTTCAAAATTCTCTTTGGATTTCAAGCATTTCGTTTTCTATATTGTATCCAGAATAGGCCTGTGAATTACGTGCTTACCCTACCAATGTTCAAGGGGCTGCAAAATGTAGTCTCTGTGCATTTTTTTTTAAGATACGGGAACACTAATCAAATAAATATTTTTTTAAAATTTATGCAAACGGAGTCCATAATAATTTAATGTTTAATAAATACCGATTCACCCTTTACCATGAAATGATGCAATAAAAATAGGAAAAGTTATAGATTCTATTCGGCGATGCTGCGATGGACCCCCTTGATTAAAGTTTTGCTTCTCTTGAACTGAAATTTGGTTGGGGTAATCGTAAAATAAGGCCCATCGCCTTCTGTCGCCAAATATATCAGCCAAAACAACCAATATTAGTATGCCCGGCACATAACCAGCTGCAGCACACCTACCTCTTCTTCATTAAGCAGGCTGAAACAATTAAATCAAGTTTGCCCGGGCCATTTTTTTTCTATGGCTTCTTTATTTTTTATTCGCCGGTAGATGGTTTTTAGATTGGGGTTATGACTTTGAAATAAAGATTTTTTCTCTCTCCTTATAGCCACAAAACAATGTGCTTCCGAGAAGTAGTGGAAAAGGTATTAAATATCTTCTTCTGTGTTTTTGTTTTATTTCTAGTGAAATTAGTGGAGAATGGGTAATTTTGATGGATTATAGAATCGGCATTCGTTAAAGGATTTGCTTCAACGATGCTTATCTTTTAATTACAGGCAAGTTAATGTAAATGGTTCTTAAGGAAGGAATGATGATTCTTATCGCTGTTGTTAATTATGGTCATACTAAATCTTTTTAATTTTTTAAAGTTACAGGTTTGGGGTTAATGAAACGGTATAAAAAAAATTAACTGTACACTCTTAAAACAAAAGAGTGAAATCCACTCCTATAGGGGAAGTGCATTTTCGGCACGGAAAGGAGTGGAAATTAACTCGGACTGAGTTGAAACCACTCGTTTGTTTTAAGTGTAATGTTTCCTAAAATATATCAGTAACTCTTTCTTTCCTGAAAACGTTAACAAATGTCCATTTGGATGCAAGAAAACGGGACAGCGCCGCTATTCTTTTCACTTCATTCTCAACTACGTGGTACTTGGATCTGTATTTGCCCGGATTCAATTCGCCAAACTTCGGGTCTTTTCGTTAAACCACTTCACAACTGAGCACCACGAGTCGCTGACATGGTTGCTTGTTGACAACGATGCATTTTACTAAATAGTCGAAAAGGTTGTATGCAAGTGATTTTACTTAAGTTTCTGAAGAAAATCTAATAAAGCCATGTAAACTTTAAAAAAAAAGCCAGGAATGTTTACTATTTGAAGAGCTCAAGTGCAAAACAAGTTAAATCACTTTTTTTTTAAAAAATTGAGTTGGTTAGCTTTTCATACAGGTATTGTAGGAAGGGATCCACTAACATTTTGATTTGCACAAAAAAGGGACTTTTGACAAAATGTGAGAACTTTTTTTTGTGCAAATCAAAATGTTGGTGGATCCCTTCCTACAATACCTGTATGAAAAGCTAACCAACTCAATTTTTTCCAAAAAGTGATTTAACTTGTTTTGCACTTGAGCTCTTCATTTATAAGAATAACTTTACGATTTTTACAGTGAATTGAAAACTCAACAAACAACAGAAACCAATTTAAATTATTTTGGTAAGAGTTGTGTAAAAACTGAAACTGCAATATAAATTTGGGATTTCAGACTAAATAATGACTATTTTTGCCAGGTTATTCAACTGTTTTGTACGGAGAAGTACATCAAACGCTCTAGCAAAACGTAAAAATAAAAATTAAGTGAATTGGAAAAAAAACCTTCAGAAGCTGATGCCATCAGCATTTTACAATTTTAAAACAATTTCGAAATTTCTAAAACAGAAATTGCTTTTTGAGGCAAACAACATTTGCGTATCAGAAATTATATAGCATTTCGAAATGGATTATTTGCAAGTTGAATTGATAAAAATAACCAATGCCTATTTGTTTTTACTATATTTAAAATAATTACTTTTTCGCCTTTTCCACGTTTATCTTCATTGAACCCGGAAATGAGAAACTATAAAAAATAATTAATTCTAAGTTAGATTGTTATTTGGAAACACTCTTATTATCAGTTACGTTGTTTATAAAATATTTTCGTAAATTGCTTTTAAAACATTGGTTAAAACTTTAAATATAAATTTAAATATTCCTGAAGATAATTATCCTAAAACATAGGGGATAGTGGGGGGGGGGGGTAATGGGACAAGGGGCTTGAAGCGGGGGGAAATATACTTTGTTAGAAATATTTCTACACCACAACATTGTAACAGTTAGGATTCACATTTTAACAACCAAAGATCAGCCATTAAAAGCGTGTGTTGAAGTGGAGAGAAGAATTTGTCTTGTGGAGAATCCACAGTTAGTTAAAAGTGTATATTTTTTTCTTACTTTTGAAGTATTAAATAAAAACTTTTTATGAATGAAACTATAGTTTTAGGTAGATGACATACCATAGATTTGTATATTATATGTCGAATACTGTGGTGAAATACACGTGCTTCTGTGTTTGCTCATTTATAAAATACAACGCTGTGGGGTCTAATGGGACACCATTAAACTTAGCTTAGTATGCTTTTCTTGAAGAATTTATATCCATTTCTAATATAATATCTTATTCAGTCAAGTTGCCAAAAACTTTTTAAACTTTAATTTTAAACTTTTTGAACTTTTTTCGTCGTATAATAAGTGAAAGTTCAAGTAGCTTTAATGGTGAAATTTTTCCACCTGCAATTTCATTAATTACGTCTGAGCAGATATTGGTTAAGATAAATAATTTCTTGTTGGTAAAATTTCTAGAAAGCAAACTATTCTTTATTCGTTGGAATCGATTTCTGAAATAGAAAGCGATGAACTCCGGGAAAGCTATTTGAAGATAAAGACGGTCTTTTTAAATTCAAGTACCCTGAAAAAGAGGACACGTTTGAGATAAATTTTAGAAGATTTAGTTACAAAACTATCCTTTCCAGTGATTCAACAAAAATTATAAGAGCATGAGATGGGGAGTATTAAGATGAGCATTTGAGACAAAAATATGGGAGATTTTGAGTTTTAAGTTTGTTATTTCACCTTTCAATGGGAAATTAAAAAAAAAATTCTTAATGTACACATTATGTAAATGGTGTTAACTTAAACATTTTATTTTCTGGTCATTTTCTGATTCCTTTTCCCTCTTTTGAAATTTTAATTAAGGCAACATTTAGCATGTCCCATTAGCCCTGCACCCTGTCCCATTAGACCCCACATATGGGAGCTAATGGGACATTTACATGTTGGTTTAAAAGGCTCAGCAACTAAAATCACACTACGACTAAGCAACTAAGTTCACACTACGTTTGTTTTTCTTATCAAAAATACTTACGTATGTATGCTTTGTCGTATGTTTTATTAAACTATAATACTTTATGCTCTCAGAGAATCGTAGTTTCAAAAAAAAAAGCACGCTGTAGCGGAATTAATTCAAAGTCTATCGACAACCATTCCAATCCGTAAGGGTGTGTTTTGCATAGTACTTCGTATTTAAAAGGTTTTGCTGTACTTCAATGTGCAAATATAAATCGAAAATATGTTTACTGTCAAATTAGCTATTTTAGATAACGTAACTTTCGAAGTTTCATTCTTGCATTTCCGCGATTTCATTGTTTGATTTCAGTTTCCCCCTCAATGCACATCTTTTCGTCGGTTGTGTTCTATTTTAGGGTTCTTTAAGTACAACTTGTTTTTATTACTAATATGCATTAATCTTTTCGGTTTTAGTTCAATTAAATTTCAAATATGTGCAAAGCATTACCAAAACGTCAATTTTGTTGGAAAACTTCGGTTTTGATGATAGTTGTTTATGAGGAGAAGTTAAGCGAAATTGTGAGACAAAAATGTAAAGTAATTATCGGTAAGTAAAAAAAAAAGCTTTAGTTATACTGAAAGAGAAGTTTGCGCACAACTCAATTTCGAAAATAAAAAAACAAATGTAATTCATGCAAGACCAATAATGAAAACAAACCGCTAGTGCTGTTGCCACTGAAGACGTGAAACATGTCCACTAAGTTAATGTTATACTGTTGCCCTTAGTGACCTTTTAGTCGTGGAATAAACTGCCACATTCTTAGTTTAGTTTGAATTATCGTCGCACTAGAGCTACACGAGGGCTATTGATGAAGGGCGTCATATTTTAGAACCACAGTCAAGTGACCAGCCGACCCCTGAGTAGGCACCCAACGCAACCGTTAAGGGCGACATCGTACGCAGCGTTGGGACTTTGGAGCGTATTTTAACGTGCACTCCCTCTACACGGGGTATTATCCGTCGGACATTTTTGGCTGCACGGGCCGTTTATAGGTCGGCAGTTATTTTGGCGATGCCCGGACCCGAACCTGGGACCTTTCGCATGGTAGGCGAATGCCTAACCGACTGGGCTCCCCAGCCCGCCACATTCTTAAATTAAGGCAGTAATAAATAAACACCTACAGTCTTGCCTGACCAAGCCAAACAGGTTGAAGAGACGGAACAAAGTTAGCCAGTCCGTCCCTTCATTGCAACTAAAAAAAATCTATCAAAAACTATCAAAAAATCTTCTTGTGGCATGCGCAAAAACACTTCAACTTACTGACCAACTCTTCGCTGGAGGGAACTCTCGATTTATCCCATTTATCGGCAGACTCCAAGTCACCTCTAGTAGTATCTGGTATTTCCATCGGCATTCACCATTCTTTTTTTTTATGATTATTTTTGTTCTCCGGAAGAAAACAAACACCTTCTTTTTCGTAGTAAAAAGAAGACCCTGGGGCTCCGTATGGGAACTTTCGCTTTTCTATGAATGAATGAAGATTCGCAATTATGACGTCACTTTACAACAGCCTATATTGGCAATTTGCATTGACTCTTTGTGTTATAATCCATTAATTGGCAAAGTACATGTATCTGTCATCTCTTATTAGCCTACTTTTCTTTTTTTAATTCGAAAGAATTAAAAAAATGAAAAAGTAGGTATTGACATGCGGTCGATGTCCGTCTGTCTGTCTGTCCGTACCCCGCCTTCCAAAATAGGTTCTATCCTTCGAATCTTAAAAATTCTTTTTTTGTTAGAAAGCTATGACCTCAGATACCCAATTTTCATACTTTTTGTCCGTCTGTCTGTACGTCCGGACGGACATAAATCTACTATCTGTCGGCGAATTTCCCATTGAATTATTATTGAAATTCAATTTTGAGTCATTTAAATCACTGTAGGTATTGAAATGCGATTGATGTCCAACTGTCTGTCTGTTCGTATGTCTGTCGGTCTTTCCGTCTGTCTGTCTGTTCGTCTGTCCGTATCCCTCTTCCAAAATCGGTTCTATCCCTCGGATCTTAAAAATTCTTTTTTTGTTAGAAAGCTATGACCTCAGATACCCAACTTTCATACTTTTTGTCCGTCTGTCTGTACGTCCGGACGGACATAAATCTACTATCTGTCGGCGAATTTCCCATTGAATTAGCATTGAAATTCAATTTTGAGTCATTTAAATCACTGTTGCCAAATCAACAATGGCATGAGAAACTTTATTTATTTAAACATATTTGAAGCAAAATAATATTTTCATGAATCAGTTTGGAATGACGTCATAAAATGTAGCACTATTTGATTCTTTGATTATTCATTAATTATCTACCAAGAAAGCGGCAAGGCTACTTTTGCATGCAATTATGCTTAGTTTTAATTCACATTTCTTATTTTTTAATGCAGTTCGGAGTAGTTTCATTACTTTTGTTATCAATAAATATTTAATTACTCTTCGAACTACAAATAAATCACGAGCAGATGATAAATAATATTTAATTAATTTACGAAAGAATATTAAGGAAAATAGTTGATTTTGGCTTTTAGAAGTTTAAATTACAGCTTGGTGCTGTGTTTCGATTTTTTTTCTAATGTGTATAAATCTAGTGTAGAAACGGCTGTTGATGGTATTTACTTTAGGAACCTAGTTTTTTTTCCCGATTAGAACTTCAGTAAGTATTTAAGTAACAGGAAAGTAGGCTATTTTAGTTCTTTATGAACTTCTTTTTTTTTTAAAGATTGTTTTTGTTTTTCGAAAGGAAACAAGCACCTTGACCCTGGGGCTTCGTATGGGAACACTATTGACAACTTGCGCTCTTTTCGATGAATGAATTGAAGATTCACCCATGGACGTCACTTCACAACAGCCTATATTGGCAGATTTCTTTCATATTTGTGTTATAATATCTCAATAATTGGTAAAATCCGTATATCCTACAAAATTCATGTCCATCGGCGTTTTCATTTACTTTTTTATATTTCTTTTTTGCTTTCTCCAAAAGAAAACAAACACTTATCTTCGTAGTAAAAAGAAGACCCTGGGTCTTCATTTGGGAACAGTGATTTGAACTTTAAATTTTTTCTATGAATGAATGAAGATTCGCAATGGAACGTCACTTAACAGAAGCCTATATTAGTAGTTTTTCTTTGTTTTACAAAATCCCATTAATATGCAAATTCCATGTATCTTTCGTCGGGGCTCTTTTATTTTTTCATGTTTCTTTTTGTTCTGCTGAAGAAAACAAACATCTTCTTTTCGAAGTAAAAAGAAGAGTATGGGAACAGTCATGGGAACTTGCGCTTTTTTCGATGAATGAATGGAGAATGGAGATTTACAATTGTGACGTCACTTCACAATAGCTTTTATTGGCAAATTTTAATTACTCTTTGTGCTATAAAATCTCATTAATTGGCAAAATCCACGTATCTTTCATCGGTGCCTTGTTATATTTTTTGTTTCTTTTTGTTCTGCGGAAGAAAAAAACCCACCTTTTTCGTAGTAAAAATAAGACCCTGGGGCTTGGTATGGGAACTTGCTCTTTTTTTTTCGATGAATGAATTGTAGATTAGCCCATGGACGTCACTTCAAAACAGCCTATTTTGGCACATTTTCTTTCCTCTTTGTGTTATATTATCTATTGACAAAATCCACGTATTCGCGCTCTGTTATTTTTTTGTTTGTTTATGTTATGTTGAAGAAAACAAATACCTTCTTTACGTAGTAAAAAGTAGACCCTGGGGCTTCGTATGGGAACTCATATTTTCTAGAATGAATGACGATTTGATCATTTGACGTCACTTCACAACAGCCCATATTGGCAGTTTTCTTTTCCTCTTTCTATGGGGGTTGTTTCACGGAGGATCTGGCAATAGCTCTGCGGTTTTGTTTTCATGTCTCTCGAATTACTGTTGTTTTGGTATTCGGGAGTAAGTTTGCGAAACAACTAAAATAACTTATTCTTAGAAAACTCAATTTCGAATATCAACAAAAGTAATTTGAGAGACATGAAAACAAAACCGCAGAGCTATTGCCAGATACTCCATGAAACAACCCCATTATAATATCCCATTAAGTGAGTGAAATAATTCGAGAGACATGAAAACAAAACCGCAGAGCTATTGCCAGATCCTCCGTGAAACAACCCCCATAGAAAGAGGAAAAGAAAACTGCCAATATGGGCTGTTGTGAAGTGACGTCAAATGATCAAATCGTCATTCATCCATGTATCTTTCATCGGCGATCATAATTTTTGTTGTTTCTTTTCTTTGTTGTTTTCCCGAGGAAAACAAACACCTTATTTTCGTAGTAAAAAGTAGACCCTGGGGCTTTATATGGGAACTTGCTCTTATCTGGATGGATGAATGAAAATTCTTTCAATGAAAAGTGATGCAGGGCACCGATTCGAAGAAGAAATTGTGATTGCACGGCATAACAGTTTTTAATAGGTAAAATCGCGTGAGCTTTATTTATGTTATGTTGTTTGACACAAGATTATGACAAAGTTGCATGTATAGTCCTCCCACCATTTCTTAGCATCTATGACGTGTGTTTTAGACGAGTCCAAACTATCACTCGTAAAACGAAAAGGGGTCAGGAAGATTTAGGTTTCAACCAGAGTTACTACATTTGGCGACTCGTTACTTTTGCAGGTGCACATTTCTTTAAAGTTTAGAAACAGTTTCTTAACTGAAGGGCAGTTCGAACTTACATCGGTTGCACTATCATATTGCATAGGTATATTTTAACTTGTATATCTTTCCCCGAGGTGGTATTGAATGTGTTAAATAATACACACTACAGATGTAAATCTATTGACGATCAAGTCAAGATAGAAAAGAAATGCACGTGCAATTGATGACGACCTTCAGAAATTAACTATAATCCTCCTTGCACTAATAACCTAAGTGAAGTTTAAGTGTGACACTTATTTCCAACTAACGGTTGCGTTGGGTGCCAACTCAGGTGTCGGCTCGTCACTTGACTGTGGTTCTAAAATACGACGCCCGTCGCCAATAGCTCTCGTGCGACGATAATTCAAACTAAAACTTATTTCCAACCAAACTAACCCAACAATCTTCAGGCTCGCCAAACACCATGGGATTGGCACCATGGAAACCCTGCCTCCTTTAGGTTCTCTACCTTTTTACAAAGTGGACGCTTCCACAATCAAAATATTTGGGATGCCAAGTTGAGGCAGGCGGACTATAATAGTTAATATGAATCTTCAAGCCATTGTGGCACTAGGGAAAAAATATTAATTCGCTGAACAAATATCTAAATGATTGTTGTACAGTAGAGGTTCAATTATCCGAATCAATTGGGATAGGTTTCCGCCAATCATGCATTCAATCAAAATTCCAATCATGCAAATTTTCAATTTTGGATTCTTTAAAACAAAAGTATATATTTACAAATTTATGTATGCTGAAAATAGGAGAAAAGCTATTTTTTAAAGAAAGAGTGTTGCCTTCCTGCTTTAAAAAAAAGGAAGGCAATATTTTACACATTAAGCTCATGCATGGTTGAATGTTTAATGAATAGAGCAGATTGATACTGTATTGGAATTCGGATAGTCGAAGTGAGGATAATTGGAGTAATATTATGTTTATATTGTATTTGGGCATTACCATCAGGATTTATTCTTTTATTAGTTTTAACGGCTTTACAAAACAAACAATTTACCCCCCGAGGTCAAGCAATACTGAAGGGTAAACAGCAAAAAAATGAATATTTACTTGCCAGTAAATGTCTATCAAGCTCATAATCCTTTTATTCAGCTGTCTTATAATATGCAAATCTGATATGTGTCTACTTCCAGAACAAAGAGCGTTTACTTTTACATGTAAATTCATAAATAAGGAATGCCTACAGATGGCCGCTCCGAGAGATCCGTCTAAGTCTTAACTTCGCAAAGACAGAACTGAGCCCATAACTCATTTTCGCATGCCTTGGCGAACGTTCCATTTTTGATGGATCACTTAGTCCAATTGGCGATTTTTTTTGCAGATGCCAAGTATATCTTCTATCATATTTTGTAATCATTATACTTCAGAGACAAAGAAGACGGAGGGGGTAATAGATGCCAATGAAAACAATGCACACAAGTATAAGAAAAAGATTGTAGTTGTAATTAAAATATAAACAACACTTGGAAGGGTTCAGGTCGGTTTGTGTTATAGTTAATATCATTTTCTGTTTATGTTGAAATTCTCTAGAGGAAGATGTATGGTTTTGTTTGGATTCGGAGCTGAGAAATGTTTTTAAACAATTAGCGTTTAGAAGCTGCATCATGTTTTTTAGAAATAGATCTATCAAGATTTTAAGTAGTTTGCATTATTCAACGTGTTAAAAATTAATATCCATCAGGGTTTGTTAAGTTTGTACAATAACCAAATCGATTCAAAACTATTTATACTATCTGAAGAGGGGAGTTTACCTGTTCCATATGTATGGTTATCAGGGCCGGATTTAAAGATTTGCCGCTTGTAGACTACGATTGATTTGCCGCCCCTATCACAATATTCTCCCCCTCCGGGGAAAGGTAGCTGGTTAGCTGCAAAATAAGGTGGTATGTGCTGGTTAAAATAGATACATATATTAGAGTCATCTATGTACCTTTACACGCTAAATTAACCGCGAAATAGGCTATATATATATATATATATATATATATATATATATATATATATATATATATATATATATATATATATATATATATATATATATATATATATATATATATATATATATATATATATATATATATATATATATATATATATATATATATATATATATATATATATATATATATATATATATATATATATATATATATATATATATATATATATATATATATATGCTGGTTTAATGGGTCGTAAAATTTGCCACCCCAAAAAATTCGCCGCTCTAGGCTACAGCCTGCTTAGCCTATTTAGAAATCCAGCCCTGATGGTTATAATTATTGAATATTATATAATTATTGATGAGCCTCCCGGTATGAATAGTTGTTAAATTGATATGCTTGGCTATTTACGCGATTCAAAAAGTTGCATGCGCAAAGAACATTCATTTTACATTACAGAATATATGATCGGATAAGGTGAAGGATTAACATTAAACAAAATCCTTTAATGAGGTTTAAAATAGTTATTTATGCAACTAGTGTGAAAAGTAAGGCTTTTTTAAACGAGTTGAATAAATTCTTTCACGAGCGAGTGAAATAAATTCACGAGTTTAAAAGTTTAAAAAAGGCTATTTTCAACGTGTTGTCATACACTATTTTTTATAATAGCGTGCAAAAAAAGTATTTATTAAATTGGCATTTATTGATTAGCTTATTAATTATTTTATTATCACGTTCAAATGATTTGAAGGTGATTATTTCTACTAATGACTATTTTTAAATCACGTTAAAAAAAGTATTTCTTAGATTGGCATTGGAAATAAGACGCCAAATAAAGAATCACGTTGAAATGAAGATTTTTCCACCAATTACAAAGCCGCCGATTAAAATATCACGCTCAAATAAAGAATTTTACCCCAATCAGATGCTCTTATTTACTTTGTCGCACTAGTGCGTAAAAGTAACTTTGAAACACGATTTCGTTAAAAGCATCACTTTTGCCACGATTATTGATTTGAAAAAGTAAGTGTTTTTGCACGGTATTATAAAAAAACACATTTTAAAAGAAGTAATTAAAAAACAATTAAAACTTTCGGACGCTAACTAACTTTCAACAAACGCTAACTAAATTTATTTCTTGGTAATATGTACCTTAATGCCTTTACATGATAACTAGGATCCCTTGTTTAAAAAATATAAGTAATATTTTTCCCAACACATAAAAATGTCGATAATTTACACATTTTTTTTTATTATTTCAGACAACAACTGTTGACGAGTCAAGTTTATTTGGTTCCGAACATAACAGTGTAATACGAAAAGGTAAGCCCAACTTATAATACTTTTGTTATATTTCCTAACAAAATTGACAGAGAAATGAAATGTTTAATATAAAAATTATTAAAAAGCAATTAATGAGTTAGTTGATTTATGTTTAACATGTTGACTGCCATATATTAAGTTGTGAAATCCTACTAACACCTTTTGCGACCAAGAGGTTTGTGTTTCCCTTTTTTATACTGTGGCAGAACGACTCGTGCAGCCAAAAATGTCCGACGAATAATACCCTGTGTGGAGGAAGTGCACGTTAAATATTCTTCAAAGTCCTAACGCTGCCTACTCAGGTGTCGGCTCATCACTTGACTGTGGTTCTAAAATACGACGCCCGTCGCTAATAGCCCTCGTGTAGCTCTAGTACGACGATATTTCAAACTAAACTATACTGTGGCAGTTAACTTGTTAAACTTCAAGAAGTTTGGACAATATTTGATTGCTTATATTTTACTGATCGATCTTAATGTTCATTCAGTATGATTGGGTAAACATAACCAACCAATGTATCAATATTTTGTAAAAAATATTTAAATAAATCTGTCATAATTGAAGAGTTTAGTGGAAGAACGTGCTAAGTGACAAAAAAGTGAAAACGAAAAAATGAGCTTTAAAGTTTTTCCTCTGCACTAAGAAATGTTGAAAATAGTACTTGCAGACCGTAAAACATAGACTTAACTTAAAGTTTATGAAAAAGGGAAAACATTTACCGTTAAAGTAGTTAGTAATATGTTCATTGACACCAAAATATTAATATTTTCAAAAATGTCACTTAGCACGTTCTTCCACTAAGCTCTTCAATTGCAACACATTATTTTATATATTGAGTTTATACGACCGATATCTTTAGATTCAAAGAATTAGGAAGTGTTTATTTTTGTATATCAATGAAAAAATGATTGCAAATTCTTTTGGGAAAAAGAATATTTTATGGTAAAGTTTGCAAATATTTTGAAAAGTAAATGTCTGTACTTACTTACTCAAATAAAAAGTATATATACAGTCAAATGGGGACAATTTTATTCTTCAAAGGGAAACATTGGTTCAAGCCCTTTTCTCTAGAATGACTCGTTTTTGAACACTCTTATTCAATTTAATCTTCATAGGATTTTTAAATTGGAGGTAACTCTGTCTTGATATACAAGTGCAAAATTGTCAAATTGAAAAAAAAAATGCAAAGTGTCCATAAATCCTGGAAAAACTGAAGACGGGGGGAATAAGTGTGGAATATCCAGGGAAAGATAAAGAAGTTCTGGGAAACATAGTAAAAGCTAGGGAAATACACGCATACTTTTATTTGTGAAAGTAGTTGCTTTCGTGCATGCCCTACACCCACACTATTAAAAATTTTGTGCTTGGTTTTCCCAAAAATATGGTTCCTAAGCTGCAGTAGATGTGTGGTGAAATGTTTCATCATATTTTCAGTATTGTCGAACCATTTCTTACGTTTTTGTCTCTAAATCTGAAAAATGGTTCCACAAAATACCGAAAATATGGTGAAACATTTCACCACACAGCCGTTCCAGCTACTAGGAATCATTATTATGGTAAAACCAAGCAACTTTTTTAACACTGTAGCTTGTGGTGTAAGAAGTGATCATAATGTTTACTCAAGGCCTCGCATTGCTAAAAACGGCTTTTTCCTTGTATACCTTGCAATTTCCCCCTATCCCTGAATGAAAACATATCTTAATTAATAATTTTAAATTGAATGTATGATGTACGTCTTCATAGTTACGTTTCATAGTTTTAAGACCTTTTAAAATTTTCTGTAAGTTCGACCGAACCTGGGAAATTCGGAAATCCATTCTGGGAAAAACCTGGAACGTCCAGGAAATTTTTCTCTTAAATTTCAGTGGACACCTTGAAAGGATAAAAACGTCTCTACACTCTTAAAACAAACGAGCGGTTTTAACTCAGTCTGAGTTAATTTCCACTCCTTTCTGTGCCGAAAATGCACTTCTCCTATAGGAGTGAATTTCACTCTTTTGTTTTAAGAGTGTACCATTCATAATTTTATAAAAAACCTTAACTGAAGGTAACTCAATGTCAATTTTGTCTCTCTCCACAGGTATGAAGAGGGCTAACAACGAGAACAACCACAAGGACATCATGATGACCGGCCTCACTTCGACGCAGGAGGTGTTCTGTTCTGTGCCCGGACGCCTCTCACTTCTCAGTTCCACCTCCAAGTACAAAGTGACTGTGGGGGAGGTGCAAAGGCGACTGTCGCCTCCGGAGTGCCTCAACGCATCGCTGCTAGGTGGCGTGCTTAGGAGGTGAGAGTGCCATTTTGTGACTTTTTACGAGATTGTTCTTAGACTTTAGTTTTCTGTTGTACACTATTTGGCATCGGGGGTTATAATGAAATATCTTTTCTAAAAGACAATGTGAAGAACTCAGTTTTCTTCTGTATCAGCCAAACTAAATAGAGTATAAGGCGTCGAGACAACTGGTGGTTACATGATTACAGCATATGGACTGCATCTTTAGCAGCGCCACTCGAGTAAAGCGGTGGCATTGGTTATCCAGTGAGCGAAGCTTTGTTTGATGGTTGGTTGGTAGATATATATTTTTAGGCTTGTGTGCTTGGTCACAAAGACCCGCTTATAAACCTTCGTCAAGAAGGACGGACACGACATACACACACATACAAGACAGATGCTACCATCTATCGCCACCTCGACAATTTAGACATGTCCCTGAAGGGGAGGTAAATAGTCTTCAGGGACCTGTACTCGTGGTAAACTGCGCAATGACCGACCACAGGACTTTCGGACCCAACAGATTTAACGAGCACGTACTCCGCATATACTCGGTGGGCTCTGTTTGAGTTAGAGTAGTATCTTTTTTCTCGCTTCACTCAAGTAGCGTTCGGTACGGTGAAAATATTTCTAATTAAATTCATTCCTAATGCCACAAAGACGGTGAAGTAATTTTCTATACGTCTAGTTTAAGAATGCTAATTTTTGGGGTGTCTAGACTTGATACTTTGTTCAATTTAGCCTTGCTTCATGCTTAGGAGGTGAGGGGCAATTTTGTGACTTGTTTCTCGATATTTTTGTCTTTAAAATTTAGTTTTCTATTAAACTCTTTTCGGCATTGGTTATATAATTTTCGATCTTTGCGCCACGATACGGTGAAAAACTTAATGGGAATGCCTCAGATGATGTAACGCTCTTGTTTTCATTTTTATCCTTACTGGATTTCATTGGTTGCTTTGGTTTCACGTACTGCTTGCAAGCTTTCTTTAGCTAATCTTTTGAAAAATCAACAGCACAGCGAGCTGTTGGCATTTAAAAGATTTAATAAGCAAAATATTCTTAGAAAACACATCGTTGAATACCAAAACATAAGTAATTCCAGGCATCAATTGATAACAAACCGTTGGAGCTGTTGCCATCCACGACGTGAAACAATCCTATTTTCTTTTGTTTAACCTGTTAAAGTTGATTGACAAGAAAATTTGCCATTCAAAAATTATATTTCTGCTTCAGTTTATTTAAATAAACAACATTTAAGGCAAATTAAGTTACTTGAAGATCGATTTTAAAAAGCTTAAATAACGTTTGCGTTAACGTTCTTATTCAGAAATGAAAGTGTTAATGGCATTCACAAAGTCGTCGTTAATGGATTACATTTAATCTAGAAAGTTGAACCTCATTCGCCTCTATTCTAGACGGTGTTTTTAGGAGGTAAGCGCTCGATTTTATCACTTTTGAAACCGGATCCAAAATATAAATACAGTATCGTTACATAACTATCCATTATTCCAATGAATTTCTGTTCATTGTCTACCATCAACTACTGAAAACTCACTCCTGTATCTGTCTTACTTTTACCATTTCTGCTAAACCTTGTCCCCTTTTTTTTAATTTTCAAAATCCTAATGATTTCTATATTTATGAATCAAATCATTTTATTCATTTAAACTTTAACTTCAACGCGTAAGGACTATTTTCTCTTTTATGCATCTCCTTTCTATGTATCTCTTACGTTTCAAAGATCACCCTATTACTCTTCTTTTCTGAGGAGGGGTCTTCATCAGATGAAAACGTCAAGACATTTTAAATTAATGGTCTTCTTCGACTCTTAGAAACGTGTGAGCCTTTTAATTTACTTATTTTTTTCACTTATTGCGTGGGATTGAGTGGAAGATTACCGCAGTTACGGTGGCGGTCTTCATCAAGAAAAATAAGGCTCCGTGTCGCAACCTTGATTAAGTTGCTGTCTCCGCACTACTGGAAGTTTTTTTTCCTTCTTTCGATTCGTTCAGCTTGGATTTGAAAAGAGTGTTAGGTTATTCCAGGTCTTTACAAAAGAGTCATTATCAATGTTGCGTCAGAAATATGATGTATCGCTGCCTTCCGATCTTTTGAGTTACGCTAAAGGAAATCGATTTTTTTTTAATACTTTCAACGGTTGACCAAGTGATGATATCAGATTAGTACTAAGAATCGGATTCTAAAGCTAGGCATACACAAAGGACAGGACCAGGGACGGGACATGTGGAGTGGACCTTCGCCAATCATCGCTACTCTTCCTCCAAGACGTTACCGAAATCAGTTGTTTTAATACTTTCAACGGTTGACCAAGTAATGATATCAGATTAGTACTAAGAATCGGATTCTAAAGCTAGGCATACACAAAGGACAGTACCAGGGACGGGACATACGAACCTTCGCCAAATATGGCCACTCTTCCTCCTAGACGTTACCGAAATCAGTGTCACTCGTTAGTGATTATTTTTGTGAGCCAGCTTGACTTGCAAACTAATCAATAACTGGTGAAAATACTGTCGGTAACGTTTTGGAGGAAGAGTGGCCATATTTGGCGAAGGTTCACATGTCCCGTCTCTGGTCCTGTCTTTCCATGTATACTTAGCTTAAGAATCTCTTACAAATTCTTGCGGAAAATATATTAGAGGGTAAGTAATTATAAAGGAGTTATTTTGAGCTAACCATATCCAATATTAGTCCAAAATTATACAGTTCCCTGATGTTAAAATATGAACAATAGAAAGTCATTATATAATGAAATGCTTGATTTAAAGCAGATACATTTCTTAAATAGAACTAGGACAGCTACAACAAGGTACAGTTAACTCAAAGTTTCATTTGACAGTACATAACTGAAAACTGTAAAACAAAATCAAGCCATCTAATTACAAACCCCCAAAAAAGGAAGACTTTTTATTATCTATTTTTATTTCTTTGTTGAAGTTCAAATTGCTTTGGACAGCCGAAAATCTACCCATTCGACAAATCAACTCTGGAATTAATAACTACGTTCCTGCATCAGCATTTGGCGCTACAGTTGAAAATTTCGTGATCTTCCTCCCGATTCTTTTGTAGTACCTTCTGTATTTTGGGGATTTGCAAAATCGTCTTTTTTATTATTATTTCTCTCCCTGATGAAACGATCGCAAACCACCTGCCAAAGTTGTCAGGTAAAAAACATCTGGGACGTCGTTTCCTTCTATCTTTTCTTTCTTTTTTGTGGTCCGTAATTGGTCACTGTTCCTGTTCTTTCGGTGTTGCGAAACTGTGAGAAGAGGGAGAGAAAACGGACTGTACACAAAACGTGTATTATTGTAGTTTGAGGTTTCTGACGAGTTATACTTATTACAGTTGATGATTTTTTTGCAAAAAAAATAGGTGTTGAGTTGGGTTGTCAATGTTTTGTTCATTTTCTCAGTGAAACTTTTGTAATTATTGTTCAGCAG
The DNA here is from genome assembly GCA_019343175.1 of Oedothorax gibbosus. NCBI lineage: Eukaryota > Metazoa > Arthropoda > Arachnida > Araneae > Linyphiidae > Oedothorax > Oedothorax gibbosus. The sequence goes on along the minus strand of CM033270.1, from coordinate 48,807,569 downwards.
AAGCTGGGCGCATTGGTGTCAAGTCAGAGGCTAAAAAAATGGAACGTAATGACTTGGGAACAAGTGCATATTCTTAGAAAATGGTTCCTGAATTAGGGGATGTCTATAACATTGTTTTTCGTAAATATTCTTTAAATTGTACTCATTCGTTGAAAGTATTTGAATTCTATTGGAATCGGGTTCATAAAGGTATAATTTTAAAAGTTTCGATACAGTTTTGTTTTTCTGTTTTGAATATAAAGCTGAAATTTGCATATTACCTTTGTTCCGTTTGCTATTCATTTCCATTGAATTTATTTTCATTAGCTATTCATTCCCATTGAATTTATTTCCATTAGCTATTCATTCCCATTGAATTTATTTCCATTAGCTAATCATTCCCATTGAATTTTTTGACATCAGCTATTCATTCCCATTGATAACAACCGTGATTTTGTATATATCTTACTAAATTTAACGATTATTTTTAAAACTAAACTAAACTAACGATTATTTTACCAGCTAAATATCTCTACCATCAAAAGCACAACTAGCTCATGAATTTATTTTTGGATAGCCCCCGAAATCTTACAATCCCCGATCCGGATGTGATCATCTGATCCTGATGCAGAAGCCGATTCATTCCATTTTTTATTCTTTTTTCATTCCATTTTTATTCTTAAGGCCTAAGCTCGTGGCCGGGGGGCAGGCCATTTCGCCTACCCCCAAAGGCAAGGCCACGGCTTCGGGCCTTTTGTCTGGTGGATGGAATAACCCTGAGGGCCTATTCTACGAACGATCTTCATAATAATTAAGGCTTTACGTTCTTTTATTTTTTTCGCTGGGTTTCTTTGGTCTATGTGAATGGGATGGAGACACGTCAAACTGATCCATTGTCTGTGTTGTTGGTATATGTTTTTGCCTCGGAGCGTCGAAAAACCGTTAATTTTAAAACAATCATGCCAGCTGGCTTAAGGAGTACTTTAATATTTTCTGTTTTGGAAAAAGAATTGTTTTGAATCAAAATGCGATGTTCGAGTACCTATTTCTGTGCATTGTTATTTCTTACTTCATTTTGAATTAGCAATCTAAGTAGAATAAATATTCTGTACAGTTAAGAAGTACACTGTTAAAAATTTAGCGCTTAGTTGAACCATTTATTTATAAGTTTTTTTCTTACTAAAACTTGAAAAATGGTTCAAACATCAAGTTAATAACAAGAATAGTATGTGGTATTTTACCACACAGCCGTTATAGGAATAGGAATATGAAACATTATAGTGAAATCCAAGCACAAAATTTTTAACAGTGTAAAAAAATATATGTTTCTTAAGTAAATTTGAAATTTTTCTAAATTATATAGATTTTATTAAAATTGTAAATGTTTTATAGGGGTGGGGTGGGGGTGAGTACCTATCCTTCTGTGGCAATTGTTTTTCTATTAAAAATGTTTATAATAAAAAAATGGTATCGCTCAGAATATTCTAGAAATATGCAATGATATGACAATGATCAAATATCGTAGTTCTATTTTCCTCTTCGCACGCAATACTAATATAATAGTTAAAAAAAAATTATTTGATTTTATTAAACCTGTTTCTTGGAATAAAAACGTTTACAATACACATTTAGTCAAGGTTAAACACATTATAATTCTTTTACAAGCAATTCTTAAGTGAATTCGGATGTTTAATTATACAGACATTGAGTTTGTTGTTTTGAAGTACGCGGTTGAATTGTTGTGTTGTTAAACTTAAGTATATTTCAGTATTAGCAACTAAAGCCTATGCAGTAATTAGAAAGCAATTGTGGATTTAACTTGAAATAATTTAAATTGCGACCCCAAGTTTGTTTATTATAATTTTTTATTATAAATTATGTTTAGTTTTGTATGAATTATTTATTCAACATTGGAATGTTTCTCGACTTCCAAGCGAGAAGTTCTATACCCTTGTTCTATTATACAAATTACGTTTTCCAATAATAACGCAGATTAAAAAAAGAAACATTGAACATTGGTTGTAATTTAATTTAAAATAAACGTTTAATAGCTGAACCTCCGCGTTTAATTAGTAAACACGACAGAGCCCAACAACAATTGCCATTTTAAGTTTATCTGAAAAACTATTCTTTTTATTCTCAATATAAATTTTAGATGTCTCTCCGTTACAATCACGTCGTGTACTTGGGAACTAGTGCATGTTAAGCCTGTAGTAATCCTACGCCTTGATATCGCTTACTACACTGCTCAAAACAATTAGGGGAGCACTTTGCGTACTTTTGTTAACCCTTTCAGTTCCAACTTTTTATTTTTTATTTTAAAACTCTAAAATTTGTGAAATAGATTCATTATGCATCCAGAATGAAATGGTAAAAAACAGGAAATTTTTTTAAAATTTTTTTTTACTAAAATTTAAGGGGGGGGGGGGGGGGATTGGAATCTTTACATTTAAATAAATCATAACAATAATAAAAAGTTACAATTTTTAAACGTCTAAGAATGCAAGCGTGAATAATTTATTGTCAATTTATTTCATAAATTTTTTGGGAATGAGTTTTATTTTACCATGTTTTTTATAATTTCATTTATTTAAAAATAATATTTATTAATTCTTCAAAACACATGATTCTTCCATCTAACGATAAATAAGTGCGAGATCAACTTAGTGAGAAAAAAATCGCTGGCTGATGATTCCAAATGGAATCATTGGGGGTGAAAGGGTTTAAACCATGCGCTCCCCTAATTGTTCTGAGCAGTGTACAATGTCAATCAATACAATTGCAATCAAGTTGCATTGGATCACGAGTCTGGTGTCGGCCAATCAAGGTTCATAAAAAAAAATTGAAATCTCTTTGCAAAATTTTAATTTGTAATTGAAGACAATAATAAACAGGAAATAAATGTAGTGACGGTCCCTAACGTTAATCCCTATAATAAACATAAGAGGGATTTCCTTACCAACCATTTATTTAACTCCCATTTTTTTTCACTCTTCAGTTTCCACCTGTTTATCCATACAGGTAAAAAAAAGGGAGAGGGAGTAAAGCTTTTTTTATTACATTTATCTCACCTGTCGTCTTGAATGTTTTCTTCTTTCTTTGAACTGCTTAAAATAGAAGTTATTCGTACAATAATATCTTTTGGATATATTTTTTTGATTGAATTTAAGTCACGCCAGAGATATCGTAATGTTATAAGAAGGATGCGGTCCGGGCATAGAATCTCCCTACACAATCCATACATAGAAAAGCAGACCTTATACGATCCCATGAAACATGGGACGACCAAAGGTCAACGCTTTACCAAATGGGTAAATATTTAAATTTGTAAAATTTTACATACAGGCAAATTCATAGCTTTATCAAATACCTATATTTTGTACTAAAACTGCAGTAGCAACCAAGTTCCTGTTTTCGACACCTGCTCTAGTCAGCAAATTAGCCGCTGTGTTCAACTAACTGAAACCATTGAGCTAGAAGAAAGGTGGAGTGAGGTGTGTGATTCACTGAACAGGGCAGCAAGCGAGTCAGTCCAATAACGAAACGCGGAGGAATACACAGCACTGCAGCAGAAGCGAACCGGGCAGAAAACATAGAAACTTGCCTATTTCGCTATTGGGTTCGTCTTCGCTGGTTCTTAGTTAGAGTGATCCACATGGTTATTTCTTTACTTAAAAAAGTTGGAATTTAAAGTTAAAGCAAGTTAATTCTTACGAACTAAAAATGTTAAAATACATTTAGGAGCCCAAGTCAATATGATAGAGGGGTCTCATACAAGCATTGCATACAAGTGTAGGGAAAATAGTCCGTTTCTGCCCGGTTCGCTCAAAAGGTTGTGAGTGGGTCGCTCATTATTTTCGGCTCACTGACACCTCACTCCAGTTTCCCTTCTAGCTCAATGACTGAAACTGCATTACAATAAACTAAGCTTATTTTTATTTAACAATTTTTATCAACTCTCATAGGTAATAAATTCTTTCACTTAGCCCCATTCGCTAACACGAAAAGCCGGTCAAACAAGCAACAGTTTTCCCTCCACATAAATTACCTAACTTCGCTGTCCCTTTAAAAAAAATCAACAACTGAATAAAGAAAATGCTGACGAAGATTGGCCATCTTTGCGTTGGCAGGCCTAATTTGGGGTAGGGCCTGTTTTTCTAGATCGCCCGTATCGAGTTCCATCGATACATTTCTTTGCGTCAGAACTTTTCTTTTCGACCTGTTCTTTTATATAGTCATAATCACAGTGTTGTTTATGCGTGAAGAGGCTTTGTACTTATAGTAGGCGTGTATTATAACTTTGATTTTCGAGTCATTTACTCGTTTTTTTTTTAAACGTCCGTTAAAATAGTCCTAAAACTTTTGTTGCCTATTTTTTCCTGCAAAAAGCTTATAAGAATAACTCTTTCATTTTACTTTTAAAACATCATTAGAACAAGTTTTCCGAAACCATATTCCATTAAACAATTGTTAAACTAGTAAATTAATACCGTATAACTCCAATTATCCTAAAAATACTCTTAATTATCCGAATTCAGACCAAAGAACTTCAATGGCATTAATCTGCTCCATCCCTTTCATCCATCCAACGTCATGGCTTTTCATTTAACTCCCCTTTCTCTTTATAAATACTACTTCTCTATTTTCAACATGCACTGTTAAAAAATTTGTGCTTGGTTTCACCATAATATTGGTTCCCAGTAGCTGCAACGGCTGTGTGGTGAAACGTTAAACCATATTTTTGGTATTCGGTTGAACCATTTCTCTGGTTTTTGTTTCCAAATCCTGAATAATGGTTCAACCAAACACCGAAAAAAAGGTGAAACATTTCACCACACAGCCGTTGCAGCTACTAGGAACCAATATCATGGTGAAACCAAGCACAAAATTTTTAACAGTGTGAAAAGGGTAATTATACAAAATTTATATACTTTTTCCAGATAAAAAAATTATCCTAATTTTTGATTGTTCGAATGGGGACTGGTCTTAATGGATTCGGAGAATTGGAGTTCTACTGTACCACCAATGGGGTACAGCTGTGGTCCAATCTCGATCTGCAATTAACTCTATACCACTATATTTAAATTACATGTTGCTGTTTTAAATCAACTTTGAATATAATCAATGTGTATGCAAGTAAAGAAATTAGTCAAGCTGAGAAGTTAGTAATAGGTATTTATGCTTGAGCCAAAACTATTTTAAAGATGAAACATTCTCCAGTCCTAAGCTATCAATTCTCCATAATCAATTCATTAACAATTCAATGTGAATTCTAAATTTCAATAGGAATTTTCAGTAAGTAATTTCAATAGGAATTTTCAGTAAGCAATTTCAATAGGAATTTTCAGTAAGCAATTTCAATAGAATTTTCAGTAAGCAATTTCAATAGGAATACACAATAAGAAATTTCAATTGGCTCAATAAGAAATTTCGATTTGAATTTTCAATAATCAATTCAATAACAATTCAATAAAAATTCCCAAACAGCAATTTCAATTGGAATACACAATAACAACCCATAAGAATCCAAAATAACAATTCAGCAAGAAGAGCTAACGATCCACATCCAACATATCATTCTTTTTTCCTTGTCCGTTGATGAGCTTGTAAGTTCCAACCCCGCACTTGACACACATTTAATAACGGCATAATTAGAGATCTTCTGCTGGCCTTGATTTCTGTTCTGCCGGTATTGATTAGGAATATCCTGGACTGTTCTCTGTCCATATCAATTACACGCTGTCCGGTTCAGCGGACTTCTTCGTTTAACCGGTCAATTGCCGCATTAACCAATTAAATGGGGCTGACGTGCGACTATCCAAAGGCGGATGCCGATTCAATGCGGACTGGACAGTTCGATGCGTTGGTTGTAAGTGGTTGTAACTGATAATAGATTTATTCAGAAACTTTAGATTATTTTAGATAACAGTGGAATGCGTATTGGCAAACCTAAAATGTAACCAACATCAGTAAGATTCTTTACTTCGGCCACGTTCGATTTCGGCCGTTTAAAGGGCGATCCGATTGGAATATGTGTTGTTTTGGTAAAACCTCGAGAACGGAATTATGGCACAGAAGCGAAAGAAAAGCTCGTAGAAGGTTAGAATGCTCCTGTTTCGGCTTTTTCTTTTCGTTTCTAAGCTGGTCAGTGACATTGTTAACTACTATTTAAACACATTTTTAAAAAACTAAACTTAAATGAACTCTGACTTTCTGCTTTCAGAACAATTTTGCAAGCAATGAATCATAGCTTTATTTACCTCGGTTTGTAGTTTAAAAGTAAAAAAATAGTTTTGTATTTCTAGAATTAACGTTTATTAACTAAATGCAGAACTACTTCAATTAGTTCCATCTCGGGGGCATTTTCCCTTTTTTTTAAATTTTGTATATTTAATCTAGTTACAAAGAAACCCACGTAAAAATTTATGGAAAAAATAATAATTTCACCAATCTATCGACAGTCATGTTTCTTGAAGATTATTCCAGAAAATCTAACAAAAGTTAGTACTGAAAGAATTTCATTCATAAAATTAATAAACCACTTTTCTTTAATTATTTAAGGCACCGAGTAAAAGTTGTTGAATGAAACCATCTAAAACGCTTTTTTCTTTCAGAATTTCCTTTATAGAATAAAAGCCTCAATTACAGAAACCCAACCTAATCTGTTTTTTAAACTCTTACAACTAACATAGCCATCAAAAACACTTTAAAAAAAACGTAAATCTTCTTTCTCAAGTTCATTTACACCATAAACTTGTATTTCTAGTACCAGACACAACATTTTCTTCTCCAACATTTACGACTATGGAATTCAGAAGAAGTGAATTTATCTCTTGGTCAACAGAGATAAAAGACTTGCGGTTTCCGTCGCCAATTAAAAGACATCCACAGTTGAAAAGAATATGTTCAAAAAATTCTCGACCACTTTCATGTGGTTTGGTTTAGCGTTGATGACCTTCAATTCAACGGATTTCACAATTCTTTGGCGTTCGATGGCTCTCTCTTTCTCTCTACATCCCTCTGTTTTACTCTCTACATCTCTCTGTTATGGTAGAAAAGTTAATCACTGAAACAAATATGGTCGAATCATAGATATCATAGTTAAAGTATTAGATTCGCAAATCATGTGACCTCCAATGCTAACGACGGGACGCGCATTGAGGCCAAAATAAGGGGGCAAAATGGCCAGTGTTGCCACCACTTTAAGGAGAAAAATGCTACAGCATCATCGGAAAAATACCATTTAATTCTAAAATAACCACAAAAAAATACTAGAAAAGCATTTCAAGTCACTAAAAGATTCCAAAATGCAGCTCGTATTTTTACGATATTTTTTTGTAATTTTAGAATAATTCTAAAATAAATACTAGCAGCATTTTGTAATCTTTTAGTGACTTGAAATGCTTTTCTAGTATTTTTTTGGGGTAATTTTAGAATTAAATGGTATTTTTCCGATGATGCCGTAGCATTTTTCTCCTTAAAGTGGTGGCAACACTGGCCATTTTGCCCCCTTATTTTGGCCTCCATGAGCGTCCCGTCGTTAGCATTAGAGGTCACGTGATCTGCCAATCTAATATTTGAACTATGATATTTATGGGTCGACTACACTGTTAAAAATTTGGTGCTAGGTTTCACCATGATATTGGTTGGTTTCACCATGATATTGGTTCCTAGTAGCTGCAACGGCTGAATGGTGAAATGTTTCACCTTTTTTTCGGTGTTTGGTTGAACCATTTTTCCGGATTTGGAAACAAAAACCTGAGAAATGGTTCAACCGAATACCAAAAATATGGTGGAACGTTTCACCATTCAGCCGTTGCAGCTACTAGGAACCAATATCATGGTGAAACCAAGCACAAAATTTTTAACAGTGTAGATTGCAGATAAAGCGGCTCAGTAGCTGAAGAGGTATTATGTGTCCGCCTCGTAAGCCCAAGTCTGCGGGCTCGCTGAGCCCCAGCCCCGGCTGAGTCGTCAGATTTTCTGGATGGGAAAATTGTGGGCATGCATGTCATAGGATTATGTGGCATGTAAAGGATCAATTGAGTACCCATTTGACTTGCGTTCTCTCGGCAAAATTAAAATCTCTGCATACTTTAACATCCACAGTATGCTCAAAACCACTCGCGTCAAAATGGGTATAGCGAGATTCGCCTAGATGGTGTTCCCCGTGTGGCGGGAGTGCACGTTAAATAAGTCCTAACGCTGCGTACGATGTCGCCCTTAACGGTTGCGTTTGGTGCCTACTCAGGTGTCGGCTCGCCACTTGACTGTGGTTCTAAAGTACGACTCCCGTCGCCAATAGCCCTCGTGTAGCTCTAGTGCGACGATAATTCAAACTAGCCTAACCAACCTAGATGGTGTTAGTGCCGCCAAAAAATGGCTCTTATTTCTGGAGAATATGCGAGTCTGCAAAGGCTTAACATCCAATAAAGCAGCCCCGTTGAGAAGGAAACAATGTATTGAAGATAACACGGTCAACTAATTCCTTAAATTTGTCTACGGCAGAAATACCATTAAAAAATCACAATTGAACTGTAGGGCCGCTCGTTCTTCCTAGTTAATAATCAAAAATTTTACAGAAAAGTTGCTTGTTGCTTTCAACATTTTTCAAGGTAAAAATCTCGAAAACATACCAGTGATCTTGTGATTGTTCCCGTACCGGTTCTAACACCACTTTTCGAGCCCTACGAAACTTTGCATCGGAATGGCTCTGAATAGGCTTCAAGTCCGTAGAAATACCATTAAAAAATCACAATTGAACTATAGGGCCGCTCGTTCTTCCTAGTTAATAATCAAAAATTTTACAGAAAAGTTGCTTGTTGCTTTCAACATTTTTCAAGGTAAAAGTCTCGAAAACATACCAGTGATCTTGTGATTGTTCCCGTACCGGTTCTAACACCACTTTTCGAGCCCTACGAAACTTTGCATCGGAATGGCTCTGAATAGGCTTCAAGTCCGTAGAAATACCATTAAAAAATCACAATTGAACTATAGGGCCGCTCGTTCTTCCTAGTTAATAATCAAAAATTTTACAGAAAAGTTGCTTGTTGCTTTCAACATTTTTCAAGGTAAAAGTCTCGAAAACATACCAGTGATCTTGTGATTGTTCCCGTACCGGTTCTAACACCACTTTTCGAGCCCTACGAAACTTTGCATCAGAATGGCTCTGAATAGGCTTCAAGTCTGTAGAAAAACGCCAATCAAGATACATTACGCGATATGCTTCAGTGATTTCACACAGTGATATGAATGCCTCATTAGCTACGTCAAGCTCCTGAGGATAATAATAGTTTGGGAGTACTAGTTATTCCCTGTTCATGTTGTTTTTACAAACTCATCATGTTAAGCAAAATATAATAGTAATAATAATATAGTAAAATCCCGCCAATAAGTAGCACCGTGTAAATGGGACTGATACACGCTAAATATGTCTGGACATCGCCTACGACGTCTCTGTAAGATTGCGTTAGGTGCCAGCTGTAGTATAGACCTCGTCACTGGGCTACGGTTCTAGATCATCTGACCCGTCGCCAATTGCTGCCGTGTATTTCTAGTGCTGTGTATTCAACCAACCATCTAACCAATAAAAAAACTATCTAGTTAATAACTCTGTTTGCCAGAGATTCATTTACTGGGATTCTTCTTACTCAAGTGTAACTGAGGCCGGGGTAGCCTGGCCGGTAAGGTCTTGGACTGGCATCCCTGAGGTTGCGAGTTCGATCCCCGCTGCCCTCCAAAGACCTCCGTGTACACCAATGGTGACTGGTACATGTTAAATTCCGTCGTGATCACAAAGTCCTACAAGTTCCCATACCAAATCAATACCTCTGGGGGTGACAAGTCAATTCTGGGGATCCTCTAGTTGGCCTCTGTCTCTAAAAATTAGATGGATCCACTTACGTGTGTGTTGTGTCTGTCTTACTTAACGAAGGTTTATAAGCGGGCCTCTGACCAAGCACACAAACCTGATTATATATGTCTACCAACCAACAAGTGTAACTGTAATTAGTTACTTTTCATATGAAGTAACTGTAACATAGTTACTTTTTAAAAGTAACTTTCCAATCTCTGTACTCAACTATGACAACTTTCATTCCAATCTATAACAACTTTTACTCAACTATGTTGTATCACTATTCGGTTTTTTAATAAGGCATTACGTAAACAATAGGGTACTTGACTGTATCGCTAAAATACCTTCCAATATTAAATTAATTATAGTTTGAACCCAAAAATAACAAACGTTTATATTTTTTTGCAAAATAAATCTTTAAATAATTCATAAAAATCATTTTAAAATGGCTTATTTTTCATCGGTACGTCACGTGATCACAAACACGTCGATTTGGCTGACGTCACTAGTATCTATAAACAAACCGGTGTGATGTTTCTTTGCTTGCAATTAAACTAGATTTAATCTAATTTACTATTAAAATAAGAATTATATAGATAATGGAAGGAGGTTTTACAGAAGCAGATAGTTCCGATTTGCTTAAAGTAGATTTCAAAATGGTGTTTCAAAGTTTGTTTATCGTTACTAGTGACGTCATAGGTACCACGTGACAGCCCCAAAGAGTTTTCGGGCGTCATTTTTCGTCCTAATTTTAAAATTCATTTTTCTCCCTTTTTATGGGGTATTTGAAAAAAAGAAAAAATACGGGTCTAATATTTTTGGCATAAGAATATTTTAAGCCAATAAAAAAAAATTTAGTCCAATACCCTATTTTAAAACTATATTTAGGTAAATACCTATACATTTCCCCCCAAGAACATCTTTCGTAGACATTGCAAACACCAATTGCTTCCCCTTCACTAGAGGTACTGCCGTGGGCACGTATCCTGCAGTATCTAGACTGATAACTTGGACTATTATTGTAAACACTCAATAATTCTAACTTATAAGAAATATATAATGAAAGACTAATTATGTCTGGTCAAAATTGGTCAAATTCATTGTTGTGGTTGGTTACTTACTGCAGTTTACCTGCTCACAGCAGCGTACACTCTTAAAACAAACGAGCGATTTTAACTCAGTCTGAGTTAATTTCCACTCCTTTCCGTGCCGAAAATGCACTTCTCTTATAGGAGTGAATTTCACTCATTTTCGGAGTGGGTAAAAGAAAACAATCTGCGCCCTACACTCTTAAAACGAGCGGTTTTAACTCAGTCTGAGTTAATTTCCACTCCTTTCCGTGCCGAAAATGCACTTCTCCTATAGGAGTGAATTTCACTCTTTTCGAGAGCTGTGGGGTAAAAGCAGAAACAACTGGCTAACTTCTTAAAACACGTTTTATGTTTACTTAGTCAAAAAGTTAATTAGTTTTTGCAAAATGATCTTCTTTTAGGATCTGAATTTCACTGATTTTAGGAGTTGGTTAAAAGTCCAATAATCAATACTGACGCCCTCCCACTCTTAACAAGTACGAAGCTCGTTTTTAATAGTACTGAGTAAGCCTTCCACTGGAATCTGTTGCCTGGTTTGCTGAAGATACGATTCGCCTAATGGGTGAACACTCTTTTGTTTTAAGAGTGTTCGTAAAATGTGGGCGGGTAAACTGCAGTAACCACAACAATGGATTAAACTATTTTTACTTTAAAACATCGTCTTTCTCAATGTTTTAATATAAGCTAAAGTAATTGAGTTTTTGCAACAATGATCTTCAATTTTTCAGATTTTCTGATTTTGCAACAATGAAGTTATTAGGCTAGTTACTGCAGTTTACTTGCTCACGGCGTACGTTCTCTCAATTTTATCTTCAATGACTAGGACGTACACTCCGTACGTCGACCAGTGCATACATGAAGCCGGGAAGTAAAGCGATTAAGGCCTCGATTTTTAAGAGTACAGGGGAAGGAGCCCTTCATACACTGGGAATCTGTCTGCCTCAGGTCTGCTTTGTGAAGATAGCGAGTCATCGCCTAAACTGGTGTGAAGAAACCAGTTTTGCCTTTTCTCTTACCACGCTTCACAAATGTTTATTCTCTCTATGATCGAGATTCACCCCAGACAATAGTCTGACGCTTGAACCGCGGAAGAAGAACCAAGTGAGAAACTGGTTTCCGATCGCCAATACTCGCCAATCAGACCTCAATACGGACAGATTCCCAGTCGATGAATTGGTTTTTCCCCTCTACTCTACATTTGTAAACTTTTTGTCAGATTTTTTTGCGATATAAAAGAAAATTAAAAACTAATTAAACAATAAACACAAAAATGCCGATAGACAACTTAAGGCACATACAAACATCCAAATTTGACTCTAATCCAATGAACACCAATAGACAATGTTTTACAGAGAACATAAAAAAGAACAAGTCTTCAAGATCAAAACTTCTCATCAAGAGAAAGTCACCGAAAATCTCAAGTATAGGCGGACAGTTCGCGCGTCCCTATTTTACAAAAAAAAAAAAAAAAAAAAAAACTCGCAGATCCAACTTATCCATCTGAGCGCCCGTCAAAAGGGATACTTTTTCTCCCATTTCCTGAAGTATTTAGGGAGGGCCAATTTTTTTTCCGATTCGCTTGTCTTCTATTACGGTACGAGTTTCTCTTGTCATCACATGTAGACCGTAAAATTGGCCCATTGTCGCCAATTTCTGGGTTTGTTGCCTGCAGAGAAGGGTTGAAGGGCAGTCACCCGAAATGTAGTTTTTTTTATGTGCGTTGGTGTAGGGTAGATAGCCATTGTTCCCAAATGCATTTTTTAATCATTTGAATTTGGGGAGTTAGATTCTATTTAAATTTGATTATAATGGTATGGCATGTGGGATGAAATTGACACTACTTGATTTGCTGTTATTTGAATATACATATCCAGTAACAAAAGTTTTTTTGTCTAAGTGTATGACTCAATTTCCCTTTTTTACAATGTCGTTAGCAATTTTAGGAAAATTCTTGTTTTTTTTCCCTTAACTCCTGGAGAGTCATTGGAGCTCCCTAAAAACTTTAAAATAGTAATTTTACTCATGAAATGAAGAGCTTAGTGGAAGAACGTGCTAAGTGACAAAAAGGTGAAAACTATATAATGAGCTTCAAAGTTTTTAGTTTGCAACTTTTCTCTCATTCACAAAATCATAGTTTTTTCTGCATGATAATTTAGTTTGGTTCTTCAAAATGCTTGGTGGCTTTTGGCTTAGCCGTACTTTACGTAATAACACGTCATTTACAAAACGCGCTTGACGCCTCCTGCACTTGGCACGTTCTTCCTCCGAAGTGCTTCAGATTTTTTCAGTCGTTTAGTGGAAGAACGTGCTAAGTGACATTTTTTAGGTATATTTGATCCATACGAGTTTCATAATTTCTATACTAACATTCCGATTTTCAAAATTCTTTTTTGTTTGGAAGATAGGACTTCACAGATTTTTTTTATACTTTTTATTTGTTTGCCTGTTCGTCCATCATTTTATCCATCCGTCCGTATCCCTTTCAATTATCTAATATGAAATATAAGGTAATGAAACTATTGCGATGGAGGCCAAAAATCCAAAATAAATATTTTGTGCTTTCTACACGTTTTGGAGGGTGCTGATTACAAAAAACTGTTTTTTTTCCCATTGATTCGTCTGTTTGTCTGAAACTACTTTACAGTTCGAACTAAAAGAGCTACAGACTTCAAATTTAGTACACGGGTTCCTAGTACCTGTTGGTAGTCATAATAATATTTTCGAGAAAATTGCGCATGCGCAATTAGCAGCTGCTATAAACTTTTTGGGTTTTAAAAGTAATGCTGAAAAACGAAAATAGATACAGACTTAAAATTTGATACACTTGCTCCCAGTACTAGTCGGACGACAAAATAAAGTTTTCAACAATATTTTGCATGTGCAAAGAGTAGCTGCCATAGAACTTTTTAGGTTTGAAAGCAATTGAAAATACTTTATAAGGTATATAATAACTTTTAAACGAGCGTATTGATATATTAATCGGTAATTGAAAGTCGTATAGTGTTACTTAACCCTAATTTTTTTAGTGTATGATATCAGACACCTATCTTATATACTTTTTGTTCGTCTGTCTGTCCCTTCTATAAGGATTTCTTTGAGTAATTTAAGTTAAAAGAAAGTAGGTTATATTAGTTATTTTAGAACTTCTTGCTTAATGTTAGATGAGTAAGTTTTTAATTGAAAATATTTAAAAAAAAAATACCATTATCACTGAAATTATAAACTAATTACTTTTAAGAATAATAAGACACTTAGTAAAAAGTATACAAAAAGATAGTAAAAGAAACACAAATGCAAGTGAATAAAATAAATATTAAATTTAAAAGATTTATAAAAAAAGATAATAATGTAAGATGTAAGTTTTCGCAAAATAAATTTTTAAATAATTTTTGGATAGGAATAATTGAATGTAAAAACAAACATTGATATTAAAGAAAAGTAAAAATAAGATGTCTGGCAAAATATAAATCCTAAGGTTATTTATGTTTTTATTTCCCCTTTTCAATTAAGGATTTAAGAGTTCTCCTTCTCAATTTTAAGAGCTTCTTTAATTTACAGCATTTCTACAACAGCTTAGCATGATCGTTAAACAATTTATTTTTCAATCGTGATGCAAAGCACTTTTTTAAAGTCATCTATATTTTAATAAATATTAAGAATTTATAAATATAAAGATATAGAGTATAAAACGTTATATTGAGTTATTATAACAATTATATTAGTTTTACATAACATAGCAATATCTTGATTAAATTTGTACTTACCGTATAAGCTGCTATTCGCACTTTCAAGCCAAATTACAGCTTTCCGCTTATTTCTTAATTCCATTTTAATAATTTTAGGAGTTAAGGACATTGCACAAAATGCGATCGTCAGCTTTAGAGATCAAACGTAAAATTGCTTTAAACGATTTTTGCACCCCTAGTTCTTTTTAACAAACCAGATGCTTTGATGTATGTTCGGGGTGTAATATTGTTTTAACGCGAACATGCTATCTCCAAAGGGCAGGTGCAACTTTCTTTTAATGATACCATCTGTTCACTGCTAAATAGACTATGTTTATTAGAATAAAAAACACAAGACTTTAAAAGCAAACGATATTTTATAAAATGTTAAAACCTTTAGCTCCGATTGAATTCTAAAATAAAAGTGCATTTTCAACTATTTTCCTAAATGCACTCAAAGCCCGGTTATACGCTACGAGGTTGTATACGCTACGGTTGGTATACGCTATATGAATTATAATTCATTGGTTATATTTAATAAGTAAAGTTAATTTGGAAAAATTAATGACATTTTAAAATTCTTTTTGATAAAAACTACAAAAAGAACAAGTGTTTTGCGATTAATGCGACATAAATAAAGCGAAAGTCTGACAATTTTCTTCAACTTTGTCACTTAGCACGTTCTTCCACTGAACGATCGTCTGAATCGGGACGATTTCGGAGGAAGAACATGTTAAGGATCCTTGGCACGTTCTTCCATTGAAAAAGTGACGAAAACGCGTGCACCTACCAACTTCGTTCACGAAAAATCTACGAAACCGAATGTTTTCTAAAAAATTGAAAGCTGTTATAGTGTTATGTTTAAGGGAGGTAATAACATGATCATTAACACAAAAATCTCAATTTTTTCAAAAATGTCACTTAGCACGTTCTTCCACTCAGCTCTTCAAATGTGTTTTCCTTCTCGAAATGACAAATTTAATATCAAATGGAGTTGAAATTATAATTTTTTGAATTTTAATTGACTTCCATTAGGCAATAATGCAACATTTCGCTTAAATGGTGCAAAAAATCATTCATTTAATACGTTGTGCAGGACCTTCTTTCAATCGGTGCTCATCTCTTACGTAACATTGATTCACAAATCGTGGCTGAAGAATTTATTTCTATTCAGCATTCTTATTGCCACTCAAGACCTGAATAATGCACATAGAATATTTTATATTTTAACGTCGCGTGTTGTACTTTCGTGACTCGAAACTCATTGATTTTGTCTTCTAGGGCCAAGTCCAAGAACGGGGGCCGGTCCCTGCGAGAAAAGTTGGACAAAATCGGGCTCAACCTACCGGCCGGAAGACGGAAAGCCGCCAACGTCACTCTTCTCACCTCTCTCGTAGAAGGTAAGGTCTTTACTGAACCTAAAAAACTAAACTCCTTGGCGCAACTGGCCCATTACTGGGCCAAGGCGTGCCCATTTCAGCTTTCGTGACCAGGGCTCTGAGGTGCTAGGCATGTCCCGGTAAGGTGGTCAGCCTCACGCGGAACCCCCAGTGTTTAGTTCCCAAGCATGCTTGGTACCCATTTTATCGACCCACTCTAGGGATGAAAGAATGGGTCAACTTCGCCCAATCCGGGATTCGATTCCCGGACCTGTGGTGTGGCAGTGCAAAGCACTACCACTAAGCCACTGGGCCTCCCTTTACTGAGCCACATTTACTGAATAATTGTCTTTATAATACACTGTTAAAAATTTGGCACTTGGTTTCACCAAAAATATAGTTCCTGATCAGATTTGACCATGACAAGTTGGGACCCTAGGCACGGAGACATCGGAGGGGGGGAGGGGGCTTTTCCGAACGATATAGTTACTTAATATATATCTTGCAAAATTATGACCGTTAAAGTAAGATCCATAATCAAATATAATATTTTTAAAAAAAACAATCCGGGTGTGTAGTTGCATAAAACTTAATTATATGATTAATTTTTAGTCTTCAAATACAATTGTGAGGAGTAAAATAAATTTTAGGTGTATAGCTAATTTTGGTGGCTCCTTAAAATCAGGGGCATAAGGCCGGGCTTTCTAGGCCTACACTCTTAAAACAAACGAGCGGTTTTAACTCAGTCTGAGTTAATTTCCACTCCTTTCCGTGCCGAAAATGCACTTCTCCTATAGGAGTGAATTTCACTCTTTTTCGGAGTGGGTAAAAGAAATAAAAGAAAACAATCTGCGTCCTACACTCTTAAAACGAGCGGTTTTAACTCAGTCTGAGTTAATTTTCACTCCTTTCCGGTGCCGAAAATGCACTTCTCCTATAGGAGTGAATTTCACTCTTTTGTTTTAAGAGTGTAGACGATGGTCAGGGCCTGTTCGTAGTAGCTGCAACGACTATGTGGTGAAACTTTTAAAAATATTTCCGGTATTTCGAAACATTTCTTAGGTTTATGTTTCTAAAATCTTAAAAAGGATTCCAAGTATAACATCTACAAGGCAACTTTATTAGAAGGGGAAGAACAACATACTATTTAGCTTAGACAAACAACATTCGGATATAAAAGCTGACATTCGAAACACGAAGTACATTTCAAAAACAAGTCATTCTTCTTCACTTCAGTTCTAAGTTCCTTTTGATTGTTGCCAGTATACAACACCAAGAAGTATTGAAAATATGGTGAAACCAAATGTAAAATTTTTAACAGTGAATTGAACCTCGTTAACTTAATCTCGCTTCACATAAAATTCCGCATAAGGTGAACTGAAAACATTCCCCGGCCTTAGCTATGGATTAATACTGAAACTCAACGAAATAAATTTCTAATGTTAATATTGTGTGCTCATTTTTAAATACCTTTTCAAACCTAAGTGTAAGAAAAACAATTTAAAAATAAGCATCCTAAAATGGTTACTTTTATAATCAAACTTCTCACTTTACAAAATAACAATCATTACATGATAAATAACTATTGTATTCCCTAACTTTTTTTTTCTCATTAGCACCTACTTAAAAAGGGTTAGGCCCCGGTCAGAAAATACAAAGAGCCTTAAATAGCTATAATTTTCGCTCCTTTTCTAACATTTGACCTGTATGTCAGTGTATTAAAGGTACTTTCCACAGTTAACAAGCCTCGATACCATCACAAGTAATTCCAGCCGTTTAAGGGCGGTTTAGCCATTGTCCAATATCATCGCTGAATAATCTAAGCTCTAATTTGTTTGTATTTTGCGGACAATACATGAGCCATGGTGAGACTTAACTTTTTTGTTTGTTGCGTTTAAGCAATTGGGCTTCCTATCAGTCTGGTAAAAGAGGGCAATTTCAGAGCATGTTATTGGGTGTTCACGGAGTTCTCGTCGTTCCTAAAAGCACACTGTTAAAAATGGTGTGCCTGGTTTCACCATAATAATGATTCCTAGTTGCTACAGCGGCTGCATGGTAATATGTTTCACCATATTTTCGGTATTAGCTTGAACCTTCGAATTTTTCACGTTTTGGAAACAGAAATATAAGAAATGGTTCAACACAGAATACCTAAAATGTTGTAAAATGTTTTACCACACAGCTGTTGCAGCTAATATGAACCATATTTTTGATGAAACCAAGCGTCAAATTTATAACAGTGCATTTATGAAATAGTTTATTTTAAAAAATATAGGTCTTTTTTTGTAACGAATTTCATAACTTAGAGATTTACATTCTTTAGTTTAACGTTCAAACTTAAACCTCAAATTGTTAAGCGTTTAAACCTAAAAGATCTCAACCACACCAAGAAAAGAAAATTTCTTTTAAGATTCTAGAATTTCAGTTCATAAAAATAACAAAGAACTAAGAAAATATTTAGACAAGTTCCACGATTTTTTTTTTTTTTTTGGAATGCAAACTGAAATTTAGAGGTGAATCTCTACCCCGACAAGCGAAATTATTTCTCTATTATAAAAACCCACACAAAAGAATCACAAAATAACAAAATGTCTTCCGCGTTTTCCATAAACCATTGAATTGAAGATGACTACATTCTCACCGAAAACGTACCCTTATGTAAACAGAAGCGCCATTCGAATACGATGAAAAGGCAAAAGAGAATCAACACTTTTTTGAAAAGTGTTCAGTCCATTAAAAGTCCATGTTTTTGGATGCCTTCACCCTTCTTTTTTTTAGGATGGTATTTTTTATAACTACGGCTCTTGGCCATAAACACATGCAGGATTGAAGTTTGGTTCAGAGTTCACAGAAACGACGTTGAAATTACGCATTAGAAAGCTCTTTGTTGTTGTTTTTGTTGGAATAAGAGACGAGGAATGGAGGATTTTTGCATAGAGGAAGCGTTGGTAAAGACATCAAATTGCTTTGCATGAAAAGTATCACCTTTATTATGCTTTGGCCATTGTAAATTTTTATTACATAATGGCATTGAATGAGCAATGCAAAACTTCAATGCTGACAATTCAAGTTTAATGCGATGATAAGAAATTTCGATTTGCGAAACACAATTTGTTTGCAATAATAAGTGTAACTAAGATATTCACTGTTAAAAAATTTGTGCTTGGTTTCACCATGATATTGGTTCCTAGTAGCTGCAACGGCTGTGTGGGGAAATGTTTCACCGTTTTTTCGGTGTTTGGTTGAACCATTTTTCTGGATTTGGAAACAAAAACCCGCCAAATGGTTCAACCGAATACCAAAAATACGGTTTAACATTTCACCACACAGTCGTTGCAGCTACTAGGAACCAATACCATGGTGAAACCAAGCACAAATTTTTTAACAGTGTTGGGTCCGGCCCCTTCGTTGGCAATTTGTCCAATTGAATTTACGGTTTTCAAAAGTCTAAAATGAAATTCTCGGATCCTGTATCTTAGTCAAACTTGTTGAAGGTAGTTGTTCAAAAAAGTTGAAGGTAGACATACCATATAGCTTTGTGATACCGAATTAAAGTGAAAATTTGGCAAAAACTCATCCAAAAATAAAATAGAGAAGAAAAAAAAAGTGTTTCATTTCAAATTCAGACAACGCAACTAGAGATACATTTAGTATTCCTTGCGAGAGTTTTCGGTGTCGTTTATTGTGCACAAAAAGAAGAGA
The DNA here is from genome assembly GCA_019343175.1 of Oedothorax gibbosus. Taxonomy (NCBI): domain Eukaryota; kingdom Metazoa; phylum Arthropoda; class Arachnida; order Araneae; family Linyphiidae; genus Oedothorax; species Oedothorax gibbosus. Next base: position 48,787,837 of record CM033270.1, on the reverse strand, counting down.
ATGTTTTTTTTTTTTTTTTTTTTTAAATACCGGATTAAGATTAGAGTTGAGAATGTGTCAGTAAAAAATAGAGATTATGTGATGGAAATCTTCCAGAATGGAAAAGGAAGATAAAAAATGTTGGAGTGTGACCATAAACTACGATATTATGGAGTTAAAAGGATACACATTTATAAAAGAAAATAGTGTCGTTGATGTGACGAAGTTGTAAATGGTTATCATGATGGTTCTGATCTCTGACCAGGTAGAAAGTAGGGGTGTGAAGCACCACTGTCAAGCACCACTCAAAACATATTCTAGAAATCGGTTAAAAATTTCTACAAGAAGAATTCGTTTTTGAGCAATACTTTTAAGCCCTAAAAAGCTCTGTGTTAGCTACCCTTTGCACATGCACGATTTTCGCCATGACGTCTTTCTATGAACAACAATGCTAAGGGATGGCGAGCCCAGAGTTTTTTTTTCCATCGTTGTTATTTTTACATGAAGATTTCCAGTTCTTTTCTCAGTTTTTGACGAATTTTTTACTGAAGTATTTTTTTTCCTAGAAATTCATCCCTTGGCTATTTCAATCTTGAGGAAAATGTAACCACCATGCTTAACACCAGTGTAGCGGGCCGCCGTTCACGCAACCTCAAATAACATCCAAACTAGTTGGCGCTAATGTACCACTGCATTATTACCAGCCATCTAGATTATAATAGATGTTGTAGTCCCACTCTAGGTATAATAGACGGGTTCCTGGTGGCGCACTTTACCATAAGAGCTCATGAGCCATACAGTCCACCATAAGTAGGCTCATAAGTGGACACATCAGGTGTCTCTCTTTTGAACGTGGGCAAAAGACCTATTTAACGTGCACAAAGTTGTAGGTTGGTTAGTAGACATATATTCAGGTTTGCGTGCTTGGTCAGATACCCGCTTATAAACCTTCGTCAAGTAAGACAGACACAACACAACACACACACGTAAGTGGATCCATCTAATTGTTAGAGACAGAGGCCAACTAGAGGATCCCCAGAATCGACTTGTCACCCCCAGAGGTATTGATTTGGTATGGGAACTTGGAGGACTTTGTGACCACGACGGATTTAACGTGCAGCAGTCACCATTAGCGTACACGGGAGTCTTCGGAAGGCAGCGGGGCTTGAACTAGCAACCTCAGGGATGCCAGACCAAGACCTTACCGACCAGACTATCCCGGCCTCACAAAGTTGTAACTCTGCACAAGCTAAAAAAGAGCACATTTTACATTGTCTTGGTCTGGAAAAAATTTATCTTTACTCTAGTCCCCTTCTTGAAGACTTTCGAGCTCATGGAGCCTGCGGCTGGACCAAGAGGAATAAGTCAACAACAAGATATTGTAGTTTATAAGCCGAAGCAACCTGGTCTTCACGTTTGGTGGACATGGGTCATGTAATATAAACCTAACTTGGCACATTTTCTAAATAAATATCTTCGGTAACACTACACCAGTAAAGGCAATACCTAGCCCGAAATTATTGGAGCCAAACCTGGCGACAACTCATCAAGAGTGGATCAGCGTTTGACATGAACTAACTCCATAACAGATATCTTTTAAAAAATTGTCTTGTTGACATTTTTCACGGTCGCTTTACCTGTGCTACATAACTCACGTCTGTCTGTAAACCTTTCGCCTCTCCTCCTGTAAATAACAATGTTACAGGAGGTCAAAAGGGAGGTTTTTCTTTTACAGCGTTGTTATTTACAGTATGGTCTCTAGTTTTATCTCTGCTTCAAACGAATACTTTTTTTTTAAATTTTTCCCTTGAAATTCATCACTTGGAGATTCTATTCGTGATATAAAAAAAAGTTATGTACTTTTAAATTTCGCTTTCGCAAATATCTATCGAAAACGAAATATTTGGTGGCAAAACACAGTATTCACAGTTAAAGGACCATAGTATACGCAGTTAAAGGTTACCATTAGAAATATATTTGTTTGTTTTGTCGTACATTTTTGACAAATGTATCGCTTGCTCCCGCGAAATGGAAAAACACTATAAAATTTTTACCCTTGATTGCAGAGATCATATTCACTCCAATTCTATACCACTTTCAAACGAATATTTTTTTCCTCTTGAAATTCATCCCTTGGGGATTTCAAGTATTGAATATATATAAATATATATATATATATATATATATATAATATATAATATATATATATATATATATATATATATATATATATATATATATATATATATAAAAAAAAAAAAGGTTATAACCTTGATTGCAGAGATCATCTATGCCTGGAATAGTAATTTGAAACATTGTAGAGCTTTTATAGTTAAGGTTAAGTAGGTAGTTATATATACTAATTTCCAGTTTAAATGCGGGATTTTATGGCTCAACGGTTATCTTAATTTATGTACTCTTCAACTTTAGTGGGTTATGAGCTATCGTGAGTTTCTTTGAATTTATATTCTGTTATGTAAATGAGTTATTGTAATGAGTTTGTTTAAAGAATAAGTTTATTTAGTTGTAATTTTCCATATAAAATTAATATTCTGTGCAGTAAGATGGAAATAAAGTTACATAATTTTATTTAAATATTGTAATTGCAGTTTTAAAAAAGTTTAGTGTTGGAAATAACTCACACACTTTGATTTCTTATTTAAGCATATGTTTCAGAATCGTAATATAATAGCTTATTGGCACAATAATTTCTGAAATTTAGACGTAAAAATGTTTTGTTTCAACTATATCTATTAAAAGGAGAATATTTAACAACATTATTTTCGTTGTGCAGTATGCTTAAGTAATTTAAAGTTAAGGCAGTCCAAAGCAAACGAAATGACGAAGTAATGCACTATTCAAGAGTTATTGTAATATTTCATTAATTTGGTCTGGTTTTTTGCTGCAAATATGCTTCAATTTATTTCGCCTTTACAATGTTATTATATCAGTCTTTAATTAAAGCTATCAATCTTGGCTAAATTTATAGTCTTTTTATAGTAAAAATACATCCGTTTTACACATACTATATACCATATTATTACACTACACTGACAGCGGGCAAAAAGGTTCCCCTTAGGCATGATTCGAACCCGCAATTGTTGAGTTATATACGAATCTCCATACCAACTAGGCCACCGAATCTCTTGACAAATAACCAAAGTGACGTCATTGAGAACGAATTTTGGAGAAAACGGCTTTAAACTAAAAATGAGGTTAAGAAAACAGTTAAAGACCTTAATGTAAGCGAAAGGCTTTTAAACCGTTGAAAGTACGTGAAAATTCCATTACGGTGTTTCTTTTTTACAGTGTATATAGTACACTGCTCAAAACAATTGGGGGAGCGCATGGTTTAAACCCTTTAACCCCCATTGATTCCATTTGGATGGAATCATCAGCTTGCGATTTTTTTCTCACTAAGTTGAGCTCACACTTATTTATCGTTAGATGGAAGAATCATGTGTTTTGAAGAATTAAATGTTTGTTTTAATGAAATGAAAATATGAAAAACATGCTAAAATAAAATTCACTCCCAAAAAAATTTTATGCAATAAATTGACCCTAATTTCTTCACGCATGTATTCTTAGATGTTTGAAAATTGATTTTAACTTTTAGTTTAACAAATAAAGTTTTTAATTTTTTAAATAATTTATTCAAAAGTTATTATTCAATTTTTCTCCCTTAAATTTTAGTTAAATAACTAAGATTTTTTTTCCCTGTTTTTTTTGACATTTCGTTCTGGTTACATAATGAATCTATTTCATAAATTTAGATTTTTAGAATAAAAAAATAAAAAGTTGGAACTGAAAGAGTTAACAAAAGTACGCAAAGGTGCTCCCCTAATTGTTTTGAGCAGTGTATATATACAATATTTCATTTAATGTAATTTCAATTACTAGATACCATTATCTCTTCCACAGTTGTTCTTTCGAAACGGGGCAATTTTGTCAAATGAAGGAGGAATAATTAATTTTAATTATCTGTAGATAAACAATAGATTTCATTGTTTTAGTTAGAAAAATAATATCATTATATTATAATTACAAAATTTAATATAACATGTTAAGTGTATACGATGATTTCATTCAATGTGTCTGTTCTTTCAGGGGAGGCCATTCACCTAGCCAGGGACTTCGGGTACGTGTGCGACACAGAATTCCCGTCGAGGCAAGTTGCAGAGTTTCTGTCCAGAAACTACACAGACCCTGCCATCATTTATAAAAGAAAACAGGAACTACAGGACACAAGGTAACTAAAAGTCTCCAAATTGTTTTCCTTTTCAGCATACTTTAACCTAGAAAAGACCCATTTGAGAAACCTTTTAATAGTTTTCTACCAAGTAAAAAGTTAATTTTATGTTATTTCATTTTTTTCTGACTGACTTAATTGTCTTAGATAAATATTTCATTACTTTGGTTTTTATTGTAAGGGATTTGTTTAATTTAGAATCTATATTAACAAATGTAAGACAATAAATAAATTAATCTAAGATAAATAACAACAGAAAACTTTCTCTGCCGCGATAATTTTTTGCCAATCGTCATAAATGTGTATGAGTTTTAAAAAATATATATTATTAAGTATAATTTTTAAAGATAAAGCCTTATTTAAGGTTTTGGTGTCATATGAATAATTATCAAAATAAAATATTACATTAAGTTGAAATAATATATTTTGTGGCAGAGTCTGGAAATTTGTAATGATTAAGAAATGTTAAGGGGTGTTCACTGCTTACGGTCAATGACCTTTCAGAAGTTTCAAATCCCGATTGTTTCGTAAATAAATTTAATTCAGTATTATAAGACACAATTCCTTCAAATGAAATATTTTTGTACTAAGGTCCAAACACATTTTCTCTACACAATGATTCAATTAGAAATTTTAAATTGGCATAACATAAAAAGGTTAAAATGACGTTTAAAATTTGTTCACAAAACTACACTGTTAAAAATTAGGCACTTTGTTTCACCAAAAATATGGTTCCTAGTAGCTGCAACGGCTGTGTGGTGAAACGTTAAATCATATTTTTGGTATTCGGTTGAACCATTTCACAGGTTTTTGTTTCCAAATCCAGAAAAATGGTTCAACCGAACAAAAGGTGAAACATTTCACCACACAGCCGTTGCAGCTACTACTAACCATTATCATTTTGAAACCAAGCACAAAATTTTTAACAGTGTAATACGAAAGTGCAAAACATCATTCCCCTCCTCGGAAATTGCATGTGCTATAATAAGAAAAAACATTGTTTATTTCAACTGATTAATTCTGGTAGGCAAAACACTATCTGACGTTGTAAATTTACCAGCAGCATATTTGCGAAAACTAAACATCAAATTAGAAATATTTATTACATTCATTCCTATTCTATTTGGTTTCCATTCCAAGTCATCAAAAAGATTCGAGACACACGCTATCTTCTAATCAATGAGTATGGATGTCGTTTTGATTAGAAGACACCGCTCCAAATTCATCAAAATTCTTTTTTCGCCTCCTTTTTCAAAGAAGTGTCCACCGGCTATTAAACCTTGTTTCAGCTACCCTCGATGCAAATAGATACGAATTACTTCTTGATACTTCCAGCAAAGACGTGTCCTGCATTTTTATGCCTCATTTAATTGGTAGTTACTACTTTCTGATTTTGAATGGTTATAGTTTTTGAAAATATTAGAACAGATGTGATGGGGGAACAAAAAAATTTCTTGGAATGTATTTGAGTTAGAAGAATTACTTATAAATATGTTATGACAAATTCAGTACATTGACCCGACGTGTTGCATACAAATTACGACTTGTTATAAATGTTTATAAAAAGCAATGGTATTTTAATTAAATGTTAGTCTTTTATTTCTTGTTTTGAAAACGTTTAAATGCATGATATCACTTACTTTTCTACTACTTTAGGTAGTTGTATTTTAACCAACATCATTTCCTATTTGAAAACACAAAAAATTAAATTCGAAAATTCTATTGATGCTGGTCTCATCCTTATATCAACAGTGTGCTAAGAATGTTTCTCGTTGTCGTGTACATGATATGTGCCAAAATTAGATATGTCCGAAGCTGTCCTAGACATCTTTAGCAGCTTCAACTGCTTTTTTCAGAGAAAATTAAAACTTCTGGATCTTCAGTGATAACCTTGAATAGCCTATCTTGAATTGCTGGGCAGCCAAATATACGCTGCGGGGACAGTTGGACACCAGGACAGTTTGGGAAGTGTGTTGAGTAACTTCTTTGTTCTTCAGTTTGAGATTATTATTCCTTTTAAATGCTTTGTTCACGTTCAATGTTTCTTGTAGTGACGTAAACGAATTGAACTCTATTTCCGACTTAAAAGAAACTTAATTCTGGTCATTGAAACTAAAAATCAAATATTTCCCAGCCAATTACAGAACTGGTAAAAATATTTCAAAAGCAAATATAGTGATAAAATCTAGTGTATACGCTTCTAAAGGCGTGGAACAATAAGTTAAGTATATATCATATCGTTTGAAATCATTATTTTAAGTCAAAAATAATGGTTTGGTCAATTAATCGAATATTCCAAGTGCTTATCGCAAAAATTTATCTCTAAACGCATCTTGTTTACCAAGTAAATATCTCAAATTTTGCTCCACACCTTTGGTGCCTAACACTTTCGCTACGTAAGCACTTTGTTGACGCATAACTTTTTATAGGATTATCATTTTCGAATCCTAACTAGTGCGGCCGTTTGGGCCGTTTTAGAAGTTAAAGAGTTTAGCTAGTAGAAAGCGGGCAAGTAGTTTCATCGAGAACTAATTGCAAAATGAAAATTCAATTGATTTGTCACGTAGCCTTAAGTAATATTCCAATTGCTCGCTAAGATCCTTAACAAACCCTTGGTTGGTGTCGTGTCCATGGGGAGGACTACAGATGTCCATGAGTGTGCAAAACACAGTCGGTAATCTCCTTGATGTTGTCGGAGTACAGATTGATGTCAGAGGAGGGAATTCCCCAAGTTGAGCCAAAGATCTTAAAATGGCGGGACAGTCAAAAATATGTTTTGGTGTAACATGATCACAGCTATTGCAGAGACGGGAAGTTCTGTTGCCATCTCCCAGGATTTTCATGCCTGGATGGTGACCAGTTCTGAGGCGGGTGATAGTTTTCGTCATGTCTCGATTTAGCGTTTATTTCGCAAACCTGCTATTCTTTTTTTAATGGTTTTTTCTCTCAGACAGAACCTAGCGATTGCGTTCGCATCGTCCAGAGAGACTTTGGAGATATTTTCGTTATTGCGATTTCTTCCTTCCTTGGCAAGTTGGTCTGCCTTTTCGTTTCCGGGGATACCGACGTGTGCAGGCATTCACTGTAGAATACGTAACAAACCATTACTTGCTAGATATACGAGAATAATAAAATTAGCCATTCTCTTAGAAACATGGCACAAGATAAAGACATGCTTTATGAAAGATTTTAAATAACTGGTTATTTCTAGCTTAGATGAAGCTCTTTTAATAAGAGTTTATCAATTTCTGTTTCTTATTTAATTTAGCCAATTATCGGTAGGCCCAATGAAATTAGTCTCCACTCCCATAATTGGAATTTAATCAATTTCAGCGCACTTGAATGATTTTTTATATATATACATGCTAATGAAATTTCAGTAACGATGCAGGATTTATGGCCAAACATCCATCGAATAGTTTCAATCTTTTTTGAGCACTTAATTATTTTAAAATCTAAAATGTTATAGGCGATATTTCGGTCATATTAGATGATTCATGACAAAATGAACACAGGCTTTTTCGATCACTGGCACTTAAAATTTTTAAAATGTCCTAAATGAGATTTTGGTATGACTAGATGATTCATGACAAAATTAACATTCCATCAATTTCAGAGCACTTAAGCATTTTAAAATCTAAACATGTCGCACAGGTGAGTTTTCAATCGCAGCCGGATGATTCATGACAAAATGACCATCGCAAATTCCTATCAATTTAAGTTCAGGGAACTTAAAAGGTTTTAAAATCTGAACAGGTCTTGAGATATCGGCGATGCTGCCAAAGTGGTGGATGATGTATGGGCCATGCATGTGGTAGGTGCGTATATGGCAGGGTTCGGCCCCGATCGGTGACTCCGCCCTGTCATTATTGAAGAGTGGAGTCCTCTTCTTTGGGAAGATCCGGGTCCGAACCTGCGACAGGGGCGAGGTCACGATATTAATTGGAGGCTTAGACGAGGATCGCAGATGCATCGACCGTCGATGCAGAAGGGGGTGAAAGTGTTGCTGCTTGAGAGGTGGTCTTGGTTTTGTTAATTAAACTACTTGTTTACTTCGGAGTTAAGGGTTTGTTTACTTGTCAGAAACTTAAAGGAATTGAATTATACATTAAGATGGAACGGGTTAGTGATGGGACAACCATAGCATAATACATTAGGATGGAACAACATAAAGGATTAAACTTGTGATACATTAATATGGGACAACATAATATATAAAGGATAGTATAATACAATAGTATGGGGCATCTTAAGGGCTAACGAATGGTATATTACAACGCTACCAAAGTTTTGACCCCACCCAACAACAAAAAATATAATGCACTAAATTTTATGATTAAATCAATTAATTGGAGACTTACTTTGGATTGAAAGGTTTGTTTACTTATTATAAATAATTGTAAAGGGAAGCTATATGATACATTTGGATAAAACAACATAAGGGGGTGGTATAATACATTAGTAATGGAATAACATAAGGCATAAGTGATAATATAATACAATAGAGTGAGACAATATAAGATCTAAGGAGGAATGGTATAATACATCAGGATAGGACTAGCTAAGAGCTAAGGAATGGTATAATACAACGCTACACACAAGTTTCAACTCGAAAGAAAATTCCCAATAACGAAAGCATAATGGACCAATTAAATGATTAAATCAATTAATTGGGCGTTTAAGAAAAGGGCAAAGATACATCAACGGTCAATGCAGGAGGGATGAAAGTGTTGCTTCTTGATAGGTGATCGTGTGTTGTTGTTGTTCCTTATCCTCCACCTGTCTGACGGAGTAGACAAGATCCATAAATGTTGACCCCAAAAGTCGATGACAAGAAGGGAGAAGCGTATAAGTCCTCTTGGAAAGACCCAAGCAGTCCAGTATATGTTCGGCAGAGGCTGCTGAGCTTCACATTGAGCAGACAGCGAAAGTTTTTCTACTTCAAATACGAGAGACTCTTCGTGTGTCACTTGCCAGTCTAGAAATTGCCGAATCGGCACTGCAACGTTGTTGTTAGTGATCGTATTTTGATAATTCAACACTTCGTTTACTTTGAATTTAAAGGTTTGTAAACTTGACACCTGCGCACTTAACTTTGCATGCCCAATTTGTGATGAAATCGTTCAATTGGAGGTTCATGCATGCATCGAAGAGGTATGCAGAAGGGGAGAAAGTGCTGCTTCTTGACAGGTGGTCTTGACTCTTGGTTTTGTTAAGTGTTTGGTTTGAACTGCACCGTTTTTTTAATCTTTGGGTTAAAAAAAATTAATGAATTTGAAGGGAATTAATGAATTGGAATAGTGTAATACAGTGCTTCATAAAACTTTAAAAAAAATCTATATAGATAGATATATCAATCGTGGTCAAAGATGCATCAGCCGTCATTGCATAAGTTGTGACATTGTTGTGTCTTAAGAGATAGTCTTTGTTTATTTAAACTATTCCGGGGTACTTGATATTTAATGGGGGTTACATTTCAAGGGATGGTGTTGTACAAGGTGATGGTTTAACATAAGAGTAAGTGCATAGTGAAGCAGATATTCAGACTCCGAAAGTCGGCTCCTATCCGAAATAAGAAATATAAAACTTTCTAAAGCTGACGTGTGCGTAGTGAGCACCTCCGCAGGCGCTTGTTTTCACATTTCTATTTATTATTTCCTATTTCCGTTCGGAGAAGACTCTCTTAACTGCTTCACTATGTTTTTACTCTAAGAAATGATGTTATACAACAACACTAGAATATTTAAGTCACAATGGATTATCTTAAAAAAAATAACTGATTTAACGATTAAATCAATCAATACCCTGAATACAGATACCAAAAATCCGCTTAATATAAGAGCCCTCAAATCGTAATTTCTACTTACAAAAATTTGCCCACAAAAAACAACAATAGGAAATGCCAATTTGACCAACAATCTTAAAGTCGTTATCCTCTTAACCCCAAACACCCTACTATACCATAAAATCCAATCATTTAAATATGCATCGTTCTTTTCAATTTTCGATCCAGAGGTCCAATTCAGAGAGAAAGAATAAAAAAAAATTGAAAAGCCCAATCAATGGACAGGCCAAAAAAAAGGGAATGGATGATTTGACCTTTTCAACACCTGTCAATTCCCATTCTCATTCCCAAGAAATCAATTTAAAACAGCCAAAAATTCTATTTCCAGCACGGCTATTAACCAGGCATTGGCGACGTGGGAAAAAAATGCACCACTTGAAAAGCTTCGTCACGAAATATATTAAGATTGTGTTTTTTTTTATGCCGTTCATTGTGTATAAATATAATACTCTTGGTGATTGTCATTCAGATTTAAATTAAAATCTTTGTGTTGTGAGTGAAGTGATTGAAAATGGTTACGGGTAGTCAAATAGCATATCTGGCGATACGGTTCGTGATAGTGTGATTATCGTTCCAATTTGTAATATAGAATATGTACAGAATATTTTATATTGATATGTGTTTGTAATCAAATTAATTATATCTATATAAAATTTATATCGGAATCATATCATACGATATTGCATTACTAGGTAGTTTGGTAATACCACTGTCAGCATATAAAATATAACATACTGCATTGTATTAGGAAATTTATCGTATGTAATTATGTGATTAAATAAAAATAACAATGGAAAATGTGTGTAGGGATCACCACAAATGCCTAATACTACCGCTTGCGACCGAGTAATTACTTTGTCGGGGACGGTTCGGTATTGGACTAGCATGCAAGTCGTGCCGGGAACAAAACCGGGCCGATCTGTACCTCTTCAATGTTATGAAAGTAATTTCTTTATTTGTCTACATAGTTTATCCTTAATGCTCAGTATTCATATGAATGCTAGGCCAATTTTACCCAACATTTCACTTAAAATTGTTACAAACCAACATGAAGTTTTGCAGTTTCTGAGTAGTAGTAAATGGGAAAAAGGTTAACTTATAAGCTGATTTTAAGTACTTTACTATAATTCACAGTATTGTTTGGGAATGATTTTGAGTTTTTTTTTAATAATGCCTTGAAAAAGTTTTTTTTTCAATATTCAATGAATATTTATCACGGGAAATGGGTTTAAAATCGAAATCTAATTTTACAACCCATAGAAAGAAGCAAAAATTTAAATTTGCGACATCTGGCATAGCAAGTTAAACATCTGGTATAGATGATAGGCTATTGAATCCCTGTTTATGTTTATTTTCAATTAAGATCTGTTTGTTCAGATAAAAATAAAAAAAAAATTATTGCGCAAAAATTTATAACAGGAAAATTTCCTCGCTATCATTTATCGATAATGTTCCAAACGTGGCGCCAAATGACGTAACTATTTACGCTCCGCCATTTTACTGGAGTCAGAATTGGCTTTCTTTAAATCTTTATACCCTTTTCCTCCCTAAGAATGATTAATATTCAAAGAGTCAGTCTGAACTTTTAAATCAACTACGCGTGATGCATGACTTTGATCCACAAAACTATTCGAACTTATTTTGAATAGCAAACGATAAATGATCAAAATCTTTTTAATTTAACGAACACACACGCGCGCGTTCTTACTACTGCATTCTTTTACTACGAGAGCATGCCGATTAGCCTCTCAAATTATAAACAGCGACTTCTGTTCTTGAGTTCTGTAACAACACGCTGAGTTAAATTCTTTTACGATCTCGTTTATTCTTTTTTATTGTTTTATTTATTTTTGTAACGTTCCGCGCCCTCGGGCGAAGTGAAGCGAGCTGAAGAAACGTTCTTTTAGAACGTACCACGTGACTCCAAGGTTCCGGGTCACGGTCAATGACGTTGCAGATGCTGCCATCTATCGATGACAAGAAGAACTTTTTAATGAAATTCTGGAATAAAAATTCTTTCATAATTGGGTATAGGATGTATCCTACTTTTATTTTTTGTTTGTTTCGATGACCTAATAGAATTCGATAACCTTTCATTTGTAAAGTAGTTTGGAATTTCTTTTTATTGTTTTCATGATTTAACTCCTTTGCATTTCTTGTAACAGGAACTGTAACCCAATATCTCAGAGTCGTAACAAACTTAGACAAGTTATAATCAGAATTTATTGTACTACAAGTTAAATCATTAAAAGTTATTTCTTTTTTCTTATGATATACTTAGAAACTTTGCATCAATGTTCACCCGAAATTACTTCACAAAATTTGTAAAAGTTTAAAAACTTAAAAGATATTACTGATTTTTAGGTTTGTGTCTCCTTTAACCTCTTGGTGGAATATATACTGCATTAAAAGTACTTACACTTTATCCATCGTTATACAGGCTCCTTATCTAACTATATATTTTAGGATCCAAATTATTGTTGGACCAGAGTAGCCCATTTGGTAATGCGTTCGCTTACATAGCAAGTGATACTAGTTCAAATATTATCTGTGAAGTTACCAATTCACAAACGCTGTAAATTTTCTCTAGATGGAGGGCTGATTTTTTAAAAAAATATTATCCAAAATTGCCTGGGGGGGGGGGGCATTGCTTCGTCACTTGGTTGTGGTTCTAAATTTCCAGGTCCGTAACCAATCGCCCTAGAAAAACTCTAGCAATCTCTCTCTCCCTCTCTCTTAACAGCCAAACTCTTAGGATGGGGAGAACCCAGCCATGTGCTTGTCTTCATGCGAAAGGTCCCAAGTTCGGGTCCGCGGGCATCGCCAAAATGATTGCCGACCTATAAACGGTCCGTGCACCCAAAATATTGCCGTCGAACAATACCTCACGTAGAGGGAGTGCACGTTAAATATGCTCAGGAAGCCGCACGATGTAACCCTTAAGAAACTTTTGGGTGTCTACTCAGGTGTTGGCTCGTCACTCACTTGACTGTAGCTCTAAATTAGGACGTCGTTTGCCAACAGCCCTTGTGTAGCTCTAGCCCCCGACAATAATTCAACCTAACTTAAACTGGGGTGCCCATAGATGCGTTGGCTTCCTCACTTGGTTGCGAAATTACCAGGCCCGTAGCCAATAGCTCTGTTACTAGCCTTTGTAACGGGATTTTGTTATTTCTGTGTCACGCACCCAGTTTTTGTGTGCTCAGTGTTCCCCAATGTTACTAGTCATTTGTAACCCATCATCTATCATAAGTTGGGTTACTTCGACCTTTTTTTTTTATACTACTGCATTAGTTGTTGACTATATTACTGGTGGGAACTAGCAGCGCCATCTGCTAGCGGTCTTTCTTTAAGTTTCCTATAGTAAAGTAATGTAGTCGTTTCCGGCTGCCTATTTCTAACCTCCTTTAGGAGATTAAACACAACCAATAACGCCTCGTATTGTCGAACCCTGGTCGACGAGTTCGACACCTGATCGGACACCCAACGGAACTTCGAGCGACATCGTACGCTAACGCCGTCGGGACTTTGGACTCCACAGATTTAACGAGCACGTCTATCCCAGTGTACTCGGGCCCATCCGTGATGAATTGAGGATTTTTCTACTATTTCTAGCACAGATCCTATTTATAGGATGACTGGCAGTAGGTGGGATTCGAACCCCCGCACTCCTGAGAAGGTTGAATCTCTACACTCTTAAAAGAAACGAGCGGTTTTAACTCAGTCTGAGATAATTTCCACTCCTTTCCGTGGCGAAAATGCACTTCTCCTATAGGAGTGGATTTTACTCTTTTTGCGGAGTGGGTAAAAGAAATAAAAGAAAACAATCTACGTCCTACACTCTTAAAACGAGCGGTTTTCACTCAGTCTGAGTTAATTTGCACTCCTTTCCGGTGCCGAAAATGCACTTCCCCTATAGGAGTGGATTTCACTCTTTAGTTTTAAGAGTGTAGGCTGATGCCCTAACCCCTCGGCCACGAACGGGCCCTTCCTACAGACCTATACAAACTATAGCAACTCTTTCTCTCATCAACCAAACTCTCAACATTGAGTCAACCCTAATTTTCCTGGATTTCTTTCTAATAGCCCTAGTGTAGCTCTAGTGCGTCGATAATTCAAACTAACCTAACCTGGTTTTTCTTCCAGGGAGATCATCAAGGAGTTCGCCGAGTTCTTAGGGCAGGACCGGTCCCCGCTGTGCAACACCAAGATGAACCCGATCCTGCCTCAGCAGATCCAGAGACACCTCACCCACTTCTCGCTCATCACCCATGGGTTCGGTTCGCACGCCATCGTATCCGCCCTGTCCGCGGCCCAGAATTACATCAACGAGTCCATCAAGTACCTGGACAAACAGCTGTCCAACTACCAACAGGTGTCGCAGGACGTCACGGGACTCATGGACAACAAAAAGGACGACAAGTAGGGCCACGTGTCCAACATGTCCATTGTCCAACAAGTAGGACTCGTGTCCGACTAGGACGGCAAGTAGGAGTTGTGTCTAACTAGGACTCATGTTCAAGTAGGACGAAGTTCATGGCTTAACTTATAATACTAAAAGATTGCTCAAGAAAGTTGTGTTTGAATCTGAAGCGGTTGCATTGTGGTAATGACTCTTCAAGAACTAAATGTTGGAATGTAAGATCATTGGTGGACTTTTGACATCATGATACCTTCAAAAAACTTATTGTTGATTCGTTTGTGATGGATAACTATGACGTAAGGATGTTTTATGCCAGAAACTAGTTCGTAAAAGCGTACTATTACAATATACTATTCGTTAAAGGGCTATTTATGATTTATGTGCACCTGAAAGATAATATGTTCCAGATTTTTCTAAAGTAATCAATTAATTTAAGTATATTATAATGCACATTGTGTCTTAACATTAACAATGAAAACTGTTCCACTTTGAACGGAAATGTATTACAGCTGTCCAACTAATAAATATTATAACGTCTTTGAATGGCACTATTAAGAGTTTTTATGGTTCCAGTGGCCAGAAAATATTTAAAGATAAATATATTTAAACGTAGAATTAACGGTAAAATTTATATGGAAGCATTAGCAAGTTCTGGTAAGAAACATCCTTTCCAAAACTAATTCCACATTAAATGAAGCACACTTTATAAACTGCTTGAATTTCCGTCATCAGCCACCAAGATGCAAACTATTTATTTTTCATTTTCACCTGACGAAAGCGTTAAAAGAGACGCACAAATCTTTATATGTATTTGCCAAACTTTCATTGTAGATGTGTATAGCCTGTGCCACCTGAATCACAAGCCTGATAACTGATCCATGTGACGTCACGTTGAGCCAGAAAAGAAGACGAGATTGCGCGAGAACGTTTATTTGGCCAAAAGTTCGACAATTGATGAGTCGACTTGTGACGTAGTAAGCAGAACTCGTGATATAGGTGGCATTGGTTTAGCTAACTGAGCGAACTATTTTTTTAAGACTTTTTTTTTTAAATACAGTGCCTCTTTGACGAATATTTGCTCAATTGTTTTCTTCGGGTAGGTATACAAGTTGGATTGGGCAATCCAAGAGAGTAGATTATAATATTATCTAGAGATTATTTTTGTCAACAGTATTTGTGCTTTGTCTTTTTTCTATCGTAAGGAAGTATTTACTTGGGTTTATTCCGTCAATAAGTATTATGGATTTTAACTTGGTACGATTGTTTTAAGTATTCCGTTAATATATTTCAAGAGCTTCAGCGATGGTACAAAACGCAATTCAGTTCAGTTATGCATTCAGAAAATTGGTGACACAAACGATATTAAAGTGTTCAAACTTTTGAAATTAAAACTTGTTTAAGTTTTATATTCTAAATGACATTTTAAATGTAAAATAACATTTGGCTTTATTTTCATTAAGTATTTTCTAAAAATTTTATTTAATAATTACTTTGTTTTTTAACCCTTATATTATTGATTCAAAAAATTGTTTTACTAAAATAAAACTCATAAAGAAAACATTGTGGTGCTTACAACTTTTGATCATTTTTATAATACATGAACGTTTTGTAAAACATATTTTACATTAATTAACTGAATAAAATTTTTCGACGATTTCTTCTAAATTTTTTTTAATCTATTTAGTTGATAATAAAATGTTGCGAGCGTATTTAAAAACGCATGACACTTCAACCACTGGCAGCTATTTATTTTCATACTGAAGTTAAGAGGGACTGTCAGTCCCATTGAGTAGAGCCCCATTAGTTTTGGAATCACAACTTCCGCAGAAGTATTGTTTTGCCATGGTAGCCCCTTTTTTCCCCAGGTATGGGAATCAACATAACATCGAAGTCCTAAATGTGGCCAGCAGATGGCGACACTATTTAAAAACTTTAGCAATTAATAATTAAATAACCAGATGTTATTTTTTTCCAACAATTCTTTTTTATAAACTGATATTCCCATACTATCGGGAATAAATAAATATTCTTTCAAAATGTATTTGTTATTTTAACAACTGATATTCTCTGATGACGATTTTAACGAAACTGGAACAGTGAAATATTGAATAAAATTATGTAATTTCATGTTTTTCAATGTAATTAATTTTTTAATTACTTAATTTTCGAAGAGTAAGCTTCTGTTAAAATTTTTTATGAAATACTTGCTTTGCCTAATCTTAGTTTCTTTGTTACAATAAATGACGTACCCATTTCTGTGGATTGTGGATGACAATTTGACAGATAAGAATATGATATAAAAATAGAATTAATTTGGTTACATTTATTGTCAATGTAGTTAAGAAAAATATGTATTATTTAAAGTGAATTAATCTTAAACATTCTAATTAAATTTTTATAAAGAGATATTTGGATGATAACCTTAATTGATATTATTTGCTTTATTACTGTATACCACTGAATTGTAAGGGAACATTATGGTCTTTCGTGAAAGTGGTGACAGACGAAACGACGGAACAGCGACTGTTTATTTAGAATCCTTATCGTTTTTTTTTAAAATTAAACATAATTTATGTACATTTTATTGATAAAAAAATCAGATGTTGTAGACTTAAAAATAATGCATCTAAGATTCTTATTGATACTGCTTAAGTTTCATTGCCAACTATAAAAAAAATATTAGCGATTAAATTAAATTGTTATTGATATCCAATAAGACTTTTCGATTTAAGTATTACAATGTCCCAAATCGTGTGCAATGTTTAGTTTATTTGTGAAACAAATAACATAAATCCGTCCTGTATAACGTCCTTCTAATGCAAGAATATCTCCAGGAAATAAATCCCGTTAGCACGATTAAGGCTCTTTTGTTAAGATTAGGGTTGGAGCAGGGATGGGAAAGTTTCTCTTAAAAAGTAACTCTGTTACAGTTACTTAATATGAAAAAGTAACTAGTTACAGTTACTGATAAAATTTCGAGTTATAAGAAAAATTGCAATTTAACCATTTTATCGTTTTCAAGGAGAACCAAAATTAATGTAAAATAAGCACACAAAAAAACACTACAATTAGAATTAATTAAAAAGTTTTATCGAATTGTAAAAGAAGTTGCATTTCAAACGTGGCATCCGATAACCTTTTTCTATCGGAAAGAGCGGCCTGTGAAGTAACGGAAAAGTAACGACATTTTTCGTTACCGTTTAATGTAACTAAGTTGCCGTTATTTTCTGAAAAATCTAACGGCGTTACCTACAAAAAGTAACTGTTACAAGTAACGCGTTACTGCAATCCCAGCGTTGAAGCATATTGGACTTAAATTAGTTTTAATCTTATTGGCGCGTTATTACTGAACTTTTTATCCCGAAATATCACGGGAGCTAAAAATACAAATACAAAATTGTCGGCCAGCAAGGTTGGTCCAAAATAAATCTAATACATTACCAGTTTCCAATGACTGTCAAGTTTCTTCTTAAAATCTTCTATCTTCGAATGCACCACATAATCTGGTAAAGCATTCCACTCATTGACAACTCTATTTGTAAAAATAATGTTTTCTTACCTCCCTTCTAAAGCTCGATTTATTCAATTTCTGATCATGTCCTCTGGTCCGGCTATTTAAGGTATAACCTAAGCCCTCCATGTCTCCCTGTTTTATGAACTTGAATAACTGTATTAAATCACCCCTAGCTCTCCTATTTTCCAGGGAATACATGTTTAAAGATCTTAATCTGTTATCATAATCAATACCAGATAGACCTTAAATTATTTTTGTAGCCCTATGCTGAACTTTTTCAAGCAACTCTATATATTTTCTGAGGAAGGGAGACCAAAACTGAACAGCATATTCCAGATGTGGCCTTACCAATCCGAAATACAATGGCACATAAAGAGCGAAATCTCACCCCGTTATTTTCACTGGAGCGAGAAGCAGGGAGTCAATACAACCTAATAAAAACTTAGCAGAAGAGTCAATTGCAAACCGTCCATACTTGAGAATTTTTTTTCTGGACATATTCTTGAAATGAAGGTACTGTAAAAGAAATACAAATATATTTAAGCAAGGAGTATACGTGTCTTATTTGTATGTTTGTCTTTTTGATATGCATGAGAATTTTCCCCTCAAATTATTGTGAGGAAATACAAGCCTTAGAGCAAAAGAATCAAAATCGTATTAGTTGTTGAGTAAAGTATCCACTGGTGTGTATTGAAACCATTTCTGATTTTCAATTTATCGTAGGCTATGTCCTGACTAACCTGAGGTCGCAGTGCTCGGCGAACTTGCCCCCCACCAAGAAAGTCATAAGTCATGTCCTGACTACGCCACAAAGGCAACAAATGCAACAAAAGTTGGCGACTTGGCAGAGTCAGCCCCCAAGCTATTGCATCACTTGGCGCCCTTGGCGAACGCCAATTTTTGTTGCCTTTGTGGCGTTTGATGTCGTAGTGAGGACATAGCCTTACAGCAATATTTCAGAAGAAAAATTCTACGATAAGTAAGAGAGATCTCATCTTTTTTACTGCCTTCTTTTAATTTTGAATCATAACATTGATAACATATTTAGCATATCTTTTTATGTATCTTGAAATAACATTCCAAATCATAATTTTCTAAGACAACTTAATACAAATTTAAAATTCAGTTAATAAATATTTTTAAAGGAGGGAAATTATTGAATGGTGATAATCATTGAAAAACAGTAAATGTCTATACCAATTACAACATCAAGTGGATCTGCTGATTACTCATTGGCATTTTGTGTGCAAATTGAATCAAATGTTTTAAATGCAATTTTTGTGTATAGTTTTTTTTTCATCCTGTGTACATTGTTCATAAATATTCGGAAAAGTTATTTGTGTTTTTTAAGTTTTTAATAATGTTCGTTTTTGACATTTAATGTTTAATTTATGGAAATCTAATTTAAAGGAATAAATGTTTAATTATTATTACTTTGTTGTGTCTCATTTGTTTTATTATGTTCTTTTTCGTGCTTCATTTTTAGCATGTATACGATATTTGAAGCGTTTATTTACAAAACACACATTTTCCCAAGTATAACTAAGATAGGGTCTGGCACTTTCATTGGCGACTTCGTCCAATTAAATTTACGATTACCAACCAGTCACCAAATAACACCACCTGGCCCTATATCTAAGTTATACTTTGGAAAATGTGAGAGACAGTTTCGTAAATATGCCATCATTTTCTTGTGCTTTGAAGAATTTTTGGTTTTCAAAAATTATTTCAATCACTATTAAGTATTGCATTGTAATATTCTTATGTTTACAATAGAAAAATTATTCTAAACTTTAAGAACTCAAATGGTTTAATACAAAATATAATAATCACTTTTCATACCTTAATTGTAGGTATCAATAGTTTATTTGTACAAAAAAGTAGGTTTGTAGCAGTTACAGTTACTTAAAATGGTTTCCACAGAAGATTTATGCATCTTAGAGAAATCACATAACACAACATTCAGTTCTATTTTAAAATCAATAATCAGCTATTTTTCTGAATTTTCTTTCACAAATTAAATTAACTTTATTGATTGTTTGATAAATTTATTAGCTGTTTGAAAATAAATATGCAAAATTGCTCTTTCTAAATTTGAAAACTAAACTTATTTTGGGATTGATCAGAAACTTATATCACCATGCTGTTCAGTATTTCAATATTTCGAAAAAACAGCATTCAAACGTTCAAAGTATTTTTGAAAAACAAATGAGTGAGCTAGCTCAAGAAGGAGCCAAGTCCACTTTCTAGGAGAGCACACAAAGTTTGCATATTTTTCTTTAACTAACCCTATTCAATATTAGCAGAAAAGCAGTAGTCAAATGCAAAACTTTTATAACTCATTTTGCACTGAAATTTCGGAGGGATTGAGACAAGTTTCTTCTCAGTTATTTCTTGAAAACAATTCATTAGGACTAAATGTTTACAATATTTTAGTTTTATAGATAGAAACAAATCATAAAGCCCCAATCCCAATGTTTTAGTTATTCATTTGATAAGAATTCATTAAATAAAAAAAACATAAAAATTAATCAGTGAATCAAATCTCCCTAGTTAGTTTTGCTTACCCTAATTTTTTGCAACTTCAATTGAAATTATGTAAAACTACTATAAACTAATATGTATATTGTATAATAGGTCTAAAAAAGTGACTAAAATGAATGTACATACTTCCGAAATAGACTTTCTTCAAAACTGGAAATTCAAATTTAACTCATCAATTTGATGCAATCATTTTTGCTGCTATTTTGATTATTAAAGGCAACTAAAGCAAATATATATATATATATTTTAATTTGACTGGCAATCCTTCATTCCAACATCTTCAAAATTTTATTTAAAGGTGCTTCCTCAATAAACATTAAATTGCTAGGGGAAAAAAACTGATAATTCTATAATAACTGTTCCCTTTAAAATGCTGTTTTGCTATTGGTTTCTATCAGTAATCTGACAAACATTTCCCTTAAATGTCCCTTTCATAGTAAAAAATCCCCAAGTTTCGTTTTCAAATGGGGTCAATTATGAAAAATTAAATCATTCAGCTCTTAGTTATTTATTGAATGAAGTGAATTTGAGTGTTGACTACCAGGATTTTGTTAATGTGCTTTAAGGTAGTCGAAAAAACGAAATTTGTTCAAATTTCAAAAAAAAATTTTAAGTGCAATTCATTGTGGCTTCATAAATCAGCAAAAAATTTGTTTCTAATGCAAACAGAAAAAAGCCGATCCGGCGGCGCAACGGTTAGGGAGCTAACCTTTGGGGTCGGCATCTGGGTTTTGGGCAATCCCACAATCAAATAAATTGCCCACGTCAAATTTCCTAAATTTTTCCAGCGGTTATGTGTTTCTATAAAAAAAAATTATTTTTATGTAAAAAAATCCCACGTGGAAGCATGACCCCTAACCCTTCCCATAAGCAAAAGAGTGAAACAACAAGGGGGTTCTCTTTCTTTCCTACTATGGGATGGGGAGGTGGGAGGTGTCTTTATATTCCTAAGTCACGGTCACGCGGCACAAGGAAATTCGGATATATGACTTAGTCCAGGCAACGAAGGCTGAAAAAAGGGTATAGAGGGAAAGTTTTGGAACACAATTTTTGACTTTGTAACTTTGTTTGGACTAGTTAGGAGGTGAACATATCAAAAGTCCCCCTCCCCTGAGCCGAAGGGGGGGAGAGGGGGGTTGAATGTCCCATTTTTCGTTTTTTTGCTTATATCTCGATAACTATGCGTCCTACCGATATAATTATAATACACAAAATGAAAGCTGATTAAATTTGCTACAAGTTTCACCCCTCAAGTGTTTTAATATCTTGTATAGTTTTCGAGATATCCGCTCTTGAAAGTCTGTAATTTTGGAGAAAACATTTCCCCCCCACATTTTTCCTTTTTTTTGACCGGATAACTCTTTGCACCGAAACACTAAATACTGATCCTAGAGTAGTAGAGAATTTAATTCTTTTCAATAATATATTTTACTTTACTATTTATCTATTTTCCTTCAAATTTTAAAGCAGTTTCAGTATTGAGCGAAGAGGGACTGTCAGTCCCATAGAGCTAATACATTAGTTGTGAAATCACAACTTTTGCTAAAAAATTACTTTGTCATGTTATCAAATTTTTACCAGGTATGGGAATAATCATAATATCAATTTAAAACAAAATTGAAAAGAAAATAACATCCGGTTATTTAATTATTAATTGTTAAAGTTTTAAAATATCTCCAGCCATCTGCTGTATATTTTTGGCATTATAAAATTTCAAAAATATATAATTAAATAACTAGATAACATTTTCGTTTCAAATTTGTTTCATTTCGATGTTATGTTGATTCCCGTACCTGGGGAAAAAGGGCTAACATGGCAAAGCAATGCATCTGTGGAAGTTGTGATTCCAAAACTAATGCATTAGCGCTATAGAACTGACAATCCCTCTTATGTACACTTATTCTATACTGAATGTCTAAATAAAACAAAGATACTCATTTTGTAGGCACGCTAATATTTTATCTATTTTCATATTCTATGTTATCTATTTCATTTCATTCTTCGGACCCCAGTAGGAAAACAGTCAGATGAACCTCCTGTTCTTCATCTTCGAAGTCAACTTGAGAGACCCCATTGAGGCAAGTCCCCTGGCAATGTTGGCATGCTGAAGAGCATTTGAGACTTGCTTTTTTGCAGCTACACTTTAAGCTGACACAGTCTCATCAACATACATCATCATCAACATACTTAAGGTGAAGCTTGAAAACAATTGGATCAACTTGGATATAGCTGTGGAAATGTCGAAAACACAAGCTGTCGGCATTGTAGGTGAAGATGTCGACCTTATAGTCCTCTTGAATCTTGATGGCTAAAGCTCTGATGCGCGTAAGGACATTACTTTCATAAAGCCTGCACGTGGGAAGACACATGATTCTTTCTTCTCGTCCTAAGAGCTTCAGCAACTGGGTTTAAAGGACGTGCTATTTTTGCACGCATTTACTAGATGCGACACTACATCTTAAGCATTTCGAAAAAGCAAGGTCGCATTTGCGAAGCTGTATCTGAAGTCGCCATAGGTCCAGAAAGCAGCAGCGGTCTTTTCGGACCTTTCCTCAACCACTGATCATTTTCAAAGGGCAGGCGAAACCTGCATCTTGAGGTGGTATGGGGCTCTAACGAAAGAGCACCAAGTTCAGCTGTGGCTGAGAAATGACCTGCCTCCTACGATGTATAAGTGGAAGACAGTGAGTTAGCAGCAGCGCCTGACGATATTTTGAAAATAATTTTCTGCAGATGCATGAAACACTGTTCCAGCTCAAAGTGTAGCTGTACAAAAGTAAGTCTCAAATGTTCCTCAGCATTCCAAAATTGCCAGGGGACTTGCCTCAATGGGGTCTCTCAAGTTGACTAGGAAGATAAAGAAGAATTGGAGGATCATCTGACTGTTTTCTTACTGGGGTCCGACGAATGAAATGAAATAGATAACATAGAATATAAAAATAGATAAAATATTAAAGTAACAGCGTGCCTACAAAATGAGTATCTGGGTTTTATTTAAACATTCAGTATAGAATTAGTGTACATAAGAGGGATTGTCAGTTCCATAGAGCTAATGCATTAGTTTTGGAATCACAACTTCCGCAGATGTATTGCTTTGCCATGTTAGCCTTTTTCCCCAGGTACGGGAAACAACATAACATCGAAATGAAACAAATTTTTGAAACGAAAATGTTATCTAGTTATTTAATTATATATTTTTGAAATTTTATAATGCCAAAAATATACAGCAGATGGCGACACTATTTTAAAACTTTAACAAGTAATAATTAAATAACCGAATGTTATTTTCTTTTCAATTTTGTTTTAAATTGATATTATGATGATTCCCATACCTGGTAAAAATTTGATAACATGACAAAGTAATTTTTTTGCAAAAGTTGTGATTTCAAAACTAATGTATGAGCGAAGAGGGACTGACAGTCCCTCTTCGCTCAATACTGAAACTGCTTTAAAATTTGAAGGAAAATAGATAAAATAGTAAAGTAAAATATATTATTGAAAAGAATTAAATTCTCTACCACTCTAGGGTCAATATTTAGTGTTTCGGTGCATTATTGAAGAGTTATCCAGTCAAAAAAGAGGAAAAATGTGGGGGGGGAAAAATGTTTTCTCCAAAATTACCGACATTCAAGAGCGGATATCTCGAAAACAATACAAGATATTAAAACACTTGAGGGGTGAAACTTGTAGCAGATTTAATCAGCTTTCATTTTGTGTTACAATTATATCGGTAGGACGCATAGTTTTCGAGATATAAGCAAAAAATCGAAAAATGGGACATTCAACCCCCCTTTGGCTCAAGGGCTAGGGGCGGGGACTTTTGATATGTTCACCTGCTAACTAGTCCAAACAAAGTTACAAAGTCAAAAATTGTGTTCCAAAACTTTCCCTCTATAACTCTCGGTGCCTGGACTAACTATGATCTGATTCATTGCTTGTTTGATTGACGTCACGTAATCTACCGTAGTTAAGCCATTTTTTTTCGGCAAAACCGGAGGTTTTATATGAAATCTTTTTTTTTTTTAAAGACAATGTTATTTGAATTTGGTAGTATTAAAATGAAAATGAATTGTGGTATTATAATGAATGAAATTAAAATAGCTCAAAAAGTCACAGAGTTTATATTCCTTACACTCTTTTCCTATCGAACAAAAGGACCATTAGCAATAATTTCCGTAATTCCAATTTTCACACCCCAACTCTTTTTGACGATTATTCAACTAACATAAACTGCACATTTACAATCCCCCCCCCCCCCCTCTCGAAGGAAGTTAGAGTTGCCCACACAGTCAAAATTCTTTAAAATATGCCCTGGTTCGGGTTCGAATCCCGGTAAGGCATGGATGTTTGTGTTTGTCAAGTATACGCGGAGTACGTGCTCATTAAATCTGTTGGGTCCGAAAGTCCTGTGGGCGGTCATTGCGCAGTTTCCCACGGGTACAGGTCCCTGGAGACTATTTCCCTCCCCTTCAGGGACATGTTTAAATTGTGGAGGTGGCGATAGATGGCAGCATCTGTCTTATATATGTGTGTTGTATGTCGTGTCCGTCCTTCTTAACGATGGTTTAAAAGCGGGTCTTTGTGACCAAGCACACAAGCCTGAAAATATATGTCCACCAACCAACCAACAGAAAAAAAAGCTAGCACTGTTTTAGTTAGCATTGAACTGACAAGTTTCCGGACGAATATAGATATTCATTGCAAATAAAACATTAAATATGGTCTGGACAATATATTTGTGTATTTATCGAAGCATTAAAGAGTTAAATGTAATTAGGAGTTAAGTAATCATTTTCTTAAAATTACCATCTTAACTACATTTTATTGTTTATCTCAAAACAAGATTTTTATGTTTTACATTGTAGAAAAACACCTTTTCTCCAAAACTATAGCTTTAAATTGATTCAATATTTTTGCATGCACTGAGAAAGTAAATAAAGGTTTTGGACAGCTAATGGAGCATGCAAATTTTATGACACATACCTAAGAGTGGTTCATGACATAACACAAAACACACTTATTTGTTTTTAGTTTCCAATTTACAGAATTAAAATATCTCAGTATTTTTTTTAGTTATCGTGTTTTGGTCAGATGCTGTTTTTAAGGCAAAAGTTTAATTAAAATCCTTAAAAAATCGCAAATAAAAATTTTACATTTTAATTTGTTGTCTAGTTTATAACTTTTCAACTTAAAAGGATATCATAAAAGTCATAAGAAGTTTAATTTACAAATTTAAAAAAAAATCAAAAGTATTAGGGCTAATACTTTAAGTATAAAACCATTTTTTAGAGGAAAATGTGAGGCAATTGGATAAGTCGCCAAAAGTGGTGAATAATATATATTTTTACCAATGTTTTTCTACACTACAGCTTGGTAACAGTTCATATTTTAACAAGCAAAGATCAGCCATTTAAAGCATGTGCTGAAGCTGAGAGAATCGTTGTTTTGGGTATTCCAAACCAAGTTAAAATTTTATCTTTTATTAAACTTTTTAAAAAAAAACTATTAAATAAAAACTTTTCATGAATTAAACTATAGTTTTAGGTAGAAAATACGCATTACAGATAAGAGGAGTTTACGGCAAATACTGTGGTAAAATACGGGTTGTTCTGTGTAGGATCATTTATAAATCATAACACTACGGGGTCGAATGGGAAACGAATAAACATAGATTTGTATGCTATTCTTGAAGAAGCTATACAAATCTCAAATAACTTATTTGGACAAGTTATAAATTGATTATTTCGATCAGAGCAGAGCTAGAAGACTAATAACCTGAAGATAAATGATTTTTTGTTTCTAAAATTTGCTGGAAAGTAAACTATTCTTTATTATGTTCGATAGATTTGTGAAATGGAAAAACTCCGTGTTAGCTTTTTGAAGAGAAAAAAGACGGTTGTTTTAAATTCTGAAAAAAAGAGGAGAAATGTTGATATATTTTTAGAGTAAAAGTTACTAAACTACCCTCTCCAGTGATTGATCAAAACACCTTGCGAGCTTCTTCGATTTTGAGCTTTAACTTCGATTTTTCACCTTGAATGAAATAATAGTTTTAAAAAATAAAATTTCATTCAGTATAGATATATGTAAATAGTATTTGCTTTCAACTTACTATTTTCCTGATTCTTTTTCCATTTTTTAAAAATTTAATTAAAACGGCATTTTTACCATGTCCTATAAACGGCATTTTTACCATGTCCTATTAGCCCCTGTCCCATTAGACCCTGCAGATGATGGCTAATGGGACATTTACATATCTATTGCTTTAAAGTGTTCAACAATTAAAATATGGTAACCTTTTAATATATGTCGAATGACATTTTAAATAAATGAATGTTCAGTTTATGAGCTTGTAAAAAGAGAAATTAAAAATTTTGTATAATTGCTGACAAAATGTGTCCCATTAGCCTCCTGAAGCGCAGTTTTTTTAAAATTTCTGACCATGTCCTCTGGTCCGGCTATTTAAGGTAAAATCTAAGCCCTCCGTGTCTCCCTGTTTGATGAATTTGAATTAAATCACCCCTTGCTCTCCTATGTTCCAGGGAATACATGATTAAAAATCTTAATCTGTTATCATAATCGATACCAGATAAGCCCTTAATCATTTTAGTAGCCCTATGTTGAACTTTTTCCAGCAACTCGATATTATTTCTGAGGAAGGGAGCAAAACTGAACATCATATTCCAGATGTGGAATTACCAATCCCCTGTACAATGGCAAAAAAATCTCCTGAGATTTAGAAGTGATACTTTTTTTTAATATATCCCAACATTCTATTGGCTTTCCTACTTGCTTCAACACATTGTTTACTCATTTCAAAATCATTGCTAACCAAAACACCTAAATATCTAACAAACTCACTATCTTTGATACTTTCTCCCTGTAAAACATAAGAATGTTTAATAATGTGCTTACCCCCAAATGCATGGTCTGACATTTGTTATCACTGAACGACATACCCCTCCTTGTAGACTATTCATTAATTTTCGTAAGATCATTTTGTAATTGCTCGATTTGCTCAACAGAATTTACTGTACTCTTCATTTTTAAGTCATCTGCAAAAATACTTAACTTGTTTTTCAACTCCCAGCTGATATCATCAATAAACATAGTAAATAAAATTGGCCCTAGTACAGAGCCCTGGGGCACACTCCTTACTATTTCATTCCAATCAGAGTACTTACTATTAATGTACGAACCCTGTTTGTTTTATTGGCCAACCAATTTTCGATCCAACAAATTACGACAGTCCCTAACACAAATCTTTTCATCTTAAACAACAAAGCTTCATGAGGAACTTTATCAAAGGCCTTTTGGAAATCAATGTAAATAACATCAACCATATTGCCTTTGTTAATTTTAAAAGGTTAGTTGTACAAGACCTGCCTTTTCTAAACTAAGCCATATTGGTTATCTGAAAGCAAATTATTAGTTTCCAAAAAGGTCATTCATTATACGCATTTTCAACAGTGTTTCAAAAACTTTACCTAAAACAGGTGCAAGACTAACTGGTCTGTAATTACCCGGATCAAATTTAGGCCCTTTCTTGTACAATGGAGTAACATTTGCCAATTTCCAGTCTGCTGGCAACTGTCCAAAAATAAATGACGACCTAAAAATAGTCAGAACTGCATCCCCCAACTCTTCTACATATTCAACTAAAATTTTAGGATAAATATTATATCAGGCCCAGATGCTTTGTTAGGTTTTATGGTTTTTATTATACAATTAACCTCCTCTTTAGAAAAATCACACTCAATGCATTCCTGTCCTTCAGTTACTTCTCCTAAAACATGCACATTTTAATCTTTATTAAAAACACTAATAAAAAAGTCATTAAAAAAATTTGCCATTTTCATTTCATCATGGATTAATTGTCCTTGGCTATCTTTAAATGGTCCAATAGAGTTAGCTTGTTTAACATTACCTCTAGCATAAGCGAAAAAATCCTTAGGGTTATCCTTAATATCCCTAGCGACATTCTCCTCTAATGCAGATTTGTGTTTTCTACTAATATTCGTACACTCTCTCCGAACAACTCTGTATGCTTCCTGATCAACCTCTCTATCAGTATGTTTAGCAATTTTATAACCCTTCTGCTTTAACCTAAGGGACTTTTTAATATCCTATATTTTAATGTAATTTTTGGATGAGAGTTTTTAACAATCGACGGAAATTGCAACGTTTAAATTATTCCAGACCCTTAAGAATTCGTGTAAAAGTGCCCTTCTGAAGTTAAGCCCCCTCCTTGAAAAAATCCTGGCTTCGCGCCTGGCTGTAGTACACTCTCTTACTAACCGATATACAAAAAGCAACCATCTAAAACATCCAGAAAATCTAAACCCTGTCCCTTTACAATCACAATATTATTGTCCCAGTTAATGTTTAGAAAATTGAAATGACCCATATAATAACAACTTCATTTTAGTGACAAAACTCTCTTATGAGGTTACACAGCATTGCATCATGCTCCACATTACAGTTGGTGGGGGGGGGGGGTCTATACACATAACCAATAAATAGGGATATAGCCTTGTTTTTTGCTTCAATATGACGTGTCATCTGTTTGTGAGACTTGTGGTTCGTTCTGTGAAAGTGGGTGACAGACAGATGGACTGAACGATTATATTACCTTCCACTTTTAAGTTATAAACGTAGCGTGGAAGGTAAAATGAAAAATGTAAATTAAAACTTACCAGATTTTTTATGCAAAAATAATAATGCCATGCTGCTTTCTAAGTAAACAAATAATAAACAATCAAAGAATCACATTGTGCTGCATCTTATGACGTCATTACAAACTGATTTTTGACAAAAAATATATTTTGCTTCAAATATTATTTTTAAATAAAGTTTCTCGTGACAATGTTGATGCGGCAACATCAATTTAAACGACTTAAAATCAAATTTCAATGCTAATTTAAATGGTGATTCGCTGACAAACAGTAGGAAAGTTCCGTACGGTGGAGGTACAGACAGACGGACCAAAAGTATGAAAAATGGGTCTCTGAGTAAAATAAGCAAAAGCACTGCTCAGAAACTTATAATAAAGTTTTCTAAAATTGGTACTGCTAGCGTATTTAGGCCGGTCTCGATTTGGCGGCTTAACTTTTGCAGCCAAGTAGCGAAAACGTACTTAATTTGGTAAACATTCTAGTTCAACTTTCAACCAGGGAATACAAGTAGCCAATTCTGGGGATCCTCTAGTTGGCCTCTGTCTCTAAAAATTAGATGGATCCACTTATGTGTGTGTGTTGTCTGTTGTGTGTCTTACTTGACGAGGGTTTATAAGCGGGTCTCTGACCAGGCACACAAACCTGAATATATATGTCTACAAACCAACCAACCTATGCAAGTAACCACAAGCCTGAAAATATATGTCTACCAACCAACCAACGAGCTGCGTAATTATTATTCTACATTAACTAATCTTAATAAATTTTCAACGTTTTGAAACAAATATTGATGTTAAAAATTAAAATAAACATTTTTCCCGAAGTGAATTTACTGATGCCGTACCGAAATTAATATTAATATATCGTAAAATACTACTAACTATAGCAACCCTGTGTTTACTTTTTCACGAACGCCAAAAGTTGCCAAATAGCAATCTGGCCTGAATACGCTAGGTGTTCCCTAAAATTTAGTAGTAAGCCTTTTGTATTATTATTGATATTTTACTGCAGATACATTTTATAACAATTAAAATTTTATTCTTACCTTTAAATCAGTAGTAATATTTTAATATCTTTTACTCCATGTAAGTAAGTGCACAATATCCCACCAATAGGTTAAATAACGAGTTTCTAGCACACTTTGACAAGTTTTATTTTCAAAAATATTTTGTTTCTATTAAAAGTAAACATTGTTTTATTCTTAAATTTATCACAAATTTAGCTCTTGGCTCGATTAGTTTATCCAGAAAAAAGGTAGTATGATCAAATTTTATGAAATTACAACTTATACACCAAACACACAACACCAAATGTAAGCTTAGGTAAAATCCTAGAAGGGCCAACAATCAACACACCTTGGCGCAAGAAACCGAAAAAAATTCTCAAGCCAGAATGAGATCGTGCCAAACGAAAACGACACCAAGTGAATGTAGCAGGACCAGGTGGAATAATAAGTTGAGTTTAATTTGCGTTGAACTAGAGCTCCACAAGAGCTATTGGTGATGTAATTTAAAACCATATGAATGCGTAATGCAATTCTATATAAGCAATACAGATATTTGTTTATTGTGCCAGCTTAAAATTTGGAAATGTTAAAAAATACATTTAAATAATTGAAAAAGTTATGTGTAAAATACAATTAAAATTTAGCTCTGGTGCGACGATAATTCACACTAACCTAACTAACCTTGGGTTTATTTTTAGCTCTTTGAATGCAAGTTTTGAGTAGGGACTATAGGAATGAATATAAAACCCAGCAGATAAAATAAAACTTTAGGTTTTATTTTGACAAATCTTTTTATATCAGCTGTCTTAACAAAACAAATAACAAAATTCAGTCTTTGGGTCTTCGTCAGTATGGATAATACACTGTCTGTGTCAACGGAATTTCTCTGTGGATATTAAGATTGGCTAAGCCATTTAGCCTACTCTCAGACATCGTGTTTCTTAGGTATGTCTTGATTCTCCGAAGAGTGGAAAAGGCGAGCGCTCTGCTGTGCTGGTCGATACAGGTATAGTGATGAAAATCTTAAGTAGGAGGATATGGATGTTTGGAAAGATTGTTTTATCATAAATACATAATTCTCCCACCGCAATCACAAACAAACAAAGCAAGCAAGCGTGGGAAATATTCCTTTGCGGAATTTGGAATATATGAAATACGTTATATATATATTTTTAGTGCATTTCTTAGGAATAGGAATGCAGCTATTTATTTCGTAGCTGTTATGAAACTTTATAGTTGACTCCAGCAAACCAGTATTCAGTATGCGATGTGTCCACTATTGGCGGATTTAAAAACAGATTGTAATTTTCTTGAGGGTTTTTTTTCTTGAGGGGGGAGGGGGTACAGCCCTTTTATCACCCCTCCCCCCCGTGGGTGCGCGTCTGTCGCCAAACATTGCCACCTTCCTAAAAGACGTCACCGAAAGTATATTTAGTGATTGGTTTGACATGTCACGTGGGCACGCAAAACCAATCACTGACGAGTGAAAATGATTTCGTCAATGCCTTGGCAAAGGAACGGCGATGCTTGGATAGTTTCACGTGTCCTGTCCCTCCGTGTTTGAGTAGCTAAAAAGGATTTCAGAAATGACGTATGACATGTTTCAGGTCTTGAGTCGCAACAGAAATGCTGAGTTAAAATCAGCCGTGTCTCGCTCCAATGGCAAAGGATCTCAAAAAGTGCGACCAGTTTGTTTTTTTGGCTTCAGCGCTTGCGCAGTAAAGAAAAATGACGTCATTTGGTGGTTTTTATAAACGGTCAAATTTTTTAAATTTAATTTTCGAAATAAATATAACTAGAAGTAGCGATCTAGTGTTAAATGGAAGTTAAATCCAGATTTACTGTTAACACATATCTACTTCTGCAACCCATACTGATGATTACGGTTGATGACCATGCGCAGAAATCAATCGGAATATATTAATTTTCGTTTCTACATTTATTATCCTTTGTAAATAAAAATCAAATCAAGAATGGGAATATTTATTATGATGTCACGCTTCCATAATGCGATTTCATTGGTTGTTTTGTTTTCTTTGACAAAGTGTTGAAACAATCCCATTTTACACTTCCATACTAAAAGAAAGACTTGGGAATAGCATCCATAATGTACGGGAAGGTAAGTGTACAAAAAAAATTAGTGCTATTATTTACGATTAAATAATAAATTGTGAACTTTTCGAATAAATTTTTACTTTTTTAAAAGTTTCATTCGATCAGAGAAAATTTCTTGGAAATGAACAAATTTCAAAAGTTTTTTTTTCCGTAAAAATCTTTTATTTCCTTTCATAGATTAAAAGATGATGCACAACGTTCAAATTTTCTTATGTTGAAATCTCTTATAGACTACTCGAAAGTTATTATTTTAATTAATTGGATTATCTTTAATTTCTCTAGTAATTATAATTTGTGTTTTATCATAGTAACAGAAAAGTGAAAAATGGGCAATTCTTGTGTCCTGTGTCGGCGGACTTCACGGATAAATAAAACGTTAATTAAGAAATTATCATTATTATTTATGAAGAATGATTTTCTTTTTTACAATATTGTAAATAAAATTTTATTTAAAAGTATTCATTTTATTTTTCACTTAAAACCAAATGTTTCCCTTTCTCCAAACTCCGTCAATAACAACATGAATAAATACTAATAATATAAATGCATTTTCGAAGGAGAATATAAAATTGTATACCAAATACCTTTTTACTCCTAAAAATGGAGGGTTCAGAATACAAGTGAATCAAGTACACTATGGACGTGGCTCACTTGTATTTTGAGCCCTGCAAATAATACTTAAATTTCATATTATTTACATTCGTTCACCACACCTTCCTCCGAATAAAAGAAAGTATAGAAACCAAAATAATGGCTATCAAAGATGTGACAGTGGCCTCATTTGTTTAAGTTTTTTTTTCTATCCAGTAACATTTATAGATCGATAAAATCGCTGGAGAATTTGGAGCCAAATAAAAGCGCCAATATAGAGAAGAAGCCAAATAGTTTTCCTCCAGGTGTTGGCAACGGTCGCGTTTTTTTTAAACATTGAATAGTACATCCATTATTATACATCGTTGGTTAAAATAAACTCTTTCTCAAGCCTCGATTGATGAATCAAGGTCACATGAGAACAGAGCACCAATTGGAAACCAATCAAAGGATATACAGGAGTGAAAACCAGATGAATTTGGTTGTTTCACGTCGTGGATTTCAACAGCTTAAACGGTTTGTTTTCATTTGTTGGCTGGAATTACTTTTGTATGGTATTCGAAAATGAATGTTCTAAGAATATTTTACGTATAAATATTTTAAATTCCAATTCTAGCAGCTAACTCGAAAATCGCCAACTCCGAAAAGCTATCGCCCGACGGCCTTAAAAATTGCTAAATTTGCGAAAAATCGCCAGATGCGGCCAATTTACTATGATGAGCCATTCGGTTTTTTTTTTTGCACAGGAGGAAAGTTCGCCGCGTGATTTTATAAATTGTTCAGAATAACTATAGCAACCATACTGTATTATTCTGATGTTTATTAAGTCGATTGAAAATTATATGTTCTGTACTAGTGTATTTAATTTGCTAAATTTCCAAAATAGCTTCGAGGTGATAGGGGGCCCCAAATGTCAAGTGCTTAGGGGCCCTGGGTCTTTAAATCCGGCACTGTTTGTGTTTGTCGAGTATATGCGGAGTACGTGCTCGTTAAATCTGTTGGGTCCGAAAGTCCTCCAAGTTCCCATACCAAATCAATACCTCTGGGGGTGACAAGCCAATTCTGGGGATCCTCTAGTTGGCCTCTGTCTCTAAAATTAGATGGATTTACCATAGAGTTGGGATTTACTTACGAGCAGTAGTGCTGCCCTCTAGTGAGAGAATTATTACAATGGATCATGACTGGTATAAGCACGCCTCGAGCGAAGCAATAAACCAGCTTACACACAACCAACCAAACTACAATAATGTTGTTTATGTAATTGTAATTGAACTTTTGAAAAGTGAAATAGTTACATCAGCATTTTGTTATTTCAAATTTAATTATAGTATAAAAATTTCGTAATTATGTCCTACCGTTTATGTGCTGTAGCCAAGTCATTTGAACCGTATTTATTGAAATTAATTGTAAGTAATAGTTTGTGTCAAACTTTGAAAAGTGTACTTACAAATACTTTACTTTTGGAATCGGAATGCTTTATTTAAGAAGCCGTTAATTAAAATATGTAAATATAAATATATTCAGCTATAAATGAAAGTAAATATTGATGTATTTTTGATCTGCAAGCATATTTCAAAGTCAAATGCTTTCTAAACCTTGGTAGAGATTTACTCTACGGTCCCCCTTGGCGAACTTTCCAAAATCGCGCAAAAAGTCCGTTTTTTGGCGACTTTTTTTAAAAACCACGATTCAAAGAAAAGATCGTATGGTGATATTTCTTATGAAAAATCAACCAACGGTCCGATAGGGTTGCCGGAAAACGCATCGGTGCGAAGTCATAGAATTCGAATCTTCAGTCGAAGTCACACAGGTTGCCAGAAAAAATTATTTATCGCCAAATCCGAAAACATCGCGCCAAGGGGGACCGTACAGTAAATCTGATCCCTAAACGGTAGCTTTATGCTCTTAACAACATTTTTTAATTTGTCGATTGAATAGTGATGTTTAATATAAATTAAATCATTTCCTCTTAATTTAATATCTGTACCTTGTCATAAACTCCATATTGATATTTAATTTTGTGAGGGTCCAAAAAAAAATAGATCTTTCCATGATTACATAACAGTAACCTATTTTAATATGAAGTTCATTTCAGGCAATATCACCTCTTTATAGAATTGGAATAGCTATGATAATGTTATAATGGTCGGTTTTGATTTGGTGATTTGTGGTACGTTGCCAAGCAATGAAAATTGCCAAATGTAGCAAACATTAAATTTCATAGCTATAGTAACCTTTCATACTCGATAAGTATAGCAAATAGAAATATTACATAAAATTTTCAACCTCGCTGATAAGCTGACCGGCCATTATATCACAGCTGTGCCTTAAAATTTAGGAATTAATGGGACTAGGCTATGATATAGGTGCCTGTCTTGTTTTAGCAATTTTCAATTTACGTAAAAAGGCTCCCTCGCCCTCCTCCCCACCTTTTGATAATGCCCAAATGTGATTAACATTCTATTTCGTACAACTTGATATGTATAGACATTACTTAACAACTTTGATGCCATTGGATATGCATGCCACGCTGCGTTTGTTGTGTACCGGACAATTCACTCAGTAGTAATATAGGTCTCTATTCTTAATATTATTATAAATTCTTTCCTTTTTTAATTATCATATACTTGTAGGCTATTGGCTGTCTGTGTACTCGAATTTACCTGTACCGAGCCTTTATTCTTGAAATATTTTCAATATTCGGCATTTTTCAAAAATAATTTTTGCAGCTGGATATTTGAATATTTTTATTATCGGCTAATGGCCGATGGTAACTTATTTGAAAAAATATATATTATAGCTGTATTTTGCATGCTGTTATCATCGGTTAATTATCAACATCCCATTTTATAATGTTGTCATATGTCATGCTAGGGATTTAAAAAATGGCAGCCATTTTTTTCCAAACCATCCATTCCAGAATATTCTAGAACTGCGTCACGTGATCCACCGCTCTTTGACTTCCCCTTTTTTCGAGTTGCATCTTGTCCAATCATGCGTCACTATGTGATGTTTTCTCGCCAACAAGTTTGGCGAGAAATAAAAAGTTGCCATATACTAAAAGTAGGATTTTACCACAACTCTGCATAGCATACAAAATTTTCTTGCTTGCCAAAAGCCGCCAATAAACAGAATAGTTAGCCTGTTTATTATAGTTGTGCCATCATCCATCTGGTGTGTTTATTGCCATGTATTTTCTTATTTTTGTGACATAGTCGTTGACATGAACCATTCATAGGTATATATTCCAATTTGGTCATTTTCATAAGCACTTTTAAGCTAGATTTAAACCCTAACCGTTGCACCCCTGAAAAAAATCCTATGCATATAGCTTTTAAGCTAGTTATAACAACATATTTTTCAAGCAATTATGTACGACTTAGAAGTATGTTTTGATAGTAATTTTGAAAACAAGTGCTGAGTGTTAGGTCAATTTGGTGGTTGGTGGATGGATTTTAAGGTTTTGAGGGTTAAAAATAAAATACAAGTTTTTGGTGTGCTATGAATAAACGACTTAGCTCTGTCAGTTTGTTGTGATTTACCATTTTAACCAGACCATTTTAACTTTTGTTTTAAGTTTTAATCCAACATGTCTGGTGAACCGTTGTATCTTAACCGATGAAAATACTTTTTCCGAAATCTGCATGACCCTCTTAGTAGGTCATTTTTCATTACACGTAATAAATCAGCTGCTTCTATTGGTATTATTGAAAATCATTCTAGTTTATAATAACAAAGCTTGTATTATAAAAAGTTGTAACCTTAAAACTGAAGTTGTGAAGTGAAATCTTCAAAGGTCCACATGTCGCACGCGGAAAAGTGACCTATCACACAAAAATGACTTTTCAAGTTGTAAATGCTGTAATATTCAAAATTTAAATATCTAGCGATTAAAGCAAAAATCAAATCAATTGGTTAAATAGTTGGAATGTAGTAAGCGAGTCGTTAGTTTTTCTATAATGCAATACAATAGAAAAGAATAAACTTCAGACGATTTTTCTGAAAAACTAGTATTTTTGCTATAGTTCTCTTTTCCGCGTACAGTGCGATATGTACCTCTGGAGTGAAGACGTTAATAATCGAAATGTTCCTTTCTTTTTCAGACACACTCGCGTTTTCATAGTGTCCGATCGAATGCGTCATTCCTAAGTTGTCTCCCTCAGCATATTTACTACGATCAGGCTCCTAAAGGGTTTGAAAAGTATTTTCCTGGTGGAAAGAAGCCACCAAGCGATAAAAAAGAGGCAGAAGCCTCATCTGACAAAAAAGATGGTAAATAAATCTAAAATACAGGATGTTTTAATTAAGTAACATAATATTTTATTTCAATGAAGAATGTTTAATGTAGAAATTTGAATATAAAGTTTCTACTCAAGCATATTTTTATATATGATACATCGCAAGTTTATGTATGGTACATTGCACAGTAAAGGGTAAAACAAAGTAGCATTTGTAACCTGTTAATGCAAGTGAAAACGCATCAGTTAATTGTAGTGTTGCTATGTATACTATGTACTCTGTATGTGTTTACTAGGGGTGCACCGAATATTCAGTTAGTATTCGGTATTCGGCCACTTTAGCCGAATATTCGGTTTGGCCACATAGCTTAACTATTCGGCCGAATACTCAGACGAATAGTTAAATTTAAAAATTTCCAAATTTCTTCAAGTTATCATGTTATAAAACGTCGAAAAATTCCCAAACCGGACTTGTTTTCTTTTATAATAGACTCAAATTCTTAAAGTTTTAGTTATTTATAATGTTTAAATCAAGCTTTACTCAAGTTATATTAAATAACCATGTCTCTTTAAATTAACAGTTACAATGAGTGGGCTTTAAAAAAAACTAATTACTATATATATCACAATTGTAATTTTTTTCACTAAAAGATAAAAAAAAAAAATTTAATTATAATACTGTAAGCCATGGTTTTATTATTTTTTTCTGATTTTCATTCTACACTGGATCCACCTACTTCTGTTTTTGTTTTCATACTTTCGTTTTCGTGTTGTGATTTTACCAATTTACACTTTCTAAAAGGCTTGTTTTAATAACACACAAGTAATACTTTATTCTGTGTTGCTTCAATTAAAAATTTAATAGCTTTAGTTTATTAAAATTATTGTGTGATTGTGTACTTATATGTTTATGTTTAATTGAGGAATAATAAAATTTAATGGCTAATCGCCACAGCGGCGACTGCATCTAGAAATTTTGATCGCCAAACATGTTTTGTTGGTCGCCAACTGGCGACCGTTAATCTCGACCATTACCTATATTATATATTTTTTTTCAGCACTTTTCTGCCCTCTGTACATATAAGAATTTCTGTGTGCATTTAGCATGTAGCAGAAAAGTAGACTAATTTTTTTTAAAGAGCTGCTATCTTTTTTGTTATCTATTGCATTTGTTTATATGTGTCAAAGTAAAATTTTATTTTACTCTCACACAAGTTATTTTTCTAATGTATGCTTTCACTGTGGTGTCATAATTTTTTTTGCCATGATTTACATGAAAAAACAATTGGCATAGAAAATTATTTAAAAAAAAGTTTTTAAACAATATTCAGATGTCCTATGTCTATGGGGCCCAGTTACTAATGATTTAATTTAATATCTATGCCAAATTTATTTTTCATTTCTTATACTAATACTGTTTTAATTTTGAAACTCTACCTAGAGAAAGTTCAAGAGCCTTCATCTAAGGGTACCCAAAGCAGTCAAAGATCTCCTCAACAACCAGACTGGATGTTTAAACTGAGCTTTGGAGGTGGCGGCAATAAAAAGTATTTTTTTTATAAACCTTTTACTTGCGTTGATATGTCAGATTGTTTGTTATAATTAGTTAAGTCTCTTCCAGATGCCATGCATATTTCTTATCATGATATAATATTTTGAATAATTCATAATACTTTTAAAATATGAGCTTACCTGCCAATTTATGCAGCAATAATATGAAACTTTTGCAATACTGAAAAATATTGCCAAAGAAACACTTTTATTAAAATCAATCATATATTATAGTTAATTTCACACACTTGTGCTTAAACCTTTCTGATACTATTACTTTCTGTGGCAGAAGTCTTTATTATTTATTCATTATGTGAAGCTCAATATTGTAATTGAAAAAAAAAATACCAGAAAAACTATAAACATGCCTTATAATATTTTAATTACTGTTTACCATTTCATCACTTAATGACCTTTTTTTAGAAAAAAGAACTTTAGTAAAGACTTAGTAGTACTTTTAAAAGTAGTAGTACTTTTTTTTTAATAGAAAAAAGACTTTAGAAAAGACTTTATGTAATAGAATAACATCTACTACACAGGAGAGCATAATTATTTCTTAGTTCATTCTAATAAAAGGAGATAGCTTGGACGTCCAAGATAATTTATTGTAAAGAGATCATTTAGAGTATTTAACCGCCAAAAAGACACACAACCTTACATCTCGAAGTCTAATTAAAAAGTGACTATTTTTAATGGTCATGAGAAGAGTGGATCAGAAGTCAAAACAAAGTCTGCTGCGTCTGCGATTTCTGTGGGAAAGAATGTATTGACGCCTATTGAAACGTGGGGACTGTTCGATGGATCGGCAAGACATTAACTGAGAGTTATTAAAAAAGAACTGAATATTAGAATATTATAGAGATTTGTGTGGTTAATATTGTAACTTTATAGAGATTTATACGATATATCACATATATTTCCAATTAGCTGCATGTTACTTGCACAAAATATTTTAGTAACATGTAAAATCCAAATAATTAGTGTAATATTTTAAACCTTAACAACGATTATGCCTATTTTTTTTTTAAAGTTCTGTCTGTAAAATGTATTAACTTATCAGGAAGTGAAGGAGTGCGTAGGAATCCTACAGGAAATATCTCTTGTATTTCAGGTAACATAGCAATTCCAAAAGTCTGCATTTACCGTTGAGGTTTAGCGATTTCTCTGGTGTGCAACCACACAGTTTAGAAAAGAATTTTGTAGAAAAGAGTTTTCTTCCCAATTGATAGATTGGTTGCATATTCTGTAATCAGCCAATCACACACCATGAGACAAATGGAGTTATCTGCAAGAGTTGACTAATTCAGGGTTCTTATGAGCCTTAAAAAAACTAAATTTAAAAAGCGTTTTTGGTGCTGTATAATCTATTTAAATCACCAAAAAGATTATAAACTTTCTGAAAGGGCCTTAAAAATCTCAAGTTCAACTACAGTTACTTTCAGTTATTAGTTAGTTACAGTTACTTTCTGAAAAATCTAACTGCGTTATCGAAAAAACTAACTCTTAAAAGTAACATGTTACTCCAATTCCTGAAAAAATTAAAAGGTATACTTATGTGTTAAGAGGTATGATCGGTCCCATAGAGCTAATAATGCATTAGTTTTGGAATCACAACTCCCAGAGAAGTATTGCTTTGCCATGTTAGCCCTCTCTCCCCGGGTATGGGAAACAACCTAGCATCGAAATGAAACAAATTTGAAACGAAATTGTTATCTAGTTATTTAATTATAATATTTTTGAAGTTTTAAAATGCCAAAAATATACAGTAGATAGCGACACTATTTTAAAACTTTATCAATTAATAAGTAAATAATCAGATGTCGTTTTCTTTTCAATTTTGTTTTAAATTGATGTTATGATGATTCCCATACCTGGTGAAAATGGAATATCATGGCAAAGAAATTCTTTTGCAAAAAATATGATTTCAAAACTAATGCATTAGCTCAATGGGACTGACAGTCCCCCTCACTACTTTAAATTAATTATTTAGTTATTTAATTATATATTTTTGAAGTTTTAAAATGCCCACTATTTTAAAACTTTATCTATTTATAATTAAATAACCAGATGTTAGTTATTTTCTTTTCAATTTTGTTTGAAATTGATGTTATGATGCCATAACTTTCACCATACCTGGTGAAAATGAGATAACATGGCCAAGCAATTCTTTTTCAAAAGTTGTGATTTCAATACTAATGCATTAGCTCTATGGGATTGACAGTTCTTATACCTTGTCTATTTACTATGCGAGACTCGAAAATACTTTCTTCTCCCATCCCTTCGCTTGGTTTTCCAGGAAACGGGGGAAGCATTGCTTTTCTAAACCTAACACGTTTGAGGTTGTGAGGTTAACAATCCGAACAGTTCAAACCCAAGTAAGGTGGGGAAAAAACATGCTCACGCCGTTTCGAAGAAAACCACATGCAGGGATGGGGGAGGAAAAGATTTCGAGGCTCGCTTTCTGGATAGACAAGGTATAAATAGGTGCAATCTTGTGTGTCTAATATGTTTGTTTGGTATTTCAGGGGCAGTGGGAAAAATCCCTTCAGTCCAGACGAAGACAATAAATGGGTGGCTTTTGCCTTGTTTGGCACTCTTGGGGTGCTGGCAATTATTGCCTATAATGAATTTAGGTACAAAGAAATCACATGGAAAGAATTTGTTAATTCATACCTATCCAGAAACATTGTAAGTAAATCACGTCCAAAATATTTTTGGTATAATATTATGTTGCAATTTTTTTTTAATTTTTAAGGATTAAATAAAATTAATCATAATTTTTAAGATTTTATCTAGTTAGTTGTTTATGGTTTTAAAGTAATCAAAAAATGGGCAGTTCTACCATAATTTTTAATGTATAAGAAAGTTGTGAAATTTATTTTTTCAGAGTCAATTTAAATGTGTGTAAAAATGCTTATAAGGGTTCTAAAAAACAAAAAAATTCGGAAAGGCCACTGGTAAAAAAAATTAATAATAATGAGGGATGGCTTTTTTTTTTAAACAATTGATATCAGAGAAACCGGTTTAAACCAGCCTTATGAAAATTACTGATTATTTTTGAAAATTACTGATGGATGTTGTTAAGAAAGGGTATTATAGTTCAATTTAAAATTTAAATTAATGTAATTTTTAGCTAAAAATGTGTTAATTTGAGCACTAAACTGAAAAGGTGACATTCGGGAAGGGACAATAAGGAATTTTCAGCATAGTTTTGTGTCCTAAATTTTTTTTTTTAGGGTTTCTTTGTTTAAAAATACTGTTTTATAATTATATAAGGACCATTCTATTAGTATAATAAGAAAAAATGAAAACGAAATATTAATATTTTCATAAGTTATGCCCAAGGGACATAAAAGTAAAAATTATGGTAGAATGGCCCAAATATCCAAAAAACTAATTGAAAATATGATTTTTATTTTTGAGTCTACTTTTTACTGCATTGTATATTTTCTGCTGTAGTGTTGTAAATAAAAATTGGTGGGTGCATTAAAAATAATTTTCAATTCAAAATAGTCAATTATTTCTGTAGTGCAAGGTTTTTAGTACATATTTCTTTTATAAAAAAAATGGAAAATTTTGGTTCTTAGGAATTTTTTTCATCTGATCAAATAAATGGTTTTTAAAATTATGTGTTTTGTTGCTTCTTCCAACTTTATTTACTCAAAGGATATTTTATTAATTTAATGATAGCTATCATTGTTGTTTTCTTAAAGTGTAATTACCAGAAAAAATTGTGCAATTCTTAATTTGAAATTTAAAAATATTTGACACATTCCAACAAATTCAATTTTGGTTCATT
Source organism: Oedothorax gibbosus (assembly GCA_019343175.1). Classification (NCBI taxonomy): domain Eukaryota; kingdom Metazoa; phylum Arthropoda; class Arachnida; order Araneae; family Linyphiidae; genus Oedothorax; species Oedothorax gibbosus. The sequence continues at coordinate 48,745,308 of CM033270.1, read as the reverse complement.
TTTATCACCAACACAAAGTCATTGGCAGATGATTCAACCAAAAAACCTTTTGTTTATTTGAACTCTGAAAATATTATTTAGATTTAATTTTATTTGCTTTAAAAAAGGTAAAGAAGTATTTATTAAATTTAGCATTCTAATTACTAGTATTTGTTAAAAAATTAATGTCTGATTTTCTTTTTATTATTTTAGGTTGAAAAGCTTGAAGTTGTAAATAAAAAATGGGTTAGAGTAAAGTTTGTTCCAGGAAATCATTTGGATGGTGTAAGTTTTTTTTTTTAATTTGTATTTTTTTTAAATAATAAGATAGTTTTAAATTTTGGTAATGATATCAATACTGTATTGTAAAATACTCTGAATTAGGAAATTGACAATTTGCTAACTTTAAGAAAACATACTTTTTTTTTGTTTCTGGGATGTATGTGATTGCATTGTGAATTGTTTTTTATTAATTGTAATGTTTAAATGACAGAAATGATAACATATTGTATTACAATTTTAATAATTACATTATAGTATTTTTTTTTAAAGTTAAATTTTTAAAATCCGATAAACTTCCTTTAATGTTTTCTTTGCAGTTCTACGTTTAAATATGCAAATAAAGTTTGTGTATCTGGAATTTTATCATTTGTAGTAAAATACTGTTATTAATTTGTAGTTTAAAAGTAATAATTTAGCTAACACTGTTTCAATTTTAGAATAAATACTGGTTTAACATTGGAAGTGTCGATACGTTCGAGCGAAACTTGGAGAATGTTCAGTTAGAAATGAACATAGAGCCAGCAAACTATGTACCAGTTGTATATAAAACAGAAATGGACGGGTACAGTATATTTTGTATTGTTTTTAGTTCATTCACTTCAACATTATTACCAGGGATTGGAAAGTTACTTTTAAAAAGTAACTCTGTTACAGTTACTTAATTAAAAAAGTAACTGTGTTACAGTTACTTCATATGAAAAGTAACACGTTACAGTTACTTTAAAAAAAAATAACGAATCACAGATACTTTTCAAAATTTCAAGTTATAAGAAAAATTGAAATTTAGCCATCTTACCATTTTTCAAAGAGAACCACGATAAACGAAATATAAGCTCAAACAAAACACTGAAATTATAATTAATAAAAGATTATTTTAGATTTGTTGTTGTTCATGATATGTGCAAACTATGATCCAAGTGCGAACGCTTCCTATTTCTTTGCATTCGAGAGAGACATTTTTTAATAATTAATCTTTTACCCTATCGGAGTCATCTGTAAACACTCGGGTAGGTACTGACAGAAATGGGGTATCTCAAGAATGAATGTGAAATCTCTGTCTCCTCCCCCCCACCCCTCTTTGAGGGAAGGACTTGGTCATTGTTGTAGAACCCATTCAGGCAGGGGACACAAAGGGGTTTGGACTGAGGGATCCAACCTGCTTGGCAGTTAGCGTGATTTATTTGAAAACCCTTCTTTTCCGTAGATGCCTGTAATTGTGCGGGCTTATAATGTGATACCTAGAAAGGTAAGCAGACAGGAAAAACATTTGTACTGTTACAATTCTGTCTGAAAGCCGCCGTCACGCCTTTAGCAGCCAAAGTGGACAATTCTATTATATTCTTTACTTTTACCTTCCCAAGAAAAGCTCGTATTTCGGGAATGCGAAATGTTTCATTCTCAGTGGAAAATTCAGTGGAATTTCAAAATTGGCATCAGACAGCCTTCGTAAAGTAACGGAAAAGTAACAACATTTTTCGTTACTTCGTTACCGCTAAAAGTAACTAAGTTACAGTTACTTTCTGAAAAATGTAACGGCGTTACCCCCAAAAAAGTAACTGTTACAAGTAGCGCGTTACTCCAATCCCTGATTATTACCATAGACATTGTACTATGCTATTTTTTAATTATGTAACTGTTACATATTTGTAAAAAAATATATTGTAAATTAATTTTATTTTGCATTTACGTTAAACAAGTAGACAATGTAGTTCTACCTCTTTAGTTAAGATTGTTTTTGTTTTAGAAACTATAACTTATTCAAAAAGCATTTTTCCCTGTTTTTCCCTTATAAACAGAACTTTTTGTCCTGATATTCTTAACTACTTATGTAATGATTGATAAAAAAAAATCTGCTGTCAACAATTTGCAAGATTTTTCTGTGTATTTAATAATCATAAATCTGGTAATATATATCAAAAAAGAATTCTAGCTTTTATGCAAACTCTTTATAATTTTTATTTCTTTGAACCTATTTCTATTGACCTGAAATCTGCTTTGTTTGTTAAAATTCTATAAGTTATATTTTTTTATATATGTGTCAAAACGTCCTCACGTGTGACTGCCATTATATTATAACTATGTAACCCTTTAACTGTAAGTCTTTTCTTCCTGCGCACAATCGCAGAGCCACTGGATATATATTATCGGGAACGCCAATTTAAGATGATAACAAGGCAGTCAAGATGACAACATTAGCAGTCTCACTCCACTTTATTTTCTATTTTAACTGCAATAAACAATTAGAAATATACTGAATAACTCCATTTTCCACATATCCCTCGACACCTTCCAAACATATGAAGAGTACAGGGGAAAAACCGCTTAATTTCGTAGAAAACTTTCCTCATCAGGCATCTTTGGCAATGATAGCGAGTAATCGCCTAAACTAGTAAGGAAACTAGTTTCTCACTTTCTTGTGCATCTTCTCTCACTGCAACCCTGATATTCAGTCCCACGTTTTATTCAAAAGACTGTGTTCATCATCATGTTAAGCTTTAAAAATAAAGTAAGATTGATTGAAAATCACGAATTTTTCTAAAACAATTAAGAGAAATTTTAAGATTCGCAAATTAATTGAAAAGTCCTAAATTACGACTTTTCTACCTACCGAGATTCAAGCGATTCAGGATTCCGACGCTTGGACCAAGCGAAGACGAAAGAGCGAAACCGGTTTCCTGCTGCCAATATCCGCCAAGCAGATACAATCACGGGACGACTCCTAATATATCAAGCGGTTCTTCCCCTGTACTCTTAATATGTATATAATTTTGATTGTTTTTGATTGCTTTTTTTACATTAATCTGTTACTTACAACGAAATACTTAGCCTTTCTCTTGTTGGTATGCTACTTTTAAGCATTTTTTCAGATCAAACAACTAATATATTGTGGGCTCACGGTGAATAAACTCTAAATTGCCTCCAGCAGTAAACACAAACATATGCCACCACTTAAAAAGTTTGAAATAAAAAAATATCCAGCACTCCAAGTGGGCATGAGGACGTTAATCGACCGGTTTCTCACTGAGAAGGTTCCCGGTTCATATCACAGCCATACTTTAAACATATTTGTGCTGAAAAAAATTCCCTCCAATCACAGGGTCCCCGAGTACACTGGGATATATGTTGTCATTAAATCTGCGGAGTCAAAAGTCCCGAAGGTGTTAACATAAGGTGTCGCTCGAAGTTCTATGGGTGCCTGCTCAGGTGTTGACCTTGTCACATGACCAGGGTTCTCAATTACAAGTCTTAACTGGTCGTGCTTAAGCTCCTCCCAGAAGGCTAGAAATATTCAGCGGTAAACGACTACCTACCCTAGTTAGTACATCCAGTCTGTCAGTCGCTGCCTTCTAGTCAAACATTAAAACAATAAGAAGAATCACAAACTCCACTTTGAGTATAAGGCCGCCATTTTTATTAAAAATCCCAGGATGATATTCCAAACATAGACAATAATAATTCACACAGCTTACAGAAAGACAAGGCGCTCTCGTGCGGAGCAAGGAATTTAACAAAGTAGGAGCGCATGCATTAATTAAATATGAACAATTATATTAGAAACCTTACACAGTCTTATTCTTTTCTTTTACTTATTTTTCAGCTCTGGACTCATCTCTTATTTACCCGGTATTGCCATCCTGGGTCTCATTCTGTGGAACATGAGAAGATCAACGGGCATGATGGGAGGGGGAGGGGCCAGGAGGGGGGGAGGACTCTTCGGAATGGGCGAGACCACCGCCAAGCTCATCAACCCATCGGAGATCGGCGTCAAGTTCAGGTTTGTGGCACCTTGTTTTAATATTTATCTACTCATTCAAGGTAAAGTATAGGATTTTTACTTTCAATTATCTAATATAGTATTGCAATAGGATTGAAAATCCTAAATGGCGATTTTGTGCCACGTTTTGAAGGGGGTTGATTCTAAAATAATTGTTTCTGGGCATTGGTCAGTCTGTCTGTCTGAAACCCCGACAGCATGAATTGTAAAAAGCAAATGAAACAAGAAGTTCTTGAAGAACCAAAATAGCCTACTTTCCTGTTACTTAAATACTTACTGAAATTCTAATCGGGAAACAACTAGGTTCTTACCATTAAATATCATCAACAACCGTTTCTACACTAGATTTATACACATTAGGAAAAAAATCGCTAAACACAACATCTAGCTATAATTTAAACTTCTAAAAGCCAAAATCAACTATTTTCCTTAATATTCTTACGCAAATTAACTTAATGTTATTTATCGTCTGCTCGATTTATTTGTAGTTCTAAGAATAATTAAATATTTATTAATAACAAATGTAATGAAACTACTCCAAACTGCATTAAAAAAAATACTAAATGTAAATTAAAACTAATCATAATTGTATGCAAAAAATATGCCTTGCCGCTTTCTTGGTAAACAACAATCAAAGAATCACATTGTGCTACATTTTTTGACGTCATTTCAAAATGATTCATAAAAAAATTATTTTGCTTCAAATATTTAAAAATAAAGTTTCTTATACCATTTTGATTTGGAGACAGTGATTTAAAGGACTCAAAATTGAATTTCAATGCTAATTCAATGGGAAATTCGCTGACAGATAGTAGATTTATTTCCGTCCGGACGTACAGACAGGCGGAAAAAAAGTATGAAAGTTGGGTCTCTGAGGTCATAGCTTTCTAACAAAAAAAGAATTTTTAAGATCAGATGTATAGAACCGATTTTGGGAAGGAGGGTACGGACAGACAGACATCGACCGCATGTCAATACCTACTTTTTCATTTTTTTAATTCTTTCGAATTAAAAAAAGAAAAGTAGGCTAAAAATCGTACATGTGCTCCCATACAACTTTTTGAGTAATAAATTTATGAAAAATTGCCTGTATTAGTATATAAACTAGGTGGCACGACCCCTGTTCGCTATCGCTCGCCAACCCCCGGGAAATGATTGCGCAGTTCCCTTTGGATCGCTTCGCGATCCAGGCTCGCTTTGCTCGCTCACCGTTCATTGAAATATTTTAGTCTAGCCTTTGGTATCCTTTTAAAATAAAATAATAACAAATTAATGCTTATAAAATTATAGGCCTGTGTTTTTTTATTAACAATAGTGTTTAGTAGTTTAGTCAATCAAAATTATATGGTAAACCTAAAGAAGCATGGGTTAACCTAAAGAATCGTGCCCGGCAATTTTACGCCAAATCTGGTAGCCCCGAAAATCGGTATTATGTTAATCCATTTAAATCTTAAATGTATATAATTTATTCTGAAGTTTTTTACACCAACCTTCTATCAATTATATGCTTAATTATTTTAAATAATTATTTACTTTTTAAAAATAAATTCTTCAGCATTTCGTTCCACGTTTTCTATAAAGCTGGTCTGCAATTTAATGAATTTTTCCTGTTACATAAAAGTTTATTTTCTTTTAAATTTTTCAAAAATTAAAAAGAAAATAAACATTTCATTTTCATTTTTGAAATTTCATTGGAGATGGCAACCATCTCGGCAATTGCCGGCCGGAGTTTGTTGTCATTTCGACTTGGCGATATTTTCCAATGGTCGCCAAATACGAAGAAACACTTTTTTGTTGTTTTCAGTCGGCCATTTTGAAATTTGTAGTATTTTTGTTCATTTCGACTGTTGCCATTCCAGAGATAGAAATATAAGGAAATTTGGGTTCCGTATAAGAGTACTATATATATAGATACCTTTAAGTGCAGTGATTTAATTAGCTGTAATTGAAAATTGTGTAGATACACACCCCTAGTTTTTAAAGCATTCTTATTCGTTAAATTCACAAATAAAATATTCATTAAATATTAGAGGGCTTCATGCAAGCCGTAGAATTTCCATACGTGAATTAATCTTGAATTGAAATATTGAAAAAAATCATTGTGGGAAATTCTCTTCTGACATTTACTCCTAGATTTCATAAAGATTATATATAGAGAAACAGTAACTGATGTTTTAGACGTGTATTTTATAATTATTACTGTTTCAAAGTGCAAATGTTATAATAACTAACATCATAAAAGTCAGGAAACTTTGAAATATGCAGTACTTTTTCTCCACTCCTAACCTATATTATTGCACCTACATACTTAAATGAGGTATTTTATCATTAAAGTATCATTTTCATTTGTGGGCATGTAATAATTCGCAGACCGTCTAATTGATTTTGAACCTACAATTTTTATTATAATTTTTGATTTTTATAGAGATGTGGCTGGTTGTGAAGAAGCCAAAGTAGAAATCATGGAGTTTGTGAATTTTCTCAAGAATCCACAGCAATACATCGAACTAGGTGCCAAAATTCCTAAGGTTTGTGTTACATTAATACATGTTTTATGATTTAGCCACTGTTTTAAACATTCATGGGTTTTTTTTTATGTAAGCTCCAGTGGTTCCATGAAGAACAAAAATAGTTTTCTAAACACTACTTTAAATTAAATTAATTTGATTTTTTTGTTGGCTGTGAGGTATTACCTGCCTCACAAGGCCAAGGTTGCGGGTTCGAGCCCCTTCTGAGTCGGCAGATTTTCAGAATGGGAAAATCAAAAGGCATGTATGTCATATGATTATGTGGCATGTAAAAAAATCCTTGAATACCATTTGGCTTGGGTTCTCTGGACAAAATTAAATATCAATAAAAAAATATTGACAATATCAATAAAAATGACTTCACAAATATTTTATTAATAATATCTTAATCAAAGCAAGATAATTAATAACTTCTGAAATTGTGGCAGAATCTAAACATTTTCTTCTTAAAATGCAAACTAACTTCTTGTTAGTTTATTAAGTTAGCTTAAGACTATTAAAATATAAACTTCTATTCATAGTTGATATTATCTACAGTGAACTTCAGTTTTTAGTAATTATAAACTTTTTTTGTTCCAGGGTGCCATCTTGACTGGACCCCCTGGCACAGGCAAAACTCTCCTTGCCAAAGCCACTGCTGGGGAAGCGAATGTTCCTTTCATCACCGTTTCTGGGTCCGAATTCTTAGAAATGTTTGTGGGCGTGGGACCTTCTAGGGTAGGCTGATATTAACTCTTTTTCTTTCTTGATTGTTACTTTTGTGTTTGAAATAGAATGTATTTATGTTTAAATATTTTTGTTTGTGTGTTGCAGTAACCCTTTAAATATTACTTAGTGAATATATTTTTGTTTCTGAATTGTTTTGTTGTAAATTTTTAGCACAGTTTACTAAACCTACTTATCCAAATTTTTTTTTCAATTAAATGTGTTGTGTTGATTCAAAACAATGATCAATTATGTGCCTAATGTTTAAAAAGTAAAGTATATTTGTTAAAAGTCATTTGTAAAAATATTCATCTACAACTTTTCTGTTTAAACTTGTCAAACTTCAATAAATTGGACCTTTTATTTTCAATTTTAAGAACCCTTTCAGAAACTTGTAATTTGTTGGCTATAAATGTATCAATGTTTGAACACAAATTTAAATAAAAACCACATCATATATATTTTGAATAATTTTAAATGCAATATGTATTTCTCAGGTCCGAGATATGTTCTCTATGGCTCGCAAAAACGCCCCCTGCATCCTTTTCATTGATGAAATTGATGCTGTTGGTCGGAAAAGGGGTGGCAGGAGTTTTGGGGGTCACAGCGAGCAAGAGAATACACTCAATCAGCTGCTAGTGGAAATGGACGGTAAGGATGGAATGTGATTTAATCTGGGAAAGAAAATCGTTTAGTAAAAAATATGTTTACGCAAATAATGCGCTTATGTACGCATAGTCGGATTCGATCTCAAGTATATGGACATTGCCAAGTTAAAAACCTTAATAATTTAACCACTGGATCTGCAAAACTTATATTTTTTGTTAATAAATATTTAATCTTCTGAGGGATACAGACGTATAATCCAGTCACCTTCACTTGACTGCCTGGTTTTCCAGCAAGACGCATAATTTTTAAAAAATTTAAAATTTTATTTAATCTAGGAAAGAAAATCCTTTTGGTAAAAAATATGTTTCCGCAAATAATGCGCTAGTACACACATAGTCGGATTCAATCTCAAGTATATGGACATTGCAAGGCAAACCCCGTAACCATTTAGCCACTGGGTCTTCAAAACTTATATTTTTTGTTAATAAATATTTAATCTTCTGAGGGATACAGACGTATAATCCAGCCACCTTGACTTGACTGCCTGGTTTTCCAGCAAGACGCATAATTTTTAAAAAATTTAAAATTTTATTTAATCTAGGAAAGAAAATCCTTTTGGTAAAAAATATGTTTCCGCAAATAATGCGCTAGTACACACATAGTCGGATTCAATCTCAAGTATATGGACATTGCAAGGCAAACCCCGTAACCATTTAGCCACTGGGTCTTCAAAACTTATATTTCTGTTAATAAATATTTTACCGTTCGAGGGATACAGACGTATAATCCAGTCACCTTCACTTGACTGCCTGGTTTTCCAGCAAGACACATAATTTTTTAAAAATTTAAAATTTTATTTAATCAAGGAAAGAAAATCCTTTTGGTAAAAAATATGTTTCCGCAAATATGCGCTTATACACACATAGTCAGATTCAATCTCAAGTATATGGACATTGCAAGGTAAACCCCGTAACCATTTAGCCACTGGGTCTTCAAAACTTATATTTCTGTTAATAAATATTTTACCGTTCGAGGGATACAGACGTACAAACCCGGTTACCTAACTGTCAGGTTTTCCCACAGCACGTATAAATTTTTTAATTTTACTAAATTTTAAAATGTAAAGTAATGTCACGCTGAAATATGTTGACAACTGTGAACGTTACCCAATCAAGTTTTATTATACCCAACTGCACCTCAGCTCGAGAGCCAGTCGTATATCTAGTAACCGATAAACAATGCATTAAGGATATGTTCATACGAAAGCCGTTGCAAGGTTACTTTACAGATGGAGCGTTCCCGTGCAGCCAAAAATGTCCGACGAATAATACCCAGTGTGGCGGGAGTGCACGTTAAATATCCTTCAAAGTCCTAACGCTGCTTACGATGACGCCCTTAACGGTTGCGTTGGGTGCCTACTCAGATGTCGGCTCCTCACTTGACTGTTGTTCTAAAATACGACGCCCGTCGCCAATAGCCCTTGTGTAGCTATAGTGTGACGATAATTCAAGCTAAACTAAACATATGGAGCGTTATGCTGCCATGGGCGGGTAAGCTGCAGTAACTGCAGAGTTGAGTTGAACCATTTTTGCTCTGAAATATATAGTTTCTCCAGTATGCTTTCTTATTGGCTAGAGTAATTGAGTGCTTGCAACAATGGTCCAAGTCATTAGTCTAGTTACTTCAATTTACCTGCCCACAGCAGTATAGTCTAATAAGGTGAGTTGGGCTGTTTCGATACGAGGCATTAGAAGGTGGATTGCTTCGCATTGTTGTGGAAATCTGGAGGAGTCAAATCCAACCAATTATCATCATCTACTACAGAATTACAATTTTAAAAGATTTCAAGAAATTAAAATTTTTAGTTAATATTTTATATCATGTAGTGAAAACAAGTTTACACGTAAGTCAATTTTCTTATCCCTCAGAGGGTTAACATATTACAACATAACATTTTGAAATAAGGTTTCCAAATTTTCATTAAAAATTTCAAAATTTATAAATTATCTAATTATTTAAGTCATCATAATTTTTCAAAATTTTAACTAATGTTCCATCTACAGTTATTGAACTTACTGATCAACTGACATTGCTTACACTTCATATTTGTTTCTACCTGCAAAGACTTCTTAAATGCATTATTAAAAAGCTGATAATTTTGTATCAATATGCAATGGAAATTCTTATGCTGATAGTTGATAATGTACAGTTATTTATCCAATACTTTTTACCTCTAGGCTTCAACACCACCACTAATGTTGTTGTTCTTGCTGCCACAAATAGGGTCGATATTTTAGACCAGGCTCTACTCCGTCCAGGGCGTTTTGACAGGCAGATCTTCGTTCCAGCCCCTGATATTAAAGGAAGGTGAGTAAGCAATGCCCAAGTTCCGTTTACTTTTATTAATGTTTTTCTTGGGTTTTCTCGCCAAAAATAAATCTCGGCATACCTTAACATCCACAGCGAGCTCATATTCATTGTAATCTGGGTGTCAAAATTGGTAGCAAGAGTCGCCTAGATGGTGCCACAAAAGAATGGCCCTCAGTTCTGGGGAATATGCTGAGTCTGCAAAGGCTTAGCCGCCATTAAAGTAGCTCCGTTGGGGAAAAGGTGTTATTAATATCTTGAGTTACACAAGGGCTATTGGGGATGGCTGCTGCAATTTTGAACTAGTCAAGTGATAAGGCCTTACACCTGAGCTGGCATCCAACGCAACCTTATGGCAATATCCTACTGGGCATCAGGATTTTGAACTCTACGGATCTCCATTGTTCATGCTCTATTCCCTTGACAAAGTAGTGTTTTGATTTTTATTGTTTCATTTTTGTATTGCTTATATATTTCATATGATCTGCAGCTTTAGTGAAATCATTGAATTATATTTTGTTTCTTAAAATTGCTTTGCTTTCTTTTGCCTTTTCAATTTTTTTTTTAATTTGATGTCCTATGCTATATCAACTGGACAACTCCTGTTTTCTGTAATGGTGTATGAGAGCTAGCTAGTTGGTACTTAAGGCAAATTAGCCTTTTAATTCTCAGGTCATCTGATCAAATATGAATCTTGAACAAAGCTATTTTATAAAATAGATTTTGTAGTTAAATATACTAGAAACCTCCTTTTATTGTTTGTGTAGTTATAAATATCAGGCATGAAAGTTTCTCCCTTTGGGGCAGAAATGCACCTTTTTTTAATCTCATTTGGCCTGTTTCTGTGATCAATGCATTTTTCTATGTGTGCATTTTATAAGAACTAATATAAATAAAAAAATTAGTTGGCTTGCACGCTGTGATGCTGATAGTGCTATAACTTTTTAATTCAGAGTTAAGCATTTTTCATTAGCTTGCATTTTCATGCTTGTAAATAGTCTATGAATCTCCTTTTATTGCTGGTGTAGTTAAATAATTTGTGGTTCTGATGTTATATGCAATGTAGCTCTTGGGTTGTGTTGGGTGTGCTTACTCCTGTATATGCCTTGCCCCTTGGATGTGGCTCAAAGTTATGTAAACTAACCCTCGCCAATAACAACTAAACTATGCTTAAATATTTTGAGTTTTTGTAAGTACAAAAGTTCCTCTTAGGAAATCCCAAAACTGTCCTTTTAAGAAGTTTTAATTCCAGGCTATCCAACTTTTTATGCAATTGCTTCTTTGGTGAATGTAAGTTTCTTAATGACGCTCCTTAAAAAATTTAAACAAATTATTTAAATAGGAGGAAAACAGTTTAAATAAATATTTGATGCATTGTGGATGCAGGCGATTTTGTAGTCAAGCCCCCCTTGAAGCAATATATACAGTTTGGAAATGTCTATATCTTTGGTTTTTAAAATCTGGTCACATAAACTATTGTTTAAGTTCTTTTTTAATAATTTATTATTTTTCCATTCCAGGGCATCTATATTTAAAGTGCATCTCCAACCATTAAAATCAAACCTTGTGAAAGATGACCTTGCTAGAAAAATGGCTGCCCTCACACCAGGATTTACAGGTACTTAAAGTAGCCTGACCAGATTTGTTTCAATGATTAACTTTTCAATTGTGAAATCATCTTTAAATTTTCATAAATCATATTTTATGTACGTTTTTTGTTTGAAAAACTATAAAAAAAAATATGGAACTGAGTTTATATCCACTATATACAGTTGAATAACAAACTAACTAAACTGTACTGTGAAATGCAGTATGTCTGGTCACCCTAACTTTGAGCAGCATTTGATATTAAGTTTTTGCTTTGAAGTTGATGATTTAACATAATTTGTGTGTGTGTCAGAAATTCGATTGAATTATGTTAAATGCTTAAATAATCACTTTATTTTTTAGCTTAGAAATGTATGCTATTTTCAAATTTAATCGGAAAATTTCAATTTACCTAACTTACCCAGGCTCAGCTTTGCAAATGAATACATCTAATATCTTTGTCAATAGAGCCAGATAGTAGTGTATCTTCCAAAATGAAAATTTTCAGTTTTGAGTGCAAAAATTTAAATTTGCATATAACCCAAGCGTTGAAAACGATTTACAGGTAAAAATTTAAATTATTAGAACGAGATTGTCTAATATTTATTATCTTTTTAACCCAAAGTCAGGGCCGTATTTGTTTACTTTTTGACTTCTCAAAAACAATGGCAGCTGAGGATCGTTTTTAATAATCTCGCTTATGCACATAAGAACACATCAGCTAGCTGCTGATGCTGCTTAATGACTTTCGTCATGCGATTTGTATTGCAAATGTAAGCATTTTCATTTATATTAATTTAAGAATTGTTTTTTAAAGAAATTTTGATTTGATATTCATAATCAGTTTTTTAATGTATAATTTTTTATACATTTTATTTTATCTAAAAAAAAGGATGTACTACACTATTCAATGAACAAAATTTGTACCTGTCTTTGGTTTTTTATGCTCTTCTGTAACCAATAATATTAGAAAATATTAGATAATCATGTTAAATTCTTCTATAGGAAAAATTGTATAGGAATTATACAGGAAAATTGTATAGGAATTCGATAGGAAAACCAATAATATTAGAAAATATTAGATAGCCATGTTAAATTCTTCTATATAGGAAAAATTGAGTTTCCAAGGACTTTTACCGGGACTACAAAAATCTTCTCATTTTTTTTTCAGGTGCTGATATAGCTAATGTCTGCAATGAAGCTGCTCTAATTGCTGCAAGAGATCTGAACGACAATATTGAGCTGAAGCACTTTGAACAGGCAATAGAAAGAGTTGTGGCAGGTGAATTATTGCTTTCAATGACCTAATATGAAATACTAGCAAATAAATACCCGTTCTTCACACGGACTAAAAGAATATCAAATCGATCCAAGTATGAGTGTCATTTAATTTGCTATAGGATAATAAGCTTCGCCTTTGGCCCGTTCATTATAAAGAATAAAATCCTGTTACTTATATTATATTACTTTCCTGATAAATTCAAAATTAACCATAATTGTATAACAATGTTATCTAACGTCAAAACCTCCATTCTGGGTTTAAAAAAAAAAAAAACATTTAGCTCATTGGCACGTTCAATTATTTTTCAAATCATTAATTTAGTTTCTGAAGGTAATGGCAAGAAAATAAAAGCAATTTCAATTTTAATTAATTTTTGTGTTCGTTTTAATTTCTTCTGTCGAATGGCAACACGAAAGGGAAAAAATGATCGGATTTGAGCGAAAATTGTGTTTTTTTTTTCAGAAAATTAGAATTTTCTCTAAAAATGGAACGAATGTGAAAAAACTAAGCCTCAGGTGCACAAGTTGGTATTAAAGGGAATCTATCTTAAACTTTTCGAATTTCTGAGGGCAGTATAAGTAGGTCTTTTACGATCCACAAGACACACAGACAGACTCTTTCTTTTATTATTATCGATTAGGTATTGAAAGTGTTGCGATGGGGGTCGTAAGATAGTTTTAAACGTTGGTCAGACTGTGTATTCGTCTGAAACGAACCACTACCGCTTGAACTAAAAGAACGACTGCCTTCAAATTTGGTACTACTTGTCAGGCGTCATGAGGTTTTTTGTGGAAATTGCATGTGCTCAAATGGTAGTTGCCATAGATTTTTTTTGTTTAAAAGTAAAAGGTATTTAAAAAATGGGAAAAGAAGCTACCGACTTCAAATTTGGTGCACAAGTTACCTGTCGGATGTCATTATTTGGTTTTGGGGAAAGTTGTGCGTACGCAAATGGTAGCTGCCATAAAACTTTTTAGAGTTTAAAGGTATTGAAATTACCATATTAAGCTATATAAGTTCTATTTAATGCACTGAAATATTGTGTGGTGATTGAAATTCATATAGTGTTACACACCAATAGTATTTTACTTGTGTTATGTTTGGAAGTGTTAGAATCACTGACTGCATAAAAGGAACACTTTTGTTCCAATGCTGTTTTAAGGAAACAAAATAAGCATTTGTAACCATTATTGAAAGTTTCAGACGGGTTTTTAAAAATTAACATAAATTATCAAACTTTTTTTAGGGTTGTCTTCTAATCTTAATTATTTTACTCCTATCAAGAGAAATTTCTCAATTTTTACACTTATTGTATTAAACAGATACATAAAAGCTTCGACAAATTATTCATAAAGCTGCTTTTAATTTTATAAATGGGTCTAATTGAATTTATGATTCTTTGATTTTAAGTATTTTCTTTAATTTAATGTAAAAATTGCCAATAAATGTAACAAAAGAAACATATTAAATTAGTTTAAATTACGCCATTGATCCCTATAGTCATTAATACCTGAACTTGCATGTTGCTGGCCCCTAAAAAAATGGATGGCATGTTTTGATTAAATGTATTTTTCAACACAGGTACAAGCAAAGCCCCTTAAAAATAATTGATAAAATGAATCACATCCTTTTAAAGCTGAGAAATAATGTCTTTTTTTTATATTTATAAATCCTGATTTAATGAGTCACTAACAATTTCAGGCATGGAGAAGAAAACGAATGTTCTACAGCCAGAAGAAAAAAGAACAGTGGCCTACCACGAAGCCGGCCATGCCGTCGCAGGTTGGTTTTTAGAACATGCCGATCCCCTCCTAAAAGTGTCCATCATACCAAGAGGGAAGGGTCTTGGTTACGCACAGTATCTTCCAAAAGAACAGTATTTGTACACAACAGAACAGGTAGTTTTCTCTTTGTTAATGTTTCTTTGATTTTTATTATTCTTTTTAAAAAGACGGGCCACCAGGGCAAATATGGTGCGGGAAACATAGCCTCTAACTTCACCTGTGAGCTGAGGGCAATTCTGGAGGCACTAAATATCTATAAGGCCCTTCCCACTTCCAAGCAGGCAAAGGCCTAGTAATCTTTTGCGACTCAAAGGCCGCCCTCCAAGCAATTCTAAAAGGACATTCTTCTATCACCCAAGAAATCATCTCAGGTCTTCAAGATCTTCAGACTATAAACAAGACCTGCATCCTCCAGTGGATTCCTGCACACGTCGACATAGAAGATAATGAAACTGCGGATAGATTGGCCAAGGAGGGCAGAGACCTCAACACTAGCTGCAATGGTGTTTCTCTTCAGGATGTGAATGCAGTGGCCAGATATAAGCTTAGAGAAAAATCCATTCAGACCAAACATCTTCTCTCTGAAATAACTGCAAACAGATCTACTCTTAAAACCATAACTAGGCTGAGAACCGGACACCACAGGGGATATGAAGATAGATGGAGATGGCAAGAAGATCTATAGAAGCTGTGAACATTGTCCTGATACACAGCTCACGCCTACTCACATCTATGAGTGTCCGGCTATGAGCACCAGCCTGAGAAAGATTGGAGTACTGCCGACTATGCTAGATCCGTATGGAGACAACATCAAGCAAGTCGTAGAAGAAATTATCAAAATTCACGGACACATATAGAGTTCGACTCTCATGGACACGACAAAAAAAAAAAAAAGACTTGGAAAAACAAACAATTTTTAATGTATATTGGTTTTGGATTAGTGTCTTTGTTGAAACTTTCATACACTTCGAATTTCATGTGTATCTGTAAACCTTTATTTGCCACGCAAAATTATATTTATCCTATCGATAATAGAAGCATAGGAATAAGGTCCTTGTAATAATAGATTTATTCGACAAAACATAAACTGATTTTTTTAATGACTATAACATTGTTGAATGATGCCTTCGAAAAGTCGATTATCAATCATCCTAACTTACTTTTGAAGGCCATTAAAGTCCTATCAAAGCACTTTTACAAAGCCGTTTGTTCAATATGACAGATAATTTTTGCAATAATTTTTAAAAATGTATAACTAAAATTAACCTTGCAGCAGAGATAAAACTTACGAATTTCTATATTTTCTATAAAAGATTAAACTATTATTTTGAGCTACTTTTCATTTTTATTTTAAACTGAACTAACATCTGACCACTGTTGCCAATCTTTCCTAACAAAAGAATACACACAAAAACAGTAACTTGCAAAGCCTTTAAGCAACAGGATGAAACTTTTTCAATTTTTTTTACTATATTTTACAAATGGTGTCACTGTCTTTGGTTGAATTATTAATACTTTGAAAAATTCAATACTAATAAAAATCTGCAGTGAGATATTTGTGCATAATCAAATCTAAGACAGGGTGGTAACAGAACCTGGAAATCAGGGAATTCTCAGGGAACTTTTTAATTCTGGAAATATCAGGGAATTTTTCAAATTTAGCTGAATATCAGGGAATTTTTCCATTTTGGATTATGTAAACAGTAGGTTTAGGTTGTTCTTGCTATCACTATACTAGCGGACAGTTCTTGATCAAAAGAAAATATTCTGGTTGGTCCGATTGGCCTGAACCAGAGCTACGAAAGTAAACTCAACTCTCTTCCTATCATTTGCAGAGGCAAAAAACTGTCAATTATTATCAAACGCCAAATATGCTCCAAAGTCCCAACGCTGTGTACGATGTCGCCCTTAACGGTTGCGTTGGGTGCTACTCGGGTGTCGGCTCGACGCCAATAGCCCTCGTGTAGCTCTAGTATGACGATAATTCAAACTAAACCAAACTAAAAAGTAATTGTAGAATCAGGGAATTTTTTCTGAAAGTAGCAGGGAAATCATGGAAATATCAGGGAACTTTTTTTAAGGATTTTGTTACCACCCTGTAAGAGATCCTCGCTTACTATATAGATGTAAAGGACAGGCACATTAACCATTTCTGTTTGTGGTGATTAAGTTTCACCTATTGTAATGTTTCTTGTTTTCTGGTACCTAATGTTATTCTTGTTAAATTATTGCATTTTGAAACCACATAAGTTATTTTTGCTGGGATCTTTCATGTGGGATCATGAATAATAAGTCAGACTCTTACATAAATTGCTTTTATTTGCTTGGTCGATTGATTAAAAATCAAATAAACAGTTGAAGGCTTCACTTTAGTCTCTATAAAAATAATACTTTGCTTCTCCACTGAAATTTTCTAATCTTATGTTATCGTTTGTGAGTTTCCTTATTTCTCGTATATTTTTAGTCCAATCGTTAAATATTTTATCTTCCTTGACCTTACTGTAGTATAAAATATACCGACACAACTAAAAATTAAAACTATAGTACATCTTGACAATATCATGTTTTTTAATTTTTAAATGTCACTTTTCAGCTCTTTGACAGAATGTGTATGACGCTGGGCGGAAGAGTTTCGGAACAGATTTTCTTTAAAAAGATCACAACGGGAGCCCAGGATGATCTGAAGAAAGTTACACAGAGTGCTTATGCACAGGTGCCTGATTTTTAAATAATTATTATTAGTTATAATTTTGAGCTTTATTTTTTTTCTTTTATTTAAAGCATTCTAAAAAATGGGAAAAGTAGGTGTGGACATGTTGGAGATGTTTGGTTTGTCCTTTCCAAATTCGTCTGATGTTAAAAATTCTTTTTTTTGTTAGAAAGGTATGACATCATGTACTTATCGTTTATACTTTTGGTCTGTCTACCTGCCTGTCAACAGTCCAGCATTGATATTTAATTTTTGTCCATTTAAATCTGTGTCGCCGCATCAACAATCGCATGAAAAACTTCATTTGTATGAAATATAATTTGAAAAGAACATTTATTTGTGTCACATAAACCACAGTAAAATGACGTCATAATGTATGTCATAATCTGATTCCGTTCCATTTGTTTGCGTAAAAAGCAAGTTAGTTTTAATTTACCTATCTTTATTTATTCATGCAATTTAGAGTTGTTTCATGTTTTCTTATTACTAAATATTTCAAAAATGTCGGGTTTTAATACATTTTTATGTTGATATTTATTTAAGAATAAGAAACTGGCATTGTTTAAGGCATTGGCGACATTTTTCAAAAGCCAAATGTCGGAACGGATACTAGAATGTGACCCAAGGAATTTTACATCATTTTTCTTTGAACTGCACATATATTTATCAAATGATAAAGAATATTAATTAAAGTTGTGAAGGAAAATGAATGAAGATAGTCAATTTTGTCTTTTAAATGTTTAAATTATAAGTAAATGCTGTTTTTGGACATTTTTTCTAAGGTATTCTTTTGTGTGGAAGTGGTTATAGGTGATAGTTACTGTTACAAATACTTCAAAACTCACTGAAAGCTGAAACTGGTTATTCAGATGCATCAGTTTTTTTGTTAAACCCAATACATCACTATTAGAAAAGGATAAACAATATTAAGTTTGATCAAAAAATTTAAATCAAAAACTTTCGGATTTTTTTTTAATCATTCATGTACCTGTCTTTTATCAGTTTTAAGAATATTTAGACTTTCAATTTTTATATTCTTCTATATCTTTATATAAGTTATTAATATCAACATCTACTGTAACTTTGGATACTCAATAAATTTCATCGCAGTAAATATTTTATAGGTTGTCCAATTCGGCATGAATTCAAAAGTGGGCCAGCTCTCCTTTGACCTGCCCCAACCTGGTGATGTTGTCATCGACAAACCTTACAGCGAAGCCACTGCACAGCTGATTGACTCTGAAGTCAGGGAACTAGTCGCGCGATCTTACGCATCTACTGTGAAACTGTTGGAGGAACACAGGAAAGACGTGGAAAAGGTATGCTTGATGTTTCTTAGGTCTGCACAGGGAAATTTATTCATCCGACTTTAAGAGGGACTGTCAGTCCCATAGAGCTAATGCATTAGTTTTGAAATCATAATTTTTGCAAAAGAATTGCTTTGCCATGTTATCCCATTTTCACCAGGTATGGGAATCATCATAACATCAATTTAAAACAAAATTGAAAAGAAAATAACATCCGGTTATTTAATTATTAATTGATAAAGTTTTAAAATAGTGTCGCCATCTGCTGTAATTTGTGGCATTTTAAAACTTCAAAAATATATAATTTAATAACTAGATAACAGTTTCGTTTCAAAATTTATTTCATTTCGATGTTATGTTCATTCTCAAACCTGGGACAAAAGGGCTAACATGGCAAAGCAATACTTGTGAGGAAGTTATGATTAGAAAACTAATGCATTAGCTCTATGGGACTGACAATCCCTCTTAATCATTCTATTTAAATTGGCTTTTTTTTTTATTTTTGTTTTCTCTGCGACTCAAAATTCATTACATCCAAAACTGAAATCTAGTACATAAAACTAGCATTTGACTTTGAGTTCATCAAACTGAGCTGTAGCTTTATTAATTTTTGAAAAGTAATATTTGTTGGTAATCAACTTTGTTTACAATCAAATTAGAAAAGGTGTTTTTTGTTTTGTTAATTCTATAGTATATCGCATATCAATTTATCTCTCTTATTATTAATATAAGATGAAACAAAGTCAAAAGTTGTTAATTTAAATTTAGTTGATTAAATATAGTGACTAAACAGAAGCCCCCGCGCCTCAACCGACCTATACTGGGAAATAAAAAACTTACACTTGCAACACATTTGAAGTTTTGCTCTCTTAACAAATGGGTCATCAATTATGTTGAATGAAACTTGACAAAGTGACGAAGCAAGAAACGAATTTCATCAAAATAATTTTTAATTAAAAATAAATCAAACAATTTACAATTAAAGTTCAAAAATAAAGATATCTAAACAGTGGGCGTTTTCGCCATGTTGTTATCAGTTCACCGGCGCTTCAACTCAAATCACCACCAGATTCGAAGCTTATAAAAAGAAAGAGCGAGTAAGAAACTTTAAAGCCTGAGCTTAAATATACCGCTAAACAATAGCACCGCAGCCGCGGTAATTGAAAATTGTTAGGAAAAACTAGTTTGTTAAAAAAAAATGGACTTACTTTTCCCCGTTTTAGTTTTGCCAAGTCGAAACTTAGACAAGCTACTTAAACTTGCCACGGAAAGTTCCGGGAATGTTTACAAACAACCAAATCACTCGTTTCAGTTCAAGTCTTTGAGTGTTTGGTTGGCTTTATGTTAATTTCCTCAGTCACAAACATATTGGCTGTTCTCTCTATTTTTTTAGAATTGTTAAATTAATCTAAGGGTTTTATAAGTAGCTTATGTAACTTTAAATAATATATTTGAACTAATTCCAACTTGTGTTTTTCTTTTAATATTATGTAAATTAGCGTCTGCTTAACTGCGTCGTCTAACTTATGCAAATTCTTTCAGTATATAAGCAGCCGGTTTTTCAAACCCGCTCTCTTCTTTTGATAACTTCTTAGTGACTATAATTATGTGAGGTTAAACCGCCGGTATCCCTTTTTGGGTGTTTGTTTTCTTTAGACTATGCAGTAAGCAGATCTTACTTGACTGCCACGCATTCGCTGTTTTTGTCTGTCGTTTGTTTTGGTTAAGCAAAGTCATGTTAACCGGTGATTGTTTGTGATATTTAAATAAACTTTTAAATTTTAAAAAGGCTTCTGAATATTATTTACGCCACTATAATGCGTCACTCTGCTCAAATTATGAAATATCCGTAACAAAAATCCACATTGCGCATGCGTAACCGTTCCGCGAAATGAAGCTCCGGTGAAAGAAACGTAAACAAACGTACGCGGCACTCCGCAGCAAGATGCTGTGACGTCACTGATCTACGCAGTAGCCCGATGACGTCACCGCTATAAAGAACGATATTTGCATGAGAGGAAAACTTATAATTTTGCTAACAAATTATATAGTGTAAAATTCTTATACTTATAAATTATTTCATAAATATATTGCAATTATTGATCTATGTATGGATATACATGACAAGGTTGTAATAGACCGGGGAAAAAGGCAAGGTTAAATTCTATATATTTTATTACCTTGAGGGGCTGGGGTGCCCAGTCGGTTAGGGGCTCGCCTAGCATGCAAAAGGTCCCTGGTTCGGGTCCGGGCATCGTCAAAATAACTGCCGACCTATAAACGGTCCGTGCAGCCAAAAATGTACGACGAATAATATCCTGTTTAGAGGGAGTGCATGTTAAATATGCTCCTAAGTCCCAACGCTGCGTACGATGTCGCCCTTAACGGTTGTGTTGGGTGCCTACTCAGGTGTCGGCTCGTCACCTGACTGTGGTTCTAAAATACGATGCCCGTCGCCTTAAAACTAAACTAAACTTATTACCTTGAACTTATTTTAAAATTTGCTTTTTAATTGATATTTCTCTTTCAAACGCATTTTAGGACCACCAAAAATATTGTATTTTGTGTTAGTAGGATTACTAACCATACGTAAACTGACAACTGACTGATACGTACGCTGACCGTACTAAAATAAACAACAAATGTCTTACTTGGATAATTTGGAGAAAGAAAATAAATGGTATAGATTGAGCGAGACGGTAAATAACACCGGTCAACACATATGCCTGACAGGAGAAACACTTGCAAACTAAAATATGTTAAATTAAGAATAAGTTATAAAAGAGTTCCATTTGAACTTCAAAAGCCGCGGGCGAAAAGAGCAAGAGAAAACACCCACCACGCTACCACGTTTTAAACAACAACCTAGTCACATAGTCAGCGCTGTTTCTGGGGCTGCTCGTGAGGACGAACCTGTCATCGTGACGTCACAACGTAAATACTACTCCACAAATTGCGTGAAAATTCTAACAATGAACTTTTCTTTTTATTCTCTAGGTCGCCCTACGACTGCTAGACAAAGAAATTCTCAGCCGAGACGACATGATCGAGCTCCTCGGACCGAGACCGTTCAAGGAGAAGTCGACATACGAGGATTTCGTCGAAGGAACCGGGTCTTTCGAAGAAGACACGAGTCTCCCAAAAGGTCTCCAAGACTGGAATAAAGAGAAAGTCGCCAAAGACCAAACTCCTTGTCCTCCCCCCGAATCCAAGGGGGAACCCACACGAACTTAGTACTTAAACAAAGACTGCATTGGAACATTTAAAATTAGTTTTCTTCAAAGTGCTGTAAATATGTTTGTAAAAGTCACTTTTACTGATGTATTTACGTGGCCTTGTAGGTTTTAGATGCTGCGATGGCACATGTTCTTTGAGCCGTGTATTATAGTCGTTGGAGAGAAATACTATTTATTTGCCAAGTTGGTTTTGACAATGCGTTGCATGGAACTCAATTTGCAATAATATCCTGGGATAAGTTAGTTTTTAATTAACTTAATCATAGTGCAAAATCTTACGATTTCGGTTGATAGACGATTTGAAATAATAATTTAAGCTTTGATTGGTTAGTTATAATGTCCACATTCAAAGGTCTTCACTTTTAATTATCTCCAATTCTATATAAATTAAATTGAACAAAATTGTTTTTATAAATAATGAAAATTAAAATTATTTAATTTATTCTTTTTTAAATCTTTGTGCAATAATTGCGCACTTATACACTTTCTGACCTTAAACTAATACTATTTTTAGGACTTAAGTATTTTAACAGTAATCAGTTGGATAAAAAATTCATACTTTTGGTAGAAAGAATCTGAACATATGTTTTTAAGTAATATCCTTAAAAAGTAAAAGTCACTACATAGTATTATGAGTACACTATCACTAAGTTATCTGAATAGAAATGCTTTGTATTGTAAGAGTGAGCGTTATTATTATTTTTTAACAACTTAGTCACACACATTTCCTTTTTTCAAGTACAATTTAAATGAATCCATTCCATCCTCTGTGTGTAACACTGTTTCATTTTTTTTGTTGGACATCCATCTATAATTTATGAAAATATGGAACTGCGGCAACCATGAGTTTTGTACATTGTAATTGATTGTTATGTACAATATAAAGTATTTTTATGAAAGTCTAAAGCTGGGATTGTGATTTTTTTATTAAAAAATTTAACATGAAATTAAATTATTTGTTATACTTTAAAACTAACTATATAGGTTACAAGTGTCCTTACATTATTACAAGCATTTAGTGTCTTTGCATTACAAGTGCTCTTACAAGGCAAAAAAAACTAGGTGTGTGTAACACTACATGACTTTAAGTTACCACCAAATTAATTTAAAGGTAATTATATTCCCATTAAGGTAATTACAATAACTTTAAAACTAAAGTTCTATGGCAGTTACTTTTTGTGCATGCACAATTTTCTTAAAAATCTTAGTGACATCTGATAGTTACTGGTAACTTGTTTACCAAATTTGAAGTCAGTAGCTCTTTCAGTTCAAACTGTAGACTGATTTCCCGGCAGACAGACGAACCAATGTTCAAGAACCATTTTTTAGAGTTGGCACCCTCCAAAACATGTAGAAAACACATTTATTTCATGTTAGGTAATAGCCCTAGTGTGGCTCTAGTGCAAATTCAAAACCTAACCTACTAGTGCTTTACTTTTTGATTTTGGGATTCAAAAGACAATTGATGAGCTTAGTGGAAATACGTGCCAAGTGACATTTTTGAAAAAAATTGAGATTTATGTGTCAATCAACATGTTATTTCCTTCCTTAAAATATAACAAGTATCCCCTTTTTTATTAAATTTAAGTAATTTTTTTACCGTTTGAAAGTTCTGTTTTTAACAGATCCAATTGCAAACTAAATACTTTAACGCTCGTTTTCATCTTTTTGTCACTTAGCATGTTCTTCCACTAAGCTCTTCTCTTCAATTGTTTCATCATTGGGTGGAAAGAAAAATATCTTTGTATGTTATGGCAAGATAATGATATTTATAGAAGAATTCTCCAAGTTGCATTTGTAAGTTGTTTGTCTGCACACAATGATTAAATTTAGAATAGCTACTTTTCCAGAAACATAAAATATTTTATAATATATTTTATGATAATGTTTTTAAAATATATGATACACAAAAAAGATTTTATCAAATATTTCAACATATTTAAAGATACTTTTTTTACTGGTCATTTAGTTTATCCAAACATTAAATTAGTATTTTATATTGTAAAATTTATGTGATGCATCTTATTAAATGTTGTTGTGTTTTCAAAATTATGTTACACATAAATTCATAACCTTTTAAATAAACTATGTTATGTAACAAAAGGAAATTTCTATATTTGAATAGTAAACTTATGAAGAAATAATAGTGTATATTTCAATATTAAAAAAGTGTTAAATGTTAGTTTAAAATTTATATCCAACAAACTAGCTTAATATTTTTAACGAGGATATTGTGAATTGTTAGAACAATATACAAATAGAATAACAAGAACAATAGAATAAATAGAACAAGAGAATAAATAAAATAAATACAACAATAGAATAAATAGAATAACTTTCACCTTGTGGTGTCGTTTCTTCAATTTTTTGAGAGGTTAGTTTCACATGGATATATGCTTTTAAAATTTCAGGATGATTTTCGTCCAAAACTATTTTTCTTTTTTGCAAAATATCCTTAAATATTTGTAAGGCCATTTTGAAGTCCCCTTTATTGACGAGAATCACTGCCATGTCCTCTCTAGCCTGCAATGTTTGGGGATGATCTGATCCCCAATATTTACTTCTCTTTTCGAAGACATGCGTAAATATTTCTAATGCTTCGTCATATTCACCCTTCTTATAATGCACATTGGCTAGATCCCGAGAAACAGTTAATGTCATATCTAAGTCATCTAAGTCATGATCATCGTCTAAAATAGTTTTCCGTGATTCAAGAACTTCTTTCAAAATGTTCATTGCTTCACTGTATCTTATTTGAGCACTATAAACTAAAGCCAGCCCATGTTTAGTACGCAAGGTTGAAAAATATTTGGGCCCTAGGAATCGTTCTCTTTGTCCCAGCACATCTTTAAAAGTAGTTTCTGCTTTATCATACTGACCCATTTCGTATAACATGACCCCTATTTTATTTTGCATTTCTAAATATTCAAAATATTTAGGGTGGCCTGGACTTAGCTCCTTTATAATTACAAGATTTTCGTTATAGAGCTCTACAGCATCCTTGTATTTTCCCTCTTCTTGAAGCTTCTTGCACATCCAGTATACAATGTGCAATGTCACTCCCGCATGTTTCTTTTCAGAACGTACTAAAGCATTTTGGCCATCCTTATCTAGAGCAAAGAAGTCAGCACCTAAATCAGCCAGAACTTGCAAAATGTCGAATTCATAAAAAAATGCTGCATGATGAAGTGGGTTTCTACGGTGAATGTCTTTTTCGTTGATATCTAATCCGGCCTTCACAAGAAATTCAATAAATTCTTTTCTCCCTAATACAGCTGCATGTAGGAGCGTTTTCTTCTCAAATTTGCTTCTTGTATTTATATCTGCACCTTTACCGATCAAAAATTTTGAAGTATCAAGGTGTCCCTGCAATACTGAATGGTAAAGTGGTGTTCTCCCTCGGAAATCGCTGTCTTTAATGTTTGCACCATTTTCTAAGAGATATTCCATTACGTCATCGTAGGCATGTTCAGCTGCAATATGAATGGGCTTTTTGTGTGCATGAATTTCCTCAGCATTAATTTTAGCACCATTTTCCACTAAAAATTTAATAGTGTTCAAATCGCCTTTCCAAACAGCGTAGTGAAGAGGTGTCCAGTTAATGTTATCACATTCGTTAATGCTAGAAGGAACAACATCATGAAAGAATGAAATGACACTAGGATGTCCTTCTTTGGCAGCAATATGAATTGGTTTTCGACCACATATTTTGTCCTCTATTTGAATATTAGCACCTTTTTGTTTTAAAAATCTTACAAGCTCCAAATTCCCAGAATGAGCTGCAAAATGGAGCAAGCTACGTCCATATTTGTCAGCAAAATTAACGTCTCCACCGCCTTCCAAATATGTTCTCACTCTCTGCAGTTCACCTTTGCGGACAGAGTCTAAAAGTTCATTGTCATTTGGAGAAATGTACTCTGCTAAGCCAAAGTATACTCGCACAATTATATCACAGAACGATTCTATTGGCTCTTCATCTATTGAACAATACAAAATTCGTCCAATCCGCCTTATTTCGTCTTCTGACGATGCAGTAGTTATGAAGTTATTTTCTCTTGCAAATTCAGACACCAGGTAAAAAAAAATTTCATATCCCTCTTTCTGCAACTTAACCATAACTGGTTTTACTACCAAGTCTTCAACGAATTGTTTCTCTCTGTTCTTGAAAGATTGCGGAATTTCAT
Source organism: Oedothorax gibbosus (assembly GCA_019343175.1). Lineage (NCBI taxonomy): Eukaryota > Metazoa > Arthropoda > Arachnida > Araneae > Linyphiidae > Oedothorax > Oedothorax gibbosus. The sequence continues at coordinate 48,718,973 of CM033270.1, read as the reverse complement.
GTCCTAATGCAGTTTCTAAAATTATTCCATTGTCGGCCAAATTTATATAGGCACGTTTATGGAATTGCTGTCTCTTATCGCAATCTACCATGACATGGTGACAACGATGAATACTTTGATCTCTAGTTGCTTTAACATAATAAATATCCTGAAATCGATTCGATAGAACAGTGGAAAATAACCTCATTTTCAACTTCTCGCTTTCAGTCACAGAGACGTTACGAAACTGATTCATAATCAACAATTTCCCTTCAAATATTTTATAACTTTGAAATATCTTGGTTAAAAACTTACGTTTCACTATACTCTGTGTTTTGTCCAGAAATTTCCTGTTTTAAATGATCAGCACTGTTTTAGTTCATTATTATCAACTGATATGACGAACTCGGAAGTTGAAAATATCAAAGTCCGTCTTGATAAATTTTCTTCCTTTGAACTATGAGGAAGAACGAACACTCTACTACATTACTGACTAAGCAACTGAGTAGAGGTATAGAAATGAAATGAGTTTTCGACACTGTGACACGTGTTTCACTGCGTAGGAGTGGGCAGAATCCTTTTCTTTTCCTTTTTTTTCTCTCGAATATATAGCCGGAAGTTCAGGTCGAAAGTAAGTATGTGTTTAAAATTACACAAGAAAGGAAAAGCTAATGTAATTATTAATTATATTCAATGTAATTAATCTAATTTAATTATATTTGATATAATTTAATATATATGATTAAAGCGCAGACATAATTAATGTATATGTTAAAATTGCTGTAAAAAATAGTGAAATATTACTGTGACAAAGGAAATAGAGATGAAATATTGCAAAGCTTAATAAAAAATTCTAAAACGTTATTAGAAAAAACGAAATAAGAAAAACAAATGGAACATTATAATTGAAAATATTAAGAATTAGAAAGAAAACCTGGAACTTAGTTTTCAACAAAAAACACACACTATAAACACTTAAATTGACTGGAAATTGTTTTTTAAAGTCGAAAGTAAAGTAAAGAATATATCAAAACACAAGAAAACCGGAATGGAAAATGCGAGATTAATAATTTAAAGACAAAAAATAACAAATATTGATATGAATATTAATGAATCATCAATATTAATTTGTTAATTATTAATTAATATTAATTAGTTTATTGTTAATTATGTAATTATTTTTAAAATTAATTTTAATTAGTTAATATTTAATTGATTTTTTGCAATTAATTAATAAAAAACTGAAAAACACATAAAAACTGGGTTTTAAAAAAAAAACCGAAAAAACGTTTTTTTGCCTTCGAAAAACCGGTTTCGTGGAAAACCGGTTTTTAAGGGTCGGTAAAACCGGGTCGGTTTTACCGGCGTTGTAAAAAACCGTTTTTTTCTCAAAAACCGCCATCCCTACTCTGTAAATAGAACACGTGAGAAATATCTCTAGCAGTAAACAACGTTACGTGATTCCGCTTGACCAATGATATGTCCTGTTACAAAATCTGAGTGAAACCTGGGAAGAAACCACTGGTGAAACCAGCCGTGTCGCGCTCAATGTTAAGAAAACGCGGCCGTTGCCAACACCTGGAGCCAAAACTATTTGGCTTCTTTTTTATATTGGCGCTTTTTACTTGGCTCCAACTCTTCCACCGATTTCATCGACATATAAATTTTACTGGATAGACCAAAAAACTTAAGAAAATGGGGCTACTGTCAGATCTTTGTTAACGATTGATTTGGTTTCTATTCTTTCTGTTATTTGGAAGAACGAATGTAAATAATATGAAATTTAAGTACTATTTTTAGGAGTAAATAGGAATTTGATTGGTATATACAATTTTGTATTCTCCTTCGAAAATGCACTTATATTATTAGTATTTATTCATGTTATTATTGACGGTGTGCGGAGAAGCGGAAACATCCTTTTAAATAAAATTTTATTTACAATATTGTAAAAAAGAAAATCAGTCTTCTTAAATAATAACGATAATTTCTTAGTTAACGTTTCATTTGTCCGTGAAGTCCGTCGACACAGAACACAAGAATTGACCATTTTCTCACTGTTACTATGATATATACTATGTTCTCTTCTGTTACTATGATAAAACACAAATTAGAATAGAACTTAGCACTATAGAACTTAAAAAATAATCCAATTAATTAAAATAATAACTTTCCAGTTGTCTATAAGAGATTTAAACATAAGAAAATTTGAACATTGTGTATCATCTTTTGTTCTATGAAGAGAAATAAAAGATTTTTACGAATAAAAAAAACTTTTGAAATTTGATCATTTCCAAGTAATTTTTTCTGATTGAATGAAACTTTTAAAAAAGAACACAATTATTCGAAAAGTTCATAATTAATTATTTAATCGTAAATGATATAGCAATAAAACATGTTTAACTTCCCTTCCCGTACATGATGAATGCTATTTCCAAGTCTTTCGTTTAGTGGAAGTGTAAAATTAAAATTCCCGATTTCATTTTTATTAGCAAACGATAATAAATGTCGAAACGAAAACTAATATATTCGAAGATTGATTTCTGAGCATGCGCTCACTAACCCTCGTCATCAGTCTTGATTGCAGAAGTAGATGTGTGTTGACACTAGATCGCTACTTCCAGTTACATTTAGTTCGAAAATTAAATTTAAATTAAAAAAAAATTGACTTTGGCGGTCAAGTTTATAAAAACCGCCAAATGACGTCACTTTTCTTTACTGCACAAGTGCTGGAGCCAAAAATGTGGCCGCGTTTTTTTAGATCCGTTCCCATTGGAGCGAGACACGGCTGGGTGAAACCCAGATAAATCTCGCGGTTGTGAATTCGAATTTAAAATAACCCTCAAGTTGTCCTTTCCTCACAAGATTCATGTTCTGAGGATATCTCGCTACTTGACTCGAACTTGTGAATACGGCGGTAATAGACTCATAAACTAGACATTTGTTGTTGTTGTTCTTACTAATTCCAGATCATTGAAACCGTTGACATTAAGAAAGTCCGAAACTAAAAGGGAGAGGAATGAATGTCCTCCCAGTCCAGTCCTAAACAGTTCAGGATGTGATCAGGTGATGCCTGGTTTTGCTGACATTTAGGGCATAGGGGGAAGATCTTTTGATTAGCTGAAAACGTGAGACTTTTCAGGTGTCCACTGGCAAGTCGGGACAAGCAAGTGTTGGTCTGCCTGTTACCAGGAAGAGATAGAGAGAGTCCTGGTCTTTTAGACATTTGTTTGACTCGTAACTTGGCACAAATGCGTAGTTCATACTTAGGTTATGCTTTTTGAATTTTCAGGTTTCAAAATGTTCTATTTTTAGAAAAAATTCGAATTTTCTGAAAAAACTACACCACTCTGGCTCAAATCCGATCATTTTTTTTAATTTACCTGATGCCATCTGCTGAAAAAATTAAATAAAACTTTTACGGAAATAATTAAAATTAAAAATGTTTATTTTATTCAGTTGACATTACCTTCAGAAACTAAATTCATTATTTGAAAAATAGTTGACACGTTGCAAGTGACGCAATTCCGTTCAGTCTCCATTCTAGGATTTTATTGTGGGTTTACCTTATGATTTCTTCATTGATGGTTCTGTTTATTGCAAATATGCATTTTTTAAGCGATTTCCGAGAATTATAACTATGATGGTTGTTCAAGGCCATCGTAATAGAGCTGCATATTAGGGTTTTATTTTTTCATTTTTTCGCCAAGTACGTTATTGCCGAACTCGCCAATTTCTTACCTAAACGCGCCAAATGAGCCATTTTTTTAAAAAAAATTATAATGTTGGTTGATTGTTCGAAGGTCGTCGTGCTAGAGCTGTATAACAAGTGTGTTTGTAGCTATATATCTTTTCCCGCCAAATTCTTACCAAAAAGACGCCAGATGAGCTAAAAGGTTTTACATGTTTATGAGGGAAATTACGATAACTATTATGCGGACATTTTATAGCGTATGTTTTTATTTTGGATTTTTAAGGTAATATAAGTAACAGTATTTTATACTTTATAACGAGAGGGAATAATAACATAAGTTTATTATTCTAATATAATGGATTAAATTGTACATATACTTGGATCAATTACAACTTATTTTTTTTAGTCCGTGCGAAGTACGGGTATTTATTTGCTAGTATATACTATAAAGTATGTTTTGAAATTTAAAAAAATATATAGGTTAATAGTTACTGAGAGACACACCTTAAGCTCTAAAAATACACATTTTTTGTTCTATAAATGCAACAAAAAAGGCCGTATCACTTATTTGTATAAATAACAGTTTATTTTAACATTGTTTTTAATGCAAAATCCCTTTAAAATTTACTAATAAAATAACTTTTTGAAAAGTTTAAAGAAAGAGCTAGTTTAAAGTTATTTTTAAAAAAACTCTAATATCGTATTGACCCTCCGTTCAACCATTTTTTATAGAAATAAATGACTGATACTTGAAATCAAAGGCTGAAAACTGATTTTTTGATCTTCTTCTTTCGGACCCATAGAGATAGTAAAACCGTGCGCTATCGCCCACTATCTAGAGAGGAAACGGGGAGTGGGGGTGGGGTGGGGGGTCAAAATCTGATTCCTTTGAATACCTCAACCTAGCCTTAAGAAGACAACAGTACCAAAATGGCGCTTTTTTAGAAGCTGTTATCTCGGAGTCTATGGATGGTAGCTCTTTTAAATTTTTTGTAGATGAGGATTGTACTTTTGTGATTCATGAATCAGAATCATTTTTTGGATTGCTCTATTTTTATTCAGTGAAATAATTTTAATGTCGGACTCAATTTTTCGCAATAAACACTCATAAATGGCCAGTAATTTAACTGTATCGTTGTTCTTTACTTTCAATTTCCTAATCTGAATGTAAGGTAATGAAAGTTTTGAGATGAGATTAGATATTTTGTGTTTGCTACACGTTTTGGAGGGTGCTGATTACCAAAAAGTAGTTTGGGGACATTGACTCGTCTTATGTCTGAAATAACTATACAGCTCGAACTAAAAAAGCTACGGACTTCAAATTTGGTACAAGAGTTCCCAGTACCTGGCGAACGTCAAAATAAGGTTTTCGAGAAAATTGCGCAAGTGATAGCTGCTTTTTAGAATTTTTTTTGGTTTTAAAGGCATTGCTGCAAAACGAAAAGCGATACAGCCGCCAAATTTGGTACACATATTTCCATAGAGATAGTAAAACCGTGCGCTATCGCCCACTATCTAGAGAGGAAACGGGGGGGGGGGGGGGGTCAAAATCTGGGCGATAGCGCACGGTTTTACTATCTCTATGTTCGGACCAGGTCAATTTCGAAACTAATTAACATGTTAGTTGTTTGTGGGGAGGTTTTAAAAAATGTTCCGGAATGGGAACCCCAGGTCGCAAGAGGTTATAAATCTGGTAACTTCATAGATATCATAATTAAAGTATTAGATTGACTGATCACGTGACCTCCAATGCTAACGACGGGACGCGCATGGATGCTTTTTTGGAAGGCCTTATGGCCAGTGTTGCTGCCACTTTAAGGAGAAAAATACTACGAAAAAAATACTATTTAATTATAAAATTACAAAAAAAAAACAAGAAAGGGATTTAAAGTCACTATAAATATTCCAAAATGCAGCTAGTATTTTTACGATATTTTTTTGTAATTTTAGAATTATTCTAAAATACTAATATGCTCTTTAAACTTTGTAACTAAACTTTTAACTTAATTTTAGAATTTATTTTAGAATTATTCTAAAATTACAAAAAAATATCGTAAAAATACGAGCTTCATTTTGGAATCTTTTTAGTAACTTTAATCCCTTTCTTGTTTTTTTTTTTGTAATTTTATAATTGAATAGTATTTTTTTCGTAGTATTTTTCTCCTTAAAGTGGCAGCAACACTGGCCATAAGGCCCTCCGAAAAAGCCTCCATGCGCGTCCCGTCGTTAGCATTGGAGGTCACGTGATCAGCCAATCTAATACTTTAATTATGATATCTATGGGTAACTTACATGAGCTTATATTTTTAAAAAAAGACTTGTGCAATTTCTCTAACTGAATTAACAGTTCGAAGTAGGAAACAAGCACAACTAGATATTCTTTTACACTCTCTTGTAGATTATTTTTTCAAATACTTTATTCAATTGGGTTGTTTCAAATGGCGTAAATCTCCAGTTTTCATTCTTGCTTCGCTGCCTTTTTATAGGTTGTTTAGGGTTTCACTCTTAATGCGTGGTTTTTTCGTCAGCTATGTTCGATTTTACAGTTTTTACGTGAATAAAATGCACTTATTTTGTTAGTGTTCATAGTTAAACAGTTATTTATTTGTAAACTGTGTTTTTTAAAAAAAAAAAAAAAGGTAATAAGGAAACTAGAATAATTTATTTTTAGCCTACTTTTCTACTTTTTCAATTCCAAAGAATTTTTAAAAAATGAAGTATGACCTCAGATACTCATCTTAAATAATTTTTGTCCGTCTCTCCGTACGTCCAGACGGACATCTGTCTACTGTCTGTCGACGAATTACCCATTGAATTATCATTGAAATTTAATTTTAATCACTGTTGCCAAATTAACAATGGCACGAGAAACCCCTACTTATTTAATAAGTAGGTTTGCAACAGTAACTGTCATCTAAGACCGTTTCTGCATAAGATTTATACATATTAGAGAAACAAAAAGTTCTGAAAGAACTAAAACAGCTTACGTTTTGTAACTTAAAATTTTACTGAAATTCTTATAGGAAAACACTTAGGTGTGTAACAGTTACTGTCACCTAGAAGCGCTTCTACATAAGATTTATGCAGATTAGTAAAAATAGCCAAACGCAGCGTCCAGTTCTATCCGTCGGATCTTGAAAATTCTTTTTTTTTGTTAGAAAGGTATGGCCTCAGAGACCTGTCTTTCATAATTTTTGTCCGTCCGTCTGTACGTACGGACGAAAATCCGTCTACTGTTTGTCGGCTAATTTCACATAGCATTAGCATTGGAATTTAATTTTAAATAATTTAAGTCGCTGTTGCCATATCAACAATGGCATGAGAAACTTTATTTTAAAATATTACTTGAAGCAAAATTTGTTTTTGTCATAAATCAGAATGGAATGATGTCAATAAATACGAGGGTTGCTATTTATATTTCTGGCCTAATAATGAAAAAACAAATTTGTCCCATCGAAATTGGTTTTATTGTTTTTCAAAATATTCTCCATGATGATAAATACACTTTTGCATGCGTTTGAACCAATTTTCAAAGCACTTTTTCCAGTCCGATTGAGGTAACTCCAAAACATGCGTTTTGAATGCATCAACCGCTTCTTCGGGGGTCAAAAATCGTTGTCCACGTAATTTATTTTTGATGTGTGGGAATAAGAAGTCATTGGATGCTAAATCAGGGCTGGAAGGCGGATGACCCATCAGTTCGATCTTTCGCTCCGTCAGAAATGCCTTTGTTTGAGTCGATGCGTGAGAGCTCGCATTGTCATATGATTCACCTATTCTTCTGCTTTTTTCGAATTTCTCCGATGACTTCTGGCAAACAAATGGTCGTGTACCATTCAGAATTGCCCGTCCTGCGTTGCTCTAACGCCACTGTTGCCACATGACCGTTAATGCCGAAGAAACAGGCAACCATTTGTTTCGATGTGCTTCTTCCTCGAACAACTTTTGTTGGTTTTGCCTCGTCTTGGAAGACCCATACAGTTGATTGCTGTTTTGTTTCTGGCTCATATGCATAGATCCATGATTCGTCACCTGTGTAGATGTTATACACAGCCTTTGATCCACCTTGAACGTATTTTTCCAACATTTCCTTGCACCAATCGACACGAGCCTTTTTTTGAGCGTTTGTCAGATTATGCGGGATCCAACGCGAGCAAATTTTTTTTACGCCCAAATGTTCATGCAATATCTTATTGATGCTAGTCATACTAATGTCCAAAGACACCTCTATCTCACGGTATGTCACATGACGATCTTGCTTTATCAGTTCAAGCACAGCATCGATCTTTTCTGGCACAACAACCGATTTTGGACGACCTGCACGGGATTCGTCCTGGATCGAACATCGACCACGATTAAATTCGTTAAACCAGTTTTTTACAGTGCTGTAAGATGGCGCTTTATCGCTGTATAAAGAATTAAGTTCATCGAAGCATTCTTGTCTTGACAATCCACGTCGAAAGTTATGAAAAATAATCGCACAAAAATGTTCTCGAGTCAATTCCATTTTTTGAAAGAGAAGAACTTTTCAATTTGCTGTCACCAACACAAATAAAGTTATAATGGCAAATCGTCTGAAAAATTTATGTTTAAAAATATCAAACTTTCGATTAAAATTGTCTGCGGCCACCTAGCAAAACTTACTGTTGCAAAGGCCAGAAAATTAAATAGCAACCCTCGTATAGCACAATGTGATTCTTTGATTCTTTATAGTATTTGTTTGCAAAAAAAAAAGACAAGGCATTATATTTTTTGCATATAATTCTGGTTAGTTTTAATTTACCTTTCTTATTTTTTAGTGCAGTTTGGAGTAGTTTCACGTTTTTCGTTATTAATAAATATTAATTCTTCGAACTACAAATATATTAAGAAGACGATAAATATTAAAATAATTTAATTTACGAAAGAAAATATTAGTGAATTTTTATTTTGGCTTTTAGAAGTTAAAATTATGACTGAATGCTGTGTTTGGAGATCTTTTTTCGAATGTGTATAAATCTTGCGTATAAACTGTTGTAGAAGACATTTACTGTTACAAACCTACTTGTTTTAGAAATAAGAATTTCAGTAAGTATTTAAGTGACAGGAAAGTAGGCTATTTTGGTTCTGTTTGAACTTTTTTTTTTAACTTAAAAATCTATAAACGAACAAAATTCCAGACATTTTTAAAATTGCGCTTAATATAATATATCACACATCAAAACAAAAAGGGCTTAAAATAAGAAAAAAATAGGATATTGGTTTAGTGTACTTTTTTTGCTGTAGATGGCAGCACCACAATTTATGTCATTGTGACAGTATAATATATTCTTCTTTTAAATCATGTGAGCAAAATTTCGTAAATTTTAACATATTTAGCCTATCTTTTAATTATGAATTATAAAATAGAAATAAAACTGATGACGTCGTCAGTCGCTATTGGGAGGCTCGGCGTCAAATGGCCGAGAGGCCAAGAATGGGCGTTGGATAAAGTAAAAGTAAGTAAGTAAGGTATTACATTTGAGGACACAGGGTACACCTTTTTCCCTGAACGACTGTAAGTGTGCGTGTATGTCCGGTGATAAGTCTGGTGATGGTGGTCTGCAATTTTATGTCACCCCAACCAAAATCTGGTTAATTTTAATTAACATTTTAATTCTTTTTGGTTCATAATAAATGTTTAGTTATTCTTTGAACTCCAAATATATTAACATATCAAGCAGACGAGAAATGATATTAATTTAATTTGAGAAAGTAAAATAATGAAATCAGTTGATTTTGGCTTTTAAAAATTTTAATTATAACTGCATGCGGTTTTTTGGAGGATTTTTTTTTCTAATGTGTATAAAACTTGTGTTGAAGCGGTTGTAGATATCATTTACTGTTACAAAACAACTTGTTTTGGGATTCGAATTGCAGTAAGTAGTTAAGTTGCAAAAAAGTTGGCGTATTTAGTTTTTTTTTATGACTTCTTGTTAAATATTCGGTCGATTAAGTTTCTATTATGTACTAATCTTGGATTATGTGCTTTTCCGAATTAAGATTTTCTGTGATTTTTCAATTTTTGGAGTTTCGTGATTTACCCTGTTTGGTTTTTGTAATTTTTTCATATTCATGGCCAATGGGAATGTTTCTTATGATGTCACGCTCTCCATACTGCGATGTCTTTGGTTGTTTTGTTTTCTTTCCGTACTACGTGAAACAAGCCCATAGTATATAAACCCGAAATAAACTAATACAAATAAAAAATTACTCATCCCTTCATCTATGTCTCAAAGTTTACCAAAGTCTCCAATTAATAAAAGTGTTATTTTTTTTGTCTCACATTCAGTGGTGGGTTGTTTCGAAGTCATCGCGCTACAGAGCTGTATAATAGTCTTATGGCAATTCAATTTTCTCGCCAAATAAGTATGTCTTTTCTGTTTTATTTGCTGGTTAGGAAGTTATTGCGCTATACAACTTTATAATGGACCATTTATGGTTCTTGGGTTTTCGCCAAATCCAAAATATTAAAATAAATAAGATGTCCTGTATGAGTAAACATATTACAGGGCGGCCTCTCAATGAGAAAATCGGGTAATGGTTTAGTGTACTATTTTTGTCGTAGATGGCAGCACCAAAACTTATTCCAATATGATAATTATATTATATACTAGCAAATTTATACCCGTTCTTCGCACGGATTAAAAAATATCAAATCGATCCAAGTATGTGTACCATATAACCTGTTATAGGATCATAAACTTATGTTATTGTTCCCTCTCGTTATGAAGGATAAAATCCCGTTTCATTGCCTTAAAATTCCAAAATGAAAAATACGCTATAAAATGCACTCATAAATGTCCTCACAATTCCCTCATAAATACATAAAACCTTTTTGCTCATTTTGGAAATAATTTGGTGAGAAAATAGACATAGCTACAAACACACCCATTATACAGCTCTAACACAAAGACCTTCGAACAACCAACCAGTTTATAAATTATTTATAAAAGAAATTGCCCATTTGGCGAGTTTTAGTTAATAATTTGGCGAGTTTGGCGAAAAAATGAAGACATAAAACCCTAATATGCAGCTCTAATGCGATGGCCTTTATTAACCATCATAGTTCAGTAATAGCTTAACTATACATTTATTGCTTAAATATGCATACATGCAGTCAACAGAAAAATCTATTAAAATATCATCAAATAAACCCACAATAAAATACGGGAATGGAGACTGGCGGAATTACGTCACTTGAAACATGTCAATTATTTTTCAAATAATGAATTTTGTTTCTGAAGGTAATGGCAACAGAATAAAATAAACTTTTTCAATTTTAATTAATTTCGTTAAAAGTTTTATTTAATTTTTTCAGCAGATGGCATCAGGAAAGGAAAAAAAATGATCGGATTTGAGCCAAAGTGGTGTAGTTTTTTCAGAAAATTCGAATTTTCTCTAAATATTGAATATTTTGAAACCTGAAAGTTCAAAATTCATAATCTAAGCATTTGTGCCAAGTTACGAGTCAAACAGATACCTAGTTTAAGAGTGTATGAGACACATACATACATACACACAAACACACAAAATTTCATTTTAGCTTCCACACTACGTTTATAACGTAAAAAGTGGAAGGTTTTATAATCGTTCAGTCCGTCTGTCTGTCCGTCCGTCTGTCCGTCCGTCACCCACTTTCACAGAAAGAACCACAAGTTCCACAGACAAGTGGGATACGTCATTTTGAAGCAAAAAATCAGATTAGGCTACATTCCAAATTTCATTAAAAAATTTAAATTAGAAGTTTATTTAAAATTATTTATCACAATCAATTTATCACAATTATTTTTTATCGTTTGCTAAATTCATTTGCTTTTCGATGAGGGATTTTTTAAAAACCTTGCCTATTTGGAAAAAACCTTGTCCGAGGTATATTTACTAGTATTAAAACTTAAGTATTTATTAATAAATGCTTAAATGTAAATGATAAATTACGTCTGCTTTAAAAAAAAAAAATAGAACGCATTGTGCCTCTTTTGCTAAACAAATAATACGATCAATCAGACTATCATTGTAACATATATAATATGACGTCATTTCAAACTGATTTATGTCGCAAAACTTTCCTTGAATTTTTTTATTTAATCGAGATCCGAAGTTCAGATTCCGATTGTTTTGAGTGACAATGGTGATTTAATTCTAACAAAAAATTGACTTCTTAGTAAGTATTAAATTTTGCTGGGTTTTTTTTATAAATAATTGAAGTAGGGTAGACAGACCAGTGAGTGAACTGGCCCCAGTGAATGAACATTTGGAATATACATTTAAAAAATAAGGATTGAAAATCATTCCACTGGATGAATTGGAGAAACCTTTTTTCTAGTTGTCAGTAAGACTTGTAAAATAAATACTGAGCATGAAAATGTCAATGAATCTAGTTTTTAATTAAAATCCAACATGTTTATTGACTGGACATTTTTGTGTTCATTCACTGGTAAAGAACTGTTCATTCACTTGGCTTAAGCGTTCATTCACTGGTTAGTCTACCCACTTTGAATTCAAAAAAAGTTTTCCAATGTCTTCTAATTTTGATGCGCTGATATTCCCCAGAAATAAGAACCATGATTTTTATGGCACCATCTAGGCAACTCTCGCTACCCATTTTGACGCTCAGATTACAATGAATCTGAGCTCTCTGTGGATGTTAAAGCATGGCGAGATTGAATTTTCCCGAGAGAATCCGAGCCAAAGATGTACTCAACAGGATCTTTTACATGCCACATAATCATTATATGACATGCTTGCCCACGATTTTCCCATCCAAAAAAACCTGACGATTCAGTTGGGTTCGAACCCGCAAGCTCGGGTTTAGGAGGCGGACACGTAATACCTCTCAGCCACTGGCCGCTACTAAAGTACAATTCGACAAAAAATCTGCAGTAGTTTAAGAAAACTGAAATTTTCTGTAGGCAAATAACAGAAATGCATCGAATAGACATCGGAATAACATCGTTTTTTAACTGATTATTTTGCTGTGTATTTCCGATTGCCGTTCGGACTCTTCCGGCGAGGCAGAAAGGTCGATCTAAAAACAGCCCGTTCTCCTCATAAATCCCTTCTTCTTCCATCGGGTTTTGTCTGCCGAGCATTTTACGATGTTTTTGCGATGAACAATCTGCTCCAGGAAACCCGCACGACCATGGGTGGTCTGAGGAGGGACGCGAAGTAATTCACGAGTTTGTATATTTTAACCCTCTCGTTGCCGTGAAAAAATGACACGGTGAGGTTTCGCCCGATATTTATCGATCCCGTGATATTTCCGGACCCGTGATATTGCCCAGAAAAGGTCTTGATTTTAGTTTTAATCTTATTGACGCGTTACCACTGACCACTCCAGCAATTGACGTTTTAATTGGTGAATTTAATCAACACCTCTTCCAGAGAAGGCGTTGATTTTAGTTAGTTTTTTTAAAAATCTGTTAGTGGTGAGTAGCAACGCGCCAATAAGTAAAAACTAATTTAAATTCACTACTTAAAATGCAAATGGCTGTAGATTTGTCAGTAGTAACGCACCAATACGATTAAAACTTAACACCTTCTCTGGAGGAGGTGTTGATTAGATTCACTAACTAAAACGACAATTGCTGGAGTGTTAAGTAGTAACGCGCCAATAAGAAAAAACGTAATTTAAATCCACCAATTAAGACGCCAATTGCTGAAGTGGTCAGTAGTAACGGGCCAATTAGATAAAAAAAAAACTAACTAAAATCAACAGGAGGTGTTGATTAAATTCACCAATTAAAACGTCAATTGCTTGAGGGGTCAGTGGTAACGCATCAATAAGATTAAAACTATAAAATGAAGACCTTTACTGGGCAAGTTGTTGATTAAATCCACCAATTAAAACACCAATTGCTGGGGGGGGGGGGCGGTCAGTAGAAACGTGCCAATGAGATAAAAACTAACTTACATTAAAAATTAGAACGCAAACGTCTGGATTGGTCAGTAGTAACTCACCAATACGATTAAAACTGAATCCCTTTTCTGGAAGACGTGTTGAGGGGTAGGGTAGGGTACATATATATTCCGGCTTGTGTGCTTGATCAGAGACCCGCTTATAAGCCGTCGTCAAGTAAGACAGACACAGAAATAATTTTTACTGTCACAGAGAAAGGAAGTACACCCAGGGTGAAGGTGGGAATCGAACCCGCACCCGTTACAGCGCGCAGACTGCTAGCTTAATGGTCCAAACCACTCGGCCATCCGGGCCCCAAGACGTGTTGAATGTTGATTAAATTCACCAACTAAAAACGCCAAAGGGTGCTAGAGTAAGACATACACAGAGTTTTTTACTGACACAGAGAGAGAAATTACACCCTGGGCGAAGGCGGGAATCTTTAGATTGTAAGGTAAGGTAATCGTTTCCGGCTGCCTATTTCTAGCCTCCTTCAGGAGCTTTTTAGATTGTTGGTTGGTGGTTGGTTGGTGCACATATATTTTCAGGCTTGTGTTGCTTGGTCACAAGGACCCGCTTATAAACCATCGTCAAGAAGGACGGACACGACAAACACACACACACATATAAGACAGATGCTGTCATCTATCGCCACCTCCACAATTTAGACTGTCCCTGAAGTTGGTTGGTTGGTTGGTAGACATATATATTCAGGTTTGCGTGCTTGGTCAGCGACCCGCTTATAAACCTTCGTCAAGTAAGACAGACACAACAGACAACACACACATAAGTGGATCCATCTAATTTTTAGAGACAGAGGCCAACTAGAGGATCCCCAGAATTGGCTTGTCACCCCCAGAGGTATTGATTTGGTATGGGAACTTAGAGGACTTTCGACCCAACAGATTTAACGAGCACGTACTCCGCATATACTCGGTAGGTCTTCAGTGGTACCGGGACTCGATCGCAGGACCTTCCGATCCCGAGACCGAGACGCTGACCACTAGGCTCACTACGGCCCTTTTAGATTGTAATTTTGATGGTAATTTAATCCTTTCTGGCTGTCTATTTCTAGCCTCCTTTAGGATCTATAACATAGCCAATCATGCCTCGTAATTTAGAACTCTAGTCAAGTGAATCCTCTTAAAGTAACAGGAGCACGAAACAAATACTCTAGAAAGAGATCCTCTCGTGGCCTATGCTACAGCGATGGATGTTCCGCGGACAGGAGTTTGTTTATTTAAGCCCCACTTTCGGGTTTTTGGACTGAGGGCCCGCACGCCTCAAAGTTCTCCATCCCAGTGCAGCTGTGGGCCTTTTTTTTACGACCCGAACTGGGATGGAGGTCTTGAGTAAATATTATTTACACATTGCCCGGTTGTGTGCGACTTTCCGTTCTTTTTAGAAGAAGAGAACATATTTTTTATTGGCGTATTATCGTTTGTTCCGGATGGAGTTGGGTTGAGAAGTTTTCCAGACGCTGCTGTTAATGAGGTTTATCGTTCGGGATAAATAATAATAGTGAGAAAAACTTGAGGGAAGAAGAAGAAGAGTCTTTGTTGGATGTTTCAGAAGAATGTTTTGTTTATAAATATGGGGTGGTTAGGTTAGTTTGAAATATCGTCGCACTAGAGCTGCACGAAGGCTATAGGCGTCGGACGTCGTAATTTAGAACCACAGTCAAGTGACGAGTCGACACCTGAGTAGGCACCCAACGCAACCGTTAAGGGCGACATCGTACTCAGTGTTGGGGCTTTGAAGCATATTTAACATGTAATCCCTCTACACGGTTTATTATTCGTCGGAACTTTTTGGCTGCACTTGACCGTTTATAAGTCGCCAGTTATTTTGACGATGCCCAGACCTGATCCTGGGACCTTCCTCATACAAGGCGAACGCCTAAACCGACTGGGCTCCCCAGCCGTCATACGGGATTGGATTTGAGATGTTCCTAATTTCAACTGTGAGCTCATGTGTTGCCCCGTCACTTGACCACAGTAACAGTACCAAATTGGGTTGTTTCAGGTGGCGTATTTTTTTCAACTTTCAGTCCTGTTTTTCCTTCGATCGGTGATCCGATTAATGCTCTTTTACCACATAACGTTGATTCACCAGTCGAGGCTCGAGAAGTGATTTTTTTCATTCAACATGTCTGTTGCCACTCAAGACCTGAAACATGTCCATTACGAAGTTCTTCGCCAATAGCCCAAGTTCACGTGTGTGTTACTTCAACTAAAGCCAATATAAATTTTTCCTTCTACTCTAGCAAAACCATACGCGTGAAAAGCATTAAAAAGGGTTTACTACTACTACTACTACTATTACTACATATATATTCCGGCTTGTGTGCTTGATCAGATACCCGCTTATGAAGCCGTCGTCAAGTAAGACAGACACAGAAAGAATTTTTACTGTCACAGAGAAAGGAATATACACCCAGGGCGAAGGCGGGAATCGCACCCGCACCCGTTACAACGCGCAGACTGCTAGGGTAATGGTCCAAACCACTCGGCCATCAGGGCCCCTAAAAAGGGTTTAACAGCGACAACAAATATATGTTTTTGAACCATAAGTACTTTTCATTATTTGAGTGGCAACATAAATGATGAATGAAAATACGTTCCGTCTCGAGCCTCAATTCAATTGGCGAATCATTATCGCGAGTGAACAGAGTAGCAATCGGAGCACCGATCGAAGGAAATCAATGAATGAAAGCTGGAAGAAATGCGTCACCTAAAACAAGCTCATTCTATTACCTTTAATATACAGAGGAACAGAAGAAAATTTTGAAAGATTTTAAATTTGTTAGTCACTATTTTTTAATTTCAAGCGGAAAAAATATTTTTTTTACGGCGTAAGAAAACAGTAAACCACATCATCAAACGATAGTCTGACAGTCTTTAGAAAAGAGATTGAATACATAAATTTCTTTTTTAAAAATTCCATAAATATTATTACAACAATACTTCATAAATTTAAAAAGTAGTACAATAATACAAAACCCCATCAAAATTACTAAATACTTTTATTAACACTTTTTTTTAATAATTCCCACTCATATAAGAATTAAAAAAAAAGTAAATTGTTATTGTAGTTTGAATTAAATATTTTTTTATTTCCAAGCGATAAGCAGTTAAATTTAATCTAAGTCGAATAAATTTTAATACCATAAGCTTTTTTTCTAAATATTTCTTAAATGACAGTCAAAAATAAATTCTAGAATTATCATCAAGATATAATCTAAATGCCCAATGGGGCGCTCTTATAATATTTTCTCAGGAAAAACCGATGGGCTGAGAATTATTTTTTAGTAGAATATTTTTTTGTCCGACTTTTTTTAGATGAAGTAAAAAAAAATACGAGTAAAGCGCCCGAGGTTAATTTTTTATGAAGATTGTGGTCTTCATTTGGTTGGAAAGGGAAAAAAAACACATTTAAATTAGTTTACCGTCATTTTTTTTTCTTTGAAACGTTAAATTTTTTTTATTTTTTACGAGGTTATAAAATAGTCTTCAACTTTATTGGAATATAAACGGAGGAATGTTGGTTTAAAAAAGTAAATTAAAATAAACGTAATTATATGCTGTGTATAGTAGATTAACTATTTTTTTTCGAACGATATTAAACACAAATGAGCATCTTTCAGGTATTAAGTGGCAACATAATATCGAGTTTCGATTGATGAATCCAGGTCACGTGGGAACAGAAGACCAATCGAAGCAACGATCGCAAGAAATGCAAGAATGAAAGTTGGAAGGAATACGTCACCTGAAACAATCCAATTATCATATTTTAAGGTTTATAATATTTAAAGTTTATAAAATTCGTTGTCAAAACGAAAATAGTATTCCTTCTTCTTTTATTTCATTTTTATTGCATCTAATTTAAGTTTCAAACACCAGTTAAGTAAACTTTTACTTAAGGGGGAATGGGCGCGCTGGACCGCGGGTCTCCAAACTCAAGTGCCTCAGTGTTAATCCAATGGCGAAAAAAATATTTTCTCTGTCACATTTCCCCGGCTGTATTGAATATTTTTACAAATGGTTTTTTTTTAAATAATAAATGTAGATAACTTACAAGTCTCTATCTTCCCACTTTTTGAAAATGCTTCGAATATTTTGTGTAAAATTATTTATTTAAAATTAAAAAAAAATTCGAACCAATTTCAAAAAGTGGGAAGGTCGGGACCTGTAAGTCAGTTACATTTATCACATAAAAAATCCGCTTGTAAAAATATTCAATACAGCCGGAGAAATGTGGCAGAGAAAATATTTTTTTCGTCATTGGATTAACACTGATGTACTTTGCTTTGGAGACCCCCGGTCCAGCGCTCCCATTCTCCCTTAATGACTCCATATTTTTAAAAATTTAGTACAAATATTATTGATCATTCATCAAATCACCAGCTTGTCAGAGTTATTTGTTTTGGAATAAACGTTGTTATAGTTAAACTCATAGTTTCCTTGCACAGAAGCCACGACCATGGGCGGAGCTATAAAACGCGCGGAGCAATCAGATGAAGAGAAAATTTCATCCGTTTTATTTTGTCTTTATCTGATTGCTCCGCGCGTTTTATAGCTATTATGAAGGTTGAAATACCTCATTTGTATCTATTATTACTGCAACATCAAAATAAAGATATTTAAAAAAATATTTTTTCGTGTATAAAAATAAACTTTACACTTCTGTAAGCTCACAAATGTCATCCACTGAAAAACACATCATCCGTATAGTTGAAAAAATTACATTTGTTGCATAATTTTGCAAGTGAAGGCCTCAATTTCATAGATTTTCAATTTTTTGTCTGTTGGTTATTGTGCAATTTTTAAATGTTTTCGGAGGGACTATCAGTCCCATAGAGCTAATGCATTAGTTTTGCAATCACAACTTTTGCAAAAGAATTGCTTTGCAATGTTATCCAATTTTCACTAGGTATGGCATAACATCAATTTAGAACAAAATTGAAAATAACGTCCGGTTATTTAATTAATTGATAAAGTTTTAAAATAGTGTCACCATCTACTGTATATTTTTGGCATTTTAAAACTTCAAAAAATATAATTAAATAACTAGATAACTTTTTCGTTTCAAATTTGCTTCATTTCGATGTCATGTTCATTCCCATACTTGGAGAAAAAGGGCTAACATGGCAAAATAATACTTCTGCGGAAGTTGTGATTCCCAAACTAATGTATTAGCTCTATGGGACTGACACTCCCTCTTAAAAATATATTAGTTCAGAATTGGGTCACCCATAATTTTACTGGTAAAAAATATTGTGGCTGCCTATTATAGCTGCAAGAGGTTTTGTTTTGCTACAGGGCCATGACCCTAGGTAAAAGACCTACAAACTTTTATAAAAGATGTTTTATTCTAATTCCTACATGGAACGGAGTTTTAATTAGTACATGATTTGATGAATGAGCTTACTGGTTATGTTTTTAGTAGTGTTCAATAATAGTTATTTATGCAACAAGTGTGAAAAGTAATACTTTTTAAAACGAGTGAAATAATTACACGTCCTTTAAAAAATTTACTTTTCACATGTGTTGTATACACTATTTTTTTTAATTACGTGGAAAAATCAAATATCATTTTTTTTTCAAAAATATGAAATAATGTTATGAAATAAAAATTTTACTTAAAATGTTGGCATCTTATGAAAATAGTGAAAAAAAAGTACTTTTTTCACTGTTTTGAGTGAAATAAAGTACTTTTTTTCACTGTTAAAAGTCTAACTTTTTGCACGCGTCTGATATTAAAATTGTAATGTAAATGTTGGATTTTTTTCACGCAGTTATAAAAAAAATATTGAAATTATCTTTTTTAAAAATAAAAAATACAGAGAATATTTTTTTTTTATTTTTGGCTATCAAAAACCTTTTTTTTTCACATTTATCTTGCCACAGGCTTCTCATCTACGAATAAAGAGCAGTTTAATAGTTATTTAAGCAACTAGTGCCGAAAATAATACTTTATTAAGCGAGTGGCTTTTATTTCACGATACCGTAGGTCGAGTGAAATAATGACAAGAGCTTAATAAAGTATTATTTGGCACGTGCTTGCTTACAATATTTTTTTTATAATAACGTAAAAAAAGTATTTCTACCAATGAGTGATTTTCATGACATCATTTAGTTTCCATGGCGATATTCGAAAATGCAAAGTAGTAAAAGAAAAGTTGTAAAATAATTTTCTATTTTGAATCATATGTTACTATAATTATGCATGTTAAATAAAAGTATTGTTTGGCGTGAAATTTGTGTTCTTACTTTTGTCTTATTTAATTCCTTTAATAGTTTTTGTAGTACTTGTAGATTCCATGGAGATATTAGAAAATGCAAAAGTAATGAACCAATTAAAATAAGTGAGTTTCATGACATCATTTAGTTTCCATGGAGATACTCATGACATCATTTTGTTTTTCTACCAATCAGATACTCTTATTTACTTTACCGTACTAGTGCCGAAAGTACTACTTTCGGCACTGTCTGGACGTAAGCACGTAAAGTGTCATTTTCGCAACGATTTATGATTGAATGAATATGATATAAAAAAGTGAACTTTTTTGCACGTTGTTATAAAAATAAATTAAAATATAGAGAGTTAGAGCATTTACCCATATAAATAACAAGGCTAACATAAGCTTAAAACGAAATAATTTGAAAGTTGTCTGCGGTGGTGAACTTATGTACACGGTGGCCTTAGGTACGCATATCTTCATTTTCAAATTTGTGTTGAGTTTAATATGACCCTTGTTGTGTTTGCGATGTAATATTTCTTTCAGTTTCATCCCCAGAAATAAATATTTTAATGTGCGTTGCGAATAATATAACCTTTATTGAGTCCCCTATGCTATTTTCATTTCAATTTTATCCCAAAAGTTTATTAGAATATTTAAATGTGTGTTGAGTTTAATATGACCTTCGTCGTGTCTCGGATGCTATTTTGCTTAAGTTTTTTTTTCAAAAGTTCATAATAATTTTCACAAACGAAATTATTTTTTCTATTTTTTCCTCCGTGAATTTTTTTTATTTAAAAATAAACTAGTTTAAGAAGTGGCTCCAGTTTGCGAGCCTTGCTATCAAAACCCCTCTGTAAGCAATTAACACTTTTGACGTAACATATACTAAATATAGGTGTGAATACCGCCTTTCACAAGATCCCCCTAACTAGCGTTTTTTTAGTTGTCATTTAAATAACAAACTCTTACAGGAGAAAAAAAATCTTGTTATCCCAAAGAGGTTAGAATAGGACGCAGATGCTGCGGAGAGAAAAACAATGCAAAAAGCGGTGTGCCAAGTGAAGCCATAATCTCTTTATTTATGCGCCCAAATAAACCAATTGGCGAAGGGTTTGGGGCAAAGTTGCAATTAATTACGTAAATAAACAATAGTTGAAATGTTACGTTTTAAAGGAAATATTTGGACATCTTAAGAAATGAGATAGGCCCCGTGGCGCAGTGGTAGTGCTTTGCATTGCCGTGCCACAGGTCTGGGGTTTGAATCCCGGCGGGGTTCACTCAACCTTTCATCCCTTAAGTGGGCGATAAAATGAGGACCAAGCATGCTTGGGAACTAAACACTGGGGGTGCCGCGTGAGGCTGACTACCTAACCGGGACATATGCCTTGCACCCCAGATCCCTTGGTCACGAAAGCTGAATTGGGCACGGCAGGCCTTGGCCCAGTAATGGGCTGTCGCGCCGAGGAGTTTAGTTTTTTTAAGAAATGAGATCTTGTACTGTAGCTTAAAGTGCGTATGGTCACATTTTTAGGGGTAGCAATAGTTAGAGTGTTGGATTGGCATACCTTATTGGGTTGCGAGTTCGAGCCCTGCCGGTATACGCAAAAGGTGACTGGTACACGTTAATGTCCGCCGTGGTCACAATGTCCCCCAAGTTCCCATTCTAAAATGACGAGGTCGACACCTGAGCTGGCACCCAACTGGACTTCAGGCAACATCGTATGCTAACGCCGTCGGGACTTTGGACTCAACAGATTTAACGAGCACGTCTGCCGCAGTGTACTCAGGGAACCCCGTAATTAACTCGATTATTATTTTATATTTGCTTACAAATGTCCGTCTATAGGATGTGGCCGGTTTAGAACGCGGTACCCCCTGTATGAAAGGCCGATGTTTTGACGACTGGTGCCCCCTCGAATGAGGTAGAACTGACCTATGGAGAGATCGTGATGGTGGTGGTGCCCTATACCCTGCCAAGCGAGGTAGCAATAAACTCTTCGTCGTTGGTTTGAGGGCATCACTTCAGAGATTTGGGGTTGGTGCAAAATGCTCATAGCCCCATAATACCCTTCACAGACACAAACAGTCTTTAGAGTTTTAAGGGAAAATGGGCGCTTTGAACCGGGGGTCTCCAAAGCAAAGTGCATCAGTGTTAATCGTATGGCGAAAAAACTATTTTCTCTGCCACATTTATCCGGCTGTATTGAATATTTTTGCAAGCGGATTTTTTATGTGATAAATGTAGCTGACTTACAAGTCCCCACCTTCCCACTTTTTGAAATTGGTTCGATTTTTTTTTTTAATTTTCAATAAGTAATTTTACACAAAATATTCGAAGCCATTTCAAAAAGTGGGAAGATAGAGACCTGTAAGTTATCTACATTTATTATTAAAAAAAAAAAAACGTTCGTAAAAATATTCAATACAGCCGGAGAAATGTGGCAGAGAAAATAGTTTTTTCGCCATCGGATTAACACAGAGGCACTTGAGTTTGGAGACCCGCGGTCCAGCGCACCCATTCCCCCTTAATCCAATTGTTTAAACTTTAAAAAATATTTTCCAACTCACATTTCTCCGGCTGTATTGAATATATTTTTATATGATAAATGTAGCTGACTTACAGGTCCCAATAAACCCGTTTTTTAAAAAATTGTTTCGGATATTTTGTGTAAAGTTATTTATTGAAAATTAAAAAAAATATTCGAACCCATTTCAAAAGGTGGGATTACATAGAGTCCATGGTAAACCAGCTACATGTATCATACAATTTTTTTTTCAATAAGCCGGAGATATGTTGCTTAATAATTTTTTTTATATTGGATTAACACAGAGGCACTTTGGTTTGGAGACCCGCAGTCGATCACGCTCATTCGCCCTTCAAAATTTTAAACATGCATTTTGCGCCATTTATATTATAAGATTTGTTGGGGTGCATAAAATGGTGCTTGGCGACTTTCAAGATGTTTCTAAAAAAATTTCTCGCCAACCATCTCCATATCCTTTATCCTCCATCCCAAGTCTCTTTACCCTAACCGACATGTGTTTAGTGGGGTAGGAGAGGAAGTGCAAATTAATTGAGAGGGTGTTTTAATGAGGATAAGAATCGTCTGCGGTTTTCACAGGCCTGGGGTGAGGCTTAATTTTTTTTTCCAGCAGACGATAGGCTTTGTTCTTTTTTTCTTCTTCCGCAGACTATGGCATTCGTGGCACTTCCCATGAACAAGTATAGTCTGTTTTTCCATGCGGGGTTCAGAAAGTTCTTTCTTATTTGTTCGATTATTCCGACCAATCATGGAAAGGGCGGGAGGTGTTGTTCGTTCGAAATTAATGGAATACGGTAATTGGGTTTTTTAAACATTTTAATTAGAAAATTTTCGGTTGTGGAGAAGGAAAGGTTTTCTTGGTAATGAAATGTATAAGAGTGAAATTGTAAAAATAATAATAGGGTGTTTGAATGTAAGGAGATTAATTACAATGGATATATTTATTATTGGAATACTCATCGAGAATCTTTTCTTTGTTGTCGTTTGAAATATTAATTATTATTTTTATGTACCATAAAACTATTTTAGATCGTATCAAAATGTCATAGCTTTCGCGGGTGGGAAATATTCTCAATGCTTTCAATTAATCTGTTGGTTTCGAGTTTATTGTTTTGATTAAATAAATATAGGAGAGGAGGGTATTATGGAATACCAATTTATATTTTTAAGAATAACTCTTTTGGTTTTAAATAAGAATCCACTAATATGAGAAATTTTACTGACGGATAAAACATTGATGGCTAAGAAACGACTACATCATAACCTATTATTCTTTTAGTATACATTATTATTTCTTAACAAAAAAATTAAAGTCTTATAATTACTGGTAGATTAAAATGTTCGAACACTTTCCGACAAAAACTTTCGAACATCCGAAAACACACTTTGCTTTGCAGCGACTGTAAAGACAGTAATAAGAAGTTAACTCTTTGTTCACTGTATCATGGGGGATTTCTTAGGTCTTTCATGACATTTCCACGTAAAGGCAGTACGAGAGAAGGCTGAAACTTCAGTATTCCATATTCCCCGACAATTCCATAATACCCTGCTCTCCTCTATATTAGTGGGATTTTACTTTTTTCACACATTAAGTATTGTGTTCAAACACAATATAAAATAATAATTAAAATGCGCAAACGAAACAAGTTCTCCGTTTACTGGGTTTCTGTGCAAGTAAATTCATTGTTGTACTGACGTAATTTAGTGGCTTATGTTAGCAATTATGAGTTTTTTTTTATATCAGTTGGTTGGTAGACATATATTCAGGTTTGTGTGCTTGGTCAGAGGCACGCTTATAAACCTTCGTCAAGTAAGACAGACACACAACACACACATAAGATGACAGATGCTGCCATCTATCGCCACCTCCACAATTTAGACATGTCCATGAAGGGGAGGAAAATAGTCCCCAGGTACCTGTACCCGTGGGAAACTACGTCATGACCGCCTACAGGACTTTCGGACCCACAGATTTAACGAGCACGTACTCCGCATATACTCGGTGGGTCTTCGGTGGTATCGGTACTCGATCGCGGGACCTTCCGATTCCGAGAACGAGGCCTTAACCACTAGGCTATCCACGCCCATTTTTATGTCTAACATGGTTCGAAATTGCGAAAGGTAGTTTCCGTGTTTTTTCCCTTCTCAAGTTAGACTAGTGTGGTTGAATTTACTACCTACTAATATATAATGATGGTTGGTTATTTGGATCATATATATAACGGTTTGTGTGCTTGATCAGAGACCCGCTTATAAACCTTCGTCAAGTAAGACTGACACAGACAGAATTTTTACTGACACAGAGAGAGAAATTACACCCAGGGCGAAGGCGGGAATCGATTTGTCCTGACGTAATTTAATGACTTAGGTTTGCACTTATGAGTTTTTTTTTTATGTCTAACCTGGTTCAAAATTACGAAAGCTGCATGCATGGTTAGAACGAAAATTGCGTTGAAGTAGGTGAAGGACACACACCTTCTATATCACAGAACAATTGAAGTGCTTAGTGGAAGAACGTTCTAAGTGACAAAAAGTTGCAAATGAGCTTTAAAATATTTCGTTTGCACTCAGATTTGTTAAAAAAGGTACTTGCAAGCAGTAAAAAAGACAAGGTGCGTTCGAAAAGTTCGGTGATTGGTCTCATAATTAAAAAACTGCGCCGGTTAGGATCTTGCACTCACGCAGACACAGTGACATATTCAAGCGCCAAAAGGTAGTTTAGCACCTGCTCTTTAATGTTTCGGATAAATAGCTACACTAAAGCATAAAAAATATATAATACGGTACTTGAAAACGACGATTATATGGATTTAATAAAAGTAATTTTATTTTACATATTTTAGAACACAATATAGTTTAATTACGGATTTTTGTCAATCGCGCTTGGATATTATAATCTCTCTTCTCACGATTGTCAGTTGTGTTGGAACACCACAAATTTGCGTTCGTATGTCATCAACGCATTTCTTGTATTGAAACAACACAATACTATATTTTTGGCTTTTTTACACAATACTTGAATGTTTGAACAAACACACACACAATGCTTGCACACTAGTTAATTTCTGAGTGTAATCCAACTCAACTAAACCAATCGTACAAACTAACGAACATATAAACAAATAGACTCACACGATACCAAAAATCAAAAAACAAATTCCGAGCTTCTATTATCACTTCTATATCACAGAACAATCGAAGAGCTTAGTGGAAGAACGTGCTAAGTGACAAAAAGGTGAAAACGAGAAAATGAGCTTCAAAGTTTTTATTTCGCACTTAAATCCTTTAAAAACGGTACTTGCAAACAGTAAAAATTATATTTAAGTTTAAGTTTATGAAAAAAGGGGGGGGGGGACTTGTTATCTTTAAAGGAGGGAATAACATATTCATTGACTCTAACATTATTAAAAAAATGTCACTTAGCACGTTCTTAAACTAAGCTCTTCAATTCACAATAGCGCCCTTTTTCATGAACTTTAAATTAAGTATATTTTTTTACCGTTTTCAAGTACCGTTTTTAACGGATTTAAGAGCAAACTAAAAACTTTGAATCTCATTTTCTCGTTTTCACCTTTTTGTCACTTAGCACGTTCTTCCACTAAGCTCTTCAATTATGTTATCAACACATTTCTTCAATTGAAATAATGCAATATTGTATTGTTGCCATTTTTGCACAATACTTTTGTTCCAAATAAGCTGTTTGAAATGCTAGTTATTTTTTTTAATGTAATAATCCAACCCAACTAAACCAATCTTAGAAACTAACGAACATATAAACAAACAGACTCACACAACACAAAAAAAAAAAAAAAAAATTCCGAACTTCTATTATCACTTCTATATCACAGAACAATTGAAGTGCTTAGTGGAAGAACGTTCTAAGTGACAAAAAGTTGCAAATGAGCTTTAAAATATTTCGTTTGCACTCAGATTTGTTAAAAAAGGTACTTGCAAGCAGTAAAAAAGACAAGGTGCGTTCGAAAAGTTCGGTGATTGGTCTCATAATTAAAAAACTGCGCCGGTTAGGATCTTGCACTCACGCAGACACAGTGACATATTCTGTAGATGACATTTCTTTCACTGCGTCTGCGTGAGTGCAAGATCCTAACCGGCGCAGTTTTTTTAATTATGAGACCAATCACCGAACTTTTCGAACACACCTTGTATATTAAAGTTTATGAAAAAGGGGAAACTTGTTATCGTTAAAGAAGTTAGTAATATGCTCATTGACACAAAAATGAACATATTACTAACTTATTTTTGTGTCAATGAACATATTACTAACTTCTTTAATGATAGTGTGTATGTACTATCATTAAAGAAGTTAGTAATATGTTCATTGACACAAAAATCTCTATTTTTTCAAAAAATGTGGCTTAACACGTTCTTCCACTAAGCTCTTCAATTCACACTAGCGCCCCTAGTTATTCAGCTATTGTTGACATTGCGAGTGTGTGAAGTAAAGCGGGATTCGAACATGCCTGACTTTGCTGCCGGAGGGGAGGGGGGTGTCTTATCCGGCTAGGAGAGGGGGAGGGGTCGTCCGGCAAATCGGTTAACGCAACAACCGCGGGGGGTCCCGGTGACTCGATGTACGGAAAATTGCTTTTTCCGTGTGGTTTGGCTCTTAGATAGTGCTGGGGTGAAATAATGGGTCGCCATGTTTGGTCAGTGACTAATAATAAAAGAAAAATTGCAATACTGTGCTGATTCGCTTGATTATAGGAGATTTTAAGTGAAGAAAAGTTAATGTATAGCATATAAAATACAGTTGGGTACTTTCTGTATGGATTTAGAAAATTCTGAGTTTGTATTTCATCCTAAAAAATATTTTAGACTAGCTTTAACTATATTTTTGCTACAATTCTTTGTTTAGAATCTTAGAAATCAAAGACTGAATCGAATTAATGGAAAATATTGTGCACAAAGGAAATTGAAGTGATAATCTTTAGCAAATTTTGGCAGAACAAAAAGCAACTTTCAGATATCTTACTCTTTCAGACTAAGCACTTAACGATTGCGTTGGGTGCCTACTCAGGTGTTGGCTCGTCACTTGACTGTAGTTCTAAAATACGACGCCCGTCGCCAATAGCCCTCGCGTAGCTCTAGTGCGACGATAATTCAAACTAAACTAAACTTCTAATTTTTTTTATCAGCTTCTTTATAACATCAATTAGACCAATCATGTTAGGTCAATGTCTAAGTCTAAGTCAAACCAAATAAAAATTGTGGAGTCTCAAAAATATTAAAACTTCAAATTTTCAAAAACTTCAAAATATTAAAACTTCAAATTTGGGAGGTCCACAACGTTTTTCTCAAAGAAGCCCTAGGCCCAGGCCTAACGGGCCTTGTGAAAGATCAGGACTTGACGTACAGAAAACATTAACAAGTGGTCAAAGATGGCTACCCCTGGCCCAAGTTCAGCATTTCCACCTGAAGAGGTCCTCCAATAGCAGAAGCCTTTTCCATCACGATTCAATATTTGCGTTTGAGCCTTCGACACCGGAGCAAGTAAAAGACCTGGCGAAGTGTTAAATATAAAAAGTAGACCATCGGGGAGTGTTTGTTTGAGGGAAGGATAATGACCAAAGTGT
The DNA here is from genome assembly GCA_019343175.1 of Oedothorax gibbosus. Classification (NCBI taxonomy): domain Eukaryota; kingdom Metazoa; phylum Arthropoda; class Arachnida; order Araneae; family Linyphiidae; genus Oedothorax; species Oedothorax gibbosus. The sequence continues at coordinate 48,691,006 of CM033270.1, read as the reverse complement.
GTTACATCGAGGGTTCGACCCACATTATTCCGGCTCTCGAAGCGGTTCCAAGTTGCGGTTTCGGAACCCAATTTAACGTGGAGATGAGAAAGGAATAATTGCTTGTTGCTTAGAGTAACGGGTTATTTTTAAGTAACTAGATTCCATAAATTATGAAACTTTAATTAAAAAGCGTGTTCTTCTTTTTTACCAATGGTGAACTCAAACTGGATCGTGGCTGAGTTATATGAGCTTGAATATTACATGACATGTTGTAGTTGTTAGAATACAGAACCAGTGCTGGTAGACGTGACTGACTTATTTTCAACATCTCATTTTTAAATGTCCCTATATCATGTTGCACCATAAAATGTTACTTCGGCCTAAATTGAGATCTTTTATACAAAACTTTTCAAACACAAAACTATTCTTTTAACATGTTTCTTACTATTCAGAAAATATCTTCAACTTTGCACATGATACATGGGAAGATTCATGAAGTAAACAACGTAGATTTATTAGTGCAAATTTACATTTTTCTGCGGGATCAAGTGGGTAAAATGGGTGATTTAATACAGTTATTCAAGTTCATAAAACAGAGAGACACGGAGGGCTTATGTTTTACCTTAAATAGCCGGACCAGAGGACATGATCGAAATGGAATAAATCGTGCTTTAGAAGGGAGGTAAGAGAACATTATTTTTACAATAGAGTTGTCAATGAGTGGAATGCTTTACCAGATTATGTTGTGCATTCGAAGCGAGTAGAAGATTTTAAGAAGAAACTTGATAGTCATTGGAAACTGGTAATGTATTAGATTTATTTTGGACCAACCTTGCTGGGCCTCTGGGCTGTTGTTGGTCGACAATTTTCGCATTTATATTTGTAATTGTATTTGTAAATTTGCACTAATAAACTATTTGTGCCAATAATCTATGTTGTTGACTTCATGAATCTTCTCATGTTTCTTACTATTGAATACAAATTAAAATACTTCCCATTGAAAATGTTATTCTAACTTACTAAATACATTAGTCCTTAGCTATCATGTACATATACATATACACTCTTAAAACAAAAGAGTGAAATCCACTCCTATAGGGGAAGTGCATTTTCGGCACCGAAAAGGAGTGGAAATTAACTCAGACTGAGTTAAAACCGCTCGTTTTAAGAGTGTAGGACGTAGATTGCTTTATTTTACTTCTTTTACCCACTCCGCAAAAAGAGTGAAATCCTCTCCTATAGGGGAAGTGCATTTTCGGCACGGAAAGGAGTGGAAATTAACTCAGACTGAGTTAAAACCGCTCGTTTGTTTTTAAGAGTGTATTCATAAATCTAACCTTCAACTGCATTAAAAATAAAAATTATTATAAATACTGTTGTTGTGAAGAAATAATCCAATGTAACACTTAAAAATTCTACACTGTTGAATATTTTGTACTCGCTTTCAGCAAAAAAAAAAAAAAATGTTTCTAACAGCTTCAACAGCTGTGATAAACTATTTTACACTATTTTTTTTGGTTTAAGGTTGAACCATTATTCAGATTTCGGAAACCAAAACCAGAAAAATGGTTTATCAGATTTCCGAAAATATATGGTGCAAATTTTTACCATGCAACCATTGCAGCTACCAGGAACCATTTTTTTTTGTTAAACCTAACTCAGAATTTTTAACAGTGTAAAGCTGTTGTTAATTGCCGTCCCTTTGTTGCAGATTATCTACACCCATGTCGAAAGACCATGATGCGCAATAGTATCAAAAACTTGCTCCTGCTCATCTGACAGTTGATTCAAGGGGATACCAATGGAAAGGAGATGGCGGAGAACAACACTGTTAAAAATTTGGTGCTTGGTTTCACCATGATATTGGTTCCCTTCACCATGATATTGGTTCCTAGTAGTTGCAACGGCTGTTTGGTGAAATGTTTCACCTTTTTATCGGTGTTTGGTTGAACCATTTTTCTGGATTTGGAAACAAAAACCTGAGAAATGGTTCAACCGAATTCCAACGTTCAACCGTTAACGTTTCACCACACAGCCGTTGCAGCTACTAGGAACCATATTTTTGGTGAAACAAAGTGCCTAATTTTTAACAGTGAAGAGGTTTTGTGTAAATGCAGCTCTAAAGGCTGATATTGCCACAAACTCACTTTTATTTTTAGTCAATTTTCCTTTTTTTTCGAAAAAATAAACAAAGATAGAAATTAGGTATTGACATCGTGGAGATTTCTACCCGTCTAACCGCCAGGACCCCTTAAAACCGTTCCAATCCGATTTTAACAACATTTTTTTTTGTTAGAAAGGCATGGCATTAGAGACCTTTCTTTTATATCGTGTGTCTGAATATTTTCCGTCAGTCTGTCCATCTTTTAACGGTCCCTTTTACTTTCCGTCGTAACTGCCGGTTTTAATTTTTTGTTGTTGTTAGAATTGAATGGCATCAAATACCGATATCTTATACCTTTTTCCGTCTGTCTAAGCATATCATGCATGCGATTTTCTGTAAAGAAAGTAGTAAACAAGAAAGTAAATTATTTCAGTTCTTGCAAAACTTATTGTTACAAAATAAAAATTTGTTTTAACTCTCTGAGGGATACAGACGTATAAACCCGTCACCTGAATGTCAGGTTTTCCAGCAGCACACATAATTTTTAAAAAAAATTTAAATTTAATACTTTTATTAAATTTTAAAATTTAAGGCATGGAGGAGCCACTTATAACCATCTACTACACAATATAATTTTTTTAAATGTAATAAATTAAATTGCCAGTTAAAAATTATAATTTAAATCTCTTGCAGAGAAAACAAGTTTACACTTCAGTTAATTTGCTTATCCCTCAGAGAAAGACATCTCCAAAAGCGAAACTGAAAGACAACTGTTCCCTGCAGTGAAGTCAAATATCATCCTTAATCCCAGCTTCCCCGATGAGCCAGAGATGCTGCAATTTGTGCTGTAAAACGTTACTGGCATCTGTTTGCGTAGCTGCGTCCACAAGAGATCATAAAACTTACCTGAGCAGCAGGAGAATAAGTAAACACCTTGAGAAGAATATATTTTGATTGCGAGAACACAGATATTCGGGTTTGAATACTTCCGGAAGAGAAAGTTTACATTGTCAGAAAGAGCTCGTTTTATTTGACAGTAAATGTTGCCTCAATTTTTACGAATAATTTCTGTTTCGATTTAAAAAAAAATCCGTTAATTAATCAAAAGTTTGAGGTTTTATATAGACTGAGCAGAGCATACACAGGTTCATTAACCAATACTTTCCAATACGTTTAAAACGTTTGAATCTTAAGCCTAGCCCGACCAGATTTGTTTCCGTGATTAAGTTTTCAACTATGAAATCATCATTGAATTTTAATAAATCATATTCTATTCATTATTATTTTTGTTTGAAACAAAATAGTAAAACTAATAAAACGGATACTATTTGCACAGTTTTTATTGCTAGATAATTAACTAATAAACTAAACTGGGTACTGCGAAATACAGTACGTCTGGTTACCCTACTTAAGACTAACCTTTGCAACAATTTAAACGAAAGTTGCATACTATAAATAAATTGAATTCCAAGCATTTTACAACATTACATAGCATAATACTTACAATTTATTGGCTATCGATATACAGTTAATTTATTTCTGTCTTCATTTTAAATTTTAACTAATGTTAAATAGTACCATAAAATTAACAAAAATGATGTCAATACACATAAATATTCTTGTAGCAAACTCACCCGTAATCCGTAAAATCTCTGTTGATTGAAGGGAGTTTTTTTTGAGAGTGTGCGGAAGAACTGACAAGCCTAAAAATAATTTAGATAAAAAAAAAACAATGCCCAGTATAGACTGTTTCAAATTTTTAAGGCGAATTGGCTTATTTCAAGTGACGTATGTTTTTTCCAGCTTTCATTCCTGCCTTTCTTTCGATCTGTGTTCCTATTGGTGCTCTGTTTGCGGGTGACATCGATTTACCAATTGAGGCTCGATAAATAATTAATTTTCATCATTCAGCATTTCTATAGCCATTCTAGACCTAAAGAGCACGCCTGTTGTAATTGCGCAATTGCGCTACGAAGAACCAGTTACATTGTGATAACTCGTCAAAATGAATGCCTGAAAGGTTAACCTAAACAATCGTGGCCGGCAACTTTACGCCAAATCTGGTAACCCCGACAAATTGGCATTATGGCAACCTTTGGCGAAATTAGCATATAATTCTGAAGTTTTATCTACCAATCTTTTATTAATTATATGCTTAACGATTTTAAATAGTTATTTACTTTTTTTAAATCAATTCTTCGGCATTTTAACGTTCCAATTTGTTTAGAAATCTGGTATGCAATTTAATGAATTCCTCCTGGTACGTAAAAGTTTATTTTCTTTGTCGGCCATTTTGTTTGTTGTCATTTCGACTTGGCTAAATTTTTGAAAAGTAGCCAAATCCGGCCACGATTCTTTAGGTTAACCGCCTGAAATGTTTTTCGACGATTTGAAGTATAATGACAGACAACTCAACCGAGTTGAACTTTTTAAAGAACATTTTGTGATGAGTTGGAGTTGAATACGATTTGACCAGTTTTATTACTTCACCAAGACCTATTGGATTTTTATTATTGTTGTTGGTATTGTTATTTATATTGTTATTATTGTTGCTGTTGGCATTGTTTTTATTATTGTTGCGGTTGGTATTGTTGTTGTTTTACTGTTTCTGTAAGTATTGTTGTTTCTGTTGGTATTGTTGGTATTATTATTGTTGCTGTTGGTGATGTTGTTATTATTGTTGTTGTTGGTATATTTATTGTTATTATTAATTTTTATTACTAACATTAAAACGTCCAGCCCTCCCAAAACTACATGCATAAAGTGCAGAAATTAAATTTTTAAAAGTGGATTGAAAGTTAAGATTAAAGCTTTCTCTGTCTCTTATTCAATCTCTAATTTTTTAAAAGACCAGGGTATACCGAAAATGAATGTTCCGTAAATTGTGTGCTAAAATTTTCAAATAAATATGTTAAAGATAATTTTAAAAATAAGAATATTTTTACCAGTGTACAAAATTGGATGAAAACTTTTAGAAACAATTTGTGACTTAAAAATCTAGAAGCGAATGCAATTCTTTGGAAGCATTTTTTAGGAAAATATTTCTGGGAAAAAATGTTAGTTTTTAGGGAGGTCTTAGGGCTAGTCCCTAGGGAACTAGGGACATTTTACCCATAAGGATACCTGACCCAATGCCTTTTTCTCAGCAATGGAAAAGTTTTGTAAGTTGTAAGTGGCATCACTTTTTTCCTTTCAGCCAGCTGATCACAAGGTGAAAAAAACGAGCTGAATCATTGCGTATGTGTTAAGTTATACGAAGAAATACGTTTTCATGCACTGAAAGTAAATTTTTGAGACCGTAAGGTTTTTCGGTCTACATTTTTTGGTTTAAAGGAAAGATTTTTTCAATTAGTTACTTGTTTAGTTCATGCTATTAGCTACAGTATTATGTTACGTGCATAATAGTGCTAATGTAATTATTTGCAAATTACTTTGTTTTGAGTTAAACAAAAAAAGTGCAACTAGGGATAATTGACCTAAGCCAATTGGGGATATATGACCCAAGTAAACAACACAAAAGTAGACAGAAGTGACCAAGTAAATGTTTTAAAAAATCACGGGAGTCCCAAAAGTAAATGACTGGGTTCTTAACGAAGTATAAGGTTTGTTGGGCAGGTACAAGAGAAATTCTAAATTTTAGGAATCACAATTAATGATCACCCGAGTTTCAAGAACTTACGATTACGATTTTGAGAACTTACGATTGAGAGTATCGCATTATATGTATCGACGGAGTTTGGCGATTTAAGGATCTCACTATAGAGAATGTTGACAAATAAAAAAAAACTTAAGATTTGCTATTTTAAGATTATTTTTGGCAAAATCTTTGGAAAACACTTTAAACTTATTTTAAGGCCGCAAAATTGTAGAATTTAGTCACATTTTGCGACAGGCAACCCGAAATTTCGAACTCTGATTTTGACTAAACTAGAGACTCATAGCCATGATTGTAGCAAAAAATTAGGTTTAGAATATCTTCATTATTTTTCAAAAACGTCTCCCCTTTCCCTCACTGCTTTGACAGAGTTATGCTCATGCAGCGTCTCCATTTTTCAAGCCCCTCGAGACGTGATGAACGGTTATGGTAGCGTGGAGAGACAAAGTGGGAACAACTCTGTATCAGAGACTTGCCGTACACATGAGATAGCGTTGTGGTAAAAGAACAAAGCGTTTTTGTGTACACTGTTAAAAATTATGCACTTTGTTTCACTAAAAATATGGTTCCTAGTAGCTGCAACGGCTGTGTGGTGAAACGTTAAACCATATTTTTGATATTCGGTTGAACCATTTCTCAGGTTTTTGTTTCCAAATCCAGAAAAATGGTTCAACTAAACACCGAAAAAAAGGTGAAACATTTCACCACACAGCCGTTGCAGCTACTAGGAACCATATTTTTGGTGAAACCAAGCACAAAATTTTTAACAGTGTACACACTGTTAAAAATTGTTCTCAAATTTAACTTTCGGAGGGATAAGCAAATTGGCTGAAGTGTAAACTTGTTTTCACTGCATGAGTTAAAATTAATTTTTTTTAGCTTAACATTATTTTTTAAAATTTTTTTATAAAACTTTATTTCCATATCAGAATAATAATCGACTCCTCCACACTTTAATTTTAAAAATTCGGTTAAATTAAAAAAAATAATAATATAGTTTCATAATCCATGGTTGTTACAGGAAAATCTGCCATTCAACTGAATAGTGTATACGTTTGTATTCCTCAGAGACTTACACTCTTAAAACAAAAGAGTGAAATCCACTTCTATAGGGGAAGTGCATTTTCGGCACCGGAAAGGAGTGGAAATTAACTCAGACTGCGTAAAAAGCACTCGTTTTAAGAGTGTAGGACGTAGATTGTTTTCTTTTATTTCTTTTACCCACTCCGCAAAAAGAGTGAAATCCACTCCTATAGGGAAGTGCATTTTCGGCACGGAAAGGAGGAAAAATTAACTCAGGACCTTAGTTAAAACCGCTCGTTTGTTTTAAGAGTGTAAGAATTCTTTAAAAAAAAAAAAAACGTCGTTGGTTCATAACTAATTACACCCAATACATTTTTCTCAAATTTGGGAATAATGTTCCCATTTTGGAGAACATAATAGGTTCAAAATGCCTTCAAATACATTGTTCTGAGATTATGCACTTTCTCCTTTTTGAGAACATCATATGAAGAGCTTAGTGGAAGAACGTGCTAAGTGACAAAAAAGTGAAAACGAGAAAATGAGCCTCAAAGTTTTTCGTTTGCACTCAGGACTGTTGAAAACGGAACTTGTAAAGCGTAAAAAAAATACTATATTTAAATTTTATGAAAAAGGGGAAACTTGTTATCGTTAAAGAAGTTGGTAATATGTTCACTGACACAAAAATCTCAATTTTTTCAAAAATGTCACTTAGCACGTTCTTCCACTAAGCTCTTCATATTTTCGCAATAGCTCCGAATACCTTGTCTCATTTTTGAGAAAATAATGAATCGGTTGTTACCAGGGGTTATCTCTGGAGTGAGAGCCAAACCTGTAGTAGAGGAATAGCTGTACAAAGCGCAATGATATCACATCCATGATTTGCCAGTTTCATAAGGCGTTATGTTTCGTCAACGAGAGGTTTCGTACTCATGATGTGAGGATCCGCGGTAAGCTTAACGTCTAGCATGACGTTTTTTCATTCCACTCCAAACATTGAGCTAGAAGGGAAACTGGAGTGAGGTGTCAGCGAACCGAAAACCCACTCACACCCTTTTGAGCGAACAGGGCAGAAAAGGACTATTTTCCCTACACTTGTATGCAATGCTTGTATGAGACCCCTCTATCATATTGACTTGGGCTGCTAAATGTATTTTAACATTTTTAGTTCGAAAGAAATTAACTTTATTTAACTCTAAATTCCAACTATTTTAAGAAATAACCATGTGGATCACTAACTAAGAACCAGCGAAGACGAACCCAATAGCGAAAAAGACAAGTTTCTATAGGTTTTCTGCCCGGTTCGTTTCTGCTGCAGTGCCGTGTATTCCTCCGCGTTTCGTTATTGAACCGGCTCGTTTGCTGCCCTGTTCAGTGAATCACACACCTCACTCCATGTTTCTTCTAGCTCAATGACTCCAAACGACACATACATGATCTAAAAATCATAAATACATTTCGTCTGTTATTAAAAAGTAACTTAACCAACCAAAAACATGAGATAAAAACTTTTTCATAGAAAGAGATGAAAAAAATGAGCGTTTATAGCTGTTTATTTATATTACGTCGCGGTAATGCAGTGAAAGCACTGGATCAAATTCAGTTATGGGAGTAATAAATTTGCGAAGCGACTCTTTGTTTTTAATTGGTTGGACACGAGAGAACATATCAATGAATGGTCGCGAAGATATTGTTGTGCAGTTATTAATTACTTATATAGTTTGTAAAGGGGGGAGATAGAAATCTGGTTAAAGCTATAGTGGATAGAATAAATGAAATAATTAGTTGTCATTGCGTTGTGAAATCAAAATTCATTAAATTCAATAGTTACAATAATTACAATAACCCCTGGAATAATGCAGCATGAGACATGGTTATTCACTAAAATTTAACCCTTTATTTGGCATTACGTTACAACATTTAAAGCATTTAGATTCTTAATTGATCCTGGACAACAATTGAGACATGGCAGACTTACCCCAAAGGATTAAGAAGGGGGTCGACATCTTGAAGGAAACACCACTGAGTTATGGCAACAACACAGGGACAGGCAGCTAATTCGGAGATTTCGGTGATACCTGATGAGATCAAGGGCTAAGTCGAAGGCTCCAAGGATTAGGTGACTTGGGAAATGCCCCTGGCATATGGGTGGCTTATGGAGATGGTGACCAGAGGCGAGGTTAATAGAGTCTAAGATGCATTTCCTTCTGGCTATTTTTAACCAAGGAAGTATTTCTCCAAACTTATTCTGAAATTCTCTTACTCTGTATATGTTGAGAATATTATATGTTCTTTTTCGGTCATCCGCTATATTTATCTCAGTTTTGGGGTCCAGGGACAGAAATGCCCTTGGCCAATCGGAAGCAAGAAACCGCCCTTCGCACTGCCTCTGGTCAAATCGTAAGAGAACAGCTCCCCCCAAAGGTCTGCCAGTGGTCAAACCCCGGTAGCCGCCCTCATTCTCATAGGTTCCACGGGATGTATTGAAATCAGGATGTGGGGGACATCTGCCCCCTTAAGCCATTAATTTCAACCCCGCTTGACTGCACTTTAACGTCAGGTCGCACAAAGGTCCATTGAAAAAATAGTGGCAAAATCTCAGAATTATTAGGTCCAAGAATTTGAACACCTGATCCAGGAATTTGACATTGCCGTGACCCTCCAAACTCAGAGTGTGGTTCTGACTAATTAAGTGGTAATGATTGTTGGACGATTAAATCGTGCCAACAATCTATCGACTCGCCATAGCAAAAAAAAAGCAAAAAAATTTTTGTCTGACTTACGGCGTAAAGATGGTCACAACCCTTCCTCAATTGAGCTCCGGTCGCAAGTCCCCATGTCTCAATAATTAGAAAGTAGAAACATTCAAATGTAGTTACAATACAATTGCCAGGTTATAGGAAAATTAAATAGTTATGCTAATACATCAGAGCAAGGAAAAGTAATTGCAATTCTAGATTAAATAGTATGTATGTTTCATAATTGTATAATAGTTTCATTGACCCTTAAGGCATAAGGGAATCATTATCAGTGAACTCACTGTGAATATACAGATATATAGTTCAAAAGTACAATTATCCTGAAAGATGTAATTACCAGAGTTATGTTGTTATATAATGATAATAAGATAAATACAATAAGTTGATTAATCTAACAGAACCATACAATAACTTGAGTCCAACTATGATAATGTTTGGAATAAATACAATGAGACTGACTAATTCATCATCACCTAACACTACACAGGAAGTGACGTTGAATTATAATAATAGTCAGAAATAAAATACATGAAAGTTGATTAAAACTACATAGACACACAATAACTAATGTTGTTAAGATATGGAACCAATTGTACCCCTATTATAACATACTGAAAATACAAAAGGTAAAATTGAATTAAAAATATATATATAAGTTATTTACAATGCTTCCAAAAGTGAAGGCTTATCGTCGGCAACAACAATTAATTAAAGCCGACATGCTGGTTAGAAGGATATATATATATACATTTGTTGTAAGTCAATGGACAGTTCTTCCAAACAGAATACTAACTTAGTGCATCTTATTTGGGAAAGCGCTTTTAAACAAAGCTTTTCTTTAAAACATTTCGTTTCGGCTAGAAACTCAACAATTATTGTCTTTTCCTCTGATAACAAAGAAACCACCTTGTACTTAAACGTTGAATGTAATTCTAGCGAAAGATTACCTGTGGCAACAACCCCAGTCTGAATTCTGTCCCCCAAAATTTGGGACATATTGGTCTAGTTTCCACAGACAATCCATAGTCAGAAAGCGAAGTTCTAGCCCTAAGGGAGCTGAATTCAACATTTTCTGGAACCAACTGTCCATTCTTGCTTTGAAATGAATGCGGTTCCGTGGGCACAAAATGTTCGGACGAACACACCTGTGGATAGTTTCCTTCTGGCTATTTTTAACCAACAAGTATTTCTCCAAACTTATTCTGAAATTCTCTTACTCTGTATATGTTGAGAATATTATATGTTCTTTTTCGGTCATCCGCTATATTTATCTCAGTTCTGGGGTCCAGGGACAGAAATGCCCTTGGCCAATCGGAAGCAAGAAACCGCCCTTCGCACTGCCTCTGGTCAAATCGTAAGAGAACAGCTCCCCCCAAAGGTCTGCCAGTGGTCAAACCCCGGTAGCCGCCCTCACTCTCATAGGTCCCACGGGATGTATTGAAATCAGGATGTGGGGGACATCTGCCCCCTTACGCCATTAATTTCAACCCCGCTTGACTGCACTTTAACGTCAGGTCGCACAAAGGTCCATTGAAAAAATAGTGTCAAAATCTCAGAATTATTAGGTCCAAGAATTTGAACACCTGATCCAGGAATTTGACATTGCCGTGACCCTCCAAACTCAGAGTGTGGTTCTGACTAATTAAGTGGTAATGATTGTTGGACGATTAAATCGTGCCAACAATATGTTAGTGGTTGTATAAATATCTTTAACGTTCTTTTTTCTATTCTTAGAAGTAATTACTCTAATAATCTGCTCGTGGTTTTTTAAAAATATAATATGTAAACATAATTTGTTCCTTTAGTTCGTACGATTTCTTCTTTTTTTTAATGAAAATTTATCAAATAGTATACGCACAACTAAAGTAAGCAAAGGGAAAAATAAACTTTAACAACACTATTTACAGAATAATAAAGTTTTAAAATTGGAAGCAATTTTAATCTGTTAATAGTGTTATAGAATCTTATTTTTCGTTCGACCTTAAATTAAAATTTGGTGCTTAGCTTTACGATTTATTGGTGCTACCACGGCCACTAAGTTTTGGTTCAACGTCGAACCAAAATTTCGGGATCGCGGTAGCACCAAGTTTTGGTTCAACGTCGAACCAAAATTTCGGGATCGCGGTAGCACCAATAAATGGTAAAACCAAGCACTAAACTTTGGTTGCAGCTGGAATTCACCAAATTTTGGTGTAAGGTCGAACCAAATTTTTAACATTGCATGTACTTTCTCCGATCATTTCAGTGCCAAACGTATTTTTGTTTAAACCACGTCATGCCTAGGACACAAAAACTGAATAGATAAAATACATAAAAATGTAATACTTAAATTAATTTCACTCCTGCCAGTTACCAATGAATTGTTTAGATAGAGTAGATGGAATCTCCTGAGAACTCTCAGAACAGAAATAGAAAATGTTAAAACGTCTCCTCTACATCAATTTAATTTCTTATAATGCTTATTGAGTATGCAAAGGAGTTTGGAAAAGCATCTCGCTCTTATAAAACTAAATTATACACATCCAATGCATAAAAATGAACTATTCAACCTTTACTCAAATTCAACACAAATAACTCACTAATTCATAGCCGAGCGAAGGGGCTGGGGAGCCCAGTCGGTTAGGCGCTCGCCTAGCATGCGAAAGGTCTCACGTTTGGGTCCGGGCATCGCCAAAATAACTGCCGACCTATAAACGGGCCGTGCAGCCAACATGTCCGACGAATAATACCCCGTGTAGAGGGAGTGCAAGTTAAATATGCTCCAAAGTAAAGTCCCGACGCTGCGTACTATGTCGCCCTTAACGGTTGCGTTGGGTGCCTACTCAGGTGTCGGCTCGTCACTTGACTGTGGTTCTAAAATACGACCTTCGTCGCCAATAGCCCTAGTGTAGCTCTGTGCGACGATAATTCAAACTAAACATAGCCGAGCGAAGCCCTGGAAATTTCAAGCAATCAAAACAGAGACATCTAAAAGGAGACGCAATAGGTGTCAGATTTGTTAATAATTAGTAATGTCGAAGTGAAATGGGTTATATCCTTCTGTCCTACACATTCTATTTCAGAAAATAATAACTGACTGCTGCAATTGATCTATACCATCGCTTTGTCCACAAACCGTGAAGTTTCATTTTTATGCTTCAAGTTTATTGTATTTCCTTTTTATAATGAAATACATACTGTTTGGGGCCGTAGGGAGCCTAGTGGTCAGCGTCTCGGTCTCGATATCGGAAGGTCCCGCGATCGAGTCCCGGTACCGCTGAAGACCTACCGAGTATATTCAACCTTTATATATGCGGAGTATATGTGGAGTACGTGCTCGTTAAATCTGTTGGGTCCGAAAGTCCTGTGGTCGGTCATTGCGCAGTTTCCCACGGGTACAGGTCCCTGGAGACTATTTCCCTTCCCTTCAGGGACATGTCTAAATTGTGGAGGTGGCGATAGATGGCAGCATCTGTCTTGTACGTCAGTACGTGTGTGTGTATGTCGTGTCCGTCCTTCTTGACGAAGGTTTATAAGCGGGTCTTTGTGACCAAGCACACAAGCCTGAAAATATATGTCTACCAACCAACCTAAATACTGTTACTAAACTAAAAAAGATTATGAAAAAAAAAGTTTTATTCGGTATTTTTAAGGAGACGTTTGCTGCATAACAGCATATGCTCTTCTCTTTTTAAACCCTCAAAAGCAGAATATGAAAAATAATGAAATTTGTAAGACAGACTGAATACGGTTAGAAAAAAGATTTTGTAATACAGTAATTTATTAAAACTCATACTATAGAAGCACTTTTGGTTTAAAAAATACTATTTAAAAAAAATGAATTTAAGGCTCAAAGGTTAATGTTAACTAAATAAAGCAAACATCTAAAATTATGAAAATAAGCCTTTAAGGATAATATAAAAATAAGCACACCTTTAACTATCTGAAAATTATAAAAATAACACATTGCGCATTCATGTTAATTGAATAAAACACACCATAACTATAAATATTAATCCAAATTACCACTTTAACTTATTTAACTTACTAAAATCCACCACATTCCCATTTTTTTATCCCTAATAACAAACATTCCCGACTAAAAAAATCCCTAATCAATGCCAACTTTCAACAGAAACAGGGGAATAAGTCCCTCAACGGCGGGGCAGGTGTTACCACGTCAACTTTTATCCCTTTTTCAATTGCCGGATATATCCGGCCACTTTAACTCCCCTCGAAAAATCCACTACGATGAAGATGAAAATCGACCAATGAAAATATTTATCTTCGGATGAACACGGAGAAGTGTGAAGTGGAGTGGAAAAACGGGTGCCGAATATTAATGAATATCGGTGGCCTATGACTGTTGGAAAAGTTGGATGCTGAAGATAAGGTGGGTCTGTTCTTGTTAAGCCGTTTTTTAAGAGGATCATCAGGACACAGACTTAATCCATTAATTTTGAAATCACAGTATCTGTTAAAGTATTTTTTGAAAAAGAAATGTATCTCTGCACCATACTAGGTTAGAGATTACTGAAAACAAAACAAATTTAAAGGTAAAATCTCATCCGGTTATGTAATCGGGAATTGTTAAAGATTTTGTTGTAGGTGGTTCGCTACATATACGCACAGCCTCAAATAACATCCCACGCTAGATGGCGCTCATTTCCTATAGATTACAACCAGTCATCAAGATTCTAACAAACGTTGTAGTATACGGGTCGAAGCAAGTCAGTCTCAAACCTTGAGGTGATGGACACAGGTTGTGTAATATCTTCGGCAACACTGCAGCTAAAACCCATAATAAAATATATAAAAATATTTCAGGGAGAGCAGAAACGATTCAATTCATTGTAGCGATACTGCGTTTGCTTACTCGCTGCAGTGTTGACAGTCATATATGTTATTTGCCACATATAAAACGAATTTTTTTAATTAAATCTTTTTAAAAATTTTGAAATCGGAAAATGAAAAACGAAAAGTTATCTTTTAATAGTTTGTGACAGATGTAGTCACTTAGAATACATTTCACGCCATTTTTAAATTGAAAGGTTGATCATCAATAGGACATTTATATTTTTTGTAATTTTGTTGCCACTTATTCTGATACAATCAGACGTTGATGTTAACAAAATCCCTAAATTTGGTACAGGAAATTAATGAATTGAAAAATTATTCTCAAAATACAAAGCTACCTGTAAAACATATGATTGCTTTATTTTGAGAATATTTACAAAGGGAAGAAATGTTTTAATTTTCAGCATTTTACGTAAAAATTCTTCAAACTGGATTTTTTAAAAAAACTTTTTACGAAAAGTAAAAAAAAACAGTTGGGGAACTAAAAACAAGAACATTCACTGTTTGCTATCGAAAGAGAACAGTATACCTTTCTCCATCAGTTAGAAATAGGGGAGGGGTAAAAAAAGTTGCGGAAAGGGAGGGGCGTACGATTTTTTTTTCATCTTACACTTTATTGAGTAGGTATAGGCCTATTACCGGGGGTACTACACAAGTGTTTGGGGGTTGAGCCTTGTAAAAACATTCCGATTACGTAACCTTTTAATATCGCTGGGGGATTATTTAAAAAAGTTGGCGGAGGTTTTGTAAGTGGAAGGGGGGCGCTAGAAGAGTAAATATTAGTTTTTAAGAGGAGTTTATGGTAAGGTTTTAGTACGATTGTCTTTAAATGTATGTGATTAGGTTTTCCGTGATGAATTGAGGATGTAAAATAATAATGATTTTTTCATTTGTTTACTCCCTTTTTCATATTGCCGCATCTGGTTTGGTTTTATGGCAAACAACGTTTCTTTTTGTCATGAAACAATCGAAAAAAATAATTATTATTTAAATCTTGAACTAGAGAAAAAAAGTTAAAGGATTACATCACAATATTTAATAAGTGTAAACTATTTTTTAAAACAGTCAACACGTAATAAATATAAATCATGCTTTAGAAGGGAGGTAAGAAAACATTATTTTTACAATAGAGTAGTCAATGAGTGGAATGCTTTATCAGATTATGTGGTGTATTCGAAGAGAGTAGAAGATTTTAAGAAGAATCTTGATAGTCATTGGAAACTGGTAAAGTATTAGATTAATTTTGAACCAACCTTTCTGGGCCTCTGGCCTGTTGTTAGTCGACAATTTTTGTATTTGTAATTTAATTAATTTACCTTATAATATAATAATCTGTCATATTAGACAGTCGTTCGTTATCCTCTATAAATTAACATTGAAAATTTTTCCTCAAAGAGCCTTGCTCGTTAAACTTCGATTGCGCTTACAGTTTCCAAAGGAAATACATATACACTGTTAAAAATTTTGTGCTTGGTTTCACCATGATATTGGTTCCTAGTAGCTGCAACAGCTGTGTGGTGAAATGTTTCACCTTTTTTTCGGTGTTAGGTTGAACCATTTTTCGGGATTTAGAAACAAAAACCTGAGAAATAGTTCAACCGAATACCAAAAATATGGTTTAACGTTTCACCACACAGCCGTTGCAGCTACTAGGAACCATATTTTTGGTGAAACAAAGTGCCTAATTTTTAACAGTGTATTTACTTTACAATGTTATTCTCGACCTCTTCGGAGGCTCTGACAACCATCTTCCATAGGATATCCATGGGGCACGACAACAACAACAATAACAATCTTATTCTTTAAATTTATTGTCTAAAAATAGTACACTGTTAAAAATTACACACTTTGTTTCACCAAAAATATGGTTCCTAGTAGCTGCAACGGCTGTGTGGTGAAACTTTAAACCATATTTTTGGTATTCGGTTGAACCATTTCTCAAGTTTTTGTTTCCAAATCCAGAAAAATGTAATTTGTCATATATGTATCTGTTTCAACCAAACACCGAAAAAAAGGTGAAACATTTCACCATACAGCCGTTGCAGCTACTAGGAACCAATGTCATGGTGAAAGGAACCAATATCATGGTGAAACCAAGCAAAAATTTTTTAACAGTGTATCGTCATCTTACATTTGAATATTTCAAAACGAATTTCCCACCACAACTTTTCAACCAATTATTACATTTAATACCTAAACACATAACCGATTTAATCAATTAACCATCATTTAATTAATTTAATCTATTATTTTAAACTGTCCACACGTAATTTAATTTACCGTATAATAATGTGACTTAATTAATGAAATTTTTTCTCAAAGGACATTCCTTGTTAAACTTCGACGCTTACAGTTTCCTAAGGAAATACATATTTTTACTTCACAATGTTACACTCTAATGTTATTGTCTAAAAATATTAACAATTTCAAAATGACTTTTACATCACTCCTTTTTCAATAAATCATTGCATTTAATGGCTAAATACATAATCAATTTAACCAATTAACCAACATTAAATAATTTAAACTATTTTTTTGGACTGTCAACACGTAATTTAATTTACAGTATAATATGTTATGTTAACTTTTCGTTATGGTCTATAAATTAACATTAAACATTTTTACTCAAAGAACATTCCTTGTTAAACTTCGACTTTTATAAATGCCATCGGAAATATATACAACGTTGCCCTCTAATGTTATTGTCTAAAAATATTACTACCGTCTAATATTTGACTATTTCAAAACGACTTTTACACCAATCCTTTTCAATCAATCACTGCCTTTATTCCCTATAAACACATGACCAAACCACGTATTCTAATAGTTAAAGACTCTTTTAACTTGAAAGATCTACTTTGAACCCGAGCTTAGTATATACATTATTATACAATGAGGACATTCGTCAATATTTGAGAGACGAATCTTCAATACGAGGATCTTACCATTAGACGATTGACGCTATATGATGCTTGTTTAAGGCGTTAAGATATCTTCTGTGTCTTTCAAGGATCGGTTTTCGATGGCAGATCGTTCTATTTGAGTAAGGTTGGTAAATCTTTTAGTGCTTTTCGGATATACGTCTATATGTGCTGTGGGAGATTAGGTAAGGTGAATGGCATACTTTGGAAGCCTATGTAAAGTTTCCAGTTCGAGAGTTTGCATAGAGAGTGATCTGTTAATCGGCCTAACTTAAAATACACTGGAGAGGAAATATTGAAATAATGGTCACAACATTGCTATAAAATCAGCGAAAATTAAAAAAAAAATACCCCGCTAATTATCCGAACTCCTTCTATCCGACCTCCACCGGACAATGGTGCCGTGGGCAGGTAAACTGCATTATCTAGACCAGTGGTTCCCAAACTTTTCTGGACCATCGCCTAGTATTTTACGTTGATCACCATCCATCGCCCCCTTTCTTTTAATTTTCATGCTATGTCTAATCATAATTTGAGTTAAAGTGTAACTATAAATAGTTTTATAATGCTTACTAACCGTTTATAAAAGCAACCAAAGAAGCTTTATCCGGTCACTTTTAAATATAATAGAAAAAACATAAAACACATTTTTTAAACATATTTTTAAAGAACAAAAGTGAAATAATTAACTAAGATATTTTTACTGGTTTCTAGAAAATTTAAGAGAGTTGAATGTAAAAATTGGCTGGTTTGATTATGGTTGGAGAATGGTTTTACTGTACAAAGGTACAACATTATTTTAATTTTCCTCCTTTGAATACTCATCGCCCCCTGATCGCCCCTCAAGTATTTTTTGCCCCCTTGATAACACAAATCGCCCACGCGGGTTCGCCATCATAGACCGCGTATACACGTATACGTCTGACACCCCAGAACTTGTGAAGAATGTGGAATGGAGGTCTTTTTTGGTGGATATGACGGTTCAGGACCGTGATATCCATTCGAAGACCGCGTATACACGTATACGTCTGACACCCCAGAACCTGTGAAGACCTTGGGGCTTATGGAGGTCTTTTTAATGGATATGACGGTCCAGGACCGTGGTGTCCATTCGCAGTCGGTAAATTTCAAAAGAAACCTGTACTACACGGTCCTTTCGTGGCAGAAAAGAATTTTTTTCTCCGCTTAAATGAATTGTAGGGTTGTTGGTTGTGGTAATTACAAGACAGTGGCCCTTTGAGTTAATAGACGGCGTTTTTTAGGTGTAAATTATATTAAAATAGTTTAAATAAACTCAGATTAACAATAGATGTTTTGGTAAATACTAGCATAGAAAATTAATTCATTTTATAGATACTCCACCCCCCCCCCCCCCTTAAAAAACCTTCAAATGACCCTTAAATAGTTGCAAATATATGGGCATTTTCTCACTAACAAGATAATTTCAATGAGCATGCGATCGACTTACAAAAAAATACAGAAGTCAGAAGCAAACTTATCCGATCCCAAACCCACCGGAAACGGCCAAAGTTCAACTATCCCCCTTGACCTTGTGTTTTTTTACCTTCTCCCCCCACCCACGCCTGGCCTTATTGCATTCTATTTCCCAGTGGAGTTAGTTTCTACTCTCATAAGAAAGTGGGCGAAATATTCAGTGTGCATTTCAATATGGATGCACATGCTTGATCGAGAGAAAGAACTATGGAGTTTTTGGACTTGTACTAGGAAGAGAGTTCCATATGGAACCCTAAACATCCTCACCACATGGATCGGAATATGGTCCACGATTCGTGGAAAAGATAGAATTTAAAAAAAAAATCGCTTTTGAATGTTCATTAAAAACATTAAAAAACCAAAAAAGAATATCTACTCAATAGATATAGAAAGCTGTCCAGCAAAGTTAAAAAAACCAAAACAACTGGTACAGCGACAAACCAAGTATACACCCCAGAGTGGTATGCGTATGAGAAAATGGATTCTTTCTTACATGATGTATATAATCTACGGAAAAGCATATATTCTGAGGTAATTATTGAAAAATTTAGAAAATCTTTTTTTTATAAACCGTGCAAAAATTATTTCTTGAAATCAATAACCTTGATTAAAGTAAAGCGTTTGAAAAACAGTGTGTAAAAGTTATTTTTAAGCACATAAGTTGTAAAAAAGTAGCTATTTTGATCGGGTAACAAAAAAAGTATATCGCGCTCGCTTTAAATTACTCTCTTAAACTTTAGTTAATTATTATTTAAACTAAACTCCTCGGCGCAACAGCTCATTACTGGACTAAGGCCTGCTGTGCCCATTTCAGCTTTCGTGACCTAGGGCTCTGGGGTGCTAGACCTATGTTCTGGTAAGGTGGTCATCCTCACGCGGAATTCCCAGTGTTTAGTCCCCAATCATGCTTGGTACCCATTTTATCAACCCACTCAAGGGAGGAAAGGATGCATCGACCCCGCCCAATCCGGTATTCGATCCCCGGATCTGTTGCGGGGCAAAGCGACCACTACCACTAAGCCTACCTAATTATTACTTACCAACATAAAATATTGTATGCAACGTTCAAAATATTCTTTGCACGGATTTATAAAAAAATATGTATCCAAAGGCTAATGCATAAAATAAAATTCATAAAACTCGGGTAAAGTTTTACTTTACGCACTTGTTGCAAGCAATTTGTATTGTAATTATGCAAAGAACTTTTGCAATGGAATGAATGGAATCAATGGAATCAACAAAATAAATATGTTTGTAACTGAAAAAAGGGACTTTCAATTAATGGGCTATTCTAAAAAAAAGTACACAATTACAATGTTCCATCTGTTACCAATAATAATACATATACATTTTAATTGTTATTTATAAACTTGAATTTCATTCTTCATGCACACTTTTGAAATAATTGGTCAATTTTTGAAAATTAGCGAATAAACATAATATTTGGAACAGGATATTAGTGTAGAAATTTTAAAAAAAATATTGAATATTATTGGTTCACTTTCTGGGAAATTTTGAATACATTTTAAATAGATTTCTATTGAACTGTTTTTGGGAAAATACGAAAACATTTTGTAGCAAAATTTTTTGCTTAATGTTTTGGCAAAGGAAAAATATTATATTTTTGAACAAAAGAACCCTTTTTCCAAAAGGAAGAAGACGCTGCAAGCAAGCGACTGGACATATACGAATTTCAAACGGTTGTACTGTCTGCGATTAGGAGAAAGAATACTTCCGCTAAAACAACTACCACCCTTTCTGACGTCTGACCCCCTATTGACTCTGTTTTATAGTTTTTTTTTCTGAGAATCGCAACTCAAGCCTGAAAGTATCGCATTCCTAGTGGGGTTATTTTCAACTTTTCGACTCCCAAAAAGTTAACGGGTCATTCTAATAAAAAGTACTATATTATACAGTCCACTCTGTTAATGAAAATATACATATTTAAAAAAATATCATTTGCAATTTGAGTTTGAATTTTCTGTGATAAGTTTTTAAATTATTTGCCTATGTTTGGAAATTTACCATTTTAGATAATATTTAGAACTAATTGTTAGTGAAACTTTTTTTTGCAATTTTTAATTAATTTTCTTTTAAATAGATTTCTATTGACCTTTTTGGAAAAAATACTGAAAACACTTTGACATACACAATGAAGTTTTAAAAATATTTATAATAAAAGGTTAAAATTTATAATAATAAATAAATATTTATAAAACGAGTTTTAGGGTTGTTGGTTGGGGTAATTTCAAGACAGTAACCTTTTTAGTTAATAGATACTGTTTTTTTATGTGCACATTTTATTAAAATACTATAAATAAACTCGGATTAGAATAGATGTTTTCGTAAATACTAGCATAGAACCCTTATTAATTTCAGAAAGACTTCCCCGAAAAGAAAGACTTCCCCCCGAAAAAAAATTAAAGGTCCCTTATATATTTTTAAATATATGGGCATTATCTCACAAACAAGACATTTACAATGAGCATGCAATCGATGCAAAAAATACAGAAGCAAACTTACTAGAACACCACCCCACCGGAAACGGCCGAAGTTCAACTATCCCTCTTGACCTTGTGTATTTTTTTTACCCTCGCCCCCACCCACGCATGGCCGTTTTACATTCCATTCTCAGTGGGGTTAGTTTCTGCCTTCATGAGAAAGTGGAAAAAGCAGTGTAAACTAAATCACAAGATGTATGCAAAATAGTAATAAAATCTTTATGCAATGTTTAAAATAGCCTTTGCACGGGATTATAAAAAAAAGATGTATCCAAACGGCTCATGCGTAAAATAAAATTCTAAAAACTCCGGTAAAGTTTTAATTTACGCACTTCTTGCATCAAGAACTATTGTATAATTACAATATTATTACTGCGTAAATGGAATCAATAAAATTAATAAGTTTGTAACTGAAAAAAAGGGACTTTCAATTAATGGGTGATTCTAAAAAAAGTGCACAATGACTATGTTCCCTCTGTTACTAATAGTGATATATTTTTAAGTGTTATTTTGTAAATTTGAATATAATTCTCCATGCATACTTTTGAAATAATTGGTCAATTTTTGAAAATTAACCGTTTTACATAACATGTAGAACTAATTGTTAGTGAAGAAATTTTAAAATTATTGAACATAATTGTTTCAATTTCTGTGAAATTTTGAATTAATTTTCTTATAAATAGATTTCTATTGACCTTTTTGGAAAAATACTGAAAACCCTTTGACATACACAATGAAATTTTGAAAATATTTACAATAAAGGACTAATTCTGTGTGTGATGTAAATATCAAATAGCAACACATAAAATACACGGAACTTTTCTACTCATCCACTCCAAAAAGCCTAATAAAGGTTTAAAAAAACCCGCGGTTCACAGGCACGTCTGACAGGGCCCAACCCTCTTATGCAGGTTCTCTCCAAATTTCGGATTCTCTGGTTTACATAGGCAGACGAAACCTCGGTTCCAAACGTCTGAGCGTAGACGAACATTTTACTTGTCAAGTTCAAAGTAACCAAAGAAAGGAAACTAATGGACTGCTATTTCAGGAGCCTAAAATTGTTGGTCACCGTTGAGTATGTGGTTTCGAAACACTTTTCAGACAGTTTGTCGTTATCATTCGGTCAACGTACTCGGAACTCATAACGTCACAATTCCGTCCAGTATTGAGAAAGTACTCGGACCTTAGTAGTTGAGTAGGTCCAGTTGATTTCTCTTGTTTACATAGGGAGACCGAAAACCTGCGGTTCACAAGCACGTAATCACTTTTACCATTGTTGTAAGATTTCAAAGGGTTTAACCTATAAGAAAGTATACTAAATGACTGATTATTTCAGGGCAAAATTGGTTAAATTCATTGTTGTTTTTACTGTAGTTTACCGCCTTGCGGCAGAATTTCATCCATTCATTCATCCAACTATATACATTTAACACTTAACATGTAAAAAAGGTTGCGTTTTAATGCAATTTATAACTTTTATTAATTTACAAACAGTTTTTTTTCTCTTTTCAATGTAGATACAATAAAATATAAGTAAATATGTAATAAATATTTTATACAAAAATAGCATTAACTTTACAAATAATTAATACTACAGTAAATATATTAAATAACAAATTTAAACAATTTGATTCCATATGATACTCTAAAAAAATGTTATTACTACTTCTATTTTCCTCTTAAATAATTCATTTGAATAAAAACCGCCAAGAGTTATTTTAATAAACTCAAATCCCATGTTGATGTGCAGGCTTGAAGATAATCAAATTAGAATAATTTTATTCCAAACCGCGTCCCATAAATCTTTCGATTTTAACTCTATGATTTTTAGTGAAAACTTTCTGCATAAATTATTAATGAATTTTTGTATTCCAGAAAAAATAATTATAAACCACAACATCCTACAAAGATTTATTGTCAGAAAACACGGTTAATGGTTCTTGAATAATGATACTGGCTACATTAAATAAAATATTTTTATAAACAAATCAAAAGAGTTCCGCTGGAATTATGCTAATATCTTTCATGATTTATAATAAAAAGAGTTTAGTTTGTTTATTGTGTAATTATTTTGCTTATTTAGTTCATCCGTATATCTCCTTAGGTTTTAATTTTTGTAACATATTTTCATTTTCTTTAATTCGAAAGAATTAAATAAGAAAAATGAGTGTATTGATATGGTAGAGATTTTGGTTTGTATCCTTCTTAATTTCAGTTTCAACTGTCAGATTTTCAATATTTTTTTTGTTGAAAGGTACCTCATCAGATACATATCTATAAAACTTTATATCCGTTTGTCTAACTGTAGACAGGTCCAGTGTTCGCTGTTAAAAATTTTGTACTTGGTTTCACCATGATATTGGTTCCTAGTAGCTGCAACGGCTGAATGGTGAAACGTTCCACCATATTTTTGGTATTCGGTTGAACCATTTCTCAGGTTTTTGTTTCCAAATCCAGAAAAATGGTTCAACCAAACACCGAAAAAAAGGTGAAACATTTCACCACTCAGCCGTTGCAGCTACTAGGAACCAATATCATGGTGAAACCAACCAATATCATGGAGAAACCTAGCAATTTTTTTTTTAACAGTGTTGTGCGGTGTACGCTGATAAATATTTTAGTGCAAGTTTGCGCTATAATCCTGATTTTTTTAAAACTCCCCTCACTATTTGGAGCGTGGATTCACCGCAAAAGCAGAAAATTCAACGCTTCAAAAGGTGGTGGCAGATAGAAAGATGCAAAATTTGGAAGCAATCTTGCAACAAATTTTTTACCAGTGTAATTCAAAGCCAATCGAACCTCGGACACTCTTCAATTCTAAATTTTTTTTTGCCACCAAATATTCTGGAATATTTAGTACATGTGTTACCGTTAAAACCCGAAATCACCTAAAACTAGAATTAACTAGCGGGAACTAGTTTTAACTGAGACCATTAGTTAAAACTAGTTTCACTAGCTAAAATCAGTCATCCAGCTATAATTTTTGCTAAAATAGATTGGTTCAAACTAGATTTAAACTATAAAAAAAACTTTTACTTTATTAGATAAAATAGAATTAATGAAAAACGCGATTTATGGATAATAGGTTTGGTTTAGTTTAGTTATTCGAATTATTGCTGAAAGCAATGAAGGCGATATGGTTATTGGAAGACTCTTGAACGTATTATTTTTTAATGAGACTAATTGCTAATACGATTATAAATCTCTTTAAACATATGAGGATTATATTAATTAATGAAGCAAGTGGAAGATCTAAATTCGTGCAACAACGACGCTTTGCAAAACAATTTTTAAGTTCGTATGCATTTTTAAGAATTATGTCACAATAAAAGTCAAGCATTTGCAGTTTTCAACTTTATTGACTGTCAGATAATTCTAGTTTTGCTAATACAATAGTTTAACCATCATGTCCAAATATATTAGCTAGAGTCTAGTTAGTATGAATGTTTAACAATGCCCCAGTTAAAACATTTCACAGTAATTTAGTTTTAGCTGATTTCGGGTTTTAACGGTAACATGTGTATCTTTTTATTAAAAATTATCCACACTGGACACTGCTTGAAAATTGAAAAAATATTGCATGACTCATTTAATAAGCTAGAATGACTCTAAAAATAGCTACACAATCAGCTGATGTAACACTTGGCAGATATTACTTAAATATAAAAATGAGTAACCACTTCGAAATCTGGAAAACCGCAGAAAAAAAATTCAGAACCAAATAAACAACTTTCAACATTGAGTAAGAGAATACACACAATTAATCGAAAACACCTCAGATAAGACACAATAAAATCATTCGAGAACAATAAAAGAGAAACAACAAAAAAGTTATGTATCTCTTAATATATTTATTCGATTACCTGTGTTTATTTTTCGCGCATTATCGCGTGAAGTTATCTGTGTAAGAAGTCCTGTGTTGGGAGCCACTTGACAACCGTAACTACAAAATAAACATTATCTGGGCTATCACTGATTTGTAGGTACAAGTTGCTGCTTAGATTGTACTCGTCTTGTTGCTCAGATACCATCAGCTTTTCCGGAAATTCGATAACAATGTTTCTCAGTTTCTCTGCTTTCAAACTTTTATGTAATTTTTAAACGTATAGAGATAGTAACAGATTTAACTTCCCAAGGGGGAGGGGGCGTCCATAGTTTAAGTGATGCGATTTTGACGAGTTTTTGACCCCTTTCCTCCCTGGTGAAATAGGGTTTGGAAAGCCACGATCAAGTATTATGGAGATTTTGCCAAATTTAAGTCGATAAATATATTTTACTGGAATATACAGTGAAACCCCGATTTTACGTTTCTCAAAGGACTGGGTAAAAAAAACGTAAAATACGGGAAAAACGTAATACGGAAATAGTACATAGAATGCAAAATCTCTTTTTCTCTTAGTTGCGCCATTATAGGTAGCATTCGCGCACGAGCTTCTTTAAACCACTTTACTAAGATATCTTCCAGCTCATCGTACGCCAACTAAGCCAAACCAGGATCCATGAGAAAAAACGTTTCAGAAAACAGGAGCTGTGAATGGAAATATTTCTTATTTTAGACAATTTTTCTTTTTTACTTCCAGGGAAAACGTAAAATGCGGGAAATTCCATAAATAACAAACTTACAATCCGGTTAAATTAACATTACATACCGGAAAAAGCTGGGACCATGATGAAAAAACGTAAAATGCGGAAAAACGTAGATTCGGGACATAAAATCGGGGTTTCACTGTAACTAATTTTCCACAGTTTTACGATGATTTTTTGCGGGAAATTTGCGTGAATTAAGCTAGATCCCCCCCCCCCCACAAGGACTGATGAGCTCCTCTAACCGTTTATAGACGCCCAACCCCCAAAAATTTTAAATACTAACACTATAATTGTAAAATTCATCGTGGATATCAATTAGTTCAGTTTAGTTTTTCAATTAGCGTCGCACTAGAGCTACACGAGGGCTATTGGCGACGGGCGTCGTATTTTAGAACCACAGTCAAGTGACGAGCCGACACCTGAGTAGGCACCCAACGCAACCGTTAAGGGCGACATCGTACGCAGCGTTAAGACTTTGAAGGATATTTAACGTGCACTCCCTCTACACGGGGTATTATGCGTCGGACATTTTTGGCTGCACGGGCCGTTTGTAGGTCGGCAGTTATTTTGGCGATGCCCGGACCCGAACCTGGGACCTTTCGCATGCTAGGCGAATGCCTAACCGACTGGGCTCCCCAGCCCCGGATATCAAATAGTAGAACACTTTGCGTAGATAACGTTGACTTACGCCTGAAATGTAGATTACGTTATAAATACAGAGGGACGCCAACCTTCAAATTAACAACTAGTTCTCCAGAAGATAGTAAACAAATTAATAAACACCAAAAATGTATTTATTTTTGAAATGCAAATTTTAATTTACGATTGTAAAGAGTCTCCAATATACTCGCCGGACTCTATATCTTTGCTATACTTCGGAGAATGCGAGTTTTGCAACTAGACTCTTCAAATGTTGACGTACTGTTTCTGTAACTGATAAATCTATTCTAAGAATTTTTTCTTACCTCCTGCTCAAAGTGGTATTTGTTTAATTTGAATCAATGTTTTCTAGTTAAACTAAACCAATGTCCTCTGCCACTACTATCTGGTTTAAAAATTAGGTCTCGAAAAATCCCACTTCTTATATATCAAATACAATTTGAACAACTGAATTTTATATATTCTAGTTCTTAGCCCTTTCAGAGAATACGTGTTCCGTCTTTCCTAAAAATTTTCTCATAATCTACACCTAAAACTCTTACACGATTTTTGGCAATATGCAAAAAGCTTTCAAGCAATTTCATGTTGTTTTATAAATGATGTATAAAAATGAATTGCATAAAATTTCAGATGTAGCGTTACCAATATCCAGTACAACATTTGTTGATAGGACACATTTCGAAAAATTTAAGGAGATACGGTACCCAAAATATTATTTTTAGCAATAATAGCATAAACTTGTGAATTATAGTGTTTTTATATAATGTTTACTCTAACTAAACATTTCCCACTAATAAAAAAGTATTTACAAATAGTTTTTCATTTTTTTTAAAGTTAAAATCTTAAACTTTTTTAAAACGCTATACTCCTCTTTCAATTTTAAGAATAACTGCACTAAACTTTTATGGTTTGTTTTTAGAACTATTTGTTTGAGAACTGTGCATTTAAAAAACAAACAGAACAGATGCATTTTAAAATTAGAGTTACAGTAAAAAATTAACATGTATTTATTCTGAAAAAAAAAAATCCATACATTTTTACAAATTATTGAATTCAACTTAAAAAAAAAAATCTATGCATAGTAGACCTTATTCCATGCATAATTTTGTGCACCACTTATATAAGAACACATGCCAAAAATTTCAAAAGTCTAACTTAATTAGCAAAAAAGCCTTAGGGATTTATTAAACACAAGAATTGAAAAAACGTGAAACAGAGAAAACAGGTAGAAAGCAGACGAAATACGGGTTCAAACTACAAGGGATGACTCCATAATTTTTTTACATTTTTTTTCTTCTACAGAAGATATCATTTTGAAATTTTCAGTAAATGTTGAGAAAGATATTGTGAATAATAAGTAGTAAAAACTGATAATTTGAAAAATGATTTTTGATTTTCTGAAAAATATATATTTGACCAATTTTCGGGTACCGTAACCCCTTAAGGAATGGTTGAAGCTTATTCCAAGACGTTGGTTAATTGCGCGGCCTCAATTGTAAAATAGGCGCTTCAAATATTTTCATAAACTCTTCAATCCCACTTCCGGTCCATCATTATCATTTATATCAAAGCTATCATAACTCAACCGCCCACAGTTACAAAAACATCAATCAAACACACATCCTTTAGAATGAAAACATCTTAATTCTACACCCCCTGGAGCTTTCAATATAACAACAATACCCTAAAAAAGAACCATGTTAAACAATTCGAAAACGAAGCGACTATCGAACATTAAATAACAATCATATAAAAGTAAAGAGGAAGCGTATAATGTATGGAGGTTACGTAAGATGAAGATGCTTGGCGGGAAAAAGTGAAGATGTCTAAAAAGACGCCAAGTCGAGTTTAAGCACCCCAACTAAGTGATGCGCTCACATCTTGTAAAAGAAACGCATTATTTAAATCTTTAAGAGTTGGCTATAAAGAATAGTTACGTGTCGTAGCCTGAAATTTAAAATCTTAATTAATACACTGTTCTAATATTTCCAGGAGGCCCGCCAACGTGAAAAGAACGATCCCATACTAAATTTGAAGGCCCCCTCTCAAATCAACCTAAAAAAAAAAACAGTGCTATCACCTGTTGCTTTTCAATGTTGGATTAACAATGTAAAAATGGACATAACAATTTATTATAACTACAAAAATTCAGTTGCCTTGGTTAATATGTGGTAAATGTAACGCTTTATGATAAGCGTTGGTTGCAATTGAATGTTTGTTGGCCTATTAAATGCCAAGGTATTACCCAAGGCAGCCAAATCAGGGGCAGGTTTCTCTTGCACCAAATTCATGATCAGGCCCTGAATATTTCTCTTAAAACGAAAGTTTTCAAACCTAGTTATTGAATTCAATTTAATGCCAAATCACTCGCCAAGTGATGTGTTTAGGTGCATTGCAAGAGCAATCATGGCGTCACTTGGCGAAACGGTTTTGGCATTGTTTTTCTTCAGGCAACACTTGCATTTTATTTAACCTCTATGGTATAATACCAGCAAAAGCATAGAGTTAAGAAGAATATTGAGATGCTGCCGGGTAAAACCCAATACAAAAATCTGTTTGCCAAGTGAAGCCATCTATCGCCTTGTAGTAAGCCCAAACAAAAGCTCTCGGCTACGTATTTGGCGCTATTGTTTTACAGATGGAGTTTGTAAGGCTAACTACATCGACTTAGTGAGTTTTGACTCTCTAATAAAATCTATAATACAACGCATTTTTCTTAGATATGAAGGGAATCACTACCACCTTGTACAAATGCACATCTCGTTCTTTTACTCACTCTCTTACTCATTTTTAATTTTATTTTTAATTAACGATTTTTAAGTAATAAAATGCTGCTTTTTTCAGCATGAACTAACATTGAGGGAGCGTTTTGTTTGGGCTTACTCATAGATATAATAGTTAAAGTATTAGATTGGCAGATCACGTGAGCCCCAGTGCTAACGATGGGGGCGCATGGAGACCAGAATAAGAGGGCAATGGGGCCAGTGTTTCCACCAGTTTTAGGAGAAAAACACTACGAAAAAATACCATTTAATTATAAAATTACAAAAACATACCATAAAAATACTAGCAAAGCGTTTAACGTTTTTTTTTAAAGTCACTAAAAAGATTCCAAAATGCAGCTAAACGATTTATGGTATTGTTTTGTAATTTTAGAATTAAATTGTATTTTTTCGTAGCGTTTCTCTCCTAAAACTAGTGGCAACACTGGCCCCATTGCCCTCTTATTCTGGTCTCCATGCGCGTCCTCTCGTTAGCATTGGCGGTCACGTGATCTGTCAATCTAATACTTTAACTATGATATCTATGGGCTTACTATGGTTGCTTGGCCACTTTCTGTCGGCTTCACTTTGTTTCTCGCCAAGCATCTCCATCTTCTTCTTAACTCTGTGGACAAAAGAAAGTGGCCCCGTAGTTTCAGAGTTAAGTTGAGGAGTATGCGAGCTTCTTGTGTTTTGTATCAGCGTTGACAGGGGTCGGGACCTTCTTTGCGGGTGGCTTGCACTGTGGGAAGTATGGCTCGGCCCCTTCGTTTTAGCCCATTTGTTTACTTTTGGTTTGGTTTTTTCTGCAAATGTGTGTTGAGCAATCGGGTTTTCTGCAACGAAAATATCGAGTATTTAAATATGGGATTGCGAACGCTATTGTCTAACAAGTTTTTTTTCCTTCAATTTTTATTTTTGAATAAGTTTCTTGAACCGAAATGAGTTTTTGAATATTAACACGGGGTATTTATGTTGGAATAATAATGTACACGTTTGGCTGTAGGACATGTCAAAATTAAAGGAATGAAAATACATTAGTAAAGAGCTAGTTCTTCTAGTAGGTTACCTAACTGATAAACTTTGTTAAGAAATAAGAAACAATTAATCAATTCTTGAGTGACGAAAGATGTATTTCGCTAGAGAGGACAAGACATTACGTTAAACCAAATCTTCCAATCATGTTTTAACAACCATCTTGCATTCAATATTTTCGAAAATGAATGAAAACTTTATTTGATATGTTTGTTACTATTGCCTTAAGAACTCTTATACACTCTTAAAACGAAAGAGTGAAATCCACTCCTATAGGGGAAGGTGCCGAAAGGAGTGGGTTAACTCAGTCTGAGTATTAAAAACACTCTCCTGCCTTTTTGTTTTAAGAGTGTACCTTATGAAACTCAACAAAATATTTTAACTTTTTATTTTGGTGACCTTTTTATATGTTTAAAAAAGGAAAAGGTTTTAAAAATGTCCCCTCTGTTACCATCCATTGGGATGGTAACAAGTAACAGAGGGTTAAGAGGAATCATATTTGTGGTGAATTCAAGCTACAAGTTTTTAAAAGTGTACCAAACCGGCCAAAGCATAGTATTTCAACTTAAACACACACACACAAAATCTCTCAAATTCTTTCACACAATATATAAATTCCTGGCGTAAATAAACAAAAACACGCTCTTCCTGCATCTCAATCTTTTACGATCCGTTTCTGGGAATCGAACTCAACACCCCGTAATAAATCCCACCCACGCCCCTGTTTAGAGTGGAAGCGAAACAAAATAATACGCAGTTATTTTTTACTTGCTATTTGGTACTCTGCACTGTTGTGAGACTGCACTTGGAAGTCCTCGAGTAAATTGTAAGTATTTTAACAATGTACTTTCCTGCAATACGATATAAATCGCCAGTCCTATTGACTTATTACAATATTTTTAAAATTACAATTACTTTTTTTTATAATTAGTTATGAAAAAACAATCGTCGATTATTTTTTCATAGCTCTTCCCTTACAACTATATTCAAAATTTCTGTCGGCATAAGTTTTATAAAATTTGCAATAACATTTCTCATGAACTTGATATTTTTATTATGTCCTTTAATGATTTTAAAGCAAATAGTTTGCGACTTTTATCTGTGCAATGTGCTTGTTAGTTTTATACTCAATTATTTCGTATTTGTTTTCGTTTTGTTTTCGTTTCCTGATTGTTTTGTTCAATGTACATTGTAATTAGACTTGATCTGTAATGTGCATTTAACACTGAATAAAATAAAATAAATAACTAAAGCATTTTTTGCCCAGGGGTATAAAATTATAACAACAAAACACATCTGAAGGGAAAGTATCACCCGGTTATTTAATCATCAATTTTTATCTAAAAAAAAACAATTTAGATTACTGTGACATCTGTCGACAAACTATTTCATCCGTTATTTTAATAATTATATTTTTTTTTAGGTACATATATATATTCCGGCTTGTGTGCTTGATCAGAGACCCGCTTATGAAGCCTTCGCCAAGTACGATAGACACAGAAAGAATTTTTACTGTCACATAAAAAGGAATATACACCCAGGGCGAAGGCGGGAATTGAACTCGCACCCGTTACAGCGCGCAGACTGGTCCAAACCACGTAAACCGCGTAATAGTCCAAACCACTCGGCCATCCGGGCCCCAATTATATTTTAACATGATAAATTTCTTTTATTATTATTTTTTTTGTTAGACTATTTTCCTTCTTGGTGGGAAAATGCATCAATGTTGAAGCAATACTTTGATATATATCATATATTCAAAATTATACATTAGGTCAAAGAGACTGACGAGACGGTCCCTCATTATTTCGTCGTGAATATAAACAGTAGATGAAGAAATTTTTAATAAAAAAATAGCAAAAATTGAGATTCACTGCTATTTAAAAAAATAACACCAGTTTTGCACATCTAATATTTTGCCGTGATAGCCGTATCCTCCCCCTAGTTAGTATCCCCGTGTTAAAAGATAAACACCGTAATACAACCCCAAGTTTCTGGAAAGCATAAAAATTGTCAGGCACGGTCCGACGGTTTTTTTACAGCTTTTTACACTTTTTACTTAAGGTTTTTACGAGTTAAGAACTGGTATTTATACACACAGATTTTAACGACTAGGGAGGTATGGGGCCGGTGTGGCTAGATGTGATACAGCTTCAAGCTACGGAAAATACCATCATAGGTTTTGTATCTGTCTTAAACCCCTTATATAGGGTTTGTTCATAAATTATGTATGTGAGGCTGTTTTGACAATTTTTGACTCCCCTTCCTCTTTTAATTTTGTGGTATATGGCTTGTCCCCTTCCCCTAACGTAAGATATTTCAAAATTGATACTTGGGCAGTTCTACCATAATTTTTTAATTTCAGGTACAAAAAACTTATGAAATTTATTTTTTCAAAGTCACTTTAAATGTATGCAAAAATGCTTACAAAGTTAGGGGAAGAGAAATACGCATTATAAATATTAAAAGCCAAAAATTTATGGAAGGAATTTGTTAAGATATAGTATTAGTTCAATTAAAATTCAAATGAATTCAATTTGTAGCTAAAAAATGTGTTAGTTTGAGCACTAAACTAAAAATTTGACATTCGGGACATGTGACGGTAAGGAATTTTCTGCATTGTTTTGTGACCTAAAAAAATGCTGGAGTTTCTTTTCTTTAAAATTCCGTTTTGCAATTATATGAGGACCAGTCTATTAGTATAATAAGAAAAAATTGAAAAGAAATGTTTTTTTTTCAAAAGTTATGTCCAAGGGACATAAAATTAAAAATTATGGTAGAATTGCCCACTTGTAGTGTATAGCAATTTATTTAGTTCGAAAACACAATTTATTATTGCACTTTTTTATAGCTATACACTCTTAAAACAAAAGAGTGAAATTCACTCCTATAGGAGAAGTGCATTTTCGGCACCGGAAAGGAGTGGAAATTAACTCAGACTGAGTTAAAACCGCTCGTTTTAAGAGTGTAGACGCAGATTGTTTTCTTATTCTTTTACCCTCCGAAAAAAGTGAAATTATCCTATAGGAGAAGTGCATTTTCGGACGGAAAGGATGGAATTACTCAGACTGTGTGACCTAAAAAACCGTCTTTGTTTTAAAAGTTCCGTGTTGAATTAAGAACCACTATTGTATAAATGCAGAAAATTGAAATGTTTTTTGTTTCTAAAAGTTATGTCAGGGACACTTAAAAAAAAGAGTGAATTCCCACTTTAGGAGAATTAGTTGCAATTTTAGGCACCTGTAAGGAGTTGAATAACAATCATGTACTTTAAAACCAGCTCGTTTTTTTTTAAAGTACGCTGTAGTACGTTTACATCTTTCTGTGTTATACATTCGTATATCATAGTGGTTAAGACTTGTCTATTAAAGAATTGAATGAAAAAAGTTGTTAAACAAAATTATAATATTAAAAGCTGGGAATCTGTTAACTGCTTTATTTATAATAATAAGTTTATACGTCTGTTGTTCTTAAGGTATTGTTCTTATCTAAAGAATAAACAGAAACGTTTATAGGAATCGAACGATTTTTTGTTCTTATTTTTAAGGATTTCCCATGAAAAGAAAGGATCTTTTTGTTCGGTGTTTGTTTAGGTTCATCGTATCAAATTTCGGAGGGCAAAACGTTGCTTTTGTAAGTAATCTGATCTGTAATAAGGGTGGGTATGGTACAGGAAGAATCTGATTCTGGGTGGGATTTATCAATCTGTTTATAAAGATAATACTATACTTTGGAACGCCCAAGTCAAATTTCTAAGCCAAGTTAACAAATTCCATTTTTTTTTCGGGTGTCTCGGGCCTTGCTGTTCACCAATGTTCTCAACCTGTACGCTCAGAAAAAACTTATTTTGACTTTCAGTACAAAAATTGTGTTTTTATAATATCGTGCAAAAAAAAACACTTTTTCAAATCAATAATCGTGGCAAAAGTGATGCTTTTAACGAAATCGTGATTCAAAGTTACTTTTACGCACTAGTGCGACAAAGTAAATAAGATCATCTGATTGGTGTTAAATTCTTTATTTGAGCGTGATATTTTATTCGGCGGCTTTGTGATTGGTGTAAAATTCTTGATTTGAACGTGATTCTTTATTTGGCGTCTTATTTCCAATGCCAATCTAAGAAATACTTTTTGCACGTGATTTTAAAATAATCATTAATATAAATAATAACCTTTAAATCATTTGAACGTGATAATAAAATAATTAATAAACCAATCAATAAATGCCGATTTAATAAATACTTTTTTTGCACGTTATTATAAAAAATAGTGCATGACAACACGTTGAAAATAGCCTTTTTTAAACTCGTGAATTTATTCAACTCGTTTAAAAAAGCCTTACTTTTCACACTAGTTGCATAAACAACTATTTTTGACTTTCAGTACAAAAATTGTTTTTTTTTCCAGTCATTACAAAAATTGAGTTGAAAAACTTTTGGTGCGATCAAATAATAATGGTTATCACAAAAATTATATGGAAGATGCAGCACACTTGCATTCTTCCCAAATATAATTCAACAGCATGTGCTCTTTAATGTTTCGGTTAAAAAGCTATACTGATGTTTAGAAAGTATATATTACGATACTTTAAAATGAATGCTATAATTTTGTTATACATATTTCAGAAAACAACATAGTATTAAGTTTTCTTTTTTTTTTCTGTCAATTTCATAAGGATATAATAATACTCTCTTCTCGTGATCTCTTGGAGCAACATAAATTTGTGTTTGTATATCATCAACAGAATTCTTGCATTAAAACATTACAATAGTGTAGTGTTGCCACTTTTACACAATACTTGTGTTCCACTTACAGTCCCTGGACAAATTATTAGACGCCTGCAAGATTTCATGTAAAATATTAATTACAGGGTGATATTGTACCGTTTCATTATTTATTGATTTGTTTTTTTATTTTATATTATCCAATCAATTACCGATTTATTTGACATAAATGAAACAACATTAATTTAGAAAATCATAAGTTTATTAAGTTAAGAAAAGTGAAATGAAGGTTAGTAAAAGTCAATATTTAGTTGAGCCACCTTTAGCCGCTATCAAAGCTTTAATTCTGCGCGGCATGCTATCAATGCCAGACAGTACTGTCTCCTACATTTGAGGATGATGATTTAACACATAAATAAAAAATAAATTAATAAACTAAATAATTATTAATAAATAATAATTATTATTTTAATTATTGTATTTATTAATTATTCCATCAATAAATACAAATATGTAGTCTACAACAATTCTTTTAAATAAAAATCAATAATATTGTAGTTTAAATATACCATTATTGCATAAAAACTCTTAAGAAACATAAAATTACTAAAAAAAATACAGTGCGTCTAATAATTTGTCCAGGGACTGTAGGCTGTTTGAACGTTTGAATTTTTTCTGATTGTAACAAGAAAAGTTACAAAAGGTAATGGCACTTTTTCTGTTAGATTGTAAATTTGTAAAATTTCATGGCCTCTCAATGCTGTGAATGACGCTTCAGATAGCTAGAGTTAGCAGTTCATAAATTCTACTCTGCCTTAATATATCTATATACCCCTCCTTTTTATGAGTATTATACAAAAAAAGGGATTATTACAATAAGCATGTTTCATGCCAAGAGTGGCAACAGTTCCAGCTGAGATGTTTTAATTTTAGTCTTTCTGAAATTGCATTACAATTGATAATAGTTTGATCTAATTATTTCAATTTAATATAAAAGTGTTGGAATCGCTAAGTAATTTAGAACAGTGTATGTATTCATAGCATTTCTTTGTTTATTTTCTCTTATTGTCGTTTGTAGTCCTTGTTCTTGTTCTTTTACGCAGCGAAATTATTGTACTGCAATATGTGAATAGTGTTACAGTGTTGAATTGTACTATATGTGAATAGGGCAACAGTTCCAGCTGAGATGTTTTAATTTTAGTCTTTCTGAAATTGCATTACAATTGATAATAGTTTGATCTAATTATTTCAATTTAATATAAAAGTGTTGGAATCGCTAAGTAATTTAGGACAGTGTATGTATTCATAGCTATTTCTTTTGGTTTTATTTTCTCTTATTGTTCGTTTTGTAGTCCTTGTTCTTGTTCTTTTTACGCAGCGAAATTTATTGTACTGCAATATGTTGAATAGTGTTACAGTGTTGAATTGTACTATATGTTGAATAGGGCAACAGTTCCAGCTGAGATGTTTTCATTTTAGTCTTTCTGAAATTGCATTACAATTGATAATAGTTTGATCTAATTATTTCAATTTAATATAAAAGTTTTGGAATCGCTAAGTAATTTAGGACAGTGTATGTATTCATAGCTATTTCTTTTGGTTTTATTTTCTCTTATTGTTCGTTTTGTAGTCCTTGTTCTTGTTCTTTTTACGCAGCGAAATTTATTGTACTGCAATATGTTGAATAGTGTTACTAATTACTTTAAAAAAAAATACTAAAACGCTTAATATAAAAATATCTTAAATACTAAATATCTACGGTTTTTACCTCGCATTGAGAGTGAAATCGAAACAACCAATGAAATCTCATACGTGCAAGTATGAAAACAGGAAATTTACGTTAACTGGTAGGGTTGATACATATATATTCCGGCTTGTGTGCTTGATCAGAGACCCGCTTATAAGCCTTCGTCAAGTAAGACATACACAGAAAGAACTTTTACTGTCACAGAGAAAGGAAAGTACACCCAGGGCGAAGGCGGGAATCGAACCCGCACCCGGTACAGTGCGCAGACTGTTAGCGGAGGCAGCTATCTTAACCACTCGGCCACCCGGGCCCCAAATTTACGTTATCTGTTGTGCATTGTTTTTGGTATTGTCCGGGGAAATGTAAGCAGTTAAAATATATCCAAAATTTTTGAAAGAATCTGGAATAATATAATCTTGATTTGGGACTGGGGAGCCCAGTCGGTTAGGCATTCGCCTAGCATGCGGAAGGTCCCAGGTTCGGGTCCGGGCATCGCCAAAATAACTGCCGACCTATAAACGGGCCGTGCAGCCAACATGTCCGACGAATAATACCCCGTGTAGAGGGAGTGCAAGTTAAATATGCTCCAAAGTAAAGTCCTAACGCTGCGTACGATGTCGCCCTTAACGGTTGCGTCGGGTGCCTACTCAGGTGTCGCCTCGTCACTTGACTGTGGTTCTAAAATACGACGCCCGTCGCCAATAGCCCTCGTCCACCTCTAGTGCGACGATAATTCAGACTAAACTATAATCTTGGCTGAATGATGACAAATGAGCACACTCAAGTATAACAATAAAGATTGGCTTTTATATTCAGATACACTTTCTTCTAAAAAATATTACGAGTGAGCTTTTAAATATACATAAAAACATCAACTAAAGAACTTTCTGCGAAATAAAATCAAAGAAATGTGTTTTTTATTGGCAAAATTTATCATTCCCTTGGCTAGAAATGTTTTATTCATAACATACGTAAATCAAGTTGACGTTCCGTAATTATAAATCCTTCTCTTTATAAAGAAGTCTTCCGAGTGAAATAACATTATAATGTGCGTGTGATGCCAAAATAAAACTTCAAAAAGACAAACACAATATATTAAAACTCGAAGATTTCTTCTTTTTCCCATTTGCTATTTTAAAAGTTTTAGTTTGTCTTATTTAGATTGTACACGCTCTAATTTTTTCTCTCTATATATCTCTCTCCTGAAGTTTCATAAAGAAAAGAGAGACTTTGTTTACTAAAACTTGCTACACAAATCTCCACAGGACGGAAAATATAACTTTTTTTTTCTTCTCTATATCTCCTAACTTTTATTTCCTGTCTTTCAAAAGTAACATACCAAAACTCTTGGGTAAACTTGCGGAGGCTAGAGTCACATGGATATGGTGCCTCGGCTGAAACCAATGTAAAAACCGGTTTGCCAAGTGACGCTATGATCACCCCATGATACACCGCCCCTAACAAACGCTTGGCTTACTATTTGGCGCTCTACTGCACACACACACACATACAATAAAATAATTAAATAACTCTCTAAGTACTTCGCATAAGGGGGAATATTAGAGCCCAGTATCAATTCAGGTCTCGTAGAATTGCATAAATTGTCATTTAAAAAATTTAATATCATGTTCTTTAAAAAAAAAATGAGATGCTTCATATATAAATTTAACTAAGAGTGCTATGGATTGTTTGAGAGTAACTAATGTCACCATATATTGATGGCTCCACTAACGTAGACGGTGTAGTGACAGCTTTGGCGGAATGGCAACCGGCGTGCACCAAAATCATTCAGCTTGGTGAACGCATGTCGATCGCTTCTGTTTGGTCTAGGGGACATAGAGTTAGCATTATACTGAACAGAGTTAGCATTATACTGAACAGGGTTAGCATTATACTGAACAGGGTTAGCATTATACTGAACAGAGTTAGCATTATACTGAACAGAGTTAGCATTATACTGAACAGAGTTAGCATTATACTGAACAGAGTTAGCATTATACTGAACAGAGTTAGCATTATACTGAACAGAGTTAGCATTATATAACTGAATCTGAGGTTAGCATTAAAAACAGGGTTGTAACTGAAGAGTTAGCATTATACTGAAAGAGTTAGCATTTTACTGAACAGTAGCATATATGAGGTTGTATTACTTAAACATTTAGTAATTTTACTGAAGTCGGTTTGAGAAGCAAGTTCTACACCAAAACTAAGTTGTGTGAATGTACAAGTCCATATTTAAGTGTCACTATTGAGTGAAATTGTTAGTACATGTCCATATATTGAGTGATTGTATTACTTCAAATCCATATTGAGTAATTGTGTTGTACAAGTCCGTATTATGAATGAATGGATTACTACAAGTCCGTATTAAGTATAATTGTGTTAGTACAAGTCCATATTTAGTGACTAATTGAGTGAATCTGTTAGTACAAGTGCGTATTCAGTGAATGTACTAGTACAAGTCCGTATTGAAGGAATGTGTTATTAGAACTCCATATTGAGAGAGTGAATGTATAAGTGCAACTCCATATTGAGTGAATGCATTAGTACAGTCCATATTGAGTGAATGTGCTATTACAAGCCCATATTAAATAAAAGTATAAGAATAAGTCCATATGGTGTGACTTAATGAGTGAATGCATTAGTACAGTAGGTATTCAGTGAATGTTAGGACAAGTCTATTAGAAGGTCATATGGTGTGTTATGCTCAGTAAACTCCATAAATGAGAAGAGTGTGTATTAATAAAGTGCAACTCCATATTGAGTGAATGCATTAGTACAGTCCATATTGAGTGAATGTGCTATTACAAGCCCATATTAAATAAAAGTATAAGAATAAGTCCATATGGTGTGACTTAATGAGTGAATGCACAAGTAGTTTAGGGTATCAGATGAATTTAGCGACTTTTAGAAGGGCTTCATTTTTCTCCATGGCAAGTATGTGTTATTCTAGCCTCCAATGGTAAACTCCCGAAAATGAGACCAGAGTGTTTATTTAATAAACTGATAAGCTACCCCGTTGCCAGAAAAAAAAGAGACAATAAGACAATATTTTTCTTTTACAAAGGTGAGAGATGAGGGGGGGCGGAACTCGAATGTTTGTTTTGCACTTCTTAATATTTATGAATGAATGCTGTGTAGAAACAAGCCCTAAAAAAATGACCCAAACCTAATTCTTACAGCCTCAGGGTTCGAATTATTCCTCCTCGTCAAACATTCGATATTATTTCTCTCAAACCGCAAACGATTTGCTTTTCTTCAAAAACAACATTAATTCTAATCGTCTGCTGTATTTTAGGTGTTTATTTTTTTTTTACCTTCTAGAAATGTCAGTGAACGTTTACATATAAAAGCTCCGCGGACTCAAAAATGTAAAATGGATATTAAATCTAAACGATGTGTTTATGATGGTTTTTCTGCAATGGCGAAAATACTCTATAAATATTTTCTTTTCTGAAAAGTATTCGATTATTTGTTGAATCGATTTAATCACAAAGTTATATTTTTGCCAGATCAAATATAATTTACATCCGGGGATTTTGATAGAATAAAATTTTCAGAATTTAATTGCTTTAAGTTGTCATTTTTTTTTACATATTTTCTTTCGAAAACTGGTTTAATATTATTTTGTGAAAGAAATTAACTTTTAACTACGAGAAATATAAATTATATTATTAAAATATTTTACTGGGTTAAAAGTTATTTATATAAGTTTCTTCTTTAATGGCATATGATAATCAAAGTATATCTACTTGTTTAACCTTTATATACTTTCTATTAATACTGAATTCTTTATCGGTCTATGTATTAATATTATTTCTTTTTATAAAATTCTCGCACATAACATTTTAAAAAATAACTTTATATGCTCTGATTTTAGAGTAAAATATTTTTTTAAAATAAATTCATTTTATCTATTTTTTCCTAAGGCAACACCAAAAAAAAAAGATTTATAAAGAAACACTGTTAAAAATTATGCACTTTGTTTCACCAAAAATATGGTTCCGAGTAGCTGCAACGGCTGTGTGGTGAAACTTTAAACCATATTTTTGGTATTCGGTTGAACCATTTCTCTGGTTTTTGTTTCCAAATACAGAAAAAGGGTTCAACCAAACACAGTAAAAAAGGTGAAACATTTCACCACACAGCCGTTGCAGCTACAAGGAACCAATATCGTGGGGAAACCAAGCACAAAATTTTTAACTGTGTAGTTGTATTATGTTGATAGTTTTATAATGCAAAGTACGCTATGCAGAAGGACTAAGACATATTTTTAAGTAACATGCACTCTTATGTTCATAAGGTAAAAAAAATGTTATTGACAGCTGAAACATTTCATTTTGACTTTTTTTTAAAAATGGGCAAACTGCCAGAACTTTTAAAATTTAAATGTCTACTCTACAACCTACTTGTTTGCTTAACCTATTTAGAAATTCGCGACCCTGATTCTATAAATTCAAACTTTCTCATGCTAAAAATTGACCCTTCGCAATATGCATACGCGAAAACAGATACTGGGCGTTGCCAAAAAATTGTTATGAAAATAGTCTGATCTTGAGTTTGTGTTCGGCATTAGAATAAATTTATATATGGCTTTTAGAACAGACTCTGACTCATCTCTCATGTTGTGTCTAAAATTTCGAAGTTCCCACAGGAACATGACAGTTGCAGTCACAGTTACGCGATGCCATAGATAGGTTCAAAAAATTATTTATCTAACAGCTTGCGTTCTATTAAAAAAAATGTCGGTGTTCGAATTTTATGCATTCTTGAACCTTGGGAAATGTTTGGATGGTAAAATATCAAGTGACTTTCCGAATGAATATTGTTCAATTCGTTATAGAGAGAAGTATTTTTTAGCACATATGAGGGCTACTGATATAACCTGTATAGGGACTGGTACTTTCAGCTTTTACAACAACCCATATGACTTTTGAAAATTCTGTTTTTTTTTTTTTTTGTACTCTCTATTGATTTTAAAGTGCAAAGAATTATAGAGTTTTGCAAAACTATTTCCAGGTGAACTATAAATTATAAAAAATATTTTAATTATTACCAACTAGCTTTCTAAACCCGGCGTCGCACAGTGGTCGGAAAAGGCTGAAAAACGGTCAAAATTCATTTATTTTTTTGTGGTTTGACAAAAATGTATAAAAATTCGGTTTTGTAGGTTTTTGACCCATCTGAGTCGATATAGGACACAATCAAGTTTGTAAAACCTATGTATTTTAAGTTACAGTCAATGCAAAAAATAGTATGTGAAGATGTAATGTGAAAATTGCGTATAAAGAATAACGTTTTAATCAACATGTATTGGGCAAGTGCATATGCGTAAGCTTAGGTCATGGTAATACGTAATCAGTCACAAAAGCCAAAACACTAATAATCTTTTTCTTTAATCTTCTAAATCTTTTAAAAAATGAAACGTCAAGCTAAAAATATGTACACTATTTTCAATATTTTCTGCTCTCAATTTAGCTTATAAAATTAATTGAAACCAAAGTTTTCTTAATGTGAATATTTTTTTTACTAATTTTTGAACGCATGAATTATATAATATTAAACATTGAAGTTTGTGGAATAATTATAAAATATTTAACATTGAAGTTTGTGGAATAATTATTTAATATTAAACTTTTAAAGGTTGTGGAATAATATCAAATTTAATATCAAAATATCGTACAAAAATATGAATACACAGAACATATACTTTCAAATTAACCGTCAACAGTTTTTTTAAGACCATATTAATTAACAGCATTTTATTATTGAAGATGTTAAGGCCAAATATGGTATTAATATTCATCTAAAGACTTTTTAATGAAATTTCGTTTAATTTTAATACGGCTTAGGAAATAAATAATTTATTAATAATATCGTATTTGATTTAAAAGTACTATATAATGATCTTAGAGTTAAAAGTATATTAACAAATCTGAAATATAAAAAATACACGTATTTTAGGAACTAAATAAAAGTCACTTTGATAGAACAGATTCATAAAAAGGATTTTAATCTTAAAATTGTTTTGAAGCACTAAAAAATTTTGCTTTGAAAACATATAATAAATTTGTTTAACATCCTTTAAGATTACAATATTAATATAATAGTTTTTTTTTTTAGTCTTCGTGTAGCTCTAATTTTTTGTTGGTTTTAGGCTTTGCGCAAAAGTTGTAAGGGTCCGATGAAATAGTAAGAAAGTTAAACACATCTTCGTTTGTACTTTTTCTTGAGTGTTCTCGTCTGTACCACCGAAAGTCTTTGTTTTTGGCCTCTTGGGCTTCTTTGGTCAAACTTCCTATGGGTAACATATATGATGAAATCACTTTCCCCCCATGAAACAATACCTTGTGAACAGAGTTTGGCATGTAACTCAACCCCCTCTTCCCAAGAGCCAATGGGCATCTTTTGAAAACATTCTTATTGTAAACAAGTCAAACCTTTTCTCTCCTACAAAGATAATACAAGTATTTAAGTTATATATTTATAATCAAACACTTTGTAAGTAAAGTGGTCGAAACACCTGTCGGTTTTGTTACTTTGTTTCTAGATTAACAGCTGCCGTGGAGCAACGCGCGGCAGCGTTGTGCTTTTCGACGATTTTTGAACAGCTAGATTTTGACACTTCTGTTTGTAATTATGGTTTCCGTACGTTTCCGCAGCTGAAATTTAGATTTATCTTTTATATAAGATTTGGAAAACTAGTTAATTTTAATGAGACTTTGGAGCACATTGGAGCCAGAAAGTTGCACTCTTTCAAATATTTAAAAACATAGTATTTTTGAAACTAAAATCAAAAACTAATTTAAAAATTATTTTGTATTTTTTAATTATCTAAAATAAAATAAAACCTTCTATAAAACTCAAAAACATGCAAAAAAATTGTGTAATAAAATTCTAAATCGTGTATTTTGAATTCAATTGTATCTCCTCAAAACGGGCTATTTTTCATTTGTTGACTTTTCGTAACTATAAATACATCAAAAAATTATTTGTAATGATTTATATTTGGTAATCTTACTATTCAATTATCTATTAATTTAAATATCTATTCATTTTG
The DNA here is from genome assembly GCA_019343175.1 of Oedothorax gibbosus. Taxonomy (NCBI): domain Eukaryota; kingdom Metazoa; phylum Arthropoda; class Arachnida; order Araneae; family Linyphiidae; genus Oedothorax; species Oedothorax gibbosus. The sequence continues at coordinate 48,647,160 of CM033270.1, read as the reverse complement.
CATTTTGCGAACACTTCGAAATTTGGCATTTTGGCCGCTCCCAGACCACTGTGCGTCGCACGGGTTAACTTTTAATAACGGTGATTTGTTTTTGACACAGCTGTAATAAAATGGTCGATCTGTTCATTGGCGACTTTTGGCAAAATTTAAGAACCTAAATGTGGTAATCATTCTACAATCAATAAATAAAATAAAATAATGATAGTCAAATAACAATCCTACAAATTAAAACCTCTTGATATTTCGTGTTTATACTTAATTTTTGCTCGCGCTAAAGTTTCTTTCAAATTGAAAACTAAAAGTAGAAATCGAATGTGTGTCAATTTTTTAACGGCTCTTCTTACTGGATTTCATGTTTATCTACGGATGACGTTAAGCCCCTGTTTCGGCCCGACCCATGTGTTTTCAAGCCCCAGTTTCGGTCTCTCACTCTCAGGTGGATGACGTATTTTTGTAAATAATTATATTAATTAAAAAATCGTAATCAAATATGAAAAAACTAAGCCTCAGGTGCACACGTATTATAAGTACGGTATTACAGGGAATCTATCTTAAAAATTTCGAATTTTTTCGAGCAGTATAAGTAGGTCTGTCACGATCCACAGACAAACAGACTCTTTCTATAGATTAACATTTTAATTTAAATCTCATGTAGAGAAAACTTGGACCCATTTTTCGAAATTAGCATAAGACGCTTGAAGTTTTATAAGGAGCAAGGAATTTTTTAGTAGAGAGGTTTTCAATTATTTTATTACTTTTTAAATTTATTTATTAATGTAACTTGAAAATGATTTCATTGCATTGCATTATTCACATATTTTCATTGCAAAATAATTTTTTTAAGTCTCAATCCCTCAGTTTTTGTTTCTACACCCTCTCACCTCCACCGTAAGAAAACATTAAGGAAATATTGTTCAGCAGTTAGTGGTTTTTTTGGACATTATATTAATATTCAAAAATGTGGCTCATAATATTATTATTTTCAACATTGTTTGAATTATTTAAATTTTTAAGGGGAAATATACCAACACATGGAATAGTTCTCCAAACATATCCAAAATTATGAATTTCTTTACAGATAAAAAAAAAAGTTTTCTGGACTTATAACAAGAAAGTGTAAACGTCGCCAAGCGTCGCCAACCCGGTGTTATCTTAAAAAGTTCTTTATTTTGCTGTTCTGTCATCTGCGTGTTGTGACAGTTGTACGTCATCGTTCGTGCACTGGGATGGGTTGCTATGATACGGATTTGTCCCGTTTGTCGTCGATTAATTTATAAATGTGGCGACGAGATATTCATTTTAAGGTCTTTTTATTTTCTACGACAGTGTTGGAGTTGTGGTTTCGATGTTTAAAAAGACATTTGTCATGGTAGTTTTGAAATGGTTTTTAAAATTATACTAACCCTTTCAGTCTCTACTTTTTTTATTATAAAAACTTAAAATTTGGGAACTAGACCCATTATGCATTCAGAATGAAATGGTAAAAAGCCGGGGGGGAAATTTTAATTTTTTAGCTAAACTTTTAGGGAAATAAAATTGAAATCACAACTTTTAAATAAATTATTACAATTATTTTTTTTTGAAACTTTATTCGTTAAAAATAGTTACAATTCAATTTTAAGGCATTTAAAATGCAATTTAGAGTCAATTTATTTAATAAATTGTTTCATAATGAATTTTATTTTACCATGTTTTTTATAGATTCATTTAACTGACACAAACATCATTTAATTCTTCAAAAGACGTGATTCTTTCATCTAACGATACAAAAAGAAAATATAATTTTTTTAGAAAAAATTATAGAGAATTTTGAAATAAGTGAGAATTTAACTTAGAGACAAAAAAAACCGCAATCTGATGATTCCAAATGGAATAGGAATGAAATGGTTTAAAAAAACATCCTAAAAGCTATAAAAACTGTTCTATTTAAAGCTGATTGCATAAATTATTTATTAATAGTTAAGTAAAAATACAATGCTAGTAATTATGTTCGAAGTAGATTTGTATTAATATAATAAATATAAATTATGTATCAAAATTATTACAATTACAATAATTAACAATCTTTGAACGGAAAATAATTCGATATGGTTAACCTGGTATGGATATAAGGACTTTTTCTACATAATTATTTTACATCGACCAGAGTTCATCATCATTTTTTTTTCGATTACAACGGTACGTTTTTTTTCTTTTCCTGCTTTGTGAGAGAGGGTTTCCGAACAGGTGTTTTTAACAAAATGGATTCTTCCCCGATCGTGGGATTTTAGGGTTGTTTTCCGTGACTATGTTATCTCTGGAATGTTAAATGAAGCTGTAACTGAATCCGTCAGCCCCTTACTCTCCGGTTTGGAGCGGGGGTGTTTGTCTCTCGACGAGGTTGCCGTGGGTCAAAGTCGTAAATTTGACACAGGATATTGCAGCTATGGCGGGACACTTGTTTTTCTCAAGGTCACTGATCGTCCTCCCTATTTTTGGGACAGTTCTAGAATAACCCAAAGTAAAGAGGCTTGTTCTATAGACTGGTTCCATGTGTTCCCAAAATAAGATTTGTTGCTGAATTTTTGCCGAAAAAATTGGTTATAAAATGACAGCCACAAAATCAGAACAAGGGGAGATTATTTTTATTTTCTAGCTCTACAAAAGAAATTTATATTTTTTTGTAAAGCTGGTTACACCGTCTCAATCAGTTGTCCACTTTTTAGCTTCCACATGCTGAAAAACTTTTCACTTTAGCTGTAGTTTATAACGTAAAAAGTGGAAGGTATTATAATCGTTCAGTCCGTCTGTCTGTCCGTCACCCACTTTCATAGCACAAACTACAAATGCTACAGACAAGTGTGATACATCAAAAAATTCAGCGCATCGAAATTAGAATACTTGGAAAATTTCAGAGAAGAATTCGAATTCGAAGTACTTCAATTATTTAAAAAAACTGCAAAATTTAATGCTCATTTAAAAAGCATAAGAAGCCTTTTTTATTAGAATTAAATCACCATTGCCATTCGCAACAATCGCCCGAGAAACTTGAATTCTTTTAGACAATAAATTAAAATAAATTTATTTTTGCGACATCGATCAGTTTGAAATGACGACAAATATATTTCACTACGAGATTCTTTGTATGTTGATATGAAATGTTTTCATTCTATTAAAAAGCGAGGAATATTACATATTTATTCTTTAAAATATAAATTAATTTTTGCAAACGATAAGTAATAATTATTGAATTTTCGAAATGAAATAAAAAGAAACTAGCCAAATTTAGCATGTAAATGTTTAATATAGAATTAATGCTGTGTTTGGCGCCTTTTTACCTGTTAAATACAACTGTTGTGTGGAAGCGGGTTAAGTGACAGATTCTGTTACAAACCTACTTTTTTTGTTTCAAGTTCGTAATTTTCATTTTTAAATTACATTGTACTTTTACTTTTAAATGTATAAAAAAGTAATTGAAAAGTCTTCATTTTTGGAGATATATACTTCTTTATTTATTAGGTTCAGAATTATTTCTGGTGTTTTTACCAATATTATTATTTCTTGTGACAGATGGACTCGAACATGGTTCCACAATATTTCTACAGGTCCAAAAGAAAAATAATAAAAAACGCAAGTGTGTGGGGGCGTGAGTAATGCATTTCATGAAAAGAATTTCGAAGGAAATAATTTCTTCACTGCCTATTTGTGATTTAGATAAAATAGTAAAACAACATACTTTACGTAATGGCCTTTATCCTACTTTCTTCCATAATATTAAATTCATATCACATGTTAGATATTAAGTGATATACGGAGTATTTTTTAATATTTTTTGCAATCTTTACAGTTTCGCTAAACTGTAAGTGTGTACATTGGCATAAAATTAGAATAAAATTTATAATTTTAAAAGTGTTTACGATTGAAAACAATAAAGAGTGAAATAGACTAAGTACTGAAAATGTATAGGTAAATAAAAGAAAATGCGGAATCACACAAAACTCTTAAAACGAATGCGTGTTTTAAAACCTCTTTTTCCAAACGCTAAAAACCGTAAACGCAACCCTTTCCAAAATAAACTACCAAGAAAAACACACCCGCGTATTTAGCATCCCGTCATCAACGAACCTGTCAAACTTCAGAGGAGCAAGAAGAATAACAAAACAAATTATAAAAAAAACCCACCCCACCATCCGCACTAAACAGCCAAATATAGCAACCCAAACACACAAAGAAATAATAATAAAAAAACCACACAGCTTGGGTGGGCCCAACAGGATAATGAGCCGTTAGGTTTTATAAATAAAACCCTCTTCTCGCTCGCTGATTGGTCGCAGCCGGTGGTCGTCATGGCAACCGTGGTGTCTAATTGACGTGTGTGGGAAGGGATAAATGGAGGAACAATATGTAAAAAAAATCCCCATTTTAACAAAAAGGTCCCCTTATATAAGGACCCTCATCAAAATCATTCGAACTCCTCTTCCTTATTTTTTATTTTTTTAAAAAAAGAATGAAAATTCGATGTAGGCGGGGATGTTTAGTGGTCATAAAGAAAAAAGAAGGAATGAAAACAAACGGGGAGGAGGAGTAAGTAATAATAAAAAAACAATGATGGTGGAGAGAGGAGATGGGGGGAAAAACAGCGCTGTAAAAGATAGAAAAAGCTTCTTCTTAAAACGAGAGTTTTAAACGCTCAGCACAGTTAGTCAAAAGATAAGGACGCATAGTAGTGGGAGCATCGGTGTTTCGCCGGAGATTGATATGGTTCTGTTCTATGATTGCACGTGCGTGTTGGAGTGACAGTGGACTTGCGATTTTTTCTCTTCTGAAATTGCGATGACTTTTCACGACTTAAATCAAAAGTGCTGTTTATTGAATTTTTTTTTAAGACTGACATGGACTCCTTCAATGAACCTATGAATTGTCACGACTTTTAATTTTGTGTCAAAGATACTCCATTGAACTTGAGTTTTTGGTAATTATTTTATCATTATTTATCGAACTTGTGTATGCATATTTCTCTTCATGAAAACTGCAAAGAGAATTTATTGTGACATTTACGAATTATCTGTTTAAGTATTGCCATTATTGCGATGAGTTTGCCAACGTTTGCTTTTTTTTGTAACTTTTAAGTGAATGTTAATTGATGACTTTTGAATCATATGAAAAAATTACGCTTTTGGTGAATCGTTAAATTAGTTAGGACTGCTATCACATCTGTAGAGAAAGGTGAAGCAGATTATTGATCGACTATTTTATTTAAATTTATTTGTTGTATGACAAACTACATAAAAAACGCACTGTTTGAGTGAAAGCGAATCATCAAACCCGTTAACATCCCACATCATCGAGGGATTAAAAAAAAACCCTAAACTTTCGTTCCACAAATTCTAATCTCCTCCCCTGCTCAAAGAGATTACCTCGCATTAATCTTATCATCACCTCTGAAAACACATTTCCAGAGAATAATCATCCTAATTCCTCCCGCGGTGAGCAAGCAGCAGAACAGATACAGCACAACTCAAATAGAACACAAACATCCAACATCTGTGTTCTTTTCCTTCGGAACTCTCTGGAAACAAAGAACCTAGAGCCCGGAGGTGTCCTAGACTTTTTCCCGGTTTTCCTCGCCACCCAATCAAAATGTGATTGATATGTTTTTGTAACAAAGGCCGACACCGACGACAAACCAACATTCGATTCTGTTATCCTCCGGTTTGTTTTACTCTCGCCCCTGTTGAATCTCAAAATATCACCTCCCCCCACCCCCTTCTAGCCCCCGGGGGGTTTGTTCTGTGTTCTGTTGTGGTTGGATGGACGGACGAAAAGATTACTTGGTTGTAATTTCGCAACTCAACAAAGATCGTGGATGGTGAGTGATCTTCTCTCCGTATATAAACTCTTCTCCCGCTGTCTAGCGCTGGAAAAGTCTTTTCGACTTGGTGTTTGATGCTTGTCGAAGCTCGCGAGTGGATGACTTATTACTGACGTTGGAATTTAATTAGTTTAATTATATTTTAATTACATTAATTGAATTACATTGATGTAATTATATTTGAATGACATTAATTGAATTACATAGATGGAATTATATTTGAATGACATTAATTGAATAACATTGATGGAATTATATTTGAATGACATTAATTGAATAACATTGATGGAATTATATTTGAATGACATTAATTGAATTATATTTTAAATTTCCCTAATTAGGACTGAAGATTTATTATTTTCCCATTTTCGGTTATTAAGCTAAAATACTTTTTCTTTAATGATATTTTACTATATTCATACGTTCTAGTTTTCGTTTCAAGATATCGTACTATTTGAATTTTGTGACTGTTTTGTGCCACCGATAAATCTTGTGAAACTGATAGTACTTCAAATACCATCCGAACAGACCCATTTCTTCATGTGACAAACTTTGTGTGAGACTTTCTCAACTGTTTTTAATACCAGCCCCGTACATCGGCTATTTGATCCATGGTGTCATTCCATCACCGATGCTTCAAAACGAATCATTAACAAGACCATCAACATTTGACTTCAATTCTTTAACCTTAGCCACTCCAACTCACCATCTCCAAATGCTAGTCAACAAACCATTTCATGACTAACCACCAAAACTGAACCAACTAAAGACCATGTCCAGCAACAGATTCTTCCCTCTCTTCGCCGAACCAACCAGCTTCGTCTACAACCCCGGCATGCTGTACCGAGGGTCGGTCGGACCGACCTTCCGACCATTCGACATTGGTCGGGTCTTGGCCCCGACCCAGAGCGAGGTCGGTCGGGCGTATGACCGACCCCCGAGCCCCTATTCTTACATAGCATGATTGCAGCCTCGAGCGCTCCTGATAACAGGAACTGGTGGTCTAAAGTTTATCCTGACAGGTGTTAATTTTTATATATATAACTTTTTTTTAGATAGCATGATGCTATGCACAAAAGGAACGTCTTTAAAGATAAATGGTGTTTTATGTTAATTTACCCATCCCTCTTCTAAGAACTCTCGTTTTATGAATTAAATATTATATATTTTATATTTGTTTGTAGATTGAAATATAGCATTAATACTATATTGCTACCAGCGATAGTTTTAGTACAATGGGCTTTTTTTGTTAACTTGCAGCTCCTCTAAAACTTTTTATTCATATTAATAATTATAATATTTTTTATTTGTTTGTGTAGCTTATTTTAAGCACTTAATACTAATTGGAATATTTGATGTATTGTAAACTAGCTCATTCTTTGCTAAAACTCTTCTTATTAATTAATAATTCTTAATGTGTTTATTTAATTTTAGATTAAATAGTAGTTATTAGTTTTTTATTTGTTTATCGATATCAATATAATAAGTTAATATAAGTTGTTTGAGACAACAGTTGTCGAAAATATTTGCATTTTTCATTGTAAACTTGCCAATAACAGTGTAGTATTAAGACAATAGTTTTCAGTGTAGTTGGCAATTTTTTTTATTGTAAACTTGCACATCCTTTGCTCTATTAACGCTATCTGACTTTTAAAGTGTTAAAAAATATTACACTAAACGAAAATTTACAAGCGGTCAGAGGGTTTTAAGTTACTTAAAATAGACTTCGCCTATATTTTAGCTTCCACACTACTTTTATAACGTAAAAAATGGAAGGTATTATAATCTTTCAGTCCGTCTGTCCGTCACTCACTTTCATAGCCCAAACTACAAAGGCTACGGACAAGTGAGATACGTCAAAAAATTCAGCGCATCGAAATTAGAATACATTGAAAATTTCAGAAAAGAATTCTAACTTGAAGTACTTCAATTATTTAAAAAAAAAACTGCTAAATTTAATGCTCATTTAAAATGCATACGAAGCCATTTTCATGAGAATTAAATCACCATTGCCATTCGCAACAATCGCTCGAGAAACTTTAATTCTTTTAAACAATAAATTAAGATAAATTTATTTTTGCGCCATAAATCAGTTTAAAAGGACGTCAAATATATTTCACAAAGATATTCAGTGATTGTATGTTGATATGAAATGTTTTCCTTTTAATTAAAAACGAGTAATATTACATATTTATTCTTTGAAATATAAATTATTTTAGCAAACAATAACAAATAATTATTGAATTTTCGAAAGAAAATAAATGAAACTTGTATTTTAAATAATGAAATCTAAAAATTAATTATCGAGAACAATGTAGTATTGTAATTATGCAACAATGTAGTAGTGTAATTTCAAATTTAATTGCAATGAAAATTGAATTATTATGCGTTTAATTAATATTTGTTAAACATGTCAACAATTCTAATTCGTTTTTGAGCGTTATTTTCCTTTATTAAAAGCCTATCTTACAAACTTTGAATGAAATTTCAAATTTAAACTATACCTTATTTCAAATTTAAAAATACATAAAAAAAAATTGTATTTAACTAAGAAATAACCTGTTAAACACTAATTTTTTAACAGTCACCAAAATATTAACACATGATAATTTCTTTTTTATTTCCTGTAAAACTAAAGACCGCAAAGTTTTCAAAGAAACGAACACACGTTAAACTATTTAACCACTCTGATTTTTTTGAAATTTAGAAAAATAAGTATAATAAGTAAATTTGTGTATCAAAAAGACGAAGGCTTATTATAATTAAAAAATGGGGGTGTCGAGTCAAATATCCCGAGGGAAGAGGGTAGTCAAAATCGCCTCACGTGCTTTAGGAACGCCCCCTAACTATTAAGTTTTACTCTACAAAAAGTTTGCGGAATCTCATTCAGTGAAAACATGTTGACTCTTTACGCAATTGACTCATCTAACGAAATTAAGGGGCCCGGATAACCGAGTGGTTTGGACCATTAGCTAGCAGCCTGCGCCCTGTAATGGGTGCGGGTTCGATTCCCGCCTTCACCCTGGGTGTTCCTTTCTCTGTAACAGTAACAATTCTTCCTGTGTCTGTCTTACTTGACGAAGGCTTATAAGCGGGTCTCTGATCAATCACACAAGCCGGAATATATATGTACCTACCCCCAACGAAATTAAACATTATACATAAAATATTTTCCTAAGATCTAGTATTATTAAGGTTAATAGAATTTTAAAAAGAAAATTTTTTAAAAGATAAAATTATAATAAATGTAGAAAACCGTTAAAAATTTTCAAAAAATATATTTTCCGAATTCTTTAAAAACCATGGACACAATTTGGACGTCAATTTTACGTTACAAGTTACGGTAAATTTTGATATCGACGTAAAATTTTTGACCATATATTACCCTTACAGATTGTTAAAGTTGCTACCGCTCTTGCGTGAATTAAATCGTGAATACGATACTTTTCCGATCGCGTGTGTAAGCTCTAATCAACTTTACAGTATAACTATGATCATGTGCACCTTAAATGCGGAAAAAAATATCGGATTCGATACTACGAGTGAAACTAACCTAACAAACAAAAACGGCAAATGTCCTATATAACTACAACATTAAACATCTGCCCTTTTCTTTCTATGGCAACAAAAAAAAACGTACTTCATTTTAAACACTTTCACAAGCCATGCCCACAATTAAAGATTATTTAATTTACCAAAGCTCACAACTCTGTTTTAATGAAACGAAAATAACGGATCTGCAACCGCTCTGTTTGGTCTATAGTTCCCGTTCCCACACCGGAGTAGTCAAAACACTGTCGCTAATTTCCGTGAGAGAGTTTGAAAAGTAAACACACATTGGACGTGTGTTGGTTCTTTTGGTCTGTTTCATTTTGATGAATCTTGTTGTTACCTTAATTAGGAGGGATGGCCAAGTCCGAAAGAATTAGTGTATTATTTATGAAATCCTAATTTTAAAAGCTCAATAAGCATTTTTTTTTTTGGCTAGGCATGGTAATGGTAATAACAGGAAAAATACAAGAAATTTGGAGAAAAAATATATTCTGGCTATTTAGTGTTATTATGGTTCAAAATGACAGATTGCGACACTATTTTTTAAACATAACTAGCAAATAAATACCCGTTCTTCGCACGGACTAAAAGAATATCAAATCGATCCAAGTATATATGTCATTTAATTTGCTATAGGATAATAAGCTGTCTTTGTTCCTGTTCATTATAAAGAATAAAATCCCATTACTTATATTGCTTTAAAAAATTCCAAAATAAAATACATCACTATAAAATGCACATCCCTCATACCACAAAAATCTTCCTCAATATGAACTTACTATCATCGCAATTTTCCTGATAAATTCAAAATTAACCATAATTGTATAACAATGTTATTTCACTTTAAAACCTCCATTCTGGGTTAAAAAAAAACATTTAGCTCATTAGCACGTTCAATTATTTTTCAAATCATTAATTTAGTTTCTGAAGGTAATGGCAAGAAAATAAAAGCAATTTCAATTTTAATAAATCTTTGTGTTTATTTTAATTTCTTCTGCTGAATGGCAACACGAAAGGGAAAAAATAATCGGATTTGGGCGAAAGTGGTGTATTTTTTTCAGAAAATTAGAATTTTCTCTAAAAATGAAACAAATATGAAAAAACTGAGCCTCAGGTGCATACGTAGGTATTAAAGGGAATCTGTCTTAAAAATTTCGAATTTCTGAGGGCAGTATAAGTAGGCCTTTTACGATCCACAGACATACAGATACACAGACAGACTCTTTCTTTTATTATTATAGATTAATTTCAGGTCTTGAGTGGAAACAGAAATACTGAATGAAAATGAATTTTTTTCTCGAGCCTCAATAGGTGAATCAATACCAAGTGCGAATACAGCACCGATCGAAGGGAGTGCAGGAATGAAAGCTGGAAGGAAATATGTCAAAATGAAAAAACCTAATTAATATTTAAATTACCAGATGATATTTTAACAAAAATAATACTTTTAAAATTCAAATTAATCCTTTCACTCCCAATGATTCCATTTTGAATAATCAAACTTACGATTTTTTTTAACACTAACTTAAAAACTCGCACTTATTTGAAATAAATTTTTATTAAATTCTCCATACATTTTTCTCTATAAAGTTATATTTTCTTTTTGTATCGTTAGATGGAAGAATCACGTCTTTTGAAGAATTAAATAATTATTGTTGTTAAAGGAAAATATGAAACACATTGTAAAATTTTCTTTAAAATACTAAATACAATTTTCTTTTAAAACAATTTTATTAAATTAATTGGTCCTAAATTCTTCATGCTTGCATTTTTAAATGTATAAAATTATTTTTTAGCTATTTTTAACAGATACAGATCCTAAAAATTATTGTTATAATTTATTAAAAAGAGATAGTTATGGTGTTTTAAATTTTTTTCCTAAAATTTTAGTTTAAAAAATGAAGATTTCCCCCCTGCTTTTCGTTCTGGATGCATAATGCGTCTATTTAACAAATTTTAGATTTTTATAATAAAAATAAAAAGTTGGGATTGAAGGGTTAAATGAACGGAAAAATAGAGGAATATCATGTAGTACCATGTAAAGCAATTTTAAATGTTTTTTTTAAAAAAAGTTTGTAAAGATAATTGCATATACTTTAGGGTCCGAAAACAATTAGAAAAAATAGTTCAATTTAGAAAAATTAGAAAATTTAGTAAGTAAAATACCTTAGTTCTGTTTTCAAAGAAGATTTAGGATTTTTCGAGTTTTAGATTTAGAGTTAGAGATGTATAAACTTTTTTTTATAATTTTTTGCCTTCGATTTAAATTAACGATAATTAATTAACTTGAACGATACCAATTGAAATGTTTTTGAAAGCTTATTGATAAATAAATCGACAGTTCAAAAAGAATAAAAATTCATGTAACTAGTAACGGGATTCTTAAAAATATCAATATTTACTAGAGTTAGAGATAAACTGGAAAGGGAATAAGGAAAACGTTGAAAAAAGTATAAATTGTCTTTTACATCATCAAAAATACAAAGTTAATGGGATAACTTGTTTTAATGATTACGCTAGTTTAAAATATGTGTTTATATGATTTGTGTAAGAGACTGAAAAAACTATTGTTTATAAACAAACTTCGTGAAAGAATTTCACCAATGAAGAAAATTTATAAACAATTAATCTGATAACTTCAATCAAATATTGTATTAATATTTATACCTCTAAAACCAATGTCGTATTAATATTTATACTTCTAAAACCAATGTCGTATGAATATTTATACCTAAAAAACTATGTTTATCCTTTATCAATATTGCAGGACGACAATATTTGTTAATAAATCTTATAGTAAATAATAACCCGATGTTATATAACAAGAGGAACTACATTACGAAACATTTAATACAGTAATAATCTGCAGATGATGCAGTATAATATTTCCTGTTATATATACTCCTGCGATTGTTGAAAACTTTCTCCAAACTAGTTACGCCAGCGATTGTGATTGTTTACACCATAAGATATTCAATACGACACATCTGATTGTATCGACACAAATATTTATTGTTAGGTTTTCGGTTAAGCGGAAATTTATATTTGGCGACAATAATTGAATGTCCTGCGCCTAAAGTGTGGGAACTGGAACATGCCAGACATTAATACGTAAAGAATGGGGAAGTGTTTTAAAAAGGTTCCAATTCAACTAATTTCTCTCTGACGTAATTTAAGGGTGAATGAGCGCGACTGACCGCGGGTCTTCAAACCAAAGTGCCTCTGTGTTAATCCAATGGGAAATAATTATTTTCTAAGCGACGTTTCCCCGGCTGTATTGAATATTTTTACAAAGTTTTTTTTTATAAATGTAACTGACTTACAGGTATCTATAGTCCCACTTTTTAAAATGGGTTCGAATATTTCGTGTAAAATTATTTATTGAAAATTTAAAAAAAAAAACAATATTCCAACCTATTTCAACAAAGTAGGATTATGACTTCTATTAAGACTATTGCCTTCGATTGCTTCTTCGATTACTTCTATTGATTTCAATTAAGACTTCTATATGGAGACCTGTAAGTCATTTACCGTATAAAAACCGCTTGTAAAAATATTCAATACAGCCGGAGAAATGTGGCTTAGAAAATATTTTTTCCCATTGGATTAACACAGAGGCATTTTGGTTTGGAGACCCGCGGTCAGTCGGGCTCATTCGCCTTTAAATCTCCGAGGGATAAGAAAATTAGCTGAAATGTAGATTTGGTTTCACTGCATTAAAGTAAAATTTATATTTTAATGTGAAATTGAACTCGTAGTTTAAAAACATACATATTTCTGTAACAGATAATTGTAAATAATTCCTCCACAGTTCAAATTAAAAAAAAAACGTGCTCGAAAACCCGACTGCCTGTCTGGTGACGGGTTTATCTTTTTATCCCTAGAGGGTTAAGTCAAGGGGGAATGGGCGCGCTGGACCGGGGGTCTCCAAAGTAAAGTGCATCAGTGTTAATCCTATGGAGAAAAAAATATTTTCTCTGCCACATTTCTCCGGCTGTATTGAATATTTTTACAAGCGGATTTTTTTACTTGATAAATGTAGCTGACTTACAGGTCCCGACCTTCCCCCTTTTTGAAATGGGTTCGAATATTTTTCGTTCGCCATTGGATTAACACTGAGGCACTTGAGTTTGGAGACCCGCGGTCCAGCGCGCCCATTCCCCCTTAAGAGAGTACTTCTTACGTTCGAAGATTAAGATTAATCTATACTCCTTCTCATATTTTATCGATAATTTGATACATAATATAACTCTACAAACTTGTTAATTTAAACATGACTATGGTGTTTGCTGCTCGTCACTTCTAATCTTTACAGAATGACTACAAACTACATAAATTTTAAATATAGAATTTTGGTTTTGTATATGGATGTGTTGTGGAGTGACTTTAGACAAATAACTTATTTTATTTTGTGCACATTATTTTATTATCGTGTACGCCTCTTTTAATCGAATGGTTTAGCACTTACTTCGTTTTCTCGCGAAAATTTTAATGGAAAATCAATTTTAAGTATATTGAAGAAGTTATTACCATTTGATTTAGGACAGTCGAAGTCCAAAAACAACAAATAAGGGGGCTGGGGATCCCAGTCGGTTAGGCATTCGCCTTGCATGCGGAAAGTCCCAGGTTCGGGTGCCGGGCATCGCCAAAATAACTGCGGACCTATAAACGGCCCCTGCAGACAAAAATGTCTGACGAATAATACCCCTTGTAGAGCGAGTGCACGTTAAATATGCTCCAAATTCCCGACGCTGCGTACGATGTCGCCCTTCACGGTTGCGTTGGGTGCCTATTCAGGTGTCGGCTCGTCACCTGATTGTGGTTCTAAAATACGACGCCCGTCGCCAATAGCCCTCGTGTAGCTCTAGTGCAAAACGATGATTCAAACCTGCCAACCCTACCAAAAACAAAGAAATATTACTAACTGGAAGAAGTCACAAAATGGCTTGCAATTTCCAATCTTCTAACGTGAAACGTAACCCCAACAATATAAGAGTAAGAGCACTTTTTTTATTTTAATTACTTTTTCATGTTTGGTAATTAATAAAAATATTTTTCATAAGCTATTTAAGACTTTTGCTATTTTAAGTCATTCAAGCATATTCGAAAAATTATAATAGTTGAAACAACTTCATTCATACAACACTAACTTCACAGTCTAAAATACATTTAAAGCTATTAATTTTTTCAATTCATCACTAATAATTCTTATCAAATTTTATTAAACTCCAGCGCTTTTTAAACTATCTCAACTAATCAGAGTAAATAAATACTCCAGTGCGAAGTCTGAAGCACTTTCAAAAGATCACATTTCTTTCTTCACCCTTCTAAAATGGCAGGTATCAAATGTCTTTTTGTCTCAGAATTCTAGCAGTACACTTTATTTTTTTTCAATAAAAAAAAAAACTCCGTTAAAATATTTATTATCTACCTAATAAGGTGCTTTGGGCATACTATCTTGCTTATAAATAAGCGTTTCGCATAAACAAACATATTTTAATTGGGCTGGAACGCATGTGTTGAAATTTAGAATCAACGAGTGAAGTAGAACCTCAATTCGACTTGTAAACATTGTTTGTGTGGAAGTTTTACTTCGTTCAGCTTAATGAATGAGAGTTGTTGAGAAAATCCGGGTTCTCCAATAAATACTTCAGTTGACAAGAGCAATTTACTTTATTCAGGACAGGAATTACATTGCACTCAGGAACATTCTTAAAACAAAAGAGTGAAATCCACTCCTTTAGGTGAAGTGCATTTTCGGTACCGGAGGAGTGGAAATTAACTCAGACTGAGTTAAAACTGCTCGTTTTAAGAGTGTAAGACGTGGATTGTTTTCTTTCATTTCTTTTACCCAGTCCGCAAAAAGAGTGAAATCTACTCCTATAGGGGAAGTGCATTTTCGGCACGGAAAGGAGTGGAAATTAACTCAGACTGAGTTAAAACCGCTCGTTTGTTTTGAGAGTGACTGTGTATGTCAATTTGGCAGTCACTATTTTGTCATGTAATGTACAGAATTTATGTTTAAGATTTACCTTCAATCATTGGTCAGTCCCATAGACCTATGCATTAGTTTTAAAATACCATATTCTGCGAAAGTATTGCTCTGCACTGTAAGCATTTCGATTAAAGAATAGTGTCGCCATCTCCGGAATACTTTGGATCAATTAAAACTAAGGAATTTATAATTAAATAACCAGACGTTATGTTCCTATAACATTTCTCTTATTTTGCTGTAATGACGATTTTCATATTGGTAGAAAAACTGCTTACATGCAAAGCATTAGTTTCGAAGAAGTTGCCACTTCAAAACGAATGCATTAGCTCTATGGGGAGTTCTTCAAGAAGTACACTGATAAAAATTTTGTGCTTGGTTTCACCATGATATTGGTTCTTAGTAGCTGCAACGGTTGTTTGGTGAAATGTTTCACCTTTTTTTCGGCTTTTGGTTGAACCATTTTTCTGAATTTAGAAACAAAAACCTGAGAAATGGTTCAACAAATACCGAAAAAAAGGTGAAACATTTCACTAAACAGCCGTTGCAGCTACTAGGAACCAATATCATGGTAAAAGGAACCAATATCATGGTGAAACCAAGCACAAAATTTTTATCAGTGTAAGGGAATCGATTGCGAGACAGTTGTTGTAGAGCATTGGAAAGGACTTTCTACAATGTCCCATGATAACTGCATATTTTGTGCATTTCAACCGAGTCTACACACTGTTAAAAATTAAGTGCTTGGTTTCATCATGATATTGGTTCCTAGTAGCTGCAACGGCTGTGTGGTGAAATGTTTCACCTTTTTTTCCTTGTTTGGTTGAACCATTTTTCTGGATTTGGAAACAAGAACATGAGAAATGGTTCAACCGAATACCAAAAATAAGGTTTAACGATTCACCACACAGCCGTTGCAGCTACTAGGAACCATATTTTTGGTGAAACAAAGTACCTAATTTTTAACAGTGCAGGGAAGCCCTTAAACTTCTTGTAGGGCTCAGAAGGACATCCAAATGATAAAAATAATAATGCTTCTATCAGCATTATCTATTACTTATATCAGCATAGGGTGACTATAATAGCCTGATGGCTTGACGCTGACTCGTGGAAATGGGGATCGATTGGCACAAAATAAAAGTTTACGTAATAAGTAAACTAAACTAAACTCCTCGGCGCAACAGCCCATTACTGGGCCAAGGCCTGCCGTGCCAATTTCAGCTTTCGTGACCTAGGGCTCTGGGGTGCTATGCATATGTCCGCGGAACCCCGGTGTTTAGATACCAAGCATGCTTGGTACCCATTTATCGACCCACTTAAGGGATGAAAGGATGGGTAAACCTCGCCCAATCCGGGATTCGATCTCCGGACCTGTGGCGTGGCAATGCGAAGCACTACCACTGAGCCACTGGGCCTCACGTAATATGTACAAGTCACCGATAATAAGGATTTTCCTGCAACGCTGCACCTATAAAGCTCGCTACACACTATTAAAATTCAGTAAAATAAACCTACTTACAGTACTTGCAAAGTACTATTTACGAAATTCGTAACAGTAATTATGTCGAGTAACGGATCACTTATTTATCGTGAGAATATAAGTGTTTCAGTATTAAGGGAGTTTTTCTTTATTTATTTATTTGTTTCAAAAGCACATAACAGAAAAATCCAATTGCAATGCACATCATAAAAGACAATGAAAACAACAAAAACACCAAAAAAGAGAAAAACATTACAAAGAGAATATCCTCCGACAATTAGCTTTAAAAACATTAAAAGGCATACAAAATATATCCAGTTCCTCAGACACACTGTTATAAGTTTTATAAAATTTATATGGACTAAAATTTAAAATACAGTTATTCCGATTAGAATTCAAATATAGTAGATGCCTTTACGCATCACCAATACACACTTGTATTTGCAATGAAATTCCTTCTTCAAAGTCAATTTTAAATATAACAGTTATATTTTTCTTTTAGGTTTCCATATTACCATGAGAACAAACAGGGCTGGCAGAACTCTATCCGTCACAACCTCAGTTTGAACGACTGTTTCGTCAAAGTTCCACGCGAGAAGGGAAAACCGGGCAAAGGCAGCTACTGGACGCTGAAGAACAACGGCGAGGAAATGTTCGAGAACGGAAACTTTCGACGCCGAAAGCGACGCACCAAACTCACCAATTCTAAAAACGTCGAGTCCTCGTCCAACGGTGGTGCTGAATGTGCCAATCCCAATAAACAAAACGGTTTGAACACAACTTCTAAAAACGATAGGCGACACCCGAGCAAAGCGGCGACGTCTAAATGTCTGCAGACGTCTGTCAGACCGGGCGTCATCGTGGCGACGACAAGTGACAACAAATCCAAACTCATTGAAGTGTATGACTGTTCTTCGGCGACTAAAACTGAGACCAGACCCAAGTCTACTTCTCCATTAACGCCGAAAGCAGCGAACTTTACCATTGAGCGTCTCATCGGTAGTTCTTCTTCCGACGAGAGCAAAAGATCCAGTTCACCTGACGAAGATGAACACATCGAGTTAGAACTTTCGAAGCCACCCAACTCTTCATCTAGTCTGATATCGCCCATGATGTACCAGCATCTGATGCTTCTGAACAGGGACAAGTACCACGCACAACATTCTTTAGCCACGCATCCATTCTACTCGCATTTGTTCAACGGCAAAGTTCTGCCATCTTATCCGAACGCGCTAGGCCTAACGTGGCCGCATATTCCAATACTCAATGGAATGGCTGATAGCATTAATCATAGCCAGGCCTCCTTCATTTCGCCATGGATCAGTTTCCCACCTATGTCAAAAGCTATTTGGACTTCTGGAACTTCAGCGGATCGTTATTCTCCCACCGAAAACGATAGGTGGCGCGAGTGAACATTAACTATCGCGTTTATCCAATAGATGGCGCCACACAGTGTTGCCAGTGCAATAGATGGCGCTGTATAAACTTTTATGAACAGTGTCATAGCCACGGCGTTTTGTGCATTTTTAAATTTCAGGACAATTCTTAAAAATGTAGATCGATATTCAACAATTGAAGGGTCTAGTTACAAAACTCAAATTCGCCAAATTATAAATAAGAAATAAGTGATGGCCCGTTTATTGGCGACTTCGACTAATTGAATATACGACTTTCAAAAGTCATCCATCATCATGAACCGGACCCTATATCTTAGTTCTAAGTTGGAGAATGTGAGTTGTGCATCTATACCCTTTAGTTGTTCTCATTGAAAGTGTCAGCAGCACATTCGAATGAAACTGAACACTGCTTTTATTCTATTCTGTATAGTTTTTATTCTACATTGCTCAAAACAATTAGGGGAGCACTTCGCGTACTTTCGTTAACCCTCTCGGTTCCAACGTTTTATTTTTTATTCTAAAAATCTAAAATTTGTGAAATAGATTCATTATGTATTCAGAACATGGTAAAAAATTAGGAGGAAAAAATCGAAATTTTTAAAGCTAAAATTTAAGGGGAAAAAAATTGAAATCGAAAGTTTTGAATAAAATTATAACAATAATTTTTTCAAAACTTTATGTGTTAAAAAAGTTCAAATCAATTTTTGAACATCTAAGAATGCAAGCGTTAAGAATTTAGGGTCAATTTTTTTCATAAAATTTTTTGGGAGTGAATTTTATTTTACCATATTTTTCATATTTTCATTTAATTAAAACCAACATTATTTAATTCTTCAAAAGACATGATTCTTCCATCTAACGATAAATAAGTGCAAGCTCAAATTAATGAGAAAAAAATCGCAAGCTGATGATTCCAAATGAAATCATTGGGGGTGAAAGGGTTTAAACCATGAATTCCCCTAATTCTTTTGAGCAGTGTATTTGGTAACCTCTCCAATGCTAGGTAGTTATTCAAGTGTCATTTTTTAGTTCATTAAAGATTTTTTTTGGTCACAATTACAGTTTTGAATGCCAGTAAAAAAAACTTCACTGTAGTAGACAGGTGAATTCTTTTGTTTCGGCATCAAAACTTTTTAATAAACAAAATTCAAAATTCTATATTTTACAACTGAAGTAACTTTTTTCGCTCCATTTGATTGGAATGTACATTGAGCAGTATGTTTAGTATTTTTATCCTCTCAAATTATTAATATTTTTTTATTTAACTAAATGGGGTTACCTTAAGGGTCTTGTATGGTAACAGATCTCTATACTATTCCAATGAGGAAACTTTGGCCCAAGTTTTTAAATAAAGTATACAAGATGTACTCACGAAAACTTACAAAAAATACAGAAGAAAGTTATTTTTGCCATTAAAATAATTAATAAGTATAATTTTAAAGATGCTAATTAGTTACAATTAAAACAACATTTTTATTATTATTCGCAAACTACAGATGACTGCACTAACGGCATGCAAATATCTAAACAAAATATTTTGTTTTAATTAAATCTAATTAATATCTTTAAAATTATACTTATTAATTATTTTAATGGTAAAATAACTTTCTTCTGTATTTTTTTTGTAAGTTTTTGTGAGTACATGTCGTATACTTTAATTAAAAACAGGGGCCAAAGTTTTCCCATTGGAATAGTATAGAGATCTGTTACCCTACAAGGCCCTTAAAGAAAATTCAATTTTTTTTCTTTTTATTCTAGTTCGTCATTTTGTTCCATTTTCTCATTGTTTCAAGAACATTATTGAAGTTTTCATAGATCTAACTAACCCTAAAACGTCATTCAGATGCTAAATAACTGAATGCGGTATTATAAATAAGTCTGAATACACTGTTAAAAATTTTGTGCTTGGTTTCACCATGATATTGGTTCCTAGTAGCTGCAACGGCTGTGTGGTGAAATGTTTCACCTTTTTTTTCGGTGTTTGGTTGAACCATTTTTCTGGATTTGGAAACAAAAACCTGAGAAATGATTCAACCGAATACTAAAAATATGGTTTAACGTTTCACCACACAGCCGTTGCAGCTACTAGGAACCATATTTTTGGTGAAACAAAGTGCCTGATTTTTAACAGTGTACATTTGAACTTATAATAATGACAAGCGACTTAAAATACCAGTAATTTTAATTCATACTCTTAAATATGGAAATTATATTCAAGATAATATTATTAAATAATTAAAGAGTTTTTATATGGCTGTAAAAAAGTTTTTTTCGCTCCATTTTTAGTTAACGCTATGTAGAAAATTTCTTGTACATAAAATACCAAAAGCTTTATTGTGTTCCATATGAATAAAATGTTTTATTTCAAAATATTGTTCACTGTTTTTGTTTGAACCAAATACCTTGTTGCATATTTATTTAAGAATAGATAAATTAAATACTTTAATTTATATCTATCAATAATAGAAGAGTTACTGTGAATGAATACAAGTCAAACATGACTCCCGTCATTTTACTCTTTCTATTTTTACAAGCGAAGTACAATTTAAAGTAAAAATTTCAAGTCTTAGTTAAGTTAAAGTTAGTCTTAAGGGGGAATGGGCGCGCTGGACCGTGGGTCTCCAAACTCAAGTGACTCAGTGTTAATCCAATGGCGAAAAAACTATTTTCTCTGCCATATTTCTCCGGCTGTATTGAATATTTTTACAAACGGTTTTTTCTAAATAAAAAATGTACATAACTTACAGGTCTCTATCTTCCCGCTTTTTGAAATTGCTTCGAATATTTTGTGTAAAATTATTTATTGAAAATTTTAAAAAATATTTGAACCAATTTCAAAAAGTGGGAAGGTCGGGACCTTTAAGTCAGCTACATTTATCGCATAAAAAAATTTCTTGTAAAAATATTCAATACAGCCGGAGAAATGTGGCAGAGAATTTTTTTTTTCGCCATAGGATTAACACTGAAGCACTTTGCTTTGGAGACCCCCGGTCCAGCGCGCCCATTCCCCTTTAAGTTAAAATTTCAGTAAGTAATGCGTAGGAAGTAATTATGTAGATTTTTAGTTTTGTTAAAATGATAAATTTGCTTTAACTGTGTGGAATCGGTTACATTATAAAATTCATTTATAATTATATAATATTTTACACGATTTGGAATAGTGTGCACTATTTAACCAGGTCAAGTGCATTAATGAATTTTTCTGCATATATTTCTTACTTGCTTTGGATATCTAAGTAATAATTAAATGCGTAAAATAATAAGGTGTGCGTGTTTAAAAAATGTACAGAAACTAAAGTAGTCGGGTTCATTTTAATGTAATTATATTTAAATAACCAAAATAACTAACGAAATATATATAAATTTCCTTTGATGAACAATCTAATATTTTTAAGAGGCTTTTAAAACTAAAAACTAAACTTCTCGGCGCAACTGCCCATTACTTGGCCAAGGCCTGCCTTGCCCTATTCCGGTTTCGTGACCAAGGGCTCTGGGGTGCTAGGCATATGCCCCGTTAGGTGGTCAGCCTCACGTGTTTAGTTCCAAGCATGCTTGGACCTCATGCTAAGAGGCTTTTAAATCTCATTTCATCCATTTAAAATTCATAACGCTACAGAATCATCAACCGGTTTAAGTATTCAGATTTGATGAAAATTATGACTGACTGATTATAAAAAATATTGCTTTTCGAATTTTTTTAATCATTCAAGAAACTCCTTTTTGTTCTCGGTATCTGTACAGATAAATTCTTTTGTAATAACATTTCTTTAACATATTATCAAACAGCTATAAATACAACAGAGTATCCATTCATAAAGAGTTCATTAAACATTGATGCTTGTGTGGTTGGATGTTAAATGCGCAAATCAAACAATATACAATGCTTTTCTCTATAATAACAACCTGGTTACCATATAATTACCATGCATTTCTATTTATGTGTGTAATTATAGTTGTAAATATTAAAGTGAATTTTTTTTTATCATAATGAAAGATTGGGCAAAAATTACAGAAGTTGTACTTAATATTCTAAGAAATTATTTTTAAATAAAAGATTGAAATACAAAAGGACTTTGCTTAGGTATATAATGTGCAGACGAATTTATCTGATTTGATAAAAAAAAATATATGTTATTACGTAAAATAATTACTTTAAATATTCAGACAATACTAAGGGACAAATAAATTATTTAAAATGGGCGTTTAGGGTCTTTAGTGGCAATAGAAATGCTAAATGAAAATAAATTATTTCTCGAGTCCCGATTGGAGAATTCATGTCACGTGGGAACATAGGATCGCAGGAAATTCAAGAATGAAAACGGGAAGAATTTGGACCTGAAACAACCGAATTGTTACGAAAGTTCGAAATCCATTCCATTTTAAGGTTTAGGGAAAACAAAACTTTACTGTTTTTTGTGTTGTATGTTTCGCAGAGTTTGTGTATATTATATAAGAAAAAAAAGGCATTGTTTCTATTCATTTATTTTTGTGAAAAAAACGCTTCAACACATATTTTAGAATTTGAAAGTGTTAATTTAATTCCCACAGAAACTGTTTATTCAGCAAATATTTTACTGTGACCTTAAACCTCTCTCATAATCGAAGCTGAACCCTGATTGGTCAATCGAAGAAAAAACAATAATAATCTGTTGTTGTGAATCACTTTTCAATTAGACTCCGACATGTAAGGTTGTGTGCTTTTGGCGGGCCGAGCTCCGGCTCCGGACTCCGTCCGTCCCGTTAAATACTCTAAATGATCTCTTAACAATAAATTATCTTGGACGTCCAAGCTATCTCCTTTTATTAGAATGAACTAAATAATAATTATCCCCTCAAGTCCTGCAGACCGCCTCAAAGTTGGCGAGGGGGTGTACCTGGGCGGAATGGGCGAAGTACGTCGGGAGCTTGCTCCTGGTAGGGTCACCCAAGGCGTGAAGGCCATTCCACTATGCTCAGCTAAGGTCTGCAGGCAAAGGAGCCGAGTCAGTCTTCCACCAATGGTGCTCTAGTCGTTTGACAACGGAAGCTGCACATTTCCCCATCCACGAAGACTTCTTTTCAGAGTATACATGCTGCCTCGGTCGTCGCGCAGTTGAATCTTGGAGTGCCTTGGACTCACCCATCATGATATACTCGAAAGTCCTTTTTTGGTCCTGGACTTCCTCAGGGTTTTTAACTTCATGGACTTAGTCTAGCCCCGCTGGACTTTGGGGATTGGCAACAACAACAACAACAAATAATAATTATGCTCTCCTGTGTAGTAGATGTTATTCTATTACATGTATTTTTGGCTGTGTCGTATCAAAATTTATAGCCTAGTAAATTTATTTTTCTGCTAATTTCAATTTAGAATTTAAGCTGTTGAACCCCCACTAGAAGAATTTAACTTAATTTCATGTTTAAATCAAACTAAGTGGCAAATTGTTACCTCAAATTATTATGGTCAATATAATGTCCCATCGTCTTTTATTGTTTACATTTATTCAAATTTAAGTGTAGCGTTTTTACATTGATATTACATACTGTTAAAAAACGCTTTATTTTTTACTATTGACAGGAATCGCAACAATTCTTATGTAAGAAAGGTTAAGCTTAAGGTACACATTGTGCAGTTAAGACGAATAGTTAAGATTGTGTGAAAAAACATTGTCACAAAAAATATAACTTGGTAGTAGGTACTAAACAAACGGCAGAAAAAATATCGATGTTTTACGATTGTTAATTAAAAATAATTATGCGCGAAGCATGCTTTCTGTAAACATAACGTGAATAACAAAACACCCAAAGTTTATTTTAATTAATGAAGGTGCTAAAAACAATCAAAAGAAAAGAAAAAAAAGACACCAATAATTTTTTTTCTCTTCAAAAACCGCCGACAGTTCTTCTCAAAGTTGTTCTGGAACAAAGAATGCCTTCACACCTTTTAGAAACACGACTTCAAAATGAGCAATAAATAATCGCAAGCACCCCTTTTCGCCATGGAGGACAATCTAAAATAGGAGAGGAACCTCAAGACAACGGTTCTTTTATTTTATATGGTATCCTGGACAAAAGCTTCCTTAAATCTCTGAGGTTTAAATGAGTGTGGATGGCATTTTGTTTCTATTTTTAGCATTTTTTTTACAAATGTTTTTTTGTATTTGTGTAACTTAAAAGTTAAATAAATTGTTAATCTCAAAGATAAATATAATATCAAAGGAAAATGGCGAAGGATAACACTGAAGATAAAAATCGAATGGATTTATCCGACTAACTAAAATTTTCTCTCTTGCAAATCTTTTAGTTATAGATATGTTATACCTGATCCAAAGCACTTATCAATAGTTGAACAGTTTTATGAAACACACACACACACAGGACGTGGAAGATTTTTAATCATCTATATGCCCTATGATTAAATGTCGATAAGGTTTATTAATAAATAATCCTGCAAGAAGAGTTGCTGTTGTTTTGTCTTTAAAACCAATTTTTACTAATTTCATGTATAAAATATTTTTCAGGTTTTTTTTTTACATTATCTTAAAAGTATACAGTTGCTTCAAGGGTAGGTTTTGAACATTTTAATTCAACGTAACGGAAATTATGTCAACATTTATTTACCTGAATTGAAAACTTGTATCGATAGAATTACAGAAACAAAAGTAAAAAAATATTTTACGTTCTTAAAAAATGGTGAAGCGTTACACGCTACATGAAAGAGACAGTATAAAATAGTTATTTAAGCAACTAGTGCCGAAAATAATACTTTATTAACCGAGTACGGTCTCGTGAAATAATGACAAGAGCTTAATAAAGTATTATTTGGCACGTGCTTGCTTACAATATTTTTTATAATAACCTGCAAAAAAGTATTTCTACCAATGAGTGATTTTCATGACATCATTTAGTTTCCATGGCGATATTCGAAAATGCAAAGTAAATATTAATAACTACACCGGATCAAATGTTACTATAAATATACATGTTAAATAAAAGTATTGTTTGGCGTGAAATTTGTGTTCTTACTTTTGTCTTATTTAATTTCCTTTAATAATTTTTGTAGTACTTGTAGTTTCCATGGAGATATTAGAAAATGCAAAAGTAATGAACCAATAGAAATAAGTGAGTTTCATGACATCATTTAGTTTCCATGGAGATATTCATGACATCATTTTGTTTTTCTAAAAATCAGATACTCTTATTTACTTTACCGTACTAGTGCCGAAAGTACTATTTTCAGCACTGTCTGTGACGTAAGCACGTAAAGTGTCATTTTCGCAATGATTTATGAATGAATATGATATAAAAAAGTGAACTTTTTTGCACGTTGTTATAAAAAGTATTTTTTCGCTCTTCTGTGCGTGGTCTTCATCTGACTTAACATCCAGAAAACACAAACGAAACGCCGTATAACAGAGTTAATCAGCGATAACAGAGAAAATCTGAAAGTCTTTACTTTTCCGGCTTGACAAAATCTTCACAAATACATTAAAAACTAGCGCATTTTAATTCCCCTTTCCCTAAGTTGGGATTTTTTTTGCCCGATCCTTAATTTAACATTCGAATTATGTGAATTTCTGATTATCCCAATGTGGTTATGTCCCAATTGCTTCAGATAGTTGAAATTCTAGCGATAATTTAATTCCC
Organism: Oedothorax gibbosus; assembly: GCA_019343175.1. Lineage (NCBI taxonomy): Eukaryota > Metazoa > Arthropoda > Arachnida > Araneae > Linyphiidae > Oedothorax > Oedothorax gibbosus. Next base: position 48,621,262 of record CM033270.1, on the reverse strand, counting down.
CTTTCTGGTAGGGTGGAATATTTTTTGCCCGATTCGAATATTCACTTTCCTCGTTCAATATTTTTTAAAGAGGGATTATCAGTCCCATAAAGCTAATGCATTAGTTTTGGAATCACAACTTCCGCTGAAGTATTACTTTGCCATGTTAGTTCTTTTTCTCCAGGTATAGAAATCATCACAATATCGAAATGAAACAAATTTGAAACGAAAATGTTATCTAGTTATTTAATTATATATATTTGAAGTTTTAAAATACCAAAAATATACAGCAGGTGGCGACACTATTATAAAACTTTATCAATTAATAATTAAATAACCGGATGTTTTTTTCTTTTCATTTTGTTTTAAATTGATGTTGTGGTGATTCCCATACCTGGTGAAAATGGGATAACATGACGAAACAATTCTTTTCGCAAAAGTTGTGATTTCAAAACTAATGCATTAGCTCTATGGGACTAACAGTCCCTCTTAAAACCCTGGCAGATGCTTATTACGTATCTTCTCTTAAAAATGACTTTTCCACTGAGGCAAAGAATAACTACAAAATTTAGAGGACTTCCCAAGTGCAGCCGCTCTGCTGTCTCATTACAATGCCATCGGGTTGATTTAGAAAGATCTTTACCGTGGAATTTTTCCCTCTGTTTCTCTCTTTGTGGTCGTCAACTTCTTTCTTCCTCTTCAAACTTTCGCCGCTCGAGTCGTAAATTTGGATGGTCGAGTAATTGTGTGGAAATGAGGGAGGGGGATGTCAAAGACAAAATTACCATGTTCTTTTTGAACTGTTGTTAAACATAGAAAAAGATTCTGGGGCTGGGGAGCCCAGTCGGTTAGGCGCTCGCCTATCATGCGAAAGGTCCCAGGTTCGGTTCCGGGCATCGCCAAAATAACTTCCGACCTATAAACGGCCCGTGAAGCCAAAAATGTCCGACGAATTATACCCCGTATAGAGGGAGTGTACGTTTAAATACAATCCGAAGTCCCAACGCTGCGTACGATGTCGCCCTAACGGTTGCGTTGGGTGCCAACTCAGGTGTCGGCTCGTCACTTGACTGTGGTTCTAAAATACGACGCCCGTCGCCAATAGCGCTCGTGTAGCTCTAGTGCGACGATAATTCAAACTAAACTAAAAAAGATTCTCGCGATGAGCTTTTATGTGGTTATTTTTCAAATTAGAATCGATGTTTTTTTCACTATTTTAACTGTGTGTTGTTGTGTAAAGAAATACGAAGAATGGTTAATTTTTTCAGAAAATACTCTCACGTTCCAATGTTCATACTCTGAATTTTTAATTCTCACTAGTTTATAAGACTGCTAGATTTTACTGTGTCTAATTATTTCAAATACATTTTGATTAATTTAAAACTCCATGTTAACTTTGGTTAACTTTATATCTATGATTAATGAAGACGAACATATAGCTTACCTTTTTATATTCAATTATTTAATATGAAATATAAGGATATGAAACGATTGCGATTGGGTCGGAAATCCGAAATGGAGATATTGTGTTTTCTACACGTTTGGAAAGGTACTGATTATAAAAAAAAATGGTTTTTGAACATCGGTCAGTTTTTCAGACTTTTGGTATTCTAACTTTTTTATTTTAAAAGTGGGTGGAAATCGAAATGTTTTATTCGGGGCAATTTTCCCACTTGAGGCAATGTCCCCGCTGTTTTTCTGGAGATGAATTGTTGTATCAATTCTGGAATACGTCGTTTAAAACTCATATCATTAAGTTATTGCAACCAACTAACCAAACTAAACTGAGTATGTAAAAAAAGAATTAGTTTAATAAATATAACATAATAACAATTCTAAGGAAATGAAGTAGAATGTAAGAATCTTCAATTAAAAAAATTAAACTGATATTTTAGAATATTAAAAGAAGGTCTTTTGAAAAAAGTTTTAAAAAATAAACATACGAAAGTGTATTGCTAAAACCAAAAGTCCGATTGTGTCTCTTAAAGTATAACAAGAGCTAGGAATAACACATCTTTAGAAGCAACGCACGATTCCTGTTATACTTCAACTTAATTTCGGGGGTAAAATGGCATATTTGGGATTCTAACTTCTTCGTTTAGAAAGTGGGGTGTATTTTGAAATGTTTTATTGGGGGCAATTTCCCCACTTGAATTGTGTTGTTTTTCTGGAGCTGAATTGTGGTCTCATTCCTGGGATGGGTCGTTTAAAAGTGACAAGTTTATAAAGAAGTTACGCGGCAGGTTAGAGACAATTCTACAGGAACAATTCTACAGGAATTTTTAACCTGATATTAAAAATACTTTTCAATGCTTCCATATTTGAAGAAGTTATAAAGGTGCTCAATTGGCTCGGTTCTTTAGACTTAATTATTTCCATCTTTCATTCCTGTAATTCCTTCGATCTGTTCTCTGATTGGTGCTATGTTTCCACGTGACATGGATTCACCAATCGAGGCTCGAGAAAGAATTTATTTGTATCCACTTTAGTTTGAATTATCGTCGCACTAGAGCTACACGAGGGCTATTGGCGACGGGAGTCGTATTTTAGAACAATAGTCAAGTGACGAGCCGACACCTGAGTTGACACCCAACGCAACCGTTAAGGGCGACATCGTACGCAGCGTTGGTACTTTGGAGCGTATTTTAACGTGCACTCCCTCTACACGGGGTATTATTACTCCCTATACACGGGTATGTCGGACATTTTTGGCTGCACGGGCCGTTTATAGGTTGGCAGTTATTTTGGCTTTGCCCGGACCCGAACCTGGTACCTTTCGCATGCTAGGCGAGCGCCTAACCGACTGGGCTCCCCAACCCTTATTTGTATTTGTATTCAACATTTCTATGTCCACTCAAGACCTGAAACGTGTCCATTGAGATAGTGTTTGGATATTTTGATCCATGAAATGTGAATTTAAGGATGTATAAAATTTTATATATTATTCAGTGCAGTTTTCGTCAAACCCTCAGAGGGATAGAGGAGGGTTTTCGCTGTTTGAGTTTTAAAACTAAATTTTTAACTCGTTATTATATTTTAAATATAGTTTGAAAACATATATCTGCAGCAAATGGTTTTAAAAGAGTACCGTTATATATTTTTAAAAGTTATTTGTCCGAAAAAGAAGAAATACTGAACTACATTTCGGAGGAATACATACGTGCTGCGCCTTCAACACAATTTTTGTGCTAATCATGTATTATTATTGGGTCGCAACACAATTTTGGTATTGTGTCAACACAACTTGTAAAGCGTACAAAAAACAAAACAAATTTATTGAAATTTTAAACAAAATTTTATTATTGTATAATGTGTGACTGTATTAATTCAAACATACAACAATGCTTTACCAAAACAAAGGTGTAGCTCTATAAATTTAACTTAAAATAATTAGCTTTGAACAATGTAATATAACTAAAACATTTGAGTAGATTTGAAAATTAAACGTTTTTCTGCTATTTACTTTTAATTTCTTTTATTTCTTAAGTCTACTTTCATATGATTGCATACATTTTACTCCATTTTTTTTAAATTTCATGATAAAATTAAACTTTATATGATATTAAATTTAAAAAAAAAATTGTTTTCAAAAGTTGGACTCTCTAACCACCCGAAAGTTACAGATCTATAAATACGTCCAGTTATCGTCATTTTTCCTTGAAACTCCTTTTTTTAAATGAAAATTTTGTAATTTTAATAAATTTAAAATGCGAAGTATTTAGGAAACTTTCAAAACCCATTTGCTGTAGTTGATATATACGTTCTGTGTTGATACATAGTTTCTGTGTGTAAATTGTGTTTGTGTGACATAAAGTTTTTAAAATACAGAGTGGTTATAAAATAACGCTCGCTATTCGGAGAGGTCTGTAGCTTGAATGAATAATCCGAATGGAACAAACTTCGAGACACTTACTGATCAAGAAGGGGAAAAAAGAATGGAATCATAAAAAAACCCACCTCGTCACTTGACCAGGTTTCTAAATTACGTGGCGTAATTGGCTGTGTTAAAGCTCCTAAAGGAGGCTAGAAATAGGCAGCCGGAATCGATTACATTACATTGAAAAGGAAATAATTACAATAATCACCGATAGATGGCGCTGCCAATGCAAACACAATTGTAAGCGTTGGCAAAACCAAGAAGCGGTCATTTTAATGTAATGTAATCGATTCCGGCTGCCTATTTCTAGCCTCCTTTAGGAGCTTTAACACAGCCAATTACGCCTCGTAATTTAGAACCCTGGTCAAGTGACGAGGTGGTTTTTTTTATGATTCCATTCTTTTTCCCTCTTCTTGATTAGTAAGTGTCTCGAAGTTTGTTGCATTCGGATTATTCATTCAAGCTACAGACCTCTCCGAATAGCGAGCGTTTTTTTATAACCACCCGGTATATATTTAAAAAGTTGAAAATTTTATTTGAAAAAAGGAATTTATTTTCAGTTACTTTAACCTTGATGTGTAACCTTGGCTGATTCACTCGATCCTTCAACCGTAATCGCACCACTGAAATTTATTTAGTTTAATTTTGGTGTTAAGAAACCGATGATAATATTTAAGATAAATATTTCAAGTGCAAATTGTAATTGAGCACTTCGTTCTAAACACTGGCGCCGATAAAACGCGTGTTTTATTTATAAAATTAACCTGCACAACAGATTTGCTTCCTGTCACGTTGGAGGAGTTGAAAAATGAAGGATATGAAAGAATTCACTTTATGTTTTCTTACACTAGTTCTTTTAAGGGTCAAGTTGGAGATATTTCGAAAAATTAACTAGAATTTAATTTTCGAAAAAAACATTTCGAATATAGTTTTTTCAAAAATTTGTGTTTTTATTTGAGAATATTCAAAATTTGTAAGTGAAATATTTGTTTGTTAACATATTTTAAGCTCAATTGCCTAATATGAAATGTAATGTGAAGAAAGATTTGCGAGGCGATGAGGTGGAAAATCCAAAATGGAGATTAATGTGTTTTCTACAAGTTTAATTTTTAAAAAAGGTTTTAAAAGTGGCTCTACACATGTTTCTTATTCTCATGTTGAATGAGATCACAGTCAACTCAAGAAAGAGAGGCGCCCGGGATATAGATGCGTATTTGTAATTTCTTTGTGAGAATTCATCATTGTGTGAATTTGTAGTTCACAAATTATGATTTCAAATAGTGTATATGAAGTGTTTAGTTCCAACCTACAACGGCTCCTCCTATGTTGACGTCACAGCTACATCAAACGTTGTCTTATACTCCACAAACCACCCGGTAGCTAATTCGTCCAACCTACAACGGCTCCTCCTATGTTGATGTCACAGCTACGTCAAACGTTGTCTTATACCCCACAAACCACCCGGTAGCTAATTCGTCCAAATTACAACGGCCCGCCTATGTTGACGTCAAACATTGTCTTACACTCCACAAATAAACCACGCTCTGTCCCGTTCGAATTGTCTATTGCGAGCTGTAGAATGATACTGAAATGACATATCACTAATAATTAGGCATATAACGTTGCAGTATAACGTTTTATTCAACCAAATTATAATTAAGCGTTGTTAATTTTTAATTTATTTATTGAGGCTACACTGTTAAAAATGTGCTTGGTTTCACCATGATATTGGTTCCTAGTAGCTGCAACGGCTGTGTGGGGAAATGTTTCAACTTTTTTCGGTGTTTGGTTGAACCATTTTTCGGGATTTGGAAACAAAAACCTGAGAAATGGTTCAACCGAATACCAAAAATATGGTTTAACGTTTCACCACACAGCCGTTGCAGATACTAGGAACCAATGTCATGGTGAAACCAAGCACAAAATTTTTAACTTAACAGTGTATGTAAATAAGACTTTAAAATGGATTACAAAAATTTTATGCCGACAAGAATTAACGAGATTCATAAAGTTATAAAGACATAATATAGAACAGCTGGTAACTGAAAACAACTTAAATACTAGTTCATCCTTATTGAAAAATATGAGTTTTATATTTCACATAAATATATTCAAGATAAATAGTTGCACGTAACTTTAGCCACTATAAGCGTAATGTAGCTCATTTAAAGAATTTTGAATTATCTTTTCACGTGCTTAAATGAAAACGTGCCCTATATATTTGATGAATTTTAATATTTTACTGAGAGAATCAAAATTTGGTTTAAAAAAACATATGCTAATGGTGAAACGTTGTAAATAGCTGACATTTTATTATATGTGATTAGTATATAGACGATAAGAAATGATAAAATGTAATTGCAATCAGTTAGTAAATATTTGAGTAAGTTCTTGCGTTTATTCAATTCTGGCGTTGTTTATTGATTGATTATGTATTACAGTTACAATCGCAATTTTTTTATTAAATATTACAAATACAAATACAAAAATTGTCGACCAACAACAAGCCAGAGGCCCAGCAAGATTGGTCCAAAAAAATTTAATACATTACCAGTTTCCAATGACCGTCAAGTTTCTTCTTAAAATCTTCTACTCTCTTCGAATGTACAACATAATCTGGTAAAGGTGGTCATTCCACTCATTGACAACTCTATTGTAAAAATAATGTTTTCTTACCTCCCTTCTAAAGCTCGATTTATTCAATTTCTGATCATGTCCTCTGGTCCGGCTATTTAAGGTAAAACCTAAGCCCTCCATGTCTCCCTGTTTTATGAACTTGAATAACTGTATTAAATCACCCCTAGCTCTCCTGTTTTCCAGGGAATACATATTAAATGCCAAGACGCTATGACAATGTCAAAATCAAATTAGAGCTACCCCCCCCCTAACTTATCAAATTTATTAAAAAAAATTTTGGTTATAATAAATGCAGCTTTACAGCCACTGAAATTTGGGGTCTTATACATGTCCAGGCAGATCTTATAGAAAATTATGTCTTATGTTGGTTGGTTGGTTGGTAGACATATATATTCAGGTTTGTGTGCTTGGTCAGCGACCCGCTATAAACCTTCATGTCTTATGTATTAGTGTATATCATAGAAGAAGAAAATTCGCGCGAAACATTTACTCTATTCGAAATATTATTTCTTAATTGACATCATTGCGAAAAAATTCTGCAATTGGCTTCACTAAAAACATTTTGATTATCGCAATACAAATAATTTGATAGCTTTGATCTAAGTTTGCAAAAAGTACATCATAGTTGGATAAAAATACACAGATATTATATGTGAGTAAATTTTATTTGACACTCGGTCACGTTTTTTCCGACGTGCTTCGAGATTAAAAATCATGACATTGATGCTTTTTAGTTATTATTATTGACAAAAATATGCAGATACTCTTATTTTTTTCTCTAAAGTATTCAAATTCTGTTAGTTTGTATCCATTAATTCTTTCAAAAATTGTTTTGTTCGCACTTTCTCCTTCCTTTCGTCACTTAGCAACTGCATTTATTTGCTTTCTTTGCACAGTCTGTAGGTATCTTATAAGAAATAATTTAGACTAAACCAAAAAGTGTTTTTAACTGATTAGATGGTACCGGATTTTGATTGTAAATGTGACAGTTTTTATAATTTTAGAAAATTTTATTATTTTTCTAATTTTAGAAAACGCACCGTAAAAATCAACTCGTTCTTTTCTGCAAGGAATTTCATTCATCAATTTTAAAATGGATGACCGGACCGGCCTCGCCTAAGCTGTCGTCACAGCTACGTCAAAAGATGTATTATACCCCACAAACCACCCGGTAGCTAATTCGTCCAAACTACAACGGCTCCTCCTATGTTGACGTCACAGCTACATCAAACGTTGTCTTATACCCCACAAACCACCCGGTAGCCAATTCGTCCAACCTACAACGGCTCCTCCTATGTTGACGTCACAGCTACATCAAACGTTGTCTTATACCCCACAAACCACCCGGTAGCCAATTCGTCCAACCTATAACGGCTCCTCCTATGTTGACGTCACAGCTACATCAAACGTTGTATTTTACCCTACAAACCACCCGGTAGCTAATTCGTCCAAATTACAAAGGCGATACCTATGTTGACGTCAAATATTGTCTTATACTCCACAAACAAACCACGCTCTGTACCGTTCGAATTGTCTATTGCGAGCTGTAAAATGATACTGAAATGACACATCACTAAGATTCGGGCATATAAATTGTTCTGTTAGCATACATTTTAGAATTAGGCATATAAATTGTTAGGCATATAAATTGTTAGGCATATAAATTGTTCTGTTTCACTAAGAATTAGGCATATAAATTGTTCTGTTAGCATACATTTTAAAATTAGGCATATAAATTGTTAGGCATATAAATTGTTCTGTTTCACTAAGAATTAGGCATATAAATTGTTCTGTTAGCATAGAGATGGTTACCTATATATTATATCAAATGAACATGTTTCAGAATTCTGATTGCAAATAAAATATTTCTCGTGCGGCGATTAGTGGATCAATGTCACGTGGGAACAGCGCACCATTAGGAGAACCGATCGAAGGCATGCAGGAATGAAATCTAGAAGGAAACACGTCACCTGCAACAAGCGATTGGTATAATATTATATGATTATATGCTTTTGGAAAATACAACCAATCACTTGCTCTAAAGAGTTTTTTCATGGGAAAATACACTCCCATGAAAAACTTGTGTTGACTTTCAATGCATTTTTCCCCCCAGTAATTACAAAATGTGTTGAAACGGTACAAAAATTGTGTTACGACCACATAATAATGTATCGTTGGCACGAAATTGCGTTGAAGGCATAGCACGCATCAAACAATATGGTTTATTCTTCATTATTAATCGCGCATGGATACATAATAATGGTCTCCCTTCGCGATCGTCATTCGTGTTGGAAAAACATAATTTGTGTTTGTATTTCTTCACCACAATTTGTGGTTTTAAATCATGACGCCCGTCTCCAATAGCCCACGTATAGCCCTAGTGCGACGATAATAATTAAAACTAAACTAAACATCACTACAATTCGTGTATTGAAATAACGCAATATTGTAGTGTTGTCATTTTTACACAATACTTGCGTTCCACTTACACTGTTTAATATAAGTTTTTTCCCTGAAAGTATAATGTTTTTATTGAATAGTTATTTTTGTGTAAACATTTTAAACTTTTTGGTTTGGTGTCGACTTTTGCCGATAAAATATTACATCAGTTAATAATAACTTAAAATCATGATGACATTTCCCTTCAAATTGCTTTATTGCTTTTGGTAATTACTATTTTCACATACCTCGTGAAAACACATTAACTTTACAGCAACATATCAGATAGTATGAGAGTAAAAATAATTAACTAGGTCCATATAGAAGTGATGACGATCCCTCCCAAAGTAACTATGCTATTGCAGATTAAAATGTTTAAAACCTGCTCTGTTACTATGTGCCGACAGTACAATCTATTACAATGATATCAAGTAACTATACAAACATTTCTCACAACATGACATCCAGCGATAAAATAAACAATCAAATTTTTCCAAAATGGACGAAACAAAAAAATTCCGGGAATCTTTCGGTTAAACTCATGAATGAAATCACGTTCGCACGTATTACATATTGCTGCTTCTATTATTTAACGATAGATAAAATACTCGGAAAACAATAGAATCTAGATGTTATAAATATTTGTCAATACTGATAATGAATTCCTGTTATTGGGATGTGTCATGGGCTGGACTTTTTGATATCTATTGGGTTCGATGCGCTTTTTTTTCAGAAAGTTCTTGGAAGTTCCATTCACGTGCGAGAGTGAAACGTTGTTGAGTTGGAAGCGGAAGACCGAATTTCAACGTGAGAAGCAATTTCAGAATAGTTTGGAGGGTCAAAATCTAACTATTGCATTTAAGGGGGATTGTCAGTCCCATAGAGCTAATGCATTAGTTTTGAAATCACAGCTTTTGCAAAAGAATTGCTTTGCCATGTTATCCCATTTTCACCAGGTATGGGAATCACCATAACATGAATTTAAAACAAAATTTAAAAGAAAATGACATCAGGTTATTAAATTATTAATTGATAAAGTTTTGAAATAGTGTCGCCATCTGCTGTATATTTTTGGCATTTTGAAACTTCAAAAATATATAATTAAATAACTAGATAAAATTTTTGTTTCAAATTTGTGTCGTTTCGATGTTATGTTGATTCCTATACCTTTGGAAAAAGGGCCAATATGGCAAAGCAATACTTCTGCGGAAGTTGTGATTCCAAAACTAATGCATTAGCTCTATGGGGCTGACAATCCCTCTTAAAAAGTGATAATTGAATAATTGATTAATTTGTGTTTTGTGTTTGTGTGTGGACTGTTAGCCTACTTTTGGGCCACCTTGTATAATAATCGTAAATAAATATTTTTTTCACGAGGTATATGAAAATAGAAATAACAGAAAAGCAATTTGAATAGGAAATATAATCAGTTTTTTAAGGTACATAATAACTGATGCAATGTTTTATCTGCAAAAGTCGATGCTAAAACCAAAGTTTTTTAAATGTTAAAAAAATATTTTACTAACCATGATCTGATACAACCTCTTAAAACAAACAAGCGTTTTAACCAGTTGATTATTTGCCCCACATCCTTTCCCAGTGAACGCAAGAATGTAAAAATGCAACATTCTGCTATAAGGAGTTTGAAATTCAAATCTTTCCGTGAAGATTGTGTAAAAGCAAATAAAATGATTTATAACAATCTGGCCACTACACTCTTTAAAACGTGCGCGTTTTTCAACTCATTGGTTATTTACCAATTTTCCCAGTGCCAAAGATGCACTTCTCAAAACAGTGACATTTTCACATCGGTTTTTCTTTAAGAGTTTTACCAACTCAGAAATAAAACTTCTGTTCAAACAACAGTTGAACGCAAGTAATGTGTAAAAATGGCAACATTACAATATTGCGTTATTTTAATACACGAATTTTGTTAATGACACACAAACACAAATTTATGTTGTTTCAACACAACTCACGATCGCAAGAGAAGACGATTATTATACAGGGTGGCCCAAAAGTAGGCTAACATCCTTCAAATATCCACAATTTTTTTTGCTAACTATTTAACCCTATAATGCATGATTTTTAACTTTACTCCAAAAAAAATATTTTGATCTTTGATAGTCATGCATTACGTGAAAAAGATTTTCAAAAATATCTTAGACCTGGAACTTTATGATATCAGTTTTTAAAACTTTGGCATTGCGATACATGTCCTCATTGCTATTGAGGACAATGAATTAAATTTGGTCAAATTATATCCTTTAACTTATATGCAATATAAAATCTTTTTTTGGAATAGTTAACTTTTCATTTCTAACACATCAATGTAGCTTCCCATATACAGGGTGTCCTTAAAAGAATGTCCGAGTTTTAATGGTATATTGCAGGAGTATATTTTATACTAAATGTAACAAATCATACATGGCATTGAAGGAAAACTAACCTAGTTTTTTTAATAAGTGCTCAATGTGTGCGCCTTTAGTGATACGGCACACATCCAAATGAAAATGCAATTCTTCCCACACTGTTTGAAGCAAGTCCGGAGTAATGGAAGCAACAGCCTGTGCAATTCTACCTTTCAAGGTTTGTAAATCGTGTGGTAGGGGTGGAACGTAGACCCGATCTTTTACGAAGCCCCAAAGGAAGAAATCACAAGGCGTGATGTCAGGTCCCAATTTGAAACTCGGACATTCTTTTACGGACACCCTGTATTTTAAATTTCTAAAGTTGCTGGGCATTCAACGACATTTAAAAGTCATGAAGTCGATTTAAGCGTATGTTTGCCAAATGGCAACAGTATGCACGAGGGATAAACATATCGAAATTTCAGTTGCTGGTAGAGCATTATCAACTATCATTAAAAAAAAGGACTGGCCTTAAACATACATGGACTGAGTAATAAATAGAATCCAGTGAAAAACAGTATTATTGTTGAAAAAAATCTACCCAGCCCACTTAAAAATGACAATATATGTCATTTTCAAGTGGGCTGGGTAGATTTTTTTAAATGCAGTGTTTGACGCCTTGCCTTGAGACTCCTTACGCCCCAGTGGCGCATGATGCCACGAGCTTCCTCCACCCCTCCGGTCCAGGGCAGCTTTTCTGGTCAGTCCCCAGCTTGCAAATCCTAGTTCGTTTCTTTCTTTTAGTACACTCTTAAAACAAAAGAGTGAAATTCACTCCTATAGGAGAAGTGCATTTTCGGCACCGGAAAGGAATGAAATAACCAACTGCAGTTAAAACCGCCGTTTTAAGAGTGTAGCACGCAGAATTGCTTTCTTTTATTTCTTTTACCCACTCCGAAAAAGAGTGCATTCACTCTATACGGAAAGTCGCATTTTGGTCCGGAACAGGAGTGGAAATTAACTCAGACTGAGTTAAAACCGCTCGTTTGTTTTAAGAGTGTATACACCGCCGTAATGTCATTTTAGGTCGGCCTCTTTTTCTTCCCCTTTTTCAGGTGCCTACGTCAAGGATATTCACGTGGGACCAGTTGGTTTAATTCTGAGGATGTGTCCAATAAACCTCCAACGTCTCTTTTTAATCTCGCTTGTAATAGACAGCATTGTAGTTTTTGGTACAAGCTAATGTTCGCAATTTTTGTAATTCCTTTAAAAAAAAATTTACGAACAAAAAAAATTAGTGTTTGACGGGAAAGCATTAAATGCATGTTGTTATTGATACTGAAGTTTGATGTAAATCAATTCATCTACACTCTTAAAACAAAAGAGTGAAATTCACTCCTATAGGAGAAGTGCATTTTCGGCACCGGAAAGGAGTGAAAATTAACTCAGACTGAGTTAAAACCGCTCGTTTAAGAGTGTAGGACGCAGATTGTTTTCTTTTATTTCTTTTACCCACTCCGAAAAAGGTGAAATTCACTCCTATAGGAGAAGTGCATTTTCGGCACGGAAAGGAGTGGAAATTAACTCAGACTGAGTTAAACGCTCGTTTGTTTAGAGTTAAAGGTTAGGTAAACAGTAACACTCTGTGAGAATCTGTAATTCGTGTTAACACAGTCATGTGTAGCAACCGAAAATACCGTTTCGGGGAGAAATCCTATTAGTCACAGACCTTGTCGAATTGCTACGGCGCGAGCCACAGATAATAATTGGTTGCATTTTTTTAGAAAACTTTATAAGTCAAATTTTGTATATGATTGATCGGATTATTTTTTTTACTTTCCTTTGACCTAAAATTGTTTTGAGTTGAATAAACAAAATTTTAGCTACAAAATAATAATAATAATTTTTTATTGCACAAAAATAAGATATATTAATTTGAAGGGGAAAAATATACAAAAGCAATTATACAGTAGATAGAACACCAAGGGTCACAAGGACCATATTGGCGAACGTAAAAAAGTACATGGATGTAAATTTACAAACACAAAAAAAGAACAAATATATTAAATTACACGTAAAAAATATTATTATGGCAACAGAAGTGTCGGGGGTATATTTAAGAGGGTTAGTCAATACAAAATGAATTACTGTACAGTTATTTTATTTCAATAATTGAAGTATGCATAATCAAAAATAGTTCTCTATATCGGGAATATCAAACAAAAGATTTTTCAATTGGTTTTCGAAGGAAGTAAGATTAACTAAAGATTGTATTTGAAGCGGAAGACTATTAAAAAACTTTGGTGCAAGATAAATGAAATTTTTACAGAAAATGTTCTTTTTAGGTTTAGGAATGATGTAAATACCATTAAGTCTTCTAATTTTAAATATGAGTTAGTATTACTTTTTGTACTTGAAAGACAAACATTTTTTTTTCAGACACCCTTATAAATTCAGCAACTTTAAAACAAATTTTAAGTATTAAATAATACTTTTTTATACTCTTTCAAGTTGTAGAAAACCTTCCTGCTTAAAAGAATGTTTTCAAATTTTTTTTGTTCAGTAATCTCGATGTAATGTTGCTGTTAAAACAATTTTTTTCAATTTCTCAAAAACTATGGTTCGTGGACTTTTGGGTTCCTGAAAAAATTTCTTCGAGTGAGGCTAATACGTATACACTACCGTCCAAAATGATATCAAATTGAAATGTTTAGCTCTTCGAATTGAATTAAATGCAAATTTTTAATCATATTTCTTTAAGCCATTTGAGGGGCTGGGGAGCCCAGTCGGTTAGGCTTCCGCCTAGCATGCGAAAGGTCCCAGGTTCGGGTCCGGGCAGCGCCAAAATAACTGCCGACCTATAAACGGCCCGTGCAGCCAAAAATGTTCGACGAATAATACCCCGTGTAGAGTTAATTCAAACTAAACTAAACTTTAAGCCCTTTGAATTTAAGGATGCTCGATGCGCATTGTTCCAGGGCGCGGTCGAATCTGCGTACGTGACAAGAGCCAATAGAGATTACGTTTTTTCGAGTGGATGGTTTCCGTATTTGTAAACACTTGTTTCTCGCTGCTATCTCGCTCTCTGCGAAAGATGAATCTATGTATGCTGATGACACGCCCTCTCTCTCTTATCACTCAACCTTATACAGTCGAATATCACAATAGATCCGGTGATTTTTTCGCCAATTTTGGCGAAATAAAGTTATATCATGTGCCAAAAGTTAAATAATGATTCTCTTGAAGAAATTTTAATTACTGTAAACACACATGTAATCGACAAAAAGTGCAGTGCACACAAGTGCATTTTTTAAAATTTTTTATTTGTCAACTTAATTTTAATTGTTGTGGATTTGTTTTCTGAAACAAAAAATGATGAACTATATCTCATTGTTGAGATTATTTCTATTTTCATTTTCGATTATGGCTAAACGGCATTCTTTAGGTATGTCAATTGTGGCAACTCCACTTGTGATAGAATCTCGAAAATCCTTTGAACTACTTAATGAAGTTTGTTTTTAATGACAAATTTTGAAATTTCATCAATTTTTCGAAAATGCAAATAAAAACTTCAGGGCACCTTTGAAACTGTAAATGGTGATGATCTGAAAGTTAATAAAAGTTCTTTTTTAGATGTGAGAGGGGAGAGCTGGATTAGAAACCATGGTTAATAAACCAGAGGTGGGGCCGTAGTGAGCCTAGTGGTCAGCGTCTCGGTCTCGGGATCGGAAGGTCCTGCGATCGAGTCCCGGTACCACTGAAGACCTACCGAGTATATGCGGAGTACGTGCTCGTTAAATCTGTTGGGTCCGAAAGTCCTCTAAGTTCCCATACCAAATCAATACCTCTGGGGGTGACAAGCCAATTCTGGGGATCCTCGAGTTGGCCTCTGTCTCTAAAAATTAGATGGATCCACTTATGTGTGTGTGTTGTCTGTTGTGTCTGTCTTACTTGACGAAGGTTTAGAAGCGGGTCGCTGACCAAGCACACAAACCTGAATATATATGTCAACCAACCAACCAACCAACCAGAGTACTGGAAAGATCGACGTGGAGCTGTTGCAAATCTTGCCTTGCCAGCAGATCCGCATCAGTTGTGATTTTCGGTGATTTTAAGTTTTAGAGTTGCTCTTATCGGCCTTATCTGATATGTGCGACTGAGATAGTTCTGCTATCGTGGGGGAAATATTAAATATTGGTTCTCATATGAGTATCTTGATGTGATTTAATTCCTATGGAGTTAAAGTCTGCTCTGTCAAGGTTTTCAAACTAATTTTTCCTTCGTTGATGTATTTATCTGTTGGCTAAGTTACATGGAAATGGGCTGTGGGGAGCCTAGTGGTCAGCGTCTCGGTCTCGAGATCGGAAGGTCACGCGATCGAGTCCTGGTACCACTGAAGACCCACCGAGTATATGCGGAGTACGTGCTCGTTAAATCTGTTGGGTCCGAAAGTCCTGTGGTCGGTCATTGCGCAGTTTACCACGGGTACAGGTCCTTGGAGACTATTTCCCTCCCCTTCAGGGACTTGTCTAAATTGTGGAGGTGGAGATAGATGGCAGCATCTGTCTTGCATGTGTGTGTATGTCGTGTCCGTCCTTCTTGACGATGGTTTATAAGCGGGTCTCTGTGACCAAGCACACAAGCCTGAAAATATATGTCTACCAACCAACCAACCAACATGGAAATGTGTTGGGGGTGGTATGATTAGGAAATAAGTGTTGTATTTTGTATAGTGCAAACCGAATTATTATTACGATTTTATTGCTACAATAATGTGATAAGGGGACTTCCAAAAATTACGCAAGTTTTTAGGATTTTTTAACTCCTCATCCACGTTGATGGGATTTGGCTCGACCCCTCTCCCCTCTCATAATCTCAAGTGAGATTTTTCAAAATTCGCATATTTACTGTTGAACGTTGACTTTATTTCAAGAAACACAATTTGATTTATTATTTTATCTGTCACAAGAACTGAATCTCTGAAAAAGAATCTGTAAAACAACTGTCATTAATCAGACTCGCACTAAATGAAAATCGGATAGTAATCATAAATCTTAATAAAATTTGGACTTTTCTGAAAATTCACCGTTTTTTTTCTAACAACACCCATCAAGTAATTCGGACAGTTATTTGTTGCTGATGTTAGTACAATTTTTTTTTAAAATATGGTTATCCAGTTTTTAAAATTTGGATATCCGATTGCATTTATTTCCATTTATAAACATTATAACAGTTAAATGGAGTTGAGTATATCTAATGAAACATTTACATTCAAACAAAGATTTTAAATAAATATATAAAAAACACACAAAAATTTAACAAACAAACACTTTATTAATACAAAAACAAACATTACAGAAAAAATTTTGTTCGTCACAAGGGGGTTAAAAAAAACCGTATATGTGACTAAATAAACATAATTATAATTGATAAGACACAATAATAAGACACTTATAAGTTTAAATAAAAAAACAAAAAAAACACAAAAAATAATAAATTTAAATACATAAATATACACAAAAAGAAAAATGTGGCAATGCTAATGCTATATAATCAAAACAAAATGCCAAAATTCTTGTCAGCGGGAAATATATAAAAAAACCAGTTCGCTTCTATAAATTAAAAAATACAGCAATATCGTCTATTGACAAAATAAATTTAAATAAAGAATTTCTAAACCTGCATAAAGAAGGGATACTTTGAAGTTCAGTAGGTAGTTTATTGAATACTTTTGGGGCTAAATATGAAAAATATTTTCGAAAAATTTCTTTATGTGGAAATGGGATATGATAAATTTCATTTAAACGTCTAGCTGATATATTGATCGTATAAGCTTGTTTCAGTTCTCGAGTGGCAACAGAAATGGTGAAAGAAAATAATTCCTTTTCGAATTTCGATTGGTGAATCAATGTCACATCTGAAAAAAGCACCAATCAGAGAACCGATTGATATAAGGACAGAAACGTAATCTGGAAGGAATTACTTCACCTGAAACAAACCAATTGCAATCTTACCAGCCTAACTTACGTGCTTGTACTTCATTTTCATTTATTATTTTGCAAGACTAGAAAATTCCCAACGGTAATGTTAAGTCTATGAAATTGTCTTAAAAATCATAACTTTCGACCTAAAAAAAGTAGAAACTCCGCATTTAGCAGAATAACTTCAATTTGCATATTTTGACATCTTTTTCACATATCTGTGTTTCGCCGTTTCAGACACACAGATAGACTGACAAACAGACATACAGATACACAGTTCGTAGTATAGATAGGACCATGTTCCAACAGAAAAGATACACCTGTCCTATTCACATAAAAATGGAAAAATTAGTCCTAAAAATGTAGAAACATCTTTTAGCTTAGTTTGGTCCTATATCGGAATCGTAGTAAAGAATAATGAGGCAATTTTATCATGTATTTCTTATCTTTCTTTACTATTAATTGAATCTTTAAGGTTTATTCAATAACATAGCAACATCTTTTCTACGTCACCAAACAAAAATTATCTTCAAATATATGCTGACTTGAGACAATTCGATAACAAATCAAAAACATTGACAAAAGCAGATAAAAACCATTCAACTCTATTAGCAACTCAATTTAAAACAACCAAATTAACTCTAAATATAGTCAAGGGGAATTCAAAACATATTGAAAGAACCCTGTAATCGATACTAATCGAATACTATCAGAAAAAGAGAAAAAAATCTTAAACTTTGACCCTCGATTCCGGCGCAACGATCTATTATATACTGAATGGATTACTCAATAAATATTGAGAAAACACGATCGATGCCAGATACCTGGAGACAACTTTTGGGCTTACCCTCCAACTTTAGCACTGGTTCTGGCTTCTTTTAACGATTCAGAAACGCTAATTTAGAACATTATCTTCTTTATTGTTAAATGCTATCACATAATATAGAATTTAGCAATAAAGTTCTAAACGTGAGGAGGGGACTAGAGATCCCTGTTGGTGAGGCACTGTCCTTGCATGCGAAAGGTTCCAGGTTCGGGTCCGGACATTTCCAAAATTATTGCCGACCAATAAACGGTATGAGCTTCAAAAATTGCCTGATGAATAATACCCCGTGTAAAGGGAGTGAACGTTACATATGCTCCAAAGTCCGGACGCCGCGTACGATGTCGCCCGTAAAAGTTGCGTTGCTTGCCTAATCAGGTGTCCGATCGTCACTTGACTGTGGTCCTAAATTATGACGCCCGTCGCCAATAATCCTCGTGTAGCTATAGCGCCACGTTAATTCAACTTAACTCTAAACATGTCGCCTAATGACGTAATTTTGTGCTACTGCGCAAACAGGTTCCGCCATTTTGTTGGAGCCAGACTAGTCGCTTTTTTGAAGTCCGTTAGCACTGGGAGATATACTTCCAGTAATATACAAACTTCGATGCTTCGACGATAAACTCGATGAAAAGCCATCTACAACTCAACTCCAGTATCAGGGCGTGGCCTGTTCGCCTCTCAACGGCCTAACTTCTGTTTACAGAAATTAGGAGGTCTAATCTGCACAAATCTGCTATGGGACCGATGACAGGCTGACAGGTCAAGCGCAAACAGTCAACAGGGATCAACCACAGAGGTTAGAATGATTGAATGCGATTGGCTAGGAAACAAGTGAAGCACTTTGGAAGTCGCCAAATCCGTGTAACCTTCCCTCAATGTGATTTCAATTGAAAAGTCCAGGGGGGGGGGGGGAGAGAACCCTTATGAATGACTAGGAATCTTCCCGTATTCAAGTCTGCTTGGCGGACATTGGCTACATGAAAGCGGTTTCTCCCTTGGTTCTCCTCTCAGGGTAAAAAACGTGGGAATCGTTTCTGGCTTGAATCCGGGTTGCTGCGAGAGAAGAACCAAGGGAGGAACAAGTTTCCTTAAACCAGTATAGGCGATGACTCGCTATCGCCGCCAAAGAGGCCTGATACGGACAGATATCCTGCCGATGAAGGATTTTTTACCTTTGACGAACATCCCATCATCCCACCCATTATTCTTTAAAATGAGTGATAAAATTTTAAAGAAAAACACTTTGTGCAGTTATAGCGAATGTAGTACAAAATCTAAATCTATACAAAGTTCAAATATTTCCCGTCGTATAAAATATTTACATTATTATCAATTTTCTTGTATGCAATGTAGCGGTAAATCCTTAGCCAATCGTTTGTTTGGGCGTATCTTGAGGGTGATTATGACTTCATTTGGCAAACTGATTTTCGCATTGGGTTTGATCTAGCAGCATTTTAGTTTCATTCAAACCTCCATGGGATCGACTCTCCATCTATTTATTTAGTCAATCATGGACAGGGTGGTGTAAACTTCTCACGCAATATCGCATATGGTATGGTTGCCTGGAATAACGGATTATCAAAAGTTCGTCAAGTGGGATGATGTCGCCAATTAAAAAATTCGAAAGCAAAGTATAGGAGATGAATGGACTTGAGGCCCTCCTACACTCTTAAAACAAACGAGCGGTTTTAACTCAGTATGAGTTAATTCGCACTCCTTTCCGTGCCGAAAATGCACTTCCCCTAAAGGAGTGGATTTCACTCTTTTTGCGGAGTGGGTAACATAAATAAAAGAAAACAATCTACGTCCTTCACTCTTAAAACGAGCGGTTTTAACTCAGTCTGAGTTAATCTCCACTCCTTTCTGGTGCCGAAAATGTACTTCCCCTATAGGAGTGGATTTCACTCTTTTGTTTTAAGAGTGTAGAGTAGCTCAAAACGACTTGTACTAATACGTGCTGAGTCATAATATTGCATAGTTCTGGAGAGTTGGGGAATACTTCTTTTTACCACCTGAGGCAATTTAAAGACAATTTTTGGCCTGTAGAATAATACAATGCTTACATCAAACTAATGTACTTGGCAAACCAATTCCATCACCGAGATTAAAAGACCGAAGTAAAAGATCTGAGAACTTACCCTTGTGAGATTGTATTTTAGATGACATAGACACTATAGCGAATCAATACGATAATAGGTGATTTGGCATCAAGGTCGGTACTTAGGCCTTTTTATTAGGTGGGGTTACATTGAACAAGTTTCTATCTTCAATTTTATTATTGACTTGCTTATAAGTAAGGTAGTATCTTGTGACGATGGATATAGTTGCAACACTTTTGGCCATAATGCTCTGCATCGGCGACCTGTATCCAATAAGCCACATGTGCACTGTTAAATATTAGGCACTTTGCTTCACCAAAAATATGGTTCCTAGAAGCTGCAACGGCTGTGTGGTGTAACGTTAAACCATATTTTTGGTATTCGACTGAACCATTTCTCAGGTTTTTGTTTCCAAATCCAGAAAAATGGTTCAACCAAACACCGAAAAAAAGATGAAACAATTCACCACACAGCCGTTGCAGCTACTAGGAACCAATATCATTTTGAAAAAAAGCACAAATTTTTTAACATTGTGGTCCTTGGCTTGATGTGTTGTGTAGCCCTTGACTATTTCGGAAAATTCAAAACCAATTCAACAAGATTCAAACAACTACAACAATTAATCACTATATGGAAAAGAGTAATAAAAGATCAACAAAGAAAATGAAGCAATACAATTTTCAGCAAGGAAAATACTAAAAAAACCACATTTGTTTTTGATATTTTTACACATTTATTGTTGCTAACAATACAGAATTTTGATTTGTCTTCCTTTACAGTTCTTTCTGCGTGCTCTTGCGATAAAATGTTCTCTGGAGTTTTATTAAATTTCGACTCGTACAAATTTCAGCAATGAAAATACTAAAAAACACAAATTTGTTTTTGCTATTTTTAAACATTTATTGTTGCTAACAATACAGAATTTTGATTTGTCTTCCTTTACAGTTCTTTCTGCGTGCTCTTGCGATTGAACTGTTCTCTGGAGTTTTATTAAATGTCGACTTGCTTGATTCCATTTCTAATTTATCGATGGTCAGTGGTGTTTGCATTTGAAAGTATTTGGAAGGTGTTTGCTGTTTGTGCATTTTGAAAGTCGCAGAATACGCTGTGTTAAATAAACCGCGCTGTGTTAAATAAACTGTTGTATGGCAAACACAGTTCCTCGAGCCTCACTGCGACGGAGACTTTCGGGATGGTGGAACAACTATGATATAATGACAGGTCTGCTAATTGGCGACTTTGGGCGATATTGAAAAGTTAACATGGGTTGCTATACCTATCGAGTTGTATGAAATATGAGTGGAATGTTTACCACATTTTGGCATTTTCGTTGCTTGGCAACGTAATGCAAATCGCCAAATCGAGACCGGTCATTGTATCATATAGCTGTTCCTGGAGCGCTTTGGTATCAATACCCCCATAAACGAGTAAGGAATTGATGGTTAAACATCTGACCAAACTGTCTCCCAAAACAAGCAAAAATATGGCGGAGGTTTTGTTCTTCTCTTGGCGTTCCTGGAATTGGTATTTGAAAGAAACCGGCCAACTAAAGCCATACTCTATCTAAGCTACCTCTATCATAAATTATTTAAAAAAAATAGATTTGGAAATGCAAATTTCGCCAAGACAAAATGGGAAGAATTTTGAAATTTTCAGAACAGAAACTATAAAGTCCAGACTGAAAACTAAGGGAAATGGGAAAGTTCTGTCTGGTGTTATGTTTCGGAGTAATCCTTCACTGCACTGTGTGCCCATATGTGGCACAGACCAACAGCAATACCATGGTCTAAGCGGAAGTGTTCTGTTCGGATGGTCATAGAAAAAGTATCTTGTTTCGGAGTAATCCAAGGTGTTGATACTTTGAATAGTTTAAAGCCACGCCTTTTATCACCAATCTTGATAGTTTCGGGTAGCCATGTTTGGTCACAGGTCCTTTGAATTACTGAATGCAGAAATGAATTGTTCAATTTTCGGTCTTTGGTGTAAATACATATGAGTAGTTATGGTTCCGAAATTCTTTATTTGAACTTTTGAAGTTCTGGTTATACTTAATACATCCTTATAAAATGCTTAAAAAGACACAGAACCCAAAAATCATCAAAACCATAATTATTTTTTTTAAAGATTTTTTTTTCAACCTCAATGCAAAGTACTTTTTATTTTATAGCCTGTCTCCCGGTCTTCACTATTTAAAAGTTGAAACTTTATGAACATACAAAGTTGAGTGCACTGTTAAAAATTTTGTGCTTGGTTTCACCAAGATATTGGTTCCTAGTAGCTGCAACGGCTGTGTGGTGAAGTGTTTCACCTTTTTCGGTGTTTGGTTGAACCATTTTTCTGGATTTGGAAACAAAAACCTGAGAAATGGTTCAACCGAATACCAAAAATATGGTTTAATGTTTCACCACACAACCGTTGCAGCTACTAGGAACCATATTTTTGGTGAAACAAAGTGCCTAATTTTTAACAGTGTGAATTAAAAGTCTCAACAATGAAGATCTTCAGCCAAGTTTGGAAACCTCTGTTGTCAGCAATAACCACAAGGACTCACTTCATTATCACTCCATTGATAATAAGATCGAAGAAGAAGGGAAAAAAAAGACTCCACCCGGTTTTGCAACAACCATCTTTTAATATACACACTTTTATATCGATCCCATTGTATTCTTATCGATGGCCACCGATGAAGAAATTTTTTGTTTTGTTTCTTGCCAAAAAAACAAGTAAACGTCTTGAAGAGGCGATAGCCCGGTATTTGGTAAACATTCTCCTCTAGAAGATCGCATTGTGTGAAACGCCGAGAGAAGCTCTTGAGATTTTAAAATTCTCGCCGGCTACTGTGGGAAGGGATGAGTTATTTTCGTAAAACTGTTTATAAGTTTTTTTTAATCACTTTTAACGGTTTTGAACATACGAACTGCAGTAAAACATCACACGAGTCGCAATTACCATTGATGGATGAACTAATATTCAAAAACCACTTTTTTTTAGAATTCAGTCACCTTATTACACATGTTAAAAATTTTGTGCTTGGTTTCACCATGATATTGGTTCCTAGTAGCTGCAACGGCTGTGTGGTGAAATGTTTCACCTTTTTTTTCGGTGTTTGGTTGAACCATTTTTCTGGATTTGGAAACAAAAACCAGAGAAATGGTTCAACCGAATACCAAAAATATGGTTTAGCGTTTCAGCACACAGTCGTTGCAGCTACTAGGAACCATATTTTTGGTGAAACAAAGTGCCTAATTTTTAACAGTGCAGTTTTAAAATCTTCAGTCACGTTTCACATTTTGAAATATACAGTCACTATGGTATTAGAACCTCGGGTTGCAACTCTATTTTAAAAACACTAGGGGGTATAACACTGCACCACTTTCAGTTACCAAGCAAATAATACATTTAGAGGTAAATTTAGACCCTATAAGGTTTTTTTCAGTAACTTTAAAAGATAAAAAGATTTATATGCAACACCCTTTGCTTACACTCTTAAAACAAAAGAGTGAAGAGTAAAACAAAAGAGTGAGTGAGTTTGTCAATTTTGGCGTTGTTTATTGATTGATTATGTATTACAGTTACAATCGCAATTTTTTTTTAATATTTAATACCAAGACGCTATGCAAATGTCAAATTCAAATTAGAGCTAAAAACACACTCCCTACACTCTTAAAACACAAAAGAGTGAAATCCACTGCTATAGGGGAAGTGCATTTTCGGCACCGGAAAGGAGTTGAAATGAACTCAGACTGAGTTAAAACCGCTCGTTTGTTTTAAGAGTGTACGCGATTTTCTCGTAAACCTTGTTTTACGTTCTACAGTACCTGGAAATATAAATTGAAATTTGTAGGTCTATATATGCCAAATTTGAAATTATTTGTTCTTTTAGTTCGAGTTGTAGTTGGAGTAGTTTCAGACAGACAGAAGGACCAATGTTTAAAAATAACTTTTTTAAACAATCAACACTCTCCAAAACGCGTAGAAAACACAAATATTCTACCCCACCGCAATGCGTTCATTACCTTATATTTCATATTAGGTAGTTGAAAACAATAACATTAGCTTAACAAATAAAAATTAGGTTCGTTTTTGAGGAGATTTTCTGGGTCATTTTTTAAATGAAAAAAGTAAAATATCAATGACGATTCATTATTTGGAAAACTTTGAAACTAGAAAGATTGGTAACTGAATTACGAAAAAAAAAGCCTCTCAGAAAGATATTTTATAGTTACACTCATAGTTTCCTTGCACAGAAGCCACGACCATGGGCGGAGCTATAAAACGCGCGGAGCAATCAGATGAAGAGGAAATTTCAGCCGTTTTATCTTGTCTTAATCTGATTGCTCCGATGGTTTTATAGCTCCGCCCGTGGTCGTGGCTTCTGTGCAAGGAAACTATGAGTTTAACTATAGTACTTTTTTCCAAATTTCTTCAAATGTATGTATCTTATTCAGCCTTTTTTGATCATCTTATTCTATCCCCTCTTCTCTCTCTTTTGGAAATTTAAATAGTCGTAGATGAAATCTGAAAAAAACATGGAATTATATATATCCTATACTTTTAAAGCTATATGAATTAAAACGCTTTGGTTTAAACTTTAAAGTTTTATACCATACAGTGTTCAGTAAAATTACCTAACGAACATATAATTCAAATTTGTTCAATTGTAACGTGTGAGGAATACCCCATTGTTATTTTTCTCAATCACCTAACACGCCGTTATACAGCTCATCTCCTGTTATCAACTTTTTATTAATTTCACACAGGAGTTGTTATTTTTTTTCTTATTCATTTTCTTGAGAAAGATAACATCCTGGGTGGGGCCAAAGGTGAATGGGGATTCGAAGACAAGTCGAAAAAAATAAATACAAAGACTTATGTGACAAGTGTATCTCTCAGATTCTAGAAATAGAAGTAGTTTATTTTATGATAAAAACTGATCCGAAATTGGTTTTATTGGTTTGAAACAATTGTAATGTTTTTTAACTACAAATAAATCCATCCGCAATTAGGTTGTTTCATTCCATATATTTTATTATCATTATTTATTATTATTTATTCTAACTTTGACGCAAGCGAAAACCTTTACATTTTATTATTTTATAAGAGGGTTGTTCAACTATAGTGTCTAGAAGGGAAAGTAAACCGATAGTCAAGTCAAAGATAGATAGATAGATAAGTCAACCGAAATTTTTCTCTAGGGTAAAAAAAGGTTCCACTAAACGAGACAGGTTTAGGGATGGAAAAAGGGTAGATAAGCGATGGAAAACCAATAACCGTTCAAGCCTAAATACCGTATTTTGGCTTTAATTACATCGGAAAACACTGGTTTTTAGGCTGAACCAGTAAACCGGTTTATTTCTAAGAACAACCGGAAATAATCCGCTGACCAGCAACTGCGTTTGCGCTTTTTGATCATATGCCGCCAAGGATTAAACTATGCACTCAGATTCATGCGCAGTTTGCCGTCGCCATTGTGGGCAACAGTATAGTAGCAGACCATAGATCATAGTTAAAGTATTAGATTGGCAGATCACGTGTCCTTCAATGCTAACGACGGGACGCCAATGGAGACCAGAATAAGAGGGCAAATGGGCCAGTGTTGCCACCACATTAAGGAGAAAAATACTACGAAAAAATACCGTTTATTTCTAAAATTACAAAAAAGTACCATAAAAATACTAGCTGCATTTTGGAATCTTTTTAGTGACTTTAAAAAACGTGAAACGCTTTTTTAGTATTTTTATGGTATTTTTTTGTAATTTTAGAATTAAACGGTATTTTTTCGTAGTATTTTTCTCCTTAATGTGATGGCAACACAGGCCCCTTTGCCCTCTTATTCTGGTATCTATGCGCGTCCCGTCGTTAGCATTGGAGGTCACGTGATCTGCCAATCTAATACTTTAACTATGATATCTATGATAGTAGCAGACCGACAACTTTTTTTGATCAGCGACCTCTGACGGGTGTATTATTTTTCAGAATTCTTTTTTTGAGCGCTCTTGTAACTCTTATAATCACTATATTTGGGTACGGTTACTGCAACTTTACTTCTATTCTTTTTTATCCCTTTCCGACCGAGCTATCACGATCGTGCGGGTATAAAAGAGAATGTTCAAGCTCTTCAAAAATATTGATACCAAAGCAGCTGACTTGTCCCAGTCGTTATTTGTATAAAAAATTTAATTTTTTTTAAGGAGTTGCTGGCATTGATGCTGTTTAAGGTATTTCTTCGATAAAACTCTAAAATTTAGTCTCATATTTTTAAATCAACGCCATCTGATAGTCGGTCTTAAAGGGTTATAGTCGTGTCAAATACAATTATCTCAAACTACCTCAGTGAACTGATTTATCGTAGTGAAGTAGGTAAGCTCATTGTCAGAGGACATTTTAATTTTGCTGACATCGGCTGATTTTGTGGATACATAGTATTTTAATAACAAGGACCTGCTTCATCTTAACGGTTATCTTAACGGGAAATATAAGGAGAAAATATAACTTTATGGCGCGCTGGACTGCGGGTCTCCAAAGCAAAGTGCTTCAGGGTTAATCCAATAGAAAAAACATATTTTCTTTGCCACATTTCTCCGGCTGTATTGAATATTTTTATAAACGGATTTTTTTATGTGATAAATGTAGCTGACTTACAGGCCCCGACAATCCCACTTTTTGAAATGGGTACGAATATATTTTTTAATATTCAATAAATAATTTTACACAAAATATTAGAAGCAATTTCAAAAAGTGGGATTATAGAGACCTGTAATTTATATTCATTTATCATTAAAAAAACCGTTTGTAAAAATATTCAATACAGCCGGAGAAATGTGGCAAAGAAAATAATTTTTTACTATTGGATTAAGACTGAGGCACTTTAGTTTGGAGACCCGTGGTCCAGTGCGCCCATTCCCCCTAAACGTAGCTTTTTGCTAAGCCCCATTAACTCCTTCATTTCCGAATTTTTTTTGCCTGAGCCACAAAATATGCTTGCTTGTTATTCTTTATGGCTGTATTAAACCATTAACGACTACTTGTGAATACCATTAACGACTACTTTGTGAATACCATTAACGACTACTTTGTGAATACCATTAACGACTACTTTGTGAATACCATTAACGACTACTTTGTGAATACCATTAACGACTACTTTGTGAATACCATTAACGACTACTTTGTGAATACCATTAACGACTACTTTGTGAATACCATTAACGACTACTTTGTGAATACCATTAAGGACTACTTTGTGAACACCATTAACGACTACTTTGTGAATACCATTAACGTCCCACATTTTCGAATCAAACTTTAACTTAACACCCTTTAACTTTCAGTTTTTTTTAAATTTTTATTTTGTGCATTCGTATTTTGTGCATGTGGTCTTATATTTTGTTTATTTACGTAAACTTAGAGGCCCAGTGGCTTAGTGGTAGTGCTTCGCATTGCCACACCACAGGTCCGGGGATCGAATCCCGGATTGGACGAGGCTTACCCATCCTTTCATCCCTTAAGTGGGTCGGTAAAATGGGGACCAACCATGCTGGGAACTAAACACTGGGGGTTCCGCGTGAGACTGACCACCTTACCGGGACATATGCTTAGCATCCCAGAGCCCTAGGTCACGTAAGTTGAAATGGGCACTGCGGGCCTTGTCCCTCTAATGGGCTGTTGCGCCGAGGAGTTTAGTTTTAGATAAACTTAAGCTCACTTTCGCCAGGCAAATTTTCTTTCCAATCGTCATTTATAAGTTAATAATGCTTGCATTCACTTCGAATTCACTCAGTATTGTTACGAATTAGTGAGTGCACCTTTTACTCTTCAAACTACTCTGGGTTAACACTTTACTTTAGACTTCAAAGCCAATCCTACCGTCTTAGCATTATTTCGTGTTAAGCATCCTAGTTTTATGCTAACACTTTATCGAAAACAAAAAACTTCTCGTTTGTACAGGATGCAAGAAGAGGAACAGAACGCAAACAAGACTTGGTTAGACCTAGAAAAATAAACTGCAGCTTTTAGTAGAAGAGACTTGTGTTTGATAACAGGCTGGGCCCTTTTTAAAATAAACACGCTCAACCGGCTGGGGATGTTTATGTGTTTTTCATAAAGCTGTTATTCTGTGATTAAAAGTTAGGTTAGGTTAGGTTAGTTGGAATTATCGTCGTACTAGAGCTACACGAGGGCTATTGGCGACGGGCGTCGTATTTTAGAACCACGGTCAAGTGACGAGCCGACACCTGAGTAGGCACCCAACGCAACCGTTAAGGGCGACATCGTACGCAACGTTATGACTTTGAAGGATATTTAACGTGCACTCCCGCCACACGGGGTATTATTCGTCGGACATTTTTGGCTGCACGGGCCGTTTATAGGTCGGGTGATTAAAACTAACATACAAATTGTAAAAAAAAATAAGGAATAAATAAAAAATATGGGCCATGTAACAATTTACGACATTCAATTACCGCTCAATAAATCTAAAACTAATCTCCTCGGCGCAACAGCCCAATACTGGGTCAAGGCCTGCCGTGCCCATTTCAGCTTTCGTGACCTAGGGCTCTGGGGTGCTAGGCATATGTCCCGGTAAGATGGTCAGCCTCACGCGGAACCCCCAGTGTTTAGTTCCCAAGCATGCTTGGTCACCACTCAAGGGATGAAAAGATGGGTCAACCTCGCCCAATCCGGGCTCAATAAATCAATACATTAAAGGTATTATTTGCCCTATAAGGTAATTTTAGTAACTTTAGTTAGTAACTTTAGTAAAACCAAAAAGTTTTAATGACAGCTAACCTTTGCACATGTGTGATTTTTTCGAAAACCTTATTTTGAATAAAGCCCTGATGTCCCTCGTGAAACACTAAATGAGAGCTGATATAGGCACAGAAGGTCTTGGCCCAGTTTGGTTTGTTGTGCCAATGTTTATAGTTTAGTATATATGACAGTTTCACGTTAAAGAGACCGTGACCCAAAGTTCTAAAAGCCTCATAAGATGTCACTGTAAAGCTGCTTTGGGTACACTCTCGTCGGCCTCGTCACTTGACCACGGTTTAAAGTTTTAGGACCCATTGCCAATGGCTATAATGTAGTGGGAATTTAATGTTTAACAACAAGTTTCACAAATAATTTAGAACATGTTAAAATATACTGCTAAGGTATCTCTTCAGCATACTCGTAATGAAGGATGAATATTTTCTTCTTAAGAAAAGGGAGGGAAGACATGATCTAAATATGGTGCGCCGCTTCATCAACAGATGGCGCTATTCTTAGAGAAGAAGGAAACAAGATGGCGTCAGGTTCATTAGGTGCAATAAATACGGAAAGTTTTTAGTTTTGAAAAAATTTCGGACTTCGCGAAAAAAGGATGTTTTGTAGGAGATAAACTTGTTTATTTTTTCTTCCTGGGTGGGCACTGGGTTTTCTTTTTGTTTTTGACAACCGTTAAAATGGGTTTATTTTTAGAGTTTTTCGATTTTTTAGTGCATATGCGAGAAAGGAGGTTCTTTCAACAAAAGCTAGGGCCTACGGTGGATTGAGGAGTGATGCTATGGAGATTTCCTTCGCAAGTTCTGTCCTCGTTTAGCCATCCTATAAACCGAAAATGAATAGAAAAATAACATCCTTAAAAACGCCGAGCCTAGGCGACTGGTGCACATTAAAATGTCAAAAGTTGGAAACTGCTTACTATGTTGCTATAAGGTTGACTTAACTTGTGTTTAACTGAACAGTTTTGTATTTTTCAGTTAATTATTTAACTACTGGATAGACTAGACAGAGCTCTGTTTTTAAACCATCGGCACCTGCATGTAGATCGCCTCGTGCTTACCATGTAGGGTGTACGAGGAATGGGGAGTAAGACCAAGGCATGACGTGACTATAGTCCTTCCGATTACAACGGAAGCTTCGAAACCACTTTCTTCCCCTACACCCTTGTGTGATTTTCCATCTAAACCTACATTGTTTGAGGCTCTGCTGTAGGGTTAATCCATAGATACCATAGTTAAAGTCTTAGATTGGCAGATCACGTGACCTCCAATGCTAACGGCGGGTCGCGCATGGAGACCAGAATAAGAGGGCAATAGGGCCAGTGTTGCCTCCAGTTTTAGGAGAAAAACACTACGAAAAAATACCATTTAATTCTAAAATTACAAAAACATACCATAAAAATATTAGCAAAGCCGTATCACGTTTTTTTTAAAGTCACTAAAAAGATTCCAAAATGCAGCTAAAATTTTTATGGTCTTGTTTTGTAATTTTAGAATTAAATGGTATTTTTTCGTAGTGTTTTTCTCCTAAAACTAGTGGCAACCCTGGCCCCATTGCCCTCTTATTCTGGTCTCCATGCGCGTCCCGTCGTTAGCATTGGAGGTCACGTGATCTAACAATCTAAGACTTTAACCATGATATCTATGGGTTAACCACAATTACTTTTCAAGCCCAAGTAGGTTGGGGGAAAACAAAAACAGTGACGCTCTTGCCGTTCCCTAGAAAACTACATGAAGGGGTAGGGGAAGAAGGTGCTTTTGAAGCTTGCGGTTGTAATCGGAAGGACTATAGTAAGTTGTAAGTAAGTCTCCTTGGATTATCCTTTAATTAAGACTCATGTGCAGCCGTTACAACCATTTAAGTCATTTTTACGTTTCATACAAAATTATCACTAATCATTCTGCCGAATCTCACTTTAGAATGTGGATCATGCGAGTGAGGAGTATGTACACTGCGCACTGTACCGGGTGCGGGTTCGATTCCTGCCTTCGTCCTGGGTGAACTTTCTCTCTCTTGTGTCAGTAAAAATATTCCGTGTCTGTCTTACTTGACGAAGGTTCATAAACGGGTCCCTGATTAAGCATACAAGTCGTAATAGGCTGTACATTGTACAGCCTATTGTTCTTCGAATTTTTTACTTGAAAGAAAATTTGACCTCGGAAGGAGCTAACGGTGGTGTCTAGCGTCTTCCTATATTTGTTAACTTCTGGAAGGTGGAATTTTAAATGGGCATTTTTCGGGTGTATGGAAGCAACAGAAATGCTGTATGATAACAAACTCTTTTTAAAGCCTATAGTTATGAATTAATTGTTGTTGTTGTTGCTGATCCCTGTTGCCCAGCAGAGCTAGACCAGGTCTATGATATTGCACACTCTCAAGAAATCAATAACCAACAATAGTCGCTCAAGAAGATCTTCTTTATCGAGTACCAAGCACACAAGGATGTGCTCCGGAGTAGCTTGGCCTTTGGAACACTTGGTACAATTTGGGAATTCCTTTTCTTTGTTGTTATATGTCAATGTTCTTAGGTGGCCACTACGAAATCGTGTTATCGTAGTTTGGCTCCTGTCTGGTGCACCGAAGGTATAGAGATCCGACGGGACGATTACTCTTGTACCAATGATGCACAGGGGGAATGGTAAATGCAGACCGAACAAGGCATTTATGTCTAGAGTATAGTTCAGAATAGTTAAGAGACGATTGTTAATATCACTTGTGAACGGAGCACCACAGATCACCAATCGTATCACCGATCGAAGGAATCCCAGGAAGGAAATCTGGAAGAATGTACGGTACCTGAAAAAAGTCATTTGAATTTTATAATTTTTCTGTTTGTTGTCAGATGATGCTGTCCACTACATCACAGAAACGTTAGTATTTTGTGTTTGTTAGAATATATGTTGTAATCATTGCAGGTTGTGTATTATGGATATAGGTCGTTTTCACAAGTAACAGAAGTTTAGTTATGAAGCACCTTGAACTTAATATGCTTGTAAAACTAAGCAAACTATGCATCTACATTAAAGCTATAACACAACTAAATCTCAGTATTTCTTATATTTATTATGCTCGTATTCGCGGTGCTTAGCTTTAAATTTTCTCGACTACGTTTCTATAAAATATTTACCACAGTAGATGGCAGCACCACAATCTATTTGTAGTGCTGCCATCTTTATGACTAGTACAGAAACATTTGTTAAATATACATTATATCGATTTGGCAGAAATGCTAATTGGCTTGTTTCAGGTGACGTATTTCTTCCAACTTTCATTCCTGACTTTCCTTCTCTTTGTGTTCTATTCCCACGTGATATTTATTCACAAATAAAGGCTTTAAAAAGAAATTATTTTCATTCTGCATTTCTGTTGCCGCTCAGAATGTGAAAAAAAATGTGAAATATATTTTCCTAGTTTTAAATATAATTTAGATGAATGATGAAAGAATTTGTCAACTTAAAATAATAAGTTTTGATAATCACAGTTACCTTGTTTGAACATTAATTTACTTTTTGGAATACAGAAATAACACCTATTAGTGAATAATACAAGTATTTAAATGCAACATCATAATAATAAAGATTAAATATAACCAATATATCATATTGTAAAAAATTTATCATATAGCATACGTACCATATGATATATATACTAGCTATACGTACGATATAATTTATCATAATACAATCATATAGTACAAAATTTTCAGATGATTAAACAATTGGTGTATTCTTTGAACGTACAAAATAAAGAATTTAAAAGTGTTAAAAAGTTTGACTTGGAGAATCTGTATTGTTAAAGAAAACTAGGATTTTATTTTCGTTTAAATAGGCGATTGCTCAAATGCAAAATCATTTTCTTACAAGTCAATACCAAGCCCGAATGTAGTGTCGCCATCTACACGACTGTCTTAAAAGAATTTTTCTACAAACATAATTGGATTATAGTATTTTCCTTATTATGGAGGACTATTTTCAATGGAAAAGCTCAAGTTTTTTTTTTAATTCTTAATGCTAATTTCCATCAAATTTAAAAATACAGTGCAAGCTCAATGTGTCATAGCTTAATAATTTTACACGCTATCAACTGCACTTAATAGCACTAAAAAAATTATTCAAAATTTAGTTCATATTGATCTAAGATGTAAAATAAATCATTAAGGGGAATGGGCGCGCTGGACCGCGGATCTCCAAACTCAAGTGCCTCAGTGTTAATCCAATGGCGAAAAAAATATTTTCTCTTCCACATTTCTCCGGCTGAATTGAATATTTTTACAAACGGTTTTTGTTTAACTAATAAATGTAAATAATTTACAGGTCTCTATCTTCCCACTTTTTCAAAATGCTTCGAATATTTTGTGTAAAATTATTTATTGAAAATTAAAAAAAATATTCGAACTTATTTCAAAAAGTGGGAAGGTCGGGACCTGTAAGTCAGCTACATTTATCACACAAAAAAATCCGCTTGTAAAAATATTCAATACAGCCGGAAAAATGTGGCAGAGAAAATATTTTTTTCGCCATAGGATTAACACTGATGCACTTTGCTTTGGAGACCCCACGTCCAGCGCGCCCACTCTCCCTTAAGTTTTAAATTTTCAAATTTCCTAACTTAGTATTGAGAGCTAACTAGCAAAGAAATTTGACATTGTTAATTGAACTGTTAGGTATTTATGACGGTGCGGATAATCGTAGGGGCAATATTAAGCCAATAGCATGTTTCACATACTACGAAAGAGAAAACAAACAAACACGCTGTCTTTCCTTCCGGTTTTCAATTCTAATTAATGTCAATGTTATGTTAAGTTGGATATTTTGCCGCATAATTCCACTGCATTCGTCACTAATTAAGATGGAACTCTGATTCTATGATGTCATACATCTCAAACAAAATGGAAATTCGGAAAGGTTAACCTCTTTTCTTCTCGTTCCTTAAAAGTAATGTGGTGATGTTTCCCAATCTAGTTTAGTTTGAATTATCGTCGCACTAGAGCTGCATGAGGGCTATTGGCGACGGGCGTCGTATTTTAGAACCACAGTCAAGTGACGAGCCGACACCTGAGTTGGCACCCAATGCAATCGTTAAGGGCGATATCGTACGCAGCGTTAGGACTTTGAAGGATATTTAACGTGCGCTCCCTCCACACGGGGTCGTCGAGTATTTCTATCGAGTATTATTATTCGTCGAGTATTATTATTCGTCGAATATTTTTTGCCTGCACGGGCCGTTTATAGTACGGCAGTTATTTTGGCGATGCCCGGACCCGAACCTGGGACCTTCCGCATGCTAGGCGAATGCCTAACCGACTGCTTCGCTATCTATTTCTTGCTTCCGTGATATTTCCGAGCTGTCAGTAGTTCATTTCTTTTGTCCGAAACTGTCCTTGTGACGTTGCCTGTGTATCTAATGCTTTAAAAATTATCACACAATAAAAAAAATACCCAACTTTCGATCTTACTTAACTTTTTTACTATTTGGATATTAACTTTTTTTTTAATTGGAAAACATGTAATACGCCAAAAAATTCATTTTTAGTCTCATTTACTAAAGCATAAACTTTAAATCGCTAATTCCTTATACAGCAATCACTAAAACTTTACTGAGACCGGTTTATATAGTGTCAATTTCCCCTGTTGCTCTCTACCCACAGGTTGCTATGTCACACAACACAAGGAGCTTGTGTGACCTAATGGGTTAAAGCGTCTTGCTACGGAGTATACCCTTTTTTTGCATGATTTGTCTATGTCTTAGCCATCCTATAACTCATCGTCCTGAAAAAAAATCCTACCAATAAATAATGCCGCGCAACAAACAACTGGTGCATGTTAAATCGACCGCGTACGATGATGCATAAGGTTGCGTTGTGTGCTAGCTCAGGTATAGTCCGCCTGTCACAACTTAGCATCCCAAATATTTTGATTGCGGAAGCGTCCACTTTGTAAAAAGGTAGAGAAACTAAAGGAGGCAGAGTTGCCAATCCCATGGAGTTTGGCGAGCCTGTGGTTCGTTGGGTGAGTTTGGTTGGAAATAATGTGTCACACTAAAACAACACATAGGTTATTAGGGAAAGGAGGATTATAGTTAATTGCTGAAGGTCGTCATCAATTGCACGTACATTTCTTTTCGATTTTGATTTGATTGTCAATATATTTGCATCTGTGGTATGTATTATTTACCATATTCAGTAACACTTCGGGGAACGCTATAAATTAAAACAAAATAGCTATGCAATAATACTGAACCGATGCAAGTTCGAACTGCCCTTCAGTTGAGAAAATGTTTCTAAACTTTAAAGAAATATGCACCTGCAAAAGCAATAAATCGCCAAATATAGTAACTCTGGCTGAAACCAAAATCTTCCTTACCCCTTTTCGTTTTACGAGTGATAGTTTGGACTCGTCTAAAACACACTTCATAGATGCCAAGAAGTGGTGGGAGGACAATATTAGCCTTATCAGTTGACAAAAGTTTAAAATTTGGCCCCCGGTGGCCGAGAGGTGTAAGCGACGAGCCACTCATCGAGAAGGTTCTTGGTTCTGTCCTTATCCTAGCCATACTATAGACGTATTCGCTGGTGGAAAAAATCCTCTAAAAAATCACCGGGGTTCCCGAGTACACTGCGATATACGTGCCCGTTAAATCTGTGGAGTCGACAGTCCCGACGGCGTTAGCGTACGATGTCGCTCGAAGTTCCGTTGCGTGTCCGCTCAGGTGTCGACCTCGTCACTTGACCAGGGTTCTAAATTACGAGGCGTAATTGGCTGTGTTAAAGCTCCTGAAGGAGGCTAGAAATAGGCAGCCGGAAACGATTACGTTACATTTCATTAACATTCACGGTTCGGCGTGATAGCCCTCGAATAGCTCTAGTGTGACGTTAATTGAACCAACTTATTGTGCTTTGAATCCAATTTATACTCGGACAAAAACCTCTAGTTACACAATCACTAACAAGTATTATGTGGACCTCCCATGTAGATCGCCGGTCGCCAAACACAAACACTGCCAAGAAGCGTGTCGCCATTTTCTGCCGCCAAAACGGTTGGTGGCCCATGCATTCCTACTCAGGTATTTCGATGTCGTTTAATTAGAAGCGTGCATTTATTTACCTTTGAATTTGTTTGAACGTGAAGGTTCAGCTAAGATCGAGGCGCTGAGAAAAAAGTGAAGCAGTCTCTTTGTCGCCAAAGCGATTTGATGCGTCCAAACAAATCGTACTGCTATAATACCTCTTATGGTCGCACTAGAGCTACACGAGGGCTGTTGACGATGGGTGTCATAATTTAAAACCACTGTAAAGTGACGAGCCGACATCTGCAATACCTCCAAGAAAATAAGCATTGACCGTTTTGGGATAAATCCATGTTGTTTCGATGCAAATGTGTGTTTTTACCTGAGAAAATAGCTTTTTATCAATAATGATTTCGAAAATTTTAGATAAAGGACTCAAAACTCTTGTGGCGGTTCACCACACACGCAACCTCAATATTCCATCAACAACTAGGTGGCGCTGATTTACCATCTCGTTCCTACCACTATTCTTAATTACAAAGTTAATAGTAGTATATAAGCCGAGGTAACTCATCTCCACCTTGAGGATCCTTTTGGAAGACTGTGAGTTACTGAGGCAGCTACACTCTCATTTACCGTGTTTGGTGAAGAAAATTGTAGGTTGTGATACAACTGATTTGTGGCAGAATTCGGTGAATGGGTATATATAGGAGGTACTGATCGAGCACTTTTCATGAGATTTCAATACGAAATTTCTCTTCTCTAAGATTCTCAGGGAATCAGCCATTGAAATTCAAAATATAACCCATTTGGCAGTAGAAAATTGTAGTGCAAAACTACATTGTACAAATTCATCCTTTCTTGTGATGAATTTAATTTTTATATAGATTTTTTGTTGAATGTAGGTAGCTCCAAAAAAGTAGCCAAGTGTCTGTTTGGCGTATTGCGAAAACACCTATTGGCTTCACTTGGCACACCAGTTGCTGCATTGTATTTGACCGGAATGCACCTCCGTCGTATTCTAGCCTCTATTGCTTTTATACCTCGACTATGTCTCAAGACAAGCGTGTGTGTTAGTATTTCTTCAAATCTCTTCAACTAGAACATCAACATCGGACCACAGGAGTAGGCTTGGCGAAATAGTTTATGTGTTGGCAAGGCTTCATTTGACTAAGGAACACATCCCATTGTATATTTTTATGCTAGAGTAGCGGCCTCGGTAACCTACAGTCTACCAAAAGGATCCTCAAGGTGGAGATGAGTTACCTCGGCTTATGTAATACTACTATTAACGTTGTAATCTGGAATAGTGGTAGGAACGTGGCTGTAAATCAGCGCCACCTAGTTGTTGATGGCAAATTTAGGTTGCTTGTGTGGTGAACCGCCACACCACTCCCTTCCTAGAAACAACGAGGTAGGAACTGTGCGCGGGTTGCTTCGCTGTGCGTTGAGCTGCCGTTGAGTTGAGTTGTGTGCAGCGTTGAGTGCATTAGCAACGAGTAGCAACCGTGGTTGAGCGCATCGTACAGGAGCATCGTTGGAGTGGGTGACGATCACGTCCTCGGGTCACCACTGTAGCGGCCTCAGTAACCCATAGTTTACCAAAAGGATCCTCAAGGTGGAGATGAGTTACCTCGGCTTATATACTACTACTAACGTTGTAATGTGGAATAGAGGTAGGAACGTGGCTGTAAATCAGCGCCACCTAGTTGCTGATGGCATATTGAGGTTGCGTGTGTGGTGAACTGCCACACTAGAAATATCATGGGAAAGACAATAATTCCAATGCCACCTTGATCAGTAGGCCTACTTTTTAAGCCTAGTAACATCACATCAGTAGACTGATTTAAAGATATGGACCAAAGACCATTTGAGCGTAAGTTTCTTAATATCCATAACTATCTGGTGCTATTTGCGAAAAGACGAACAACGCAATTAACTCATTCACTACGGGGCGGGTAAGAAAAGTTTCCACTCAAAATGAGCTTTCTGCTTAAGTTTATCTAACTAAAAAAATATATATAAGACAAATGAACACCAATTTCATGAAGAATTTATTTAGGACAAATTAAGTTACATGAAAAACGAATTTAAAAACTTTAATCTTAAAGTTTTATATGAAAATGAAGGTGTTAATGGGTTAAAACACAAATCTTACATACACAGCATTTATTCTGAAGAACATTAGCATGGCAAATATGGAAGTTGTAGTGCTTTACAATGTGGAAAAGGTTTCGTTTGCTTAGATTTTCGCTTTACAACACTGCTTTTGAGGCATAATAAAGACGCTAACTTAAAAAAAGAAGACATGGGCTTTAGAAGATATTTTTGAAAATTTAAATTAATCCATTAATGTAATAGTCCTAAGATCAGAAGCAGGCCTTTGTGGCGGTTCACCACACACGCAACCTCAATATGCCATCAACAACTAGGTGGCGCTGATTTACAGCCACGTTCCTACCACTATTCCAGATTACAATGTTTTTTTTTTTTTTTAATTTCTAATGGCAGTTATTGGACAGTTACAGTAATTCAAACAATGCGAACAGAACAAGAAAGAAATCACTGCAACAAAGTCCATCAACTTATCTTGTCTCTCGCCTCCCAGTAGCGCTCTGAGAGGGTACTCTTCCGTAGGGCAGAACATCGCAGGAGGTGGGCAGAGTCCATCTCCTCTCCAAGACTGCACAGAGGGCAGATGGGCGAATTAGCAACATTGATGCGCAACAGATGCTTTCTTAGGCAATCGTGCCCAGTGGCCAGGCGAAATTCAGCAACTGCTCTATGTCTTGGACCATTTCGTAGCTTTGGGATGGCGTTTCCCCAGGATTTGGTGGAGGTACGATTGAATAGGTCTTTCTGAGCTTGAGCTCTGATAGCTGTTTTGACGAGGCTTTTAGCTGTGCAAAAAGGCAGAGGGTGGGAAAACTTTTGCCTTATTGAAGCGCCCTTTTTTGCAAGGAAATCTGCCATTTCATTTCCTGGAATCCCACAGTGGGCAGGAACCCATTGGAACACGATGACTTTTTCAAGAGATTCCAGTCTTTTCATGTGATTACGACAGTCCAGGATGTCCTGTGTTAAGGTATTGTTAGACACAATAGTCAATAGGGCAGCTTTGGAGTCACTTAATACCACGGCTCTTGTAAACTTATCTAAGTGGCATAGTAGTTGGGACAGAGCAATTCCGATAGCAGCAATTTCTCCGTCAAACGAACTGCCCTCTCCGACAGGAATATAAAAGGAAAAAATTTCGGAGAAGACACCGGCCCCTACATTAGGACTATCAGACAGGAGGGATCCATCAGTATAAATCCGGAGCCAATCTGATTCAGGATAGGAAACGTCAATTACTTCAAGAGCAAGAGCTTTCAAAATAACAGGGTCCGTAGAGTTTTTAGTAACCGATTGTCCAAAATCAAGAATAATTTGAAAATTATTAGAAATCACTGGATTTTGTAGTTGGACGATAGATTCGGGTTGACAATTTAGATCAAATGAATATCTTAGCTCGAGAACTCCCTGCAGAAAGCCTGCCGGAGTTTTTAAATTTCTTGTCATATCTAGATTAATCCCGTTCCACAACGTGAAACATCCAGGATTACAATGTTTATAGTAGTATATAAGCCGAAGTAACTCATATCCACCTTGAGGATCCTTTTAGTAGACTATGGGGTACTGAGGCCGCTACACCTTAATATTGAACTGTCACAATTAATGTCCAGATTGTAACATGCGAGGGAGGTAGGACACCTAAAACTATTATTTGAGTTCTAATTACGTTATCATTTAATACACTTATACTCTTGGTCGGTATTAAAAATTTCGTCCCAAAATTATTATTTTCCTATGTTCTTTTTAAAGCTAATTTCCTCCCGATTAAGTAATAACTTCAGCTCTATTTCTTCTGATAAACACTATTTTAAATGGATTTTGTCGACAAAATACTTCATCGTTCAAGATCACTTTTAATCATTTTAATCAATATTTGAAGTAACCTTTGGCGATTTCCGATTCTGGTAAAATGGCATTTGGTAAATTCGGAATATTGAATCGGCCTTTTCTACATTTCAAACCTATTTTACCCAATCTATTTGAAAGAGTATTAGAAGTAGCTTATATTTGAGTGATATCCGATTCTCGTAATAGCCTTTGGCGACTTCGGAAGAAGGTCAATAGTAATGGATAGGATGTTTTGACATACACGAGCAAGCCAAAAGAACCGATTTTAATTGACAGCAACTGATCCAGAAATTTCAACTTTAAACTCGCTGGGCCGTGAATAAATCTCCAAAGGATGTTAATAGAAAATCTTGTTATTTTTCCAATTCTAGTGGTTCTCTAGCTCAACAGACGAAGCGGAAAACCGAAGAATTGCTTGCAGCATGGCAGAAAATTAAACTGCTTAAAATCGAACTTCTCGTAGGAAAATATTATCTTCTACTATATTGGTTTATAGACGCTATTGGGACAAAATTAAAATAGTTTTAGTTTGGTGAATGTCTGTACTCATTTGATCATTACGTGAAGATTCTATGGATGAATGGAGGGATAGATACAGATTCTATGGAACAAGATATTTGAATTGTAAAATATGCAACAATGAAAAAGTGTAATGAAGTACAACTATTGCTGAAAATTTAAGAAGGAAGATTTCGATTGAAATGGATTATATGAAGGTTGTAGTTTCCAAGACATAGGGGCCAGCCCTTTCATTTGCAATTTCGTCTTTTCGAATTTCCATTATCAAAAGTCACCAATAAAGAAGCCGACCTGTATATCTTAAATATACATCGGAGATTGCGAGTTTTGCCAACTACAACCTAAATATAATATTCACAAAGAATATAGGAATCAAACTATCAAAGATACGCCTTTTGCCCTCTGTGCCACCTTGGCGATATGGACGAATTCCACCTCAAGAACTGCCCTGAAATTTTAAAACTTTTTACCTAATTTAGACAACTCTAACGGGGCTAATTGTGACAAATTTGATTTTTACACTGATTCTTCTTTTTATTGGGCTACTCGTCGGTTGATGGCAGAGATGCCGTTGACTGCCGTATGATATAATAATATAAAAACCTTCATATCTATAATAATAAAAGAAAGAAAAAATTCACATATTGTTTGGCATTAAATATTACTGACATAATTTCTCTTCTGGATGCGATTTCATATCATGTCAGCACACCAAACAAAAAAAAATCAAACAAAACAAAACCACATAAAAATCTACACGACCTTTTGGACCTTTCGATGTGGAGGAATATCAAAACCCATGGAATGCCACAATAGTCCCTGGCCAAATTATTAGACGCACTTTATTTTTGTTTAGTAATGATGAAAACATACCAAAGTATGCCATATCATTAAAAAAGGTGTCGATATATGTATTAAGTATAGCAGATAGTATTTTCTATTCAATAGCTTAAGTTTAGGAACACAAATGTCCTTCTAAAGGTATTTTGTTCATCATTGATTGATACATGAAATCTTGCAGTGCGTCTAATAATTTGTCCAGGGACTGTAGCTCATGGGACGAGGTGTTGTACATCGAAATGGATTATAAGAAAGATGTAGTTGGCAAAACTCACGTTCTCCAATGTATAACTAAAATATAGGGGCCAGTCCTCTTCATGGGCGATTTCATCCAATTGAAACTTATCTTCATCAAAGGTCAACAAAGAAGACGCCGGCCCATATATGTATCTTAGTTATACTTCGAATGGCGAATCTTTCTTGGTGAATGAAATCTTTGGCGAATGAGATATTTGCAACCACGCCTTTAATATAATTCATCTATTGTCTTGTATTAAATATTACTGACTAATTTCTCTTCTGGATGCAATTTCATATCATGTCAGCACACCACAAAAAAAACCCATAAAAACCAACACGACCTTTTGGACCTTTCGGGGTGGAGGAATGTCAAAACCCATGGAATGCCACAATACGCCACTTACGAGGTGTTAAAGACCCCCATTGAGGTCTTGACTCTTGGTTCCATGCGTTCTTTTTTGTTTGTTCTCGTTGGAAACCGCTGACTTGTCAATCACGGAGGCGGAATCGGACGCTCTT
Organism: Oedothorax gibbosus; assembly: GCA_019343175.1. Classification (NCBI taxonomy): domain Eukaryota; kingdom Metazoa; phylum Arthropoda; class Arachnida; order Araneae; family Linyphiidae; genus Oedothorax; species Oedothorax gibbosus. Next base: position 48,579,227 of record CM033270.1, on the reverse strand, counting down.
TTGCTCTTGATGTAGAGGGTTCAAGTTGGCGTGGAAAGGAATTTTTATTCGTCATTTTTATTTTTTTAGCCCGACACCTGGGTTTGTATTTTCTTTGTGTTTTGATAGTATTAAATATGAAATATTCTTTTTTATTGTATCTATTAGATTCACACGGTTTTAAAAGCTTTAAACTATTACTTTCTGAGGGATACATATGTATAAATCCGTCACCTGACTATATTAAGTTTCCCATTAACACACCTAATTTTTAAAAATTTATAAATTCGTTCATTTTACAAAATTCTAAATTTTAAAGGATGGAACAGCCATTTACAATTATCTCCCATAGAAATATGTATTCTTAAAATTTAAAGAAATTAATTTGTAGTTTAAAAAACTAAATTTTTAGGCCCATGCAGTGAAAACAAGTTTACACTGCAACCAATTTCCTCATTCCTCAGAGGTTTAATCATTGTTAAAAAGATCTTCAAGAGAAACAAATTTAATGAGATTTTTACAATCTCAGGAATGAATGCTCACATTTTACGGAATTTTCGTCATTTTCGACGAAATTATATCGTGAAAAGTTCTCCGAGTCAATTGTGGTAAATTTGTATCTGAGAGCATACGTATCGTCTGAAGTCGGAGGCTAGAAATAGGCATCCGGAAACGATTACATTATCAAAGTCTGAAGTCACGTGAAATTGTTTTCTCTGCAGGAAAGTTTATTATTTTATAAAAAGAAGAAGGGTTTTTGGAAACTTTTTCACTGTTAAAAATTTTGTGCTTGGTTTCACCATGATAGCGGTTCCTAGTAGCTGCAACGGCTGTGTGGTGAAATGTTTCACCTTTTTTTCGGTGTTCGGTTGAACCATTTTTCTGGATTTGGAAGCAAAAACCTGAGAAATGGTTCAACCGAATACCAAAAATATAGGTTAACGTTTCACCACACAGCCGTTGCAGCTACTAGAAACCATATTTTTGGTGAAACAAAGTGCCTAATTTTTAACAGTGTTGTACTAATACTAATTACTATTAATAACTGTCATTGTATAAAGAAATTCTAATTCTAGCAAGACAGCACATTAGTTTCGTATTTAAAAAAATAACTATTTTTAACTATGACCATTTTCACCCTTACAGTTACTGTACTAAATCCAATGTCCCCATATTCCAAAGCCCTATCTGTTAGCTTCCGCCCCATAAGCAACTCTCTTTTAAAGAAAAAAAAAATGCCCTAAAAATATACTAATTAAACCCATTCCATGAGAGCCCGGTTAAGAAGGAGGGAAGGTATGGAATAAGTTACTTTCATGCGGCCATAAAGTTCAAGTCTGTTGCCCAACAGCAGCTGTACTTCGAGATGCGAAAGAGAAAAGCATTTCACTCTGGTGCATCTATGATTCGATTCGTTAACATATAGAATAGAGCTGCACCATACACTGTTAAAAAATTTGTGCTTGGTTTCACCATGATATTGGTTCCTAGTAGCTGCAACGGCTGTGTGGTGAAATGTTTCACCTTTTTTTCGGTGTTTGGTTGAACCATTTTTCTGGATTTGGAAACAGAAACCTGAGAAATGGTTCAACTGAATACCGAAAATATGGTTTAACGTTTCACCACACAGCCGTTGCAGCTACTAGGAACCATATTTTTGGTGAAACAAAGTGCCTAATTTTTAACAGTGTGTGACGTAGTTGTCTCTCAAGGAAGTGGTGCATTCTGGGTCAGATCCAGATTCAAAACAATTTTTTTATGTATTTCTCAGATATATCTATACTGTGGTTCGATTTCGTGGCAATATAAATTGCAGTAAAAATGGTAAAACAGGAGATGGAAAATCATTTATTAGTTTGCTTTATTAAATCGAAAAAGCTCCGGAGAAAACTAAACAAACACAATTATATCTCCCCAGGTCAGTTTTGGAAGGCAATCCATGTGCAGTTTTAAAATATTCTGATCAATAATACGTGAATTCACACCGTTTAACAGTAGAATTTTATTAATGTCTATAATCTTCATTTCAAAATCAAGACGAGACATCTTTTAAAAATTAAATATAGGGCAAAAAGTATAAAATTGATAAAATCCCAAGCATAACGCTATGAAACTATCTCATGTGTTGGACCTTCATGGAGTTTGTAAGGGTAATATTAAGGTCCTGAGAGGGTGTGGTGCAGCTACATTAGTCTATTTTCATTTTACAAGACTACAAAATTTAATGCTTGTGGAATTTAATACAAATACAAATACAAACATTGTCGACCAACAACAGGCCAGAGGGCCAGCAAGGTTGGTCCAAAATAAATCCTACATACCTATGACTATCAGTTTCCAGATGACTATCTGGAGATTCTTCTTAAAATACTTCTAGCGTCTCTTCGAGAGTGGGGCGCTACATTAGTCTATTTTCATTTACAAGACTACAATTAATGCTGTGGAATTTAATACAAATACAATGCAAATTCGACCACACAGCCAGAGCCAGCAAGTTTGGTCCAAAAAATCATACTTACCAGTTTCCAATGACTATCAATCTCTTAAATCTTCTACTCTTTCGAATCCAACATAATTGTAGCATCACTCATTGACACTCTATGAAAATAAGTTCTTACCTCCCTTCTAAGACGATTATTCAATTTCTGATCATGTCCTCTGGTCCGGCTATTTAAGGTATAACCTAAGCCCTCCATGTCTCCCTGTTTTATGAACTTGAATAACTGTATTAAATCACCCCTAGCTCTCCTATTTTCCAGGGAATACATGTTTAAAGATCTTAATCTGTTATCATTTGTACTGTTATTAATATATCGAGTGGTTTGTATATGATATGCCAAGTTTTAACAGTTCGAATATAAAAAGTAGCCATTTCGCGGGCACAAATCTTGCATAACGGAATTTTTTGGTGACAAAACATAGCATAAAGGTTACCATTCGAAATATTCCATTTGGCGACTAAATTACTTTTTTTTATAAATTGAAAAGTGCTTGGATCCGAGGCATATTTCCCTTATACTCGAACTTGACTTTTCATAAGGCCCGTTTGGCCCGGGTTAGTGGTTTGGTTTAGGGGTCCCCAAATTTTAGAGACCCTAAATTTCTGTTTCTTTTATGGTAAATGTTATGGACCCCTAAAATTTCAGTAAATTTTATAATTTTTTTAGGCCTTATTTTCTTCTTAGCTTGACTTTGACTTAACGTGATTGGTCTGACCAATGTAATATGAAAGATAAGTCTGTCTGTATTTATTCTGTATTTAACATTTTCTTTATTCTAGTCTGTATTTAACACGTCTAACAGCAATAAAAAAGAAAAATAACTGTTCTCCTATAAGTTTTTTAAAAGCTTCTAGCTGTACTAGGGGAAAATCCCAGTAGCTCCTGGATTTAAGAACAAGAAAAAAATAAGTGTGAGGGGGGCTTTAGTTTTACGACCGGATTGAAGTTGAAGGCTGAAGGCGCTATTTTCAACTTTTTACCACCACTTTGGGATGAGCGGAAGAAAAATGGGAAACTCCTAGGTATATGACACCTTGCTATACAGTCCCTGGACAAATTATTAGACACACTGTATTTTTTTTAGTAATTTTATGTTTCTTAAGAGTTTTTATGCAATAATGGTATATTTAAACTACAATACTGTTGATTTTTTATTTAAAAGAATTGTTGTAGGCTACATATTTGTATTTATTTTAAGATAATTATGATTAAGATTAATTTATATTGATTATTTATGTGTGGAATCATCATCCTCAAATGCAGGAAACAGTACAGTCTTGCATTGATAGCATGCCGCGCAGAATTAAAGCTTTGATAGCGTCTAAAGATGGCTCAACTCAATATTGACGTTTACTAACATTAATTTCACTTTTCTTTAAAACTTAATAAACTTCTGCTTTTCTAAATTAATGCTGTTTTATTTATGTCAAATAAATTGGTAATTGATTGGATAACATAAAAAATAAAAAAAACAAATCAATTAAAAATAATAGAACGGTACAATATCACCCGGTAATTAATATTTTACATGAAAACTTGCAGTGCGTCTAATGATTTGTCCAGGGAATGTATTATGAATTAAAAGATCCCTCTCAGCCATTCATCCTTTCATTTGGTCCATAAAATAAAGATCCAGCTATTGACCCATTATAAATTGGAAAGTTATCAATGGTGATTTCGAGTCAGTCTGTCCAACTGAACAGAATTTCAGTACTCATTGCCCATAAGGTACGTAAGCTGGAATTGGACTGTTGTACTAATGTGTTAAGATTATTGTATCATAAAGTAACTCATCTCTAGTATAGGTTATATCTATCACTCTTTGTATGCATTCCTTAGAATCATCTCATAATATAGTATTAAGATTTAATGCATTAATTATTATCACAAGTGATTTTGAGCAGGTTTGTATAGTTGTTATAGGATTGCAATCGTGTGTAGTGGTTGCAAGTTTTCGGACCTGGCCGTCAAGCGGTCACAAAGTCCTCCAAGTTGCCATGCCAAATCAATACCTCTGGAGGCGACAAGCTAGTTCTGGGAATTGGGATCCTCTACTTACCTCTGTCTTTAAAATAAGAAGGATCCACTTACGGTCAGTAGGGATGCACTCTTCGCATTGCTTTCGATAAGGGTTGTTAGTAGTAGAAGATTCGAGCATGGTAGTAGTGCTGCCCTCTACCATGCCGAATAATATAGCAATGAATCACAAGGGTCGGTGTTGAAGGCGGTACAAAACGCACATAAACAGAAGCGATTTAGCCACCACAATACCCTTCACAGACAGACAACACGCACAACGTTGAAACGTTTTCGTAGATGGCCGAATTGGCGATTGAAATATAGCTTCGTTTAACCGTGTAAAACTGGGAAATTAAAATACATCAAGTTAAACAGCACAATGGTGCTTTCCGGGTTTAAAACTTTGAACGAAATAAATGCGATTTCTTGGGTTGCTCAAATGAAGTAGTTTATAAAAAAAGTAGTGCTGGGTCTATCCTTTTCTTGGAATTGTCTTAAGACTTGATCTACATTCAAGTATTCCCTGGATTGCTAGTGACTTATTACAAAATGATGAAGACGTCTAATAAACTTAAACACCAATTCTAATGATAAGTCTTCATCCAAAAGAACCTAAACATCGGATTACTTTTTTAATGCTTTGAGCCTTCTGTTATATTTTCCTCATCAAGATTTCTGAAAAATTTAAGAGTAAGAGGGGAAGAGAAAAAAAATCTGTTTAAAGCTCCCAGGGGGGGACGAAAGGAACACTTTTACCATATATTGTAACGTTGAGACAGGTTTATGGGAGACCCGTTTTGCACCAGCAGTATTTTCAAGTTTCCATTAAAGAATTTTTCCAGATCTAGAAAAGAATTATACACATGACAGACTGTCAGAAATCTCCCTCATGTCAATATAACCAACTCTTCATTTTTCAAAAAAAATTTCGTATTGAAAGAAAGAAGGTATGTTAAAAAGTATTATTACAAGTTCGTACACTGTTAAAAATTAGGCACTTTGTTTCACCAAAAATATGGTTCCTAGTAGCTGCAACGGCTGTATTTATGTATTTGTATATTTAATAACGGTACTACACATTACTGCTGAAAACTAGCAATATTTTTAAATAATAGCCTATACATTTTTTTCTGAATGAATGACCAATGGTGATGACTAGTGGGTTCACAAATGCCAACGTACCAATATTAACTACTTCAAATATCATTTATAGTACCAGGTTTTATGTATGCACAGTAAAAACTTGGAGGAACGTTATATCGTAAAATTAGTAGCAGCATATGCTGTCTTTTCCAGAAAATTGTAGGCGGAGACAGGTTTATGAAGGAAGCATTTTGCGCTTTCCTCAGGTTCCATCATGGAATTCTTCGCTGTTTTTTAATGATCTCTTTTCCTTTTTTTTTCTCATGGTTTTTAGAAAATGCTGCTTCATGTCAGACAGGGATTTTTAGTGCGCAGTTATGGTATGTTGCGGGGTGCTTGAATGAAATGAAGTTGGTAAGGTTTATAAGGGTCGGGGTTCTAAATTTGGAAGGTTTTCCCTTATGCTTTAGAGTTAGTTAAAGGGGAATATCTATTCCAAAATGTTTCATAGCCAAAGCATCTGTATCTTAGTTTGTTATTAGCTACAAAAATTGCGTAAGTAGTCTCCATTTAGTTTTTTGCATATTTTTTTTAACACTAACAAAGTAAATAATAGATGATTTATTAAAATTTAATGATGATTTCATTGATGGAAAGTTAATCACTGAAACCAATCTAGTCACGCTACACTGTAAAAAATTTAGTGGTAGTTTTCAAAAAGTTCTTAGTAGCTAGATGCAACGACTGTGTGGTGATACGTTTCACCATCTTTTTGATATTCGGTTGAATTATTTATCAGCACCCAACGCAACCGTTAAGGGCGACATCGTACGCAGAGTTGGGACTTTGGAGCATACTAAACGTGCACTCCCTCTTCACGGGGAGGAATCGTCGGACAATTTTGACTTCACGGGCAGTTTATATTACGGCAGTTATTTTTGGCGATGCAGGACCATATGGAAAACATGAGGATGGATCCCAAGCACCAATTTGCTACCCAATACGTTTTGAGTTGGGCGGCCGCCGAGATTCGACAGGAAGACGTTCCTGGTATGCCTCTCCCTCTACATGGGGGAACTGGGCTCTCTGGTTTTAGATATTTAGGGCCCATGTCCCATATGGGGCAGAACCACCCTGGACTTACTCCATGCTGGGTCACGGGGGATCTCTCGGTGGAACAGACATGCACGGTGTCCAGCCACTTCTTTTGCTTGGCCCTCACCACGGCCAGTCGAAGGGTTTTTTAACTGAAGAAAGAAACTAGCTTCTGTGAATCAGACAGTTCGGTCTTTTAATCAGTGCATTAACTTAGGTCTAGATGAGGCTCCGGAAATTTTTTGAAACGCGTGCATTTCCTATCAGTCCAGTTTATTATCCTTCCGCTTACGAGGCGAATACTTTAACCGATTGGGCTCCCCACCCCCCTTTTCAGGTTTTGGAAGCAAAAAAATGATAAGCGATCCAATGGAAAACCAAAAATGTGTTGCAACATTTCACCACACGGCCGTTTAGCTATACTAAGAACCCATCTGTTGGTGGGGCCGTAGTGAGCCTAGTGGTCAGCGTCTCGGTCTCGGGATCGGAAGGTCCTGCGATCGAGTCCCGGTACCACTGAAGAACTACCGAGTATATGCGGAGAACGTGCTCGTTAAATCTGTTGGGTCCGAAAGTCCTCTAAGTTCCCATACCAAATCAATACCTCTGGGGGTGACAAGCCAATTCTGGGGATCCTCTAGTTGGCCTCTGTCTCTAAAAATTAGATGGATCCACTTATGTGTGTGTGTGTTGTCTGTTGTGTCTGTCTTACTTGACGAAGGTTTATAAGCGGGTCTTTGTGACCAAGCAAACAAGCCTGAAAATATATATATACCAACCAACCAACCAACCCATCTGTTGGTGAAACTTAAAATTAAATTTCTAACATTGTACTTTACTAATAAATTTTTGTTTAACATAAGCATATTTAATTTTATACTTATGACGCTCTTTATTGAACATCTTTACTTCATTTAGACGGTTTCATTTCGCATTTATTGTGTTTATTAGAGACGATGTGAGAAGTGTCCAGAAGTGTGCTCTTAAAACTCTGTTGAATACTTAAGTCAGTCTTCACAGTTAAAAAAGAATCAACAAGTTGTTAAACCACAGAAATTTCTAAATTTCTTAGAACCAGCTTTCATTTACAAAGTTTTAGACAGCCAGTATTTTAAACTCTGCAAGTAATTCTACACAAGAGTCCCGGCAACTAGTTGTTTTGGCGAGTTGGCGAAAGCTTCCTATCATCGCCCGAGGAGATTTAGTACCCTCTAGGCCAACAACTATTCCCCGTGCGTTCGAAAAAATAATGATCTTGGTGAACGCGAGTTGCAATAATGAGAAGGTTGTCACGACTTTGTCTTTTTAAGTAGAGCAAACATCTAGGGACTCTAGGTGGAACGAAAACGATTCCCACTTTATTTCTTCTCGGCATACTTTAATTATACCCACAAATACCTACAGAGGGCACATAATTATTGTAATTTGAGCGTCCAAATTGATAACGAGAGTCACCTAGATGGTTCCACAAAAAACGATTCCCACTTTATTTCTTCTCGGCATACTTTAATTATACCCACTAATACCTACAGAGAGCACAGAATTATTGTAATTTGAGCGTCCAAATTGGTAGCGAGAGTCACCTAGATGGTTCCATAAAAAACGATTCCCACTTTATTCCTTCTCGGCATACTTTAATTATACCCACTAATACCTACAGAGAGCACAGAATTATTGTAATTTGAGCGTTCAAATTGGTAGCGAGAGTCACCTAGATGGTTCCATAAAAAACGATTCCCACTTTATTCCTTCTCGGCATACTTTAATTATACCCACTAATACCTACAGAGAGCACAGAATTATTGTAATTTGAGCGTTCAAATTGGTAGCGAGAGTCACCTAGATGGTTCCATAAAAAACGATTCCCACTTTATTCCTTCTCGGCATACTTTAATTATACCCACTAATACCTACAGAGAGCACAGAATTATTGTAATTTGAGCGTCCAAATTGGTAGCGAGAGTCACCTAGATGGTTCCACACAAAAAAATGGCGCTCAGTTCTGGTGAATATGCCTAGTCTGTAAAGGCTTAGCCACCAATGAAGTAGCCCCGTTGGAAAAAAAACTTTATTTCTTTTCAATCGATCGACTGTAAAATTCGAAAAGGAAGTTTTGACAAAATAGAACGATTTTCAAATAAATAAACCGATCGTCTGCTACGCACCGCCGCACAGTGTGTCAAGATACCACATTAGCTGGCGTTAATTCACTGGAGTGATTTATAAAAATTTTGTTGGTCGTATTTAATGTAAAAGAGTTAATTATGAATAAATAAGTACAATTTAAAGATATGTTGAGTAATTATTTCGTTTAAAATAAGAATTCTTACTTTTTAACCAGTTTTCTATGAGAAGCGGCGTTGTAAAATGCGAAAGAGTTTTAATTAAATCACTTGATTTACTATCCGGGCCATTTGTACACTTTTTGAGATGTTCTGATAAAAAACAGAACTTTTCGTATGGGGTTTCATTCAAATTTTCTCTCTCATTAAATTATATAATTCCATTCTTTTTAAAACAAGTTCTTTTGAACGTAATTCTGCAATAAAAGATGCAATACATCAATCTTGAGACTCGCCTAAGAAGCAAAAAATTAATTAAAAACCCTCAAGAAGTTATATTATGCTTTAATTTCAACATTATGAAGACATATATACATACATATATATCGTATAAGTTGAAAGAAAGCCTGCTGAACTAACTTTACAATTATCAATTCAAAAAAATTCACTATAGATTTCTCACTAGATCCAAGCTTTTTTGAGAATGGTGAGATAGTTTCTGAGACATCGTCACAACTCCACTATATACACTAGTTACGGAAAAAAAATCAAGTTGCATGGGGTTTTCTTGATCCTGTCCGACTTTGACTACTTAAGTAGAGCAAACAATCTAGGGACTCTAGGTGGAACGAAAACGCTTCCCACTTTATTTCTTCTCGGCATACTTTAACATCCACAAAGAGCTCAGATTCATTATAATCTGAGCGTCAAAATTGGTAGCGAGAGTTGCCGAGATGGTTCAACAAAAAAAAAAGGCTCTCAGTTCTGAGTCTGCAAAGGCTTAGCCGACAATAAAACAGCCCCATTGGAAGAAAAAAAACTTTATTCCTTTTCAATCGATCGAGTGTAAAATTCGAAAAGGAAGTTTTTACAAAATTAGAACGATTTTAAAATAAATAAACGGATCGTCTGCTACGCACCGCCGCCCGGGCCACCCTCGAACTTCGGACGCGCAAAACGAATTCGATTTCGCGGCAAGCGACGCACCCCAACCGGAACACCAAGGAAACTTCACAAAAAAAAAGTGGCAACACTTTTTTTTTTCGAATAAAAGAAAGATTCGAAACAAGATGGGGGAACTTTGGAGCGGGACCAGCAAAAGACGAGTAGATACTATACATACTTGTTGTTTCTCGCTAGTTCTTTTGAAATACTACTTGGATTTGGCTTTGGTTGAATGTACGTCCCACTAGGGCTTTGGAGTGGTTTTCTTTTATTTTTATACTCGGTTAAGGGGGAATGGGCGCGCTGGACCGCGGGTCTCCAAACTCAAGTGCCTCAGTGTTAATCCAATGGAAAAAAAAAACTATTTTCTCTGCCACATTTCTCCGGCTGTATTGAATATTTTAACAAACGGTTTTTAAAATAATAAATGTAGATAACTTACAGGTCTCTATCTTCCCACTTTTTGAAATTGCTTCGAATATTTTGTGTAAAATTAGTTATTGAAAATTAAAAAAAAATATTCGAACCAATTTCAAAAAGTGGGAAGGTCGGGACCTGTAAGTCAGCTACATTTACCACACAAAAAAATCGGCTTGCAAAAATATTCAAAATTCTTCGGCTTCAAAAAATAACAATACAGCCGGAGAAATGTGGCAGAGAAAATATTTTTTCCCCATTGGATTAACACTGAGGCACTTTGCTTTGGAGACCCCCGGTCCAGCGCCCATTCCCTCTTAAAAAACGAGGCTGGCACCCCACCTTATAGAGACATCGTACGCTACATCAGAACTTTGGAAATTTAACAGGTTGTTTGTCTGTTGTGTGAAGGGTATTTAGGGGGCTAATGCACCTATATCATGAAGCACTTTGTATAAACCCAAAATCCATGAAGTGATGCGACCGTAGAAGCCACATTCAACACCGACGCTTAAGAGTTCATAGCTACTTCATGGGGAGTGTTCGAGGGCAGCACCATTACCGCACTCGCTCGTTGTTCAAGTCTACTATGCAAGTTTTTCGTTCGGATCTGCTACACGAGTTCTTCGTTTGAGTGTACTAAACAGGTTCCTTGTTAAAGAGCAACGCGATAGAGGGCAGCACTACTGACCGTAAGTAGATCCATCTAATTTTAGAGACAGATTCCAAGCAGAAGATCTCAGAATTCGTTTGTCACCCACAGGGCAGGGCATGACCACTGACGAGGCAAGTTGACGCCCTATTACTGGAGACATTCGATGGCTCTTTTCCGAACAATACTTTTACTTAATATATATATTATAATTATGACCTTTAAAGTAAAATATATCATCAAATATAATATTTTAAAAAACAATAGGGTACTTATAGTTGCAGAGACCTTCATTATATGATTAATTTAAATTAAGTTTGTCATAAAATCACACACAATTGAAGAGTACAGGGGAAAAACCGCTTAATTTTGTCGAAAACTTTCCTCATCAGGCCTCTTTAGCGATGAAAGCGAGTCATCGCCTAAACTGGTGTGAGGAAATCGGTTACTCACTTTGTTTTTCTCTCGCGGCAACCCTGATTTACGCCAGAGATCAGCGGACACGAGTCACACGTTTGTACCGCGAAAGTAGAACCGAAAGGAAAACCGTTTTTCTGTCGCCAATGTCCGCCAAGCAGATACAAATACGGTACTACTCCTGATAAATAAAGCGGTTCTTCCCCTGTACTCTTCAATTGTGAGGTGTGAAACAAAATTCATTGGTAATTTTTTTGGTCCCCTAAAATCATGGTCTCAAGGCTTGGGCCTTGTAGGCCCCGTTGCATGCTCCAGAGGTGTTTTAATTTGGTATAGTTATTTTGAGGACTTCGTGACCACGACGGACAAATCGATTTCGTACACCCCAACAAAGCGAAACGCGCGCATCTCATGACGTAAGTGGTGCAAAGCAAATCATTTAAAGATTTGGCTATCAAAATTTTAATAATAACTATTTTTGAAGTTGAAGGCTGTTGCAAAAGCTTTGAAATAATGCTAGTTTATAATTGTTTTCTCCATTTTATTGGACCTCCCCGAGCTCCTGTGACATAAGCCTCTTATATAATAATTCCTTCCGAATTCGATCGAAAGTTGGAAGTCAATAGACGTAGATGGCGCAACTACGCAAACTAAACTAGTGCAACTTTATGGATGACTCATGGTTCGTGGTATGCTCATCAAGTAACACCCCAACGTTCAACGTTTTTTCTTTTTCTTTTCGATCTAAATTTCTGCTCCGGAATGTATTCTTAATAGATTTTAATTAGTTATAATAGACAATTAATGATTTTTCTTTCATTTTAATCAATAATAAATTAGCTCAATTAACTAGAATTGCTTTAAAAAAAAAAGGGTTTTAGCACCCTGACTATCCACAGATGGCGCTACTAGGCACATTGCTTCCTGACAGCCTGTAAATCTATGTTATTTCTCGAATTCGGAAGGCATTGTTCAGTACTAGGCTACGCATAAGACAAAACTTTTTAAAAGTGGGCCATTATTATCAGATCTGGTAACTCTTAGCAAAATATGTCATTTGGTGACACTCATAGAACTTTGTCGTTGAACAATAGCAATCAGGTTTTCTAAATGAGCGTTGATGGATCTTTAAAACTAGCCAAAAACCTTCCCCAAAGTGTAGAAGAAGCCAAATAGTTGTCTCTAGAAATCCGACATCGGTCGCACCAGAAAAGCGCACCCAAAACCGGGTTCTGAAAAACGGTGCACCCGACAGAGGGCGCTGGCCAACAAAGTCGGTCTGCTGCTATACTGTTTTCCACACTGGCGGTGGCAACGGCAGTCTGATAATATGGAAGGAAAAAGTATATTCAAGGATCCCTAGAAAATTTTTCGAACTTCTTTATGCAAAAAAAACCCCAGCTACTTTAAAAACTTAAAAGTCAAACCGAGGTTTCGCTGTATTAATCCAATGGAAAAAATAATTTTGAAAGAAAAATTACTCTAGCGGCATTGATTAATTGTACAATGGTTTTTTATATGATAAATGTAGCTTGCTTACAGGATTCTATTTCCCCACTTTTTGGAATTGCTCCTTATATTTTTTTCAATGAATTATTTTAAAACAAACTAATCGAAGAAATTTCAAAAAGTTGGATTATAAGAGCCTCGTAAGCCAGCTATGTTTATCGTATAAGAAAACTGTTTTTAAAATATTTAATACAGCTGAAGTAATTTACTTAGAAAATTATTTTTTCAAAAAAAAAACCCTTTTACATAAAGCTATAAACTCCTAATACAACCAGATACATATAATAGAATGGACTGCGCATTGGCAAACCTAAAGCGATCCCCTCATGGGTCACGTGCTGGGGTAAGATTTTACCCCAGCACGTGATCACGACCAGTTGACGAGTTTTTTTCACAACGACTTGATTATACGAGGCCGACAATCTAGTGGTATAAAAAAGAACTTGGGAAAGGAACAATAATGAATTGCTTTTTCGGCGAATATAGTTGCTATTTTTGGCAACTTATCGCAGCTGTTTGGACGACGAATTCTCTTTGTATAGTTATTTTGTCGTAGATCTGCTTGCCCAATGTAAGTTTAACAAATGTTCGACTTTTAAATAGCAATAACTCAAAAACTACGATTGCAAAAACAAGTTCTTTTTTGGCCAATGTACTAAAAATATTCTACTTCTAAGCTGTCAATGTATTGTTCAGACCATTAATGTATTTAACTTGGCCCAAAAGATAATTTAGAATTTTTACAGTGTTCGCTTAATCATGAGGATGATTCTTCAGCATAAAAGAGCTCTTTTATAATAAATTCCCTCTATAAAAAGTATAGTTTATAAAAAACCCAATTACTTCTTAAAGTATGCAGAACTAAATAAATGTTACCTGTGAAGTGCGACAAATCCTTTTTTACGCCACTATTTGCAATTAAAAACTACACAAGAATTTGGCATCTTGTACGATTAAAAAAATTACATGATTAAGAATATTCTCACATTGGACGAACTTAATCAAATAATTATGATTAAAGCTAGAAGAAAAAAATAAGAACTATAAGGAAAAAATCGTCTGCAAAAACATTAAAAAAACACCATGCGGCTGGATGCTATAAACCCACGTGACTTGGGAACATATGTGAGTCACCATTTAGGTTTGCCGGCCTACTCTTATCTGGTTTTTAACGAAACAGTAGCGAGTTCTAACGAAACAGTAGCGATAAGTTGCCATATGTTGCAACCTTTCTCCTCTTGGCGATTTTCATGATTGGTACGCTTTTAGAAGCTGCTTGACAGAGCAATGAGCAGTCCATTCTATTTATGTCTATGAATACAACACCTTACATCCTTACACTTTTGTTTTACTTGAATTGATGTCGACCGAAACTAGAATTACAAGATCTCATTTGATTGAATATACACCATTTCTTCTAAACTCCAATTATCCAAATTTCTGATTATATGTTTGTTTGTGGTTAGGCCCCAATTACTTCGAATGATTGGTGTTTTACTGTATTTAAATTCCAATTAAAAAACATAGACGAAAGACAACTGTTATTCCCTTAAACTGCATGTCTTAACAACTAAAAAAAAACCCGGAATTTCTAATAGAGAGAAGAACATCACTAAAACGGCCGGAGGTTGCAGCTAAAGGAGGAGCAGAAAAAAGAATACGAGAAGTTCTTGTGATTATCACTAACAATCTCTGCGACAGCATGGAACGCGACCTATTCGTCAAACACAATTGCCCTCGCAGACGACACCTCTAGCTGGAAAAAAAATAAAAAGCACCGCAATTATCGTTTGGTTTTAAGAGGAGGATGAGACCGGGAGACGGGTTTCCAAACCGGAGTCTTTTCACAGAGAATATATTTTTTTAATTTTTAATAAATAATTTGACAACCAAATATTTAAACTAATTTCAAAAAGTGAGATTGCAGAGAACTGCATGTCACCTACATTCATCATAAAAACAAGAAGTTCATAAAGAACTAAAATAGCCTACTTTCCTGTTACTTAAATACTTACTGAAGTTCTAATCGGGAAAAAACTAGGTTCCTAAAGTAAATATCATCAACAGCCGTTTCTACACTAGATTTATACACATTAGAAAAAAAAATCGAAACACAGCACCCAGCTATAATTTAAACTTCTAAAAGCCAAAATCAACTATTTTCCTTAATATTCGTTCGCAAATTAATTAAATATTATTTATCATCTGCTCGTGATTTATTTGTAGTTCGAAGAATAAATATTTATTAATAACAAAAGTAATGAAACTACTCCGAACTGCATTAAAAAACAAGAAATGTAAATTAAAACTAAGCATAATTGCATGCAAAAGTATGCCCTGCCGCTTTCTTGGTAGATAATTAATGAATAATCAAAGAATCAAATTGTTCTACATTTTATGACGTCATTCCAAACTGATTCATGAAAATATTATTTTGCTTCAAATATGTTTAAATAAAGTTTCTCATGCCATTGTTGATTTGGCAACAGTGATTTAAATGACTCAAAATTGAATTTCAATGCTAATTCAATGGGAAATTCGCCGACAGATAGTAGATTTATGTCCGTCCGGACGTACAGACAGACGGACAAAAAGTATGAAAGTTGGGTATCTGAGGTCATAGCTTTCTAACAAAAAAAGAATTTTTAAGATCCGATGATTAGAACCGATTTTGGAAGGGGGGTACAGACAGACAGACAAACGGACAGACAGGCGGACAGACAGACGGACAGACATACGAACAGACAGACATACGAACAGACAGACAGATGGACAGACAGACAGTTGGACATCAACCGCATTTCAATACCTACAGTGATTTAAATGACTCAAAATTGAATTTCAATGCTAATTCAATGGGAAATTCGCCGACAGATAGTAGATTTATGTCCGTCCGGACGTACAGACAGACGGACAAAAAGTATGAAAGTTGGGTATCTGAGGTCATAGCTTTCTAACAAAAAAGAATTTTTAAGATCCGATGATTAGAACCGATTTTGGAAGGGGGGTACAGACAGACAGACAAACAAACGGACAGACAGGCGGACAGACAGGCGGACAGACATACGGACAGACAGACATACGAACAGACAGACAGATGGACAGACAGACAGATGGACAGACAGACAGATGGACATCAACTGCATTTCAATACCTACAGTGATTTAAATGACCCAAAATTGAATTACAATGCTAATTCAATGGGAAATTCGCCGACAGATAGTAGATTTATGTCCGTCCGGACGTACAGACAGACGGACAAAAAGTATGAAAGTTGGGTATCTGAGGTCATAGCTTTCTAACAAAAAAAGAATTTTTAAGATCCGATGATTAGAACCGATTTTGGAAGGGGGGTACAGACAGACAGACAAACAAACAAACGGACAGACAGGCGGACAGACATACGGACAGACATACGGACAGACAGACATACGAACAGACAGACAGATGCACAGACAGACAGATGGACATCAACTGCATTTCAATACCTACAGTGATTTAAATGACCCAAAATTGAATTACAATGCTAATTCAATGGGAAATTCGCCGACAGATAGTAGGCTAAAACGTTTGTAAAATTATTCAGTACAGCGAGAGAAATGTGTCTTGGAATAATTTTTTCCCCATTGGATTAAAACAGACGCATCTGGGTTTAGAGACCCGCTGTCAGTCGGCCTCATTTGCCGTTAATCCATTTGGGGAAAATTATTTTCAAGCTTAATTGTTCCATCTGTATAGAATATTTTTACGAAAACTGTTTACTTTATACGACAAATGAAACTGGTTTAAATGTCTCTATAATTTTGAATTTAGTTAAAATATATTTTTGATTTTCAATATATAATTTTACAATACAATATTTGAACCATTTTTTTTAGATTAGAATTATGGGGGACATTTAAAAAACTACATTAGACAAAGCTATTGTCAGATACAATAAACTGTTTGAAAAAAAATATTACAATGTACCTGGAATAATTAAACTTAGAAAATTATTTACCACCATTGGATTAACACAAGGATAACTTCTGGTCTCCTTCCAATGCACCTGGAATAATTAAACTTAGAAATTTATCTACCACCATTGGATTAACACAAGAATAACTTCTGCTCTCCTTCCAATGCACCTGGAATAATTAAACTTAGAAAATTATCTACCACCATTGGATTAACACAAGGATAACTTCTGGTCTCCTTCCAATGCACCTGGAATAATTAAACTTAGAAAATTATTTACCACCATTGGATTAACACAAGGATAACTTCTGGTCTCCTTCCAATGCACCTGGAATAATTAAACTTAGAAATTTATCTACCACCATTGGATTAACACAAGGATAACTTCTGCTCTCCTTCCAATGCACCTGGAATAATTAAACTTAGAAAATTATCTACCACCATTGGATTAACACAAGGATAACTTCTGGTCTCCTTCCAATGCACCTGGAATAATTAAACTTAGAAAATTATTACTACCATTGGATTAACACAGGAAGTTTCAGTTGGACTCTAACTTCTGGTCTCCTTCCAATGCACCTGGAATAATTAAACTTAGAAATTATTTACTACCATTGGATTAACACAGGGAGAAGATTCAGTTGAGACTCATAACTTCTGGTCTCCTTCCAATGCACCTGGAATAATTAAACTTAGAAAATTATTTACCACCATTGGATTAACACAGGGAGAAGATTTCAGTTTGGAGACTCATAACTTCTGGTCTCCTTCCCGTCCACGAGCGCTGAGAGGATGCCAAGTAGGCCGTTTCTCGGGAGAAGGTTGTATCAGGAAAGAGGAATTTCAGTTCATAGTTATAGCAAACCCGTGCGTTTGGGTGCCAGAGCTTTATTTATCTCTTCAGTAGAGTATCTGCTTTAGTCCAGAGAAACCAAAAACTCAGGTCCACTACTGGTTTGTAAAATTATTGAAACACTACTATTTTTTTTTAAATATGCAATAAAAGTTTGAGTGTTTCGAGTCACTAATTATTTATGCTCTTATGTTGTATGTCTTATGTTGTATTTTAAATGTGTCCTACAAAAATTGTTTTTCTTGAGTCCACTTTTGTATTGAACCACATTTGTACCGAAACCCTATTTTTCTTCAATATCAAATCTATTAAAAAAAATTGTAGCTACACTGTTAAAAATTTTGTGCTTGGTTTCACCATGATATTGGTTCCTAGTAGCTGCAATGGCTGTGTGGTGAAATGTTTGACCTTTTTTTCGGTGTTTGGTTGAACCATTTTTCTGGATTTGGAAACAAAAACCTGAGAAATGGTTCAACCGAATACCACAAATATGGTTTAACGTTTCACCACACAGCCGTTGCAGCTACTAGGAACCATATTTTTAGTGAAACAAAATGCCTAATTTTTAACAGTGTATTTTAAAAAAAATTATGCAATAAAAGTTAGAGTGTTTCGAGTCACTAATTGTTTCTGCTCTTCTTTCAATTCAGTTTGGATTTTAAGTGTGTCCTACAAAAACTAATTTTCTTGAGTCTACTTTTGTATTGGACCACATTTGTACTAAAACCCTATTTTTCTTCAATATCTAATCTATTACATTTTTTTTTTGTAGTTAGGATTTTAGAACTGATTTTAATTTTCTTCTGTACTTGAGCCTCTACATTTTACCTTTTTCGCCCACGATAGTCCAATATTTCTGAATGCTCCAGTTTAACCGGACTCCGTTTAATCGGATCTCTTCATTTACCGGCCGAATTTTTTTATCCCTAAAGTGAAAAAAATTAACTAAAAATGACTTATTTTGTTATAGATCTCTTATCCATGTGATGATGATAAAAAATGGCGAAACTATGTGCAAGTTTCTGATTTCCTAGGCTTAAAAAAAACCTTATTAAATTCTTAAAGTTGGGTTACTTATAATGGTTGAATACATTGAATTAAATGGCACATTACTTTAAGAGGGACTGTCAGTCACATAGAGCCAATGCATTAGTTTTGAAATCATAACTTCCGCCGAATATTCTTGCCATTATCCATTTTCAATATAATCATCAATAACTCATTTTAAAACAAATTGAAACGAAAATAACATCCTATTTAATTTTAATTTTAAAGTTTAAAAAGTGTCGTCCTCTTATGTATATTTTTGGCGTCTTTAAAACATCAATATATAATAATAACTAATAAAATATTTTTTCAATTTTTCATTCGATGTTATGTAACTTCTCTTACTGGTGACAAGGGCTAACATGGCAAAGCAAACTTCTGCGAAGTGTGATTCCAAACTAATGCATTTGGTCTATGGACTGACAATCCTTTTAAATTTCTTTATTTATAGCTAACGGCAATGTAAAACGTGCCATCAATATCTATCCAAACTTTTAATTAATTTACATCTTCGTTTTAACGAATTTCGCTAATGGCTACCGGCCACGGTCTTATTAACGGTTACGAGGTGTCTACTGTATTTGCATAAATAATTTCATTACTTTATTAATAAAGCTCTAATATGTGAACTTAAACTTCATTTTTCTATCCACACTTTTCACCGCCGTAATGCCCTCTCCTTTTATTAAATGGCACATTTTTTAAAAGTTCATTTATTTATAAGGCATAACGGCAATGTATAAACCTCCCATCAAATATCTATACAAAACTTTTAATTAATTTCACATCTTCGTTTTAACCGATTTTCGCTTAACTGGCTAGCCCTCGGTGCTATTTAAACCGGTTACGAGGGTGTCTACTGTATTTGCCATAAATTATTATTTCATTACTTTATTAATAAAGCTTCTAATATGTGAACTTTAAACTCCATTTTTCTATCCACACTTTTCATCGCCGTAATGCCCTCTCCTTTTATTAAAGCTTATACGTTTAATTATTTGTTTACAAAGGACATCCAAAGTGTTCCAACTTTCTTTTTTGTTCGAACTTCCAACGTTCTCTTTTGGAAATCTTTTTTTTTTCTCCAGGAAAAACTCCGGAATTAACCTCTCACACTTTTAATTAGGTTGTCCCGGAAAGAATTTAAGGCTCACACCCGGCCAACGGTTTATTAAGATTTTTAATGAAAATGAAAGCTTTCTGTTGACACAGACCTAATTAGTGACAAGACTTCACTTTAAAGCTTTGAGCCGTCTCCATGGTTACGATGCATTATCCCTTGTAGGGTTGCTGGATTTGGGTGCTTGGCGGTGGTTGGAATAAACAGATTTTATTTGTCGCCAAGAGATTGTACGCTGTTAAAAGTTTTGTGCTTAATTTCACCCTAATAATGGCTCCTAGTAGCTGTAACGGCTGTGTCGCGAAATGTTTTACAACGTTTTAGTTATTCGGTTGAACCATTTTTTCAGATTTCGCAAAAAAAAACCACCTTAAAAATGGTTCAACCGAATTCACCAAACAGCCGTGGCAGCTACTAGAAACCATAGTTCTGGTGAAAACAAACCCGAATTTTTTTGCAGCGTAATAAGTAAATTAGTAGAGAGAGAGATAATGTGTGTCCAGATATTGTGCTTATTTATTTTGCATAGATAACAAGTAGATGAATTCTCTGAAGTTTTAGTTGTGCATAAAATTTTGCAATATTATAAAAACTTTTGAGTTTCGTGCTAACAAATGGAATGAACGGTATATTTTCGTCAATTGACGCATCTTACATTTTTCTGTATAGTATTTCTACATTCGATTTTGTAAATGGGTGAAAAGCACCCGCGGAAAAATTTGCAACCTACATCGCCACTGCAGAAGCGTTTAACACTGTCTTCACTTAATAGATAATCGCAAGTACGGTTTTCTCTTCTATCACGTATGAAAGGTACAATTGACTTAACATTGTCACTGCAATCACGTGGCACCGAAGTGCGGTGAACATTACCAGCCAGATTGATGAGTAGCCAGACCAGATTCGCTTCAGTGATTAATTTTTCGACTATGAAATCATCATTAAATTTCCAAAATTCATATTTTATTTACCTTTAGTTTTTTTTTGTTGAAAAAACTATGAAAATAATAATATAGACTATTCGCACAATTTTCCTTAGCAATATAGTTGAATAACAAACTAAAGTGTACAGGAAAATACAGTACGTCTGGTCACCTTACTTTTAGGGTAGGGTAGGTAGTACATATACATTCCGGCTTGTGTGCTTGATCAGAGACCCGCTTATAAAGCCTTCGTCAAGTAAGACAGACACAGAAAGAATTTTTACTGCCACAGAGAAAGAAAGTACACCCAGGGCGAAGGCGGGAATCGAACCAGCACCCGTTACAGCGCGCAGACTGCTAGCGTAATGGTCTGCGATTCAAACCAATCGGCCATCCGGGCCCCAAAGTTTTAGGACACTCAGAGACATTTCTTTTGAAAAATGGAAGAGATGCTTTCACAGCTGAGCTGCAATCACTTGTTGGATGCGAGATCCCCCTCCAAACACCTGCAGTCAAGGAAAGATGATCCTCCCGATGACTCATCGACTGGTACCATTCCAATGCACCCCTCACACGTGGGACACCCCCTTCCTCCTCAGAGGAAACGACATGTGCCCGATGGATAGGGTTTCATCGACTGGACCAGGTGCCACGTGTTGTTTGGGTGTAAGGATCTCCTAAACTAAAGTCCTCGCACCCATTAGTGGGCCAAGGCCTGCCGTGGCCATTTCAGCTTTCGTGACCTAGGGCTCTGGGGTGCTAGGCATATGTCCCGGTAAGGTGGTCAGCCTCATGCGGAACCCTCAGTGTTTAGTTCCCAAGCATGCTTGGTACCCATTTTATCGCTCCAACTACTGTAAAATTCCTGTTGAACCTCGTATGGTTTTAAAGCAATTTACCAAATGTATCCCTCTGAGGGATATACACTCGTCACCTGACTGTTAGGTTTCCCTGCAACACACACATATATAAATTTTTTAATTTATAAATTTTATAGATTTACTAAATTTAAAAATGTGAATTACGGAGAGTCATTTGTAATTTTCTGCCTTAGAAATAAATTTTTTTTAAAAAAGGAAGTTAAACTTCAATTGAAAATTTAATCTCACCCAGTGAAAACAAGTTTACACTTTAGCCGATTTGCTTATCCCTTAGAGGGATATGTTGCACCCATGGACGCGATTTTGGAGTGATCAAAATGCTTGTCTGCTACACCAACAGCGAGGGTTTATACAGTCCCTGGACAAATTATTCGACTCGCTGTATTGTTTTTAGTAATTTTATGGTTCTTAAGAGTTTTTATGCAATAATGGTATATTTAAACTACAATATTATTGATTTTTATTTAAAAGAATTGTTGTATACTACATATTTGTATTTATTTTTAACATATGGCAACACTGTGTTGACAAAGTGATACATGAACGTAAACAAGTACAAACCTGTATTAGTCGCGAATCATCATCCTCAAATGCAGGATACAGTACAGTCTTGTACAGCATGCCGCGCAGTTTTTCTCTCGCGGCAACCCTGATTTACGCCAGAGATCAGCGGACACGAGTCACACGTTTGTACCGCGAAAGAAGAACCGAAAGGAAAACCGGTTTTCTGTCGCCAATGTCCGCCAAGCAGATACAATTACGGAACTACTTCTAAAAAATAAAGCGGTTCTTCCCCTGTACTCTTCATATGGGTTCACTTTTTTTTGTTGAAGACCGAAACCGATTGATAAATCGTTGGTTGGCCTTTCCCTTTCGACCAGGAGTTCCCCAGGATCGAATCCATTTTGCAGTTTTAGGTAAAGTGAGCTAAAATGGAAGAGGGGCTAAGCTTCCTCTGTAAGAACAAGAAAACATAGTATTTATGTATGACTTTTCTTAAAAAGTTTTTGCTTTCTAAAATTACTCAAAAATGTACTGTAAAATTACTTCTCAATATATTATAAAAGACACATTTTCTCTTTAAACAGATAAAATCTATACTATCCGAAGTATTTAAATGATGATAAAGTGAGCTAAAATCGAAGAGGGCTAAGCTTCCTCTGTAAGAACAAGAAAACATAGTATTTATGTATGACTTTTCCTGCAAAATGTTTGCTTTCTAAAATTACTGAAATGTACTGTAAAATTACTTCTCAATATATATTAAAAGACACATTTTCTCTTTAAACAGATAAAATCTATACTATCCGAAGTATATAAATGATGATAAAGTGAGCTAAAATCGAAGAGGGCTAAGCTTCCTCTGTAAGAACAAGAAAACATAGTATTTATGTATGACTTTTCCTGCAAAAATGTTTGCTTTCTAAAATTACTGAAATGTACTGTAAAATTACTTCTCAATATATTATAAAAGACACATTTTCTCTTTAAACAGATAAAATCTATACTATCCGAAGTATTTAAATGATGATAAAGTGAGCTAAAATCGAAGAGGGCTAAACTTCCTCTGTAAGAACAAGAAAACATAGTATTTATGTATGACTTTTCCTGCAAAAATGTTTGCTTTCTAAAATTACTGAAATGTACTGTAAAATTACTTCTCAATATATTATAAAAGACACATTTTCTCTTTAAACAGATAAAATCTATACTATCCGAAGTATTTAAATGATGATAAAGGGAGCTAAAATCGAAGAGGGCTAAGCTTCCTCTGTGAGAACAAGAAAGCATAGTATTTGTGTATGACTTTTCTACAAAAATGTTTGCTTTCTAAAATTACTGAAATGTACTGTAAAATTACTTCTCAATATATATTAAAAGACACATTTTCTCTTTAAACAGATAAAATCTATACTATCCGAAGTATTTAAATGATGATAAAGTGAGCTAAAATCGAAGAGGGCTAAGCTTCCTCTGTAAGAACAAGAAAACATAGTATTTATGTATGACTTTTCCTGCAAAAATTTTTGCTTTCTAAAATTACTCAAAAATGTACTGTAAAATTACTTCTTAATATATTAAAAGACACATTTTCTCTTTGAACCGATAAAATCTATACAATCCGAAGTATTTAAATGAACATATATAGTTAAGATTGCAGTAATGGACTCATGTATAATAAGTTTCATAGCTATTTTCGCTTAGGATGACTGATCAGGGCTTCATGTTGAATTACAATAGTTTGTCTCAAAACAACATTATTTTTTAAAGAAACTGAACTACTGATTAATGATTTTTAAAACTATGTTTATTTGTGCATTCTTAACAAGATGTACACTCTTAAAACAAACGAGCGGTTTTAACTCAGTCCGAGTTCATTTCCACTCCTTTCCGTGCCGAAAATGCAATTCTCCTATAGGAGTGGTTTTCACTCTTTTGTTTTAAGAGAGTAGGCTTTTTTTAAAAACCGAAAGAGAATGTGTTGTATTTTTTATTTTCTATTATCTAATACATAACATAAGGTAATGAAAGTATTGCGATGGAGTCGAAAATTCAAAAAGGAAATTTCGTGTTTTCTACTCGTTTTGGAGAGTACTGATTCCAGGAAAGTGGTCTGTCTGAAACCACTCTAAGGTTTGAACTAATAGCATTGAGCTAGAAGGGAAACTGGAGTGAGGCGTTAGCGAGCCGAAAACCCACTCACACCCTTTTGAGCGAACAGGGCAGAAAAGGAATATTTTCCCTACACTTGTATGAGACCCCTCTATCATATTGACTTGGGCTCCTAAATGTATTTTAACATTTTTAGTTCGAAAGAATTAACTTTCTTTAATTTTAAATTCCAACTTTTTTAAGAAGTAACCATGTGGATCACTAACGAAGAATCAGCGAAGACGAACCCAATAGCGAAATAGGCAAGTTTCTATTTTTTCTACCCGGGTCGTTTCTGCTGCAGTGCCGTGTATTCCTCCGCGTTTCGTTATTGAGCCGGCTCGTTTGCTGCCCTGTTCAGTGAATCATACACCTCACTCCACGTTTCTTCTAGCTCAATGCCTAATAGAGCTATGAACATCAAATTCGGTACACGAGATCATAGTACCTGTCGTCATAACAAGTTTTTTTAGAAGCATGCACAAGCATGTTTTTTTAGAAGCATGCACAAGCATGTTTTTTTAGAAGCATCCACAAGCATGTTTTTTTTAGAAGCATGCACAAGCATGTTTTTTAGAAGCATGCACAAGCATGTTTTTTTAGAAGCATGCACAAGCATGTTTTTTTAGAAGCATGCACAAGCATGTTTTTTTAGAAGCATGCACAAGCATGTTTTTTTAGAAGCATGCACAAGCATGTTTTTTTTAGAAGCATGCAGAAGCATGTTTTTTTAGAAGCATGCACAAGCATGTTTTTTTTAGAAGCATGCACAAGGGTTAACTGCCATGATATTTTTTTGGTTTTATAGCCTTTGAAATTACCTTTCAATATATTGATTTATTGATTGGTAATTGAAAGTCGTGCAGTGTTACACACCCCAACTTTTTTTCATTTCTACTTATTTAGAAATCTTAAATTGTTTTTTTACATGTGAATATTTTGAATGCAGAATTCATTGCTATGTCAGAGAACAGGATGTGACGAATTGAGAAAAACTACAGTTTATGTTTCTATTTACCTTCCACAAATTTTATTGTAAAAGACACAAACGCCCAGGAGAAATTTTTCCTTGAAAACAAATATGTTTTTGTACCTAGTATTTTTTTAAAAAATAGTTTCATTAAGTTTTTTCTAACTAAATAACTTTTATTTCTGCGTTACAAAATATTCATGACATTGTAAGTTTTAAATTTTTGAAAATTATGAGCTCTTTGTCATTAAAACAAATGATTTCTTAGTGTGACTTAAAATCGAAAAACGGAATAAACTTATAAAAAACTTACTTAAAAATTGTTTACAAATATTTTTTAACAATCTTTTTTTTACACCATACAATTTTCGAAAAGGATTTAAATTTACTAACTAACGACTTTTTTAATAGCATTTATGAATTCTTCTAACAAATTCTTATGAGAAACGAAAATTATTAAAAAAAATAATTTTAGAAAATAAACTTTTTAAGGTTACATAAAGTTATTGTAATGGATCATTAATTGGTTATAGTTATTTAAGCAACTAGTGCCGAAAATAATAATTTATTAAGCGAAAGGCTTTTATTTCACGAGACCGTAGGTCGAGTGAAATAATGACAAGATGTTAATAAAGTATTATTTGGCATATACTTGCTCACAATATTTTTTATAATAACGTGCAAAAAAGTATTTCTACCAATGAGTGATTTTCATGACATCATTTAGTTTCCATGGCGATATTCGGAAATGCAAAGTAGTATAAGAAAAGTTGTAAAATAATTTTCTATTTTAAATCAATTTTTACTATAAATATGCATGTTAAATAAAAGTATTGTTTGGCGTGAAATTCGTGTTCTTACTTTTGTCTTATTTAATTTCCTTTAATAATTTTTGTAGTACTTGTAGTTTCCATGGAGATATTAGAAAATGCAAAAGTAATGAACCAATAGAAATAAGTGAGTTTCATGACATCATTTAGTTTCCATGGAGATATTCATGACATCATTTTGTTTTTCTACCAATCAGATACTCTTACTTACTTTAAAGTACTAGTGCCGAAAGTACTACTTTCGGCACTGTCTGTGACGTAAGCACGTAAAGTGTCATATTCGCAACGATTTATGAATGAATATGATATAAAAAAGTGAACTTTTTTGCACGTTGTTATAAAAAATATATAAAAAAAAGTTTTTCCTCAAAAATATTTCGAACAACAATTTCGAAAACATTAATAATATAAAACACCACAAATTTGAATAAAGATTTTTTATTGCAATAAAGAACAGTCATGACAATACAACACTGAAATTATGAATACAAGACCCCGTTCTTCTTTCAATAATTATTAAAAACACTTATTTACATAGCTCTTGTGATACTACCATTTGCTATATGTCAACAGTCAAATGCGTCCAAAACTTTATAAAATTATAATTTGAAATGGCATTTAAATAAAAAGATCATAAATAAATAAATTCCAGTAAAATTTGTACAAGTAATTCCTTACTTATTAGAAAACAGGTATTTGTCTATTATGTATTTCACTTAAAAAGTCCTTTTTTGTACTAGGGTATAAGATTTTAATTATAAAAAAAATTATCTGAACATAAATTTTTAATTTTGAGCATACATTTTTTTTGGCTGTTCGTATCTTAAAACTACTTAAAATAAGCTTCCGATATTTGTGTTAAATTTGAGTAGCCAATTGGTGAAT
This sequence comes from Oedothorax gibbosus, assembly GCA_019343175.1. Classification (NCBI taxonomy): domain Eukaryota; kingdom Metazoa; phylum Arthropoda; class Arachnida; order Araneae; family Linyphiidae; genus Oedothorax; species Oedothorax gibbosus. The sequence goes on along the minus strand of CM033270.1, from coordinate 48,552,210 downwards.
AGTATTTTTAATATATATTTTAGAAGAAAACAATTTTTAATGTTTAATTGGCACTTTACTATTTCGCGGACACAAGCGATAAAGTCGCCAAAAATTTACAACCTTCGCCAAACGGAATATTTCTTATGGAAACCCTTAACTGGGTTGTATAATGTATATACCATGGTTGACGCGTGATTAGAAATTGGCGAGATTGGCTCTCGCGAATCGGTAAAGTACCGTTTTTTTTAAATTTAAGATTTAGTTAACATATTAATATGCAATGACATTCGACACTAAACTATAGAATTTAAAGGCTGACTTTAATTTTACACTTTGCATTCATATTATAAGCAACTTATTACTGAAAGTACCAATATTTATAATCATAATAATAGTTTTGACATTGCATTACAAAGAGTTATATTTTTAAACTGAAAAACACACGGACAGCAAACTTAATCGTACTTTAAAAAGACATCACTTTAAGGGGATACGGTACCCAAAACATTATTTTTTAGAAATAATAACCCAAACTTATAAATTCTGATGGTTTATATAATGTTCACTCTAAAAAAACATTTTCTAGCAATAAAACCAAATATTTACAAGTAGTTATTCATTTAAAAAAAAAACCCTCAAAATTTGGAACTTTTTAAAAACGCTACTCCTCTTTCAATTTTGAGAATAACTCCAACAAACTTTTATAGTTTGTTTTTAAACCTATTTGTTCGAGAACTGTGCATGGATTTTAAAATGTGAGCTACAGTTAAAAAGTAACGTGCATTTATACTAAAAATCTTAAAAAATCACAAAAAAATTACAAATTATTGAATTCAACATTTTTTTAAACAACTATTATACATAGTAGACTTTATTCCATGCACAATTTTTTGTACAATTTATATAAGAACACAGGTTAAAAATTTCAAAATTCTAACTTAATTAGCAAAAAAGCCTTAGGGATTTATAAAACACAAGAATTGTAAAACGCGAAACAGAGAAAACAGGTTGAAAGCAGACGAAATACGTATTCAAACTTCAAGGAATGACCCCAGAAAATGTTTTAATAACTTTTTTTCTACAGGGGACATCATTATGAAACTTTCAGTAAATGTTTAGAAGGATATTGTGAATAATAAGAAGTAAAAACTGAAAAATCGATGTTTTGACCAATTTTTGGGTACCGTATCCCCTTAAAATAAAAATCTATTACTCATTCTCATATATACAGATAATAATAGGGCTCAGAATAGTACAGGCTTAATTTTAATTTTTGAAAATATCTTATAAAAAAGAGGGCAGTTTTATATGGATTCGTTTAAAATAAGAGAGTGATTGATTGTTGATTATAAACTGTTAAAAATGGGTTATCAAGTTTGAGAATAATGTTATCCTTTTCGAGAACTACATTGATCAATACAATTCCCGAATACATTGTTCTCAAATTTGAGATTATGCATGTACTCATTTTCGAGAGAGATTGAGGAAAAACTGAATGGAAGGTAGCACGGACGATGTGCCGATACGGGTTCGATCTCACGATGTGAGGATTCATGCTAAGAATCCCCTTCTGCCATCCCATCGCCAGTAGCGAGAGGGTGTTTATGTTATTTGAAGTTATTGTGTGGTAAATAGTAACCGTATATATTGAATTTTAGGAACATGTCATCATCATTATCATCAACAGCTCGACAGTCCTGGGTGGAACCTGGCTTTCTCAAGGAGATTTGCCCACCCACCTCAGTCTGGATCTGCCTCTTTTTCTAGTTCCATTTGGTTTAGCCAAAAAAAATTTCCTTGTTGTTCTGTCATCATTCATTCTTTTAATGTGTCCGGCCCATTTCATGCGTTGTATTTTATGATACTTCAGGATGACCGGCTCTCTAAATAGTCTATAAAGTTCAGAGTTAGTTTTAAAAGTTGGTTTTCAGAGTTGGTTTTCTAAAAATTGAGTTTTTAAACTTTTTGGGTTTTTTTGAGAATATAGCTCCCATGATAAAATGATAACATCCTACTATTCAATTTTGACAATTCCATTTTAACAGTGAAGTGAACAAAATTATAAAATCGGAATTTTTAAAAAATGAAAACTCGATTACAACAATCATTAGGTTTAAATGCACTAAAAAAACCATTGTAGAACACAAAAATATATGAAAAGATTCCGATGTTATTTTAATGAATGATGCTGTTATATTTTCCTTGTTATTTTCAATTAAATTTTTTTTCTGTGATACGCCCTAAGCTGGAAGCAGCTAGGGCGAAGAAAACAGTTTTATCAGAACATTGGTTCAGCTATTCCAGCGATACATGATGTGACCTTGAAGTCTATTTCTTAAATAAATTGACTATAACATGGGTGAGAATCAATGATGTGTACATAAGTTAGGAAATAGATGAAAAGATGGGCTTTTGGTTATAATTTACATTCAGAATTCTGTACAGCACTCCTTGATTTCTTGAGAGAGAATCTTGTGCATTCCAAACACGACATGAAGCATTGGCAGAGATCTAAAATTAAAAAAAATAAACGTTAGTAGTTGTAAACAATTCTTGAAGAGCCTAGTTTCAAAACCCATGTTATCCAAAGTATAACTAAGTTTTATGGGCCGGCCCCTTATTGGCGACTTTTGATAATGGTAAATTCAATAGGACGAAATCGCCAGTGAAGGGGTCGGCCCCTTATCTTAGTTATACTTTGGAGAATGAGATTTTTGAAATTGCACCCTTTACTTGTAAACTTGTCTTTACACACACACAGTAATATGCGAATGAACTTCAATATTGACAATATAATCGGATGCATAAATGTAGCATAGTTTTGAGAAAGTATGTTGTTAGTCAAACTATGAGGAGTTTCCGAATTCATATTACACTCGAGCTACAGTCTTTAAAAATTACTCTTTAATGAGAACTTATTGCAAAACTGTATATATATATATATATATATATATATATATTATATATATATATATATATATATATATATATATATATATATATATATATATATATATATTATAATATATATATATATATATATATATATATATATATATTATATATATATATATATATATAGTTTTGCAATAAGTCTAAGAAAAAAGTCTAAGAAACAGCATATAACATTTTCACTAATGGTGAATTCATATTTGATATTTGAATTAGCAAAGTGAAAATAAATTGAGTTTTTTTTTTATATGATACCAATGTTAGGTTATGTGAACAATTTCAATTTTATCTCAAGGTAATTATAACCAGTTCCTTTTAAAAAAAATACCTCTACTTACAACTAGATAAAACATATTTTAAAATTTGTTTTGCCTGGACGATGTTTTTTTCTAATGACACCTGGTCACATACCTCGTAATAATTTTCTGATACTGATGCTACGATCACTGCAAAGTTATACTTAGATAATCACTAATTCAACACTGTGATCAATTAATTAAAAATATTATCACACCAAAGAATTTATTCCTCACTTAGATCATTTTGTCAATTTACCCTCTGAAATTTCGCCAAACTTGCTTTAACTCAATTCTTCACTTAGTTACCCATTCCCCGCCAACAATCCCCACATTCTACCACTACAAGCGTCGACATTCTCCAACACCAGACGTAATTAGCCAGCATGTTAAAGGAAAAAAATGCACCATCCCTCATCGGAAATGTAATCCTGGAAGGGAGGAGGACCCCGTGTCATGTGCCCCCGATCCCTCAAAATCGCGCCAAATCTGTCACCACAGGTGGCCCCATTAAGAGTGGGAAAAGAGACTTCTCTGTTCTAAAACGAGATACGGTGATCCACCAAATATACTGTTCTACCGATGCAAAATTACAATGTACTATATTTTTTAAATGTGACTATACACTTTTTGAGGTGCTTTCCTAAGGTCAATGCCAAAAATAATCATCTTAATATTCACAAATTTTCAACGATCTTGAATATTTCAAAATTCTCTCATGTGATTCTACAATTGCTCTAAACACTGGTGATACCATAGATATCATAGTTAAAGTATTAGATTGGCTGATCACGTGACCACCAATGCTAACGACGGGCCGCGCATGGAGGCTTTTTAAGAGGGCAAAATTTTCAGTGTTGCTGCCACTTTAAGGAGAAAAATACTACGAAAAAAATACCATTTATTTCTAAAATTACAAAAAAATACTAGAAAAGGATTTAAAGTCACTAAAATGATTCCAAAATGCAGCTAGAATTTTTACGATATTATTTTGTAATTTTAGAATTATTCTAAAATACTAATATCCTCCTTAAAAATATCGTATAAATACTAGCTGCATTTTGGAATCTTTTTAGTGACTTTAAATCCTTTTCTAGTATTTTTTTTGTTGTAATTTTAGAATTAGATGGTATTTTTTGTAGTATTTTTTCGATTAAAGTGGCAGCAACACTGGGAATTTTGCCTCTTTAAAGGCCTCCATGCGCATCCCGTCGTTAGCATTGGAGATCACGTGATCAGCCAATATAATACTTTAACTATGATATCTATGGGTGATACATAAATTGCTATACTCCGGCGATCGTAAAATCGTAGTTTTGAAACTTCAGCAGTCTTGAAATTGCGAAACTTATTTGATTCTATACGTGCGCAACTACGACCATCTTAAAATTATACAGAATCACTGCAAACGTCCAGAGAACGTAAATAAATGGGGCCGTAGTGAGCCTAGTGGTCAGCGTCTCGGTCTCGGGATCGGAAGGTCCTGCGATCGAGTCCCGGTACCACTGAAGACCTACCGAGTATATGCGGAGTACGTGCTCGTTAAATCTGTTGGGTCCGAAAGTCCTCTAAGTTCCCATACCAAATCAATACCTCTGGGGGTGGCAAGCCAATTCTGGGGATCCTCTAGTTGGCCTCTGTCTCTAAAAATTAGATGGATCCACTTATGTGTGTGTGTTGTCTGTTGTGTCTGTCTTACTTGACGAAGGTTTATAAGCGGGTCGCTGACCAAGCACACAAACCTGAATATATATGTCTACCAACCAACCAACCAACCAACGTAAATAAATTACATAAAAAAAGCATTTTTTTCAATAAATATTTTTCTCAAAAATGCTCCTAGTAAGTGTGCATTTGCTCCATTTTTTTAAGTTAGTAGTGTATATTACTCCTTGATTTGTCTATCTAATTTCTAACACTAATCTCAGCTGTTTTTTTTTAATCAGAATTTTATGCTGAATAATATATCAAAAAATCAGACAAATCCGGAACAGAGGAATAACCCCCAAAATCCCTTTCAAAATTTGGATTTTAATAACACGGATCCCACTACCGAGACACAATAAGTCCTAAACAAAATGTGCAATTAAAACATTACTATAAATGATATTAGAATATTTAACACACGTTTAGCCAAATTTTTGCTGGTGTGTAGTTTGGGCTTTATGAAAAAGAGGTCCGGTGTTCAGTCAGATATTAAAAAAATGGCAGTAGGGGAGGTAGTGCTTATAATATTCTAATGGAGTGCTGACCACTGACCAGTGAGGGGACTTTATGCAATAAACGAATCACCGTTAATAAGGGTACTCCCGGGCAACGCTGGGAGTATAAAGAGATAAAGATTGTTTATAAAAGAGAATAAAGAGAGAAAATTGGAGCACTGGCGCCTTGTATGTGCCAATGTGACAGAACAATGCTGTATAATTTACAGAAAAATATGTTTATAATTTACAGAGTTGCTGCAAATATGCTGTATATATGCTGTATAATTTACCGAGAAAATATGTTTCGTTTATACGAGCAACTTTTAATTTTATATCTGTTTTTTAACAGGCAAATTGTAAAGAAAAGACAAATTCTGCCCCTCCTGGAGGTAAATTGAACCCCCTGTCACCCCAGTGACAGGCGGGATACTGACCACATTACTACCGAGGAATAATAAATGGCCGAATCCGGGTTTGAACCACGCACCTTTAGATCATCCGTTCAACGCTCTCCCAACAAAGCTACTTCAACCAAAAATTATTTCTACAAACAAAATTGCAATCAATTACTCTTTACGCGGTTAAAAACAGAAAACAGTTGTTTTTACTCTAATCAGCATATTTTTACAGAAGAAAACTGTTTGAAAAAAATAAAAGTATTTTCTGTAAATCTATAGATTTTTTCCAGTAAAATCATCAGTTTTTTTACAGTCTACTTTTTTAAACTAAAGTTGTTTCATTTTTAAATGAGCTGTAATAGCACGAGCAGTTCGTTGCCTCCCAATCTTTCACTTCCAAACCCAAACACTTTAACAGTTATTTTCTATCCACTCGATTTCTTACACTACACAGTAAAAACCAGTAAAACAGCTGACAACCAGTACCAAAAAAAAATCGAAACCTATTTTTATTTTTAAATACTCAATGACAAAGAAGCAGTCTTATTTCCTGAGATTTTTTCGGCAACAGAATCTAAACTAAAAAGAACTTTAAACACCTGACGCCAAAACAGTTGCGGAGTTTCTTAGGAACAGAAGCTAATCCCTGTTGTAGGAGCTGATAGCGGCGGAAGTCTTCGCATAAAAGTGTCTATTGTTTCGCTTTTTTCTTCTTTTGTTTAGTGTATTTTGGGTTATTTTGTGGTGGGCCAATTAGTAAGTTAAATGTGGTGAAATAGATGTCATGTTCTTAATTAAGTGTGGATATCTACAAAGTGAAGGATGTAGTTGAAAAACCCCAGTCGGTTAAGACATTCGCCTTGCATGCGAAAGGTCCCAGGTTCGGGTCCGGGCATCGCCAAAATAACTGCCGACCTATAAACGTCCCGTGCAGAAAAAATATCCGACGAATAATACCCCGTGCAGAGGGAGTGCATGTTAAATATGCTTCAAAGTCCCAAATCTGCGTTCGATGTCACCCTAAACGGTTGCGTTGGGTGCCTTCTCAAGTGTCAGCTCGTCACTTGAGTGCAGTTCTAAATTACGACGCCCGTCGCCAATAGCCCTAGTGTAGCTCTAGTGCGACGATAATTATAACTAACTTAAACTCAGCTTAATTTTCAATAAAAATCTATAACTGATATTATTTGGTGTATTTGAAACTTCTAAAATAGCAAGAAAACACACAAAAATACTGTATTTACGAAATGAAGAGTATAGGTGCAAACTTACATTCTCTCTAAAACATAACTAAGATAGAGGGTCCTTCCCGTTCATTGGCGACTTCGTCTAATTGAATTTACCATTAACGAAAGTCGCCAATAGACAGGACGGACCCCATATCCTAGTTATACTTTGGAGAATGTGAGCTTTGCAATTGCACCCGTCAATAAAAATCTTTTTATTAATGTTATAGAAAATTATACACTAAAAAACAGAAATATTTACTTTTAAGTTATACTTTTAAGTTTAGTTTATTTTGGATAAAATTGGTGGATTTAAGTCTGCATATTTCGGGTAAAATAAATCATTTTTGAAGATTTTTAAGCTGATATTCTGAATTTACAGGTTCTACAGCAGAAAAATATATAAGTAGTTACAAGCTAAATAAACTTTAAAAATATTTAGATTAAAATCATTGTTGTTTAATTATTACAGCGAAATTTTCTAGTCAAATTCCCTAGGTTTCAAATTTTAATAGACTCATATTTTAGTTTCTTGAAATTTAGCAATAGAAGCTACTCTAAGTTATTTTTTAATGAAATTTAAAAAAATGAAGCTTTCAACACCTGACGCCAAAACAGTTGTTCAATTTCTTTTGAGCAATAGCTAATCCCTATGTTTGAGAGCTGATAGCAGTGAAAGGTTTAAAATAAAAACCTTTGTGTTTCGCCTTTTACTTTGTAAAAGGTTTCTTAAGACTGCATTTTTGAGGTGTATTTTAATGAAATAATAAATAATTGAAGAGAGTTGTTTTTCTTTTCTAAGAGAAAACTTTGTTAAACAAAAATTTAAAAGTTTAACATCGTTACTATTGTTCTAATAACTACACGGATATTACCCTGCTCTTAAACAATTAGGCAACTCATGGTTAAACCCTCACCCAAGGGTTCATTGTTCTAGCTTACATTATTTTTCTACTAAGTTGAGCTCGAACTTATTCACGTAGATGAAAGAATCATGTACTTTGAAGAATTAATAATGTTTGCTTAATTAAATGAAAATATAAAATATAAAATAGATTCACTTCCAATTTTTTTTTAAAATAAATGACCTAATTTTCACCCTGCATTTTAAAACGTTTAAAAATTGATTTTACTTTTTTTTACAATAAAGTAATGAAAAATTATGTTAATCATTCAAAAGTTATTATTCAATTTTCCTCTTAAATTTAGTTCAAAAAAAGACCCCCCCCCCCTTTTTAACATTCATGTGGATGCATAAGGAATCCTTTCACAATTTTAGATTCTATAATAAAAAATAGAATTTGGAACTGAAAGGTAACAAAGTACGCAAAGTGCTCACCTAATTCTTTGAGCAGTGTAATTTTGTACACAATTTTTTCATAGTCGCGCCAAATGAGTTAATTATATCAGAAGGCATTTTAAAATAAGTGCATTTTCAAACAATAATGGTAATTATATTTCGGAGTCATTCAAGCTTATTTTTGCTTTTTCAAAAAACAATAATTACAGTTACTTAAACTTTATTAATGCAAAATTTGTTTAAAAAAATGTTTAATGACATTGCTGTAGCAAATTAGATATAATAGTACTTTTAGATCGATAAATCAATATAGTCCAAAACCTTTTAATGCATAAACTGGTGTAATGGGCACGGCATACGCTCAGAAAAAACTTATGTCTTCCAATATTTTTTTTTAAAGTTTTTTGCAACTTACTACGAGCAGTGTTCGGAATTGGATAAAGAAATTTAAGAGCAGTCTGTGCGACTAACGTGCACTTTTAAAACAAAATAGTGAAATCCATTCCTATAGGGGAAGTGCATTTTCGGCACCGGAAAGTAGTGGAAATTAACTCAGACTGAGTTAAAACCGCTCGTTCTAAGAGTGTAGGACGTAGATTGTTTTCTTTTATTTCTTTTACCCAGTCCGCAAAAAGAGTGAAATCCACTCCTATAGGGGAAGTGCATTTTTGGCACGGAAAGGAGTGGAAATTAACTCGGACTGATTTAAAACCGCTCATTTATTTTAAGAGTGTAGGAGCAGTCTGTGCGACTAATGTAAGAAACTAGGCGCAAATGCCCATTATCTAGGAGCATATTTATTATTATGAAAAAAAAAAGTGTTTGAAAAATTTCTGCCGTTTTTGTTGTCTATGGTGCCCAAATGGACGATTTTAAGAGAGCCGGACTTGCGTGTTTATATAGAGTCACCGGAGTTTCGCAATTTCTTGGAACACATGAGTTTCGCCATTTTAGGTTAACTGGAGTTCCAAAAGTTTGGAAATCACAATTTACTACAGCTTTTTTTTTCTAAATTATGGATATTACGGTCGTCTGAGTTTTAAGTTTTAGTCAGAGTTTCTATATCTTTGACTATCACCACAATTTGGGGATTTAACAATCGCCCTTATTTTAGAGATTTAATGAAGTTCGCCGAAGTTTCAAAATTTGTAGATCGATGTAGAGCCGATTTTAGGACTGCCAAATTTTTGCGATTATAAGATCACAGGAATGGCTTTAAAAAAAATTAGGATCGGTGAAGATTTCTGATCTTAAGAAATTTTTTTTGATGATATTCTTGGAAACCACGATATAACGATATAAAAAAGTTAGTATTGAAGATTTTTTGAAAAAAAAAACCTGTAGTCGCGATAACTGTGACTAAATTTATTTTGTTGTCGCAAAATCCAAAAAACTGGTCGCTTTTTGCGACTAGCAACTGTGAATTTCGAACCCTGACTACGAGTTGTTTTGAAACAATACAAAAATTGTACTGTGGTTATAATTATGATAATTTTACATGGTTAGCATAATACCGTTGTGTTGAAGACGCAGCAAGCTCTTTAGTGTTTCGGGTAAATAGCTATACTAAAGCTCAAAAAACATATATTACGGTACTTTACAATGAATAAAATAACTTTGTTGTATATCTTTTAGCAAAAAATATAGGTTTTATAATTGCGTGAAAAAAGTCCGATTTTTAAACTATAATTTTAATATCAGACGCGTGCGAAAAGTTAAACTTTTTAGAAACAGTGATAAAAAATTACTTTTTTTCACCCAAAAGCAGTGAAAAAAAGTACATTTTTCCCCTCGTTTCATAAGATGCCAACATTTCCAGTAAAATTTCTATTTCATAATATTCATAAAATCCAGAAATTAATTGATCTGCTTTATTTATAAATATTATGCGCGTGAATGTTATTATTTTTTTTTACTTTTGAATCAGTATTCATGTTCAAATGTTTAACTTTAAACAAAAAAATATGTTTGCCTTTTGTAGTTCCAGAGATTTATCGATGCCGATCTTCTTTACGTAAAAAAATTAGCACGTGAGATATTTTTGAACCAATGATATTTGATTTTTTCACGTATTTATAAAAAATAGTGTATGAGACACGTGTGAAAAGTAAACTTTTTAAAACACGTGTCATTATTTCACTCGCTCGTACATCGCTCGTAAAATAAAATCCACTAGTTTTAAAAAGTGTTACTTTTCACATTTGTTGCATAAATAACTATTGCAGTTTTTTTATCATGTTTTTTCTATCTCGCATGGATATAACGATCGTCTCCTCTCGCAATCGTCAGTTGTGTTGTAACAACATAAATTTGTGTTTGTATGTCATGAAAAACCTTGTATTCAAACAACACAATAGTGTAATATCGCCATTTTTACACATTTTGCTGTTTGGCTTGTGCTCCGCCTGTGCTGTTTGAACATGAGTTTTCCGAGTGTAGCCCAGAGACCCAATTAACCAGCCAAAACCCGACACAGACGCCACCGGCATGTCTGCCCCAATTTAAGCGCCATTTCTGCCCCATTTTTTTACTTCTCCTATAGGAGTGAATTTCACTCTTTATGCGGAGTGGGTAAAAGAAATAAAAGAAAACAATCTACGTCTTACACTCTTAAAACGAGCGGTTTTAACTCAGTCTGAGTTAATTTCCACTACTTTTCGGTGCCGAAAATGCATTTCCCCTATAGGAGTGGATTTCACTCTTTTGTTTTTAGATTGCACATTACGTGCACTCCCGCTACTCGGAATATTATTAGTCGGACAATTTTTGGCTGCACGGGCCGTTTATAGGTCGCAGTTATTATGACAATATCCGGAACTCGAACCTGGGACTTTCCGCAAGCAAGGCGAACGCCTTAACCGACTGGGTTCCCCAGCTCCATGCTTATGTTTCACTTGTGCTGTTAGAACGTGGATTTCTTCAGAGTGCAGCCCAGATACCCAATTAACAAGCACCACGAAAGAAACCGTACACAGACGCCACCGGCATGTCTGCCCCAATTTCAGCTACCCATCCAACACAACCCTTTTTTTTAATATTTGTAAACTAACCCTTTCTTCCCGCCATGCTTTAACCCTTTGAACCCATAGGCACTGGGGAACGGAAACACGCGGCCCAGACGACGCTTTATTTTTAGGGGCGCCACGGACAGATTTATGGGGCAGAACGGGCGGCCCCATAAATTTCACGGCAGAAGAAAGATGATCAAGATGCTCATAAGGGATGGAAGATGCGGCTTGGGATGGGAGAGAGGTTTGGTTGGAATAACGTTGAACTAGAGCTGGTGGAGACTACTAGAGCCTTATTGTTTTTAATTTTGGTTGATTTTAAAGTAAAATTAGATTTAAGAAAGGGTCTGGGTGGAATATTTTAAGGGGATACGGGTACCCAAAACATTATTTCTAGAAATAATAACATAAACTTGTAAATTATAGTGGTTTTATATAATGTTCACTCTAAATAAACATTTTCTAGCAATAAACACAAATATTTACAAGTAGTTTTTCATTTATTTTAAAAAAAGTCAAAATTTTGAACTTTTTAAAGCGCTACTCCTCTTTCAATTTTGAGAATAATTCCACCAAACTTTTATAGTTTGTTTTTAGTACTATTTGTTCAAGAACTGTGCATGGATTTTAAAATGTGAGCTACAGTTAAAAAGTAACATGCATTTGTACTGAAAATCACAAAAAAATACAAATTATTGAATTCAACATTATTTTTAAAAAATTATACATAGTAGACCTTATTCCATGCACAATTTTGTGCACCATTTATATAAGAACACAGGTTAAAAATTTCAAAATTCTAACTTAATTAGCAAAAAGGCGTTAGGGATTTATTAAACACAAGAATAGAAAAACGCTAAACAGAGAAAAAAAGGTTGGAAGCAGACGAAATACGTATTCAAACTTATAGGAATGACTCCAGAAAATATGTAATAACTTTTTTTCTACAAAAGATATCATTATGAAACTTTCAGTAAATGTTCAGAAAGATATTGTAAATATTAAGAAGTAAAAACTAAAAAATGGATATTTTGACCAATTTTTGGATACCATATCCCCTTAAGAAAAATTAGTTTTATATGAAGTTTTGATAAAAGAAAGTTGGTGAGTAAGTTAGAAATAATAAATAATCGGCGAAAAACAAAAAATGCTGCATTTAGAACAAACTGTTGTTGACGCTGCACAAGTGAAACACAAGTATTGGTTAAAAAACTCAATATTACAATAATGGATTGTTTCAGTACACGAATAGGGTATTTGACAAAAAAAATTTTACTGGCTTAAAATATTCTTATGCCAAAAATATTAGACCCTTTTTTTTCTTTTTTTCAAATACCCCATAAAGAGGGAGGAAAATGAATTTTAAAATTAGGACAAAAATTACGCCCGAAAACGCTTTATGGCTGTCACGTGCTATCTATGACGTCACTAGTAACTATAAACAAACTTTGAAACACCATTTTGGAATCTACTTTAAGCAAATTTGAACTATCCACTTCTGTAAAACCTCCTTCCATTATCTAAATAATTCTTCTTTTAATACTATATTAGGATAAATCCAGTTTAATTGCAAGCAAAAAAACATCATACCGGTTTGTTTATATATACTGTGACATCAGCCAAATCGACGTGTTTGTGATCACTTGACGTACCGATGAAAAATAAGCCATTTTAATAGGATTTTTACTAATTATTTAAAGATTTATTTTGCAAAAAAATATATACGTTTGTTATTTTTGAGTTCAAACTATAATTAATTTAATATTGGAAGGTATTTTAGCGATACAGTCAAGTACCCTATTGTGTTGACGACATGTGAATGATAAATTGTGTTGTTAAAACACAACATACGATCGCGAGAGCATTGTTATATTCATGCGCGATTGACAAAGAACTGTAAACTATATTGTTTTCTTAAATATGTATAACAAAATTATAACATGAAATATTCACGTGCCCCATAAATTTCACGGCCCGCTCTGAGCGAAGATGATCAAGATACTCATAAGGGATGGAAGATGCAGCTTGGGATGAGAGAGAGTGAGGTTTGGTTGGAATATCGTTGAACTAGAGCTGTTGGTGATGAGTTTTACCATTTTAAACTTTGGTTAATATTTAAGTAAAGTAGATCTAAGAGTGTTTCCGTGGAATATTTTTTGGGAATTTTGTTTTAGATGGAGTTTTGAGAAATATTATTTTTTAAGGGGAAAAGCTAGAAATACTACTTGATGTAGTTTTTTTATTTGTAAATTAAGCACTTCTAGCTTTTAATGCCACAATCAGCAAAATATGAGCAAAAGCTCTCAATGGTTGGTTGCCTCAGTTAAGATAGCACTAGAGCTGCACAAGGGCTATAATTTTTTGGAATTAAAAGAAACAAAAATTTTTCAGCATCAAAATATTTTAATGTAGTAAATAGTTATGTTAAATTTGCTGCTACATTTTGGCATAAAAAGGTAAGTATTTTGACACTATAGTTTATTTTCTCAATACTTTGTCTATATAGTAAACACATTTATTTTTAAAATATGCATTTAAATATCCTAAAAAAATCGTAAAAAGTTCTGCATATAAAGTTGTGCTGATTCAAAAAATCATAAATTAAATTTTTTTTAAATATTTAGAGAGTAATATAAATATAATTTTATGTATTTTTAAAGAAAATTTTAAGAGTTGTAAATTGAGGTAAAATTTGTACACTCTTAAAACAAACGAGCGGTTTTAACTCTGAGTTAATTTCCACTCCTTTCCGGTGCCGAAAATGCACTTCCCCTAAGGAGTGGATTTCACTCTTTTGTTTTAAGAGTGTACTCGATCATTAAACCAGCAAACCCCAAAATATAATTTTTATAGCAGACTATACTATAAAGATATTATAAAACAAAACCTATAAAAATATAGAAATTTTTACAAACAAAACACTTCTGCATGCAATATCTTCCCATTCCGCATCTAAGCCTATAATAAATTTAAAATTGTCATGTTCGAAAGCTTCCTACATTGTTCACTGCCACGAATTTCTGTATTAAAATCCATACGTGACCCAATGAGGCATGTAACACGATGCCTATAAATCTCGCTTTCCACCAACAGTAAATAAGACCCCACTGGGATACCTTTCAAAAACGACGGAGCCATAAATACAGAGTGACAAATCACATTAGGAAACAGGTAGATCACAAGTTACGCATTTCAGGATGTTAAACAAGGAAACGGTTTGTTGTTTCTTAGGTATTTATTTGCTATGGATATTTTGTGTATGAAGGGTGTGGTTAAAAAAAACCACATTCTTCAAAGTATGACTAAGATATTGGGTCCGGTCCGTTAATTGGCGACTTTTAATAATGGTAAATTCAATGGGAATGTTTCTTATGACACGCTTTTGGTATTGCGATTTCATTGGTTGTTTCGTTTTCTTTCCGTACTATGTGAAACAAGCCCATTGGACGAAATTGCCAATGAGCAAGCCGGACCCTGTATCTTAGTTATGCTTTGGAGAATACGAGTATTGCAGCTTCACCTTTCCTTATAAAATATATACTGTTTTTCGTATATTCTTTCTCTTAGAAGTTTCAAACATATTCCTAAGATTTATTTATAGGTTTTAGTGAAAAATAATCTGATTTCACTAGTTTGTTGAACAGTCGGATCTGTCAGTTTTTAGCTTAATTTACATTTTTAATTCGAAATTATTTTTTAAAACATGGAAAGGTTGATATGGTATTGACACGATGAAGATGTTCGTTAAGTGTTAACAGGGACTGTCAGTTCCATAGAGCTAAGGCAATAGTTTGGAAATCAAAAATTTTGCGGAAGAAATGCTTTGCCATGTTATCCCATTTTCACCTGGTATGGGAATCATCATAACATTAATTAAAAACAAAATTGAAAAGAAAACAACATCCGGCTATTTAATCATTAATTGATAAAGTTTTAAAATAGTGTCGCCATCTGCTGAATATTTTGGGGCATTTTAAAACTTCAAAAATATATAATTAAATAACTAGATAACATTTTCGTTTCAAATTTGTATCATTTCGATGTTATATTGATTCCCATAAGGGGGGGGGGGGGGAGGGCTAACATGGCAAAGCAATACTTCTGCGGAAGTTGAGATTCCAAAACTAATGCATTACCTCGATGGGACTGACAACCCTTCTTAAGGCATTTCCACACGTTGAAAATGGCATTTTTGAAAAAAAATTATTATTTTTTTACTTGTTTATATTATTACACAGGTTTTCTTGTTTCTAAAACTGTCATCATTTTAACTGTGCCGCACTTAGAACGAACGTAGTGATTAATTTAGTAAAGGTCAGTAGCACTAGAATCAACCAGATGTGGAAACTTTAAATGCGTTTTTCTCGCATTTCAGTTTCTCATTAAATCGCTTCAGTTGGAAAAAGGTAACTCCAAAAGCTATTGAGTAATTTTAAAAATTCTTTTTTTACTAATTTAAGAAATTGTTGCCTAGGGAAATTGTTGCCTAGGGAATATACCTAAAAAAATAGGAAGATATACGTTTTTTTTATTTTGTGCAAAAAAACATGCATAAAATGACTATATTTTAAAAAAGTTGGTTATGTATGCCAAATTTTACTTGCTATATATAGTTATTTCGTTCAGATACACACAAAAATACTACCAAAGTTATTTTCTAGTTCATATTTTTAAAAAAGTGGTTCGAACGTGTGGAGATACCTTAACTTAATATAGATTTTAAAGGAAATACAGCATTACTTAAATCTGTTTCCATAAAATAACTCAAAAAACACCCCCAAAAGAACACCCATCTCCCAATCGACATCCCTACACATCTAGATGATTTAGCACGAGACCTACACTACTCAACCGTCGGGCAATTTCTAAATGCCTTTTTTAAAAACCTCTCAGAAGGGGGGTAGGCTTTGATGCATGGCCCAGGGACCACCCATAGGCCGCCTTTTTTCCTATTCTATTTGGATTACTTCCAGTTTTTGTTTTGTTTCTCGGTCCCATGTGCTAAGTCGTTCATGTGTCGTGGGGCTATGCTTCATGTGCACATGACGGGATAGGGGAAAGTGGCAGTGTTTAATAAACAGAGGGGGTTTGTTCTGGATCTGGTTGAATTAATGCCAATACCTCCTATGCATAGATATCACAGTTAAAGTATTAGATTGGCAGATCACGTGACCTCCAATGCAAACGACGGGACGCGCATGGAGACCAGAATAAGAGGGCAATGGGGCCCAGTGTTGCCACCAGTTTTAGGAGAAAAACACTACGAAAAAATACCATTTAATTCTAAAATTACAAAAACATACCATAAAAATACTGGCAAAGCGTTTCACGTTTTTTTAGGGGTGTTTAGGGGGTATAGGGAGTATAGACTAGGGAGTATAGACCCTTTGTAGTTATCAACTTAGAGTTGCATAATTATTCAAAATGAAATTATGAAATTAATGTAAGATGTTTATAATTGAAAGCTATAAAATGTTGAACAATCATAAAAACAAGTATCATGAAAAGAAAATTAAAAAAACAAAAACAAGTAGGTTTGTAACAGAATCTGTCACTCAGCACGCTTCTACACAACATTGTGTTCAACGGGAAAAAGGTCGCTAAACACAATATTAATTCTATTATAAACATTTACACGCTAAATTTGGCCAGTTTCATTTAATTTATTTCGAAAATTTAATAATAATTATCGTTTGCAAAAATTAATTTTTATTTCAAAGAATAAATATGTAATATTCCTCTCTTTTAAATAGAACCAAAACATTTCATATCAACATACAAACAAAGAATCTTTTAGTGAACTATATTTGACGTCATTTCAAACTGAATGATGTGGCAAAAATAAATTTCTTTTAATTTATTATTTAAAAGAATGGGCTTGTTTCAACACTTTGTCAAAGAAAACAAAATAACCAATGAAATCGCTGTTCGGAGCGCGTGACGTTATAAAAAACCAATGAGCTTGTTTCAACACTTTGTCAAAGAAAACAAATCAACCAATGAACTCACATTATTGAGAGCGTGACATCATAAGAAATATTCCCATGAAAGTTCTCGGGTGATTGTTGCGATTGGCAATGGTGATCCAATTCTAATAAAAATGGGTTCTTATGCTTTTTAAATGAGCATTAAATTTTGCTGTTTTTTTTTAAATAATTAAAGTACTTCGAATTCGAATTTTTTCTGAGATTTTCAATGTCTTCTAATTTCGATGCGCTGAATTTTTTGACGTATCACACTTGCCTGTAGCATTTGTAGTTTGGGCTATGAAAGTGGGTGATGGACAGACAGACGGACTGAACGATTATAATACCTTCCACTTTTTATGTTATAAACGTAGTGTGGAAGCAAAAAATGCAAGGCAATTTTTTTTTGTTTTAAATATGATATAGCTTGAAAACTATAAGTTTACAAACCTGTGTATTAATACTAACAAATTATTCCTATTTTGCCAGCAGAATTTATGAACTTTAAAGGATTGAAGGTGTTTTTTAAAGGAGCATTGATCTTGAAACAAAATTCTTTTATTCAAAAATACTTTCATTAGAAAACATGACATTCTTTAAATTTGAAGTAGTAGAAAATAAAAAATATATAACAATACAGAATGTTGAGCTAACAATATTTGGAAACGCTACGATACAGCGCTATAAACGGCTATTTAAAAATAGTTTATTCAATAACAGATAAATTTAAAATAGTTCAATTAGGATGTTAACATTAACTCGGTTATAAAATAACAAATGTCTCTCACAAAACTGATTACGTTTATGGATATATTGTTTGTATTTGGAAAATGCCAATAATTTTAAAATGCTACTATCAACAAAAGGTTTACAGTTGCAAACTTTTCAATTACTGTTCACATTTTTGTGTAATAATGAAAGTATTATTTATGTTTTTCTTCGTGAACTTAAAAAATTGAATATCTATAAGAGTAGTTATTAATAGGCCTTCATAATAATTGTAAAACATTCTTTAACAATTCACAGTAATCATTTTACCTGAACAAATGGAATTGGTTTTAGGTGCGTTTTTATAACAGATATTTTTTACATTTTATCTTGGTTACTTACTATAAAATTAACTCCAAACTAATAAATTATTTCTTTAAATGTGTTTCATTTATTTCCAGATACATACTTGACTAATTAATTAAACACAAAAACTACTCTTATTTATTAATCTTGTCAGTTGCATTTTTTATGAGTTGCTTTTTATTCTTTTCTAATTTTTTTTTAAAAAATACGGTGCTTTATTTTTAAGTGAGAATTTTAATATATATTTTCATAAGTTTCACAAAATACAGACATTGACCTCCGGAAAATACATTTTGAACTTAAATTTGTTTTTCATTCCAAGTTTTTATCAACACAATGACCACGCAAAACAGTTTGACCCAACGAAAATTATTAACTAGTAGTTTATAACAAACGTAACTTCAAAACATTATTATTTTCCGAAGAAATTACAATAGGTAAGATTTCGGTTAATATATTAAAACAAAAACACGCAGTTTATAAACAGATTAATCAAATTCAAATATTATGAGTGATTCAAAAATAGTTTGATTTAATTTTATTATCTAAATGTCTTTTAAAAATATTGTAAAAGGATAATGCAGTCGCATTCTTTCGTGCAAAAAATAAAATAAAACAATTTGAAACATATTTCTCATAACATTTTGGTTAAACTTATCATACAAATCAATAGTTGGTTGGTGGTAGACATAGATATTCAGGTTTGTGTGCTGGTCCGACCGCTTATAAACTTCGTCAAGTAGACAGAACAACACACATAAGTGGATCCCTCTAATTTAGAGACAGGCCAACTAGGGATCCCAAATCAATAGTTGATACAGAAGATAAGTTTTTCAAACAAACATAGTTTTTCGCTTTTGGAGACTTTATCTTCCCATACAATGTGCCTTTATTTGGCTCTATTGTTTAGAAGTTAAATTAAAAAATATTTTAAATGTTAAATCTAATGTAATTTTCATTTTTAAGTTCACCATCCAAAGACAAAATGATATGTAATTACACTCGCATAGCTCTAGGCAACGATAATTTAAACTAATCTAACGTATATAATTACAAGGGGCTGTGGGGAGTCTAGTGGTCAGCGTCTCGGTCTCGAGATCGGAAGGTCCCGCGATCGAGTCCCGGTACCACTGAAGACCCACCGAGTATATGCGGAGTACGTGCTCGTTAAATCTGTTGCGTCCGAAAGTCCTGTGGGCGGTCATTGCGCAGTTTACCACGGGTACAGGTCCATGGAGACTATTTTCCTCCCCTTCAGGGACATGTCTAAATTGTGGAGGTGGCGATAGATGGCAGCATCTGTCTTGTATGTGTGTATGTCGTGTCCGTCCTTCTGACGAAGGTTTATAAGCGGGTCTCTGTGACCAAGCACACAAGCCTGAAAATATATGTCTACCAACCAAACAACCCATATAATTACAAAATTGGCATACGACTTTATTGTGCAGAAGATTTATAATTACATGGAGTTATGTGTAATTTAACCATTAAAATTTATACTTTAGTTAATACCAACAAAATTTCAATGTGATTTACATTTTACAGTGCTTTTGTTATATTTTATGCTATTAACGTGTCTTAGGTTAAGGGCTGCCATTAACAAGACAGTCCTAATAAATTCCCCTGTTCATCACACAAGAGGATAAAAAAATTAATCTGAGAGGTATAAATGATGGTTATGTTGTTTTAATAAAATTCGGGGATTCAAATCCCATTGGATTCAAAGAAATATCAATTTTCCCATCATTTCCCTAATTCCATTTTATTCTCTGTAATCAATTATGTTCCATAAAAGATATCTTATTGGATTTTAAAATATCTTAAAATAAAATTAGAATATAATAGTTATCTGGTAATAGTTTGCACAATTAATTTTTACAATTAAAATAGTTTTGTCTATAATTTCAAGCATAAAACAACTTTTCATTTAATTATAATACATATGTGAGCATTCTTTGAAACGGTGTTTTAACCTTACAGTTATTTTTTCTATATTCTAAGTGTCTTTGTTTTACAACTTTTTTTAATTTTAAACTGAAGAAATAGTTATTGAACTAATAAATTTGAGCATTTCACACTGAAATGATATTGCATAGGGCCCGGACGGCCGAGTGGTTTGAATCGCAGACCATTACGCTAGCAGTCTGCGCGCTGTAACGGGTGCGGGTTCGATTCCCGCCTTCGCCCTAGGTGTACTTCTTTTCTCTGTGACAGTAAAAATTCTTTCTGTGTCTGTCTTACTTGACGAAGGCTTATAAGCGGGGCTCTGATCAAGCACACAAGCACATATATATGTACCTACCCTACAGCAAATTTCGCAACACATCCATAAAAATCGATGACTCTAATTTTTGACTTTTCATACACGAAGAATCCTTCTCGTAAAACTATAAATTTATCGAACTAATATTTTTTTACGTTGTAATTTGAAAAACCCCTGAACAAAACACACACTAATAAAATATTGTTACATTAATAACATATTAATTAAAAATTTACGAATGTGCAAGATATTCCAGAGATCAAATTGGGATTTATTTTGTTTTAAATGCTTTGTATTAGAATTTTATTTCATCTGAACCGATATTTAAGCATGCCCTAATTTTAGATGGAGTACACTGCAAAAATTCCGCGATTGGTTTCACCAAAAAAAAAATGGTTCTTAGTGGCTGAAGAGGCCTTGTGGTGAAATGTTTCACTAGATTTTTTTTAACCCGTTTGAACCATTTTTCAGAGTTTGGTTTCGAAAAAATTGGTTCATCCTAAAACCGACAAAATAGTGAAACGTTTCATCACGCAGCCGGTAGGAACCATTTTTTTTGTGGTGAAACCACGTAAGAAATTTTAATTATCTCAAAGACAAAAATCTGTAACAATACCAGATTGTCTTCACATATGATAAACAAAATTTGAATCTTTGTGTATGTCCTAACAGTGTTTCAATAGTCGTGTTAAGAGATTAATGGCCGTAATATATCCACGCTACCATCTAAACATGTCATGGCTTAATTTTCAACAAACCAAATCAGTAGCTGATAACACTCTCTTGATAAACATGCCAAATTTGCCACACATAGTGTTTTATAAGGATGTTCCTTTTCATGATTTTTGGAAATAGTCAATTTTTTTATGTACTGCACTCCATATTAGCTTCCACACTACGTTTATAACGTAAAAAGTGGAAGAAATTCTAATCGCTCAGTCCGTCTGTCTGTCTGTTCGTCGCCTACTTTCATAGCCCAAACTACAAATGCTACGGACAAGTGTGATACGTCAAGAAATTCAGCGCATCGAAATTAGCATACATTGAAAATTTCAGAAAAGAATTCGAAGTACTTCAATCAAGGGCGTACCCAGGATCTGATTTAGGGAGGGGCACACTCTTAAAACAAACGAGCGATTTTAACTCAGTCTGAGTTAATTTCCACTCCTTTCCGTGCCGAAAATGCACTTCTCCTATAGGAGTGAATTTCACTCTTTTTCGGAGTGGGTAAAAGAAATAAAAGAAAACAATCTGCGTCCTTCACTCTTAAAACGAGCGGTTTTAACTCAGTCTGAGTTAATTTCTACTCCTTTACGGTGCCGAAAATGCACTTCTCCTATAGGAGTGGATTTCACTCTTTTGTTTTAAGAGTGCAGGTAACACTAGGGGCCCCTATTTTCTTAATTTTGTATGGGCCCCTTCAGGGAATTTTCCTTTGACACCGCCCCCCCCCCCCCCCTCTTGTTAACTCATATAGGAGCGTCCATAACACACATGATGCGATTTTGACGATTTTTTTAACCCCCTCGTTATATGTGGCTTGACCCCCCCCCCCTCTCCCCGTAATCTCACGAGACATTTTTCAAAATTCATATATTTAAAAAATTTTATTTGGACGTTTGATACCCGGATAACTTAAAAACACATACTAATCGACGTCATACCCCAAACTTGGGTATTCTAAGCGAACAGCTCTATCATCTCATGGTGGTGAGAAAGTACTTATAAAAATCACATACGATGCACATTTTGCCTACTTTTCCTTTGTTAAATGTGAAAATACTTTGAACAAGTATCCTTTGGTCTGACTTGAAACTAATAAAAAACAGAAATAAAAGAGCGTCAATCAAATCTATATAAAAGAACGGGTCTTTTTTCCCCCTAACACTTTTAAGTATGGTTCGGAAAGCCACGGATGGCTTAAAATTAGTGTGCTATTTCAAAGTGCACTTATTAATTAATTGAATCAAATTGTCCAGAAATAAATTGTATTAAAATTAAAAAAAGCTGATGTGAAAATTGAAGAGCAAAAGGAAATTTAACTCTAATTGTAATAAAAGAAGCAGGTGAGAATCTTGTATTCGAATATGAATACGAATACATTCGCAGTCGAGTTGAAGTGATAATTTATACTTTATAGTGTGTAGAATGGGCGGACCAATCTTTAAAGAGGGTTTTTAAATATGTTAAAGATTCTTTTTCTTGAAGAACCGCTAATTTATCAAAGCCACCAAGTTTGGTAGAAATTACTTGTGAGTAACATAAACGAAAATAACATGATTTTTTTGCACATTTCTAGTAAATTATATTTATTTTTACTATACAATTATTTAGAACTATAAAAAAATTATTATCGATTTTAAGCACTCAATTTTGGTTTTTTGCAAGTGCTGCAACCAGCCGATGCGTTCTCTCAAAGGGGCCTCTATAACTTATTGTGACTTTAAAAGGGGACCTATACTTATACTTGGGGCCTGCCTAACTGCAAATTCGGGGACTTCCTGCAAATTATTCAAAAATCAACGCATTAATTTCTATAATTATATTAAAGTGCTCAAAGAATGCAATATTTCAACGATCTTGAACACAAGTAAAGATTTGTTTAAACAAATATTTGTTTTCTTAATTAATTCTAAGTTTTTTCATTTCTAAAGACTATAAAATCTTTATCTTAATGTTGAGAAGCTAAATTTTGTCTGAAAATTTTTCTTGATTTTGAACAAAATTCGAAGCCCCTTTCATATACAATATTTAAGGGCCCTCCAGGGCCCGATCACCGAATATGCAATTGAAGACAGGGCTTCGTCTTTAAAATTTGAAGGGACCCCCCAAATCAAACCCTTAAATAAATATGTGCTATCACCTATTGCTTGACCATATTGGATTAAGAATATAACAATGGTTATAGCAATTTAATACAACAACAATTACGTAGTCTTGGTTAATGTATGGTAAATTTAACCATTAATTTGACACAAGTTGGTTGCCCAATATAAGTTTATTGGCCCATTAGTTGCCCATGTATTAGACAGACGCTGCGTTCAGGGGGCCCCCAGGGCAAGCATCACTTGCATAAAAGTCTTGATCGGGTCCTGGGACCTCCAAAGGCAGTTGGCCCAATTGGGATCATATTCTGCCCAATTTGAACAAATTACGTAAACTCCTTTTACATTTAATAATATACATTAAAAAAAGTTTCAGAGGAAAGTGGGCCCGATTTGAAAAATATGTAGGCCCCTTTATATATAATATATTGGGCCCCCACAGAGGCCAAGTGAGAACCAATCGGGAACATGGGCCTCAATTTGAACAACATTTGTAGGCCCCTTTAATATAATTTATATATAGGGGCCTCTAGAGGCAAAGTGGGCCCCTGGGCCCCGATTGCGAACAAATGGACCCGATTAAAAAAAATTACCTCCCCTTTCACATAATATATACAGGGGCCCATATAGGACAAGCGGGTCCCTGGGCCCACTTTGCCCTTTCTAGGGAGGGGCAGCTGCCCCCCCTCTGCCTAATGGTGGGTACGCCCATGACTTCAATTATTTAAAAAACTGCACAAAATTTAATGCTCATTTAAAAAGCATAGGCAGCCATATTTATTAGAATTAAATCACCATTGCCATTCGCAACAATCGCTCGAGAAAATTTAATTCTTTTAGACAATAAATTAAAACAAATTTATATTTGCGACATCGGTCAGTTTGAAATGACGTCAAATATATTTCACTTGGAGATTCTTTGTACGTTGATATGAAATGTTTTAATTCTATTTAAAAGCGAGAAATATTACATGTTTATTCTTTATTTTTTTTCTTGTATTTTAAAAAATAAAAAAAATGAAAATTTTAATGTTTTTTCAAAATGCTACACCTCCTACAACTTTAAGAATTTTGTGATGGATTTTTTTTCAAAATCTTCCCACAACATCTATTAATAAAAGTTGGTATGGATATTGAGCTATCAGTTAAACAAGAACAGTTATGTAGCTTTATGTATAAAAATTACCAAAAAATAAGATTTTTTATAAATTTTCAACTTCATTTTTTTTTAAAATCTATTCACACTAGACCATATCCCATACCAACTTTTGTTAATCGTACATATCTCAACGCAGGAAAAATGTTTTGGAGTTCTATATTAATTTACCTAAAAGCCTTAGGGTTTTAACCATTTACAAGCTGAAAAAATTGAAAATTGAAAAAATCAACATAAAATTTCAAAAACCATTTTACCAAGCCACTATATCATTTTCAATAAACCTCCACCATTATTAAGTATTCCTTCTTTTTTTTGCAATATCCTTATATCTGAGTAGCCCTAAATTTTGGGTAATGCGTCCCCTTAAGAAGCAAATAATAAATGTTGTCTGTGAACTAAATCTTAACTGTCAAACACATTTGGAAATGTTATATACAACTATGTTATACTGTCACAAATGCACATGACAAAATTAAAATTATTGTAATGTCAATTTGGCTTTCAATACTAATGTTGGCATTATTCAAATGACATAATTGGATAATAGACACAAAAAAAGCTTTTAAATTAGCACGCATAAAAATAAAAATGGTTCTATTTCAGCACATTTTTTTCCAAATTGATCCGAAAACAAGCTACATGAGAGTGGAACAATAAGCAAAAACCCCTCATTTTTAATTTTTTTCCAGTAAAAAAAGTATTTTTACCCTCTTTAATCTGACAGTTCAAAAGTATTAGATTTTTTTTCCCCGACGCGTTCTAATGCGACAACAAACGCAACCAAACAAAGCTCAGGCAAGGGTCGTTGCCACCCATCAAACACAAAAATCTCTCAACTCTGTCTCCAAACTGAAAGTAGCAACCGCTTTACTCTAAAAAAAAAAAAAAAAAAAAAAAAACTTAACTCTACCGTTGAATGCTATGTACATCCCAAAAAGTGCCAGTCTCCATTTACTTCAATATTTAAAAAACAAACCGCGAGTAAATAGTTTAAAGACTCTAAACGCGTGTGTCAATATTGTGAGACATAACAAAGTTGTGAACTTTATTGGAAAGAAAACAACATTTAGGGGAGTGTGTGAAATTGTTTTTTCTCAACGCTTTGGCTTTTAAAAGATGGTGAGAAAAAAAAACTATTTAATATGTTTAGGGAAATGTATTTTGATAAATAGACAAAAGATTTTAATGTGATTACAATGTTTTTTTTTAAATATTGACTTAAGTTTGGATAAAGATTATTATTTAACTACAATGAATTTTTTACCAGTAAATTTTGATTTTTTTTAGCTTGTTTAGATATTAAAATGCTAAATGTTTTTAAAAATGTGCAACATTGAAATGCGTATAATTGAACAGATATTTGTCAAATGACGAATGTAGTTGCAAAACTCACATTCTCTAAAGTATAACTACGATATACACTGTTAAAAATTAGGCACTTTGTTTCACCAAAAATATGGTTCCTAGTAGCTGCAACGGCCGTGTGGTGAAACGTTGAACCATATTTTTGGTATTCGGTTGAACCATTTCTCAGGCTTTTGTTTCCAAATCCAGAAAAATGGTTCAACCAAACACCGAAAAAAAGGGAAAACATTTCATCACACAGCCGTTGCAGCTACTAGGAACGATATTTTTGGTGAAACAAAGTGCCTAATTTTTAACAGTGTAGTGTGCGTTCCTTGGCGACTTTTGACGATTGTAAATTCAATTGGATGAAGTCACCAATGAACGTATCAACCGTATATTTTAGTTACACTTTGGAGAACTTCAAACAAATCATAAACAATGATAAAACGTTACAAATCAAAACAATTTTATAGTTGTTCTATAAATTTTACGATTCTTTTTAAACATTTTTGTTTAGTGTTATATTCGTTTATTCATTATTCCATATTTTTATTAATAAATCTTTTTTCTATTTCTTATTGTAAAACATATTTTTTTTTATCAAACTGGAATCTGTATTATAATAACAGTCTTAAAAAGACATAATTGTTGATTAAAAAGTATTATTTAAGTTCTTCTTTTTTTAATTACTATTTGTATATTGTTATACACTAAATAATATGTATTGTACTTATTTACCTAGTCTTACAATTGATGGGCTACAAACTAAAGCATACTACTATATGAAAGTACACTGTTAAAAAGGCACTTTGTTTCACCAAAAATATGGTTCCTAGTAGCTGCAACGGCTGTGTGGTGAAACGTTAAACCATATTTTTGGTATTCGGTTGAACCATTTCTCAGGTTTTTGTTTCCAAATCCTGAAAAATGGTTCAACCAAACACCGAAAAAAAGGTGAAACATTTCACCACACAGCCGTTGCAGCTACTAGGAACCAATATCATGGTGAAGCCAAGCACAAAATTTTTAACAGTGTAACATGTATAAATTCTATTTATTACATAATGAATTGTTTCAACTTAAAAAAATTATAAACAAACTAAAATCGCTGAGATATTATTGTCTTGAGGTTTTATGCAGAACCATACCTGTAACACAATTAGCATACACTGCAAGATGTTGGTGTCACTTGATGTAACGCTACTCCAAAAAACTGGTAGTAATCAACTTTATGGAAATAGTAGCCTACATTTTTTCGTATGATAAAAGAATAAATTATCAAATTTGTTTTCTAAAACTAAACTCCTCGGCGGAACAGCCCATACTGGGCCGAGAACTGTCGTGCCCATTTCGGCTTTCGTGACCTAGGGCTCTGGGGTGCTAGGCATATGTCCCGGTAAGGTGGTCAGCCTCACGCGGAACCCCCAGTGTTTAGTTCCCAAGCGTGGTTGGTACCCATTTTATCGACCCACTCAAGGGATGAAAGGATGGGTCAACCTCACACAATCCGGGAATCGATCCCCGGACCTGTGGTGTGGCAGTGCGAAACACTACCACTAAGCCACTGGGCTTCAAAATTTGTTTTCTACTGGGTTCAAAAATGCCCACCATAACAAAGCAAAACACTTTAAAAGAGGATTTTATTATAAGATTTCTCGTACACAATGTAAAAATTTAGCGTAATATAACTCCATAAAACTGGTTGCAGCATGTGTAGACCCTAGCTTTATGGAGTAGCGTTACACCAAATTTTAACTTGAGCTTTAGTGTTTGAAATCACTTGAACTAATCCTAATCTACGTGCAGCTCCAGTGCGACTTATATTCGAAGAGCTTAGTGAAAGAACGTGCTATGTGTAAAAAGCTGGAAACTTGAAAATTACCTTCACAGATTTTAGTTTTCACTTAGATCTGTTAAAAACGGTGCTTTTGCAAACGGTAAAAAATATACTTAACAAAAAATTTAAGGAAAAAGGGGAAACATGTTATTCTTAACGGAGAGAATAACAGTTTATTGACACGAAAATCCCAAATTTTTCAAATATGTCACACGGCACGTTCTCCCATTAAGCTCTTCATTTTTAATGCCTCCCACCAAATACATCCCATAACGGGCAATCGTTCATTCGCCGTCGCCGCAACCGAGACGTACCGTCCCCGCATTAAAAGTGCCAAGATACGTTGTTTTTCCTCCCATAAATCTATCAACGTGGAAACTTTACCGACCGGGACGCCTTTTCCAGCCGCCGCCTGTCCCCCACTTAGACGCCGCGTCGGACGAAACCAGTTCACCGTACCCGGCCCCCGTACTATTTCATTGTATACGCTATTTCTAGAATACCAAGGGGACCACTGCCTAATTATTTCTTTAAATGTAAAGGTTTTAAATTTTAGAAAGGGGGAGATTTATGTTTTTGGGGGTGTTAACGGTGATTTCTTTTTTTAAATGGTTTAACAGGAAGCTGTTATTTTTAAGACGTTATTTCGGGGATTCTGGCTTTGGGAGTGTATCTGGGCTATTTATTTTGCTGGGAGAATGGTTAATAAATTTGTTGTGGATGTATGGATGGCGTCGTTTCGGGCTCCTAAACCGATATACTTTTCCATTAATGATCTACCTTTCGTAATGTAGTGGTGTTTACCTAAACGCCTTTTTAGCCTACTTTTCTTTTTTTAATTCGAAAGAATTAAAAAAAAATGAAAAATAAGGTATTGGCATGTGGTCGATGTCCGTACCCCCCTTCCAAAATCGGTTCTATCCATCAGATCTTATAAATTATTTTTTTCGTTAGAAAGCTATGACCTCAGAGACCCCCCAACTTTCATACTTTTTGTCCGCCTGTCTGTACGTCCGGACGGACATAAATCTACTATCTGTCGGCGATTTTCCCATTGAATTCTAAAAAAAAACTAGTATTTTTGCGATAGGGTCTTTTTTCTCTAAAAACAGTGCGATATATCGTCAATAGCCATAGCGCATAGGTTAACAAGTACACTCTTAAAACAAACGAGCGATTTTAACTCAGTCTGAGTTAATTTCCACTCCTTACCGTGCCGAAAATGCACTTCTCCTATAGGAGTGAATTTCACTCTTTTTCGGAGTGGGTAAAAGAAATAAAAGAAAACAATCTGCGTCCTACACTCTTAAAACGAGCGGTTTTAACTCAGTCTGAGTTCATTTCCACTCCTTTCCGGTGCCGAAAATGCACTTCTCCTATAGGAGTGAATTTCACTCTTTTGTTTTAAGAGTGTATACTTTATTGCCCAGAGATAAATATACGATGAAATCTTATAAAAACAAAAAAATAATAATAATATTTAAAATATTTAAAAAAAAAAAAAGTAGATAAAAAAATCTTTATATATTTATGGATAATTAGATAGAAATTGTTAAAACTTTTGTTTTAAAATGTGTCTAACACCTGATTTAAAAGTAAAACTTTTATTTGAATCCACAAATAATCATGTTTAGCAAAGAATAACTTTAAAAGTAAGATATTGCCAGGTGTTTACATAACAAAAAATTAATCAGTCTTCATATTTACTAGTAAAATTTAAGCTTAAGAATAAACAACATTGACGCCCAAAATAAACATATAAAACAAAATATTGTATCAATAGAAAACAATTTTTTATGAAGCAAGAAAAATATATTCCACATATTAATTCTGAAGTAAAAACTTTCAAGTAAAAAAGATACTATTTCGTCAAAACTTTTTGTTCTTGTGCATTCTCATAAAGCTAATATTGTAAAATTCCAAATTCGAAATGTGTCGCTTATAGCAAACTTCAAAATAGTGAATTTCTTTCCAAATTTTCTTTTTCTTTCAAAAATCTTATTCCTTTTATTTAGTAATAACAAAAATTGAAATTGTTTTTTTTTAATAAATTCTATTTTCCCAACAATTTCCGATCAATACCAAGCAACGAAAATTTTTTGGAATATGTGCCGGATTTTTTTTTTATATATTTTAGCCGTTTTTGTATCATGAAATTAACGAATCAAAAATATCTTACACAGTTAATTAAACCAAAACAATACCCTTTTCTCTTATAACTTTTCCAATGAACCGAGAAAAACCCAACTTTTCAAACAAGAAAACTTCTCTACAAAAACCTTTTTTCATCCTCATCCTCTCGCATCCTATTTCAGTCACTCTCACCTCCGGAAAAAGAAGCGCAAGATGAAAAAAAAGGAACAGAAAAATCTTCGCAAATTCTTCTCTGCAAGCCGTAAATTAGCCCGAGCACAGATTTACAGCTCGCCGTAAATTCCCGCGTCCCGTGCTCGTAATAAACGGCGGTTCTGAGGCCGATTTACCACTTCTTCCCTGCTGATCTCTAACTCAAAAGCACGCAGAGTGTCGTAGAAAAAGAGTCCCTGCGACAAATTTTCCCGTGGACCGTTTTTCATGTGTTATAAATCAGTGTGCTCATGCGCATTGAGTCTTTTTAAGTGAGACATTTCAGGATTTTTTTTTAACCTGACGTATTTTTTTTGTCGCCAAGTTGTGATATCATTTTTCGGTTCCCCTGGGTAAAGACGACGCCAGCTTTTTTTCCCCTCTCAGTTCTTGTCATCTAATAAAGTGGACAGACGAAGAGTTGCATTTACCTTGCCGCACCTAATTTGTCGTACTTAAAGGAATTAAAATTATTTTAAGAATTCACAAATTAAAAAAAAGATTGTCATTTTCCTGTGAAAATTCCGAGTAAAAAAAAAAGACTTTTTTTTGTGCATTCGCTGTAATCCTTTGGGGGATACAGACTCGTCACCTGACAGCCAAGTTTTCTAGCATTACACATATTGTTTAAAAATTTGTAATTTTAGCTTCCACACTACGTTTATAACGTAAAAAGTGGAAGGTATTATAATTGTTCAGTCCGTTTGTCTGTCTGTCACCCACTTTCACATAACGAACCGTAAGTCTCACAAACAAGTGGGATACGTCATTTTGAAGCAAAAAATCAGATTAGGCTACATTCCAAATATCATTGAAAATTTAAATTAGAAGTTTATTTAAAATTTAAATAACTAAAAATATAATTTACATTGAAATAGCATTTAAATTCCATTTTTATTCAATATTTTCACTGTTTCCATTTCGTTAAACGTACGAGAAACTTTATTTAAAAAAAATTTTAAAAGAATATTTATGTATGTGATATATATATATATATATATATATATATATATATATATATAATATATATTATATATATATATATATATAATATATATATATATATATATATATATATATATATATATATATATATATATATATATATATATATATATATATATATATATATATATATATATATATATATATATATATATATATATATATATATATATATATATATATATATATATATATATATATATATTATATATATATATAATTTAGTTTTGATTGTTTCAATATCACAATAGAGTTCTTTTGATGGTTCATTATATATGTATGAAGAAAGATGCATAGAGAATTCTAACTTGGCATAAAAAATATGCAAAGTTTCGCTTTTATTTTTAAAGCATCAATTGTACTAATTATATATTTTTCGAACTGTAAATTAATTTAACAAACGATAAATAACTGAATTTTCGAAATAAATGTAAATGGGAAATTGTGGCGACACAAAGATATTTATTGAAAAAGATTACATAATTATTCTTCGAACTTCGAACAAATTTAGCAAACGATAAAGTGTAATTATTAAATCTGAGAAAGAAGATTAATGAAAATAGTTAATTTTGGCGTTTAAAAGTTTGAATTACAACTAGCTAAAGGCCCTGTTTGGCGAATTTCTTTCTGAGGTGTATTAATAGTTTGTTTCCTGTTGGGGGGAGCACAAATGTTGTGTGGAAGCGATTTAAGTGACAGATTCTGTAACAAACCTACTTGTTTATAATTTAACCGAACTTTAAAATTTAAACAATTGAAGTGTCATTTATAATCATCTGCTACAGAAATATTTTTAAAAATTTGAAGGAATTAAATTTTCAGTTAAAAATTAAAATTTTAATCTCATGCACTGAAAACAAGTTTACACTTTAGAAAATTTGCTTAGTCCACAAAAGGTTAATATTTCCATTTTAAAACAAGATTATAATTGCAATTAAAATAAGCATGTTGATAAAAGACAAAACTTTGGACAGAGTTTGAAAGGGCCATTTCGTTTGTTTCATTTTTCAAACTACTTATTCTATTATAATCCATAATAAAATGACTGCCAAATATGTACATCCCATCCATTTTGCAATAAAACTGAAAATAATAGATTTAAACTCAAAATGAAAAAATAACCAATAAACTATTTTTATAACAATACCAAGTAAAATCGAACACAAAAGTCCATATTGAGAAATAATCGTTTTATTATACTTTTAAACTTTAAGATTTCATACTTTTCCGACAAGAAAACGATTCATGTTTACTCTTAGCCAATAACTTTGTTTACGCATAACCATGTTGCCAATTATTTGTTACTCAAATATCATAAACAAAATACCTTCGAAAAGATTTTCTGTTTTGTATTATGGTCAGGAGAGATTTATATTGACACGAAAAGTGCAGATAATACTTTTATAAACATTGGATGCCTTATATAAAAGAACAAATTTAAGGTCCTTAACCCTTTCCAGCGAATGATTCATGGCATGGACTTTTAATAATATATAAAATTGTCGATAAACTTATACGGTTTGTTTTTGTAGGAATAATCTGTTTTAGATTTCAGAAATATGCATACATTTTCATATTGAGCAGTTTTTCCTATCTCCTTATCAACAAGAGTTACTTTGTATAAAGTAATCCAGAAAGTTTTCTTTGGTTTCTAGTTTAGTTTGTCGTTGTATTATGCCACATTTTTTAATAAATTTATATTTAAATCTGTCATTCTAAAATTAAAAAGTGTCACTTAAGAAAACTTTCTGAACTTACAAATGCAAAACAAAAAAAATCTGTCGCTTCTACACAACAGTTGTGTTTAACAAGTAAAAAGGCGCCAAACACAGCATTAATTCTATATTCAACATTTACATGCTAAATTTGGCTAGTTTCATTTATTTTATTTCGAAAATTCAATAATTATTACTTAGCGTTTGCAAAAATTAATTTATATTTCAAAGAATAAATATGTAATATTCCTCGCTTTTAAATAGAATGAAAACATTTCATATCAACGTACAAAGAATCTCGTAGTGAAATATATTTGACGTCATTTCAAACTGATCGATGTCGCAAAAATAAATTTATTTTAATTTATTGCCTAAAAGAATTAGTTTCTCGAGCGATTGTTGCGAATGGCAATAGTGATTTAATTCTAATAAAAATGGCTTCCTATGCTTTTTAAATGAGCATCAATTGCAGTTTTAATAATTGAATCTCGAATCGAATCTTTTGAAATTTAAACAATGATTCAATTTCATGCGCGAAGTTTGACGTATCAACTTGTCCGTACATTTGTAGTTTAGCTGAAAGTGTGACGACACGGAGTGAGGATTATAATACCTCCATTTACTTTAACGTACGTGAATGCGCTAGAAATTGTTAATTTGACTGATATCACACTTGTACAAGCGTAGACATTTTAAGATTAGTTCTAGAGAACTATGAAAGTGGGTGACGGACAGTGTTGTACTCCCAGAATGCGGACGAGACTTTTGAACACAAAATCCATGCGATTATAATAACCTTCCACTTTTACGTTACAATATGAACTAAAACGTAAAATGCATGATTGAGAATAAAGTAAAAAACTTTTTGTTAAGTTTACTATTGATATCAAATGAAAGAGGTGGAACTCAAAAATTGTCTCACAACCTTAACTTGGAGAGTGAAAGAAAAAAAAAAGACATGTTTTACTCCCCCATAAAATATTCATTAATTTTTAAAACAACAGATAATAACCAATCAATTATTAAAATTTTGTAATTCCTATGAAACTAAATAATCTTGTTATAAAACTATTAGCCAAATGCAATAGATGATATATTCCACTAGGAATATTTCCACACACGCTTCTTCTTTCATGTAACTTTTAAACAAAAGCGATCGTTTGGGAAACTATTCTATATTGCACATAGCTCTCTTCTTAGAAAGTTTCCACATGCAATACATTTCCATTAAAAAACTTTCTATTTTTTTAATGTTAAAATAAATTGTGTTGTAAAAGGAATGCAAATCTAAACATCCATCGCATGTCATTTCTCAAAAGGTTAAAACAAGATCATCTAAATAGTATATCTCTCTAAAACTAATACAAACAGTAAGATACAAACAGAAATTCCTTCCACCAAATCACCCAACTTTTTCTTAATGCAAATAAATCCTAAGAAGTTTCTGTTAAAGGCAATGATTCATCTGAGTAACTTGTAATTTCTAAATGAAGGAATTCTGAATCAACTTTGTCAAATTGAATTTACAATCGTCGCCAATGCATGAGCCGTAAAAATTTAAATGAAACAGATCTCTCGTCATAATAATAAAAAGTGTTCCTTCAGAAAAGTTTCAGAACCTACATATTAAAAAAAAATTATTGATTTTATTGAAATCAATGGAATGGTGACTAAAGAATTGCCGCATAACCTTAACTTGAAAAGTGAAAGAGGAACACGAGATACTTTATTCCTCTTAAAACAATTATTAACTTTTCAAACAACAGATAAACACCATTTACTTAGTGATATTTTTTAATCCTTAGTAAAATAAATATTGTCATTTGAAACTAATAGCTAAATGTAAAAGGTTTATTTCAATAGCAAGATTTCCACACTAGCATCTGTTTTCATCTAACTTTTGAAGAAAAGTGTCTGGTTGGGAAACTCTCCTAATGGACATAGCTTTTCCTTCTACATTCATCCATATAGAAAATTTCCACATCCATAAATTTTCATTGAAAAAACTTTGATTAATTTTTCTTTCTTCAGGTGTGGTCTTACATGAAACTTCCTGATATCCCCTAGCACATTTTTACACATGAATGACAAACGAATTTTTGAAACAAATATATTTAAAAGTTTCGTTTGCATTGAATTTTCAAAAATTTTGAGCTTAATAAATGAAGAGTACAGGGAAATAACCGCTTAATTTTTTAGGAGTAGTCCCGTAATTGTATCTGCTTGGCGGACATTGGCGACAGAACACCGGTTTTCCTTTCGGTGCTTCTTTCGCGGTACAAAAGTGTGACTCGTGTTCGCTGATCTCTGGCGTAAATCAGGGTTGCCGCGAGAGAAAAACAAAGTGAGTAACCGATTTCCTCACACCAGTTTAGGCGATGACTCGCTTTCATCGCCAAAGAGGCCTGATGAGGAAAGTTTGCTACGAAATTAAGCGGTTTTCCCCCTGTACTCTTCAAATGTTGAGTTGAAATACAGTTTACCCTCGAGCAACAACATTTCTTATACAGATAAACGATTAATACTAAATGTGATTTTTAGATTCTGTCGAACTTTTATTATTATTATTTGAAGTTTAAAATAAATTGTGTTGTAAAAGGAATGTAAATCAAAGAATCCATCGGCGGATGTCAGGCCTCAAAAGGTTAAAATAAGATCATTTAGATAGTATATCTTGTTAAAACTAATGCAAACAGTAAGCTACAAAAGGAGATTCCTTCCACCAAATCAACCAATTTCAAAACTTCCTAATGCAAACAAAACCAAAACATTCGTTAAAGGCAATGATTCGTCTGAGTAAATTGGCATTTCTGAATAAAAGAATTTTGAATTAACTTCGTCAAATTGGTACAAACAGTAAGATACAAAAAGGAGATTACTTCCACTAAATCAACCAGTTTCAAAACTCTCCAATACAAATAAGTCCAAATAATTTGTTAAAACAATGATTCGTCTGAGTAAATTGGCATTTCCAAGTTAAGGATTTCTGAATTAACTTCGTCAAACTGAATTTACCATAGTTACCAATGCATGAGCCGTAACCTATATCTTAGCTATACTCCGTAGAATGTGGTTTCTGCAACTATATTCATTAAATAGAGACAAACGTGACTTCAGATAACTACCCATGTAACGTGTTTTTTGTCGAGGCGACTTGGTACTTTCCAAATCAGAAAACCCGAAAGGTTTTTTTTTAATGTGTAATTTTTTTTTTACTCCTATAGTCTATTTTTATTAAGTCTATTTTTTACTGAAACCAACTTTGAATGAACTTATTCACTGGTGCACAAAACTCAATCTCTCATTCTGCCAAAATATCTCTGCTTTGTTTAAGCTTGTCTCCCAGACCATTTCAAACAACATTAATTTCGCAACAAGTGTGGTCTTCACGGACAAAAAAATGTAGTAAATAGCCGAACTAACTGAAACAGTCAGATGCGTACAGAAGAAGTCAATGATCATCTCACCATCGAAACCAAGATAAACAAAACAAATTTCGGACCCCCAAACACGACTAAACAAAACCGAGAAGCGCAATTTGATGGTCAACTGATTTCAGGGGGCAATTTTCGTGTTCTGTGGAACGTTTTTCTGGTGTTCTTGGTCTTCCAATTACTCCATCCGCAGTCCGTGAAATGAGGTGGCTGGTTACACCCTTCTCGAAGGCCACTTGTTTCTTGGAAACACCGGCAAAACATCGCTTTGACAGGAATGTTTTGCATGTTACGGACGACTGGGACGAAGAATTCAATCGGATAATGGGAACTGATGGTCCGATTAGGGCGAGACATTTTCGTGGATGGGCGGATAAGGTATTTTGACCAACGCATACCTTAAGAGGGATTGTCAGTCCCATAGAGCTAATGTTTTAGTTTTGTAATCACAACTTCCGCAGAAGTATTGCTTTGCCCTGTTAGCCCTTTTTCCCCATGTATGGGAATCAACATAACATCGAAATGAAATAAATTTGAAATGAAAATGCTCTCTAGTCATTTAAATATATATTTTTGAAGTTTTAAAATGCCAAAAATATACAGCAGATGGCGACTCTATTTTAAAACTTAATCAATTAATGATTAACTAACTGGCGTTTTTTTTATCAATTTTGTTTTTAATTGATTTTATGATGATTCCCATACCTGGTGAAAGTGGGATAACATGGCAAAGCAATTCTTTTGCAAAAGTTGTGATTTCAAAACTAGTGCATTAGCTCTATGGTACTGACAATCCCTCTTAAGGGCGAATGAGCCTCATTGACCGCGGGTCTCCATACCAGAGTGCCTCAATGGCAATCCAATGGTAAAAAAATATTTTAGTAACAGTAAGCCACATTTCTCCGGCTGTATTGAATATTTTTACAAACGGGTTTTAAAATGTGATAAATGTAGTTGATTAAATGGTCTCTAGAATCAAATTTTTTGAAATTGCTTTTAATATTTTGTGTAAAATTATTTATTGAATGTTTTGAAAAAATATTCGAACCAATTTGAAAAAGTGGAACTGTCGAGACCTGTAATCAGCTGCATTTATCACATAAAAAAACCGTTTGTAAAAATATTCAATGCAGCCGGAGAATCGTGGCTTAGAAAATATTTTTTCCTCATTGGATTAACACTGAGTAACTTTGATTTGGAGATCCGCAGTCGATCGGGCTCATTCGCCCTTAACCCGGGAGAGACGCGAGAAATTGACGGCAGATTTTAATAATGACCATTTTTAGGGGTATCTTTGCCGTGGACAAAATTTTCTGGGTGGAAAAATCGTGGGCACGCATATCATATGATGATGTGGCGTGTCAAAGAATTTAGTATCCATTTGGCTTGGGTTCTATCGGCAAAATTAAACATCGGCGTACTTTAACATCCACAGAGAGCTCTGATTCATTAAAATATGAACATCAAACTTGGTAGCGAGAGGCACCTTGGTGGCGCCACAAAATAAAAAGGCTCTCAGATCTTTGGAATATGCCGAGTCTGCAAATTCTTAACCGCCAATAAAGCATCCCAGTTGGCGGGAAAAAGTTCCCTTTGGTTTCACAGAGTAGCGTTACACCTTTTTTGCAGTGTAACGTTACTCCATAAATTTAGTGCAATGTTACTAAGCGAAAGCGGAAGCAGCACTTGCAGCATTATTTGTATACAACATAAAACATTTTTTTGGTTAGATAGTTATAACTCTTTCATTCTAAAACATAAATATAGCTCCCAATAAAGGGCGAATATCGAAAGTTGCCGAACATCAACAATATTTCGAATTCATACACTGTTAAAAAAATTTGTGCTTGTTCACCATGATATTGGTTCCTAGTAGCTGCAACGGCTGTATGGTAAAAAGTTTCACCTTTTTTTCGGTGTTTGGTTGAACCATTTTTCTGGATTTGGAAACAAAAACCTGAGAAATGGTTCAACCGAATACCAAAAATATCGTTAAACGTTTCACCACACAGCCGTTGCAGCTACTAGGAACCATATTTTTGGTGAAACAAAGTTCCTAACTTTTAACAGTGTAAAGTGTATGTTGCTAAATGGCAACAGTGTGCATTATAGTTTTAGAAATACGACCTTTTATGTTTTTTTTTGTTTCTTATAAGAGTCCTTTTTACGAATTCCTGACAGTCAACGAACTTCTTAGCTGACACCGTCAGACTAAATTTATTGAGAACAACAACATTTTTAGGAGTTATTAGATATGTCTTATAAACAATTGTTAAAATGTGAAATCGATCCACATTAAATACATCTGTGTGTTTATGACATCATTTCGTATATTTTGTAAATTCATTGGGTAAATATCGAAATAGCTTTACATTGTAAACTAAATTCATCACAAACCGAAATATAACTCTTTTATGAACAGTAAATATCTATATTTCCTCTCAGACAAGTTTTTTTTTAAATTTTACCAAATAAGAAATGACTTGATACTTATAAACATACATTTCTTGGTAAAAGTAAAATCACACCATTTATCGAAAAAAAATTCTATAAAGTTTGCAACAAACAATTTTCTATCCATTATTTATTTGTAGTTTAGATAACAAATCGAATAGATCAAAGTGTTGAAAATCCTCCATTTTCTAAAAGCTGCCGAGCATTATTTACAATAATTTACCCATAACAACTGTCATTATTTTGAAACTTCAATGTATTATGCTGTGTAACCTATATAGTTTATATGTATCAAAGGAAAAGAAATAAAATATTCGAATGAGATTGAAAATTGATTCTCTCAAACTTCCAAAACTCTTCAGAGAACTCGACTTGACTTCGAAAGATTCGATTACGTTTATAGAAAGGTGGGACACTTTTGTTCCCCCGACGTTATAAACAAAAATGAAATTTCGAAAAAAAGAATTGAAGACACAGAAAGGGTAGATAACTTTTAAATTGGCATAGTTGTATGCACAATCTGTTCATATACAAGGGGTGTAGGTAATTAAAGTTCCGGTGTTTAACAAACTCTGGAAAGAAAAATGTTTATTATGGAATCCTTGCCTGGGATGGTGATTATGTAACAAACTTCAAAAGAATTATAAACATAGAAAATAAATTTGTTAAATTTTTGTTAAAGGCAAATGTGAGCGTAAACATTGAAAATTATATATTGTTAAATATTTTACCAATTCGCTACATTTATTTGTTTAAAGTTTGTTTATATATTTTTAATCCTGATGTGTGTAGTAAGAGGATATGTATGACTCCAAGAAGACTTAATGATATTTACATCATTCCTAAACCTTAAAAGAACAATTTCTGAAATTTTTTTATTTATCTTACACCAAAGTTTTTAATAGTCTTTCGCTTCAAATACAATCTTTAAATAATCTTACTTCCTTCTAAAAGCAATTAAAAAATCTTTTGTTTGATATTCCCGATGTAGAGAACTATTTTTGATTATGCATACATCTCTATTATTGAAATAAAATAACTGTGCAGTAACTCATTTGTATTGACTAACCATCCTAAATATATTCCCGACACTTCTGTTGCCATAATAATGTTATTTTACTTGTTATTTAATATTTTTTTCTTTTTTTTGTGTTTGTAAATTTAAATCATATACTTTTTATATTCGCCAATATGGTCCTTGTGACCCTTGGTGTTAATTTGTCTACTGTATTCTTACTTTTGCATTCGTTTTTCCCTCAAATTAATGTCTGTTATTTTTTGTGCAATAAATTATTATTATTATTATTATTATTAATTATTATTATTAATTATTATTAAAATAGCGCACCAGGAATGGTGTAGTGAAATTTGGTGCGTAGTGGTTTAGCCATTTGGAACATGCGGAAATCTATTTTAAAATAAAAAATAAGTTAAATTTTATCCGATAGAGTGCGTTTTTTTATCAACAATCAAGCATCGTACATTTTAATTCTGGTTTAAAACATAATTCGTGTTTGAATAAAATTGTTTACTATTACTTCACCAAACCGAACACTTCTGTCGTTGTCCCGAATCCGTTTTTTCCTCAAACTGCAGGTTCAAAGGAATCGCACCGGATATCATATGCATATATCATAAACAGAAGAAACACCGGCTTTCTTCTCTTTATAGCAGTATAAGAAACTTATTTTTTTAAAAAATGCAGTTTGAGATCAGATGGACCAGGCGACGCTGAATTCTATACTAAATCGCCTAGTTGGGATTTAAATGTATAGCCAATCTCTATGGTATCTGATTGTTTAATAATTAATTTTTGTAAAGATTTTAAATTTTTTGACTGGTGCGGATCTTTTTTGATCTGTCGTTAAACGAAGACATCCGTGATGAATAATTAAATAATCTGATAGTATTATCCCTCCAAATTAGTTTTTATGTTAGTATTATTTTCATACCTGGTGAAAATACGCATACATTTTAACGCAATACTTTAATGTCTATGGAAGCGTACACAAACTACGTAACTTTTAATGGGGAGAACCGGGGTCCAGTTGAACCTAACAAAATTCCACGTGATTGAGAGGGGAGTCTCTTAAATTTTACGTAATTTTTTTAATAAAAAGCCGTGTAGATTTTCTAGAAAATATAGTTAATTTCAAGTAAAAAATGTTTCTTTAACTTAAATTTGTAAAAATCTAACACGATAATATTTATCGTGGCAATTCGAACCATGGAACTGAGGTAAGAAGATAACCGGAAAAGATTGAGAAAAGGAGTACACTGTTAAAAATTTTGTGCTGTCCGATTTGGTTTTCACCATGATATTGGGTTCCTAGTAGCTGCAACGGTTGTGTGGTGAAATGTTTCACCTTTTTTTCGGTGCTTGGTTGAACCATTTTTCTGGATTTGGAAACAAAAACCTGAGAAATGGTTCAACCGAATATCAAAAATATGGTTTAACGTTTCACCACACAGCCGTTGCAGCTACTAGGAACCATATTTTTAGTGAAACAAAGTGCCTAATTTTTAACAGTGTACATAAAAATGTCAAGTGACGAAGAATGAAAAAAGTGTTATGTTGATTATTTTACTTTAAATCTTATGGATATGTTGGTTCCATCAGTAACTTTTTTGACTGCGTACGAATCCGCATGCGAGCTGAATTAGAATAAATATTTTGTTAATTAATTTTAGTCGTTTCCATTTAATAATTTTCATGTTCAATTTTATTTCTGTAATTCTACGATTTATGTAAACTGAAAAACTAGACTTAACTAGTCTTAAAAAAATCAAAACCGCCTCACTTAATTTATGGACTGACGTTTTTGGGAATGAGCTGAGGATTCAATTTTGAAATCGCCAAAAATGTGATATTCGCCAATCCTTGCGGCCATGCATCAGAGAAGAATATCAATCGTCACCCGGAATCGGATGCCCCGACTCAAGTCAATTTAAAAGTGAGACACAGTTTTATAATGAAAGAAGAGACACATAGTTAGGAGTGTCTTACTTTCAACATGGCTTTTTCATGTTGCGAATTAGACTTATAAAAAGAACTATTTGGATTTGTTACAATGACTGTCACTAAAAAACTTTCAAGAAAGATAAAATGTTATTACGGAAAAATCTCGACGAGTAATATAATAAAAGATATGTTAGAGTTCTCAAATTTCTGTATTAAATTTCGATGTTTAGTACATACTGTTAAAATGCATTCGGATAAAAAATTATATATTTTTAGTAAAATTATGGAGTTAGAAATTGAATTAACAGATCTCTGAAATGTGTGTACTAAATAAGAGTGTGTCACCACAAAGATATCTCATAAGAATAAAGAATTTTCGACAATCTACTATTTTTTGTTATCTCTTCCAAAGTTTAACAAATTAACGACGTTTGGCAAGAAAATTTGAAAGGCAAAGAAATCTTCAGCTTAATTTATCTAAATAAACAAATTACCATACAAATAAAAACCATAGTCTTGAACAATTAAGAAACTGTAATAGAATTGTTGAACCACGTTTTTGATCTTTAATTGTATTCTGGGCCGAGTTATTTTGCGTTTATACAATTGTCAATTTTGAACAGGAGGCTACGAGGAAGCCCTCAAACTCGCCGGGTATATGAAGCTAGGTCATTTAAAAAATTAAAAATTTGTTTTATATGAATTAGAGCCACACTAAAGTTGCAAGACTTGGCTATGGGACTTGTAATTTCGAAACGGATCAAGTGACAAGGTCAATACAAGAGCAGACACCAAACGCAACCTAATAGCGATAAACGGTGAGCCCCGAACGGTGAAATCCGTATACTTTGGACTATTTTGGCTATTTCCATGCATAATACATATACTTCATTATTCAGAAGGGAGTTGTCCTGTATAATCCGGTTTATATATGACATATTATAACTTAACCCCCTGAAAATCTTATATTTTGTACCCCAATTAAACTTAATAACTTAAATTATCTTTTTCAAATATCCTTAATATCACTTAGTACTTTAACATCCCAACCACACCCTGTCGGCGACAAACAGTCGCCTAGATCAACCGTTCCCACAGAAACTGTTTAGTAATCACATTTTAAAGAACTTTCAAACTTTCTCATCACTCTGATTGGTCAGTGAAGCAGAGCTCGGGATTTTTCACCATTTCTGTGAGCATTTGATCACACTCTCTCGTCGACTACAGTCGACAAATTAACCTTCTCCTGGTGACTAGTTACTAAATAAAAGATCTTTAATTACTCCGAAGTTTCCCTGTCGACTTATTT
Source organism: Oedothorax gibbosus (assembly GCA_019343175.1). NCBI lineage: Eukaryota > Metazoa > Arthropoda > Arachnida > Araneae > Linyphiidae > Oedothorax > Oedothorax gibbosus. The sequence continues at coordinate 48,509,148 of CM033270.1, read as the reverse complement.
TACATGTATATCTTGATATTTTTTATCACTAGAGATTTGTAATTTGACTCCACAGCTGGGTTGTCAAGTTCAATCTACCACAGTTCTGATATCAGAAGGTCAGATAGGGAAGCGTGTTTATATCTATGCACATGAATGAATATTAATAATAAAACAGAGATAAAAAAAATTGAATGGGGATCAGATGAAGATTTTTTTAGTTGTCATTGTGGAAGTGCAGAAAGCGTTTTCATACATATAAGAGCGCATAGCTAAGTGTATCATAGAACAAAAACGTAAAGTCGACATTCTGTTTCAAAAAATTCATTGCAATAATGTGTTTCAGGCGAAGCAAACTATATTGTATATAAATGTGTAAAAGACGGAACTAACTTCATTGTTAAATACGCTGTCGTATCTTGAACCAAGGTTCAAAGTACGGGATTCCTAGCCAATATTCTTCGTGTACTTATTTTTGAATAGTTATTTTTGAAGTTTTTCATCTTTAATGACTTTGGATTTAAATGCAATTTGTCAAAATGTATCATGTTTAAAGAGGTTGAATCACAGTATCTTGAGTATAAGCATTGAAAACTCAAAAATAAGTCGCAAACGTCGACAACTCGACAGTAGTAATGCATAATGTTCCGAGCAACTTTAATGTGAAAAGACGGAATCATTTAATCGCTGTCGATCTGACCAGTAATAGACGCCATATCTTCTTATTTTTGAAGTTTTGAGTTATCTTAAGACTTGATTAGAATTGTAAGTACATTTAAGAGTAATCACGATCTGAGATAGCTTGAAACCAATAGTCGCAGTCGACACCGAACGTAGTAAAAAACCGTAGAACCGTAGTAAAAAATACATTGCAATGATGGATTTCAGACGAAACAAATTACATGGTTTAAATGGTGCGTAAAAGTCGGATTAGACTTCATTATTACGATACAGAGAGAGCCGCGGTAGCTCAGTCGTGTGAAGCGTCGTGCTCGCATCGGAAGGGTTGTGGGTTCTGTCCTCGGCGGTGCTCGCAATTCTGATGGTTGCTGGGTCGGCGCTTGTATTCGACTAAAGACCGCCGTGTTGCTAATGGTGGCTGGGGCACGTTAAATATGTCGTGGTCACAAAGTCCTCCATGTTCCCATACCAAATTAATACCTCTGGGGGTACCAGATCAGGGGGTTATCGGCCTTTGATCTGGATCAAAATTCCGATATGTGAGTGAGAATGGATGTGTGAAAGGGACCTTCCTGTAAAACGGATGTGTCATGCTGCGAGCAAAAGTCGGACTTCCCCCTTGTGGCTATAAAAACGGAACCGCTAAACATTCGCCAAATGGGTAGTTTCACCGAACTACGGTTTAACGGTGGGGTTAAAACAAAACAAACGATACAGAGATAATGATGGAACAGACATAATTAATGCGAACAGGTTAAGACGGAACAAACTTGATAACTGCGTTGTCGTAACCTGATCAAGGGTTCAAAATCACAAGGCCCAATATACTTCGAGTTGCTCTAGCGTGACGTTAGTTCGACTGAACCACAAATTTCTCACAACACGTCAGTCTATTAAACTACACATACTCCCCCCAATATGAAGTGCACCCCCCCAAAACTCGAAAGGGGGCTTTCAATCAAAAAAATTCCCATGCCCACTTGATCCTTAATCCAAACCAACCACCACAGAAAAGAATCTCTTGTACTCGAGTTAATCTTTTTTTCACTCCCCCATCTAGTACACACCAGGTACAGTTGTTGCGTTTATAATAATCCTCTAGGGAAGAAATGGAAGGTGTTATTTTTAAAGTACAGTGCATCGCCTTAACTAGATTTTTAAGTTGGATAGTCAGTATCATGCACTGTTAAAAAATTTGTGCTTGTTTTCAGCATAATACTGGTTCGTAGTCGTCAGGTGGAAATGGCTGTTTCACCATTGTCCGGTATTCGGTTGAACTATTTTTCAGGTTTTGGAAATGGCTGTGTGGTGAAATGTTTCACCATTGTCGGTATTCGGTTGAACCATTTTTCAGGTTTTTGAAACAAAAACTTGGGAAATGGTTTAACAGAACGCCGAAAATAAGAGGAAATAGATCAACACCATCCGGTTGCAGCTACTAGGAACCATATTTTTGGTGAAACCAAGTTCCACATTTTTAACAGTGTAGACCAAATCCATTATTTTTTAAAATCAGTTTACAGATTAAGGCACTGCTTTACCATTTTTGAATTTTTACACAAAATATGAAAATGTTAATAGCAAAAAATTCGAAAGAAAGATATCACCTGGTTACTTAATTTTTAAAGTGTGAAGATTTATTTTTAATTTTTAGATGAATGTTCAGAAACCAAAATATTATCTCTACTTCCGTCAATTCACCACAACATCCACTGTTTAAAAATATTAAATAACCAGATAATATTTGTCCTTCAAATTTGTTTTGTTATTATGACTACTTGCATACCTAATGAATAAATACGTATATTTTGAAGAATTTTTTTGGCACAGATATGGTGATGGTGATTTTCAAAATAATGCGGTTGCAATGGAATTGACAGTGGCATCGAACAAGGAACTAAAGTTTAAAAAAAAACTGTGTTATATAAATATTTTTGAGTGTTTTGTTATTCGACACAATGCCTGGACCTCTAAAAACTAAAAACTAAACTCCTCGGCGCAACAGCCCATTACTGGGCCAAGGCCTGCCGTGCCCATTTCAGCTTTCGTAACCTAGGGCTCTGGGGTGCTAAGCATATGTCCCGGTAAGGTGGTCAGCCTCACGCGGAACCCCCAGTGTTTAGTTCCCAAGCATGCTTGGTACCCATTTTATCGACCACACAATGCCTGGACCTCTGCTCTGTGTGATTATTTTAGTCCCATTTTTTAAGTAACTTAAAAGGGCACCAAAGTTCTGAATAAATTCACTCCATACGACTCTTTTTTAAATTAGATTGTTCTCAGGTCCTGACCATGACAGGTTGGGGCCCAAGGCCCGGATACTTATTTTATCGGATAAAAATATTGGACTGATGTTTTAACAAAAAACTTCATAGTTTAAAAAACAAGACCTTTTAAAGTAAGGTCAATCATCAAATTTAATAATATAAATCTATCAGTGTGCTTTATTTTTTTTAGAAAAGCAAAAATAAAACTTTTAATTACGTTGGCTGTAAAATGATACGAATTTTTAGGTGTTAAGCAAAATTTATAGGTTTAAGAGGGACTGTCAGTCCCATAGAGCTAATGCATTAGTTTTGTAATCACAACTTTGGCAAAAGAATTGCTTTGCCACAGTATTCCATTTTCACCAGGTATAGGAGTCATCATAACATTAATTTAAAACAAAATTGAAAAGAAAATAACATCCGGTTATTTAATTATTAATTGTTAAAGTTTTAATATAGTGTCGCCATCTGCTGTATATTTTTGGCAATTTAAAACTTCAAAACTATATAATTAAATAACTAGATAACATTTCAAATTTGTTTCATTTCGATTTTATGTTTATTCCTATACCTGTGGAGGAAGGACTTACATGGCAAAGCAATACTTCTGCGGAAGTTGTGACTCAAAAACTAATGCATTAGCTCTATGGGACTGACAATTTCTCTTAAAGATAATTTTGGGCCACCCTAAAATAATCGGCCCAAGGCCCGGGCCTCGTAGGCCTAGGCGATGATCAGGGCCTGATTGTTATACGTTTATCAAAAATGAACACATAAAATATAACCCCTAGTTCTATATCCCACTCCCACCACCCACTTCAACATTGGAATAAAGTGGCGACGGGGCCAGGTCAAGGGGGTTGGCTGGAAAATGGTAGTGTTTGCTTTTTTCACGGGGGATAATCGTTTCCAAAATGCTCCCCATTCATAACTCCGACAATGGACGAAGCCAAAGAGCAAGCAAACTGTTGTTGAACGGGGGGGAGGTCCGGTTGGTGGGCCACACACACGTTCCAAGGAAGTGGTGGTAAATTGGTCACCAGATGGTTGTTGTTTTTTTGTAAGAGAAAAATTCCTGACATTTTGATGGTAAAATAATGAAATGTTAAAAAGGCTCGTCACACGATCATAGGTTCTGGATGCGTCGCACAGTGGAGTAGAAGTCCCAAATTCTGGACAAAAGTCAAAAATTACACTTTTAAATACAAATTTGATATTTTGGCTACGTGCAAACGATATTTCAACTCATTAAAAATCGTTAATATTTTTTTTTCCAATGGAATATTATTTGTAACCTTGCAACGCGTTAACAGTTGCAGAAAAGACGATAATCATTTGGAATGCAAAATTGCATCTTACAGTAACATAGAATTTTGGCAAAAAAATCTGCTTGCAAAATTGTAAAGCAAAGATAAGTGAATAAAAAGTGCGCAAAATTTTTCTGACATTAATAAAAGTAGCCAAGTTATGCTTTTAAAAGTTTAAATTACATCTAAATAGCTGTGTTTGGCAATTCTCAAGGTTGCATATATCTTCTGTAGAAGTGGTTCTAGATGACAGTTACTTTCACCTTGGAACCAATACTTACAGCTTTTTTTTTTAACAAAATATTTCTTATATGCGAAATTGAACTCTAAAAAATAAAAGGGTTTACATTATTTGATAAAAAAAAGGGAATTGTCTATATTTTCCGATGCAACTCCTTGTAATTTCGTAAGTATGAAAAAGTTTCATTTTTTAGCAATCCCAACCTATTTCTAAAGCCTTAAAAAATAAACAAATGTACAGAAAATTGCAGATTTCCTGGAATCGTAAGAACTTTCAAATGTATATCCTTTATAATAACCATTAACCTAGAAAAACTATTTCTCTAATCAGTTCAGTTACGAAACAAAAAAAACTGCACTTTAACATAAACTATTTATAGAATAATCCCACCAAAAACCCCATCTGAATTAAAAGTAATTTTAAAAAACGCCTTCCTTCGCTAAAACTCAACACACCACAATCGAAAAAATTTAATTAAAAATAAAAATCTAAAATAAACACACAGTCCCAAAACACAAAGCACCATTTAACAAGTGTGGGACCCCCCCAAAAAACTCCCCATCTACTGAATTATCTAATAACTTTCCCGCTTTTAATTCCCTATCACTTATGCACCCCCCCAAGTACTGAAGAATTCATTTAAATCCGCCCCCCTAACCAAAATACCCCGGGCAGGGCCGTCACAATAGGCGCGAAAAATTAAGCTACTCTTCAGAGTTTTGCACGTGAGTCCGAGAGCTGATAGACTGCGTGGAGACTCGCGGATGAGTTTAAAGAATGATAGGTTTGTTGCGGGATACTTGTTGGTTTCTATAGGTAGGAACGGAGTGTTATTTTGGGGAATACTGTAAAAAAATGTTGAGAGAAACTTATTAATTTGAAAAACTTGAAATGGTTTTGGTGTTTATGAAATTATAATTGAAATAATCATATAATCTGCATTATATTCAAATCGCAAAATTATTTAATTTTCAAATAAATAGTTGAATTGCATCATATGATACAACTATAATTATAGAAACTTTTATTCTATCTAAAAAATCAAAATTTTCACATTCTAATTATTAATTATACTATTTTTAGCACAAGATACAGTAAAATTATAGATTTAGCCATTTTATTAGTTCATTAACAACTTATTCGTGAATACCATTAACACATTATTTCCGATTAAAAAAGTAAACTTAATTTTTTAAAATTAATTTTTCGTATAACCTAAATTGCCCGACATAAATTGTACAGTACTATGGTCTTTATCTGCCTTATCTTTTGTTTATGTATATAAACTTAAGCAGAAAGTTAATTTTCAAGAGACAAATTTTCTTGGCAATCGTCGTCAGTGAGTTAAAGATATAATAGCTAATAACATTAGCTAAAACTATTGAATAATCCAAAATATATACAAACTCTCTCTCTCTCTCTTAGCCTTTTTACAGAAATAATTAGGTTTTTCTACGTTCATTATTATTTAAAAATAATAATAATTTCGATATTAAATGTATTTTTTATCAAAATTGAAGACATGAAATTGAACTAAAAGTTTTAAAGCATTTTGAATTATTCGACGATTGTTTTGATCAGAACCAATGGCGGATTTTCCGTTGTTGTTCTTATGCAACTTCACTAATTTAACTTATAGTGAGGGACTAAATTTTGTGTAAAAAAATAACAAACAGCCAGGCTTGCGCTTATAGAAAACCAATAACAAAACATCAATAAATAACAACAACTACTATTTAAAAAGAGCCCTTAACCACTCCATCTCTATTCACTCTCGGGCGTATTCCATCCAGTCCCCCCCCCCCCTCAAAGAGCAAAAGAGACGTATATTCCGATGTTTTCTTTGCTGATCTGCAAAGATAACAAAACTGTAAAACAGCCCCGGTGGTTGCGGGATCCTACCTTCAGGGCTTTGACTCAAATCCGATTTTTTTTTTCATCCTCCTTTAACTCAGAGCTGTATTATTATGATTTCTCCTTTTCCCTCTATAGCAGCCACCATTAATACCTATACTACTATCACCGTAATACAGAACTGGATTTCATAGATTTTTTTTTCTTTTCCTGCATTTGTTGTTTGGCATTATTATTGTTAGGAAGGCTTTATTCCAACTTTTTTCTTCTATTTTTTTTTTTTTTTTTTTTTTGTGAGTGGTGATTTTTCTCTTTTCCATTGAACTGGTATTTTGTGGCAGATGGGCTGTTGATAGTAATTGGTTGCCAGTGGTATATTCCAAGGGGTAAATGTGTGTTTACCCGTGAGATTATGTGGTTAGATATGTGTTTGTTGGTTTTTTCCGTTTTCTTGATATACGTAAATAGATGGATTTTGTAAGGGTGTTGTTATGTTTACAGAATGACAAAATTGTGATTTCGGTATCACGATTGAATGGATCTGATGCAGGATATGTCAAAAACCTGTTAAAAGTTCATGGAGTATATTGTTAATAAACAGACATTGTTAATAAACAGAACACTGTTAAAAATTTCGTGCTTGGTTTCACCGTAATAATGGTTCGTAGTAGCTGCAACGGCTGTGAGGTGAAATGTTTTACCATAGTTTCATTACAATAAAAAAAGTTTTTGTAATCTGATCGTGGTTTATAATTAATATCACTGATCTTAATCAGAATCATAATCTAGAAAAAGATGCATAATCACTCTCGTGAAGTCGTGGAAAAGCAACGCTGCAGCCGACAAGGCGGCTGAATGGTCGGGGTTTGCTTTGAGTGGCAACTCAGGAGTCGACCTCGTCACTTGACCAGGGTTGTCAATTACGAGGCTTAATTTGGCTGTGTTAAAGCTCCATGGAGGTTAAAAATAGACATTCGGAAATGGTGCAACCTAACCTAACGCTGCAGTGCCACGTACCTTTCTTTTTGCCGACCCGGCGGCGCAACGGTTAGGGAGTACCTTGGAGCCTCTGGGTTCGGGTTCGAATCCCGGTAGGCATGGATGTTCGTGTTTGTCGAGTATATGGGAGTACGTGCTCGTTAAATCTGTGGGTCCGAAAGTCCTCCAAGTTTCCATACCAAATCAATACCTCTGGGGGTGACAAGCCAATTCTGGGGATCCTCTAGTTGGCCTGTCTCTAAAAATTAGATGGATCCACTTATGTGTGTGTGTAATGTGTCTATCTTACTTGACGAAGGTTTATAAGCGTATCTCTGACCAAGCACACAAACCTGAATATATATGTCTACCAACCAACCAACCAACGTACCTTTCGGTTTAAAAAGCGTGGGATGAAGAATACATAATAACTAAAAATATTATGGCTACTAAAAATTACGAACAAACGATAGATCATTTGAATGTTTGCACAAAGATTTAAAATATAAACTACTAGAAATTGCAAAAACCATAATATTTTTTGGGGAAATATAAAATCTTTTTTTTAATAGAATGAGTTTGCAATACATAGACTAACTTTAAAAAAAAACAATGGTGACTTAATAAACTTTAACATTTTAGAATTTTCTATGAATAGCTCTACACATTTTTATATAAAAAATAAACTTTTAATTTTAAATCCTTTTATTACTTTCGTTATTTTCTTTATATAAATAATGACTGCTCGAAATAGACATTTTTCTCATTTTAAAAATATTTAACTTTGTAAGTTACTAATTTTACCCAAAAGTATTGTACTCAGGTGTCGTCTCATCACTTAACTGTGGTTCTAAATTACAACACCCGTCGCCAATAGCCCTCGAGTAGCTCTAGTGCGACAATATTTCTAACTAACCCTAACTTTACTGCTTCGGCAGCCTTGAAATATCCAAACACATAGGCTTTAAAAAAAAAGCCCTACAACTTAGGCACAAAAATTTTTCGGTCGTATTGCATGCGCTTTGACAGAAAGATCCAAGATGAAGTTATCCAATGTGGAAAGACTTTCAAGGCTGAGACGTGAGGTAGTGACGTGTGAGTGAGTGAGGATTTCGTAGGATAAATCGAATAATATCATTTTTAAACAATTTTTATCAGATTTAGTGATTGTATGTTAATCTACATTTAAATGCCCACAATTTGATACTAGTAAAAAAATACTCATACTTATCTATAATTGGTAAATGAGATTGTGGGAGTGACGATAGTAAAAGACTCGCATGCTATTTTTAATATTAAAAGTACCATAAAAACGTTATCAGTCATGGAGCGAAACAACCGATGGTTGATTTAGAAGCCTCAATTCTTTAAGAATAACATGCCAATTTAAACTCGATTTCTTAGTCGTCTAGTAAGTTTTTAATTGATTATTTCTTTAAATCAGTGTTGTAGGAGTGACTCTATATCCCCAGGGACATTACATATTCCTAAAATTACATAAAACTATGGAAGGTAGAAAAACATTATATACATTTTCGAAAACTACAAAAACTAGTTAACCATAAAAAGTTCCACTAAAAATGATTATTTATTTAAACAAGCCTTTTCTATGATGTTAAAAGTTGTAAAAGCATGTGGGGACAGCGTGAGGGAGTGATACATTGGGTATTTAAACGAAATTTTCTGTAAGTAAATTATAATTATTTAATATTTTTTAGTGGGACAAGTTCGGTTTTGGGTCATTTTAAAATAATAAATCCTAAATATGCATATATAATTTGAAAATAAAGAACAAGGTATCCGGGTGTCACAACTTCGTTTAAAAATTTTTATTAATACTAACGCTACGATTATAAACTAAAATATTTAAGCTTTCAAAAAAATATTGATACCGAAGTAACTGATTTATTAATTGTATAAGCAAATGGCGTAGCAAAACGAGCAAGCAGATAAGGTATTTAAAGTTTTTTTCAGCGGTTAATTTGTAAGACATTTTGGAGTGAAAAAAAATGTTTGGACTATTGAACACAAAGAAACAGAGCTTATTTATTCTTGGCGCACATTTTTTTTTTTTTACTGCTCAAAACCCTAAATTCCACTAAATTGACGCAACCCTCAGCAGATGTAAAACGCCTTTTAATTAAAAGTTGTAAAACGCCTTTTAATTTATTTCTTTTAATTACTTAAAACAATACCAAAATGAAATTCCAAAGATATAATTGTTTAAAAATTTCCTTTTTTATAAAAAATATTGTATGGAAGATTTTTTTTTTTCAGAAGTGAAAAAAGTTCAAATCTTAAACACCCAAACGTTAATCACAAGCACCGAGTCTTCCAAATTCCAGACTTCTTTATCAATCTGAGAAACAGAAAGAACATTTAACGAAGCAACAAAAACCTAATGAGGTAATTAAAAGAAACAAACCCTGCTTAGAAGGTAGTTAGATAGATGAGCCCGCGATCATTTGTAAAACAAGTATGACAAATGCACATTCCAGCGGGGTAGCTTGCCAACATACCTCCTCGTCGGCTTGCTTCCAATTCGCCAGGACCGTCGTCACATTCATTAATCCACTAGGACGACGTCGTTAGCGATGCGACGTCCATCATCGAGGTGCGACGTCAATTTGTTATTCCCCTTGACAGGCGACAGCGATTTTGCTCGTTGAGAATCGCTAAACGCCGTAATTTATGGTTCTCAGGTTAGTTGGTGGAAGTAATGATGCACCAGATCTGTACACTCTTAAAACAAAAGAGTGAAATCCACTCCTATAGGGGAAGTGCATTTTCGGCACCGGAAAGGAGTGGGAATTAACTCAGACTGAGTTAAAACCGCTCGTTTTAAGAGTGTAGGACGAGATTGTTTTCTTTTATTTTTTTACGCACTCCGCAAAAAGAGTGAAATCCACTCCTATAGGGGAAGTGCATTTTCGGCACGGAAAGGAGTGGAAATGAACTGAGACTGAGTTAAAACCACTCGTTTGTTTTAAGAGTGTAGGATGAGGTTGTGGTTGCAAAATGGAATGGTTGACGATATTATGGTACAGAATTCCATTTAATTAAGTAATCTTTTAAGGTAAATCTGCATAATCTAGTTTGCATTAGAATCTATGAAAATATAAGTTTCGTGTGAACTAAATGACATTGTATTTAAATAAATCCTAAGTTGTCTTTAGTTGTAGGTATAGCTATCCCTGAAGTTGCCTAGAAATTGGTCTATCGTTTTGACCCTGCTTAACAATAATATTACCGGATAATCACAAAATTGAATAATTAAAGTATAGTTATTCCAAATTCGATGTTGGGTGCCTACTCAGGTGTCGGCTCGTCACTTGACTGTGGTTCTAAAATACGACGCCCGTCGCCAATAGCCCTCGTGTAGCTCTAGTGCGACGATAATTCAAACTAAACCAAATCAAATTCGATAATTTATTAGGACGACGTCGTTAGCGATGCGACGTCCATCATCGAGGGAGGACGTCAATTTGTTATTTCCCTTGACAGGCGACAGCGATTTTGCTCGTTGAGAATAGCTAAACGACGTAATTTATGATGCTCAGGTTGGTTGGTGGAAGTAATAATGCACCAGAGCTGGAGTCGTGGTTACGGTATGGGATGGTTAGCAATATTATGGTAACATAATTCCACTTAATTAAGTTATCTTAAAGCATAATCTAATTCATATGAGAATTTATCAAAATATATAAGTTTCGTGAACCTAAACACTGTATTTAAATGAAACTTGAGTGCTCTCATAGAGTTAGGAAGGAGAGGTAGAGGGGTCTATGAGTTCAAATGGTTTGAAGCAGGGCTGTCAGCTTTTTCGAGCTACTGCGCATCACATACTGGCACTGAGGTATCCAAGATGCACCGCTCTAGCGGTGTTTTGAGCTACTGCGCATAACATAGTGACCAAAACTGGCACTGAGGTATCCCAAGATGCACCGCTCTAGCCTGCTTCATTTGTGCGCTACTGCGCATATACATGGACCTCTATATTCTCTTTCCTAAATCTATGAGTGCTCTTGAGTTGTATAGCGATCTTTGTGGACATTGACTACAAACTTATTTATCGACTATTATATCTTATATGACTCGAAATTGATTTATGAATAATTGAAATACTTTTATTACAAATTCGATAATTTACAAGGCAGGGATCAACCTGGGTCAAAAAATGCTGTAGCAAAAATGCTAAAATGTAGAAGAAAGCTGTATCAAAATGCTAAAGAAAAATTAGTTGCTTATAAATCAACGTTTCACGCCAATTAAATCACTTCAATTTATACACAAATCAATCTTTATGTAGCAGTTAATTAATTTTGTTTAGCAGTATAGCTTAAAAATACATTGATATTTTTTTTTATGAATCACGACATAACAAATTTAAATAATTATATAATAGTATTCTACTAAATGTACTTGTAATTTTTTTATAAAAATTTTAAAATAAGTACATTTACTTTTATTTATGGTGTTGGATCATCTTCAGATTTTTTTATGAACATGTTTTTGCTGTTCACATTTGATGTATTAAAATCAAGTTTTGGTTGTTTGAAATCCCCAACTTTTGGTCTTTCAATTTTTAATACATATCCTTATTAACATGGTTCATACATTTGTTAGAAAAAAAATATTCATGCACTTTTCCATAAAAATTCAAGGACTAGTTTAAGACTGTTAAGGAAAGGACTGTTAAAGAAATAACGAACTACTTATAATGAGAATCTTTTAAAACATCCCTGAAATCTGAAATTTATCTTACTAAATAACATTTTAGTCAAAGGAAGTTTGGGTTTAGTAACGATGGTACGTGGAAGTTCACTTTTAGAGAATCATTTAAATTGTATCCCTTTTCATTTTCACTTCAGGAGTAGAGGTTTATTCAATTTATTTAACTAACGTCGTGAGTAAATCTTATTATAATACTGAAAAACTTTTTCAATACGAACCAAAATAATATTGGACTATTTTAAAGTGGCGAAACGAGGTATGTTTGTCTGATATCAAACAATGTTTGACATAACAGTGACGTCTTCGGGGTGCTGTTTTATAGGATATAATACACTGGTGGACGCAGCTGGACTTCACCGTAGGCGTGTTCATTCCACTCAACCATAGGCTGTGTCCTGACTACGACATCAAATGCCACAAATGCAATAAAACTTGGCGACCGCCAAGGGCGCCAAGCGATGCAATAGCATGTGGCTGACTCTGCCAAGTAGCCAAGTTTTGTTACATTTGTGGCATTTGATGTCGTAGTCAGGGCACAGCCATAGAACAACAGACAAGAGACAAAAGCTTCATCTTAGATGCGCGCATTAGCTGTTGGTCCCTAGGAACCGGCCAAATCCCCAAGAATTTTTTTTTTTATCTACAATCAATCGCCAATACCCCCACGTGTAGCTCTAGTGCAACGATAGTTCGATCTAAACTAACTTTATCTACAATCAGCTGACAAAAACAACTCCTGAGCTATCACACGATACTCCCACCATTTCTTTTATGGCTGGATTCAAACTATATTTCCTCGCGCCTTTCCTTGTTTTAAAACTACGGATTTGGATGGTAATCCTCCTTCTCCTTTTCCTTCAGTTTGTTTTCATAACATGTGGTGAACTTCCGGAGCGAGCACGGATCATCTCAATCAGGGAGGGAGGAGGAGGGAACAAGAAAAAAAATAAGAAACTGATGGAGTAGAAAAAGGATGTTGGACAAAAGGGTTAGGGCAGAAATGGCTGTGGACAGTCAGGGCCCGAGTTACAACTTTTGGGGCCCAGGGCACAAGCCAGTTTGGGGGCTCCCGCAACATACATTGATCCGTCCATGAAAATGATTTTTTTTTAAAATTGTACGAATAAATAACCTTTATTATATTAAGTATTCATGTAAGCATTGTTTTTTTACATACAATTTTTTTTAATACATACATAAGATATGACATCAGATACCTATTGTATCATGTCAAATCATTTTATCTACATACATAATTTTTATTCACTTGATCACATGGCTGAGGCTGTTAATTTATAAAATTAACAAGGAATAAAAAATAGTGGCTTGCGTATTAAAAAATTAATAGTTCTTGGTTCAATTGTATTATGTTTATTATTATTTTTTTCTTTGTGGCAACTATTTTCCCCCAATATCATACTTTTAAGAAAATTTGAGGGCCCTCTTGAAGTGGGGGCCCTGGGCACGTGCCCCGTTTGCCCTGCCAGAATCAGGCTCTGTGGACAGTCAGGAAAAAAATGGCTATAGACAGTTAGTGTTAGGTAGAAACGCGGACACTCTGGACAGTCAAGCTAATGCTTATAAGTTATCTTATCTGGGTCAATTAACTCGCTGTTATTGAGTTAGAGGGAAGAAAAATAATAAACTAATTGAGTAGAAATAGGATGTGGACGAAAAAGGGTTAGGTCAGAAATGACTATGGACAGTTTAGGTTAGGGCAAGAATATCTATAGACATTTAGGGTAAGGGCAGAAATGGCTATGAACCATTAGGAGTAGGGAGATATTAGTTTGAAACAATTATCATAGCAACTTTTTTATAGCCTATCGGCAAGGAAAAAATGTCAATAGCTATTTGATAGCTCATGCATAGCTCTAATGCAAATTCGTTTCAACAGAACCAGACAAAAATTTTTGGCGAACGAAAAAAATGGTTTTAACTTTAAACAACAGGAACTCAGTCTGATTATTTCACTCTTCCGTGCGAAAAGCACTTCTCCTATAGGAGTGATTAGTTTGAAAAAATATCATAACAATTTTAGCCTACCTCTTAAAACAGCGGGTTTTTACTCAGTCTGATAATTCGAATCCTTTCACGGTTGAAAATGCACTTCTCCTATGCGAGTGGATCATCTAAAGTTGTATAGCAGTCTTCTCAGCAATGTGCAGTATTTTAAAGTTATACTGAATATAGTTAACATTAGATTAGCATTTTTATTAAAATATTTTTTTATCAGTATGAAAATTTTTTTATCAACATAAATAGTATAAAATTCTTTCTATTCTATTTTTTGAAAACCAGTTTCATTAAATATTTATTATTAAGAAAACACACATTTTCACTTTACATTTATTTAACGGTATGGTCAAATTTGATTAAACAGTCTCGGTCAAAAAGTTTGGGGACAAAAGATAAGGACAACTACTATGTCAAAACTCAAAACTTATCTTACAAGGGAAATGGGGCCAGGATGGCCGAGTGGTTTGCATCGCAGACCATTACGCTAGCAGTCTGCGCGCTGTAACGGGTGCGGGTTCGATTCCCGCCTTCGCCCTGGGTGTACTTCCTTTCTCTGTGACAGTAAAAATTCTTTCTGTGTCTGTCTTACTTGACGAAGGCTTATAAGCGGGTCTCTGATCAAGCACACAAGCCGGAATTTATATGTACCTACCCCCCTACAAGGGAAATTTTTCAGAGCAATAGTTTGCGAGTATTTAAGCAATAATAAATTAAATTTTTAACCCTTTCAGTCCCAATGACAATTTGGTATCATCATTTTAGAATTTTTTTTCTGATCGTCTATAGCCATTTATGATATCAAAAAGCACATTATTCGATTCTTCAATCTTTTTTCTATAAGAAAATATTTTTATTAACCCCAATGTCAGCACTATTATTTTTTTTTAATTATGATCAGAAACATGATGATGCCAAATGGCATCACTGGGACTGAAAGGGTTAAGAAATAAACCAATGAATTGATATGATTGTTTGCGAATTTTAATTGTCACGTTTTAAACTCAAAACTTATCTTACAAGGAAATTTTTCAGAGCAATAGTTTGCGAGTATTTAAGCAATAATAAATTAAATTTTTAACCCTTTCAGTCCCAATGACAATTTGGTATCATCATTTTAGAATTTTTTTTCTGATCGTCTATAGCCATTTATGATATCAAAAAGCACATTGTTCGATTCTTCGAACTTTTTTCTATAAGAAAATATTTTTATTAACCCCAATGTCAGCACTATTATTTTTTTTTAATTATGATCAGAAACATGATGATGCCAAATGGCATCACTGGGACTGAAAAGGGTTAAGAAATAAACCAATGAATTGACATGATTGTTTGCGAATTTTAATTGTCACGTTTTAAACTGTTTCGGCAGGTTTTCATGTAATTACTTTTTTATAAAGAAATAGTCGTATTGTTGAATAGCTAAGGAATTAACTATCTATAAAATTTAATTTTTAAATTAAAAATATCTTGGTAAGCTTTTTGTATTTATAACACTTGTAACAAAATTTTTAGCTACCGAAATTTTAATAGATAGTGTCTTGTCATAAAACAAACTTTTATATCAACATTATTCAAAGGAAACTCGAAAAAAAAAGCCGCAGACTTCTACAAATGATTTATTAATCGTTTCAAATTAAAACGCCTTCCGTAATCCGAAATTAAATAGAAATACACTTGCTCAAATTACAGCAGAAAAAATGAATAATTTATCCACTAGAAATGGAATCTCTTGTACCAACCGCCAAACGATTTATAAGGAAAAAGAATTCGAACTAAAAGTGTTCTATAATAAATTCGTACCCGGCACCAAACGGACTGTTTTACAATTTTTTTTATTAAAAAGAATTACAAAGAAAAAAATATGTTGTACTTCATCACTCATTTGTCGTTCTTATTACCAAATATCCTACATTCCAAAAATTGCAATAACTCGTGAATCAGAAAGTAAAAGAGTGTAATCGAAATCGTACCTTTGTCCGCCAGGCACGAAAAACTCTCTAGGGAGCTATAATGGGAGTTTGATTTTGATTTAGTAAATCGTATAATTTTAAAATGTCCATTGTAGAAAAAAGACCACCAATGAAGTTTTTTTAAGTTGTTTTTATTCTAAATGATGTGTCTCATTTTTAAGTTGTACTTACAATCGCCAAAATACACTGTTAAAAATTATGCACTTTGTTTCACCAAAAATATGGTTCCTAATAGCTGCAACGGCTGCGTGGTGAAACGTTAAACCATATTTTTGGTATTCGGTTGAACCATTTCTCAGGTTTTTGTTTCCAAATCCAGAAAAATGGTTCAACCAAACACCGAAAAAAAGGTGAAACATTTCACCACACAGCCGTTGCAGCTACTAGGAACCAATATCATGGTGAAACCAAGCACAAAATTTTTAACAGTGTATGTCCTCTTTTTTTATTCTTAATAAATTTTGATGTGGTCCGCATTTCAACATTTACCATATTAAATTCATTAAACTCGGCTCTAGTACTGTTGGATTTAGTTGTAAAAAATATTATTCAATTTTATCTATCTATTTGACATATATTTTTTTAAACTTTTATGAATAGTATATTAATTAGTTATATACGACAAATAATGGGCAAATATAATTAGTGAAACATAGATACATGTAACATAGCCCATTATTATTGCTTTTTTAGTAATTCGTGCTGTAATTTCGTTTCGTATCTTAGCATGTGATGACAGAGGCAGGTACAATGATATTTTATTCAACACATAACATAAAAAAAGCGCTTGTAGCTTTGATTTTATTACAGGCTATGTAACAAGTAATGGGCACGGCAGGCCTTGGCCCAGTAATGGGCTGTTGCGCCCAGGAGAGTTATGTAACAAGTAATTATGATATTTTAATGAAGTGTAGGGAAAAACATAATTTTCATAAAACAGTACACGATCCATGAAGTAGTTAAAAATATTTTGCGAATTCTCTAGAAGAAAATGCTTTTAAAGGACATTTAAACATTGTCAGGAACCTTCTGTCTGTTTTAAACTTCTCTACAGATCGAACTTAAAGAGTTACGGAGTTCCAATTTAATACATGGGTTCCTAATAATTGTGGGACGTCATAGAAAGGTTTTCAAGAAAATCGCACATCCGCTAAGGTTAGCTGCGTTAGGACTTTTTTGGTTTTAAATGTATTGCCGAAAAACAAAAAAAAAGATACAGATTTCAAATTTAATACACGAGTTCCGATTACCTTTCGGAAGTTAAAATAAAGTTTTAGAGGGGTAGGGTAGGTACATATATATTCCGGCTTGTGTGCTTGATCAGAGACCCGCTTATAAGCCTTCGTCAAGTAAGACAGACACAGAAAGAATTTTTACTGTCACAGAGTAAGGAAGTACACCCAGGGCAAAGGCGGGAATCGAACCCGCACCCGTTACAGCGCGCAGACTGCTAGCGTAATGGTCTGCGATGCAAACCACTCGGCCATCCGGGCCCCTAAGTTTTAGAGAAAATCACTCATGCGCAAATGGTAGCTGTCATATAATTTTTAGGCGCTAATATTAATGAAATGTCCCTATAGGGATACATAATTATACCTTTAAATGCGCATTGATTTATTGAGTTGTAATTGAAAATCGTGTTGTGTTACACACCTCCAGTTTCCTTTTAATTTCGGTAGAATAGGGTACTTGACTGTACACTCTTAAAACAAAAGAGTGAAATTCACTCCTATAGGAGAAGTGCATTTTCGGCACCGGAAAGGAGTGGAAATTAACTCAGACTGAGTTAAAACCGCTCGTTTTAAGAGTGTAGGACGCAGATTGTTTTCTTTTATTTCTTTTACCCACTCCGAAAAAGAGGGAAATTCACTCCTATAGGAGAAGTGCATTTTCGGCACCGGAAAGGAGTGGAAATTAACTCAGACTGAGTTAAAACCGCTCGTTTTAAGAGTGTAGGACGCAGATTGTTTTCTTTTATTTCTTTTACCCACTCCGAAAAAGAGTGAAATTCACTCCTATAGGAAAAGTGCATTTTCGGCACCGGAAAGGAGTGGAAATTAACTCAGACTGAGTTAAAACCGCTCGTTTTAAGAGTGTAGGACGCAGATTGTTTTCTTTTATTTCTTTTACTCACTCCGAAAAAGAGTGAAATTCACTCCTATAGGAGAAGTGCATTTTCGGCACGGAAAGGAGTGGAAATTAACTCAGACTGCGTTAAAACCGCTCGTTTGTTTTAAGAGTGAATATTAAATTAATTATAGTTTGAAACCAAAAATAACAAACGTATATATGTTTTTGCAAAATAAATCTTTAAATAATTAATAAAAATCATTTTAAAATGGCTTATTTTTCATCAGTACGTCACGTGATCACAAACACGTCAATTTGGCTGACGTCACTAGTATCTATAAACAAAACGGTGTGATGTTTTTTTTGCTTGCAATTAAACTGGATTTAATCTAATATACTCTTAAAATAAGAATTTTATAGATAATGGAAGGAGGTTTTACAGAAGTGGATAGTTCAAATTTGCTTAAAGTAGATTCCAAAATGGCGTTTCAAAGTTTGTTTATAGTTACTAGTGACGTCATAGATACAACGTGACAGCCACAAAGCGTTTTCGGGCGCAATTTTTCGTCCTAATTTTAAAATTCATTTTTCTCCCTTTTTATTGGTATTTGAAAAAAAAGAAAAAATACGGGTCCAATATTTTTGGCATAAGAATATTTTAAGCCAATAAAAAAAAATTTAGTCGTTGGTTGGTTGGTTGGTTGGTAGACATATATATTCAGGTTTGTGTGCTTGGTCAGCGACCCGCTTATAAACCTTCGTCAAGTAAGACAGACACAACAGACAACACACACACATAAGTGGATCCATCTAATTTTTAGAGACAGAGGCCAACTAGAGGATCCCCAGAATTGGCTTGTCACCCCCAGAGGTATTGATTTGGTATGGGAACTTAGAGGACTTTCGGACCCAACAGATTTAACGAGCACGTACTCCGCATATACTCGGTAGGTCTTCAGTGGTACCGGGACTTGATCGCAGGACCTTCCGATCCCGAGACCGAGACGCTGACCACTAGGCTCACTACGGCCCAAAAATTTAGTCAAATCCTATTGTGTTTCTTAATGTAGTGTGACGACATTTCAACACAAAATAACATTATTAACACACCCAATAACGCTTCGTAATTTAGAACCCTGGTCAAGTGACGAGGTTGACACCTGAGCGTGCACCTTAAGCTAACCCTGGTTATCACGGATGGGCCTGAGTACACTGGAACAGATGTGCTCGTTAAATCTGTAGAGTCGAAAGTCCCGACGACGCGACGTACGATGTCGCTCGAAGGTACCACGGACCGAACGATTTTTTTGTGTGTTTGGGTGCCCGCTCAAGTGTCAACTAGGGTACCAAATTACGAGGCGTAATTGGCTGTGTTAAAGCCTCTAAAGGAGGCTAGAAGTAGACAGCTGGAAACTATTAAATTACCAAACTTCCAGCCCACGTACAGTGGGGGCCGTAGTGAGCCTAGTGGTCAGCGTCTCGGTCTCGGGATCGGAAGGTTCTGCGATCGAGTCTCGGTACCACTGAAGACCTACCGAGTATATGCGGAGTACGTGCTCGTTAAATCTGTTGGGTCCGAAAGTCCTCTAAGTTCCCATACCAAATCAATACCTCTGGGGGTGACAAGCCAATTCTGGGGATCCTCTAGTTGGCCTCTGTCTCTAAAAATTAGATGGATCCACTTATGTGTGTGTGTTGTCTGTTGTGTCTGTCTTACTTGACGAAGGTTTATAAGCGGGTCGCTGACCAAGCACACAAACATGAATATATATGTCTACCAACCAACCAACCAACGTACAGTGATGTAGTGTGACGACTTTTAGACACAAAAACCTGCAATGGAAACCGTATCCTCGTTGACTACTCTCGAGAATCTCCAGGGAGGCTTCTCTCAAACCGCCCCGAAATGTGCTCTTAACAAGGTTCCGTCATTAAAAACCGGGAGGGCTGGAAGGCGCCGGAGTCTAAATTAAACCCAGAACTATTCTTATCTCTCTATAAGATGGGTGCTTTTTTTTCTTCTTCTTTTTCCTTGTCTTGAAAGTTAAGATGAGGAATAGGTGAGTTTTAAGGAGGTGTTGTATTTGGTTCTTGTTTGGTTTGTAGTACTGAAATGTCAGATAGCCCTTTAGTCACCTAACCAGGGTTCAAAATCACGAAGCGTAAACCTACAACTCAACCCATCGAGGGCCAAAAGTGATTGCTTGATGTTCTAATTTATACTAAGTTAGGGCCGTAGTGAGCCTAGTGGTCAGCGTCTCGGTCTCGGGATCGGAAGGTCCTGCGATCGAGTCCCGGTACCACTGAAGACCTACCGAGTATATGCGGAGTACGTGCTCGTTAAATCTGTTGGGTCCGAAAGTCCTCTAAGTTCCCATACCAAATCAATACCTCTGGGGTGACAAGCCATTCTGGGGATCCTCTAGTTGGCCTCTGTCTCTAAAAATTAGATGGATCCACTTATGTGTGTGTGTTGTCTGTTGTGTCTGTCTTACTTGACGAAGGTTTATAAGCGGGTCGCTGACCAAGCACACAAACCTGAATATATATGTCTACCAACCAACCAACCAACTAAGTTTCCAGCACACAAACCTGAATATATATGTGTCTACCAACCAACTAAGTTTCCAAGGCATCAGATTAGACAAAGAGAATTTTAAATTATTAATTGTTTTAAAGCAAAGTAATATATTTTCTTGAACGAGTCACTTATCGAATTTGGAAAGACGGTTACATATTATATATAGTTAAGCTTAGGCATATATACAAGTTAAATAGAATACTAATTAAAAATGTTCTAGAAACCAGATATTTTAATTAAGATTAATATTGTTTCAAAAACTGATATTACATGAATTGCGAAAAAAATTGGGATTTAAAAAAAAAACCGGATTTGTGGTAATTGCGGTCGCTGGGTAAATGTGACTTGTGCAATTAAATACAAACTTATTAACGACATATTTAAAAGGTCATACTACAGAATATACACAAAATATTTTATTAAAACATACTTCGTTATATTTTTAGGTTAGAATTTCTTTTATGGCACTGTTCACATTTGTTTCATAACCATAGTTACCTCTAATTGACCCCAACAATCCCAAGAACATATGAAATTTAAATAAAAGTTTAACGTTCAAGGAACTGGGGAAGAATATCGCCCTGTTCTTGTCATTCATCCCTATCTAAGGAGGAAGAGAGGATGAAGCGACCACTTCTTGTCCGTAAATATGATTACATATGTGTAAATTAAGAAGATAAGTGCTAATGCACGGCTGCTAAGGATGCACGATTATTGTAAATTGAACATTATTTAAAAAAAAAATCTATATATGAATCGTTTTCCAAATAAAAATTAGTAAATTTTGAGTGGATTAACACATTTTTATTTTTTCGTTGTCTTAAATTATAAAATAAAAAAAATGTCAAGTGTTTTCCTTATTTTAAAGTTATAACGGAACATCTAACCCTTTAATTTTTTGCCCTGATTTTTCAATAAATTACATGTTGATATCAAGCTGAAAAAAGATAATCCGCCACAAGAACGCTACTGTCCTCTATTTTGAGAGTTTTACTATATTTTAAAACTGACTATTTTAAAGTTCGCAATTTTTTGAAACATAGACTATTTTTATTATTTTCTAGCATATTGTCGTAACGTAATTAACTTTAAGTTGACATGTTGAAAGGCTGAATAATCCACAGAGTATTCTGTATCAAATGACTCAGTAAAAGTTGTACTAACGTAAACTTAAAAATAAAAAAATAAAAAAAACATCCGACCCTTTTGTCCAACCCTCTGAGGGAAAAGCACATTGGCCTAAGTGTACATTTGTTTTCACTGTGGAAAGAAAAATTAAATTTTTAATTTCTTTATATGTAAGAATAATGCCTTTACTTCGATAGTCTCCTAAATTGTACACCTTTTTCATAGCATTTTAAAATTATATTTGTTACTATAAATTTCGGAATTTCATACACTATTAAAAATTTTGTGCTTGGTTTCACCATGATATTGGTTCCTAGTAGCTGCAACGGCTGTGTGGTGAAATGATTCACCTTTTTTCGGTGTTTGGTTGAACCATTTTTCTGGATTTGGAAACAAAAACCTGAGAAATGGTTCAACCGTTTCACCACACAGCCGTTGCAGCTACTAGAAACCATATTTTTGGTGAAACAAAGTGCCTAATTTTTAACAGTGTAAGTCAAATTTCTCATGTTTTTAATTTATTGCATTCAGTCGTAAAATCCTAAAACCAACCTCACTTTTGATTTGAAAAAATGACTTTTCACCATTTAATTGTCATTTTAATTTTAAAAAAATTTAAAAATATTGTTTTTGGAGATCAAAATATCATTACGATGTTTCATACTTATTTCAAGTAGTAAAAAAAACACTAGACGACTTAATAAATCCATATTTATTTTTAGAATTTCGAGACGTCTTAATTAATTAAATATATTTTATCTTCAAAAACAAATTATGGATATTTGAAGATTAATCTTGAAAGATCAGTGCTTTTCTTATAAATATTGCATCTACAAAGTCATTGACTTTTGGGATAATACTGAGATATAAAAACTACTTAATCATAAAAGTCACTGGCACCCACTATTTTTCAAGTTTTAAAAAGGATTTTATAGCTTTAAATAAATATTATGCTTTTAAAATTCAACTTATATGAAGATAATCCAACTTTTCTTTTCTCTTACAGCTATCATCTTCTACAGCTTTGTCTCTCTGTTTAGTAAACTTTAAATCTGACTTACGCTTTATAAATACAACTTTTTGGCTCTTAAATGATGGATGAAATGTATTTATTACACAAAATACTGGTTTTAAAATACATAAATCTGTTGAGATGAAACAAAGAGCCTTTGTTTTGTTTATAAAGGGTATTTAACCTTTAAAATCCTTTGAAATAATTGCATGGTAACATCTGAAATTGAAACATTTAAAAAGATTTTTATAAGGTTAATTTACGCCAATTTAGTAACGTTTATAGCTCTTAATAAAAGGATATAAAGTACTGAAATAAGATATGAATAAATTATTAATACGCTGTAAAAAAAAATCGTTCCGTAAAAAACATTCCTAGAAAGTTTTTGGCAAGTAATGTACCGTCAGTGCGGGTAACTTTGGTCCAAAATCATAGGGTTTTTTTTTTACAAAAGAAGAAAAATTAAACTACAAAAACGATTTAAGCACTTAAAAATCATTATGTAATCTAAGTATTGTACTTTTAGGAATAATTTCCAAGCATTTTTTTTAAATGTTATAAATTAAAAAAAAATGGTGTTAGTATAAAAAATTAGGAAACAATTAGGATCGGGGTGGGTAACTTTGTTCCAAGCATG
Source organism: Oedothorax gibbosus (assembly GCA_019343175.1). Classification (NCBI taxonomy): domain Eukaryota; kingdom Metazoa; phylum Arthropoda; class Arachnida; order Araneae; family Linyphiidae; genus Oedothorax; species Oedothorax gibbosus. Next base: position 48,485,690 of record CM033270.1, on the reverse strand, counting down.
AGATACATAAGAAACATACTTTTAACATCATTAAAGGCTATGTTACCGAATTAAATAGTAATATTAAAATGTTTAAACATAAAAATAACAAAGTTAGAAGATACACAGTCATTAAAAATTGGTATACAACTTAACATTTGCATTGCAATGCAATCGTAGAATGACATTACACTATGAATACCAGTATTGATTGTCGCTTAAAAGAAAAGTAAACTTCAATTTTAATAAGGGAAAATAACTTATTTTTAGAAGCAAGATTTAATAACAAATATCTTTATAAAAAGCAAACGATTTTATTATAAAAGGGAAAAATAATATATTCGTAATTAAGAATTTGAAAATGTTTACATTTAGACATTAGCGATTTTGAATGTTGTACGTTTCTTGCATTTTATCTTTAGCTGTTTAATATTTAAAACCGTTTAATTTTTATAAAAAAAATCATCTCAAAAATGAGTAATTATAAAAGTAAAACTTCTTCAATAATAGTTAGACAGAATATACTTTTACATACATTTGAAAGTGCAAAGTTCCATAAAGAAATCCTTACATCTTGGACCAAAGTTACCCGCATTCATCGGCAAAAGTTTCCCAGTGACCAATAATTAAATATAGCATAAAAAGTTTTCAACTTATATTAAAACAAATGGTGTAATATTCATCCCATAAATAAAAGAATAGTATAGAGTGCTTTATTTAGCTATTTTCAATATTTTTTAGGTATTCCAGGCAAAAGTTGGAAGAAATATATTTTTGTCATTAAATGCTCGTAAGAATACAAACGTCATTTGTAGTATTGCCAAAAATAGAATGAGAAATTCTTTACATGAAATGAAAGGCAATGTTTTCACCTTTCCAAAAATGTAAAACAATTTAAGATGGGATCATTTTATGAAGAGAAATTAAGGAACAGATTTTTCCCGACGAGTGGACACAGGTTACCCTCCATGGCCAAAGATACCCACTTCGACGGTACCGAATTTTTGCAAGTATTGTTCATAGAATATATCAGTAAACTTAAAAAAATATAACATTAGCAGAAATCTGAAATGCATTAATGTCCACCTTCTGCAATTTCTGAATTTACTGTTTATTTTAACTACGGTTACTCTGGATTCGATCACTGACCTGTTTCAACAATTGGTAAGTTTCTGATGACGTAACACTTTCTAGATGTCATTCTTGCACAATCATAAGTTGTTTTAGTATCACTGTGAGTTCACAGGTTTATCTTCCGCTGTGTTCTGTTTTACGGTTTTTTTTAGTGTGTTTTTTATTATTGTTATTTATAAAACTTTATCGGTTTTAATTTGATTACATTTCAACTATGCTGAGCATAAAAAAACCGTTAATGTTGTTAGAAAACTTCTTTTTCGATGATATTTTGTCTCATATGTGGAATAATTAAGCAAAATTGTGGGACAACAATTTTACGTGATTAGGAACAGAGAAAAGCTTTAGTTCTACTGAAAGAAAAGTTTGTACACAACATTCGTGATTCAGAAAGAGACACAGACGACTCATTTTCGCGAATACCAAATAAATGCAATTCCAAAAGGGCCAAAAATGAAAACAATAAAGCTGGAACTGTTGCCAATCAATACGTGAAACATGCAAAATTATAACATTCCATAATTGTACACCACGAATCTAGCCTTTGCTTTTAGCTTTCACACTACGTTTATAACGTAAAAAGTGGAAGGTATTATAATCGTTCCGGCTGTCCGTCACCCGCTTTCATAGCCCAAACTACAAATGCTACGGACAAGTGTAATACGTCAAAAAATTCAGCGCATCGAAATTCGAATACATTGAAAATTTCAGAGAAGAATTCGAATTCGAAATACTTCAATTATTTTTAAAAAAAACTGCACAATTTAATGCTCCTCTAAAAAGCATAGGAAGCCATTTTTATTACAATTAAATCACCGTTGCCATTCGCAACAATCGCTCGAGAAACTTTAATTGTTTTCGACAATAAATTAAAATAAATTTATTTTTGCGACATCGATCAGTTTGAAATGACGTCAAATATATTTCCCTACGAGATTCTTTGTATGTTGATATGAAATATTCAAAAGCGAGGGAATATTACATATTTATTCTTTGAAATATAAATGAATTTTTGCAATCGATAAGTAATAATTATTTAATTTTCGAAATAAAATAAATGAAACTAGCCAAATTTAGCATTAAATGTTTAATATAGAATTAATGCTGTGTTTGGCGCCTTTTTTACCTGTTAAATACAACTGTTGTGTGGAAGCGGGTTAAGTGACAGATTCTGTTACAAACCTTCTTGTTTGTTTTAGAAACATTTTGTTTAATTGTTTAAAAGGATGTTCGTTAAGGTATTTTGTATTTTGCTTTTTGGGGAATCCTTGAAAATCCGAGGAAGTTTTCAAGAAGGGATGAAAACTTGAAAAAGCCAGGAGTGTATCTGGTATGTATTGTAGAAGAAAATTTAAGGTATTTTATTTACACTGCACAGCACATATATCTTTCATTATATAAGTATATAACTATATGATGAGTTTTAATAATTTTCACAATGCACTCTTAGAATATTCAAATAATCCGTTCATTTATTCGATAAATATAATTCCCATTCGATAAATATGATTTCCATTCGAAAAATATAATTCCCATTCGATAAATATAATTCCCTTTTCGATAAATATGACTTCCATTCGATAAATATAATTCCCATTCGATAAATATAATTTCCATTCGGTAAATATAATTCCCATTCGATAAATATGATTTCCATTCGATAAATATAATTCCCTTCCGATAAATATGATTTCCATTCGATAAATATGATTTCCATTCGATAAATATAATTCCCATTCGATAAATATGATTTCCATTCGATAAATATAATTTTAGGGTTTATAATCAAGCAATATTAACACGTATGCTTTATTTTTAATAATAAAAATGAAAATGTTATCAAAATCTCAATATCAGAGAGTCAAAATCTCAGATCTACAAAGTGTTAAAACCTTGGGCTTATACCATGAAAATCCAGGCACGTTCTTGCATTCTATCATACACTTCCCCAGCTGTTTACCCGTCAAAAATCTTATTTGGTAGCGTTCGAACATCCACGCGTAATAAAAATGTTCCACGATCATTCCCCCAGGGAAGATAGAACGCGAAGGTTCCATTTCTAAATCGGGCATCGAATAAACGCGCGAATTTAGAACGTTTTTGTTGTGGGTTTTTAGGGTTCTAAAAGCCAGAGAACAGCATCTGGTTTTGATGGGTGGAAATCTTTTTGGCTTCCTTCGTTCTCTTTTTTTTATTTATTCGTTGCTGTTCGTCGGTTGTTGATGGATAAGAATTGAATCGTGTTCTACCGGGAAAATAAAACGTAAATAGAACAAAACAATCGGCGTAATGACGTCCCTTCTGAACGGATTATATCTAAAAGTCGTTAAAATTCTACCAACAACAAAACCATTACCCCGTGAAAAAGTTTTTTTTTACACTTTAATAGTTGACAAATATTAATCGGGTGATATATTTTGCGTCCAAAAGACTACTTATTTTTTCGTCAGATTTGTTCTTTCTAAACGACGTTATTTTCAGTAATGTTTTAAGACCCCGAGCAAAAGATTATCTAAAGGTTCAATAGGCATGTTTCAGGTCTTGAGTGGCAACAGAAATGCTGAATGAAAACAAACTATTTCTCGAGCCTTGATTGGTGAATCAATGTCTTGTTGGACAAGAGCTGCAATCGGAATACCGATCAAAGGAATGAAATAAGGAGAGAATTCCATCATCTGAAACAAGCCAATATAAAAACAAAATAAAAATCTAGCTGTAAATATAATAAAGATCGCATCGGTAAAAACTGAGTTTTGAGAAAATGAAACAAACTCGTTTCATCAAACGCTAAGTAAAACATACATTCATAAATTTGACTCAATATGCGGTTTTAATTATGAATTATCTGAAGTATTTAGGGTTGTAATCAGATCATCCCTTTTTACGTGCATTGATATTATTAACTCAAAAACGCAAAAATTGCAGATACGGTCTTCTTTCTTGCAGCGGCAGAACTGGTGGTACAATGTTACATTATGAAGTTGGGAGCAGCAAAATCTGACACCAGTTTTATGGAGTAACGTTACACCGAGTTTTTGTAATGTGTGTCACAGACAGCTTCCGGGATCTGGCAACTCTGATCATTTCCCTAAAAATTGACACCAATATCATTAGATACCTGGGGCCCGGGTGGCTATTGGTCAAGATCGCTGACTGTTACGCTAACAGTCTGCTCACTGTACCGGGTGCGGGCTCGATTCCCGCCTTCGCCCTGGGTGTAATTTCTCTCCCTGTGTATCAGTAAAAATTCTGTCTGTGTCTGTCTTACTTGACGAAGGTTTATAAGCGGGTCTCTGATCAAGCACACAAGCCGAAAATACATGTACCAGCTACCAACCATCACAAGACATCTCCAATAGCCAGAGCGTTACGCAACATGGCAATTTTTTTTTACTTTTACGTGTTACAAACTGGCACAAATGAAGACATTACACTTCTCCGTTTTCACCCATATCTCCATAACATGAGTCAAAACAGCGCCACTCCCAAAGCTTGTCCCTAGATTCGGCCCGCCAACGCACAGGGGCGCGACGATCGAACACACGATTCGAATGAGAAAAAAAATAACGAAAAAGAATAGAAAATAAGTTAAAACGGAGCAAAAAAAAAGCAGATCTAGCTGAAATATTATAGAAAACGTGGGTGATTTTTTTTGTAAGCATTGACAATTTTTTTCTAAACTAGTGAATGATTCGAGTAAATGAGTCATAGACATGAACGAATGAAGCGGAGGAAAAAAAGTTTGTGACACCATAGAAAAGGACAAGGTGTTGTCTTGTTTTAGGAGAAGTATTTCCTTTCAGCTTTCATTCCTGATTCTCCTTTGATTGGTGGGGCTGGGGAGCCCAATCGGTTAGGCGTCAGCCTAGCATGCGAAAGGTCCCAGGTTTGGGTCCGGGCATTGCCAAAATAACTGCCAACCTGACCCCGTGCAGCCAAAAATGTCCGACGAATAATACCCCGTGTGGAGGGAATGCACGTTAAATATCCTCCAAAGTCCCAAAGCTGCGTGCGATGTCACCCTTAACGGTTGCGTTGGGTGCCTACTCAGGTGTCGGCTCGTCACTTGACTGTGATTCTAAAATACGACGCCCATCGCCAATAGCCCTCGTGTAGCTCTAGTGCGACGATAACTCAAACTAAACTAAACTAAACCTTTGATTGGTGCTCTGGTTAGTGCTCTGTTCCAGCTTAACATTGATTCGCCAATCGAGGCTCGAGAAAACATTTATTTTCATTCAGCACTTCTTTAGCCACTGAAGACATGGTTGGTTGGTAGACACATATGTTCAAGTTTGTGTGCTTGGTCAGAGACCCGCTTATAAACCTTCGTCAAGTAAGCAGACACAACACATACATAAGTGGATCCATCTAATTTTTAGAAACAGAGGCCAACTAGAGGATCCCCAGAATTGACTTGTCACCCCCACAGGTATTGATTTGGTATGGGAACTTGGAGGACTTTGTGACCACGACGGATTTAACGTGCACCAGTCACCATTAGCGTACACGGGGATCTTCGGAAGGCAGCGGGACTCGAACTCGCAACCTTAGGGATGCCAGTCCAAGACCTTACCGACCAGGCTATCCCAGCCCCCTGAAGACATGAAACGTGCCCGTTGAGGCTAAGCCGAAAATAGAAGTTAAATTACCTTAAACTGTAATGAGAATTAGGTTTAATATTTTTTTAATTGAATAGTAAGAATTTGATTTGCTTTTCTTGCGTCAGTCTTCTATAAAAAAAACCCCTCTAATTGACTTGGCAAAAGCAATCAGCATCATCCTTTCTCTATTTATTTATGCTCCACTTAGTACGGTTATTTTTAAAATAGCATTGCAAATTTCCTTAATTAAACTTTTTCGAAAGAGGCTGCTTTTTAGGCCTTTTAAGAAGTTTTGTTAAGCCTTTTGCAGAATCGGCAAATTTCTCAGAACTGGGAGCCATTTCTTTGTGGCACAATATAGGGGACTCTCGCTATCCATTTTGACTCTCAGATTGCAAGGAATCTGAGCTCTCTGTGGATGTTTAAGTATGCCGAGATTTTATTTTGCCGAGATAACCCAAGTCAAATGGGCACTCAAGGGATCTTTTACATGTCACATAATCAGATGACATGCGTGCCGACCAGTTTCCCCTTAATTGAACTTGAATTCAGGTAAAGCTCTAGCGCGACTCTTCGGGAAATCACGTATTCAATTCATTTAAAATATTACCACGGTGTAGTCCAGCTGGCCTACTCGGTAGAGTGCCAGAGTCATAACAAGAAGTTCCGGGTTTGGGTCTCGGCTCTTCTTGTTATGGCTCGGGCACTCTACCGTGTAGGCCAGCTGAACTACACCGCGGTAATATATCCTTCAAAACCTGCCTTTATTTCGTTAACTTTAATACTCAAACTGAAAATTGCCGTACGGTTGTTTTTAAAATAGTAATGCAGTTTTAATTAATTATTCTTGAATTCTGATAAAGCTGCTTCTGCGCGAATTCTTCCGGAAATCACGTATACTGTATAAAGTATATTCTTCAAACTTCCTGCATTTTTAATTGACTGTATTACTCAAACTAAAAATCTCTGTACCAAAGTATTTTATAATGTAAATCATTCACAATTAGTTAAACTTTTCTTTTGTTTAGTTTTTCGCTTAGTCAAACGAACCTTGGTCATATACGAATGATATAAACAAAATCCATTTACAGTCCCTAGACAAATTATTAGACGCACTGCAAGATTTCATGTAAAATATTAATTACCGGGTGATATTGTACCGCTTAATTATTTTAAATTTATTTGTTTTTTATTTTTATATTATCCAATCAATTACCGATTTATTTGACATCAATAAAACAGCATTAATTTATAAAGGCATAAGTTTATTAAGTTAAAAAAAAGTGAAATTAATGTTAGTAAAAGTCAATATTTAGTTGAGCCACCTTTAGCCGCTATCAAAGCTTTAATTCTGTGCGGCATGCTATCAATGCAAGACTGTACTGTCTCCTGCATTTAAGGATGATGATTCCACACATAAATAATCTTATAATAAATAATTAATATAAATTAATCTTAATCATAATTAATCATAATTATCTTAAAATAAATACAAATATGTAGTCTACAACAATTCTTTTAAATAAAAATCAATAATATTGTAGTTTAAATATACCATTATTGCATAAAAACTCTTAAGAAACATAAAATTACTTTAAAAAAATACAGTGCGTCTAATAATTTGTCCAGGGGGGACTGTATTTAAAGTTAATGACTACTAAAACGTGCTGGTCTATGAGGCAGCGTTCGTCTCTGTTTCTGTAGCCCCTGGGCTTGAGGTGCTACACTCTTAAAAAAAACGAGCGGTTTTAACTCAGTCTGAGTTAATTTCCACTCCTTTCTGTGCCGAAAATGCACTTCCCCTATAGGAGTGGATTTCACTCTTTTGTTTTAAGAGTGTAGTGAAATGTTTCACCATATTATCGATATTTAGTTGAATCAGTTCAAGGACTTTGTTTCCAAAATCTGAAAAACAGTTCATACGAATACCGAAAACGTGGTGAAACAGTTCAATGGGGGCCCGAATGGCCGAGTGGTTTGGACCATTAAGCTAGCAGCCTGCGTGCTGTAACGGGTGCGGGTTCGATTCCCGCCTTCGCCCTGGGTGTACTTCCTTTCTCTGTGACAGTAAAAATTCTTTCTGTGTCTGTCTTACTTGACGAAGGCTTATAAGCCGGTCTCTGATCAAGCACACAAGCCGGAATATATATGTACCCTACCCTAACAGTTCAGTGAATAGCTGTTGCAGCTACTAAGAACCAACCTGAGGTCGCAGTGCTTGGCGAACTTGCCCCCCACCAAGAAAGTCATAAGTCATACTAAGAACCATTAAGGTGAAGTCAAGCACGAAATTTTAAACAGTCTAATTCCAGCAAATGTCCATGGCGAGAGGGTAATAGTGGTATTTAACGAATCGTTGCATGGATTTTTAAGAGTTTAGTACGTTATATTAAGATAAGGATAGTTTTATTAAAAAAAACAAGCAAAAATCCGGAGTAGGATATCATGCTATTAATGTCAATGAAAGTGTTTAAAATTCCTTTTTTTTTCTCTTATCATTTCATTTACTGATTCGAGTTAAGTAGTTCAAGGAAATGCACTGTTAAGAAATGTCTAAAAACTCTTGACAATAAAGACCACGCCTATTTAACACACAGTCGTGGGCATAGACACAGACGTTTACTTAACACTACAAGAAACAGTTGCTGGCATAAGCGCAACAGAGTCTTGTCAATGACAACTCAATTTTAGCCACTGAAAAAAGCACCCATTCACTATATCAAATAACAGTTAAGATTCGCATAAAGTTAAGAATGAGATGGAGATGCTGCCTGACAAAAACCAATACAAAAATCGGTTCGCCAAGTGAAGCCCTTGTTCGCCTTTCAGTAAGCCCAAACAAGCGCTCTATTTGGCGCTATTCTAGGGTGGAGTTTGTATAGGCTTACTACATCGACTTGGCGACTATCTAATAAAAACTATAATTACAACACTTGTTTCTTACCTTGGAAGGGAATTGCTACTGTGGCGGTTCATCACACACGCAACCTCAATATTCCATCAACAACTAGGTGGCGCTGATTTACCATCTCGTTCCTACCACTATTTCAGATTACAACGTTAATAGTAGTATATAAGCCGAAGTAACTCATCTCCACCTTGAGGATCCTTTTGGTAGACTGTGGGTTACTGAGGCCGCTACACTACTACCATCTTGCATAAATTCAGATCTCGCGCTACAGCCTACAACTGCGTAAATAGTCATTTTTTTCTTTTTAATTAACTCTTTTTAATGAATAAACTGATGCGTTTTGGCATGAACTAACATTAAATGAGCAGTTTGTTTATGCCTACTATAGGGTTGCTTGGCGACTTTCTGGCGGCTTCACTTTTTTTCCGCGCCAACCATCTCCATCTTCTTCGTAACTCTATGAAGATTCATGAGTCGAAAACCATTCTAACAATGCCCTTTTAGCGCAACCACGTGCAGGAGACAGGAAAAATAAGAAAAAGAATTTAGGGAAAAATGATTTCTTTTTGACTTGACGAGTTGTAGGAGTTGACAAGGCGTATCCCCGACAGAGCTCTGCGTTTCAAATGAGGCGCGGCGTTCGCGACAGCGATATCCTCTTACCATTTCGCTCAGTCTTCGAGATAAATGCACTTTGTTTGGTTCGGGAATTGGTTATTTTTATGAATATACTTCAGTAGAAAATGGATTGATGTCGTATGATGTGACACTTCACAGAGGCACTTTTTCGATTAAAATACAGAAACGCATTTAAGGTCATAATCAGTGTCGTCAAAGTGTTAATGAAATACGCGTGGCTGTGGCCAGTCTTGCAAAACGGTGTGGAATTTCATACACAGAATGTTTTGCGAATAAGTGGAATATCAGAAAGTGCTCTTTTCTTACATTCTTCCTAGTTAGTGATGAATGCACTTTGTTTAGTTCCTTAATTGGCTTTTTTAAGGGTAATTTTTATGAATATTCTTCAGTAGAAAATGGGTTGATGTTGTATGGTGTCGCATTGGACAGAGGCTTTTTTTTCGATTAAAACGAGCTAAATTAATCTTTTTCGATTCGCATAAGTGTGGAATTTCATATGTAGGTTTGGAATGTCATGCGAATAAGTAGAAATATTAACTAATGCTACTTTCTTACATTTTGCCCATTTGGACAGAGGCCTTTTTTCTCCTAAAATACAGAATCGTAATCCGTATGTATGGTTATAATCAGTATCGTCAATGTGTAAATAAAAGACGATTGACCAGTTTTGCAAAACGGTGTGGATATCCACATAAGTGTGGAATTTCATATGGACGGATGGAATGCCATGCGAACAAGTGGAATATCAGAAAGTGCTATTTTCTTGCATTCTGCCTAGTTAGTGATGAATGCACTTTGCTTGGTTCAGGAATAAAAATTTTAGTTAGTCATTAATAGTTTCTTTATCTTGTATTAAAAACGGTCGATGTCCTTTGTTTTTACATTGGACATGGGTTCTTTCATTTAGAAAGGCTGATTAAATGCAACCCGAGGAGGATACGACAAAAACTGTCTGTCATAAGACGAGTTACACTCTTAAAACAAAAGAGTGAAATCCACTCCTATAGGGGAAGTGCATTTTCGGAACCGGAAAGGAGTGGAAATAAATTCAGACTGAGTTAAAACCGCTCGTTTTAAGAGTGTAGGACGTAGATTGTTTTCTTTTATTTTACTCTTAAAACAAACGAGCGGTTTTAACTCAGTCTGAGTTAATTTCCACTCCTTTCCGTCTGAAAATGCACTTCCCCTATAGGAGTGGATTTCACTCTTTTTGCGGAGTGGGTAAAAGAAATAAAAGAAAACTATCTACGTCCTACACTCTTAAAACGAGCGGTTTTAACTCAGTCTGAGTTAATTTCCACTCCTTTAAGATGTCGAAAATGCACTTCCCCTATAGGAGTGGATTTCACTCTTTTGTTTTAAGAGTGTAGTTCCTGATTTTAAACCTTCAAAAATATTTTGAATTGTAACAAATGGTCAAACGGTATTCCAACGATTAACGAACGAAATTAAGAATCGTGTGTTTTGTATCAATAGGATAAACGATTTTATCATTCAAAAAAATTTTATTTTAACGATTGAGTTATTAATAAGTGGAATAGTTTACCAGGTATATGGCCTGTAAATCTAAACTAAAGAACTCTCTCAGGGATAAATATCTCTTTTAAATGATTATTCATAGGTTTTTTTTAATATGGACAATGAAAGCCTGTTTGGGCAGTTGTTTATGGTCAATGTTTGCATTTTTATTAACAGATAAAAGGTACGGTATGAATAAATTAGTATTTAAATAATTTTAAAACCAAATTATATTAATTTAAAAAAAAAAGAGATTGAAAAAAAAAGAAAATTATGAAGTTGCTTTCATTACCTAACTTACAAAAAACAGCAACTCCAGTAGCCTTTAAGATACACTTCAGCGCCATTTTTTAGAGAACCTCGTAACTCTTTCGAACGTTTCCGATTTAGAGGCGCTAAGATGTTTCAAGTACCTTTAATGATTGGCACACGCTCGGCGCTAAAAAGTTCCGCAGAAGAAAAAAAAACTACTCCACACTACTTCAAGTCAAAATCTCACCAATTTTTGAAGCCACACTTTTTGTGTTACCCAGCACAGGGGGAAAATGCGGAGAACTAAGAACAGGGTTGGCATGGTTTTTACCGCCCCCGGGAAATACAAAGGGTAAAATCCGGTGTTTACCGTCCTGAGAAAAATTATGTTTTTCCCGTCTGGGAAAAACATAATTATTGAAACAACAATAATTACTAAATGTTATTTAATGAGATTAGTTAAAATAATTTAAAAATTTTATTTTAATAAATATTTATCATGGAGTTAATATTTTTTTAAACGACAAATCTTCCTTAACTATTTTACATCTATGGTAAAATAATAATCATGTACCTTTGTTTATTATTTAAGTGTCCTCATCTGCATAAACATAAATTAATATTAAAATATTGTCTGTGGTAAATATTCAGTAAAATATTGAATGGTATAAATAATTATCGAATTATGTCTACTAAATTTAGAAATAAAATTAAACGACTTTACTGGGCTTGGGCAAACTATAACGGCTATATTGGGGATGATGGGAAACAAAAAGCTAAATCGAGCTAACAAGGGATCCTCCACCGACCAATGGCACAATGGCCAGAATATGAAGAATAGGATGTAAACTCAAAAGAAAAACTGGTGTTTACTGTTATAAAACTCTTTAATTAATTAAAAGGAATTTCCTAGATAACTTATACCCCAGAAAGAAAGGTATTTCCCAGGTTAGGGTAGGGTCCCAAATATTAGTTTTGGACGGAAAAAACCTAACCCTGACAAAAAATGGGAATTTTTGCTTCACACACAGTAAATAAAACTGTATAACGTTGCAATAATTTTGGAGGAAGATTACAAAGTTATGTGAAGAACGTTCCAAACCCGATATAACCTTCCCAGTGTGTAAACTACACTCTTAAAACAAAAGAGTGAAATTCACTCCTATAGGAGAAGTGCATTTTCGGCACCGGAAAGAAGTGGAAATTTACTCAGACTGAGTTAAAACCGCTCGTTTTAAGAGTGTAGGACGCAGATTGTTTTCTCTTATTTCTTTTACCCACTCCGTAAAAGAGTAAATTCACTGCTATAGGAGAAGTGCATTTTCGGCACGGAAAGGAGTGGAAATTAACTCAGACTGAGTTAAAACCGCTCGTTTTAAGAGTGTAGGACGCAATTTACTCCCACAGTAAGGTATTTCCGTTAGGTAGGGTCTCCAAATATTAGTTTGGACAAAAACCTAACTGACTAAAAAGAAATGGGAAATTTTTCTTACACACAGTAAATAAAACTGTAAAGTTGCATTTTGGACGGAAAGGATAAAATTAACTCAGACTGAGTTAAAACCCCGATCGCTTGTTTTAAAGTGAGATTAACCTCCCAACAAGCGCATGTGTAATCATAAATGAACCTTTAAAAAAATTTCTCATTTTTACATTTAAAGTTTTCCGGTTAGACGAAAAACGTTTGGATTAGTTAATATTTTTTGACTAAGAATTGTGGTTCTTTTTATATACAAGTAGCACAAAATAGTTCTTTGCGCGCTTTCGTTTGAAAGTAAATGGGACACTTAAATTATAAAAGTTTAAATTTAAAGTTTTAAAATGTTTTTTATTTTATTTATTTATTTTATTCATTTGTTTGTTTCAGATGCACATAACAGAAAAATCCAATTATAATGCACATCATAAAAGACAATGAAAACAACAAAAACACACAAAAAAGAAAAACATTACAAAGAGAATAGCCTCCGACAATTAGATTTAAAAACATTAAAAGGCATACAAAATATATCCAGTTCCTCAGACACACGGTTATAAGTTTTATAAAATTTATATAGCCAAAAATTTAAAATACAGTTATTTCGATTAGAATTCAAATAAAACAAACAACGATTACGTGTAACCCTAGAAGGCACATTAAATTTTATAGTGCTAGTAATGTAAGTAGAATCAATCATATTATTAAGAACTTTATAAAAAAAACAAAAGACAATAAACTTGACGTCTAGACTTAAGGGTACAAATGTTGAACATATTACGGAGTACACTAGAGGGCACTTCCCGAGAAGCAGCGTTGAAACTCTTAAAATACAAAAAACGTAAAAAATTATTCTGTACACGTTCAATGACACTATTGCTATTCTCGTAGTAAGGATCCCATATCGGGGTACAATATTCAAGATTAGGGCGAACCAGGCAGTTTTGGGAAACTTGACTCAATAAGATATGAGAAATCTATATAGATTCTTCAAGAGAGGCATACAAAGCTAGGTTATTCCGTGTCCCATATGACCCCACAGTTTCTGTCCCATTAGACCCCACAGTGTTATTATTTATAAATGATCCAACACAAAACCACGTGTATTTCCCCACAGTATTTGACATATAATATCTTAATTTATGATATATCTTCTACCTAAAACTATATAGTTTAATTCATGAAAAGTTTTTATTTAATACTTTTTTAAAAAGGGTAAAATAAGATACACTTTTATCTTACTTTGGATTCTCCAAAACAATAATTCTTCTCTACACTTCAACACATGGTTTTAATGGCTGATATTTAGTTGTTAAAATGTGAAGTCTAACAGAGAGAGTTACAATGTTGTAATGTAGAAATATTTGTTAAAAAGTATATATTTCTCTGCTCATTGGCATTTGTCCCATTAGTACCACTCTCCCCTATTCCAAAGTAAAATTTACCCTTTCACAATCAACTATTTTATTTAAAAAAAAACTAAGTTAAATAACTAAAAAAACATTAAAAAACAAATGCCTTTGCTATCATGCGAATTTTTAAAAATATAAATTGAAAATATTAAAATACAAGAAAGCCATTCCTTATCATAAAATGTATTTCTTCATCAAATGATATGATTAAATTGAAATGTTAGTTTTGGTGCCTAAAATTTGTGGAACAAACTAAAAACAACAATCACAATTTTAGTTAATAAATTGTGAAAATGTTTATTCTAAATTTGATGTAATTTTAAATTTTGTCCAACTAAATGCACTCACTAATATTAATTATTAGTGCGTGTATGTAATTATACAAATAATATTTAATTATCATCAATAATCAATAGAACAATGTGTGTAAGTGAATTGTTTAACTTACTATATATTTTAGTATTATTATTTTAATACTAAAAATGGACTATCTTAAAATGCATTTAGAACAAGAATTTAATAGAAAAAATATTTTTACAACCTAATTTACAAATAGTATATTAAGTATATAAAGTGTTTAAATTTCATATAAATTTTTGCTAAATAACAAGTTTTGTTGCCTGCTTACTTTTCATTAAAACCCAGCAATTCGCAACCATTAACGATGAAATATTTGATAAATTTCAAAATTATCTGAAAATCATGCTTAATAAATTTCTTATATTGTCCTAAAACTTCCCGTACTGACGATTCGTGAATTTTTTACACACAAAACAACAAACTTTAAAACATTGTTTTTATGCTAATGGTGAAAAGCACTTTTAACAAAACGTAGGAAAACATTTGGAACTTACATTTATATTAAATGTTCAAAATGTTCGCCCCTTTCATCGAAGCAAAGCTGAAGGCGTTAGCGCATATTTTTAGAAAAGCGTTTCAAGATGCTAGGAGTGATTTCTTGTATCCTTTGTGTAATGGCATTTTTCAGATCATCTATAGTTTGTCGATTATCTTCATAAACTTTGTTCTTTAAATATCCCCACAGGGAAAAGTCAGGATACTCAAATCAGGGAAACATGGTGGCCAAAGATTTCTTTATCCAAAATTTTGATGTTGTTGTGAATAAATCTCCGGAACCATCGGCAATAATAAAGCCGCTTCTCATTGTCCGTCGGCTTTAGCTCCTGTACCATTTTTACACGATAAGCCCGAAAATTTGAAGCTCTTAAAGCCTTATGTGTCGATCCACGTGCTGTACCCATTTGTTGCGACAAACACCTCACGGATGTTTGAGGAAATTGCAATACCCTTCGTTGAGTTTCTTGCACAAAATCTGGTGTAAAAATTTTCGGTCTTCCACCGAACCTGTCTCACGAAATCTCTGAAGGAGTTTATATAGAGTATCTTTACTCGGTATAGCATCATCTGGATATTTATGTCGCCAAAATTCTTTACATCTTTCATATGATTTGCATCCAAAATAAGCCTCAAGCAGCGCAATTCTCTGAATGCGTGATAAATCATGTTGCAATGAAGAACAAAATGACATGGAATTTTATTATAGCACAACTTGAGCGCGAAAAAAACCAAACGATAAAAGCAAAAGATTTGATGAAATAATAAGCAGACGATAAAATTCAATATTTGAAAAATTAAACACGGATAATGATTTTTTTAAGTTGGAGTACGGGAACTTTTAGGACACCCTGTAGTACGTCATATCCATGGTGTATTTTACAAAAATGTTCAGAGACTAAAACTCCTTCTCAATATTCTCAACTGCGAAACCAAAATCAAGGATTTAAACCTGAACAGCACAAAGTAAAGGGAAGTGAAAAGTTTGTTTATATTTCACAAACAACAAAGCAAACTACTTTTATCTCTAAGAAAAACTCTGAGAAACTTCAAAGTTAACTTTAAAAAAGAATAAATTAACCGTTGAAAAATGGAAAAATTCCATCGACGGATTTGGCAAAAGTTCTTCGGCCATACTTTGAGCGGTGGCAAACACTGATAAGAAATTTTGAAAAGTTCGGCTTTCAGAAAGTTTTTAAGAACGTTTTTGTTCACCTTTTTAAATATTTAAAATTAAAATCTTTAAAGTTAAAGAAAGGTATTAAAAATATATCAATCAAGTTTCATATTTTGTAAACTGTTTAAAAACTTTTTGATTTATAATAGAATATAACTTCATAAAAACAATCGTATATAATTATAAGAAGTATACGAGTATTTTTCGGTTACAAATTATTTTGATACAATTTTAAAATGTTAATATAAATTGTTTGTAAGCACATTTCCAATAAACAATATTTTAATCGACTTATTTATATATTACAATTTATAAATTAAGTATTTGTTAGTAAAGAACTGTATACACACCAAATATTGTGTTTTTTCACCCTATTAATATCACGTAAAAAGCATTTTTAAATAAAATGAAAATTATTTAGAGAAAAAAGAAGTATGTAAAACTTAGCAAAATCTTTTGAGTATAATAGACTTGAGGTCGCAGTGCTTGGCGAGCTTGCCCCCCACCAAGAAAGCCATAGCAAAATCTTAGAAATTAGTGAGAAAACATAAAACAAACAAAGGATAATTTAACAATTAAAATTAACTTATAACAATCAGCTATTTGTTAAAATGTATAAAATTAACCCCTTACAAAGGACAAAAACATAGAACTTATAAAGAGTCCTTTTATAAGTGTAGTTTTTTCAGCTGATTCGAATTTTCTCCAAAAAAAAGAGCATTTTGAAATCTGAAAGTTAATAAATCGTATTGAATTTTTACTACACATTTGTGCCGGGTTACAACACAAAATTATGCATAGTTTAAGAGTCTATAAAGTACAAATAAACGCATCCACAAACAACGTTTCATTTTTATAATTATATGTGTAAGTTTGTATGTTGAAAGTTCTTTTGTAAAGGGTTACAGCAAAAAAATTAAATTATAAACAATAACTATTTACGATAGTTTTGTAAATGGTTATTGTTTATAATTTATTTTGAATTGTTACTTATAAGAACAGTAACAAATTATAAACAATAACTATTTACGATAGTTTTGTAAATGGTTATTGTTTATAATTTATTTTGAATTGTTACTTATAAGAACAGTAACAAATTATAAACAATAACTATTTACGATAGTTTTGTAAATGGTTATTGTTTATAATTTATTTTGAATTGTTACTTATAAGAACAGTAACAAATTATAAACAATAACTATTTACGATAGTTTTGTAAATGGTTATTGTTTATGATTTATTTTGAATTGTTACTTATAAGAACAGTAACAAATTATAAACAATAACTATTACGATAGTTGTAAATCGTTTTAATTTATGGATTTTTTGAATTGTTACTTATAAGAACAGTATCTACTTAAATTCATGTCTGATTCGAAGACTGGAAAAGAACATTAAATAAAAGGTAAACACTAAAAGGCGTTTTCGAAACATTAAAAGAGCTAAATTTATAGTCTAATTGACATTCCGTGTCAAATGAATTGATATAAATTGATACAATCATAAAGTATACAAATTCGTTATGGATTTGCACAAAAATTTAATAATGTTGACAATACTTCAACTAAGAATATCCGTCTTATATTCTACCTACAAATAAATACCAAGAATTAAATTATTTTTACTTTTCAAAAGGTATAAAATAGAATAAGAACACAAGAATTATTGAAAAAAAAGTTCCAGACACAAAGACTGCCACCTAAAAAATTAATTCAGCAGTTAACGCATACATCATTAAACAAACTTTTTTTAATTAAAAAAATGGACCGGATTACAATTTACAACACATGTTTTACGACACATTTAAAGACTAATGGGATTAATGCCACAGAAAAACTTAACCGACAAAAAAATAATATATTTTTTTAAGTTATGCAGGATGAAAAAAAATCCCTACATGTTTTTTACTTCGCTATTTTCTCTATTGTTTTTCTAATCGCATTATTCCACAGAATTTTTTTTAATTGCTTAGTTCATCCTTTTCTTTCGTCACCATTCAATTTCGTTTCAACCAAGTAAAAAAATGGAAATATGTCTTTTTTATTTTTTTTTACAATACGATTAAAAAATAGTTTTAAAAAATCCCTTAAGGAGGAATGGGTGCGCTGGACCGGGGGTCTCCAAAGTAAAGTACATCAGTGTTAGTCCTATGGAGAAAAAAATATTTTCTTTGCCACATTTCTCCGGTTGTATTGAATATTTTTACAAGCGAATATTTTATGTGATAAATGTAGCTGACTTACAGGTCCTGACCTTCACACTTTTTGAAATTGGTTCGAATATTTTTTTTTTTAATTTTCAATAAATAATTTTACACAAAATATTCGAAGCAATTTCAAAAAGTGGGAAGATAGAGACCTGTAAGTTATCTACATTTATTATTTAAAAAAAAAACGATTGTAAAATTATTCAATACAGCCGGAAAAATGTGGCAGAGAAAATAATTTTTTTCCCCATCGGATTAACACTGAGGCACTTGAGTTTGGAGACCCGCGATCCAGCGCTCCCATTCCCCCGTAAACCTGGTAAAAGTTAGTGTGAAGAGACCATGCGGTCTCCTACAACAATACAAATGTACAAAATGAAATCATACAACATTTTATAATTTATTATATTTAGGTGTTAGTATATCTTTAAATCTAGAAAGCTTAAATTGAAAATTATTGTAAAACTAAATATTTACCTTAAATAAAAAAAAAGGTATTAAATCAGGCTCTGTCTGTTTGCTGGTTAATTTGCTGGTTAATAATTTAATGGTTACACTCGATTTATAATTTTTTATTTTTTAGGTTGCGTTGGGTGCCAACTCAGGTGTCGGCTCGTCACTTGACTGTGGTTCTAAAATACGACTCCCGTCGCCAATAGCCCTCGTGTAGCTCTAGGGTGACGATAATCCAAACTAAACTAAGCCAAATTGTTATTTTTTATCACTATGTTTAAGGGGCCCGGATGGCCGAGTGGTTTGGACCATTAAGCTAGCAGTCTGCGCTCTGTAACGGGTGCGGGTTCGTTTCGCGCCTTCGCCCTGGGTGTACTTCCTTTCTCTGAGACAGTAAAAAATTCTTTCTGTGTCTGTCTTACTTGACGAAGGCTTCATAAGCGGGTCTCTGATCAAGCACACAAGCCGGAATATATATGTACCTACCCCTACCCCCTACTATGTTAAAATTGAACTCGAAGTTGTTTCATTATACTACCGTAACATTTTACAACCAATTTGTTCCATTACGATAATGAATTTTGTGTACAAAACAAATTAGATAATACCCGATCCTCAGAAACACTTAACTTGTTTTAGTACCCTAAATCTTTACCAAGTCTTGCGCACTGAACGTTTTATAATTATTTTTCCTACACACGAAAATGTTTCAAATGCCCACAACATCACCAATTTAATAGCCAATTTGTTTCATTACGGACACACAACAAATGTTTGTGTACAAACTATTCAATTATACTGAACACTCTTAAAAACATTATTTGTTTCAGAACTACTCCTAATCTTTCCAGTCATTTAAATGCTAAACGTTTCTTGAATCAATTTCCCAGACAAAAATGTTTAAAAATAACCTATATCACCAATTTATAAAAAAAAAAGTTCATTACAAAAACAAATGATGTCGTGCAAACAATTCAATTATACCCAATTATCTTATTAAATTCAATTATACCAAATTCTCTTAAAAACATTATTTGTTTCAGTACCTACTCCTAATCCTTCCAGATATTTATATGCTAAATGTTTCTTGAATCAATTTCCCAGACAAAAACGTTTTAGAAAAAAAAAAACTTATATCACCAATTTATTAAAAAAAAAATTCATTACAAAAACAAATGTTGCTGTGCAAACAATTCAATTATACCCAGTTATCTAATTAAACGCTTTTTGAATCCTCTTTTCCACACACTAAAAATGTTTCAAATCCCCACTTCCTTACCAATTTACAGCCAATTTCCGAGCGAAAAAGACAAACAAACCTTTGCGAAAACATTTATTTGTCTGGGCACTTAGAGCCAAACGACAGGGGCGATATTTACGCTATGACACTTTTTTGCATCTAAGCCCCCCCAAAGAACACATGTCTCGTGTATAGCAGGACAGAAAAACCCTGTGGAAGTTGCTGTTATTGTGACTGGCACAGTTGCAATGTGATTAGCACTCGCTTGAAACAACTGGCCCTGCACTGGGGATGGTAAAGAAGCGAACAATTTATTATTTTATACCTGTTTTAAGAGGGATTGTCAGTCGCATTGTTAGTCCCCAGATTAAGCCAGTGCATTAGTTTTGGAATCACAACTTCTGCAGAAATATTGCTTTGCCCTTTTTTCCACAGGTATGGGAATCAACATAGCTTCGAAATGAAACAAATTTGAAACGAAAATCTTATCTAGTTATTTAATGGTGTATTTTTGCAATTTTAAAATGCCGAAAATTTACGGCAGATGGCGACACTATTTTAAAACTTTATCAATTAATAATTAAATAACCAGATGTTATTTTATTTTCAATTTTGTTTTAAATTGATGGTATGATGATTCCCATACCTGGTGAAAATGGGATAACATGGCATACGAATTCTTTTGCAAAAGTTTTGATTTCAAAACCAATGCATTAGCTCTATGGGACTGACAGTCCCTCTTAAACAGCTGTATTACAAATGGATGTGAGTCTGCTGTATTGTTTTTAAGTAATCTCTAATTTATTTTTCTAAAGAAGTCACTGTTATTTACGTAGCACTTTTTCTCTTAAACTAAAATGTTTGATCCATTCAATTTTTGTTAGTGAATTGGTTTACTTTTTCTTAAGTAATGGCTATTGGGTCAAACAGTAATTAGTTTCATTTAAATTTATTTAATTCCTCTTGTAAGATTTAAAAAAAAAACACTTACAAAAAAAGTTACAGCAGCAAAAAATAGCCGTGTAAGTATCATTCTTAAGGAAATAAAGTATAAGGCAATTGACAAAAACCAATATAGTACTTAAAAATCAAAGAAATTAGTAAAACGGGGGAATATTCATAATAAATAACTTAGCTAAGAGGGTTTTGCCATTATTTATTTTTCAAAAATCCTTTTTTTAGTCATTTCTTTCGTCAAGAGCTAATTCAATGATTGTATTATTATTGAGTATTTCGATATTTTAAAGTAAACGTATAATAATTCATTCATATATATAGCGCAAAGAACAGGAGTGACAGTTTATTTTTCAACGAAATTTTGTTACATTATCATGTTGCCAACGCGCATCATGAAAATTAAAAAATACAAATATATAAATGTCAGTCTACTACGTCACATAGTTTCTCCACAATTATAAAATACACTACTCACAACAATTAGGGGAGCGTATGTTTAAACCCTTTCACCCCCAATGATTTCCATTTCCTTCCCAATCATTCAATCAGCTTGCAATTTTTTTTCTGACTAAGTTAAGTTCCCATTTATGTATCGTTAGATGGAAGAATCATCCCTTATGAAGAATTAAATAATGTTTGTTTTAATTAAATGAAAATAAAAAAACATAATAAAATAAAATTAATTCTGAAAAAATTTTGCAAATAAATTGACCCTAAATTCTTCATGTATGCATTTTTTAGAGGTTTAAAAATTGATTTTAGCTATTTTTAACAAATAAAGTTTTGAAAAAAAGTATTTTTATAATTTATTCAAAAGTTATGATTCCAATTTTTTCCCCATAAATTTTAGTTTAAAAAATTAAGATTTTTTTACCATTTGATTCTGGATGCATAATGAATCTATTTCACAAATTTTAGATTTTTAGAATAAAAAAAGAAAAAGATGAGACTGAAAGGTAGCAAAAGTACGCAAAGTGCTCCCCTAATTGCTTGGAGCAGTGTACATAGATCTAACATTAATATCCAGCAACTCTTCTCCACAAAAATTGACAAACTTCCCTACACTAACCCTTCTTCTCCGGGTGCGAAATGACAGCTGCGCGTTCGAAAAACGAAGACAAAATAAAGTCGTTCACGCCCTTTCTCTCTCTTTTTTTTTTAAACTATCTCTTTATTTTTTCGACCGAAAGAAAATACACACGTCGAATTCGAAACACCTGCCTGAGAGAAGACCCTTTGTTTTAAGTCAAGGAAAAAAGATCAACAAAGAAGGGGACAGGACAGCTTGATTTAGGCAAAATCAGTGAGGTTCATCAGTGGGGATTGGGGGATGTCAGCAAACATCAGTGACAGCTGTACCTGCTGAATGTGAAACATTGGACGTTTTTTAAATGTAGAAAGTAAATAATGATTACCTTCATGCTACCGTTACTTGCATTTTTTCTATTTTTTTACTAATCCCTTTTGCATGTTTAGATTTTGTCCCATGAGTGTTTCATTTAACATTATAATACAAGTAACAACTGTAGTGAAATATAAAACATCGAAACTTTCCAAGAAAAGTCATAGGGATTAAAAAGTTATTTATTTCACATTATTTTTAAATAGCTTTTTCTAAGATCATCGGATGTCCAAATGTCCAAATCTGTAAAATGGAATTTTTAAAGCACAAAAGAAAAAGAATCACAGGAGCGAAATTGCACCAATATCGGTTTTTGGTTTAATGATATCCTCCCACTCCATCAGCTACAATATAAGCGTTCGAAACTTTTTTTAATTCAGTCTTCGTAAAACTACCAAACATAATAATTCTAAAAATTTCTAATCACTGTTAAATTTTTTTTGCTTGGTTTCATCATGATATTGGTTCCTAGTAGCTGGCAACGGCTGTTTTCGGTGTTTGGTTGAACCATTTTTCTGCATTTGGAAACAAAAACCTGAGAAATGGTTCAACCGAATACCAAAAATATGGTTTAACGTTTTACCACACAGCCGTTGCAGCTACTAGGAACCATATTTTTGGTGAAACAAAGTGCCTAATTTTTAACAGTGTAGGTAAAACTCTTAATAAATGAACGATCTAGGTGGAAAACTCACATCCATCCTCCCAACTAAGACAGAGTCCGTTCATTAGCAGCTTCGTCCAATTAAATTTACGATTATCAAAGTCACAAATGAACAGACCAGACCCTATATTTTAGTTATACTTTGGAGCAAGTAAGTTTTGCAACTAACACGCATTTTCAAAATATTTTTGCGTAAAAGGCATTACAAATTGTCTCCCTTTAAATGAATATGTTTATGTATCTTTTCTTGTACTTATTGAAAATTGCTGACTATAGGTATCTAACCGCATTTATAAATCGGAGGGGGTTGGACACTTTAAAATTAGTTTCGTAAGGCTACTAAAATTTTAAAGTCTACTTTTATTTAGTCTTCTAAAATTGGCTGACAATATTTTTGCATTTTATAACTGCTGCTGGTTTCGTGATCTCCCTGCTAAAACAATCCTGCTGATCTCCTGCTGATACACTTTTAAAAATTATGCACTTTGTTTCACCACAAATATGGTTCCTAGTAGCTGCAACGGCTGTGTGGTGAAACGTTAAACCATATTTTTGGTATTCGGTTGAACCATTTCTCAGGTTTTTGTTTCCAAATGCAGAAAAATGGTTCAACCAAACACCGAAAACAGCCGTTGCCAGCTACTAGGAACCAATATCATGGTGAAACCAAGCACAAATTTTTTAACAGTGTAGTAGATGCTGTTGGTGACACTCAAGTCCAAAATTAAAAATCTGTCATCTTTTTTTTTTTTTTCGTCACCAAAGATAAGGAAACCCGTCAAACAAATCCCCTATCCACCCATACTTCCCACGGGAATACCCCAAGATGTAAACTGATCTTTTTTCCAGTGGGGGTTCACCATTCCAGACGATATCCCAAAAAGGGTGTGGCACCACCCCCAACCCCTCGGTTGTCTGTCAAGTCTGAAGACTTCTGTTTGGTTTGGGCATATTGGATTCTGCGAAACGAGACCCGTTGGTCAAAATCGAAGATATGTGCTGATAAACAGAGGCGTTTCTGAATAAACAACGGGTTTTTGTGGATAAATAAACGATTTTGACTTCTGTAGCTTTGATGCTGAACAGGGGTTGGGCTGATAAAGATTTAGAGAGAGTCACGGTCGTTAGTTTTTAATTGTTGTCGGGGTTTCAAAGTGTTCAGAGTGTTATCTTGATTCTGGAAACCTACACTCTAACAAGCGTGAATATTATTCTTTCGCGAAAGATGAAAGTGATCAGGAGTAAAGAAAGACAATCGGTACTCAAAGTAATCATCTGAGATCATTTTCGGAGAAAAATTCAGATGGTCACTTGTTTAAGAGTACTGAAATCGAAAATTAGATAGACGTTCCATACATGATGAGAAAAGTCAGAAACCATTTTAGCTTCCACACTACGTTTATAACGTAAAAAGTGGAAGGTATTATAATGGTTCAGTCCGTCCGTCTGTCTGCCCGTCACCCACTTTCACAGAACGAACCGCAAGTCGCACAAAGAAGTGGGATACGTAATTTTGAAGCAAAAATTAGGCTAGGTTACATCCCAAATTTCACTAAAAAATTTAAATTAGAAGTATATATAAAATTTAAATAACTTAATCTACATTGAAATAACATGCGAATTCCAATTTCATTCAATATTTTCACTGTTGCCATTTCGTCAACGTACTGAGAAACTTTATTTAAAATAAATATAAAACTCTTGAAAAATATTTATTTATGTGATATAATTCAGTTTGGATTGTTGTAATATCACAATAGAGTTCTTTTGATGGTTCATTATATATATGATATATGATGAAAAATGCATAGAGAATTCTAAGTTTGAATAAAAAATATGCAAAAGTTAGCTTTTATTTTTAAAGCATCAATTTTACTAATTATTTATTCTTCTCTTTTTCGAAAGGAAGTTAATGAACATGGGAAATTGTGGCGACTAAAAGATATTCATTAAAAAAATTGCAGCATTATTCTACGAATTTCAAACAAATTTAGCAAACGATAATGAGTAATTATTAATTTGCGAATGAAGATTAATGAAAATAGTTAATTTTGGCATTTAAAAGTTTGAATTAGAAATGAATTATTAGCTAAAGGCCCTGTTTGGCGAATTTCTTTTTGAGATGTATAAATAGTGAGTTTTTTGTTAGCACAAATATTGTGTGCAAGCGCTTTAAGTGACAGATTCTTAACAAACCAACTTGTTTATTATTCAAGTTAATCATTATTTTTTTTATCAAACCAAGACAAAATACAAAACATCATTTAAAAACAGTTAAATGTCAGAATATTTTGTTTACTATATTAACATATAGCTTTCATTTTCAAATGTTAGATAATAATCCCTATTATCACACAATTTCGTATGATACGGGGTAAGGGGGAAAAAGGCTACTACATAATATAATTCACAGGATTATGAAAAGAATAGAAATCGTATGCAAAATACACGATTGATAAATAAAGGGAAATCTACGTATTGTTGACAAATGTTATGTTGTAGTTCTTTAAAGATTCATTTAAATAGTTTTTTAATTCTGATACAAACATAATCCTTACAGGTTAGAAAGTTTTTTAAATGGCAAAGATTCACACGAAACGAAGCGTCGATCTTTGCAGAAGCAGATAATCCAAGTGAGAAACTTCTCCAAAATAGCAAACTAAAAAGATTTCAACTTTCACTAAATAATTTAAAGATATTTGACAGCCCATTGTAAAGATATGTGTACGTTTATAACTCAAATAGAGTAAGCGTCCAACTGTGTAAAATTGCAACTGCGTGCAACTGTAAAATTGCAACTGCGTGCAACTGTAAAATTGCAACTGCGTGCAACTGTAAAATTGCAACTGCGTGCAACTGTAAAATTGCAACTGCGTGCAACTGTAAAATTGCAACTGCGTGCAACTGTAAAATTGCAACTGCGTGCAACTGTAAAATTGCAACTGCGTGCAACTGTAAAATTGCAACTGCGTGAAAGTTGCACCAGCCGTTATGCATATGATAAACAAATGTAAATGAGCCATTCACTTCTCCTCTAAACTCAAAAACAAAATGCCTTCAAACTGAGCCTTTTTCCGGATCAAACCAAAACAAAAACTTCAAATCTAAGTGGGGAAAAGATTATAGCTTTTATACTCGATATTTAGCATGCAGAAGTGAGTAGGTTATGTCTACCGCCCTTTCCAAATGTTATTATGATGAGAACAAAACTGATTGCTTGACACAAAACAGTTTTATCCACTATCCGTGAACTATGTTGCTTTTTAAATAAATTCTTTGTTGCTAAGTGTCCGATTTTATTTTTATTCAAATAAAGAAAAATTGCAATTTGGCATTATTTTGGTATAAACTGATTAAGACACTTGAAATCATGAGATTCGGATTTCAATATACACTCCGAAAAAATGTGTGAGCCAAACGGAACACAATTATTGTGTAAAAATGACAATATTACATTATTGTGTTGTTTCAATACATGATATGTGTTGATGACATAGAAACACACCTTCGCGGTTTCCAACACAACTGACGATCGCGAGACGATCATTATATACATGCTAGATTACAAAAAAAACCTATATTGTCTTCTAAAATATACATAACAAAATCATAACATTCATTTTAAGTACAAACTTCAGTATAGCTATTTATCCGAAGTATTAATGAACTACATTTTGGAAGAATACATGCGTGCTGCGCCTTCAACACAAGTTTCGTGTTAACAATGCATTATTACTTGATCGCAACACTATTTTTGTATAGTTTCACCATAAAATGTAATAACTGTGTGAAAAACACAATTTTTTTGTATTGAAACTCAACCCAAGTTTTTGCTGAGTGTATTACTTTTTTTAACCTTGGATCGCTATGTTACAATACCCCAAATCTAAGTGCTCATTACAAAATATGTCTACGACAATTTCTTATGTTTAACGCAAGCGAAGCACATGTATACATAAACTTAAATTTAAAAAAAACACACTAAACAATTTTAAAAGTTATTATGAAATAATTGGATAGCTTCAATCTTCCTCAGTGTTAGACAAAGTGAGGGACACATGAAATAAAATGACCTTTCTTTGAGTATTAATTTTCTATTTCAATCAATGTTCTATCTTTCCATCAGTTTCTTGCTTCTTATAAGTAGTATTACGAAACGTGATTGAAATATGCCGAAAGAGAACGCTATCGTTTATTTATAAATCTACGATTCATTTGAGATAACAAATTGCGATAAACTTTTCTAAAATGACATTTCAAGAAACGTGATAGTTTTGACATTTTTTTTAAATAATCGTTATGTATTTCAATAAGAATTATTAGTTTGCTAATGGTAGGTTATTTACTTATTTGATTGCGGGTCACGGAAGCCTTATTTACAAAATCAAAAATACTCACTATTAAATTCAATTTTATGTGATTAGTTTTCCTAGCTAATGTTTAAATTACATACAATCATCGCAATATTGGCTTTGGATATGATTAGCTTTTATTTTAACAAAGTGTGTGTTTTGATTAGTACCTACAATTGTTTTGTAACGTAACTAATTATTTTGAGATGAATTTTCAACAATGAATGTAATTATAGTTGCTTTGTTTGTTTACAAACCTGTAACAATTGAAATGGTAAAAGGAGTTTATGTATGATGAGAAGCAATATTTATTCAACTATGAATTCGTTTATATTATATTGTTTAAAATTATATTATAATTTTTTGATATTCAAAACATGCACATTAATTTCATGTTCATAGATTAACAACATTGATGAGAATACGACATTTTTTTTTGTATTTAAATCATAATCCTATTGCTATTTATGATAATATATAATCAGAATGCTATTTGTGATTTTTTACGTAGTTTCTTCTAGTTATATGGGCTGGGGAGCCCAGTCGGTTAGGCATTCGCATTACATGCGGAAGTTCCCAGGTTCGGGTCCGGGAATCGCCAAAATAACAGCCGACCTATAAACGGCCCGTACAGCCAAAAACAAATAATACCCCGAATAGAGGGAGTGCACGTTAAATATCCTATAAAGTCCCGACGCTGCGTACCATGTCGCCCTTAACGGTTGCGTTGGGTGCCTACTCAGGTGTCGGCTCGTCACCTGACTGTGGTTCTAAAATAAGACGCCAGTCGCCCTCATGTAGCTCTAGTGCGATGATAATTCAAACTAAACTAAACTTACTCGCCTAATAAAAAAAAACTTTATGAGAAATAAAGCTTTTTTGAAGATAAACAAACAGTAAACTGAGAGTTTTTGCATAGTAGTTAGGATGCAAGATTTATTAGTAATGTAAGAGTTTCAAGAACTTGTTTTTCGGCAAATCATTCCATTTCGATTCAGTTTAAATATGAGTAAAATAGTCAATATCTAAGCATTAGAAAGCGCATTCTCAAAATAAAATAATTATGCTAAAGAACTATTTTGACTCCTTTCATCCTAGCTAAAAATAGTTATCCACTGAAGCAAACACTAACTCACAAAAGGTCAAAAACCTCTAATATACTCCAGCTATGTATAAAAAAAAGAGAAATCCTCATCAATTACAATCGAGACCCCTCGACAGTCGAAACATTCGACGAGATGTCGACAAAGCCGCGTTCGATTCGTGCTGACGTACACACTTTTTAGAACGGTTACTTTTTAGAAATTAGAACGATTTTGGCGATAAAAGAGGCCTTAATGGCCACAGAATTAGACGTCATTTATCAGCGATCTCTCTTCTAAATATGACGGATTGGGTCTGTCCGTGGTTTACGTGTATAAGAGGACAGATCCGTTGCTTTGAGTTCTTATTGAAGAAATACTCCTACGCAGTGTTGCATAATCGAATTACACTGTTAGAAGTTTCGTTGAAAAATTTACCGTGAATTAAACGTCTGTTTATCTACTCAACCATAATTGTTACTGTTAATGAATTTTTTTACATTAACAGCTTTGAAATTATTTAACACAAATACGGTAATAAACCGTAAAAACTTAGGTTTTCTCCATCTGCCCATACACCTAACCGTAATTGTTAAGACGGAGGAAACGTTTTTCTTCAGCGGGTTTGAAGCTACTTAAAACAGGTATGGTTAAAACAAGTAGGGTTGTAACAGAATCTGTCACTTAACCCGCTTCCACACAACAGTTGTGTTTAACAGGTAAAAAGGCGACAAACACAGCATTGATATTCTATATTAAACATTTACATGCTAAATTTGGCTAGTTTCATTTATTTTATTTCGAAAATTCAATAATTATTACTTATCGTTTTCAAAAATTATTTATATTTCAAAGAATAAATATGTAATATTCCTCACTTTTAAATAGAATTAAAATATTTCATATCAACATACAAAGAATCTCGTAGTGAAATATATTTGACATCATGTCAAACTGATCGATGGCGCAAAAATAAATTTATTTTAATTTATTGTCTAAAAGAATTAAAGTTTCTCGAGCTATTGTTGCGAATGGCAATGATGATTAAATTCTAATAAAAATGGCTTCCTATGTTTTTTTTAAATGAGCATTAAATTTTGCAGTTTTTTAAATAACTGAAGTACTTCGAATTCGAATTCTTTCTGAAATTTTCAATGTTTCTAATTTCGATGCGCTGAATTTTTTTGACGTATCACACTTGTCCGCAGCATTTGTAGTTTAGGCTATGAAAGTGGGTGACGGACAGACAGACGGACGGATTGAACGATTATAATACCTTCCACTTTTTACGTTATAAACGTAGTGTGGAAGCTAAAAAACGTAAAAACCATAGGCTATAAGGAATTGTAATCGTTAGAGGATTTTTTTTTATCTCATTACTTCCATCCCAATTCCAGGAAAACAATGACTGAGCATCGAACCCCGTCCTTATTGGCAAGAGGCGGGTGTCAAACCAACTCGGCCATGAAAGGTCAGCCCACCGAAACAAAAGGTATAATTATGTAGAAGAGAAAAAAAATGCTAATGTAGTTCTATTTGGATGGAAGTTATGTGGCGGGATAATATTACGGAAAATGCATACTGTAAACAGGGAAAGAATAATTTTTCTCCCAGTTTACGGTGGGCTACAATATATTTTTACGGTGATTTGTTGGTTTTTGACGAATATGGCAAAAAAAATAATAATAAATGTATTTTTAACTATTTTTTACTCAAATTTCTAACAGCGTAGTGTTTCTGTGATTTGGTTTAACTTTTCAAGAGGGAATTAGTGAGTTTTCGAATGTTCGGAAATTTCTGCATTTGAGAGAACGCACAGGGGCTTAAAATATGAGAGTTTAACGTACGTTTTAACGGTATTTAAATATGAAAAAAATTACGGGCTGATTGGTTTGATAAATTGACATTATAAAATACTTCCTCTAACACATTTTTCAATGCATTCCAATCACTCTTTTAATAAATGGACGTGCCACAATTTCGGCAAAGAAACTATGGGTGATTTGGACCATTACGCTAGCAGTCTGCGCGCTGTAACGGGTGCGGGTTCGATTCCCGCCTTCGCCCTGGGTATATATTCCTTTCTCTGTGACAGTAAAAAAATTCTTTCTGTGTCTGTCTTACTTGACGAAGGCTTCATAAGCGGGTCTCTGATCAAGCACACAAGCCGGAATATATATGTACCTACCCCCCCCCCTTAATAATGAGATATTTGTGTCGTACACAAACATTTCAGAAAAGAAGTTATCCAAAACTCTAGTCAGATTTCTAAGAAAGTATATTGATTCAAAGTTGATCCATAGCTCGAAACAAATACTTAAATACACTGTAAACAGATGACACACTTCAGTGGGGATCTTTAACCATTCTTTGATGTAATAAATAAAGGATTTTTTTTATAGGTGAATTTTTAAAATATTTGGTTTATAGGAAGTTTCTGGTATACTCAGAAAAAAATTTCAGTTCATCAAAACTTCAGTCAAACTGTTCAAACAGCACAAGTGGAATATAAATATTGTGTAAATAGAAACTTTACAATATTGTGTAGTTTCAATACAAGAATTGTGTTGATGACATACGAACTCACATTTGTGTTGTTCCAACACAACTGTCGATCGTGAGAGCAGACGATTATAATATCCATGGTGATTGACCAAAAACCGCAAACTATACTATTTTCTAAAATATGTATAACAAAATTATTCATTTTAAAATACCGCAATTTGTATTTTTTAATATTTAGTTTAGCTATTTATCCGAAACATTACAGATCTTGTGCTGAACTACATTTCGAAAGAATGCGTGCGTGCTGCACCTTTAACACAATTTTTGTCTTGTTCCAACACAACTTTTAATAACTGGAAAAAACACAATTTTTTTGGAATGAAAGTTAACACAAATTTTTTTGGGGTGTATGATTGTTCATATGATGTTGCAAGTTTGCCCATGTTATTACAATTTTTTATACTTTCTTATCTTCTTACTAACATCTACCAAACTACACTGTTAAAAATTAGGCACTTTGTTTCACCAAAAATATGATTCCTAGTAGCTGCAACGGCTGTGTGGTGAAACGTTAAACCATATTTTTGGTATTCAGTTGAACCATTTCTCAGGTTTTTGTTTCCAAATCCAGAAAAAATGGTTCAACCAAACACCAAAAAAAAGGTGAAACATTTCACCACACAGCCGTTGCAGCTACTAGGAACCAATATCATGGTGAAACCAAGCACAACATTTTTTACAGTGTAAATACATCAAATCAATGTCTAAACCAAAGTCGATTTAAAAGCTTTTTGTGATCCTAAAATTACTGAAATGTGAAAGAGCTCACAAAATTTAACATTAAAAACACTGATATTTAGGACACTTACATTTTGTGGGTCCCAGGCCAGAATCTAATAGGCCTGAAGGTTGATAAGGCCCTGATTATAGCACAAATAATCTCAATTATTACATTGATTATCTCCTTTCAATCGTGCCATATAAAGAAACTTTTAGCTTTTGATTTATCAGATAAAATTTTGAATGTTGCTTTTTACTAAGCAATAAAAGCCTACAGATAAAATTATTACTCGATTTATTTATGTCACACAAGGGAATTAATTTCGAAAAATTAAAGTTATATGACTATATGTTTCGTTATATATCGTATCTTATTTAAATAAACTTCACTGTAATATGCTTTTATATAAGTTAATTTTTCATATCTGTAAGTGGGTTCTATTATTATTATTATTTGAAAAATTTATATAATTATTATTCGACTAAAGTAATATTACTTTATCTCCAATGACATTAAGTGTCAAATAATACTGTTTTCTGTATTACATTTAAAATATAAATAAATACGTATTTCCTTAACATTTTCAAGATAAAACAATCATTCAGGTTATAAAACAAAATGTATTTATTTTCCTTTCAACAGTATAACAAAACATTAAATAAATAATTTCTGACTATTTTATTTAATAATGCGTATCAAAGAATACTGAAATTGGAATACGATAGAAAATTAGTTTTAACCACAATATTTAACTAATTCAAACTAAAGAGGCTATTGAAATGCAAAATCCGCCTTCTTTTCTATAGTATTTCAATTTGAATTCGAAATTTATTTCAAGTTCATTATTATTATATCAACATGAAATTCAACAGTTTTACAAGAATTTATAGGTAGTAATTTTTTTATAAATTCACCCATTGTAAAAAGCTGTTAAAAACAGAATATTTCTGTTATTTTCTGCACAAAACTTGTGCTTTCTTAAACTATTGCAGTTTTCTGAAAAATTAAATTTTAATTTATTAAAAGAATCATTTTTGTCGACTTTCTCTGCTAACACATAATATCTATAACCAATGATACAGATTGCACTGTTAAGCACTAATTTTTTTCGGTTAGGTTATAAAAAAAAATTAATACAAACGCGATACGTCTGTGGCGTGATGGTGAATTGGTCGTAGTGCCTAGCTCCAATGCCGCCAACGAGGGTTCGTATACGGTCATAGTTTCACCTTTATTTTATCTTTCCCGCTCGACAGAAAGCATTTGTTATTCAGTGATATTTTATGTATTGCTACGGGAAAATTCTGTCATATTTTGCTAATAATTTCAAATCCTTTCTGGTAATTTCGTTTACGGTCTTGGTTTCACCTTTATTTTATCTTTCCGCTCGGCAGAAAGCATTTGTTATTCAGTGATATTTTATGTATTGCTACGGGAAAATTCTGTCATATTTTGCTAATAATTTCAAATCCTTTCTGGTAATTTCGTGTCATGGTTTCACCTTTATTTTATCTTTCCCGCTCGACAGAAAGCATTTGTTATTCAGTGATATTTTATGTATTGCTACGGGAAAATTCTGTCATATTTTGCTAATAATTTCAAATCCTTTCTGGTAATTTCGTTTACGGTTTTGGTTTCACCTTTATTTTATCTTTCCCGCTCGACAGAAAGCATTTGTTATTCAGTGATATTTTATGTATTGCTACGGGAAAATTCTGTCATATTTTGCTAATAATTTCAAATCCTTTCTGGTAATTTCGTGTCATGGTTTCACCTTTATTTTATCTTTCCCGCTCGACAGAAAGAATTTGTTATTCAGTGATATTTTATGTATTGCTACGGGAAAATTCTGTCATATTTTGCTAATAATTTCAAATCCTTTCTGGTAATTTCGTGTCATGGTTTCACCTTTATTTTATCTTTCCCGCTCGACAGAAAGAATTTGTTATTAAGTGATATTTTATGTATTGCAAATTCTGTCATATTTTGCTAATAATTTCAAATCCTTTCTGGCAATTTTTCTGCTAGAAATTTTCTGTCATATAACATGATTCTTTTTACAGTATACTTTGTTTATTTAAAGAATTCATAGTAAATGCACGATTTTACCTGACGCAAAATATATATTTAAAAAAAATCTATAAGTGATGTAATATACTTCTTTTTTACAACCACTTATTACTATGTACCTATTTAACGTCCTCGTCTCCTTATAATAAATGTATTAAACTCTAATAAAACTTTTTTTTTTTATTTTCGCACACTTAATAATACTAGAAATTTGAAGCCAAAAGTTTTTCTTAGAGTTAGCAATGATAGAAATGCTCAATGTTAAATTATTTCATTCATATAAATTTGACTATCTTTAGTTTTGACCGTTTGGCCATCAGTTTTGGCCATTTACAAATTTCATTAGTGATTCATTTACAAAGCTTATCAGTGAACAATTTCATTGCTAGCCAAGTTTCTAATTAAAAACTTGCAACTAACGATTTGCAATTATTCTAGGGCAACTTGATTACTTCCTATTTGACTTGCTTGGTTGTGAAATGTTTAAGTATGGTAAACACGCAATCTTCTCAAAAAATAGAAGTAAATAAATTCGTGTGTATGAAAATAGGTCAGGTTGGAGGATTCCCAGAAAACAATTAGTAAAAATTATTTAGTTGTGTGTGTATGCGTTGGATTTATGAGACCTATTTAATTTACTTATCAGGCAGAGTTTTTGGGACAAACACTCAAATCAGAAAAACTAGTTCTAGAACAAACAGTTTCAAAATCAGAAAAACTAGTTCTAGAACAAACAGTTTCAAAATCAGAAAAACTTCTTCCAAGGACTTAAACTTCACTTGTTAACTTCAATAACACAACTTGTTATACACAACTAAGAATTGTTACTTAATTCATATTTATGATAGTATTGTTATTTATATATGTTTATCATTAGAGTACATAATGGTCAAAATAGTAGAATACTTTTGAAGAAAAGTGCATCATTTAAATTTTTTATAAGTTTTAGGTAATTGTTATCAAATTTTTTCAAATTCTCTGCAAAGTATTGAATTATTTCCAAAATTTACGTGAGCTTTTGATGGACAATAAAACATGAATCCAAGAAAGAAAAATAGTGAAGTCATAGATATCAATCCTGCAGCCTTCATAACAGTTTTTATTTACCAATATTTTAAATTTTAGTATTTTTTAAAGATGCATTAATAATTTTTCTTAGGTAATTATGTCCACTATTTTGACTAGCTAAAATAATTTTATAAATACGAAATTTGAATCTTAAATATTTGTAAGTCTACACAAGTATACTAACGAAAAAAATAAGCAAACATGAATGAAATATAAAATTCTAATTTAAAAATCTGTGTGATGAGTAGCTTTTTTTTATAAAAAGAAATATAATATAGTATTTCGTACCCAAATATTGTATTCAGTTTTCAGTTACAGATGCTTAAGTCCGATTTTTTCTTATGAAGTTTATTATTAATGTAGACCAAAATACTCTAAGCTATTTTAAATAAATCATGCATATATTATAGTATATAACTTTTTTTTTGGATATTTTTTTAATGAGAGTAATTTATGTATGGAAGTGAGAAAATAATTTTCATACTTATTTGTGAATTATAACAATCACCTAATAGTTTACAAAAAAGGAAGTATCTTGCAAGTTATATCTTAGAAGAAAACCCTTTACCTTTACGTTGAAATACACTGTATGGACTTTTACTAATGGAGACCCAATAAGGTGCTTTCATCATAACTTAAAAAAAATTCTTTATATAATTTTCTTCAACCCTATGATTGCGTATCTTATTGCTTGAGTTATTAGCAATCAGAGTTTTAGAAAAAAATCACTTGGAAAATAAATAAAACACTAGCAGATTCGAGATGAAGAAACATTTATATCGGATTTAATTTTCTATGAACATATAAAGGAGATCTCTTACCGACATCAGATGCCGCTTCACAGAAGATGATATATACAAATTAAGTTCACATGGTCACTAAAACCTCGAATAGTCATAACTGTACACAGTGGACGCTGTCCTGTGGTGGTTGTAGCCGGAAGGACCGCCGAAGTTCATTTGACAGCTGGGGTTCGCGATCGACCCAGCGCTCGACGCTAGTCTCTGGGTTTCAAAAACGTCCCGCATCACGAAATTGCCGTTGGAGTCCGTGTACAGCGAACAGTCCGAAGCGCTGTTTTGGATCGGGTAGCTCCAGCTAGCAGCGTTAGCTGACGTCGTGGTGGCGGTGGCAGAAACATTTCTGTTCATGTACGACTGGGGCGAGCCGGGCATGCCCAGCTGTCCGGCCTGGTACTGTCCGGCTTGGTCTTCTGAGAGTCCGGTCGTTGAAGTCATGAGACCGCTACT
Source organism: Oedothorax gibbosus (assembly GCA_019343175.1). NCBI lineage: Eukaryota > Metazoa > Arthropoda > Arachnida > Araneae > Linyphiidae > Oedothorax > Oedothorax gibbosus. Next base: position 48,449,702 of record CM033270.1, on the reverse strand, counting down.
GTTGCTGTTGGTCGATCCGGCACGGGGGATCCCGGACCGCGACACGACGCTGCTGCGTCCGCTCTCGCGTTCGTTGTAGCCGCACGACTGCGGGGGAGTCACGGAGCAGTTGTAGCTGTTGAGCGCCGACGTCGGCGACAGCGTCGAGCAGTTATTGAAGTTCCTGCCGCTGTAGGGCAGTCCGTTCGTGCTTGGGCAGGATCGCAGGTTCGGCGGAAGATGTCCCATGGCGGTTCTCGATGACGCCAGGCTGTTGAGGATGGCGGCATCAGACATCGGGGGTGAGTGGGCTCTGACCATCAGGTCCACAGAGAAGCTGGATAGGGAAGTAGCGTCCACGACACCTGTGTCCACGTAGGACGCCGTGGGACTGGTGATGGAAGGACTGGATTTGTTGTACTTGCAGTCGCCGGGCATCATGAGTCGCTGCATGCAGGAGGGGTTGAAGATGGGTCGATGGTGGTCCAGAAGGTCTTCGTCCATGGGCTCCACTTTAGGGGTGAGGTGGAGGTGATGGTTACTTCGATGTTGCTGTTGCTGGGGTGACGTGGAATGACGATCCGTCTCCATGTTGTTATTGCTGGGATTCCCCGCGGCCTTCATGACGTGACCTTGCTGCTGCCCTTGGTCCCCATCCTTTCCTTGTTGTTCGTCCCTCTTCGACGAGTGCTGTTGCTTTTTCAATGGGTTCTCGTCCTGCTTCTCTCTCAGGGCATCTTTTTTCTTGAACCTCCTCCTCCTCCTCAAGTAGCTGCCGTTGTCGAACATATTAGCACTGTCCGGGTCCAGAGTCCAGTAGCTGCCTTTTCCCGGTTTCTTATCGTCCCGGGGCACCTTCACAAAACAGTCATTCAGACTCAGGTTATGCCTTATAGAGTTCTGCCACCCCTGCTTGTTCTCTCTGTAGAACGGGAACCGATCGATAATAAACTGGTAGATGCCGTTCAAGGTGATCTTCTTCTCCGGAGAATTCTGTATGGCCATGGTGATCAAAGCAATATACGAGTACGGCGGCTTCACCATGTCTTTGGATGGCTGTTGTATGGCGCCTCCGACCCCCTGATGCATTGACGCGGCGTATGGTGACGCGTACGGCGACGGTCGTACCACGGCCGTGGCGCCGTACCTCTCGACGACCCCTTGCGGCTGGTGCTGGGCGGCCGTCGCCGTGTAGGACGCCGGCGACATCACCCCGTTGTTCACCGTCGGATTCATCCCCATCCCCGGGTATCCGTCGTAGCGGTAGTAGCCGTGATGTTCGCCGTACAGCGGATGCATCTCTGCTTGGAAAAGACTAAAGACAAGAAGAAGAAGATCACAACACAATATTTTTTTTCTTCTTTTAGTCGAAAAAAGCTGGCGACGAGCCACCACCGACGAGAGGAAGTAGAAAAAAACGCATGGGTGCCGGTTTTGCCTCGTAATAATAATCACAACAATAACAAAAAGTGGCTATTGGGGGTGGTGGCAAAAACAAAGCGAGCGACCCTCTACAACACAACACACACACCGACCGAAGATGCGAAATTGAGAAATCCCCACAAACTCCACTTGTGCCTCTTTCCTCTCGAAATGTCGACCCCACCCCTTGATCCTGGCTCGACCAATCGCATGGCAGTCGGGCGGAGAAGAACGAAGTCGTACTCTCCCCCCCCCCCCCCCCTTCTTCAATTTAATTGACGGTAGGCGAGCGGACAACTCAACCAAGTGCCCCTTCCCCCTCCCCTCACTGTACGGAGCAGATAAGGACTTATAGGTAGAGCCAGTAATTCAATCTGGTAGATTTCGTGAGCTAGAAACTCTTTCCAGAGGATTTTGGTTTTTGTGGTTTTCGCATCGATGAGAGAGTATTTGGTGTTCTTTTCTGCGTAGCAGGTGTTGGGGTTTTTTGTTAATTAAAACTACTTTTTATAGCCTTAATGTAAAAATATTCATATATTTTTCATCATAATATTCCCCCACTTGCATTAGCTTATATGTATTTACAAGAAAATTATTTTAATATTTGTAAGTCCAACGACCAATTTTATTTCACTTTTAAAATTCGTTAAGTGCGTTTCCCAGCACATAACGAGGCTCGTATGAAAAAAAACATATAGAAAGACGAGGAGCAATATATAACTTTCCTTATTTACTTAAAATACTTGTTGAAGTTACCACAATAAGATAAACAAAATTTGTTTTGATCGATGTTAAAAATAAATAAATTTGTAAACTGTTATTATAAAAATACTTTATTAGAAAATTGGAACAATTTAAAGTTTATATTTTAACTGTAATTTATTTTTAACAAAACTTAACATACTTTAAAGATTAGTTTCAAAAACACTTGTTTATAAATATAATTTTAAAAAACGGCTTTGATTTAAATTAAGTATCTTCTAAATCACTAAAAAAAAGTAGGAAAAGTTTATATTTTAACACTGTAATTTATTTTTTTAAAAAATTTAACATACTTTGAACATTAGTTTTAAAAACACTTGTTTATAAATATAATTTTAAAAAACCGCTTTGATTTAAATTAAGTATCTTCTAAATCACTAAAAAAAGCGGCAGAAAAAATTATATAGTTTTTTTGTTTGTTTGTAATAAAAGTTTGGGGATACTGTTGAAAAACATATTATTTAAGATATTCAAATATGAATGACTTCATAAAATAAATTATTATATTTATCAGTGTCACTTATGTTTTCTGTATTTTTTTCATAAATTATAAAATACAGAAAACACATTTGTTTTTTTAAACAAATACTGATTAGTTAAAAAAAAACTGAACAACCATTACTTTACCAGAACGAAGCTGTTCTCTTTCATTTCAAACCACAGTATCCCCCAAACACTTTATTTTTGTGTTGCTCATCTTTACTTTAGTTTGTGACGTGTGTGTTTGCTGCCTTTTCCATCGGATCGCTTCTCTTTTTGTTTGCCCAACTACAGGTAGTTACGGATTTGGCGTAATTGAGATAAATAGAAAAAAAAGATAGAGTTGTCTCTTTATTATTGTTTTTGTGTAGCCCCTTCCCTCCTTAGTTTTCTGTTTTTTCCCACTTTTTGTCTTTTTCGGCTGTTTCGGAAGAGAAGACATTATTTTCCTTGGTGTTCTTTTTCTTTTCATTGAGGAATGGGCGCAGGGCCGGATTACCAATTAGGCAAAGTAGGCAGTTGCCTACAGGCCCCGTCCATTTTAAGGGCCCCGTCACTTCCAAATTGCCCCGTATAATAATTAATCTTAAAAAACTTTAACGTTCTAGTTTATATTTTTGGAGTCACATTACTATTACTTTTGGTTCTAATATGATATTTAAAAAAACAACAACAATTAGAGAACGGAATTTTCGGTTGAATAACCAATAGACATATTAATATAGTTGAGCCAGCAATTGATCGCAGCATAATATAAGTTGGTTTGTAACAAAAACTGTCACTAAGAGCTGCTTCCACACGAAATTCATGCAAAAAAAGAACCTAACATAGCATTTAGTTCAACATCAAAAACGTTTAAATTTCAAAATTAAACAAACTATTTTTCATAGAAAATTCAATAATTATTACTTATCGTCTGCTAAATTTATTTGTATTTCGAAGCATAAATACGTAATACTGCTAATACTTAAAAAGAAGTTAAACATTCCATTTCAACATACAACGTTGAAACTATCTCAGCTTCAAAACATAACTAAATGAATTGATTTTTAAATACCATTTTAAAAAACAAAAGACACAATGCAAATACGGAGCCAAAAGATTTCATTAGTATAAAGACGTCAGGGCAGGGGCCTATCGAAATTCCACTGCCTACAGGCCCCTATGCACTGTTTAATCCGGCCCTGAATGGGCGTAAATAAGATTTGTAATCCGAAAGTGGGAAATAAGATATTTGATGAGAATACACACAGACACTTTGGATTGGTTTTGTTTTGAACGGGAATGGTTTAATTGAAATTGCATTTCAGATTTGTATTGGATAGCATAATTTTGGGTTCAGATAGGATAAAAGATTGAATGCTTAATTATAAAAATTGCAAAGGAGAGTTACTAAAAATTATTTTAAATAGGACATGAATTTTTTATGGATCATATTTCGCAATGATTCAGTTAAGTTTCTAATCAATTTCTTAATCGATCTCAAAATCAATAGCAGCAATTGGTGAAAAAGTAGTAGGTTGAAAAAAAAGTTCTGTCATTTTTATTAATTAACGGAATTCAGCAGCTACTTTTGTGCTTTATAACACACTGATTAAAAAATTAAATATTCTATAACAAAAACGAATATTTGCACAATTGCGTAAGTAATTGTAATAACCCTCTAAAGGACACAGGTGTATAAATAGTCACTTGACTGTCAGATTTTCCACATCACGCGCGGCCAGTACCTTATATCTTCCTGCTTCCATTAGGCCCGTTAGCCCCTAATTTTAGAGAGCCCCTAAACTTCAATTTTCTTTATATACTACATTTGGTGGACCCCAAATTTCAGTAAATTTTCTTAATTTTTTAGACGTCAGTTTGTTTTTAGCTTGACTTTGACTAAAACGTGACTGGTTGATCAATGTAATACGGAAAAAAGAATAGAAAAAAATGTGATACATCAGCGTTCTATCATTTAGGCGAATCCAACTAAAAAAATGTCATAAAAGGCCCCGAAAGTCTATTATGCCAATGGGGCTGGGGAGCCCAGTCGTTAGGAAATTCGCCTAGCACGCGGAAGTTTTCGGGTCCGGGCATCGCCAAAAAAAATGCCGACCTATAAACGGCCCCGTGCAGCCAAAATGTCCGACGAATAATATCCCGTGTGGAGGGAGTGCAAGTTAAATATCCTTCAAAGTCCTAACGCTGCGTACGATGTCGCCCTTAACAGTTGCGTTTTGGGTGCCTATTCAGGTGTCGGCTCGTCACTTGACTGTGTTCTAATATACGACGCCCGTCGCCAATAGCCCTCGTGTAGCTCTATTGCGACGATAATTCAAACTAAACTATTATGCCAATAGTCTCTGTTTTCAACCACACTACGGTTCAAATTTACCAGGATTGTCTCAAGCACATGTCGCCATAGTTATACATTTTCCCTACCAAACCAAACTTTACAATAGACCCCCACCATGGCAAAGCGTAGGAGAAAACTATTTAATCAGTTTAACATCGAATCTAAAACTAATCAATTTCTATTTTGCGGCGGAAATACGGAATATCGCTCAGTTCCCACATTATGTCTTCGACTGAGTAATTAATTACCCTGTCTAAAGACAAAGGACCGGCCCAATGCTTGCGCGAAAATATCTTCTTTACCCGGGAACATTTATTCTGAATGTTGAAAAGAAGATGAAAAAGAAAATAATTTGTTGTTGTTTGGAATCTGCTCTTTAAAATATCGCCTGTTCTTTGATTTGCACCAAAAAATGGTTCTTATTAACTTTTTTTTTTAATTTAGAGGAACTAAATAGAATGAAAAGTTCGTTATTGACATGGTGCTCATTTCCGCCCGCCCACCTTTAAACTTCTGTTCTAACCATCAGATTTTAAAAATTATTTTTCGTTTCAAAGATTTCAAAAAACTATCTTTTTTATAGTTTTTGTCCGTCTGCCTGAACGTCCGTCTTTTTGTCCGTCCATCTACTAATCAATGTCCCTCTTCAACTTAGGTTTTAAACGTACGTCTTCAAAAATATTTTTTGTTCGAAAGATCATCATAATATTAGATTTTATTTTATCTTTCCTCGCAAACTTCAAATTTTCAAAATTATTTTGGTTGTTTCAAAGGTATGACCTTTCAAACTTCTAACAAAACCTTTCTAACCAAAAAAATTGGCTTAAATAAAAATAATTAGAAAGAAATGACATTTAGTTAACATTTTCATTAAGTTCAATGCTTTTAAATTCATTATTAAAATGTATTACCGAACTTAGTAGAATGCAAGTGAATTTTACGTAGATTTAATAATTAAAAGGTGCCTTTGTTAGTTTTAATTTCTTATTCGTACAAATATATTATTTTCTATAGGTTGTCATTTTGTCCCCTTAGAGGTTTTTTTTCCCAATCTTTTTCGATATTGACTTTTAATTGTACATCTTTTATTCCTATTTATACAAAATAAAGTTACGAAGAAAATTACCGTCGACCTTAATGAGAAAGGCATACATAACAGTTTGTAAAGATATCGAAATAGCATATAAACTGTTCTTTGAAAAGAGCATTTAGGTTGGGCCGTGTGAAAACTCCTTATCATAAAAGCGAGTCAAATTTTCCCAATATGCAATGAAACCGCTGAAGACTTTGGTGGCGATTGCAGATTTGTGGGTGGTCGAGATTAGGCTGTGTGCTGGATGAATTTACCTCTTTAGGTCTGAGCTTTTAAAATATTGGTCTAAAATTGGTTTCCTTGTAATTAAAATCGCCTTTCGGAAGATTTTTTAAAAATCTGAATTTGGTAATATTTTTAGTTTTTTTTATTAGGCAGAACACGTACTTTAATTGGAACGTACTTATTTTAACGTTATAATATAACCTAGATAAAAAAAATAATAATGAAGAAAAATTTATTTGTCAACGTAGCTTAATATCGATGTCCTGATATAGTATTTTTTTGTTTCACAACACGAAAATTATTACCATGCTACGAACAAATTGTTGAAACAAAAACATACATAAACGATTCTGCTGTTTAAAAACAAGTTGGAGAATCAATGATACAAATCTAAATAACTAATGCGAAGACATCTTTTTTTGTTAAAAAAATTCATGTAAAGATCAATCGGATGTTAAGGTATTTTTTGGTAGGTGGATAATTCGTTTAAACTCTCCATAAGTTATAAACCTTATAATTTGAAGCATCATCAACAAATTAGGTCCTTGATATAAATGAATAATAAATTCATTAAAACATTAAACAGGTCAAAGCCCATCCACACTTCTTCTGTCTTTCCATTTCTTCGCGTAAAACCGCTCGTCTCCGTTCTTGTCTCTCTTCGCTCTCTCTTTCCTCACAGTCTTTCCTTTTTTCTTTCTTTTCTTTCTCATCCTTTGGGATGCGTCGGCGTCAACAGAGAGAGTGAGAAGCATCATTGCGACGAACGAAGAGTATTGGAAAGACATTTCGTATATCGTGAACAGTGTTGAGGGATGTAGGTGCATGCTAATAATAGCAATGAAAAGATACTATAGATATTTTTAGTAATAGTGAAAAGTTGAAAATACCGACTCATTAATTATTAATAGAATCATTATAATTAATATGTTCTTTAATTATTATAGTTGAAAAAGTTGAAAATATCCGACTCATTAATTTATTAATAGGAATCATTATTAATATTTTTTAATAATAGTGAAAAAGTTGAAAATATCCGACTCATTAATTTATTAATAGGAATCATTAGTAATAAATATTTTTAGTAATAGTGAAAAAGTTGAAAATATCCGACTCATTAATTTATTAATAGGAATCATTAGTAATAAATATTTTTAGTAATAGTGAAAAAGTTGAAAATATCCGACTCATTAATTTATTAATAGGAATCATTATTAATATTTTTAGTAATAGTGAAAAAGTTGAAAATATCTGACTCATTAATTTATTAATAGGAATCATTATTAATAAATATTTTTTAGTAATAGTGAAAAAGTTGAAAATATCCGACTCATTAATTTATTAATATGAATCATTATTAATAAATATTGTTTAGGAATCATCAGTATATGAATAAGTGAAAACATGAAGACATTCGTATACCCCGTCTTATCACGAACAAAGGTGATGGATTAGGGCGCCACGGTTAATAAATGAGTAATTGAAAAAAAAGTATGAATCATCATTAATAAGTAATTTATTTTTTAGTAATCGTGAAGAAAGTTAGAAATATTCTACTCATTAATGTGTTAATATGAATCACTATTAATAAATTGTTGGATAGAATCATCCTTACATGAATAAGTGAGTAGAATCATTTTTACATGAATAAGTGAAACATACGAAGAATAATGAATAAATGAATCATAATGAGTTGTTATGAATCCTCAATAATACATTATTATTTTGAGTAACAGTGGTGAGGGACATTGGCGACATGCTTAATAAGTGAGTAATTGAAAAAAATTATGAATCCTCATTAATAAATATTTTTTTTTGAGTAATCGTAAAAAATGGAAATATTCGACTCATTAATGTATTAATAAGAATCTCTATTAAGAAATTAATGAATATTAATCATCATTGAATAAATAAAAAATACAAATCGCAATGAATAAATGAATCATTATTGAGCTGTTACGAATACTTTTAATTAGAAGAATATTTTTTAAGCTAATAGGATTATGTGAACCTTTCTTATAATATATGAGTAATTAATATGTTTTTGTATGAATTATCACACTTAGTTTAAGTACTCGCTACTCTATATTAAATTATTGGGTCCATATTACTTTTATAATTATGAATATCACTATTAACTAATAAATAGTTATGAGTTAATTATTATGAACCTTCAACCCTCTTGTACCAAATTTAAGCAAATTAATAATTGGAAAGCATCATTGATTAATAACAATAAAGGCTAACTGATTTTTCGACATGCATACTTTCATTATCTTTTTTTAAATATCATGCAAAGAAGATAGAAATATAAAGTAGACACATTAATGAGATAGTGTTTCATCATATTTTGGGGACGTACATACGTACGTACATATTTTGGGGACGTACATTTTTGACTTTTTTTACCCCTCTCTCTATAACACGCTGCGTCACGTTTGATCAAACTAATCCCCCTAAAATTATGTCACGTTGTTGCACCCCCATCCCCCTTTCAAAGAAAAAGTTAATTTTAATATTTCCCTATGTTTCTGAAATTTAAAAAAAAAATCATATTTATATATTTTAAAGAAAAATTCACTTGGAAAGAAGAAAAGTAAACTTTATCTTTTTTAAATAATTTATTCATAGGAATAGACCGACATCGTATTTACATTTCCGTTGTCCAAGGACTAACTATAGTCATTTGCTAATGTCTTCTAGGAAGGGGTCTGTGTGTAATTGGAACTGTCTAGTTTGGTCTTTTGGTGTTTGTCCAGGTAGCTGCTAGTCCTGTGATTGGTCAAGAAAGTTTTGCAATTGAGCGTGTTACGAAGTATCGTTGCGAAACGGTCTGTAAAATGTAGGAGACTAATGACGTCAACGTTGTGGCATATAATAAACTTCCCATTTTCTTTCTGAAATGAAGTGTTTCTTATGATAAAAGAAGATTTCAGTTTTTTTTCTCTCAAAAACTACATTTTATGTAAACAGATTTTACCTGCAAAAGTAAAATTTTCCAAATCGTTACGTCACGCAAGCGATTACCCCCCCCCCCCCCCCCTCTATGTCGCGACCCGTCACTTCAGCGCATACCCCTCCTTCCCCCTCTGTGCGTGACGTAATTTGTGTACGTCCCCATTCATAATTATTAATCAGGGAAAAAAATCCTGGTTTATCATTGTAAAGCAATGAGAAATGCGATGATTTTAAACCAATAATAAAATGAATAACTAATAAAAAAAATTGAGCCATCATTGTTAAATTAATAATTTAAAGTTAGTACTAATACACGAATTCTATAAAAGAAGCATTAGTTAATGATTGTATATTAGTTAATGATTGCATATTTCTTGATTAATGAATAAATATGACTGTGTATGAAAAAGATGATGACTTATTATTTCCTGGGCCAGAATAATATTGAGTTGGGATAAAAGAAAATCTCTTTTTTTAAAGGTTACCTTTTTTAATAAGTTTAAGTAACCCTTAATGTGAATAAACTATATGTACTTTTATATATTAAGATGGGATAAAAGAAAATCTCCTTTTCTAAAGGTTACCTTTTTTAATAAGTTTAAGTAACTCTTAATGTGAATAAACTATATGTACTTTTATATATTGAGATGGGATAAAAGAAAATCTCCTTTTCTAAAGGTTACCTTTTTTAATAAGTTTAAGTAACTCTTAATGTGAATAAACTATATGTACTTTTATATATTGAGATGGGATAAAAGAAAATATCCTTTTCTAAAGTTTACCTTTTTAATAAGTTTAAGTAACTCTTAATGTGAATAAACTATATGTACTTTTATATATTGAGATGGGATAAAAGAAAATCTCCTTTTCTAAAGGTTACCTTTTTTAATAAGTTTAAGTAACTCTTAATGTGAATAAACTATATGTACTTTTATATATTGAGATGGGATAAAAGAAAATATCCTTTTCTAAAGTTTACCTTTTTAATAAGTTTAAGTAACTCTTAATGTGAATAAACTATATGTACTTTTATATATTGAGATGGGATAAAAGAAAATCTCCTTTTCTAAAGGTTACCTTTTTTAATAAGTTTAAGTAACTCTTAATGTGAATAAACTATATGTACTTTTATATATTGAGATGGGATAAAAGAAAATATCCTTTTCTAAAGTTTACCTTTTTAATAAGTTTAAGTAACTCTTAATGTGAATAAACTATATGTACTTTTATATATTGAGATGGGATAAAAGAAAATCTCCTTTTCTAAAGGTTACCTTTTTTAATAAGTTTAAGTAACTCTTAATGTGAATAAACTATATGTACTTTTATATATTGAGATGGGATAAAAGAAAATATCCTTTTCTAAAGTTTACCTTTTTAATAAGTTTAAGTAACTCTTAATGTGAATAAACTATATGTACTTTTATATATTGAGATGGGATAAAAGAAAATCTCCTTTTCTAAAGGTTACCTTTTTTAATAAGTTTAAGTAACTCTTAATGTGAATAAACTATATGTACTTTTATATATTGAGATGGGATAAAAGAAAATATCCTTTTCTAAAGTTTACCTTTTTAATAAGTTTAAGTAACTCTTAATGTGAATAAACTATATGTACTTTTATATATTGAGATGGGATAAAAGAAAATCTCCTTTTCTAAAGGTTACCTTTTTTAATAAGTTTAAGTAACTCTTAATGTGAATAAACTATATGTACTTTTATATATTGAGATGGGATAAAAGAAAATATCCTTTTCTAAAGTTTACCTTTTTAATAAGTTTAAGTAACTCTTAATGTGAATAAACTATATGTACTTTTATATATTGAGATGGGATAAAAGAAAATCTCCTTTTCTAAAGGTTACCTTTTTTAATAAGTTTAAGTAACTCTTAATGTGAATAAACTATATGTACTTTTATATATTGAGATGGGATAAAAGAAAATATCCTTTTCTAAAGTTTACCTTTTTAATAAGTTTAAGTAACTCTTAATGTGAATAAACTATATGTACTTTTATATATTGAGATGGGATAAAAGAAAATCTCCTTTTCTAAAGGTTACCTTTTTTAATAAGTTTAAGTAACTCTTAATGTGAATAAACTATATGTACTTTTATATATTGAGATGGGATAAAAGAAAATATCCTTTTCTAAAGTTTACCTTTTTAATAAGTTTAAGTAACTCTTAATGTGAATAAACTATATGTACTTTTATTCAGTAAATCAAGGGTAGACTGTGGATGAAATACCAGTGTTAGTTAGCAAAAGGTCCATAACCTACATAACAATTTTTTTAAGACAATAATAGGCAACTCTCTCTACCACAATCTTAACCACATCATAATGAGCCGAAAACCCTCTTTTATTTTCAAAACAAAAGTTGAGGCCCCTGTATTTCAAAGTCTTTCCTGGGGAAATATTTTTTTTTAATCCTTCTTTTTGACGCCGAAAAAAGATAGTGCAAAGACGAAAAAAAAAAATCTTACTAAGACGATGAGGATAATAAAGAAAGGGAAAAAAAAGAAAAGGGGAAACTATATTAAATGAGGAGATTTTTACGAAAAAAAATGAGAAAAAAAATTTAGAGTGAAAGTGTCTAGCATCCATCATTCTGGTTGTCCTCAGCTACATCATTAGGAATGGTGCCTATTACTTGCGCTTGTTGGCTGTGTCAAGTGACAGCGAGGAGACGGAAAGAAGAAGGTCATTTTTTCCTTTCTAACTCTCTCTCTCTCGTCTTTCATTTACTATAATTCTTTTCTTTCCAGAACTTTATTACGATGAAAGAAATAGTTAATTTTATTCTCTTATATTCTTTGATGGTGAATTGTAGGGAGTTTTTGTTGTCGTTGTTGTTGTTGTTGTGATGAAACGCATGAGTGCACTCCGAAATTTGAGTTTCTAGTTACGTTAAATTGGTAAATTTCGTATTTTTATCATTTTAATATCTGCGTTATGTTCCTGAAACTTGTAGCCATTTTGGTGTAAGTTTATTTATCCATTCACAAACAGCATACAAGCAGCATACAAACAGCAGTATAAAAATTCCATTTTTTTTGGTTAAGCTTAATGCTCTGCACTGCAGGATAAGAAGTAAAATTTTAGTGCACTACTTTTGTAGATTGATTAGAATGATTTTGCATATACCCCTCGATTATATCTTCTTCTTATACACACTACTGTTTATATGCAATTTGTTGTTCTCTGGTAGATCAAAAAACAAAAATTTCTTTTCGAAATACAACAGCTACACTCTTAAAACAAACGAGCGGTTTTAACTCAGTCTGAGTTAATTACCACTTCTTTGCGTGCCGAAAATGCACTTCCCCTATAGGAGTGGATTTCACTCTTTTGGCGGAGTGGGTAAAAGAAATAAAAGGAAACAATCTACGTCCTACACTCTTAAACGAGTGGTTTTAACTCAGTCTAAGTTAATTTCCACTCCTTTCCGGTGCCGAAAATGCACTTCCCCTATAGGAGTGGATTTCACTCTTTTGTTGTAAGAGTGCAGGTTAAGCTAAATGCTCTGTTCTGCCGGATAAGGCGTAAAATTGCACTACTTTTGTAGATTGATTAGAATGATTTTGCATATAGTCCTCGATTATATCTTCTTATACACTACTGTTTATATGCAATTTGTTGTCCTCTGGTAGATCAAAAAACAAAAATTTCTTTTCGAAATACAACAGCTATACAAATTGTTTTTAAGGAAGAATTTTAGGTTTTAAGTACATATTTGTATAAAAAAAACAAGAGTTACTTTTTAAAGAATTAATTTATTGGGGAAATAAGCATCATACAAAGCAGACGCCAAAAAATTTCTGATAAACAGTAAATAGCATTTAACAATCAAAACTTCAAAATTGGAAAAATAAATGGAACCGTCTCTGGCCCGTGTTATGCTATGGTGCAGAGAGGCGGCCGCATCAATGGTAATTGAGTAGAAACGGCATTTTCGGGTTTAACAAATACCCCCCTCCCCCCCCCCTTTTTTTAAAAAAAAGCAAATCAACATTTCTTAACAACTTAAAACAAGTAAACCTTCCTTAAAACACGCATTTCTAACTCTTCGAAAATAGAAATAAATATAAAGAAAAACCCAAATTCAAATGAATGCTTTTTCATTTCTTTTTAATATGTTTCTTTGATATTTAAATACTTAACCAAGTACTTTCAATATCAATCCATAAGTAAATTTAAATGTATACTATTTTCCGATAATTTTCTCACTGATTTTTTGGAATAGATCTTGAATCCCGTTTCTCATACAAAATTAAAACTACTTATCAGGAAAATTACTAACTTCTGACTTACATCAATTTAACCCTGAAATATATTTTAGAGAAAAATGGAATACTTTTTTAGACATGCGGGACTTCTTTGGTAACCACAATGTGAAAACGGAAGGACGAAGAATAATTATCCACCAACTTGGTAGCACATAATAAGGTCTCTACTTAAATAATAAGTATATATTTTCAGTTTCCATTCCGATGTCGTGAGAACAACCAAAAGAAATATGTCGATTACAATGCATAATGATGCCTTTTCTTCTTAAAAAAAAGCTTCGAAATTTTAAAACTTTTTTTGCATTATCTCTCTAATTTGAGTCCAAGCAATAATTACAATCATCTTGCAAAAATGAGTATTCGTCAAACTATCTCATTTTATATTTAGCTCAATTTTTTTTAAAAACAGAACTTTTTAAAATTTCTCCTACAAGCAGGGCCGGATTTAGATTTTATGCGCCCCTAGACCCGTGGTATTTTGTCGCCCCCTCTTCACACCATCGTAAAGGAGGGAGAAATTTGGCCTCAGAAAGGTCTTTGTGAAGATAATTTGTATTTTATTCTAATTCATCGTGAAGTAAAATTAATTAAATAAAATAAATAACAAATTAAATTAAATAAATAACGCGCTGTAGATACACACTGACAGCCAAGCGAAAGATTCGCCCGTCCAGCGTCACCTATACGAGGAAGGCGAATGAGATTATTCGTGGAGAGCATGTAGATGTAGACATGTATTGTAGTCTATAACATTTTATGGAAATTTTTTGACAAAAAAAATGCGGAATAATGCTGTGCCTCTCATCATGGTGCGCCCCTATAGGCCCGGGCCTATAGGGCCTATTGGTAAATCCAGCCCTGTCTACAAGTTCATTCAAATTCCAATTTCTCTGTTGAAAACCAAAGCTCCCACATTTCTCTTAGGGTCATTTAGGTGATGTCTATAAATTACACAAAATACGACATCTGATGACCTCTGAACGCCATACCTCACTTTCACACCACGAGACTTCGATGCGAAACAAAAAAAAAATCGTTCTGTTTGAACCAGCTTTTAGAACAACGACTTGGAATTTCTCAGCAGATACAACGACTATAAATAATAATTTATAGTCGATGTATCTTGATTCGACCAGCGGGTGGCTTGAGCTTGCGGTTCTTCAACTATGCGCCGTGGCTCCTGTGCCTTAGAAGCGATTTCTCCAATCGGCTATGGAACTAGCATATTCAGAAACTTTCTTCAACTTTGCGCATGGAACATGAGAGGATTCACGAAGGAAATAACGTATAGATTATTGACGCAAATAGTTTATTTAGTTACCAGTTTACCAGTAGTACCAATAGTTTACCAGTTTGTGCTTTTGCACAGAGATTTTATGCACCCAAATGAGCTACCAATCTGTACCCTAAGCAATCAATCCGTCTGGATCCCGTGTCATCAGAACGGTAAACTAAAACTGTCATAACTATTTTATGAATACCCATACTGCACATTCAAACCTACCACATTAGAAATACCATAAAATTATCAAAAATATACACTCTTAAAACAAACGAGCGGTTTTAACTCAGTCTGAGTTAATTTCCACTCCTTTCCGTGCCGAAAATGCACTTCCCCTATAGGAGTGGATTTCATTCTTTTTGCGGAGTGGGTAAAAGAAATAAAAGAAAACAATCTACGACCTACACTCTTAAAACGAGCGGTTTTAACTCAGTCTGAGTTAATTTCCGCTCCTTTCCGGTGCCAAAAATGCACTTCCCCTATAGGAGTGGATTTCACTCTATTGTTTTAAGAGTGTATGTATAATGTTTATATTTTGGGATAATTAGTTTATGAGTTATGGCATTTGGAGTATTAAATGATTCTAATATGAAGGCCAAGGAGTGGGAAAGGGATTTGCGATCCACAAAAGATTTTTTTTACGCCATCGTTTTCTTTCTATCCTTGAAAAAAACTTTTTTAGCAAGAAACTTGAATGATGTGTTTATTTTGTAGTAAATTTTACAATTTTTCGAATGATGCACTTTAATTTAATTTAGAGTATTTTTAATGCCTTCATTAATATCTCACTGTGCGCGGAAAAGTGAAGGATCTTGCACTTTAACTCAAACGTACGTGATCAGTTACGCGCAAGGTGAGTGATATTGTCTTCATTAATACTGCTACTCATAAATAAATATTCAATATAAAATTTTGTTCGCAATAAAGAGGAGTGGACAAAAAAAATCAAATAGTGAAAGAAAGACAAAAGAAAAATTCTTCCCCTTAAGAATAGCAAATAAATCAAAAATGGCCAGTGATTTTTGTTCTTTTCGCAGCCAAGCGCGTCCATCTGTTGGCGACAAATCCGCCGCCCCCTCTCATTGGCTGCAACTAATCAATCAAGCGTCACCGTAGTCATGGTAACTGGGTGAGGGTGTGGTTCATCTGGAAAAGCCATTTCATGTGCTCCCCCCCCCCCCTTCTCCAATCCTGCACCCCTCATATCATAACCCTGACTAGTTGTGCGAAACGGAATTTAAAAGATGGGGGGGGGGGGATTCTGAATTTTGATATATATACAACAATTTGAAATACTGGGAGGAACGGAAGGGTATCGATTATTGCGTACATATGTTTACACTCTTAAAACAAACGCACGGTTTTAACTCAGTCTGAGTTAATTTCCACTCCTTTCCGTGCCGAAAATGCACTTCCCCTATAGGAGTGGATTTCACTCTTTTTGAGGAGTGGGTAAAAGAAATAAAAGAAAACAATCTACGTTCTACACTCTTAAAACGAGCGGTTTTAACTGAGCCTGAGTTAATTTCCACTCCTTTCCGGTGCCGAAAATGCACTTCTCCTATAGGAGTGGATTTCACTCTTTTGTTTTAAGAGTGTAAATCTCATATATGCAATTTCTTTTGTCTATATTAAACTAATAATTGCACTGGGACGTATTCAATAAGCAAGTTTCAAACGAAATATCTTATATTTATTTTAACATACAAGGAATATGTGGCCTAACTTATCCAGATTCTGAAAGAGCTTACTAAAATAAACCAAACATTACGTTGAATATCATACGAATCCAGGGTCATGTTCTCTTTCTGGTCGGACTAATTTGAAATACAAAATTTTAAAAAAAGACAAAACCGTATAAGCTAAACCATACATGACGAGTTTAATTGGGCAATAATACCAGATAATCAGTTGACCAATGACTCTTAACCAGGGCCGAATGTAGGCTACGATTGATTTGCCGCCCCTGTCACAATATTCTCCCCCTTCGGGGAAAGGTAGCTGGTTAGCTGCAAAATAGGGTGGTATGTGCTGTTTAAAATAGATACACATATTAGAATCATCTATATACCTTTACATGCTAAATCGAAAGCGAAATAGGAGATTTTTTTTAAAACTATGATGTTCGACTATTTTTCTTTCAACTTCGAAATATGGGAGGAGGGTAGCAATTGCCCTCGCAGCTACCATATTTGCTACGAAGTAGTAGTACTATATATACGTTTACGGTGCATACGCATTAATATAAATTATTTGTTTTCTTTCTTAAAAATATTCGTATCTTTATAATAATATTTTTATGCCGAATGCTGCTCTAATTGGTCGTAAAATTTGCCGCCCCAAAAATTTCGCCGCTCTAGGCTACAGCCTACTTAGCCTATTTAGAAATCCGGCCCTGCTCTTAACGTTCTACATATGCCGTATTGGTCGTTTGGCTTCCTATTTCAGTTCAGAATCTGCAGAAATTCAGCCGTGCATAATCTCGTGGAACACCCTGTATTATTTTATACCAAATTTACATTTTCTATTTAAAAATGGGTATATCCTAAACGGGGCTGTTTTTTTTTTTTTAAATGGAAATCAAGTCTTTTGCAGACTCGGCATATTCTACAGTACAGAGAGTTTTTTTTTATGGCACCATATAGGCGACTCTCGCTACCAATATTTACCAATTATTTTGCTATCATAATGACGCTCAATTTACAATTAAACTGAGCTCTTTGTGGATGCATGCCAAGCTTTTTAGCCTACTTTTCTTTTTTTAATTCGAAAGAATTTAAAAAAATTGAAAAAGTAGGTATTGACATGCGGTCGATGTCCGTCTATCCGTTCGTACCCCCTTCCCTTCCAGAATCGGTTCTATCAATCGGATCTTAAAAATTATTTTTTTGTAGAGAGCTATGATCGTGATAACATGCGACTTTTCCAACCTGATGATCTGCCGAATCAACAGGAACTTGAACCCGCGAAATCGGGCTTATGAGGTGAGCACTGAGCATCCCACAGCCAAGTGAACCAACAAAATCGATATATTTATTCAAAACAAAAGTCACTTATAGATTTAAATATTTATTAAAAATTAAAATGTGTTTCTTATGTTTTAGCAGCTTTAAAGACTTTACAAATGAATTAATTAGTTGAACCATCCAATGCTCCGACTTCCCGATTACTACAATCCAAAACCCAATCCATTAACCCTCTTTAGTCTTCCATCTTACAACTAACCCGTTTTTTGGAAGCAAAATAAAAAAAAACTGAATGAACCTCCAAAAAGTGCTGGGCGTTCGAAGAATCAGAAGAGACGGAAAGCGTGGGTAATCGTGGGAGGTAAAAAGAAGAACACTTCATTGTTTTACGTACCCAGAAGAATTTTTTCGAGCTTTTTCTTTTGTTTTTCCCTTTATCGATGAGATTTACATACGTTTCCATGTCTTCGGTGGGTTTTATTTTTATTTTTTAGCGTATCGAATGAGTTTTTTTGACACGTTGGAAATGAGAATATGTTTTTTAGTGTTTGAAATGATCATAAGAAAAATTGAAATAACCAACGAGGAGTATAAAACTACTTTGGTTGTATGTTGTTTTATTTGAAATTCAATAAAATAAGTGGACTGCTCGGAGATAAAGTGGTGTAAATTTATGAGGACTTGCACCACTCATTACCAGTATAAGTATTTTATTGAGTGCTTTGGTTTAAGCATGAGTAGATATGATTCGATAAAGTGCATTGCACTAGTATTTTTAAATTTTGTATTTTTAATTTTATAGCTAATAGTTTTTACTAATATCTTCGATGCTTGCATCTGTGTATACGTTGTTTCTGTTGTGCTTATTTATTTGATTGTCATGGAGATTTTCATGTGAATATTCCTAGTTTTGCTAGTAAACTCCTTCAAAATTTGTTCATTAAATATGCATATTGATACTGCATAAAAAATTTCCAAAAACTACTGAGTTTGAATTCCTAAGAACTTGAATTGGTGTTTAAATTAATTTTTAAAATTTTAATATAAAATATATAGTACATCATAGTTTTGAGATTAAACAATCAAATTATTTTTTAAAAAATATGGCCAAATAAAAAATAATTTATTATTGTATAAGTCGTTATGTATAATAAAAAAAATATTATACTTTACTTGTGATTCGCTCTCTTCTAGTTAGCCCAGTGACCAGTCCCTATAATAAAACATAATCAAAAGGTGGGGTTATCATAATTTAATGACACATACCTTACGCCAGTGACCAGCCCCTACCCACTATAACACATGCTAACTACCGCATCGTGCGTGGGCGAAAAGTACCTCCTGGTGCCCTTTGATTTATATGCACCTGGTTTGAAGAGTAAGTGTAAATATTACGAGACAGCGGCTCCCTAGGGGGCCGTTAGGTAGGCCCCTAAGTCCAACTCTCGTTTGTCAAGGAACTATTTCATAAGATTTTTGTTTTGATTTTGTATGTGTGAATTTTTTTTTTTAGGGATTATGCTTGATGTATTGTCCGTGATCCTCATTGAATATGTAGCTATTCGTTTGTGGAGGGTTTAGGAGAGGTTTCAGAAGTCGAGTGTATCGAATAATGATAAAATATTTTTTTTATAATTGCGTGGAAAAAAAATCCAATTTTTACACTATAATTTTAATATCAGACGCGTGCGAAAAGTTATACTTTTTAGAAACAGTGATAAAAAATTACTTTTTTTAACCCAAAAGCAGTGAAAAAAAGTACTTTTTTTCGCTATTTTCATAAGATGCCAACATTTCAAGTAAAATTTCTATTTCATAATATTCATAAAATCCAGAAATTTATTTATCTGCTTTCATTATAAATATTATGCGCGCGAATGTTATTATTTTTTTTTTATTTTTGAATCAGTATCCATGTTCAAATGTTTGACTTTAAACTAAAAAATAAGTTTGCCTTTTGTAGTTCCGAGATTTATCGATGCCGATCTTCTTTACGTAAAAAAAAATAGCACGTAAATTATTTTTGAACCAATGAGATTTGATTTTTTTCACGTAATTATAAAAAATAGTGTATGAAACACGTGTGAAAAGTAAACTTTTTAAAACACGTGTCATTATCCACCATATAAAATCCACTAGTTTTAAAAAGTATTACTTTTTACACGTGCTGCATAAATAACTATTGTGGGAGTCTTTTATTTTTTAAAGATTTTTCAATGTATTTTAAAGGTAAATAATGGTAACTGGATTGTGTTTTGAAATTATTAATGAGAAAATAATTGTTGACCAATTATGGGCAACTATAAATTTTTATAAGGTGTACCTCACATGTATAAAAATAGTCAAAATTGTCGAGTTTTTTTTTACAATTGACGCAGTATAAACAAATGACATAAAATATTTAATTAAACATCTGCATCCAAATGAAATACAACTTCGTATTATACTCTTTAACTTATGCGTAGGTTTTAGGATGTAGGTATAATTGCCTGCGTATAAGAATTTTTGCTCCTGGACTTGACAATACAAACTTGTTTAAATCATGAATACCTAAATAGTACGAAAATAGAGACAATTTACAGAGGTTCTGAAATCTATTTATTGACTCATGAAGCTCTCGAGTGATCACTTTTTAATTCTAGATGAGCAGTAGTTCGTCCACTTCATTTGTTGCTAAATAGTTTAGTATTTTTTTTTTCAATTAAAAAAAGTATGTAACTGTAGGGATCGCTACTCGCGAGCCCTCTAGAACAACAGCGAACTGAAGCGAAGAGAGTCGACGGGGAAGCGTCGTGGGAGACGGTCGTAGACGATGAAGATGAAGCGCAAAACGCTTATTGTAATAATTGAGTGAATTTGTGACGTAATTAAAAACCATTTTAAATGCAGCTACGAGTCTTAATATTTCGATATTTAACGCTACCAATATCGAGAAAGGAGGAGGCCAAGACATAGGCTTTTGATGCCCGGCCACGCGACCCGCTTACAGTAACTTTCTTTGGGGCCCGGTGGCCGAGTGGTTAAGATAGCGCCTCCGCTAACAGTCCTGCGCACTGTACTCGGGTTCGGTTTCGATTCCGCCTGTTGCACCTGGGTGTAATTTCTCTCTTCTGTACAGTAAAAATTCTTCGTGTCTGTTCTCACTTGACGAAGGTTTATTAAGCGGTCTCTGATCAAGCACAAAGCCTGGAAATATAATAAGTACCAACCCTACCCTACCCTAACTTTTTTTGCCGCGTTCTCCAAGTCTTAATAAGAAAGAGTAAAACCGCACCAAAAGCATCCGGAAATCCAAACCCCCTTAACTATTACTTTTCAACTAATTAACTTAACCGCTTTCACACAGGTGCATGATGCACGTGGGTATGCTATAGCCATCCCTTGCCAAAAAGGGGGGATTAACCCAACCACAGGATGTGAATTTTACTATATGGTAGGTCAAATTTCAAAGTCCCCCAACTTCGGCAAAGATGAGTTTTCTAAAAGTTCAAGATTTATAGTGGGAGGGTTGGACTGTCTCTGAAGTTTTTGGACTGGGTACCTTACCCCCTTTTTAACGGTTTCTGAGGGGGTGGGTTTCCGGTGTTTGGTTGCAGAAGTCGTTATACGCCGTTCCATTATAGATTAGGAACCAGCAGGTGGTTTGGTAATGGTTAGGCTGACTAGATTTTTCTTAACTCGTTGAGAGACGGTGTGGGTTTTGACAGCGTAGTATAGAGCGAAGTTCTCCTAACTGTGATGTGGTTCTTAATTACGACGACCGTCGCCAATTGTCCTCGCGTAGCTGTAGTGCGACGATAATTTAAATAAACACTCTAAACAAAATTATTTTTGCGGAAAAGAAACTGCCGACTGTACAGATAACGTCTGTTTAATTTAATTACGGATAGAATCTGCTAAAACTAAAAAATAAACAGATCTTCTCTGAAGATCATTTGGGGGGTTTTTTGGTAGTGTTTATTTTCAATTACCTAATATAAAACTTTTTAGGTTTTAAAGGTATTTCTGAAGAACGAAAAGAGAGGAGTTCTTTACCGTGCAAGAGAGGGGGGGGGGAGGTGCTACTGCGTCATTTAACACCTTCAACGAACGCTGCGTAAATTAAAAAAAAGTCAATTTAGTGCTAGCCCCTAGTATAAATTAATTTTTGCAAACGATAATAAATATTGAAGAAATAATTATTGAATTTTCGAAATAAAATAAATGAAACTAGCCAAATTAAGTGTGTAAATGTTTGTAATAGAATTAATATTGTGTTTGGGGACAATTTCCTGTTGAATACAAATGTTGTGTAGAATAGAGCTGAGTGACAGTTTCTGTTGCAAACCTACTTGTTTCTTCCGAGGCTCGAGGTTTGCAGATTATCCTTCTTCTTCCGAGGTTCGAGGTTTACAGATGATCCTTTTTCTTTTTATTCAAAATTTGTACACAGGTATTCGCAAAATAAAAAACAATTTCGACTTTTGCAACTAAAGATATTGAATGTTTGGGCATACCAGCAGTAACTAGAATGTTATCAAAAGTAAGTAATATTTTTGACGTTTGTAATGAATAAAAAGCTAAACGTGTGGATGCATCTAGTTAATGTCATAGCAAAGTAATTGACGAAATAAATGACAAAACTTTCTATTTCTAATCAGTTATGTCACTTATTTTTAATTATCTTTTGCATACTAACATTCACTCAAAAAACCTTATTTTGTCGAAATGAAGAATATAACGGAATTCCCAAGATTTTTTCCCCCTTTGGGGAAGTCGGAACCCCGTGCTAATGAGAAACTCTAGAAACCGAGTATGACATGGTTCTTATTCATTCAAGATGCCGCTCCGTACTAATCATGATCTATGGTTTGGAGGTTCCCCCATTTGGCGGATATTGTCTTTTTGGTGAATTTATTAATTTCATTTTATTTTGAGTTGAGTGGAATTGTCGTCGCACTAGAGCTGCAAAGGGGTTATTGGCGACGGATGTCGGAATGTAGAGCCACAGAATTTTATTTGATAGAAAATTGGAGAAGATCTGTCAAAAATAGGAATAAAGATACAATTGGGTGCGGGTGACCAAATTGGAAAGTGACTACCGACCAATAACTTTATGGCAATAAATTTATGGGAAATATATTGAACTATTTTAAAGTGGAAGGACTTGAACCATTGCTGTAAGTCTTCAATAATTACCGCCTACAATACTAAACGATTATTTCATATGATTTATCATGATTTTTTCAGGATTTAGACATAACCGCGAATCAAATGGATCCATGAGTTTTGTTTACTGTTTCTGCAATTTGTATGATATTATCATAGATATCATAGTTAAAGTATTAGATTGGCAGATAACGTGACCTCCAATGCTAAGGACGGGACGCGCATGGAGACTAGAATAAGAGGGCAATGGGGCCAGTGTTGCCACCAGTTTTAGGAGAAAAACACTACGAAAAAATACCATTTAATTTTAAAATTACAAAAACGTACCATAAAAATACTAGCAAAGCGTTTCACGTTTTTTTTTTTAAAGCCACTAAAAAGATTCCAAAATGCAGCTAAAATTTTTATGGTATTGTTTTGTAACTTTTAGAATTAAATGGTATTTTTTCGTAGTGTTTTTCTCCTAAAACTGGTGGCAACACTGGCCTCATTGCCCTCTTATTCTGGTATCCATGCGCGTCCCGTCGTTAGCATTGGAGGTCACGTGATCTGCCAATGTAATACTTTAACTATGATATCTATGGATATTATCGTCACACAAGTCTATCAACGACGGCAGGACTCCCATTTCTCTCAGATTAACACTCACAACTGGAAACTCAAAGATGTGGCATGGGTTTCAGCAGCGTATCTGGGCAGTTATTGCAGACCCTCCTGCCATCTCTGTCGATCTTAACGCCTCTATAATATAGCACCAATATGATGTTAATGTAACCAGCCATCTCCCGACAACAACGAAGAATAACACAAACATCAAAAATATAAGCTTGTTGTCCTGTGTTTAGATTTCAATTTCCAACACAAACACCCCAATTTTCTTGGCGACAACATCTTTGTGCAACCTCCTTTTGACTGTCTTCAAAGTTTTAGTGACGCTTCTTCGCAGATGTTCATCTGGCGGGGGTGTGAACGGGGGGGATTCCCCAAAAATGGGGAGGGGGTCGACACGTGGTGCTACCGGTGTCCTTTTATCGGCGTGATGAATCGACCCGGAGCAAATTGGAAGTCGGAAGAATTAAAGATCCGTCGTCTAACGACCTTCTTTAGAACTTTGTCTTTTCCGTCATTGCTGTCCCTACCCCCTCATAGAGTGGGGGTGGGGAAACATGGGTTTAGAGATAAGATTTATGGAACGTAGACACATCATTTTGAAGGGTCTAAATGCGAAACTCACGTTCTTGAAAGTATAATTTAAGGTATAGGGTCCGATCCGTTCATTGGCAAATTTTGGCGGTAGTAAATTCATTTGGACAAGGTGTCGCTAATCGATGGACCAGGACTTATATCCTGGTTATACTTTGGAGAATGTGAGTTTAGCAACTAGAACCTAATTTTACTACAGGGCGGCGCAAATAAAAGTGGCCCTTTCATAGAGATAGGAATGCATTGAGATGCTTGGCGAGAAAAACTATTGAAGCCGTCTGAAAACCTATGTCAAAATAAAAATTTATTCAAGTGTGCAATGGGTTCACTTGGCAAACCTGTTTTTGCATTGGTTGGATTGGATTAGCATGAGATTATAGCTACTCATGGACTATTTTAGAGTTCGGATCTTAGTGCGTATTGTATGAAGACGGCCCCTTATGCAAATTTTGTGTCTTGCAATCTATTTAGACTGTTTTGTATCAACAAAAATACAAAGGTCCGATTCTCTAGGATAAATAACGGCCGAAATAATCACTAGATAAAATTTTTTTGCACATCTGTACAAACCTTCAGTTTATATTGCATACCAACTAGCTTGTCCAACCATAGCATAGTTGCCGGCAAATAATTCGCCACGCGTTTGTTTGGGCTTAATATTGAAGCGATCAATAGCTTCACATATATAGCAAACCTGTTTTTGCGTGACTTTGAAACAATTATATCTTATTCTCCTCTCCATGAAGGAGGGCCACTTTTATTTGCGACACCCTGTAGTTCTTAAGGGGGGCGATACATGTAACCAACTGAATTTTGATCGTTTTTCAGAGACGTTACTAAAAGGGAAAAAATACATGAATCGTTTTAAAATTCAGATGTTCATACATTATACATTAAAATTCAAAAATCAGATTTTTATGTTTTAGTTTTTTCAAAATGTCCGCCGTATAGTAACTCATCTCCTGAGACCCTCGCAGATAAAAGTACACTCTTAAAACAAAAGAGTGAAATGTACTTCTATAGGAGAAGTGCATTTTCGGCACCGGAAAGGAGTGGAAATTAACTCAGACTGAGTTAAAACCGCTCGTTTGTTTTAAGAGTGTAGCTACTCCAAAATTGATCTGAAATCAAAAAATTTTATTTGAAAATGTTCATTAAACTTACATCTTCTAGTTAAACCAGTAACAAATCAAAAACGTTGAAAAATTGTAAATCTACAAACCTCAGAATTAAAATGTTCGATTTTTTACCCTTTTTTCAAAGGTTTTTGGGTAAAAAAAACTAATTTTTTTAAAAAAAATTTTGGCATTTTTGAGGTTCAACTAGAAGATAATACTATACAGAAGACGATACCAAATTTTATAAGGATGGATTGAGAATTTTTTGAGTTATCTTGCCCGCCAATTTAAAAAAAGTAGTTTTGAGATAAACGTATGCTTAAAGTTTTGACAAAGCCCTCAAGCGCCGAGTTGAGGGGAAGCATTTAAATGAGTTTTTAATCAATAAATAATGCGAATTTCATTATAAAAATGTGCAGGCATATTTTTGAGTTGTTATTTAAACTATTTATGAAATAATTTTTTTTATGAAATCGATTTTTACATGTATCCCCCCCCCCCCCCCCCTAATGCAAAAGTGTCAGTCTGTACTATTTAAAATTTTAGGAAAGAAACGAAAAATATTGTTCCATAAGCACAGCGCACATTCATATAAAACTAAAGTAATAAATATAGATTCTCAAAACAAAACCTACTTTTCAATCTTAAACCGAAAATGCAGTGAAACGTTTCAAAACACTAGGAACCATATTTTGGGGCAAACCGAGTAGGAAATTTTTAACAGAGTAAAAATAAACAATTGTAAATGTTAACACAATTTTAAATAACAACAATTTTAAATGTTAACACCAAAGGAACTCGTTGATAACAATCAACAAAATTGCAATGTATACTCAGATCTTTTATCTGAGCCAAGATCATAGAATTGTTGGTTTGATAACAATCAACTTATACTTCTTCCAAACGTCTTTACGTCTTACTACTCCGAACCATAGATATCATAGTTAAAGTATTAGATTGGCAGATCACGTGACCTCCAATGCTAACGGCGGGACGCGCATGGAGGCCAAATAAGATGGCAAAATGGCCAGTGTTGCTGGCACTTTAATCGGAAAAATACTACAAAAAAATACCATTTAATTCTCAAATTACAAAAAAATATCGTAAATATACTAGCTGCATTTTGGAATCTTTTTAGTGACTTTAAATCCCTTTTTAGTTTTTTTTTTTTTTTGTAATTTTAGAATTAAATGGTATTTTTTCGTAGTATTTTTCTCCTTAAAGTGGCAGCAACACTGGCCATTTTGCCCTCTTATATTGGCCTCCATGCGCGTCCCGTCTTTAGCATTGGAGGTCACGTGATCTGCCAATCTAATACTTTAACTATGATATCTATGCTCCAAACAGAGAGACTTATGGCCGATTCTGTTTATGTAAACTTATGTTAAGTTGAGAGAGACATCTAATAAAAGTTAAATTTGTATTCATAGTGAGGATCCAAGTTGCAGATACAACTGTTTTTCTGTATCTTCTCAACTCTGAACTTTTTATCATCATCTCCCCCATCCCTCCAATGTGGTGGGGGTGAGAGATGTATTTCTTTCTTATTAGGAGAAAGAATTATGACGCTCCGAAATAGAACATCCGCGTTCTTTTTTGACAGCTTTGTGGAAACGTCTAGGCCGCACAACACCCGCGACATAAAGAATAATTATTTAAAATGTATGGGGCTTATTGCACCTGGGAAGGGGTTTCACACCCAGAGTAGCATTAACGAACCGAAAAGCAGTTTTGGAGTCAGTCTTTGTATTAGGAAAATAATGCCAACAATAAAAATAAATTAATACAGTAACCCCTCGCTATATCGCTCCTCGTTACATCGCGCATTCGGATATATCGCGCCTTGTATCATGTCTCCCAATTTTTCACCTGGTTTTTTTTCGATGTGTACTTTCCTTAAAATAAATAATAAACTTCCGTTCTTTGATATTTCCGGAAAACAGGTTTTATGAGAAAAATCAAAACAGCCAACTTTAGATGGATTTTTTAATATAAAATGAGTAAAAGTGTCTAGTATGCCTGTGCAATAATTTGTATAGTAATTAATAATAATAAGTCCTTTCTAAATTTTTGTTTCTTTTTTTAGAGTACATAGTTATATTATTTAAAATTATTTAGTTTTATCTTTCAAATACATACTGTGCATAAGTTTAAAAACTATTTTGATACCATAAATACATCAAAAGTATAATATTTATCAAGTCGCTCGTTATATCGCGCATTCGGTTATATCGCGGTTTTATGCTTGTCTCCCGGGAAGCGCGATATAACGAGGGATTGCTGTAATTGGAGTCAGTATGGAATGATTTTATCAGTAAAAAACAGCCACTTGATGGATTAAAGGCATGCTAGAGTGTGCAAAATGTTATGTATTTAAATAAAATCCTTTCTAATTTGTCTTTTATATTTGCTGGTACATAGTATTTTTTAAAATATCTTATTTATGATTGTCGAATACTACATGGGACAAGTGTGTAAAACTTTTGTCCAAATCAATCAAAGTATATACATAGTCGCTCGTAAGATTCCGTTTTGCGGTTTACTCGTCTACCGGGTAAATATACGAGGGTTTTTGCTGAAAGCTCTGGAGCAGGCTAATAGGAGTGAATTACTTCAGTAAAAACACAGTACGATTACAGCATCCAAAAATGCAAAAATAGTTATTATTGTTAAAAAAAACTTTCTAAATTTATCATTTTTATATTTAGCCTTACATTCAACATGTGTTCAAACTACGTCTTTTTATGAAATGTGTGAAACTACATATGGGTTAAAGGGTGTAGTTGTGCAAAAGTCATATCCTCCAACTAAGATATAGGTTAGGTTGTATTATCGTCGCACTAGAGCTACACGAGGGCTATTGGCAAAGGTAGTCATAATTTAGAACCACAGTTAAGTGACGAGCTTACACGTGAGTAGGCACCCAGGGAAACGGCTCATTTATTGCCGACTTCGGCCAAAGAAATTTACGATTGTCAAAAGTTGCCAATGGACTGCCGGGGACTCTAGATATTTTAGTTAAGTTTTGCAGAATGTGAATTTTGAAACTAGACCCTTCAATTTTGCTATTACGGCCTTTGAAATGATTAAGGAAATATCATAAAATTTTCTTTTCAGTAAAATCGATGATTGAGTTGGATTTTTATGCCCATGTCCCACCATTGCTAAATACAACGTCCGATAGCCGAATTCTTACCGAAAGATTATTTCTAAAGTTCTTTTCACTAGTGATGGCTACTTGTTTTCAATTCTTCTATAGGGTAACGAGTACAGTGATTGGCCCCCTCACAGTGATTGGCCCCCTCATTCATTATTGAAAATAATAAGATGTTAAAGCCCAAAATGTTGTTGCCAACATGACAAAGGTTTTTAAAATTCCCGCCATTAACGTTTGTCATGTTGGCAACAACATTTTGGGCTTTAACATCTTATTATTTTCAATAATGAATGAGGGGGCCAATCACTGTGAGGGTGACAATCACTGTACTCGTTACCCTATTTCTAGACTGAAAATGACATGGGAACCTAACTTTCTCTTCAAGCGTCATCGTCGTTATCGAGGGGATATTATGTTACAACCAGCTCCTGTCATAGAATCCTGTCTTCCATCACATCAAAGTCCTAAGTTCCATCAAAACAAAGATAAGATCCAAATGTTCTACCGTTTGTTTCCGAATGTTAACTCTATAATGTTCCGATGCTGGGGATAAGTTATCTAATAAAAAAAATTTCGTTTTCCTCTTTATCTATAAAATGTATATAAAATCGTGTCAATATGTACACTGTTAAAAATTTTGTGCTTGGTTTCACCATGATATTGGTTCCTTTCACCATGATATTGGTTCCTAGTAGCTGCAACGGCTGTGTGGTGAAATGTTTCACCTTTTTTTCGGTGTTCGGCTGAACCATTTTTCTGGATTTGGAAACAAAAACCTGAGAAATGGTTCAACCGAATACCAAAAATATGGTTTAACGTTTCACCACACAGCCGTTGCAGCTTCTAGGAACCATATTTTTGGTGAAACAAAGTGCCTAATTTTTAACAGTGTATTTTACGTTGTAAAGCCTCATTCGGACTAAGCGATTATTAGAATATCGTCACTAAAATACTGGTCCAATATTGACTCCATGTTTTCATCTATGGGTATTTTGAACATTTAAACCACGATAGTATATTGATTGCCTAAAAAACGAAGACTTGTAAATTTATGCCTCATATTTTTGGTAAAGCCTAACTAAATGATTTACAGAGTAATAAGATTTCCCTTCATCATCTATTTTGTTCATTAACCCTGCTACATAAAGACCCTTTTTTACAATTTGCATAAACAAACCAAAGAGTCCATTAACATAAACACATTTTCAATAAGATATTAATGTCATTATGAATCGGTTTAGTTTATAACTGATCATCAGACTTGAAAGTGACAAGTGCACCCTAACATTCACAGTAGGCGTTTTCATCGAGGATATCTGGTTACTGACTTGGGCAGTGCCCCATGGACCCTGCCTTCCATCAAACGTGTGTCTTAAAAAAAAAAGACAATGCTTATCACTATACTTTTGACCCAAAATCTCCGTTTTCCTTGATGCCTCTTGACGAATCAAAAGCTCTTTCTAGCTGCATTTACTTGGATATTGTTATATTCACACATTTTGGCTGGGGAATTACTATTTTAGTTCTGTTCAGAAGATGGTTACTTGCAGACATAGTTTATTTAAAAGACTATTAATTTCCTTTATGCTTTCTGCGTTTCTCGCTTATTGTTTGCAAATTGCAGTATGCGGCCGTTAACCAGGACAAATCATCAGTGTCCGTCGCGAACTTAGCAACGTCATTATTAAAAAAAGAGTGATTCCATTGTCATAACAACATAAACAAAAAAAAAAGGTAAAAGATAGTTTTGGTTCTTTTTGTAGCATTTTTAGTCAAATTTGTAAATTTATTGACGTTATTACTATTGTAACTATTGTCTACTTGTTTTATTACTATTGTAACATTATTACTATTGTCTAAGTGTGGATTTCATAATTTCATAACAAACATCATCTACCTCTCTTCTTTCTTAGAGCACATAATCCAGCCAAATGGTGAGTGCATTTGATTTTTGGCTTGGCGCACAGTGACGCGTTATGAATGTTGGGCATAGCGGCTCCGAATTGGGGACCTCGCCTCCGAATTTACAAAAATGGATATCTTATTGTCTAAATCTCCCGTCAAAAACAGATTTGAATTTTTATTAAATAAAAGTGGTGTTTTTTTTGGTTTACAAACAAATCGGGGGCCAACAACCGTAGACAGACAGTATATAAATATTTGAAAGAATTGGAAATTCCCCAAAATCCGTGACGTAACGCTTGTATAGTTCGTAAAAGGAGACACGAAAAAGCGACAATTCGGGGTCGGTCAATATTATGTTTGTATGCAAACAGTGTAAGTCTAGGTATTTGTATTAATTGAAATTGGGCCCTCGCAATCTTGGGCCACAGGCGCCGCCTCTACGCCTATGGTAAACGCGTCACTGTGCGCAAGGCCTATGATAGAAGACTGACTTCTGCTTCTGTCTATGGTATAGCATCGGGTGTCAAACCCCCCTTGGACCTTCCCATCTTCAACCCAAAACCTCATCCACTAGGCTACCACGGCCCCATCATATAAAATAACCGGTCACAACGATTAATTCATCAAATCTTCATCATCTCCAAATCTGACCACTCCCATCGATGACCTGCCATGTCGGGAGAGGGAGGGATATGCTCTTTAACACGTGCAACAGCCATGGGTGGTCCCCCCCACATAAAACGACTTTTTCCAATCCAAAAGTTCCTATCGTTTGACCTTTTTTCTTGAGGCTGCACCCTCTCTGGTCCGTCTTGACTTGCCTCCCCCTCTAGGGACAGTGGGAGGCCTTTGTGCTCGGAAACCACGTTTTGTCGTCACCTCTGGAGCTTCCATTCCTTTGATTGAGAACTTTTTTTTATTTGTTGATGAGTCCGGATATGTAAGAAAATAATATTATTATATTTTCAGCTATTTTTTTAAAATTTTAAATGAATTGTTAAGTGCGAAAATTTGAATCTAATGGAATTGTTAAGTGTGAAAAAAGATCATGTCCTTAGGAGATTTTCCAACAAAGTTCTTTTCTTTCAACGATTTAGGTAAAGAAGAAGCTTGTATCGAAACATAACTGGGAATCTTAATTCTTTTTATGTTTAGCGATTTACCATCATCCAGTATACAGTGTCACCCATAATACATCTGAGTAACACGTAAACTGGAATTTTACCTTTAGACTCAGTAGAAAGTACAGTTAAACGCTAATAATCTAAAAAATAAATCTGCACTAAAATATTTAATTTTTGATTCCAGCGATTCCTCTATTTTTTCTGTATCACAATTTTGTCGATACTTCGTTAATTTAGTTTTATTTATAATCTATAAAACTTAATTAATTTATTTCATATCACGCAGCAGTTTACTACTAATATTAACAAAACAAAAAATATGAAAACAACTACATTTTTGCATAAAAAATTAATCAGAAAATAACTGTCTTTTAAAAGTAGCATTCGCCTTATGTTCTTATCCGTATTTGCTTTCATGGGGAGGGAGGTGTTGTACAAATGGGTTTCCTTTCTTGTGTGCTATAAGATGGGGGAAGAGGTAGAGATTATTAACTCTACCTGAGATTTTCGAGATCCAGCGTGGCGTGATGGAATGTGAGTTATTTTCTACTTTTGCATTCTTTACGGACGGCAATATTTCGGACGAATACATCGGAACCACACTAATCACTAATCCGAAGACGGTTTGTTCAAATAAGTTCTATTATTTTAAACTATTGGTATTCGCATTGTAGTGTTATCGAAAGTATTATAACAACTCGTATCCACCTAAAGGTACCTCATGGTGAAACGGCTTATTGTACTATGTTGTGTTTGAAGAACTGCTCTTAGGACGAGACATTTTTTTATTTAGGATAAACACAAACGTACAAGTCAAAACGGTAGAATTCTGTAAGATCCAGCACAAACGATGTTAAATTGTCACAATCTCAGCAAGTTCTCACCAATCTGTCGCCAAGGCAACCACGATTTTTATACATTCTTCTATTCCCTACATTGTGAAAAAAAAAATCTGTAACCATAACAAAAAAAAAAAAATTGTAAAAAACTTTTCCTAGAACATTTCTAGTAAATAACTACTAAAAATAGTACTGTAAAAACACTTAATATATTAGTGTTAACCTTACCTATATATATCTTGTATATTTACAAGACTTTTTTATGTATGCTATACATGTAATGTTTTTGTAATTTTACAAGACTTTTTTATGTATGCTATACATGTAATGTTTTTGTAATTTTACAAGACTTTTTTATGTATATTATTATTATTACTTATTTTCTAGCAAAACAGAACAATTTTCATTATATGTTATGACTTTCTTGGTGGGGGGCAAGTTCTCCAAGCACTGCGACCTCAGGTCTATTGTACTCAACCCCAGAAATGACACAGGCACAAGAGACACACAAAGAAAGAGACGACACAAACACCATAGACAAATAACAACATTTATTTACAAACACAAACATCCATGCCTTACCGGGATTCGAACCCGAACCAAGAAGCTCCAAAGGTTAGCTCCCTAACCGTTGCGCCACCGGGTCGGCTTCATTACATGTTAACGAAATGTTCATGAACATAAAACATTAAACAATCGGAACAATGCCGAATACAAAAATAAGAATTGTAAATAGTATAATAGAAAGAAATAAAAGTTACTCACCTATATTTTATACCTGTATCAAATTTAAAACGTTATATCATTTTTAAATGGCAATGAATTGATCCAGATCACAAACGAAACTTTAGAAGCGATGCGCGCGCAACTTCAAGTCGAAGATGATTGGTTGAAAAAAATTGCGAATACTAGAACATTTCCTGTAACTGTAGAAATTAAGATTTCTGTTCAGAATTACAAAAACTTTTTTTGTAAAATTGGTTATTTCTGTAACGTTACAAAAAACATTTTTTTGTATGTTTACAGTATTTTTTTCTCAGTGTACAGTTCAATTATGAAAGTCAGTCATTACGAAAAATATTGTTTTTTATGAGAAAGTCGCTTCACTACACTTATATACTACAATATATGTTATAATCTATGTGACTGGTAGTAACGTTGTAGTAAATTAGCGCCATCTAGCTTGGGTGTTAATCGAGGCAGCGTTTGCGTGCGCCTACAGTATAAGGAGGTTAAACTGAATTTACAATTATGTGGGTCTTTCCCTTGATGAAGGAGCCATCGCCCATCTTGTTCCTGACTGGGTTATCCGGTGTGACGGGCAGACGAGAACACCACATTGTCAATGCCATTTAAAAAAACAAAAACAAATTCCGTATCATAAAAAAATAATCGAATCTAAAAATATGAAACTATCAAATGATAAAAAAGCTTAATCACATTTTATAACCATCTAATTGTTTTTCCTGCAAACCAATCGCAATGACAGTATCTATAGACAAATACCTCAACCTCACTAAAACTTAAAAACAAATCTCCACCAAAACCCATTTACCAAAAACAAATCTAGATTCACTTTCTTCAAAAAAAGAGGGGGATACGACTCACCGGATTCAAAAACAAAATCCACCCCCTCGACAAAAACAAACGAATGGAATACAAATCGAACACCAAATTCGAAACTCCTGTTTCATAATCTATTTCCAGTGTCGATGTGGCTGCGCGCCTCCCTCAAAAATGATAATAATACCGACAATAAATAATAAGATGAGAGTGAAAATGTCGGCCGCGATGCATATCCCACGCCTTTCGACTTTTCTCTCGCCTTTTTCCGACAGAAGATGATGAGGCTGCAGCTGTAGGACACCCCTCCTCCCCCTCATTGCAAGTCGGCTTCTTCAAGTCAGAGGGGACGTCTGCAAATGGAGCATGAGCTAGATTAGTTGACATCGATTTAACAACCCAGTTCACTGTCAAGAAATCTAGTATTTATCATACCTATAATTGTAATTAGATATTACTCCACTAGTTGCTTACAAATTTGTGCTGTAGGTCTGGGGTTCTAACTATAACTTACAGAAATACTTCTAAATACAAATTATAGGCGAAGTATTCGAAATTTAAATTATACCTGAAGACTTCTTAACATAGATGAAGACTTCTAAAATTCAAATTGTACACGATTTCTTAGATAGAAGAATTCTAGAAGACTTCTTATACAGCTGGTATAGGAAGACTTCTAACAAAAATTATAGTTAAAGACTTCTAAATTTGAATTATATCTGAAGATTTTTAAATTTAAATTATAGATGAAGACATATAAATTTAAATTATAGATGAAGACTTCTAAAATCAAATTTAATAGACAAAGTCTTCTTATATAGAAGAATTATAGAGGAATTCTGAACTTATATCGGAAGACTTCTAAATACAACTGATATAGGATGACTTCTAAAACAAGTTATCGATGAAGACTCCTAATTTTTAATTGCAGATGACTTTTAAATACAAATTATAGAGGAAGACTTCTAAATAAAAGTTATAGGTGAAGATTTCTAATTGTTAATTGTAGATGACTTTTAAATACAAATTCTGGACATCAATGCAGTCTAACTATAGATATAAAGTTACTTCCAAAACAATCTACCCACAGATAGATTCAAATAAAGTGGTTACCAAGACACTACATACCCAGCCCCCGTGCATTCCTGCTGTCAAAAAGAAGGGGGTTCGCGCTAGGGAGTGGTTGCCATAGAAACACGTGGCTTCGATCCTCCCCGCCAAGCAGTCTGGCAAGAAACAGGAAGTGGTACGGGCGGAAGCCATTTTGGAATTTATTCTTCTTTTCGAACGCGGCGTTGTTTGCCCCGGGGGTGAGCTTTGCACTTGCTGCGACAGGGGCATTTTTTTCTCCTCTCACCCTCACTTCTTGTTCTTTTTTGTTTTTTTTGTGGGGTGTTTTCGGATGGATGAAATGTTGTTCGTTTGGTTTCTCTGGTTGTGTTGGTGGCGTTGTGTACATTCGAATTGATTCCGTTGATGGTGTATGAGCATAAATGACCATTCGAAATTATGCTAAAATTTATAGAATGGGGTCGTTTAGAGAATTTTAAAATCGAATATTCGTTAAATGGAAAATTAAAGCTATTGTGTTGTTTCAGTTGACAAAATTGACCGATTGGTCGTCTGTTTCTATGTGACAAGGATTTACTAAACGAAACTCGAGAAATAATTTATTTTCATTAACTATGTTGCCACTCAAGAACTGAAACAAATTTGTCCAAACAACGTAACTTAAATGTCAGTAAAAACCAATGTGCTTCTTTGTTGTTTCTGGTACTAAAAAGCATTAAGATTCCACATCCACCTTTTGCCACTTGGTCGATCTAGAGGTGTTTTTTTTATATATTATGACGAAAATTTAGTACTTGCCTGACGGACATTTTATTCACTGCGACTCAAAATAGTGTATTTATGGTGTTGGTATCATTGAAAACGTGGCACAACAGCTTGGATTCCGCATGCTTTTGAGTACCAACACCATGAAAAAACTTCAGGTAGACGCCAGCCTAGGTTGAGAGCAAAAACGCTACATCGCATCCGGACTAACGTAATGTCAAGTGTACTAAGTTAACCTTTGTATAATAGTTTAAGGAATAATGATGTAATAGAGATCTAAATAGTGCAAAGTTGATTTAAATTTTGGCATTTAGCCCAAAAAAAATGTAGCTAAAGAACAGTGAGCCGTTGCATATGAGTCACTTGAACCAGTCTTGTTGACAATCGAAGGTGAATTCAATACGCGACAAATTAAAAGTCCTGGAGTGTAGCACTCTAGTATGTTTTAAGTTACATGAAGCTTTTAACCTTGAAAAATCCGGCTTTGTCCTATTGTTTAACATTTGGACACACGCATCTCCTTTTTCTACAACGCGCAAGCTTTAGCTTATGATTATTGCTAAAATTCAATGTAAAAATTTGAAAAGCGAACCACACATATAAACTCCAAAAAGGCGTTAAGCATTCGAAAATACAAGAACGTCGTAAGGGTTACTTCATCAATTACTTATTCATCTCCATATTCCCCCCAATCGAAAAAGAACGTGGCCTCATCTACATAATCATGTACATCTTCTTTCCAGAGGTGGGGAGCATGTTGGAAATTTACATCACTTCCACCAGGTGGCGCCACGCTACACAACAAAAAAAATATGAAAAGCGAAGAGTGGGAAGTGTGCAAAGGCTTCTGCGAGAGAGATTAAATAAGTGAAGAGGATGGAATGTGTGATGCGGGATCAGAGAGGATAGGGGGACTCGAGAGCAAACGGGATTACAAGAGACAGAAGTCGGGTTGGGGGATTTTGGCGGATAGGGTTGGCATACTTGGCTACTTAGCGCTTTTGCCTAAATATTTAGTATTTTTAAACAATGTCTTCCAATTTTGTTGCATGTTAGGTTTTCCACTCGTTTTTTTCAGTGTAATTTATCATAGATTTACTTTATATATGCAAAATAAGTCGACAGGGAAATTCGGAGTAATTAAAGATCTTTTATTTAGTAACTTGTCATCAGGAGAAAGTTGATTTGTAGTCTGCAGTCGACGAGAGAGTGTGATCGAATCCTCACAAAAAATGGCGAGAAAAATCTCGAGCTCTGCTTCACTGACCAATCAGAGTATGAGAAAATTTGAAAGATCGACTTTAAAATGTGATGACTAAACAGTTTCTGTGGAAA
The DNA here is from genome assembly GCA_019343175.1 of Oedothorax gibbosus. Lineage (NCBI taxonomy): Eukaryota > Metazoa > Arthropoda > Arachnida > Araneae > Linyphiidae > Oedothorax > Oedothorax gibbosus. The sequence continues at coordinate 48,412,677 of CM033270.1, read as the reverse complement.
CGATTGATCTATGCGACTGTTTGTCGCCGACAGGGTGTGGTTGGGGTGTTAAAGTACTAAGTGATATTAAGGATATATGAAAAAGATAATTTAAGTTAATAAGTTTAGAAGGGGTTAAGTTATAATATGTCATATATATATCGTAATATAGGGCTGGACCACCGAATTAACGGTGAGGCTTTCTTTAAAGAAGGACTCTGCACCCAAACAATGTCGTGGTTGAAGTAGTTTGATCAAACCAATCACATAAGCCAAAAGCAATGCAAAGACATAATTTGAAAACTTTTTTAGGTAAGTGATTGGTCAGAGCAGACGTCTTACGTAAAATGGTAACCCGTGCAGAGGCCTTGTTTACAGGAGTGTTGGTGAAGGAGGTGTTGGTGATGGCTTACCCCTCCAATTTTTAAGGGGATCCGGAATCTGATCTAATTCATCTATTTAAAAATATGCTGGCAATAATCCTATTAGTATTATTTGTTTTGTTTTAATTTGTACAAATCTGGTCCATAGCAATTTCATGCTAAATAATTACTAATTGGCCGTTACTCGTGATATGTACCAACTCTATACTTGCTGGCTGAAACCTGTATCATACCGATGAATTTCCCATTTCTGTCTATTGAGGAGAGAAAGGCATATTATTAGTCTTTACCTTCAGCGATACTTGGTGATTGTTTTGAACATTTGCCTCCCGATTTTTGAAGGACATTAGACAATTTTAAAGGGGATAGTTTAATGTACCCAACTGTTGGCCGACTGGACCGCCGAATTATCAGGAGCTGGCTAGGCAGTAAGAAGGTCCCAGGTTCGAATCCCGGCTTATGGGCGCGGATATTTGTGCTGGGTATTTGTCCTAAGTACACTGCGACCTCCTACATACGTGCTCGTTAAATCTTTGGAGTCGAAAGTCCCGAGCAAGCGCACGGTGATGCCACTGGTTCCGCTCAGATGCCCGCTCAGATGTCGACCTCGTCACTTGATTAGGGTTCTAAATTACGTTGAGTAATTTGGTTGTATTAAAGCTTCATGGAATCTAGAAATAGACAGCATGAAAATGTAAAACCTAACGTAACCCAACCTAACCGCGCAACGGTTAGGGAGCTAGCCTTTGGAGCCTCTGGGTTCGGGTTCGAATCCCGGTAAGGCATGGATGTTTGTGTTTGTCGAGTATATGCGGAGTACGTGCTCGTTCAATCTGTTGGGTCCGAAAGTCCTCTAAGTTCCCATACCAAATCAATACCTCTGGGGGTGACAAGCCAATTCTGGGGATCCTCTAGTTGGCCTCTGTCTCTAAAAATTAGATGGATCCACTTATGTGTGTGTGTGTTGTCTGTTGTGTCTGTCTTACTTGACGAAGGTTTATAAGCGGGTCGCTGACCAAGCACACAAACCTGAATATATATGTCTACCAACCAACAACCAACCTAACCGTTTCAGAAATGGATCAGAGAAACCGCTTTAACTTACCAAGATTGATTTTCTCACGTGGATCACTTCCTCCACGTGATGTTTTTTTTCGTAAGCTCATCTCTCAATATCACCTTCACCCTTTCGATATCAATGATATCGTGGCGACATCATGCTTTATTGTGTACTAGAACTGTCCCACTCTTCTGTCGCCAAAACACCCCCCACCAAATCCTGCGACAACCCTAAAAAGTCACCCGAGGCTACGGCCCAATCGAACAGGAATCCGTAATTAAAATCGGGGCTCCGCTCCTTCCCGCAGCCGCTCCTCAACCCACAAAGTGAGAGAGAAACGATATGATAATGAACACAAACCCCCTTACGAAACAGACGATATTTTCCCGCGCTCACACCCCCTCCTACTTAGCCCCACTCGAACGGATGGTATTGAGGAATTAATGATCAGTTCTACTATAGATAGCCAGACCAGATTTGTTTCGATGATTAATTTTTTGACTATGAAAAAATCATTAAATTTTCATAATTCATGTATTATTTTCGTTGTTTTTCTTTGAAAAAACTATAAAAACTAAAAAAGGGGACTATTCGCAATTTTTTTATCGCTAGAATAGTTGAATAACAAACGCACATCGAAATGCAGTTCGTCTCTGGTCACCCTAACTATAGAAACCCAGAGGAAATTGAACAAGCCAATAAGTAAATCTCGTTTTTACTATAGAAATTGAACACACGTTCGTTGAATTCACGTGGCACTAGGGTCGTTTAAAATTTCTCCTCTACAATTCTGCAATAGCCCAAGTTTAGGCCTTGTACTAAGGTGCCTTTACCGTGTTTAATGTTTGATTTCCATAGTAAAACTGAAAAAAAAATTCTATTGCCGTGTTTAATTGCTTTATAACACACAATATCACATGGCAACATATATTCGATATCCTTTTAGCATTACCATTACCGGGGCGATATCGAGAAGTGATGGGAATCCTGTTTAAATAGGACGCGGTTAAAAATTATAAAAAGCCTGTCACCAATAGCCCTCGTATAGCTCTAGGGCTTTTTACTTTAAGGGGACGTTTATAAATTACGTCACGCAAAATTTTGACTTTTTTTTATCCCTCCCTCTATGTCACGCTGCGTCACGTTTGATCGAACCCCTCTCTCTAAAATTACGTCATGTTGTTGCACCCCTCCCCCTTAAAGAAAAAGTAAATTTTAATATTTTCCTTTGTTTCCGAAATTTAAAAAAAAAATCACATTTTTATATTTAAAAAAAAATTAATTTGCAAAGAAAAAAAATGTAAAATTTATCTTGGTTAAATAATTTATTCATAGGAATATACCAACATTGTATTTACATTTCCGTTGTCCAAGGTCTAACTAGCCATTCGCTTTTAATAGCAACAATATTCTTCCATATTATTACGACACCTTTTCTCTATTATTCTGACATTGTCCACATCAAGATGTTATCGTACGATATCACGTGCTACTACTGCGAATTTATTCTGCTAAATCCATACGTTCGATTGCACAGAGTGGTCGTCATTAAACTGACTTTAATCAATGCTATCTGCTGTTGCCAGGTAGAGCAAACTAATGGACAGAATTACTATTATTTTGTTAGAGAGGATATTGACGTCAGGGGAGGAGAGATAATCCCGTTATCATTTTTTAAAAAATAATTCAAAAAATTTCCGATTAAGAATAGTATTAGGGACCACTTCAGTTATTTCAAGTCATGGGTATATACAAAATTGAATTTAAAACTTCATAAAAAAAAATTTGATCCCAAATATTAAAAAAGCAATTTTTTTCCGATTTCTAAAAATAAATTCAATAACATTTCTGAAAAAAATTACTCTTTCAATTTTATGATGATTTTAAGATTAAAAACACAAAAAGGCGCCAAATTTCCCTTAACGGAAACTTTTGTAACTATTTTTTTTTACAGGATTATTGTATCCTATGTCATCAGTAACCTGTCTACCAAATTAATAATTATTCCGCCCATTAGTACGTTCGACTGAAAGTTCTGAGTATCGTCAGAACTAAATAGGAGAACAAGAAGTGATTTAATTCAGTTTTTCGAATTCCTCAAGCAGGGAGACATGGAGGGCTTAGGCTTTCTTACATAGACGAACCAGAGGACGTGGTCATCAATTTAAAAAAATCTTGTTTCAAAAAGGAGGTAAGAAAACATTATTTTTTACAATAGAGTCATCAATGAGTGGAATGCTTTACCAGAATATGTTGTAAGTTCGAAGACAGTAGAAGAATTCAAGAAAAATCCCTCGATAGTTATTGGAGACGGGTAAATATTTAGGAAACTTTTGAACCAACCTTGCTGAGCATCGGGCCTTTGTTGGTCGACAGTTTTTGTATTTATTTCTATTTATCAGTTTAATTAACTTTTAAGTACTGTCTATAGGACAAGCTATATCTTACAGAGGACATGGTCGGAAATTTAAAAAAAAAACCCTTTTTCTTAAAATTCTTAAAAAAGGAGGTAAGAAAACATTTTGACAATCAATTCATAAATGTATGGAATGCTTTGTTGCATATTCGAAGAGAGTATAAGAATTCAAAAAGAATCTCGATAGTTATTGGAGACTGGAAAATATTATTTAGTAAACAATTAGACCATCCTTTCTGGGTCTCTGGCCTGTCGTTGATCGATAATTTTTGTGTTTGTATTTATTTGTATTTGCCAGTTTAATTGAGGAGCAAACAATCAAAAACCGATTTCTCCATCTTTGACTTAAGCCACTTTTATTTACATGCTGAACGAAGTTAACTAAATCCTGTGTGTGATGTTTATGTACAAAAGTGGCTTAAGTCAAAATTGGTAAAATCGGGTTTTGAATGTTTGCTCCTGGGCCCTGGGGAGCCCAGTCGGTTAGGCGTCCGCCTAGCATGCGAAAGATCCCAGATTCGGGTCCGGGCATCTCCAAAATAACTGCCGACCTATAAACGGTCCGTGCAGCCAAAAATGTCCGACGAATAATACTCCGTGTAGAGGGAGTGCACGTTAAATATCCTTCAAGGTCCTAACGCTGCGTACGATGTCGCCCTTAACGGTTGCGTTGGGTGCCTACTCAGGTGTCGTCTCGTCACTTGACTGTTATTCTAAAATACGACGCCCGTCGCCAATAGCCTTCGTGTAGCTCTAGTGTGACGATTTTCAAACTAAAATTAAAAAATGTTTGCTCCTCAATTATGGATCCTGTTAAGTGCATAGTGTGATCGACCTTCAAGCCTCAACTAAGGGGGGAGTGCGGGGGCGTCGTGGAAAGTGGCTAATTACCTGCCGCCCCCTCTGGTGGCGTGGAAAAGAACAACTGCACGAGAAACTTTTCGCGCCACTGCCCTGATTGACTTTTCGCAGCATGCCGGATATGCCTTCCGGGACAGGCTTATTTCCCGGACTGATTTAATGCGGATTCTTTTCTGCTCGTGAATATCGGTTTTGGATTTTTTGGTCCGCCCCCTGGGCTTGCGAGGGTGAAAAGGCAGTTTGTGGGGAAAGTATTTGTTGGTTTTGGTGCCGTGCGTTAATTGAGTTTGGGGATGAGAAGGTGTGGCGTGATATCTTTGGGAATGGATTAATTGGGAAGTGTATTCTTCTTTTGAGAGATTCTTTTTGGCGTCGTAGTATGTTTGTTTGGCGATAAAAGTTTTAGATGGAGGTTGGCATGAGTTGGATAGGTCATTATGGGATGCTACGTGTTGGATAATCCAACCTGGTTTTATTTTTTTTTTATGTAAAGACAGTTGGAATGACGTAATGTTTCATAAATTATTCAGTGCATGTTTTGTATACACTGTTAAAAATTAGGCACTTTGTTTCACCAAAAATATGTTTCCTAGTAGCTGCAACGGCTGTGTGGTGAAACGTTAAACCATATTTTTGGTATTCGGTTGAACCAATTCTCATGTTTTTGTTTCCAAATCCAGAAAAATGGTTCAACCAAACACCGAAAAAAAGGTGAAACATTTCACCACTCAGCCGTTGCAGCTGCTAGAAACCAATATCATGGTGAAACCAAGCACAAAATTTTTAACATTGTATGTTCCGTGCGTCAAAGTACCGTTTAATTTTTTTATATACATTTAACAAGCTTCGTTCAAGCGCTACAAATATTATAAATAGATTTTTTGGAGAAAAAATAGAATTTCTGTAGTTTTTCAGTTAGCTTTCAGTTATTACTTCAGTTTAACTTCAACTCGAAGCCAGGCAGTTCCATTTCAATCCAGGACACCTGCAGAAAAGTTAAAAAATTCCAAACCCCTTCCACTGTCAAAAATCCATCCGCCAACGAGCGCACAACAAACAGACGTCAGAAACCTCCTGTTACGTTTTAACAGCAATTTTAAGCCAAAAGACGAGTTAACAAAGCGTTCCTTTATCCCGAGTAAGATAAACTTTCTGATCTCAATAGTCCTCGAAAGAAACCTTTTACAATGGGGATAAAGACCTCAAAATGACCCACAGATTGGAAGTTACAGAGTGTCGGGGAGTTATGCCCATTGTGGGCCTACAAAAGGGCCTTTTAGCCGCTCCTCCAAGCAGCCCGCATAGAAGAAGATGGGAATGTTTGGCGATGAAACAAATTGAAGCTGACACAAAGTCGCCAAGTAACCCTAGTAAGCCCAAGCAAACCGTTTACTCAATGTTATTTCATACTGAAACGTATCATTTTAGTCTTAAAAAGCATTAATTAAACATCAAGAAATGACTGTTTACACAGTTGTAAGCTTTGGTACAAGATCTGAATTTACACATGATAGCAATATTTCTCTATACCAATATTTTTCTTCACAGGTATGAAAATACATTGTAATTATAGTTAATATTAAAGTCACAAATCGCCAATTCAGTGTAGTAAACCTATACTAACTCCATTGTAGAATAGCGCCAAATACTTCGCCGAGATTGCTCGTTTGGGCTTACTACCAAGCGATCGATGACTTCACTTGGCAAACCAGTTTTTGTATTGTATTTTGCTCGGCAGCACATCCATCTTCTTCTTAACTCTGGGGCACAGCCAACTCTCTCGTGGATGGCCTCGTGCAGAGAGGCACAAAGACCTACGGCGGAGATTCCATTGAGAATAGAGTTGGCATTCCATGGCTGGAGTCAGTTATGTGCAGAAGAGGACATCATAACAGGGCCATATAAAAGCCCCACCATCATAATGAAAAAAAGGGGGTCTTGAAGTTGAGAACTCCGGACATCTAGGGGTTGGAAGTCACTTACTGTAATTGCCTCAATTCCCTTTGGCTGGACTTTGCCCTCGTGTCTGGACTTCATTTGATATTTTAGCGTTATGTGTTGGTCATAGTGGTATAGTTGTTCGGAGTTAGTGTTGAGTTGGAAAGCAGGCCCACACTTTTAAAAGTCGCAAAAAAGGAAATCTGCTTTAATTTAAAGAAAAGTTTTCGATTGCATTTTAAACCGAAGCTAGATAACATTTCACATTTGGAGTCAGTTATTTGGAGAAGGGAGAAATCATAGAAGTCCCGTTATTCCATCCAGTGTCTGTCTATTACAAGTACCTGATAATATTTCATTACATTCTGTTCAGTTGAGAACTCAGAAAAGGGGATTAAAGTCACTTGCTGCAATTGCCTCAATTTACTTAGGTTAGACTTGGACTCTGTTTTTGAACTTCGTTTATGTCTTGGAGAGTATAGTGATTCTTTGAAGAAAGTTACATTGAGTTATTAACGATTTAGAAGGGAGGTAAGAAAACATTTTTACAATAGAGTTGTCAATGAGTGGAATGCTTTACCAGATTATGTTGTGCATTCGAAAAGAGTAGAAGATTTTAAGAAGAAACTTTATAGTCATTGGAAACTGGTAATGTATTAGATTTATTTTGGACCAACCTTGCTGGGCCTCTGGCCTGTTGTTTGTCGACAATTTTTGTATTTGTATTTGATACTTGAGAAGTGACTTAGAAGAAATGACTTTGGAAATCTTTTAACTTACACTAGGAAGGCACAACATAAGCTAACAAAAAACATCGAAAATTCTTTTTTATTAAAATAAATCCGTTTCATGTGCAGTTGAAGTAGAAGTTCGTTGAAGTGGAACTTTGAACTGCAATAGTCACTAATTACCTAAATTGTATTATGCTGGACTTGGACCTTGTTTTGACGTTTCGTGAAAAGAAATAAACATTCTCTGCTTCCTCATTTTCTTTCCTGGAATATGTGACTTCATAAATATTATGAAGAGAACGCCACTAAGAAATTTGATTTCGACACCTAAATTCGAGCCTCAAGCAATAAATTCAGAAAATCGATGAAACAAAATAAAAACAGGGAATACCTTTCCAAGTTGATGGAAAGTTTAAAATAATATAAACAAATTAAATCCCAAATTCGGTTGCAGTTTATTAATATACTTACGTAACCTTTGTAAATTATACTCAATGTTGACGATTTAACTGGTCCGAATTCATTGAAAATTCTACGGTTCAGGTTCAAAAGCTTTTCAAACAATTTCAGAGTTTAGGTTATCCATAGTTTTATTTTGAAATTAAAGAGTGATGTTTACGTTGAGCTGTGAGAAAATATGCAAAACTTTTGAGACCTCTTGAAGTTTATCGTTTTTTGTTTTGCGTTTCAATTTATTTTTCACTTAAACTATATGAAAGGATATCAGTTGAGAAAAATTTATGTTATTTTTGGGTAGGTAGATAGTTGAACTTTGTTGCAGACAATAAGCTGTCAATGATGCACACAATTTGATTTGATAAGCATCAGAAATCAAACCTACATTTTCAACTTCAATTATCTTTCGATTAGCAAATAACTGCATTTTACATTATACAAAGTCTTTTAAATGTGCATAAAATTTGAAACATTTTCCAGTCGTGCGTATCTGACAGATACATTATAAGTAAATTTAGCATAATACAGTAAAAGCAGAATATTTTATGAGTTCGAAACTTTTATGTACTATCTTATATTAATTTCATTTGTGTCGAAAAAGCACTCAAATTTTGAATTGTAAAATTAAACATGCCAAATTGCTGTTTTTAAATGAGTTAAATCCTAATTTAATACGCAGTAACTCTCCAAACAAATTTTCCATTGCTAAATTGAGCGTATTGAGTAAATGCTAAAAGTTAAATTTAGTGCTGTATCTGGTGAAACAAGTAACTATTTCCAACATCGGAAATTTCATTGATTTAGTGGTCATTAATGGATGAAAATCTGTGCATTCATTAGAAAAAAATTCTTAGTAATTATGTGTATAATTAAAAAAAACAGAGTTCATCTTTCAAAAAACTACATTTTATAAATGTGATATTAAAGAGATACTGTAGGTATAGATTTCTTTTTTTAATTTAGAGGGACAAAAATACAAAATTTAAAGTATATAATTATATATCACAGCCAAGAGGCCTGTACTGTAGCAATGTTATGAATTTATAACTTGGATAATTAAAATGAATGACAATACTAAAAAATTAAGGAAATATATCACAGGAGAATCAAATAAATACAAAATATAATTATCTCAATAATTTGAATGGAACATATCTGGCAAAACTGGGTTCTTATATTTGTTTAAAAAAATAATTTATCAGGATCAAAATAAAGAAATGGAAAAAACACATTTCACTCATTCTGTTTTAATTATATTAAAAGGAAGAATATTTTGTAAGTCATAAGTAAAGAATTACAAGAAACTTAAGTCTGAAATAAAAAAATAAAAAAATTAAATTTATATATTTTTTTATCGTGCCCCTTTCCTATATGGAAAATTACCGTCCCATACTTGTAGTCAGGGCCGGATTTAAAGATTTGCCGCTTGTAGGCTACGATTTGCCGCTCCAGTCACAGTCACAATATTCTCCCACTTCGAGGAAAGGTAGCTGGTTAGCTGCAAAATAAGGTGGTATGTGCGGTTTAAAATAGATACACATATTAGAATCATCTATGTACCTTTTCACACTAAATCGAAAGCGAAATAGGCAGAATTTTTAAAACTGTTCTACTATTTTTCTTTCAACTTCGAAATCCGGGCGGAGGGGGTGAACTTGCCCTATCAGCGACCATGTTTGCTACGAAATATTAGTAGGGGGAACTAGGGACATTTGACCCCTAAGGATACATGACCCAATGCCTTTTTCTCAGCAATGGAAAAGTTTTGTGAGTTGAAAGTGGCATCACTTTTTTCCTTTCAGCCAGTTGATCACATGGTGAAAAAAACGAGCTGAATCATTGCGTATTTGTTAAGTTATGCGAAAAAATACGTTTTCATGCACTGAAAGTAAATTTTTGAGGCCGTAAGGTTTTTCGGTCTACATTTTTTGGTTTAAAAGAAAGATTTTTTTTCAATTAGTTATTTGTTTAGTTCATGCTATTAGCTACAGTTACATGCATAATAGTGCTAATGTAATTATTCGCAAATGACTTTACTTTGGGATTAAACAAAAAAAGTGCATCTAGGGATATGTGACCCCAGTAAACAACACAAAAGTAGACAGAAGTAGACCAAGTAAATTTTTTTAAAAATCACGGGAGTCCCAAAAGTAATTGACTGGGTCCTTAACGAAGTATAAGGTTTGTTTGGAAGGTACAAGGGAATTTTTTTTAACGAGCTTACAATTCAATATGCAGAAAAAATCGATGGAAAGTGTTTTAAATGTCCTAAAATGGATAATACATCCCAAAATGATATTGATAAAATAGTAGCTATTGTTCAACCACGTGTGTTTTCTCTGCAAAATAAAAGAAGCCCAGTTTTGTATTTCGAACAGAATTTACTTTTAAATTTGATTATTTCGTTAATATAAGCATAATTAATGAGATAAAAATAAAAAGTAATAATTTTGTCTGAAAATACTATAAAATCTATATAAACTTTATAATATGATATTAGTTTTGTTATTTGGTAAAAGTTTTTTGATTATTTTAAGTTATACTACCACATTTTGGGGTTGGGTCACGTATCCCAAATAGGTGGGTCATGTATCCCTATGCATTGGGATACATGACCCAAAACTAAAGTTTTAAATAATTTATATTTTACTACTATTGCAGTTAATACTACAGAAAAATACTAATATATATTGTGTACTACTTTATGAAGTATAAACTATCTGCATTTACACATTCATAAATAGTATTTTTTAAAAGTTACAAGCTACAAACTTCGAGTGGGGTCATATGTCCCTGGTTCCCTCTACTATATATACGTTTACGGTTTACGCATTAATGTAAAATATTTGTTTTCTTTCTTAAAAATATTTGTATCTTTATGATAATTTTTTTATGCCGAATGCCGCTTTAATTGGTCATAAAATTTGCCGCCCCCGAAAATTCGCCGCTCTAGGCTACAGCCTACTTAGCCAATTTAGAATTCCGGCCCTGCTTGTAGTAAAATACAGGTAGCCGAAAGGTACTAGAAGTAAATTTCTTCGGTCAAAATCACACGTTTAAACTTTAACAAACCTTTCCAATCGTTTACCAATCGCAAACTCCACTGACAATGACCCAACTTCCCCACCGGGAGCAAACCAAACCCAAAAACAAACAAAAGAAAGAAAGAAAAAAAAATCTTTGACGGCTCAATCGGCGAAGAAAACCTCTCCTTGTAACTCACACTGTGCCCAGGTGTATTTGTCCTCCTCCGAGTTGTTGAAAAAGCTCGCCTCAGAAATTTGCCAGTCCTCCCTTGAAGGGTCAAGTGGCCAGTGATACCAGCTCAGGATGAAAATTCCATTGATTGACAACTGGATAAATAAGAAGTGTGTGCAATGCGAGGAATTTTTGCGCTTCGGATACTTTATATGAATGGGGCCGTAGTGAGCCTAGTGGTCAGCGTCTCGGTCTCGGGATTGGAAGGTCCTGCGATCGAGTCCCGGTACCACTGAAGACCTACCGAGTATATGCGGAGTACGTGCTCGTTAAATCTGTTGGGTCCGAAAGTCCTCTAAGTTCCCATACCAAATCAATACCTCTGGGGGTGACAAGCCAATTCTGGGGATCCTCTTGTTGGCCTCTGTCTCTAAAAATTAGATGGATCCACTTATGTGTGTGTGTTGTCTGTTGTGTCTGTCTTACTTGACGAAGGTTTATAAGCGGGTCGCTGACCAAGCACACAAACCTGAATATATATGTCTACCAACCAACCAACCAACCTTATATGAATATATTAAACTCACAGAGGACTAGTTCTGCAAGTTAACCCATAAAAGACCTATTTGTGAATATCATTAGCACCTTCCCATGAAATAAAAACTAAGTTATTGAAACTTGGTTTTCGTGTAACTTAATTTATTCCTACATAAAGTATTGTATGTGTGGAGTTTGGTACGAGTAATTATGGTTCTCAAAAATAATGCATTAATTCCTCTACAACGATTAGAAAGAATATTTGCGATGCGAAAATAATAACTTAATTTTGTTCTACATAAATTGTTCAGTATTATGGTGTTCATTGGTTGGTTGGTTAGTAGACATATATTTTCAGGCTTGTGTGCTTGGTCACAAAGACCTGCTTATAAACCTTCGTCAAGAAGGACGGACACGACATACACAAACATACAAGACGGATGCTGCCATCTATCGCCACCTCCACAATTTAGACATGTCCCTGAAGGGGAGGGAAATAGTCTCCAGGGACCTGTACCCGTGGTAAACTGCGCAATGACCGACCACAGGACTTTCGGACTCAACAGATTTAACGAGCACGTACTCCGCATATAATCGGTAGGTCTTCAGTGGTACCGGGACTCGATCGCGGGACCTTCCGATCTCGAGAAAGAGACTCTGACCACTAGGCTTCCTACGGCCCCAGGGTGTTCATTTACTATTTGTTTTGTTTCGTAGATAAACTTAAGAAGGAAGTTGATTTTCGCATGAAAATTTTTCTTTAAAATCCTCTTGAGTTGTCCGATTATGATCCAAACAACTACAAACCAGGACTTATTGAATATGGTAAAGTTAAAAGGCTGTTTTTAATGTTTACCCTGATTCTCACAAAGTATTTTTTTTTATTTATTTAGCTTGCCTTTATCCTTTTTCGATGTTAGATAGTGCAAATTATCCTTATTTTCTTTATATGATCATAAATATACGTAAAACCGAAACCAAATATTTGAATCAAAATCGTTCATCATTCCTTTTCTAAACTTAAACAGTGAAAAGTAAAACACGGAGCCCGGTTGGCCTAGTGGTTAAGATCCTAAGATAAAACAAGTAGGTTTGTAACAGAATCTGTCACTTAACTCGCTTCCACATATTTGTGTTTAACAGGAAAAAACGCGCCAAACACAACATTAATTCTATATTTAACATTTACAAGCTAAATTTTGCTAGTTTCATTTATTTTATTTCGAAAATTCAATAATTATTACTTATCGTTTGCAAAAATTAATTTATATTTTAAAGAATAAATATGTCATATTCCTCGCTTTTAAATAGAATGAAAACATTTCATATCACCATACAAGGATTCCGGAGTGAAATATATTTGACGTCATTTCAAACTGATCGATGTTGCAAAAATAAATTTATTTTAATTTATTGTCTAAAAGAATTAAAGTTTCTCGAGCGATTGTTGCGAATGGCAAATGTGATTTAATTCTAATAAAAACAGGGCCTTTAGCTATTTGTAATTCAAACTTTTAAACGCCAAAATTAACTATTTTCATTAATCTTCTTTCTCAGATTTAATAATTAGACTTTATCGTTTGCTAAATTTGTTTAAAGTTCGAAGAATAATGATGTAATCTTTTTTAATAAATATTTTTGTCGACACAATTTCCCATTTACATTTCTTTCGAAAATTCACTTATTTATAATTTGTTAAATTAATTTACAGTTCAAAAAATTTATAATTTGTACAATTGATGCTTTAAAAATAAAAGCGAAACTTAGCAATATTTTTTTTTATGTTAAGTTAGAATTCTCTATGCATCTTTCTACATACATATATATAGAACCATTAAAAGAACTCTATTGTGATAATACTACAATCCAAACCGAATTATATCACATAAATAAATATTTTTTCAAAAGTGTATTTTTATTTTAACAAAAGTTTCTCGTACGTTTAACGAAATGGCAACAGTGAAAATATTGAATAAAAATGGAATTTGCATGTTATTTCAATGTAGATTAAATTTTTAGTTATTTAAATTTTAAATAAGCTTCTAGTTTAAATTTTTTAATGAAATTTGGCATGTAGCCTAATCTGATTTTTTGCTTCAAAATGACGTATCCCACTTGTCTGTGGGACTTGTGGATGACAACAGTGAAAATATGAATAAAAATAGAATTTGCATGTTATTTCAATGAAGATAAAAAAAATTTAGTTATTTAAATTTTAAATAAACTTCTAATTTAAATTTTTTAATGAAATTTGGAATGTAGCCTAATCTGATTTTTTGCTTTAAAATGACGTATCCCACTTGTCTGTGGGACTTGTGGTTCTTTCTATGAAAGTGGGTGACAGACAGACGGACGGACAGACAGACGGACTGAACGATTATAAAACCTTCCACTTTTTACGTTATAAGCGTAGTGTGGAAGCTAAAACCGCCTACGATAACAGTCTGCGCACTCTTCCGGGTGCGGGTTCGATTCCCGCCTTTGCCCTGGGTGTACTTTCTCTCTCTGTGTCAGTAAAAATCAAGGAATCATTTACGAGAAATAGTGGATTTGAGCTTCCACACTACGTTGATAACGTAAAAAGTAGAAGGTTTTATAATCGTCCAGTCCGTCCGTCTGTCTGTCACCCACTTTCATAGCCCAAACTACAAATGCTACAGGCAAGTGTGATACGTCAAAAAATTCAGCGCATCGAAATGAGAAGACATTGAAAATCTCAGAAAAAAATTCGAATTCGAAGTACTTTAATTATTTAAATAACTGCAAAAATTAATGCTCCTTTAAAAAGCATAAGAAGCCATTTTCATTAGAATTAAATCCCCATTGCCATTCGCAACAATCACTCGAGAAACCTTTTCCTAATTATTTTAAATAATAAATTAAAAGAAATTTATTTTTTCAACATCAATCGGTTTGAAATGACGTCAAATATATTTCACTAAGAGATTCTTTGTATGTTGATATGAAATATTTTGGTTCTATTCAAAAGAAAGGAATATTACATATTTATTCTGAAAAAATTGAAATATAAATTAATTTTTGCGAACGATAATAATTATTGAACAATTATTGAAGAAATAATTATTGAATTTTCGAAATAAAATAATTGAAACTAGTTACATTTAGCGTGTAAGTGTTCTAATATAGAATAAATACTGTGTTTGGCACGTTTTTCAATGTGTTCATCACTTAAATGTTGTGTGGAAGCGGGTTAAGTGACAGATTCTATTACAAGCCTACTTTTTTTTACAATTTACATGACAACTTTTGTATCATTATCTACATCTCAAATCTGCGATCTTACTTCGATACCCAGTAATGTGCATTTGTAAAAACCCACTAAATCTTCCACTTCTTAATTACTACTGGCTTCTTTTACACCTTACAACACGGTCTTCAATAAACAAAAAAAATTAAAATTTTATTGTAACGTCATTAAGTTTTATTTCCGAGCATTTTATTTAGTACAATCATTGCAATTATCACAGCATTTATGTGACTTCTTCTACATCATTATCTACATCCAAAATCTACGATCCCAGCACCATAAAAAAAAACTTCAAAACTCTGCCACTTCTTAATTACCCAAAGACGGATGACTCCAGCGAAACTGGAGCCCGCGTCTTCGCCGGGGGTTTCGTCTATTTTTTCCAGGGGGTGTTGTAGAACAAGAACAAGGGAGAAGAGGAGCAAGACAAATTGTGCCGAGTCCCATTTATAAACCGGATGGGAGGCGGACATTAATCATCCTTAAACGCGACCCGAACCTAAAAATATCTCCTCCCCCCCCCCCCCCTCTTTGGATTCTTCCGAGGTGATGAAGTGAGAAGCGCCGGAGCAAAAGAGGAATTTTTTTTTGGTTGCAGTGGAGAGAGATGGATGGATTGAATAGGTTGCGTGGCGCCATCTGTGAGTGGTGGCGGGAACTAGTTTGACAGATTGGTTACTTCCTGAAATATAAATCATAACGTAAAAATTTAATACAAATTTATCTATATTCAATTTAAACAAAACACATTTTTCTTTCTGATAAAATTATCCAATTTTTTCAAATAATACTCAAATCTGTGAGCGTGTGTGTTTAACCTTTCACGAAATTAATGTTCTAAGCATATTTTACGGAGGGATTCGCAAGTATTTTATGGAATTGTTTACATCTGCGGAAGGATCCTGGCATATTTCTCTTTTATCATCTTTCGCTGGTACCAAGCAGGGGTGCCAGCTTTAGCTTCTGACCATAAGGGTGACGGATTAGATTTTGATAAGTTCCTTTCCTCATAAAAATTTTTACTGTATTGCAACATAAACTACGGGTGCGTAACACTACAAAATTTTCAATTACCACTAAATAAATCACTGCCATTTATAGATAATTTTATATCCGGGCGTTATTATGACGCACGACAAGTACTAAAACTACACTCTTAAAACAAAAGAGTGAAATTCACTCCTATAGGAGAAGTGCATTTTCGGCACCGGAAAGGAGTGGAAATTAACTCAGACTAAGTTAAAACCGCTCGTTTTAAGAGTGTAGGACGCAGATTGTTTTCTTTTATTTCTTTTACCCACTCCGAAAAAGAGTGAAATTCACTCCTATAGGAGAAGTGCATTTTCGGCACGGAAAGGAGTGGAAATTAACTCAGACTGAGTTAAAACCGCTCGTTTGTTTTAAGAGTGTAAACTAAACTCCTCGGCGCAACAGCCCATTACTGCGCCAAGGCCTGCCGTGCCCATTTCAGCTTTCGTGACCTATGGCTCTGGGGTGCTAGGCATATGTCCCGGTAAGGTGGTCAGCCTCACGCGGAACCCCCAGTGTTTAGTTCCCAAGCATGCTTGGTACCCATTTCATCGACCCACTCAAGGGATAAAAGGATGGGTCAACCTCGCCTAATCCGGGATTCGATCCCCGGACCTGTGGCGTGGCAATGCGAAGCACTAACTCTAAGCCACTGGGCCTCGCATGACAGGTACTAGGGACTCGTATAGCAAATTTGTCTATAGCTATTTTAGTTCGACCTGTAGAGTGGTTTCAGACAGACAGACAAACAGTTCCAATCTTCAAAAAAAAAAAATACTTTTTTGATGTAGAAATACTAAAGCTCCATTCCGGATTTTTGACCCCCATCGTAATATTTTCATTACCATTTTTTTTATCACTATATTAACGGTTGCGTTGGGTGCCTACTCAGGTGTCGACTCTTCACTTGACTGTGGTTCTTAAATACGACGCCCGTCGCCGATAGCCCTCGTGTAGCTCTAGTGCGACGATAATTCAAACTGAACTATCACTATATATTTCATATTAGGAAATTGAAAGTAATATGGAAGTTTTGAATTCTAATACGCAACAATTTTTGTTACTACGATTTGGAGATCATAAGTGTTGATTTTACTTAACATAAAGCAGCACACATTTACATAGTTATCTTAATCTTTTTACATTGTCATCTTAATTTGTTTTTCATTTGTGGCATTATAGACGCTTTAGTTGTTACCTTAGCCATAACAATACGGACATTCCCTATTTTAGTTTAGTTTGTGAATTATCATCGCACTAGAGATACACGAGGGCTATTGGCGACGGGCGTCGTATTTTAGAACCACAGTCAAGTGACGAGCCGACACCCGAGTTGGCACCCAACGCAACCGTTAAGGGCGACATCGTACGCAGCGTTAGGACTTTGGAGCGTATTTTAACGTGCACTCCCTCTACACGGGGTATTATTCGTCGGGCATTTTTGGCTGCTCGGGTCGTACGGACATTCCCTAATATCACACAATAATACGACATCGACATCCTTCGATATCCATTCCGACATTACGAAATCAAAGAGGCTCAGTGGCTGAGAGGTATTACGTGTTCGCCTCATAAGCCAAAGTTTGATTGTTCGAGCCCAGGCTGAGTTGTCAGATTTTCTGGATGGTAAATCGTGATCACGCGTGTCATATGATTATGTGGCATGTAAAAGATTCCTTGAGTAGCCATTTGGCTTTGTATTCTCTGTTCAAAATTAAATCCCGACATACTGTAACATCCTAGGAAAGATTACATTCATTGTTATCTGAGCGTCAATATTGGTAGCGAAAGTCGCATAGATGGTGATGCAAAAAAATGGCTCTCAGTTCTTGGGAATATGCCGAGTCTCAAAGGTTTAAGAAGCCCCGTTGGAAAAAAAAAATTTAGAATCAATAGGTGATCCGTCTGAATTAGGGCGCAGCTAGAAATAAGCCTAATTAGTAAGAGTAAGGAACATAAAATCGAATCTAACTAAAAAAAAATCCAGGACAGAAAACTGTTTAATCTATATAATAAACAAAGATAGATTGGACAGCAAAGATTTAACCAAACATCTTAATCCTATTCATTTTAAGTGATGAATCTTTTCTTTGTTTTTTTGTATACTCAATTCCACGAAACCTCAAAATTTCGTGCCACACCCGAAGATTTTCCCGAATAAGATGAAGTAGATGATTCATCCTTCTCATCCTTCATCTTCTCTTCATTATCACTTTATCATCATCGATGAAGATCATCATCCGGTCTTCCTTCCCTAATCAGCCCGATATCTTTTGGCGGACGAGGCATTGAAGTTAGAATAAGATAGAGATGCGGCCTGGTTAAAAACCAATGCAAAACCGGGTTTCCAAATGAAGCCTTGATCGATTTTATATGCGGCCCAACAAACCACTTGGCGAATGATTTGGCACTATATTGCATTCAATGAAATTTTTAACGACAATGGAAATTTTTTGTTTGGAGGAAATCTTATAACCTCGTACGAAATCAAATCATGGAATTTATTTAGAATCTTAAATGACAATGTGATTTGAGACTATTTTTATTTAGAATTATACCTCGTACGAATCAATGAAATTTTTAACGACAATGGAAAGGTCTATTGAGCGGAAATCTTAAACCTCGTTTCGTAATCAATGAAATTTTTACGAAATGGCAATTTATTTGGAGGAAATCTTATAACCTCGTACGAAATCAATGAAATTTTTAACGACAATGGAAATTTTTTATTTGGAGGAAATCTTATAACCTCGTACGAAATCAATGAAATTTTTAACGACAATGGAAATTTTTTATTTGGAGGAAATCTTATAACCTCGTACGAAATCAATGAAATTTTTAACGACAATGGAAATTTTTTATTTGGAGGAAATCTTATAACCTCGTACGAAATCAAATCTTGTACTTCATTCTACAACTGCTTAAATACCCATTATGTGAGTGTTGATAGCCTATTTTTACAGATTTAAATTATACTCTTTAGGAGGCCGTAGGGATCGTAGTGGTCAGCGTCTCGGTCTCGAGATCGGAAGGTCCCGCGATCGAGTTCCAGTACCACTGAAGACCTACCGAGTATATGCGGAGTACGTGCTCGTTAAATCTGTTGGGTCCGAAAGTCCTGTGGGCGGTCATTTCGCAGTTTACCACGGGTACAGGTCCCTTGAGACTATTTCCCTCCCCTTCAGGGACATGTCTAAATTGTGGAGGTGGCGATAGATGGCAGCATCTGTCGTGTATGTGTGTGTATGTCGTGTCCGTCCTTCTTGTCGAAGGTTTATAAGCGGGTCTTTGTGACCAAGCACACAGGCCTGAAAATATATGTCTACCAACCAAAATTTTACCAAATCTTACGCTTTACGATCCTCAAGTATTGCCGCGCATTGTTGGGGTGCATGAAATCAACTTGGCCACTTTCAGACAGTTTCATATTTTTTCCCTCGCCAAGTATTATTTAACAGCCTCTAGACGACGCCGGCACTGTCAACTATAGACGTTAGAATACGATTTACGAATCAGCCCGGTTAAAAACCAATGCTAAATTGGCTTGCCAAGTTAAGCTTAGATTACTCTACGTAATACTTTTATTGTTTACTGTTATATGTACACAAATTTATGAAGATTTAAACGTTTCAATTGTGCCTGAAAAATGGACGCCAACTTTAATCATCAAACGGAAAAAATAACCTGCCCAGCTAACATGTAATTTAAAAAACTTTATTGAAAAAGGGCCATGCTAAACCTTTATCATTTTCATTAGAGATTCTTATTCATAAGATTCCTGCTAACGAAAGAAATTTCTTGTTATCTGATGTCCATTTCAAATTTTAGAAATTCTCTACAGAAATTTAAAATAAGCGGGATTTCTATATCACACAGTCGCCAAATCGAGCGATTTCTCGCCAAACTTCAGCGTCCTCATTACACACTTAAAACACACACACAAATTCTTCACTAGTATCTTGTCCAACTTAACAAGCATAGCATGATGGAGTGTACCACGGATTGGTGAATTGAGTGATCTGAGAAGAATGAACGAGCAACCCCTTTCCCTCCGCCACCCGAGTTAAATTTCGGGCAGTTTACCAATTCTTATTTCCTCAGTCTTCCTTCCCTATCCCGCTAAAAATACAGATATTTTTAAAGCTTGCTGTGGATGTGATAAACAGGTCTTTGTTGAATGATTACTGCGTCATTGAAATTCGTGAAATTTAGCAACTGTTGAAATTATGGGGGCTTTTTACTTTTCAATGACCTGATATGAAATATGAGGTAGACCACCCGAGTTAAATTTCGGGCAGTTTACCAATTCTTATTTCCACTGTCTTCCTTCCCTATCCCGCTAAAAATACAGATATTTTTAAAGCTTTCAGGTGGATGTGATAAACAGGTCTTTGTTGAATGATTACTGCGTCATTGAAATTCGTGAAATTTAGCAACTGTTGAAATTATGGGGCTTTTTACTTTTCAATGACCTGATATGAAATATGAGGTAGACCACCCGAGTTAAATTTCGGGCAGTTTACCAATTCTTATTTCCACTGTCTTCCTTCCCTATCCCGCTAAAAATACAGATATTTTTAAAGCTTTCAGGTGGATGTGATAAACAGATCTTTGTTGAATGATTACTGCGTCATTGAAATTCGTGAAATTTAGCAACTGTTGAAATTATGGGGGCTTTTTACTTTTCAATGACCTGATATGAAATATGAGGTAATGAAAGTAAGGTGATGGGCTGGAAAATTCGAAATGAAGATTTTGTGTTGTCTACACGTTTTGAAGGGCGCTGATTTCGAAAAAGTGGTTTTTGAATGTTAATCATCTGTCAGACTGTCTGTCTGAAACCCCTCTACAGCGCGAATTGAAAGAGCTACTGACTTGGTACGCGAGTGAAAAGAACGCGTCGAACTTCATAATAGGCTTTTTGAGGAAATCGCGCATACGCAAAGGGTAGCTACCATGGACTTTTTACGTTTTCAAAGCATAGATATCATAGTTAAAGTATTAGATTAGCAGATCACGTGACCTCCAATGCTAACGACGGGACGCGCATGGAGGACCAAAATAAGAGGGCAATGGGGCCAGTGTTGCCACCACTTTAAGGAGAAAAATGCTACGGCATCATCGGAAAAATACCATTTAATTCTAAAATTACAACAACAAAAAAATACTAGGAAAGCATTTCAAGTCACTAAAAAGATTCCAAAATGCAGCTAGTATTTTTACGATATTTTTTTTTAATTCTAAATATATATAGAATTATTCAGAATATATTCTAGAATTATTCTAAAATTACAAAAAAATACCGTAAAAATACTAGCTGCATTTCGCAATCTTTTTAGTGACTGGAAATGCTTTTCTAGTTTTTTTTTTTTTTAAAAATCTGGTCCTCCATGCGCGTCCCGTCGTTAGCATTGGTCACGTGATCTGCCAATCTAATACTTTAACTATGATATCTATGTTTCAAAGTTACTGAAATATTACTCTTTGTTATATAGCTACCTTTACATGCATTGATTTATTGAGTAGTAATTGAAAGCCGGGTAATGTGACCTATCTCTCATTTTTTATCAAGGATGTCAAAATCTAACGAACTTCATGCCTAGTCTAACGAAAAACACTTGGTGTGGACGAGCTTCCCAAAAATTAAATCCGCAGGTGGTTTAATATTCTGAAACTACTTAAAATTATTAATACAGCAACCCCTTGTAATATCGCGCATCCCGGGAGACAAACAAAAAACCGATATATAACCGTAACGAGCGACATGATAAATATACCTTTGATGTATTGATGCTCTCAACAAAGTTTTAAAACTAAATCACAGTATGTATTTGAAAGATAAAACTAAATCATATTAAATAATATAACTACTCTAAGAAAGAAACAAAAATTTAGAAAGGACTCATTATTAATTTCTATAAACATTACACATTATTGTACAGGTAATACTATACATATTTCACTCATTTTCTAGTAAAAAAATCCATCTAAAGTTAGCTGCTTTGATTTTTCTCGTAAAACCTGTTTTCCGGCAAATATCAAAGAACGAAAGTTTATTAACTGCATCTCAAAATTATTAGATGAGTTGCATCTTTCGAATGCATTATAGGCTTTCTCCATCATTTGACCATGTGTCTCAAAAACGGTGGCAAAATTGGGAGAGATGATTCAAGGCGCGATGTATCCGAATGCGCGATATAGCGAGGAGTTAATGTAACCACGTATTGTGTGGGGTTCCCACTTAAGTGTATCTTCGCACTTGACCACGGCCAACTTCAATAACAAGGCCAGAGAAGCTCTCCCAAACATGAGCGTAGACGGAAATTTTGGCGTAACTGTTCCCAGTGCCGAAGATCGAGAAACTAGTTCGGACGCATTCGGGAACCCTAAAATTGTGGTCGGCCATGAACGAGTGGTTCCGAACGGGTTTCGAGACAGGTTGCCTTCATCTTCGGAACAACGTCACTCGGAACTATGAAGTCAAAATTTCCGTCCCCGAGCTTGTTTGGGAAAGCTTCTTCGGCCTTAGTAGTTGAGTAGGCCGTGACTTGACACAGTTTAAAATATTTAGATAAAATACCAACGGCCTACTTAAATCTCTATTTCAAGGTAAAATTAATCAAGTATATATATTTACTCAATGAGACAAATTGGTAAGAATTTGGCTTTCAGATCTAGAGGTTCCAGGAACGAGAAGGGTTCTTGTGTTCGACACGTTCGTCCGATTCAATAAACTAATTGCAAATGGATTTATGGGATAAGATCATGTTCAATCCGCCGAGGTCCATTGTCCGTTGGATGTCGTTTTAATGATATAATAAATTCTAAATTCTGCATAGGCTATGCTATAAGAGATTATTCCCCCACCTCCCACAAAAAAGTCAGCATTGTCTTGTAGGGCTTGACTTATAATGTGTCGTGCTGCCATCTAGGTAAATTTGATAAAACTATTTATATACCTTACAAAGTGTAAGTTTCTATTTACGTACTAATCTATATATATAATACTCTTATACAACGCCCAAATTTCTTTATATTTATATCTGTGGAATGGCAACAATCGAAATGAACAAAAATACGGGGGTTGGCGAGCGATAGCGAGAAGGGGGCGTGCCCCCTAGTTAGTAATATTTATAGTATTAGATTTTATTAAATGTAAAATGGGGGTACAAATTGAGAATGGGGATTTTTCGGAGTAGAATTTCTGAAGATTATTCCTTTCACAAACCGATATCAAAGTTAAGGTCCCGTGTAGGTAAGTAGATAGGGCGTCAACCTTTCAAACAAGACTGCCGAGTTTCGATGGATTGGAATGCCGGTAATCTGATTAACGAAAAAATTGAAATTTATGTTCCCAAATTTTTAGTGGTAATTCTTTCCAAAATTGTAGGTAAATCTCATGTTTTTACTTCGTGTTATGCTACAACAACTGAACTAAACATTTTATATACACTTATTTACAACTTAATTTTCCCGAGCAAAACGGTTTTCTATACGGAATTTAAAAAGGAAAAAAATAATAATCTTAATTACACTATGCCCAACCCCATAAAATAACCAGGAAAAAAATTTCTGACAGCTGAAGCTCGAACGTTATGACAGTTAAAAAAAATAATATGCTTAAGTGCCTTAAATCCTACCTTCAATTAAAATACTTCGAGTTTGTTTTTTTAAAAATTGGCCAACCCATCTATATAAAACCTTTCTTACATTTTATGCTGTACAATATTTATAAGAATAAAGCAGTGCCATCTGTTACTTTTTTATAAGTTTTGCCTAAGCCCATTGAATTTCAGTTAAATAGGAGATGCATTAACCCAAGAAGCAACGGATACTTTGTCTTAAAATTGAAACAAGTAGGTTTGTAACAGAATCTGTCACTTAACCCGGTTCCACACAACAGTTGTATTTAACAGCTAAAAAGGCGCCAAACACAGCATTAATTCTATATTAAACATTTGCATGCTAAATTTGGCTAGTTTCATTTATTTTATTTCGAAAATTCAATAATCATTACTTATCGTTTGCAAAAATTAATTTATATTTCAAAGAATAAATATGTAATATTCCTCGCTTTTAAATGGAATGAAAACATTTCATATCAACATACAAAGAATCTCGTAGTGAAATATATTTGACGTCATTTCAAACTGATCGAAGTCTCAAAAATA
Organism: Oedothorax gibbosus; assembly: GCA_019343175.1. Lineage (NCBI taxonomy): Eukaryota > Metazoa > Arthropoda > Arachnida > Araneae > Linyphiidae > Oedothorax > Oedothorax gibbosus. The sequence continues at coordinate 48,388,650 of CM033270.1, read as the reverse complement.
AATTTCTTTTAATTTATTGTCTGAAAGGATTAAAGTTTCTCTAGCGATTGTTGCGAATGGCAGTGGTGATTTAATTCAAATAAAAATGCCTTCTTATGATTTTTAAATAAGCATTAAATGTTGCAGTTGTTTTAAATAATTGAAGTACTTCGAATTCGAATTCTTCTCTGAAATTTTCAATGTATTCTCATTTCGATACACTGAATTTTTTGACGTATCACACTTGTCCGTAGCATTTGTAGTTTGGGCTATGAAAGTGGGTGATAGACAGTCGGACAGACATACAGACGGACTGAACGATTATAATACCTTCCACTTTTTACGTTCTAAACGTAGTGTGGAAGCTAAAAGAGAATTTACAAAACCGATCCATAATACTACGAGCAAAATCAAGCTTTCTCTTTTTCACTAATAAAGTCATCTCACCAGGCTGTCAGCGCAACAAAGAAACGTTGATGTTGAGATTAGCTAAAGACATCCACACGCCCGTGTTCTGACATCATTAGTTCGCCCACGTGCATAGGCTTTGCTTTCTTTTTTTGTCAGCGTAGGCCTTTGCGTCCGCCTATTATTTGTCAGAAGATTTTTTTTCTCCATTGATCAGTTTTCAAAAGTGTCACTTATTTGATTTTATTCTAGTGCGAAGGTACCCGGTTGGAGTTACGACGTTAAAAAGAGACGAACTTGTTGGAAGTTTATTGAAAAAAGAAAGATTAATGTTGAAAAATAGTGATCAAATATCTACTAAACTCCTCGGCGCAACAGCCCATTACTGGGTCAAGGCCTGCCGTGCCCATTTCAGCTTTCGTGACCTAGGGCTCTGGGGTGCTAGGCATATGTCCCTGTAAGGTGGTCAGCCTCACGCGGAACCCCCTAGTGTTTAATTCCCAAGCATGCTTGTTACCCATTTTATCGACCCACTCAAGGGATGAAAGGATGGGTCAACCTCGCCCAATCCGGGATTCAATCCCCGGACCTGTGGCATGGCAATGCGAAGCACTACCACTGGGCCTGATCAAATATCACAGACACTTATAAATGAGACTGCACGAATGTTGTTAAACTAAAAATGGCTAAAAAGAACGTTATTAAATTCATTTAAATAAAGCAGCCGCCACGACGAATGTCAGCTGTAATATAACATGGCAATTACAGTGCGAATTGCACAGGATTTTAAAAATGAAAATTAATTATAACTAATTGAGTTAATTAGTGGAAGCATTTTTTTTAAAAATTTCATTAATATTCTTTCCAATCTCTCTCCGAGCTACTATTCATATACTAGGCATATTGTTAATGAGAATCTTTAGCAGTAACCAGATGTGCTGCGATCTATAATTTATTTTTAGAAGTACTTTTTAGGTGAACTAAACTACAGCTACAGTCCCTGGACAAATTATTAGATGCACTGTATTTTTTTTAGCAATGATAAACATACCAAGAATGTCATATCATTAAAAAGATGTCGATATATGTATTAAGTATAGCAGATAGTATTTTGTTCAATAGCTTAAGTTTAGGAACACAATGTCCTTCTAAAGGTATTTTGTTCATCATTGATTGATACTGAAATCTTGCAGTGCGTCTAATAATTTGTCCAGGGACTGTAAACTGCAGTTCTCAATACTCTGAGAAATAAAACGTTCACTTTTGACGATCCATCAATCCTCAAGCCTCATTTCGTTGCTTTTGATGATCATTTCGTCAAAATGTCACGTTATGGTTAGGAGACTAACCCGAAGAAACTAAAAATAGTTTTAATATCCATATTTTTTTATACCAGTCGTGTCACGGGTTCTGTTGATTCAAAGCCTCAGGAATGGTTATTTGGATCTATCATCGAAATATTTAAAAGCAAATTCAAATTTGAAACTACAAAAATTCAAAATAAATTTAACTTTTTTAACAGAATTATTTTTTAAAAAAAAGGTCTTTCTGAACTTTATGTTTGAGAAAATTATACTCCTGAAAATTTTTATACGATAGTTTAAATACCTAACTAAGTAAATTTTTTTCATAACAATTAATCCTATGATAGAAATTTCCAGTAAATTTGATTTAACCCTTTCAGTCTCAGTGATGCCATTTTTCATTGTAGCGCCTCAGTAACCCACAGTCTACCAAAAGGATCCTCAAGGTGGAGATGAGCTACCTCGGCTTATATACTACTATTAACGTTGTAATCTGGAATAGTGGTAGGAACGTGGCTGTAAATCAGCGCCTTCTAGTTGTTGATGGCATATTGAGGTTGCGTGTGTGGTGAACCGCCACAGCATCATCATGTTTCTGATCATAATTTAAAAAAAATAATAGGGATGACATCTATTGGGATTAATAAAAAAAATATTTTCTAAGAGAAAAAAGTTTGAAGAATCGAATGATGTGCTTTTTGATATCATAAATGGCTACAGACGATCAGAAAAAATTTCTAAAATGATGATGCCAAATTGTCATTGGGACTGAAAGGGTTAAAACTTCTACTTAAAAATGTACGTTGAGCTTATCCTATATTAGTTTTTTTTAAGCTGTCTTATGCTTTTAGACTCTTGCTTCATAAGTACGTACTGACTATTAAAGCAGGTAACAACTCAGCAGTTTGTGAAGTATATCATGAAATGACAACCTGCCCAGTAGTCCCCAGCCCACCGGCAATGTCATCATGTAATTAACATGTATATAAAAAAATTGGACTGGTATTTATGGTAAAACTGGTTATGTTGGTATGACTGGTATTTATGTAGATATATAAATAAAGTTTAAATCAAGTCGTATGTAATTTTGTTGAAAAAAATAAATGAAAATTTTAAAAGTGATTTTAATGTAATGAAATGTATATAAATTACATTCAAAGCCAATTTTGGTTCAGAAACACACTCTGAACACTCACAACGTTAAAAAAAATATTAGGTTAAATAGTTCGACGTGCATATAGACAATTTTGTATTGAAAAAAGTTCCTTAAATATTCCAAAAGTTTTACGTCTATGAATTTGAGTAAGTAAAAAAGCAATTGTGGAAAAGAATTTAAAACCTTTTTTTTTCATTTTGGGTGAAAACTACTAACAAAATGATGTATTAGAATACTATAAATCATGGTAAAAAGTTTTAAAAAATACATATGCTCAAATATGACGAAACTAGAACTATCAAAGGCACAAATTTCATATTCTTAAAAATAACGAAACTAACTTAAGCACTTATAATGCAAAATGACAAATAACCTAAATTACATAATAATCGTTAATTTAACGAAATTAGAATGACGAAATATTTCTTAAAATTTGAAGAAATTCGTATCCTCAAAAAAATGACTAAACGAATGTCCTTAATTTAAGGAAAGGAAAACTAATTTAAGAGTCATTTCTCACTCAGAGCTTTTCCTAGAAAACGGTTTCGTCAAAAATGAAGAAAATTTCGTCAATTTTGAGTACTTTCTGAGAGTGAACAGTTTATAGAGACACGTTTCTAATTAATTAATATCACTTTAAATAAAATATCAAGCATTAAAATATAAAAATATTAAAATGTAAATTGCTGTGACTCAGTATTTGGTATTTAGTAAAATCAGCGGCAGCAAATTTTCCAATCTTCGAAAATTCTTCAACATAGAAAAATTAAATAATATTAAATTTTAACCTCATTTACGAAATTTTTTACCAACAATGATCTCTTGGACCAATTACATCGAGATTGGTATTTTATAATTTATAACAAGTGATCTGAGTAAAACTGATTAAGGGGATGGTACCCAAAACTTGGTATATCTTCTGTAGAAAAAAAGTTATTAAATATTTTCTGGAGTCATTCCTATAAGTTTGAATACGTATTTCGTCTGCTTTCAAACTTTTTTCTCTGTTTCGCGTTTTTCAATTCTTGTGTTTAATAAATAACTCAGGCTTTGTTAATTAAGTTAGAATTTTGAATTTTTTAACCTGTGTTTTCATATATATATGGTGCACAAAATTGTGCATGGAATAAGGTCTATTATGTATAGTTGTTTTTAATGTTGAATTCAATAACTCGTATTTTTTTTGTGATTTTCAGTATAAATGAATGTTACTTTTTAACTTTAGCTCGCATTTTAAAATCCATGCACAGTTCTTGAACAAATAGTACTAAAAACAAACTATAAAAGTTTGGTGGAGTTATTCTCAAAATTGAAAGAGGAGTAGCGTTTTAAAAAGCTCAAAATTTTGACTTTTTAAAAAAAATAAATGGAAAACAACTTGTAAATATTTGTTTTTATTGCTAGAAAATGTTTATTTAGAGTTAACATTATATGTAACAACTATAATTTACAAGTTTATGTTATCATTTCTAGAAATAATGTTTTGGGTACCGTATCCCCTTAAGGGTTTATGCAACCTATTCACAAAAGTTAAGGACCGTGTATGGTAAACGACCCTTGTACAATTCCAATCTGGAAACTTCTAAACTTACTTCTGAGTAAACCACACTAGCAGATATACCCTCTTTACCGGTTTAAATGGAACCGAGGGTAAGCCGGTTAAGCGAAAATCCGGTTAAACTGGATAAGTGAAGGATATAAATTGATTTTGATTGCACATATCGCACCGTACGCGGAAAAGAGACCTATCGCAAAAAAGACCATTCTTCAGGAGAGCCGTTTAAAGTTTAATTTCAAATTATCACAAAATCGTTCCAAATGAACCTAGATCAAAAATATTTGGCATGAATATCCGTTTTATGAGTATCAAAAGATATGCATAGTCATTTTTCATTTTAAATTTGCCTTTGCTGAGATATTTTCAGATAGATATTTCATTCGCGTACAAATTTGAACGATTTTGTTCGCGAAAGAAAGACCTATATGAAAATATCTCAGCAAAGTCAAATTTAAAGTAAAAAATGACTGTGCATACCTTTTGATACTCATAAAACTGATATCCATGCCAAATATTTTTGATCTAGGTTCATTTGGAACGATTTTGTGATAATTCGAATTTTTACCAAAACTTTAAACGGCTCTTATGAAGACCGGTCCTAAAAAGTTTGCTGCTAAATTCATTCTAAATATTAAGGAAACATACTTATGAAGAATACTCATTTACTTAATGCATTTTTATAATCTAATAATACATTTATCAACAATAAGAATATATTTTTTTAATTAAATTTAACAAAAAGCTTGTTTAACCAATTTAATGAAGTTTATGTAATAAGGTTTATCTCTTATCATGTAATTACGATATTATTTTAAAGTCATATTTATTTTTATAATTTAATATATTCAATGATTGAAATCATAATAGTTTGTTTATATAAAAAAAATAGGTGTTATGAAACGAATCACTTTTACAAAATCAGGACTTACAAGATATAAGAAATGATATCCACATTTTTCTACAAAAACCTTTCAATCTAAATTTTTACTATGTATCATGTTTAAAATTAAAACAAAAATTAAATTTGAAGCATTATTAAAATTTTAAAATCATTTTAAAACTCATGGAAATAAAAAAAAGTTTTAAATTTTAAAAGTAAGTTGTAAGGATACTTCATACCTTAAGTAAACAGTTGAATTCACTGACTTTATATCGCAAACTGTCAAGTTGTAGCAATTGAGTTTAGATTTATAGTACCGACGTTGAAAACGATTTAAAACTATTTATCGTTTGCTAAAATATTAATTTGAAAAAAAAAAATATCTATACATATTGACATATCATTTTGCAATCTACACATATTACATGAATTTCTTTATATATATTGTACTAAATACCACAAAACAGAGCTTTTGAATGAGTATTAAATAAAGAAACAAAGAAAAAATAAATAAACGACTTCAACCTTTCTATTTAAGAACTTCAGACTTAAAACTTCATCGCCGCCGCAGCTGCAAAACGCATAAAGAAAAAAGGCCAGGTGCGATAGGTCTTTCTTTCGCGCTCATTTTCATCAAAAAACGACCGCGAAAGAAAGACCTATCTATTAATTTCAGCCGAACTAGGGCTCGGATCGCTATGCCGATTGCACCAATCGAAAGATATCAAAATTTTGCATCCTATAGTAGTGTTATCTTAAAAAGTCAATTTTGGTCGATAGGTCTCTTTTCCGCGTACGGTGCGATATGTACTTTCATGATTTTTAGCCATACAAATAAATGCATAATTGAAATATTCAGTCATTTTATTCAATATGTTAAAGCACTACAATTGCAAACCATTAAAAAAAAAAAAAAAAAAAAAAAACAGTAACCATTTTTTTTTTGTTTAAGCCATGAAAAAAACAAGTGGTTTCTTTATCATCAAATTGTTTATTGTTTTCTGCAATAAGAAAACATCAGAATAATTTGTAAAAAGCTTAAGAATAAACATATTAAAGTTTGGAACATTTAATAAAAAATTTTGCTGAAAAAGTATAGACACGCTATTCTTTTTGTATATTGGAATTTTTTTTTACAGGTACACAATTATTCTTCAAAGTTTGAGTGCTAAAATAATTTTTTAAAATAAAGTTGATTAAATTAATCTATAAATTCATTGTATATCTATTTTCATTTGGTTATATTTGTTAAATCATAAATCCTACTTATGCTGCCATCTATGTTTTAATAGAAGTAACACAATTGGAAAAAAAAATTCAAATAGTATATATAAATGCGTCAATGAATTATGCTAACTAAACTAGGAAGCCTGACAACTTAAGTCGAAACTGAGGAGAGGAAAATGGACTCTGAATAATTATCAATAATATTTGTATTTCAGATAGTCCATTTGAAATCTGCTCCAATACTGTCCATAAAAATGAACAACCTAGTCCAGATAATATTCGATTTTATTAATCCTTCTGTTACATCGATTTTTTTTCTTTTTCTTTGATTTATGAGTATTTCTGTGCACTCTATTTAAAACTTTATATTGCTTTTTCTAGATGGCAGCACCAACAGTTTGTTATTCTGAGGTTGAGTTTTGACTTGCGGATGGTGTAACAGATGGCAGCACTACAAAACAGAATTTCATTAGTACCTATTTCGTATCGTTTATTACCTAATCTATTTATCCCATAGATATTATAGTATGTATGTATTAGATTGGCAGATCACGTGACCTCCAATGCTAACGACGAGACGCGCATGGAGGCCAAATTAAGAGGGCAAAATGGCCAGTGTTGTCACCACTTTAAGGAGAAAAATACTACGAAAAAATACCATTTAATTCTAAAATTACAAAAAAAAATATCGTAAAAATACTAGCTGCATTTTGAAATCTTTTTAGTGACTTTAAATGATTTTCTAGTGGTTTTTTTTTGTAATTTTAGAATTAAATGTTATTTTTCCGATGATACCGTAGTATTTTTCTCTTTAAAGTGGTGACAACACTGGCCATTTTGCCCTCTTATTTTGGCCTCCATGCGCGTCCCGTCGTTAGCATTGGAGGTCACGTGATCTGTCAATCTTATACTTTAACTATGATATCTATGATTTATCCTTTTTATATTTTGTTTGAACTAATGATTGTGGAGCAATGTGAAAGGCAGTCATCCTTCCCAATCAAAAGTATTCAATCTGTGTTAATCCAATGGGTCAATGGGGAAAAATAATTTTCTGAGCTTAATTACTCGAGCTATATCGATTTTTTTTGCTAACGAATTTTTTTTAATATGATAAATGTATGTTGCTCAAATTCCTCTATAATGCAATGTTTGTTAATTAGTTCGAATAGTTTTTATTTTCAATATAGACTTTAAAACAAAATGTTCCAGCAAATCAAAAATAAAAATTTGAGACATATGGAGATCTCCCTCTTCCTAACACTTTAAGATTTATCCTAATTACATTTTTATTCGTTGCATCCTTAAACTATTCGAATGATTACTACTACTTTTGAACTAGCATATAATCTAACCATGATAAAATATAACCTTTAAAAGTACACAAAAAAAGGGATCATATTTACTGTACGGTCCCCCTTGGCGCGATTTTTTTGGATTTGGCGATAAATAATTTTTTTTTTTGGCAACCTGTCTGACTTCGACTGACGATTCGAATTCTGACTTCGCACCGATGATGTTTTCCGACAACCCTATCGGACCGTTGGTTGAGTTTTCATAAGAAATATTCCCATACGATCTTTTCTTTGAATCGTGATTTTTAAAAAAAGTCGCCAAAATACGGACTTTTGGCGCGATTTTGGAAAGTTCGCCAAAGGGGACCGTACAGTAAATCTCTTCCAAAAAAAGTGTTACTAAAATGTTGAAAGAGATTAAAAAGTTATGTATAATCGGGGGGTTTATTAAAGTTAAACCTTAAATAAAGAATTAATAATGTCACCTTACAAGAAATGCAGCAGTACTAAGATTTCGAACTACTATAAATCATAACTTGTTTTAGACACCTTCTGTTGGCGAGAAACGAAAGTTTATTTAAATTGAAAAACACATAAACAATATTGTAATAGTGTGTACTTTGCTATGTGAATGTTTTTTAGCCTACTTTTCTTTTTTTTTTAATTCGAAAGAATTTTTTAAAAAAAATGAAAAAGGAGGTATTAACATGCGGTCGATGTCCATCTGTCCATCCGTCTGTCTGTCCGTACCCCCCTTCCAAAATCGGTTCTATCGATCGTATCTTAAAAATTCTTTTTTTGTTAGAAAGCTATGACCTCAGAGACCCAACTTTCATACTTTTTGTCCTCCTGTCTGTACGTCCGGACGGACAAAAAATTACTATCTGTCGGCCGATTTCCCATTGAAGTAGCATTGAAATTCAATTTTGAGTCATTAAAATCACTGTTGCCAAATCAACAATGACTTGAGAAACTTTATTAAAGTATGTATTGACATGCGGTCGATCTCCGTCTGTTTGTGTCTGTCCGTACCCCCTTCCAAAATCGGTTCTATCGATCGTATCTTAAAAATTCTTTTTTTGTTAGAAAGCTATGACCTCAGAGACCCAACTTTCATACTTTTTGTCCTCCTGTCTGTACGTCCGGACGGACAAAAAATTACTATCTGTCGGCCGATTTCCCATTGAAGTAGCATTGAAATTCAATTTTGAGTCATTTAAATCACTGTTGCCAAATCAACAATGACTTGAGAAACTTTATTTAAAGTATGTATTGACATGCCATCGATCTCCGTCTGTCTGTGTCTGTCCGTACCCCCTTCCAAAATCGGTTCTATCGATCGTATCTTAAAAATTCTTTTTTTGTTAGAAAGCTATGACCTCAGAGACCCAACTTTCATACTTTTTGTCCTCCTGTCTGTACGTCCGGACGGACAAAAAATTACTATCTGTCGGCCGATTTCCCATTGAAGTAGCATTGAAATTCAATTTTGAGTCATTTAAATCACTGTTGCCAAATCAACAATGACTTGAGAAACTTTATTAAAGTATGTATTGACATGCCATCGATCTCCGTCTGTCTGTGTCTGTCCGTACCCCCTTCCAAAATCGGTTCTATCGATCGTATCTTAAAAATTCTTTTTTTGTTAGAAAGCTATGACCTCAGAGACCCAACTTTCATACTTTTTGTCCTCCTGTCTGTACGTCCGGACGGACAAAAAATTACTATCTGTCGGCCGATTTCCCATTGAAGTAGCATTGAAATTCAATTTTGAGTCATTTAAATCACTGTTGCCAAATCAACAATGACTTGAGAAACTTTATTAAAGTATGTATTGACATGCCATCGATCTCCGTCTGTCTGTGTCTGTCCGTACCCCCTTCCAAAATCGGTTCTATCGATCGTATCTTAAAAATTCTTTTTTTGTTAGAAAGCTATGACCTCAGAGACCCAACTTTCATACTTTTTGTCCTCCTGTCTGTACGTCCGGACGGACAAAAAATTACTATCTGTCGGCCGATTTCCCATTGAAGTAGCATTGAAATTCAATTTTGAGTCATTTAAATCACTGTTGCCAAATCAACAATGACTTGAGAAACTTTATTAAAGTATGTATTGACATGCCATCGATCTCCGTCTGTCTGTGTCTGTCCTGTACCCCCTTCCAAAATCGGTTTCTATCGATCGTATCTTAAAAATTCTTTTTTGTTAGAAAGCTATGACCTCAGAGACCCAACTTTCATACTTTTGTCCTCCTGTCTGTACGTCCGGACGGACAAAAATTACTATCTGTCGGCCGATTTCCCATTGAAGTAGCATTGAAATTCAATTTTGAGTCATTTAAATCACTGTTGCCAAATCAACAATGACTTGAGAAACTTTATTAAAGTATGTATTGACATGCCATCGATCTCGTCTGTCTGTGTCTGTCCGTACCCCCTTCCAAAATCGGTTCTATCGATCGTATCTTAAAAATTCTTTTTTTGTTAGAAAGCTATGACCTCAGAGACCCAACTTTCATACTTTTTGCCCTCCTGTCTGTACGTCCGGACGGACAAAAAATTACTATCTGTCGGCCGATTTCCCATTGAAGTAGCATTGAAATTCAATTTTGAGTCATTTAAATCACTGTTGCCAAATCAACAATGACTTGAGAAACTTTATTAAAGTATGTATTGACATGCCATCGATTCTCCGTCTGTCTGTGTCTGTCCGTACCCCCTTCCAAATCGGTTCTATCGATCGTATCTTAAAAATTCTTTTTTTGTTAGAAAGCTATGACCTCAGAGACCCAACTTTCATACTTTTTGTCCTCCTGTCTGTACGTCCGGACGGACTAAAAATTACTATCTGTCGGCGATTTCCCATTGAATTAGCATTGAAATTCAATTTTGAGTCATTTAAATCACTGCTGCCAAATCAACAATAACGTGAGAAACTTTATTTATTTAAAATTATTTGAAGCACAATATTTTTTTCTTGAATCAGTTTGATAATAGATCGTCGTAATCGTTTGATTATTGATCGTCATAAAATGTAGCACAATGTGATTCTTTGATTGTTCATTAATTGTTTACCAAGAAAGCGGCCAGGCATATTTTTTGCATACAATTATGCTTAGTTTTAATTTACATTTCTTATTTTTTAATGCAGTTTGGAGTAGTTTCATTACTTTTGTTATTATTAAATATTTAATTATTATTATTCGTACTACAAATAAATCATGCAGACGATGAATAATATTAAGTTAATTTGCGAAAGAATATTAAGAAAAATAGTTGATTTTGGCTCTTAGAAGTTGAAATTATAGCTGAATGCTGTCTTTAGCGATTTTTATTTTTAGCCTACTTTTCTTTTTTATTTCGAAAGAATTAAAAAAATGAAAAAGTAGGTATTGACATGCGGTCGATGTCCGTCTGTCCGTCTGTCCGTCCGTACCCCCCTTCCAAAATCGGTTCTAATCATCGGATCTTAAAAATTCTTTTTTTGTTAGAAAGCTATAACCTCAGATACCAACTTTCATACTTTTTGTCCGTCTGTCTGTACGTCCGGACGGACATAAATCTACTATCTGTCGGCGAATTTCCCATTGAATTAGCATTGAAATTCAATTTTGAGTCATTTAAATCACTGTAGGTATTGAAATGCGGTTGATGTCCAACTGTCTGTCTGTCCATCTGTCTGTCTGTTCGTATGTCTGTCTGTCCGTCTGTCTGTCCGTTTGTCTGTCTGTCTGTACCCCCCTTCCAAAATCGGTTCTAATCATCGGATCTTAAAAATTCTTTTTTTGTTAGAAAGCTATGACCTCAGATACCCAACTTTCATACTTTTTGTCCGTCTGTCTGTACGTACGGACGGACATAAATCTACTATCTGTCGGCGAATTTCCCATTGAATTAGCATTGAAATTCAATTTTGAGTCATTTAAATCACTGTAGGTATTGAAATGCGGTTGATGTCCAACTGTCTGTCTGTCCATCTGTCTGTCTGTTCGTATGTCTGTCTGTTCGTATGTCTGTCCGTCTGTCTGTCCGCCTGTCTGTCCGTTTGTCTGTCTGTCTGTACCCCCCTTCCAAAATCGGTTCTAATCATCGGATCTTAAAAATTCTTTTTTTGTTAGAAAGCTATAACCTCAGATACCCAACTTTCATACTTTTTGTCCGTCTGTCTGTACGTCCGGACGGACATAAATCTACTATCTGTCGGCGAATTTCCCATTGAATTAGCATTGAAATTCAATTTTGAGTCATTTAAATCACTGTTGCCAAATCAACAATGGCATGAGAAACTTTATTTATTTAAACATATTTGAAGCAAAATAATATTTTCATGAATCAGTTTGGAATGACGTCATAAAATGTAGCACAATTTGATTCCTTGATTATTCATTAATTATCTAACAAGAAAGCGGCAAGGCATACTTTTGCATACAATTATGCTAAGTTTTAATTTACATTTCTTATTTTTTTAATGCAGTTTGGAGTTTCATTACTTTTGTTATTAATAAATATTTAATTATTCCTCGAACTACAAATAAATCGCGAGCAGACGATAAATAATGTTTAATTGATTTGCGAAATAATATTAAGGAAAATAGTTGATTTTGGCTTTTAGAAGTTTAAATTATTAGCTGGATGCTGTGTTTCGATTTTTTTTCTAATATGTATAAATCTAGTGTAGAAACGGCTGTTGATGATATTTACTGTTAGAAACCTAGTTTTTTCCCGATTAGAACTTCAGTAAGTATTTAAGTAACAGGAAAGTAGGCTATTTTAGTTCTTTATGAACTTCTTGTTTTCGAATGTGAATAAATCTAGTGAAGAAACGGTTGTTGATGGTATTACTGTTAGGAACCTAGTTGTTTTCCTATTAGAATTTCAGTAAGTAATTAAGTAACAGGAAAGTAGGCTATTTTAGTTCTTGAAGAACTTCTTGTTTTTAATTTACATTTATTTTTAATGCAGTTTGGAGTGAAAGAATATTTATGAAAATAGTTGATTCTGGCTTTTAGAAATTTAAATTATAGTTGGATGCTGTGTTTAGCGATTTTTTTTTCTAATGTGTGTAAATCTAGTGTAGAAACGAGTGTTGATGATAATTACTGTTATGAACCTAGTTGTTTCCCGATTAGATTTTCAGTAAGTCTTTAAGTAACAGGAAAGTAGGCTATTTTAGTTATGTTAGAACTTCTTGTTTTTATTGAAATGATGAATATAAAATTATTAAGAACTTTTAAATGGCGATGCTCCCTCCAACCACGCATCGAAACAATACCTCCACTATCCATAACCTCACAATCTACCAACTCTTAATCTCAGTTTATCCTATATCTCCCTTACTATCCCCCCACCAATTACGTCTGCTGTTGTACATCAAATTATATCTTCTGTTTTGGTTGATCCCTCTCCCCCCATTTGATGACAACGTACCCGTAACGATGACAACGCTGCCTCGTAATTTCTAACCCCCATATTAAAAGCGGAGGACGCTATTGCTGATAGATACTCTGAGCCACCCGGGTTATCTGATAATAGAGGTTTTTATCAGCGTTTTGGAGACTTTTGTCCATTAATTTTGGGGAGATTTCTCTCAGGGAAATTTCAGTCTCAGAAACAGTATTCATGAACGAAACGTTATTTTTTTTATTTGTGTGTTTATGCGGAAAGGACTCTTGGTGATGGGTGATTAAGTAAGCTGTTAGGTTTTTGAATTATCGTCGCACTAGAACTACACGAGGGCTATTGGCGACGGGCTTCGTATTTCAGAACCATAGTCAAGTGACGAGCCGACACCTGAATAGGCACCTAACGTAACCGATTAAGTTAGCTGTAAAATTATGTTTTTTTTTTTAAATTTGACCCTCTGAGAAATAAGCAAATGGACTGAAGTGTAAACTTGTTTTCTCCTCGTGAGATTAAACTTTAAATTGTTAATTTAAAAAAATGCTTTTTTAAATTATGTTTCTGTGGCATGATGATTGACGGAATGAATTTTAAAATGTAGTAAAAAAAAATTAAAATTTTGTGTGTTGCTGCCAAACCTGACATTCAACACTGTTAAAAATGTAGGCGCAAATTGTACCGAAATCCTATGACTTTCTAGCTGCCACCACCATTTGGAGAGTGGATTCACCAATTTTGTGGTAAAACCATAATTTTGATACACCGCAAAAGTGGGGAATCAACACTGCAAATAGTGGTAGCCGTGAGAAAGTTCCGAAATTCCGGTACAATCAAGCACCAAACTTTTTAACAGTGAGTTGACGGATTAAATAAGGTCTGTTTTCCTCACAGCGGTAAATAAAATTGGTTAACTGATGGATGGCTTCTATTGGATTCGGTTTCTTTTTATAAAAAATTTTGAACGTCTTTTTAAAAAAAGATAATTTTTCATACAGTCTGTGTTATTCACGTCTTAAAAAATTCGGAAACTCTGATAATTAATACTAACATTACTAAATCGACAACGACAAAATTGACAAATGTCAAAATTTAGATGCCTGAACGTCAAAATCGAGATCAAGATATTCGTAATAACGCATCCATTTCATACAGAACTTCTGATTTGGCAACTTTACCACGAAAATATCGTTAGAAGTGATGATAAGCGACTTTCTGAAAACTGTTTCCGGACTAGTCTGACTTCACATAGTTGGTCTGTTGGTAGACATATATATTCAGGTTTGTGTGCTTGGTCAGAGACCCGCTTATAAACTTTCGCCAAGTAAGACAGAGGGCAGCACTACCGCTCGTAAGTGGATCCATCTAATTTTTAGAGACAGAGGCCAACTAGAGGATCAGAGAGGTCTCCAGAATTGGCTTGTCACTCCCAGAGGTATTGATATGGTATGGGAACTTGGAGGACTTTGTGACCACGATGGGAAATTAACGTGCACCAGTCACCATTAGCGTACACGGAGGTTTCGACCGGTCATGGCTCGAACTCGCAACCTTAGGGATACCAGTCCAAGACCTTACCAACCAGGCTATCCCAGCTCCCTTCACATAGTATGTCTTTGTTATGTTTCATTGGCGCTTATTTAGATGTTGGTCGTGATTCGAAATTATGTGGTCCAGTCTCAACGTGCTATAGTCCATGTATAGCTCTCGTGCAATGTCCTTACCTGAACACCAGGGTTGACAGTACTCAATAACTTCGTAGGGTAGGTAGGGTAGGTACATATATATTCCGGCTTGTTTGCTTGATCAGAGACCCGCTTATAAGCCTACGTCAAGTAAGACAGACACAGAAAGAATTTTTACTGTCACAGAGAAAGGAAGTACACCCAGGGCGAAGGCGGGAATCGAACCCGCACCCGTTACAGCGCGCAGACTTCTAGCGTAATGGTCTGCGATGCAAACCACTCGGCCATCCGGGCCCCATAACTTCGGATTTATAGCTTTGTATTACTAACGTTCGAGACGTTTTAGGAAAACCAATGCGAGAGAATCCGAAAACTGTAGGCTTGGGAGCAAGGCGCCTTACTTTAGGGTTATATCCTTGCATGCGATAGTTGTCAAATTCGGGCCCAAGCATAGTCAAAATAGCTGCCGATTTATAAACGGTCTGTGCAGCCAAAACGTCCGCCGAAAAGTACCCCGTGTAGAAGGAGTGCGCGTTAAATAAGCTCCACAGTCCCGACGTGCCTCTGCCCCCCCCCCCCCCCCAAAGCATGTTTAGGGTGTCAGAAGTGGGATGTTGAAGAAAATTCCAAGTTTCATATAAAATCAATCTTTATTCCAACAACCATAATAAACTTAATATAAATATAAATTCCTAACCATTGTACAAACTTAACAAAGCATAAAACTCAAGTTGAAAATACGTGGCATGTCGACCAGAGGAAAGGTCGTGACAAGTGCCATGGGAAAATTAAGAACAGGAGAGAGTGTTCCGGTCGGCGACGAAGCTTATATAGCCTGTGCCGGAAGTGCAGCGCCACCTGATATAATAGTTGAATTTTGGTTAGCTGCTCGCAAAGCTGCAGTCTGCATCACAGCACACCGCCACACATGTCTAAAACATACTTTGGGTGCCGTCTCGTCACTGAACTGTTGTTCTAAATGATAACGCCCGTCTCCAATATCCCTGGTGTAGCTCTAGTGCGACGATAAAGCAGTCCAATCCATCCCAACTAAAAACTGTGACGTGGTGTCTACATTTTGAATATATGGATTCTAATCACGGCCAACTTCAATAACAAGGCCAGAGAAGCTCTCCCAAACATAAGCGTACACGGAAATTTTGACGTCACTGTTACCAGTGCGAGAAACTAGTTCGGCCGCATTCGGATCCCTAAAATTGTGGTCAGCCGTGAACGAGTGGTTCCAAACAGGTTTCGAGACAGGTTGTATTCATCTTCGGAACAACGTCACTCGGAAATATGACGTCAAAATTTCCGTCCCCGAGCTTGTTTGGGAAAGCTTCTTCGGCCTTGGTAGTTGAGTAGGCCGTGCTCTAATCCAAATTTTAACCACCCTGAAAGAATGTAGAGGGCCGTAGTGAGCCTAGTGGTCAGCGTCTCGGTCTCGGGATCGGAAGGTCCTGCGATCGAGTCCCGGTACCACTGAAGACCTACCGAGTATATGCGGAGTACGTGCTCGTTAAATCTGTTGGGTCCGAAAGTCCTCTAAGTTCCCATACCAAATCAATACCTCTGGGGGTGACAAGCCAATTCTGGGGATCCTCTAGTTGGCCGCTGTCTCTAAAAATTAGATGGATCCACTTATGTGTGTGTGTTGTCTGTTGTGTCTGTCTTACTTGACGAAGGTTTATAAGCGGGTCGCTGACCAAGCACACAAACCTGAATATATATGTCTACCAACCAACCAACCAAGAATGTAGAAGATTATATCATCATACACAGTACACCCCCAAAACCAGCAATGGAATTCGAGCGAAATCGGAGAAGCACCCAAAGTGGGTCTATCCGACCCCCTCCAGACATTCCACGCTGAAGTGGATCCACTCGCCTAAACAAAACAACCTCGTAATTTACGACACAAAAGGGTGGACAACGGGGCTTGTTGACAATACCAGACACCCATAAATTGTCTGCGAGAGTGGCACTTCCCCGAAACCCACAGGGGGTCTTGTTTTTTTCGCCGGGGGGTCGTGATAACCCCCCGCAGCTGCGTAGGTGGCTGATTCGATATGCGCAGTTTTTTACACGATGTAACATGGGCAGAGATAGGGCGTGAGGGGAGATATCATCGAAGATAGTCGGACTAATGAACCCGTGGAGGGTCTTTGGATGACTTCATCGAAGGTGGTCTGGTTTATTAGCTTCCACACTACGTTTATAACGTAAAAAGTGGAAGGTATTATAATCGTTCAGTGCGTCTGTCTGTCTGTCGTCACCCACTTTCATAGCCCAAACTACAAGTGCTACGGACAAGTGCGATAAGTCAAAAAAATTCAGCGCATCGAAATTAGAATACATTGAAAATTTCAGAAAATAATTCGAATTCGAAGTACTTCAATTGTTTAAAAAAAAACTGCAAAATTTAATGCTCATTTAAAAAGCATAGGAAGCCATTTTTACTAGAATTAAATCACCATTGCCATAAGCAACAATCGCTCGAAAAACGTTAATTCTTTTAGACAATAAATTAAAATAAATTTATTTTTGCGACATCGATCAGTTTGAAATGACGTCAAATATATTTCACTACGGATTCTTTGTATGTTGATACGAAATGTTTTCATTCTATTTAAAAGCGAGGAATATTACATATTTATTTTTTGAAATATAAATTAATTTTTGCAAACGATAAGTAATAATTATTGAATTTTCGAAATAAAATAAATGAAACTAGCCAAATTTAGCATGTAAATGTTTAATATAGAATTAATGCTTTGTTTGGCGCCTTTTTACCTGGTAGAACATAACTGTTGTGTGGAAGCGGGTTACGTGACAGATTCTGTTACAAACCTACTTGTTTTGGATGTTTTAAGAATGAGGCAGTGGCGGCTTGTGACATACTGCAAGTACAGCCGGGATGCAACCAAAGATTCCGTTTAAAGCAAAATCCCAAATCCGGTCACCAATTTTTTATTCATTATTACATTGTTTAGGCCGTGTATGGAGGTGGGGGTATCAAGAATTTGAACTCTTCTACTCTTCATAGTCACGTTAAACGATTTTAATTTTTCGGTGTTAACGGAATACTTTTGAATCTTAGTTTCAATATTGTTTTCGTTTTTTTTTATTGTTGAAGAAATGGAGCCCCGCTATGATAAAGTATGCAAAAAGAACGTATGCTATATACGCTTTCAAAAAAGAAGCAATTTTATTTATTTTTATGGTTTGATATACTTTTTTAATGATATGCTGGCTGCACCAACAATTTTGACCACGGGCCGCCACTACAATGAGAAACTTGCATCCTACTCAAAATGCCGTACTTAAACCGTTTTTTGGTACATTAGAAGCTGTAGATTTCGAATAGCAGCTTAAAAAATCTTCAAATATGATTTATTTTACTCGAATATGCATATTAAAATTCCATGAAACTCACGTGCCGAAAACGGCATCTGACGTAACAAGACATGCTTTTGGCGATTTTTCTAAAAGCGGCGCTGCAGTTGGTAGTTAGTTGGTTGGTAGACATATATATTCTGGTTTGTGTGCTTGGTCAGAGACCCGCTTATAAGCCTTCGTCAAGTAAGACAGACACAACACACACACACGTAAGGGGATCCATCTAATTTTTAGAGACAGAGGCCAACTAGAGGATCCCCAGAATTGACTTGTTACCCCCAGAGGTATTGATTTGGTATGGGAACTTGGAGGACTTCTTTGTGACCACGACGGAATTTCGGCGCAACCTCTCCACGACGGAATTCGAACTCGCAACCTCAGGGATGCCAGTCCAAGACCTTACCGACCAGGCTATCCCGACCTCGCTGCAGTTTGGATACACTTAATTAAAATAAACATGAAACCTTTTCAAAACGTTCTGGCGGGGTCTCTGACCAAGCACACAAACCTGAATATATATGTCTACCAACCAACCAATCAACGTTCTGGCGAGAAGAACAAACGGCTAATTTTATAGAGATGAGCCATTTCCTAGTTGGGTTGTTTAGTTTAAAATCGTACAAGATTGTACACGTCGTAGGTATTTCAGACCTAGCCAACTGTTGAATCCATCGAACTTTCGTTGGAAATCAAATATGAGAAAAATAATTGGAATTAAGATTAAGTGACTTTTAATTGTTATTTGGAAGTACAAATCTATTCCGATTCCAGGGAAAAAACGAAATCTTCCAAGTTCAGCTTTCAGGCCGATTGCTCTCTGCAGAGAGTTTAATACGATTTTTTTTGTTGGGGTCAGTTGGTTTAATTTTGGCCAGAGGAATTTTAAAAAGGGTCATCCGGCAAAGCGGAAAAATTAGAAATCAGTGATAGATATGACGAAAAATAATACATGGATGAAATTAACTAAGTTGGGACCATCGACCAACCATCTAGGGTTGGAAAAACGTGGGAAAGAACCATTTCACTGACTTTCGTTGCCAGATTTATATAAAATAACTAATAAGTATTCTACCAAAAAATCTAAGAAGTCAGTCGTAAATCCCATTAGATGCAGCGGAATCTACTGATGTGACTCTGTGAAAGTTGCAACCTGATCCCCTTCAGACCCTAAACTTTATGGTGACACCTTGAACCCCGGGTGGGGCCCTGTGGGGGCAATGGCCCCCTCTATTTTCGGGACCACTTTTCACCCCTTTGGAGTAACTTTGCGAAGCCGACTTTGTTTATGGCGGTAAATTGGAATACGCAGCTGTGGTCCTGAAGGCTTTTAAGGACGATCAAATGGTGCCGATGTTGTATTTATGAACTGTGAAAAAAATTCTGAATGGTAGTCGTAAAGCCATTTTGGGTTGGTGGGAGGTTAATGACTTGGAGTATTTTGATTGTTTATGTGGTTTGGGGGTTTGTAGGGTGACTTAAGTTTTGCCAAGGAATTTTCTCTCCAGTGCTCCTGAAACTTGCCCGCTTTGTATTTCTGTCTCAATTGCTGTTTTTATTTACATCTGTTTTATCAGAAAGGTCTGTATATTAAAAGCATAGTTAACATTTTCACTGCGTCAATTTTTGTTGCCAAGTAACATGCCATAGGAATAGGATTATCGAATCCTTAGTTCTTGATGCCTTAAGGCTGCATCCGCGGCAAAAATGCTTAAACTTTCATATTTTTGAAACTAAGTTGATTAGGTTTATATAGTACGATATTTGTTATAATGTAGATGGCTGATAGTAACGCAGAAGTAAATCAGCGCCATCTAGCTGGGATATGGTATTAGAGGTAGCGTGTGCACGTGACTTCTGTAGTCTACAAGCAAATCAAAACAAGATGGTAAAATGCAGAGTATCATCCTTAACTGTTGTCGAAATCTGCAAAAAAACGAAGGAAGGTTTCAATCTTCAAATTGCTGGGGTTTGGTTTTTAAAAAATCAGTCTCCACTTTAATAAAAATAATAGCGAAGAATCATGTGTGAAGAAATGTTCTGTGTGGCCACCTTTTAGATTCCTTTATGGTTTCTTAATTTGGCGACGGATCACATTTCCATCCCTCTAACGAAACCCCAAACCTCATAAACCGATCAAGAGCTCGCCAAATCAAGAGTTGTGCCTGCCCTATTAACTTAATGATGGTCGCTGAAAAAAAACACTAATGATGGCTTATAAAATAGTCAACCTAATCCATTAATTACACGCCAGAGATTTTTTCATGTTTTTTATCAGAAAAATTGTCTAGGAGTAGGTTTCTTGTTGACTAATGTCGCCACCGAGGGTAAAATGGACCCGAATTTCTCGTTTTCGGCGACGCTAATGGGGTCGTAAAGTGGAATAATGCGACAGTGCGAAAAAGAATTTCATTTGGAGGATCTTTGGAGGTTAAAAGTAGATGGCCATGCTTGGCTAGAATGAAATGAAGCCGACTGAAAGTCGCCAAAACGATATGCTAAAGATAGACACATTGACTTTACCAATATTAGAGTCATGCCAACCTTGGCGAAATGACAACCAGCTTTCCCAAGGTTATTAGCTTGGTAAACGTATGACGGATCCTTACTGATGGCTAGAGATCACCAAATTAACTCGTGGTGAAAGTAAATGTTTGTCAACTTTTGTTGACTACGATTCGTAATGTATACAGATGTGTTGTGACAAATTGATAATATTGAGTATTTAGCCAGAAAAATCCGCTCTGCGCACTTTCGATGTGACTTTTTATATAAAACGATCTCCTTTTATTCATTAAAAATCGGTACACTCTTAAAACAAACGAGCGGTTTTAACTCAGTCTGAGTTAATTTAAACTCCTTTCCGTGCCGAAAATGCACTTCCCCTATAGGAGTGGATTTCACTCTTTTTGCGGAGTGGGTAAAAGAAATAAAAGAAAACAATCTACGTCCTGCACTCTTAAAAACGAGCGGTTTTAACTCAGTCTGAGTTAATTTCCACTCCTTTACGGTGCCGAAAATGCACTTCCCCTATAGGAGTGGATTTCAATTTTTTTTTTAAGAGTGTAGTTAACATTAAAAAATATGACAATTTGTGCAGTTGTAGATTGCATTACAAGACTTGAATTGATACAAGGTTCTCATATTTCCTTCCTTACCAAAGATTTATGTTTTCAAGAACACGAAATTTCATTAAAACACACATTGCTAAAGTTTTTTTTTTATTTCACTTGAACAATCATGTTTTAAAGTGCATTTTGTTGTTGTTTTAGTCTAATAATAATTGGTTCAAAAGCATCTAAAACAGCCTCGGATGAAAAGTATACGACTTGATGCGGGGGAGCAAGATAAAAAAAAGAAGCCGTAATTTTATTTTTCTTAATATATCCCCAAATAATTTGCCAAGGGTTTATTTGGGCCTATTACGAAAGCAATCATGGCTTCACTTGACAAACTTATTTTCCATAGGGTTTTGACGATACAACATCTACATTCCATTCTAGCCTCCATAGTGAGCTCCTCATCACAGGGTTGTCTCTAGATATGATGGATCTCATGGTCCATGGAGTGTGTCAAGTTACAGAAGGGTTTTAGGATAAACTACCCCTATTCAGTACGATGGTGGTCGCATTAGAAGATTTTGTCAAATTGGGCATTGCAGTATTATTCTTATTAAAAGGGAATATTTGAAAACGAATGATAAAAAAAAATACAAAAAATATATTCATTATATCAGTAAACTTGTGTGGTTATGTCAGATAGTTCATGATGTGTATTAGTGAAGCAACTACAGTACACTCTTAAAACAAACGAGCGGTTTTAACTCAGTCTGAGTTAATTTCCACTCCTTTCCGTGTCGAAAATGCACTTTCCCTATAGGAGTGGATTTTACTCTTTTTACGGAGTGGGTAAAAGAAATAAAAGAAAACAATCTACGTCCTACAATCTTAAAACGAGCGGTTTTAACTCAGTCTGAGTTAATTTCCACTCCTTTCCGGTGCCGAAAATGCACTTCCCCTGTAGGAGTGGATTTCACTCTTTTGTTTTAAGAGTGTAAGCATCATGACCCAATCTTTAACCGATTGCTTTTAATATTATAATTCAATAATTCGTTTATTTACTTTTTAACGATTAGACGCTCCCTTGATATTTCCGTGCTGAAATTTTCAGTAATAAAGAGCCAATAAGATTAAAGCTTACTTAAATACGTCAATTAAGTATCCAATCGCTAAAGTGTTTAGTAGCAATGCATCAATAAGATTAAAACTAACTGAAATCAATCAATTAAAAGCCGAATGTGTTCAGAAATTAATTAATGTAATACATTGCATTCGTAAATTTCGTAAATAAGATTAAAACTAACTTAAGTCTACCAATTAAAAACACTAAAAAGATTAACTAACTTTTTTTAAGTTTCAAGCTAAAAAAAAGGAAATATTAAAACTTAATATACGTAATATTCTTGACATATTATAACTTAACCCCCTTAAAATCTTATATTTTGTATCCCAATTAAACTTAATAACTTAAATTATCTTTTTCATATATCCTTAATATCACTTAGTACTTTAACATCCCAACCACACCCTGTCGGCGACAAACAGTCGCCTATAGTTAAACTCATAGTTTCCTTGCACAGAAGCCACGACCATGGGCGGAGCTATAAAACGCGAGGAGCAATCAGATGAAGGGAAAATTTCATCCGTTTTATTTTGTCTTTATCTGATTGCTCCGCGCGTTTTATAGCTCTGCCCATGGTCGTGGCTTCTGTGCAAGGAAACTATAAGTTTAACTATAGATCAATCGTTCCCACAGAAACTGTTTAGTCATCACATTTTTAAAGTTGATCTTTCAAACTTTCTCATACTCTGATTGGTCAGTGAAGCAGAGCTCGAGATTTTTCGCCATTTTTGTGGGCATTCGATCACACTCTCTCGTCGACTGCAGTCGACAAATCAACCTTCTTCTGAGGATAGCTCTTTATTAAAAGATCTTTAATTACTCCGAAGTTTCCCTGTTTTTTGTTTTCATTCACATTTATGTTTTACATTCATACACATATTTTTATATAATTTTCAGTGATAAAAAAATCGTATCTTTTCTGACAGTTTTCTTGAAAATTTTCCGATCATTAAGGGGTTAACTGAATTGTATGACTTATGACTTCCTTGGTGGGGGGCAAGCTCGCCGAGCACTGCGACCAACTGAATTGTATAGTAAACAGCACTTTTTCTTTGAATTCTCGCAACGCTAAATATTCAAAAGACTTCAAAACTCTTCCATTCTCTTGAAGTTTCTTGTATGAGGTTGCCTCACATCCCTTCTTTGGTCGCTGGGAAAATAGAGGCGATCCTAAGAATAGCTCTGCTTTTGAGCCACTTTCGTAAAAGGCCTTTGGATTGTGATTCAACAATTTTATTTTGATTTAAAATGCTAAACTTCTTAACTGCCTTGAATATGATAATTCCATGCAGAACTACTCTTTTTTGTAGTGTAAGTAAGGTGTGGTAAAAAGTGATAATCACTACAACTTTTAACATTAAATTAGAAACAAAAAAGCGGAATAGTTGATCTACTTTTACTGCAACTGAATAATATACCCCGTTTTATTGAAATGGATTTTTTTTTCAAATGTAAAAAGCTTTTTTAACACCTGTGACGTACACTGTAAAAACTTCAATTGAAATTAGCCTTTACACTGTTAAAAATTAGGCACTTTGTTTCACCAAAAAAAATGGTTACTGGTAGCTGCAACGGCTGTGTGGTGAAACGTTAAACCATATTTTTGGTATTCGGTTGAACCATTTCTCAGGTTTTTGTTTCCAAATCCAAAAAAAAGGTTCAACCAAACACCGAAAAAAGGTGAAACATTTCACCCCACAGCCGTTGTAGCTACTACGGACCAATATCATGGTGAAACCAAGCACAGAATTTTTAACAGTGTAGTAAACACCAACATTTTCACCAATTCTCTCACATTACTAAATATTCAGAAAACTCAACATCTCTTTTCTCTTGAAGTTAATGCATCCGGTTGCCTCACATCCCTTCCTCGGCCGCTTGGAAAAGAAAATGGAGCCGATCCTAAGAATAGCGCGTTGTTGATCCGCTTTCGAAAAAGGCCTTTGGACCCTCCGATCTTGGAGGGGCTGTCATCATCACCGGCCCTTTCTTGATATTTTGCTGGAATTGGCAAGGATCCTTCGATTTTTTTTTTGCCACCAGAGATAACGTGGTCTGGAAGTGGGCTGTGTTGGCGATGACGTGTATGGTGAGCAATAGCCTATTTGGTCATAGATGAGGATTATTTTTGAATTTTTGATAAAGAAGGTTTGTGAAGTGAATGGATTCAATTAGTTGTAGTTACGCTTTATAATAATTGTCAAAGGGAGGGGAAAACCTCAAAAAATGACGTAAAAACCATTCACTGTTAAAAATTTAAAGCTTGGTTTCGCCAAAAATATGGTTCCTAGTAGCTGCACGACTGTGTGGTGAAATGTTTCACCACATTTTCGGTATTCGGTTGAACCATTTTTTAGGTTTTGGAAACAAAAACCCTCTAAATGGTTAAAAAAAATACCGAAGATATAGTGCAACATTTCACCACACAGCCGTGTATAGGAACCCCATGTTGTTAGCGAAACGAAGATCCAACATTCACTAACTACATCAAATAAGAAATTCTACTAGGATTGATTATTATTTCGGCCTAAAAATAGTCGATGTTATTTATTTTCTGCGGTTTACCTGCCTATGGTTGAAAAGCAACTAGGTTTTTTTTAAAAGTAATTACTAGTATCTGCGGTTTACCTGCCTATGGTTGAAAAGCAACTAGGTTTTTTTAAAAGTAATTACTAGTATCTGCGGTTTACGTGCCTATGTTGAAAAGCAACTAGTTTTTTAAAAGTAATTATAGTATCTGCGTTTACTGCCTATGGTGAAAAGCAACTAGTTTTTTTTAAAAGTAATTACTGTACTTTTAAGTATGTTGAAAACGGAACTGTAGAGTATAAGTGATGATTTACATTTACAAAAACTGGCTGAAAACATATTATGGCATAACTGAAAGGATTTTCTCCTTGTGAGATACTTTATGTTAAACATCTACTGTATACTGAATCGAACTAATAGTTCTATAAAATGGAGGATAGAGTTATTGTGTTGATAAGAAAAATGTACAATATGTTCCCCATACTCTTACCTTACAATCAATTTATCGAAATTCATGTATAATCTATATAATTTACCCCTCAAAAAAGTATGATTTTACTGCGACAAATCACTGTTTAAAAAACAATTCTTTAACCTTCAACACTATGCTGACAGACAGCTAGTCGACGAATCTGATACCCACAGAAAAAAAAACACTTTGTGGTTTTCTCAGTTATTACAAGTTGCGTGGGCTGTGGGGAGCTTAGTGGTTCCCCATACTCTTACCTTACAATCAATTTATCGAAATTCATGTATAATCTATATAATTTACCCCTCAAAAAGTATGATTTTACTGCGACAAATCACTGTTTAAAAAACAATTCTTAACCTTCAACACTATGCTGACAGACAGCTAGTCGACGAATCTGATACCCACAGAAAAAAACACACTTTGTGGTTTTCTCAGTTATTACAAGTTGCGTGGGCAGTGGGGAGCTTAGTGGTTCCCCATACTCTTACCTTACAATCAATTTATCGAAATTCATGTATAATCTATATAATTTACCCCTCAAAAAAGTATGATTTTACTGCGACAAATCACTGTTTAAAAAACAATTCTTTAACCTTCAACACTATGCTGACAGACAGCTAGTCGACGAATCTGATACCCACAGAAAAAACACACTTGTGTTTCAGTTATTACAGTTGCGTGGCTGTGGAGCTTAGTGGTTCCCATACTCTACCTTACATCATTTCGAATTCATGTATAATCTAATATTACCCTCAAAAGTATGATTTTACTGCGACAATCACTGTTAAACATTCTTTAACCTCAACACTATGCTGACAGACAGCTAGTCGACGAATCTGATACCCACAGAAAACACACTTTGGTTTTCTCAGTTATTACAAGTTGCGTGGCTGTGGGACTTAGTGGTCAGCGTCCGTCTCGAGATCGGAAGGTCCCGCGATCGAATCCCGGTACCACTGAAGACCCACCGAGTATATGCGGAGTACGTGCTCGTTAAATCAGTGGGTCCGAAAGTCCTGTGGGCGGCCATGTCGCAGTTTCCCACGGGTACTGGTCCCTGGAGACTATATCCCTCCCCCTCAGGGACATGTCTAAATTGCGGAGGTGGCGATAGATGGCAGCATCTGTCAGCACGATGCCAAGTCGGATTCCTGCCGTGTAGTCTCTACACGAGCATCTCTCCCCAGGAACCGCAGCCATTTGCCTTAATCCATTCCCGCTCAGCGGGAAGATCTTGGGTTTCCCAAGGGGCATTAGTAACAACACAACAACACAAGTTGCGTAGAAACGATACAAAAATTGTTATGAGACTCAATAATAAAGCATGGTTAACACAGAAATTGTGTTGAAGGAGCAGCATGCATGTATTATTCCAAAATGCAGTTCAGCATCTTCTTTTAAAGTTTCTTATGAATAGGAGATCAGCTATACACTAAAGCTTAAAAAAACATGAAATAGTTATTTATGCAACAAGTGTGAAAAGTAACACTTTTTAAAACTAGTGGATTTTATTTCACGAGCGAGGTACGAGCGAGTGAAATAATGACACGTGTTTTAAAAAGTTTACTTTTCACACGTGTTTCATACACTATTTTTTATAATTACGTGAAAAAAAATCAAATCTCATTGGTTCAAAAATAATTCACGTGCTAATTTTTTTACTTAAAGAAGATCGGCATCGATAAATCTCTGGAACTACAAAAGGCAAACTTATTTTTTAGTTTAAAGTCAAACATTTGAACATGGATACTGGTTCAAAAATAAAAATAATAATAAAATTCACGCGCATAATATTTATAAATAAAGCAGATCAATAAATTTCTGGATTTTATGAAGATTATGAAATAGAAATTTTACTTGAAATGTTGGCATCTTATGAAAAGAGTGAAAAAAAGTACTTTTTTTCACTGCTTTTGGGTGAAAAAAAGTAATTTTGTATCACTGTTT
Organism: Oedothorax gibbosus; assembly: GCA_019343175.1. Classification (NCBI taxonomy): domain Eukaryota; kingdom Metazoa; phylum Arthropoda; class Arachnida; order Araneae; family Linyphiidae; genus Oedothorax; species Oedothorax gibbosus. Next base: position 48,361,233 of record CM033270.1, on the reverse strand, counting down.
CTAAAAAGTATAACTTTTCGCACGCGTCTGATATTAAAATTATAGTGTAAAATTGGATTTTTTTCACGCAATTATAAATTTTTTTTAAACTATCAAAAGTAGGACACAAGTTCAAAAAACTTTCTTTATTAAATTATTGCACTTTTATAGGATACACGATAGGACAATCACAGGAGAGTACAATAATGATCAACATTTAAACACACAAAAAAATGATATTGTTAAATGTCATATATCATGCGATGGATGAGATTTGAGCGTTGAAAATCTTTCATTTGTCTACATGCTAAAGAAATCTCAAGTATGCTTACGAAAATTTTAGTGCAGTAAACTTGGTCAGTATATCAAAACCTTTTCTTTGGCACTGTCTTTGGCTTTATTGTCCAACTTAATTTAAAAAATTATAATTTCAATTTTTTTAAAATATGAAATATAATTGAACAATTAATAATTAGATAATTACATATGTACACAACTCATTAGTGGTAGCTGTTATCTCTCACAGTTATTTGATTTTTTTTTCGCGAATGAACAAATCTTCAATTTAAATCAAAGATAGCACTTATAATTTGCATATCAATTTGACTTTTCAATATAAAAATATAATTTGTATGAAAATACACAAATATAAGTAAAACGTGAGTAATTTACAATTCCGTACGATGGCCAATGGTTATTTTTGTTAAAAGTACCACGAAAAGAATTTTTACTATGATTTGTTGTGATAATTATTTGTTTATTTTCAAACAGTAAACTTAAGTTAATTAATTTTATACAACAAAAAAAGTAAAACAAACCGTAAAAATTCATTTTCATCTATAAAACTGGTGGTGATTTTTGCTGCATTATGGAGTAACGTACACCACAAAATAGGAGTAATCTTATACCAAAAAGGATTAAGTCTGAAGCTTATTTCGTTGTGGTGTAACGTTTCTCCATAAAGCTGGAACCAGCAAAAACCTGGATATTGCTATAGTTTTATAGAGTAACGTTACTCCATAAAGCTGGAACCAGCAAAAACCTGGATATTGCTATAGTTTTATAGAGAAACGTTACTCCATAAAGCTGGAACCAGCAAAAACTTGGATATTGCTATAGTTATGGGTAACGTTATCCATAAAGCTGAACAGCAAACTGGATATTGCTATAGTTTATAGAGTAACGTTACTCCATAAAGCTGGAACCAGCAAAAACCTGGATATTGCTATAGTTTTATAGAGTAACGTTACTCCATAAAGCTGGAACCAGCAAAAACCTGGATATTGCTATAGTTTTATAGAGTAACGTTACTCCATAAAGCTGGAACCAGAAAAAACCTGGATATTGCTATAGTTTTATAGAGAACGTTACTCCATAAAGCTGGAACCAGCAAAAACCTGGATATTGCTATAGTTTTAGAGTACGTTCTCCATAAGCGAACCAGCAAAACCTGGATATTGCTATAGTTATCAGTAACGTTACTCCACAAAGCTGTCACCAGCAAAACCTGGATATTGCTATAGTGTATCGAGTAACGTACACAAATATTTACAGTTCAATTACACGATGAAACTCTAAATCATAGCGAAAACTATTATAATCTGTTCAAAATTTTCCTAGTGCAGGACAGAACGAATTACATAAGAATAAAAAAAATTGTGTTATTTCTTGTGTGCGTAAATAAGTGAGGCCCAGTGGCTTAGAGGTAGTGCTTCGCATTGCCACGCTACAAGTCCGGAGATCGAATCCCGGATTGGGCGAGGATGACCCATCCTTTCATCCCTTGAGTGGGTTGATAAAATGGGTACCAAGCATGCTTGGGAACTAAACACTGGGGGTTCCGCGTGAGGCTGACCACCTTACCGGGACATATTCTAAGAACCCCAGAGCCCTAGGTCACGAAAGCTGAAATGGGCACGGCAGGTCTTGGCTCAATAATGGGCTGTTGCGCCGAGGAGTTTAGTTTTTTTAGCGTAAATAAGTGATTTTGTATTCATAGAAGCTATACTTAGATTTTTACAACAATGCTTTAAAAGGGCATTATTATTACAGAAATTTTAATGTGTAGTGTATTAACAACAATAACTTTAAAAGAAATACTGGAAAGCCCTAGCATTTCACAACTTTAAAAGAAATAACCTTGAATTATCCATTGTTTAATTGATCTCGAATACAACTTTATATTGCACATCTTTTTAAAAGAGAGGGTCAGTTCTATTGACTTGATGCATTATTTTTGAATCAACACTAACTGTCAAATATTGTTCAAAATTTAAGATGTTTTTCACCAGGAATGAAAATAGTAAGCAATGACAACAACACAAATTTGAAATTACACTCAGAAAAAACTTGTGTTGACTATAAATACTAACATTTGTGTTTTTCCCAGTTGTTAGAAGTTGTGTTAAAACAATACAAAAATTGCGTTAAAATCAAATAATAATGCATGGTTTGTAAAAAAAAATTGTGTTGAAGGTGCAATTATTGCATTGAAACAGCACACTATTGTATTGTTGCAGTTTTAACACAAAACTTGTAATTAACTTGTGCTGTTTGAAGACAAGTTTTTTCCTGGGTATATTTAGAGTTTCTTTTAAAGTTTAAAAAATAGTATTGCCATCTGTTGATAAATAATATTATCCGTAGAGTATTCAATAGCCATATGGTATTTTCTTTTCATTTTTTTTTTATTTTTATACCTGGTGAAAATTGTTTAATTTTTAATGCAATGCTTCCTCAGCAATTATTATTATTTCGGAGTATTTTTGTCTGAGATCGACCAATTACCATCCCTCTCAATTGAACTAAAATTGAACTTTATATTGCACAACCTGTTAAAATCACATATGGACAAAAAATATTGATCACTAAAAAATATTACACAATATTACTGTCATCAACAAAAACCACAACAATAACTATATGATACATGTAACGCAAAAAATGAATGGAAATGAGATGGGACACTTTTCTTTCATATCTGTCACAAGAAAATACGTCAAAATAACATCTAAGTAAATTTGTCACATTATAATTGTCCACAATTTTCACAATTTTTCGTCCACAACACACCCCTTTTTCGACAGAAGAACAGTTATTTTGACTTCTGAGATTGTAATTTTTTTGCGCCAAATTTTGCAGAAAGTTGCGATTTTGAATAAAAAGTTTAGTTATTATTAAGTTTTTCATCATTTCAGTTTTTCAATTTTCTTTTTTGGCGTTATGAATTTTCAACAAATACCCATGTATTTTGGGCAACATAGGTTTCATAAAAAAAGTACTCTCAGATATATTTCCGGTTTGCACAACTAGAAAAATAATTCGGCAATAGAAACAAAATTGTACATAGAACCAGGACCTCCTACGTAAAAAGAAGGCATGCTAGTTAACCTATGAGTTCACATACAGTACCATTTTCATGTTTTGACCACTGATCCTTAATTTAATCTTGATTATTCAAAATAAAAGGCAATAAGCTCAGAATATGTCTTCTAATATACCTTCCATTCTATTCATCTAGGATAGAAGCTAAAAGTCTCCCCTTGGACTTAATCACCTATCTAAACATTTTTCTTTGGTTAAGTACTATCATCAACGAGCAGTAACTGAAGCCATACCAAATTCAAAATAATTTCCATAGGAATTGACCGAGAAAATCTTCATTGGTCATTGGCTCATTGTCATTGACTCATTGGTTTCATTGTCTCCAAGTATAAATTCAATCATAATGCTTTCAGTTCGCGTTATAGTTGAATCCTAATGTAACTTCATTGAGTAGACATGTTCAGTTCATTGAGCATAAGTAGTGCTGCCACCGGCACACAAGTAATACTTGCTGTCGACGTAAGTTGATTCCTGCGACGCGGCTGCTGTTGACAAATTGCTGGTGAGGGAGCTGCACAGTGCTGAGATGCTGGGCAAGCTGACGTTGTTGCTGGGCGATTCACTGGTGACGCCCATGGAATAAGGGCTCCGGTCGCATGCTGGTGAGGTCAGGGATTGCTGGAGACGCATGGGCCATTGGTTGACTGGGGATGGGACTGGAAAGAGAAGGGAGAGTCAGTGAGTGCAGTTCAAAAAATGATGGCTTGAATTTGGATATCAGGCAACAACTGGACATGTTATGCAAAAGAAATATTTAAATAATCATATTTTGAAAAAAAAAAGAGTTTGTATAAAAATAAATATATGACATAACAACATATGAAAACTATCGATGTGAAACACTACATGAATTTCAATTCCCACTCAATTATAGATATTTATATTTAATATCCTAGAATTCGAGGTTTCCTAGGTTTTCGTTTTTCAGCAATACCTTAAATTTAAAAAAAATAGTTCCATGGCAGCACGCATAAAGCGCATGCATGATTTTTTCTAAAACCTTATAATGACGCGTGAAGGTATTAGGAACTCGTGTACGAAATTTGTAACCAATGTTCAAAAAACACTTTTAGGAAATCGACGCCCAAAAAAAATCTCCATTTTGGATTTTCAACCCCATCGAGATACTTTCATTTGGCCGAGTGGTTTGGACCATTACGCTAGCAGTCTGCGCGCTGTAGCGAGTGCGGGTTCGATTCCCACCTTCGCCTTGGGTGTATATTCCGTTCTCTGTGACAGTAAGAAATTCTTTCTGTGTCTGTCTTACTTGACGAAGGCTTCATAAGCGGGTCTCTGATCAAGCACACAAGCCGGAATATATATGTAATAGTAGAAGTAGTACTTTCATTACCTTATATTTCAAATTAGGTAAGTGAAAGTAAAAAGGAAATAATAATCTACTAAATTCTGACGTATACATTTCTGTAAAGTGTTAATTAAAAGATTACATTCTTTCTTACTCTTTCTTTGTCGTGCAGTGCCTTGATGTGTTTTAAAAAAATATATTTTTATCTTATCATTTTCGTTTTATACGGACCAATAATAACCTAATTTTCCCAAACAGAACGTAAAACTTGATCATTACTACAACTTTACGACATACACATGGATTTCTTTTACGATATCTCGCCCCAAAAGTGAACCCCAAAAAGACAACGGCATCTATTCCGAGGTATCTCGGACATTGTTTATCATAAATTTCTCTTTCCCATGTGGCAACACAAAACTCCAACACAAGGATCGGCCTATTTCATAGAGTTGCCTATTTGCTCTACGTTTTTAACGTCTGCTAACTTCTGTTCCAAAAGGCAAGGAGGAGGTTTTTACGGTGTTCTTTTTTGTTTTTCTTGGTGTTTTCGTGGCCTTCTGGAGTTGCAAATCGTCTCGACGGTTTATCTTATGGAGATATGGAGGGAGGCTGGGGGGATAGCACCCGAATTGCACAGAATTGGATGACCAGGTTTTCTAAAGGAACGGAAAATGCCGGTTTCTGTTCTTTTCGTAAAGAATGTTTTTTTTTAATCTGTTCACTAGAATTTACTCTTTGTTAGAGTTTTTATAATTTTAATTCGTGGGCCTTTGTATGAAAATTTTATAGAAGTAAGGAAAAATGCTTAAAACTAAGCATTTGCTTGTATATATACGCTGTTATTTAAATTTGCATATGGACTTCTGTGTTTCCTAGCTTGTTAAAAACAAATAAATATTCAAATTGATATATAACAAATAAATATTCATATTGATAATAAAACATCAAATGTTTAAATAGTTTGGAAATTCATTTTGGAAACATGTATGCATGATCGGTAAAATGCAATGAATTAATTCATTACCATCCATGAATTTACCTCTATAATTTCGATTGTTTTCTAGTTAAGAAACAGAACTGCTTTAATTTTAATTCTTATGTTGAAATAACAAAAGAACACCTCATTCTGCAGTCGGAAAAACGTATTTTAACCCTCCGAAGAATAAGAAAATTGGCTTAATTGTAAACTTGTTTACAATGCATAAGATAAAATAGTTATTTATGCAACTAGTGTGAAAAGTAGGGCTTTTTTAAACGAGTGAAATAAATTCACGAGTTTAAAAAGGGCTATTTTCAACGTGTTGTCCTACACTATTTTTTACAATAACGTGCCAAAAAGTATTTATAAAATAATTTTTTTTTAATTTTTAAAATGATATTTCTGTAGCACATAACTATAAATGACTCCTCCATACTTCAATTTTTTTTTAATTTAATAAAATTATAAAATCTATAAACATTCAAAAAATTCTGTGTATTGTTGGAAAACCTGACAGCCAGGTGACGGGTTTATATACACTGTTAAAAATTTGGTGCTTGGTTTCACCATTATATTGGTTCCTAGTAGCTACAACGACTGTGTGGTGAAATTTTTCACCTTTTTTCGGTTTTTCTTTGAACCATTTTTCTGGATTTGGAAACAAAAACCTGAGAAATGGTTCAACCGAATACCAAAAATATGGCGAAACGTTTCACCATTCAGCCGTTGCAGCTACTAGAAACCAATATCATGGTGAAACCAAGCACAAATTTTTTAACAGTGTAGGCCTGTATCCCTCAGATAGTAAATCTTATTTAATTCAGGTTTGATCGTATCCAATAACGGGTGATCCAGACCATCGCGTTCCAGAGAATGAAACAAAGCTCTGGGTTCTCCCTGTCGGCGTGTGTGGTCTTTAATACCCGGGACACAGGGATCTGTCGTCGGGAGCACGGGACGAATTCCCAAACTGAAGTCTCAATTTTCACGAGGAACGCTTTTTTACGAGTCTTGTGCCCCCTTCCCATTGAATTTGGGAGTCTCATGGGACATGCATTCTTGAGATAAAATGAGAGAGTGAAGAGATGATGTCGTTTTGTAGGACAGCGGCTGCTAAACGGGGTTTATGTGACACAACATATAAAGTTTATAATACACTGTTAAAAATTAAGCACTTTGTTTCACCAAAAACATGGTTCCTAGTAGCTGCAACGGCTGTGTGGTGAAACGTTAAACCCTATTTTTGGTATTCGGTTGAACCATTTCTCAGGTTTTTGTTTCCAAATCCAGAAAAATGGTTCAACCAAACACCGAAAAAAAGGTGAAACATTTCACCACACAGCCGTTGCAGCTACTAGGAACCAATATCATGGTGAAAGGAACCAATATCATGGTGAAACCAAGCACAAAATTTTTAACAGTGTAGCTACACTGTTAAAAGAGTCTGTGATTTTTACAGCCCATAGAGTAATTTCAACAACTTTAAAAGTTCTATGGGGGGCTATTTGTGCAAGCACGATTTCCTGGAAAACCTTATTATTGCAGGTACTGAGTCCTCGTGAACCACATTTGAGCTCCGTTATTTCGAGCTGTACACTGTTAAAAATTAGTAAACCGAAAACGACTTTTGTCACTGCCTACTCAACTACTAAGGCCAAAGAAGCTCACCAAACACGCTCGGGGACGGAAAGTTTGACGTCATAGTTCCGAGTGACGTTGTTCCGAAGATGAAGAGAACTTGTCTCGAAACCTGTTCGGAAACACTCGTTCACGGCTGACCACATTTTTAGGGTTCCGAATGCGTCCGAACTAGTTTCTCCATCTTCGGCACTCCAAACAGTGACGTCAAAATTTCCGTCTACGTTCATGTTTGGGAGAGCTTCTCCGGCCTTGTTATTTAAGTTGGCCGTGTTTTAGTACATTTAACTTGAATAAGAAGTGAATTGAAAGTTAAAAAAAAACTATTTGAAGTGTAATATAGGTGCGTTTGTAAATACACCGGCGTGGAAAAATTACTGATCTTTTATGTTAATTCAATGAGAAATCCGTCACTTTTCTGCGCACGGTGCGAATTTCTTCAAAAGCTTCCCAAAACAAATAAAAACTCCCACAAGAAATTCTTCCCCAAACGTTTTTCTATCCTTTTCCAAGGCTTCGCCAGCAAGATGAATGGCAATTCATCACCCTCCCCAAATGCTGTATTAATTGGCCCAAATGGATGTTGACGGATCATCAGAGAGGGTGGAAAGTTACCCGCTATTAGGAGACCGAATTTGTCACAACTCCGGTGTCGGCGATGACATCGGGTTAAGACAGAAAAGCACTGTGTCATACGCGGAGATTTAAAAAAAAAAAAAGTCGTGCAGAAGATAGGAGGGTTGGTTGGTTGGTAGACATATATTCAGGTTTGTGTGCTTGGTCAGAGACCCGCCTATAAACCTTAGTCAAGTAAGACAGACACACACATAAGTGACAGATACTACCATTTATCGCCACCTCCACAATTTAGACATGTACCTGAGGGGGAGGGAAATAGTCTCCAGGGTCCTGTACCCGTGGTAAACTGTGTAATGACCGACCACAGGACTTTCGGACCCAACAGAGCACGTACTCCGCATATACTCGGTAGGTCTTCAGTGGTACCGGGACTCGATCGCGGGACCTTCCGATCTCGAGACCGAGACGCTGACCACTAGGCTCCCTACGGCCCTAGACAGTATATGTTAGACACCATACCAATTTAGTATTTACTACACTGCTCAAAACAATTAGGGGAGCACTTTGCGTACTTTTGTTAACCCTATCAGTCTCAACTTTTTATTTTTATTCTAAAAATCTAAAATTTGTGAAATAGATTCACTATGCATCGAGAATGAAATGGTAAAATATAGGGGTGGGGGGGGGGGGGGGGGGGGATCTTAATTTTTAACTAAAATTTAAGAGGGAAAAATTGGGATTATAACTTTTGAATAAATTATAACACTATTTTTTCAAAACTTTATTTGTTAAAAATAGTTAAAATCAATTTTTAAAACATCTAAAAATGCAAGCATGAAGAATTTAGGGTCAGTTTATTTAATAAAATAGTTTTAGAGTGAATTTTGTTTTACCATTTTTTCATATTTTCATTTAATTAAAACAAACATTAATTCATTCTTTAAGACATGATTCTTCCATCTAACTATAAATAAGTGCGAGCTTAACTTAGTGAGGAAAAAAAATCGCAAGCTGATGATTCCAAATGGAATTATTGGGGGTGAAAGGGTTTAAACCATGCGCTCCCCTAATTCTTTTGAGCAGTGTATTTAAAGTTAGGGAGAATAATTGTCGCACTAGAGCTGCACGAGGGCTATTGGAGGCGGGAGTTCCACAGTAATTTAAAACCACAGTCAAGTGACAAACGACACCTGAAGATTAGTACTTTGGAGCAATAAGTAGCTCCAGAGAAAAAAAATTTGGAACAGGAACTTGGGGATTCGAATACCACTTCTAACGTAGCTGTATGGAATAGGCTTTAAGCCGCAGTTCCCAGTCTAATTAACACTCGTATAGCAAAAAAGACCGTAAAGCTCCAAACTGAATGCAAATGGCTTTTAGAATTTTAAGTAAACATGTTTTGGAAAGTTCTGTTTGTTTTGTTGTTTATGTTATTACACTAAGAAAAAATACTAATGAATAAAATACTAATTACTCAAATATGAGTAAATGCAAGTTTTAATTTTCAAATGAAACATTTTATTTAAATTAGACGTTTCAAAACGATTCATTCGTTTGTTTCAAAACGCGATGCTTTCAAATCTGAAAAATACCAGACATATACTCAATTTCAAACAAAATTTCCTTAAATTAGTTAAATGTAGAACCGTTACTAGGGTAGTTAGTCGAATGGCTATCATATTGCACTAGAAATAAAATCTTTTCTGGAGGGCAGAGGTTTGTATCCCCTCACAGCAGTGATAACAGTTATCCTACAAATCGCCCACATACTGGAAAATAGCAGGAAGAATTCGCAAGTAATTGCGATACTCGTTTTTGAAACAAGGTTCACTGTATTTTGAAACAAGGTTCACTGTATTTTGAAACAAGGACATACTTAAAAAGGAGCAATTGTACACTCTTAAAACAAGAGAGTGAAATCCACTCCTATAGGGGAAGTGCATTTTCGGCACCGGAAAAGAGTGGAAATTTACTCAGACTGAGTTAAAACCGCTCGTTTTAAGAGGGATTATCAGTCCCATAGAGCTAATGCATTAGTTTTGGAATCACAACTTTCGCAGAAGTATTGCTTTGCCATGTTAGCTCTTTTTCCTCAGGTATGGGAATCAACATAACATCGAAATGAAACAAATTTGAGACGAAAATGTTATCTAGTTATTTAATTATATATTTCTGAAGTTTTAAAATGCCCCAAAATATTCAGCAGATGGCGACACTATTTTAAAACTTTATCAATTAATAATTAAATAACCGGATGTTTTTTTCTTTTCAATTTTGTTTTAAATGGATGTTATGATCAATCCCATACCTAGTGAAAATGGAATAACATGGCAAAGTAATTCTTTTGCAAAAGTTGTGGTTTTTGAAAACTAATGCATTAGCTCTATGGGACTGACAGTCCCTCTTAAGAGTGTAGGGCGTAGATTGTTTTCTTTTATTTCTTTTACCCACTCCGCAAAAAGAGTGAAATCCACTCCTATAGGGGAAGTGCATTTTCGGCACGGAAAGGAGTGGAAATTAACTCAGAGTTAAAACCGCTCGTTTGTTTTAAGAGTGTAGTCGATTTCAAGTCATTTTTAAAGCATGGTGCTCAAAAATGCAACACCTTCATTCCCAGAAATGTGCATTTTGATCGAAAAAAATCTGGTTAGTAGGGAACTGTGGCTTTAATAATATAGAAATAGAAAATACAAAATAAGAAGAAAAAAACTCTTTCTCTCCTCTCTTTCGAGTGCGGTGCCGAGAAGAGTCCGAGATAAAAGTCGTCCTCATCCTCTCTATGCTTTCTCCGGTGGAGTTCGTCAAAGTGCATTTCGGTGTAATTTTTGGGCCCTCTGAAGTGCGATTGCTTCGGAACACTTGGAGACAATAGATGGGTGTTCCGGAAATGTAATTTAAAAAAGTACTTTCTTTCTGTGATTGTGAGGTTTTCATGGTAATTTCTCGGGGCTGGGGAGCCCAGTCGGTTAGGCAATCGCCTAGCATGCGGAAGGTCCCAGGTTCGGGTCCGGGCATCGCCAAAATAACTGCCGACCTATAAACGGCCCGTGCAGCCAAAATGTCCGACGAATAATACCCCGTGTGGAGGGAGTGCACGTTAAATATCCTTCAAAGTCCTAACGCTGCGTACGATGTCGCCCGTAACGGTTGCGTTGGGTGAATACTCAGGCGTCGGCTCGTCACTTGACTGTGGTTCTAAAATACGACGCCCGTCGCCAATAGCACTCGTGTAGCTTTAGTGCGACGATAATTCAAACTAAACTAAACATGGTAATTTCTCGGGGATGGGGAGCCCAGTCGGTGCTTGCCTTGCATGCGAAAGGTCCCAGAATTGTGTCCGGGCAGTGTCGAAATTCCGACTTGGTTGGTTGGTTGGTAGACATATATATTCAGGTTTGTGTGCTTATTCAGCGACCCGCTTATAAACCTTCGTCAAGTAAGACAGACACAACACACACACATAAGTGGATCCATCTAATTTTTAGAGACAGAGGCCAACTAGAGGATCCCCAGAATTGGCTTGTCACCCCCAGAGGTATTGATTTGGTATGGGAACTTAGGGGACTTTCGGACCCAACAGATTTAACGAGCACGTACTCCGCATATACTCGGTAGGTCTTCAGTGGTACCGGGAATCGATCGCAGGACCTTCCGATCCCGAGACCGAGACGCTGACCACTAGGCTCACTACGGCCCAAATTCCGACTTATTAACGGTCTGTGCAGACAAAAAGGTCCAACGAATAATGCCCCCCGTGCAGAGGGAGTGCACGTTATATATACTTGTCGCTCTTAAGAAAGTTGCGTTGGATGCGCCTACTCAAGTGTGGACTCTACACTTGACTGTGGTTTAATTGCGAGGCCCGTCCCTAATAGCCATTGTGCAGCTCTAGTGCGACGATATTCAACTTAACTTTACTCGGAACATTTGGAGACAATAGATGGGTGTTCCGAAGATGCAGTGTTTTTTTTAAAACTTTCTTTCTATTATTGTAAGATTTTCACGTTACGCTAAATGCCATGCAGAATTGTCCTTTCTGTAGTTAAATCACGTATGTTAAAAAATGATTATCACTGCAACTTATATTATTAAATTAAGAAATTTAGAGGAATTGTTGATCTACACCTTCTGCAACTAAATACTATCTATTTTTTTTAAATTTAAAAGCTATTCTAACGTTTGAGACTTACACTATATAAATCCTCAGTTAGATGGAATTACCCGGTATTTTTGCGTTATCTAATCTAAACTAGGTTGTGCTACAGTACATAATGGACCAAGGCCTGCTATGCCCATTTCAGATGACATGACCAAAGGCTCTCAGGAACAATCTCTCTCGGGTATGTCGAAGCACAATATAAATTTAACCTTTTCATTGAAGCATATATTAAATTTTTAACTTAGTTTAAAAATTCTATTTAATCCATTTAATGTTGTGTTTAGAAAACAAAATAATGTATTACTAAAAAATTCTGATGATAGAATGGGTTTATTTTTTCGCACTTCAAGCAAGTTGAAGCTATTTTTACTTAAGATAGACTACTGAGAAATTTTAAAAGACGATTAGAAAAAATAGTGTTTTACGAAGTTTCGGAAATAGTTTTCAAAGAACTTCATTGACGTACACGATTTCAGCAATCGTTTTATTTCTCCTACAAGTGTCTACCTCGTCTATAAGTGACCTCAAAGTTTTAAAATGAATACATATTCTCCTCATCAAACAGGAATAAAAAAAATAATAATTTTTATCTTAATATACATGTTTTAATATTTTACTATTATAATAACGCTTGAAAAGTTAATTTTATAAAGCTGTGCTTTAAGTTAAGTAAGAACCAATGACCGCTGACTGAAATTCCATTTCTTGACAGCTGCCAACATAATTTAATCAAAATTAAATCTTTAACATAAACGAAATCTGCATCAAGACATTGAACAGATCACCATCAACCAAATAAAAAAAACTATTTCCTTCTCTTCATTCACTCAAAGAGGCAGCTTCCTCCAATGTTTAATTGTTTACGATTACACCGGCATAAACAGAAATCTTCTGTATATATCGACTTCGCCGAACTATATACACATCTTCATCACCTACGCTTTACATAATTACAATTTTATCTCTTTTTCACCTCAAACAGGCTCCGATGGACATCTGGACAAGTTTACTTTTCGCGATTTCGGTAGCTCCAAATCTCCATTGAACTTATCGGGACGTGTGTCTGAGCTCCCAATCCAAATAAACTTCACCAAATCCCAGCGTAAACTGTGGATATTATAAACAAGATTTGTTGACGCTAAATCTTGTTCAAAAGGATACGGCCTGCTGTTCGAAGTTTTAGTGTGGTTTTGGCCGGTTGTGGTGTCTGTCCAGTCCATATTGGTTCCCCCTATGGTAACGCGACGTGTGTGAAGTTGCCTCTTTGGATATACGTGATACTTTCCTTCAGGAAGCATTAAATTGGTACAAATTTATTTTAGTTCTAAATTTACTATCAAGTTTGATTCATATTTTCGCGTAAATTGTGTATATTATACACTGTTAAAAATTTTGTGCTTGGTTTCACCATGATATTGGTTCCTAGTAGCTGCAACGGCTGAATGGTGAAACGTTTCACCATATTTTTGGTATTCGGTTGAACCATTTCTCAGGTTTTTGTTTCCAAATCCAGAAAAATGGTTCAACCAAACACCGAAAAAAAGGTGAAACATTTCACCATTCAGCCGTTGCAGCTACTAGGAACCAATATCATGGTGAAACCAACCAATATCATGGTGAAACCAACCAATATCATGGTGAAACCTAGCACCAAATTTTTAACAGTGTATGCAAGATCTGTTGATGGGTTCGGAAAGAAGAAACCGGCTGTTTAAGGTTTTAGTGTGATTTTAGCCAGTTGTGGTGTCTGTCCGGTCCGTATTGGTTCTTCAGTGGTAACGCGACGTCTTACGAAGAAGTCTCTTTGGATATACTTGTGATACTTTTCTTCAGGAAGCCTTAAAACGATGCAAATATACTTTTAAAACTAAATTTACTATCAAGTTTGATTGTGCGTATATTTTTGTTCGCTTTAGTGGTCGTTACTGCTGACTTTGCATGTTTTAGTGTAGTTTCCGCTTGTTGTACTTGTGAAGTCTATCTAGTCCATATACTGTTAAAAATTATGCACTTTGTTTCACCATGATATTGGTTTCTAGTAGCTGCAACGGCTGTGTGGTGAAACGTTAAACCATATTTTTGGTATTCGGTTGAACCATTTCTCAGGTTTTTGTTTCCAAATCCAGAAAAATGGTTCAACCAAACACCGAAAAAAAGGTGAAACATTTCACCACACAACCGTTGCAGCTACTAGGAACCAATATCATGGTGAAACCAAGCACAAAATTTTTAACAGTGTAGAAGTAGTCTAGTCTAATTGATTTGTTTTGCAAGACGTAGTTATTTCTGCTTTCATTCCTGGATATTATTACTGGTTTCGGTGATTGGTGGTGTGACACGATAAGCTCGGCCCACTGCATTGATTAACCAATCGATACATTATTTTAATTCCTGTCGAACTGTTACCACTAAAACGTGAAATATGTCCATTTCCGGTCAACGAGGTCATCTGTTTTGGTATTGATCTTTGGATACTGGATAGTGCATGAGTTTGTTGTAAGGTTATTAAATTGGCGTTTGCTTGATTAGCAATATAGTTTTATGAAAAATTGATTATATGTTTTGATCCATTTGAGTCTGTTAACATCTGACTTTTCACAGTTTTAATGTTTTTTTCTAGTAATGGGTCTCTGTTCATTTAGACTTATTGTTTCTTTTGAAATCATTGTTGTAATTTCGGTGTAAGTAGGGCAAATTGATATTTGTTGGCCAAGTATGATTTGTTACTGGGCTGCTTTTGTTCAGCATGGTGATTGCCACCACTAACTTTTTCGTATTTGGGGTTTGTTTTCACTAATTGTGTTACGAAATCAATCAATATTTTTATTTGAATGTGTGCTTTGTGTCGCATTGAAATTCACATGTTAACTCACGTTGCAACCCGTGATTAGTGTTAACCGACAGGCGAATTTGTTCGATTTTGCATGGCAGGTCAGTACCATGTAATTTTTTAAAAAATCAATTTTTTGATTTTAGTATTCGTGTAAAATAAGTTACAAGAGCTTTCCAACGATGCCTTTGTATATAGATCAGCAGTATTTTCATGATGTAAGTTTTCAACTTAAATCTCATTTTCTCAGAATGGTGGTTTTTCAGGTTTATGTACCTTTTTCTTAAAAACTATTTCATGTATAAACCTAAAATTTTTACAGGATAATTGTTTCAGGGTG
Source organism: Oedothorax gibbosus (assembly GCA_019343175.1). NCBI lineage: Eukaryota > Metazoa > Arthropoda > Arachnida > Araneae > Linyphiidae > Oedothorax > Oedothorax gibbosus. The sequence goes on along the minus strand of CM033270.1, from coordinate 48,346,036 downwards.
TTTTGCTTACTGAAATGAGCATTTCTCAAAATTTGAAGGAGAAAAAAAAATATGGATAATTTTGTGATGTAAAAATTATATATTTTAAAAAATAACACATTACCTTAAACAATATTTAAAAAAAAACTATTTTATATATTGAAAAAATCTCATTTCAGTGTATTGCTCAAAGTGCATTTAATGCGCAGAATTTTTTTGTGTTGTTTTGTATTTAGTTTCAAAGAAAAAGAAACCTGAAAAAGGTCAATATAGCATTAGCCGTATACAAGGTACCGACCTGCCTTAACTTTAAGTTACGAAATAACGACTCTGTGATAAAAAAAAACCGATAAAAATTCAGCATTAAAAAAAATAGGGCAACAATGAATTTCAGTCGACCGATTTCCATGTTTCAACAACATTATTTTGGTTTAGAATTTCTGCATTTGCAATTATCATGCGCGTTAAAAAAAAGACGTGACTTCTTAAGACAGTATTCTGTAATCGTGAGAATTTTGTCGTTTTTGGATAAATTTTTTCATTTGAAAACGAGGCTTTATTGATTATGTAAGAAATTATATCCATCGGTTGCTTTATATGGATGGTACAAGGTGTGCTTTTTTCTACTAAAACCGGAATAAATTGATTGTTGACCGTCTGGATTGCAAAAAGTGTCTTCCGATGATTTTCGGTGAGTTGACATTTTGTTTATACACTTTTAAAAATTATGCACTTTGTTTCACCAAAAATATGGTCCCTAGTAGCTGCAACGGCTGTGTGGTGAAACGTTAAACCATATTTTTGGTAGTTGAACCATTTCTCAGGTTTTTGTTTCCAAATCCAGAAAAATGGTTCAACCAAAAACCGAAAAAAAGGTGAAACAGAGCCGTTGCAGCTACTAGGACCCAATATCATGGTGAAACCAAGCACAAAATTTTTAACAGTGTAATTCGAAACTCTATATTTTTGACAAATATAACTATTTATTGCGATAATTTGAAATGAATTAATTGCATTTCTGCCACAAAACATAATTTGACTGAAATATTTTTGAATATGTTTCACTCTACTAGACTTCTCTTAAAATATCCTTTATTTTCGCATTTCACATAAGATAATTCACAAAATAATTCATATAACTAATTCAAAATCTATTAAAAGGGATATATTCTTTTACTAATGCACTACACTTTCATCATTTTTTGTGTGAAATAAAAAAAAATAGTTGAAGCAATAGCTTATTAGACAATGATTATTGATTTGTGTATACAAGAAATTGATGAAAAGTAAATGGTGGCCATGTAATTTCTCTTTTGAACTAATTTCGTCACACAGCCCAAGGATTTTTTTTATGATTTCTTTATTTATGACATTGTATTCGCATTTTAAATCATGTGCCCTTAAAGTTATCTAAAATTAAATTTCTAAAATATCGTGCAAAAAAACTAACTTTTTCAAATCAATAATCGTGGCAAAAGTGATGCTTTTAACGAAATCGTGTTTCTTTTACACACTAGTGCGACAAAGTAAATAAGAGCATCTGATTGGTGTAAAATTCTTTATTTGAGCGTGATATTTTATTCGGCGTCTTTGTGATTGGTGGAAAATTCTTTATTTGAACGTGATTCTTTATTTGACATCTTATCTCCAATGCCAATCTAAGAAATACTTTTTGCACGTGATTTTAAAATAATCGTTAAAATATAAATAATCACCTTCAAATCATTTGAACGTGATAATAAAATAATTAATAAGCCAATCAATAGATGCCAATTTAATAAATACTTTTTTGCACGTTATTATAAAAAATAGTGCATGACAACACGTTGAAAATAGCCTTTTTTAAACTCGTGAATTTATTTAACTCGCTCGTACCTCGCTCGTGTGAAATAATTTACTCAACTCGCTTAAAAAAGCCTTACTTTCCACACTAGTTGCATAAATAACTATTGTTGAACTTAAGTTTGAGTGACACCTGTATTCTTTTTGTTGAGACTATTCTTTAATTTAAAATAAGACAAATCAGTTAACATTACGTGATATGGAAAAATGGATCTCTTGATTCGAATTTCAAACTAACAAATTAAAAAAAATATTTTATAATAACATATAATGACAGTTGTCAATATTATATTCAAATAACGATTGTTAATATTTATTTAGTATTAATGTTCAGCTTTTATTTGTATAGCATGATTAACTGGTTTTTTAGACGTTTCAGGAAATTGTATTTTTTTACTTATATTTTAGCTATCAATTCAATCAAATGAAGCTGATACAGGTCCCAGAATGTTTTCAATTGATTACGTATTTTTATTCTTATTGTGAAACCAATAGTGAAGTATTTTTTACATTGCCTTTTACGGTAGTTTTTTTTTTAATTATTTCCATAGTCTAACACTAAACAAGTAAAGGTCAGTTAATAGAAAAAAAAAACTAATTCGGGACTAATTCGAAAAACTAATTCGAGAATTACTTTGACACTTTTTTCTCATTACCCTTTACAGAACTGACAATTGATGTAGTCACTCATTAAACTGAAACCCAGGGCTGGATTTAGATTTTATGCGCCCCTAGGACCGCGGTTTTTTGTCGCCCCTTCTTCACACCATCGTAAAAGAGGGAGAAATTTGACCTCAGAAAGGTCTTTGTGAAGATAACTTGTATTTTATTCTAATTCATCGTGAAGTAAAATTAATTAAATAAAATAAATAAATAAATAACAAATTAAATTAAATAAATAACCGCGCTGTAGATACACACTGACAGCCAAGCGAAAGATTCGCCCGTCCAGCGTCACCTATACGATAAAGGCGAATGGGACTTTTATTCGTGGAGAGCATGTAGATGTAGACATGTATTGTAGTCTATAACATTTTATGGAAATTTTCTGACCAAAAAAAATGCGGAATATTTTTGCGCCCCTCATCATGGTGCGCCCCTAGGCCCGGGCCTATTGGTAAATCCAGCCCTGCTGAAACCTCAAGAATTCAATTACTTCCATTTTAGGGTTTTTAAGGTCACCTTAAGAATGTTATTTCCCACATTAAAGGCTAACTACTACGTCCAAAGTGGCTTCGTGTTCCCGATTTTCAACTGACGCAACGTGTGTTGAGAGACATCTCCCAGTGCTATCTGATCACGAGCCATTTTTAATAGAAGTTTTTCTTGCTGATAACACGTGATTCTGTGTCTATCGAGCAGAAGACAAAGTCTTTGCTGACTCTGTAAGGATTTTTTTTACTTGAGATTGTTGCGATGTGATCGGGAAAGTTAGTCATCAGGTGACCCTTTTTAAGGACACATTTCTTCAATTAGTTTGTTGTTGTAAGGCTATGTCCTGACTACGCCACAAAGGCAACAAATGCAACAAAACTTGGCGACTTAGCAGAGTCAGCCCCCATGCTATTGCATCGCTTGGCGCCCTTGGCGGTCGCCAAATTTTGTTGCATTTGTTGCCTTTGTGGCGTTCGATGTCGTAGTGAGGACATAGCCGAAAGATACTTCAAAACACCTAATTAAAGTATTCAAAAACAAAAATTAATCTAATCTTTTGACATTTACTCTTACTGATTACCGTCTTTTTGATTTCTATTAGGGATGACAAATTGGACAGGTCGTTTCCCAGTCGATCATATGATGTTTAATTAGATGGCATTGGTTTTTATTTGGCTGAGCTTATAAAATGTTGTATATAACTTGTTTCTGCAGTGGAAATAAAAACATTATTACACTGTTAAAAAATTTATGCTTGGTTTCACCATGATATTTGTTCCTAGTAGCTGCAACGGCTGTGTGGTGAAATGTTTCACCTTTTTTCGGTGTCTGGTTGAACCATTTTTCTGGATTTGGAAACAAAAACCTGAGAAATGGTTCAACCGAATACTAAAAATATGGTTTAACGTTTCACCACACAGCCGTTGCAGCTACTAGGAACCATATTTTTGGTGAAACAAAGTGCCTAATTTTTAACAGTGTACATGGATACGTAAAATCTTAGAATCCAATACTGTGAAAATTACAAAGTTTTTGTACGTAAATCGTTAAGATACTGTATGGGGATTTTTAGTAATTTAATACTCCGGTTTATTAAGGCCAATCGCGTATATTGTTTTTATTTTACAAAAGGGTCTAGTTTTTAAAACTCACATTCCGTTTATCTGAATTTTTTGAAGTATCACATTTGTCTCCACGTCTTTGAAGTTTGGGCTTTGAAAGTGTGTGACGGACAGACGGACTTTTAAAAGTTCCCACTTTTTACGTTATAAACGTAGTGTGGAAGCTAAAATCCATAACCGTTTGAGGGAGAGAAGGAGCTTCAGAAATCATGTCCGTGGAAGAATTTTCCAACATTTTAGTGAAATAAGAAGCACATGAAGAAATCTGCCACCGGACATAGTCCCTTTTAACATTTTGCTCATCAAATAAATATTAATTATTTGTGTTTACAAAATACTTGTATGCCTTTTCCATTGTTAAATTTAATATGTTTTTTATTCCTCCAATGGGGCTGCAATATTGGCGGTCAAGCCTTTGCGGACTCGGCATATTCCCCAGAACTGAGAGCCATTTTTTTGTGGCACTATATAGGCGACTCTCGCTACCAATTTTGACGCACAGATTACAATGAATCTGAGTTGATATGGTTTCTAAAAACGGCAATTTTATAAATGTAATGAACATTTTTTAAAGTTTAATTTTTTCATTCGGAATTCCTAAATCCTAGTAGTTTTTACTTTTTTATGGGCAGTACTACGATCGTAAGAATCGCAGAAATTTTTTTTAACAAATCTATACATAGTTTTTCCACATTTTTAAAGTTAACGAAACATGAATCTATCATAACTACATTATTTTTAATTTTATATCGCCAGTGAAAGATTTCTGAAAATCCATTTCTAACAATTCGAAAAATTATTTAATATTAACAACAGAAAACTTAAAAATACTTAAAACTTAAAAAATGCAATTGAGTATACTTTCAGGGGAAAATTTCATTCAAATAATACTAAATCAAGGAAAATTATTTCGGCAATCAAAAATCACACTCTTAAAAAAAACGAGCGGTTTTTCAACTCAGTCAGAGTAATTTCACTTCTTCGTGCCGAAATGCACTTCCCCTATAGAGTGGATTTCACTCTTTTTGCGGAGTGGTAAAGAATATAAAGAAACAATATACGTCCTACACTCTTAAAACGAGCGGTTTTAACTCATTCTGAGTTAATTTCCACTTCTTTCCGGTGCCGAAAATGCACTTCCCCTATAGGAGTGGATTTCACTATTTTGTTTTAAGAGTGCATGAAGCCCTAAATAGAAAGATTTACTTGTCAACATTTTAAAATTTTAATTGCCCTCTTTCATAAACTAATTTACATTACCGGTTATATTCAAGTGCTCAAAAATGTTAACAGATAGGGGAGACCGGGGCAAGTTTTCCCATGGGGTAAGTTTTCCACCAGGCATTATACAAGAAATGTGCCGTTAGGAGGTGCCAAATGGCTCGTGGTTTATGAAGCAACCCGTTTTGTGTCACCCACAAGAGTTTTTGCTCAGTTGGTGTTGTAATATTGTCTTGAGAGCTGTTTTTGTGATTTTTTTTCAACATTGAGTGAATTTTTATGCTTACATTCGAATATAAATCAAACGTACTTTTATTAAACTTAGTTTTGCATTGCTTATACTACAAGGTGGCTCTTCTCTCTACGTAACTATACATTCACTTTCAAAATAATTCAAAATTCTACTCGTCAAGGTTCTATTAAGGTCAAAATCTGACAACGGGGCATGTTTTCCAAAATTTCACGGGGCAAGATTTCCAACAATGCCTTGTAGAAAAGCGTGCTCCAACCTTTGTAAATTAAGCTTAATATTCCCAAACCTAAATTATTTTTATCGTATGAACACTTAGTGAAAAAAAAGTTTTGCTCTAAATTCAAAATTGTCTGCATAGTAATGAAAAAGGAAGCTGAATGTACTCGTACTATTCTGAAACAATATATCTCCCTCTAAAAATTATCAGGAATGGATGTAGTAGCCGAAAAGCATCCAGAAACTTAGTAGATCATAACTAATTACGCTGTAAAGTAGCAATGTGTTATCTTGCATCCAAAGTTTTGAGTCAATTGACTTGTTCAAAAACAAAATAATAATAATAATAAAAAAGTGGGTGGTTAGGTGAGAAGCAATCCCACCAAACTTTAGTTAATCAATTTTTCGCAAACTTTAAAAATACTCTAGAAAAGAGCACCAAAGTAGTATATTTACACAGAAGGGGAAGTTTTATAAGTTCAAAGGAATCCAGATGATAATGACTTTTAATGAATTTGGTTAAAATAGTTTAGTAAAATAAACTGGCTTTTAAAAACAAATATCTATATTCTGAGTATACTCCTTTGAGCTATTTTAGTTTACAGTAAATCTGCGTAAATAAATTGCAAAATATTTTTCAAATGTGTTCAATCTTTTTTTAAAAATAGTTGGAAAACTTGCCCCATCACTTTTTGGCAGTCTGAGAAAATTTACCCCGTATACGGGGCACGTTTTTTAGCTCAACATGCTTGCATTTAACCACTTGCTGCCGAAAAGTATATTTACTTTTTGAAAAAGTACTAATGCTAATTTGTAGATAAGCATGTGAGGAAGACAATGACATCTTCTTTTCTTCAAAATAAATAAAATTAAAAAATATACAATCAAAAAGCAAACATGGAAAACTAGCCCCGGTCTCCCCTATTTAAAAAAATTAAATACAGATATTTATAAGCAAAGAGGCAATCAAAACTAAATATGAATTTTGTTTGTATTTAGTTTTTAGAAAACATTTTTGATTTTCATTTTAAAACTCTTTTTATACATTTATTTTTATTTAAATAGATTCATTTTTAAAAAACTTAAATAATAACTTCAACTTGTTGTTTTGCGTGACGTTTTTTTACTGGTTTTCTGTTTAACGCTTGAAACTTTTCTTCATAGAATCAGTTAAACAATGGGCTTTTAAGGAGAAGCTTGGGGCGTCTATAGAACAAACTGGTAACACACTCGTAAATATTAAACCAATGAACTAATCATAAAAACAGAAGAGCTGTCCATGAAGTAAAAATATCAGCAAAACTGTATGTTGAAAACTCTGGTAAATACCCTTTCGTCGTAATTAATAAACCACTGAAATAAGGAGAAAATCAGTCTATTACCTAAAATTATAAGTAAAACTGTCTATTGAAAGGAGTGGTAAATACACTTTCGTCGTAATTAGTAAACCACTGAAATAACGAGAAAAACAGAAAATTGTCCAAGAAGTAAAACTTAAGAATATTCATGAAGAAAACAACGTAGATTAATGGCATAAAAAGTTTATTAGTTGAGCAGTGTATTTGCCCCAATAATCTGCGTTGTTTTCTTCGTGAATCTTCTCACGCAAAGTTGAAGAAATTTGCAGAATATTAATAAAACAGTCTATTGAAAAGACTGGTAAATATTCTTTTGTCGTAATTATTACACCACTAAAATAAGAATAAAAAATTTCACTCACCGGTCATGGGCATGTTCTCGACGGTTGCGTTCCCCAGTCTCTGGCAATTCTGCTGCTCCGTGTAGCATCCCCCATCCACCGCGGCAGGAGTCCCGGGAGTTGCCCCGGGCGGTGACATGGATCCCCCGGTAGCACTGCTACTCGCCGGGCTCATCGGGCTCTGCTTCACGACAAAGGGCCCGTCTGTCCACGGCACGGAAACATCGGTCTGCTGCGGCCCGTACGCGGCGGCTACGCCACCAAAGTCTGCAGAAGACGGACTTGAAGTGGCCACAGCACAACTGGACATGTACTGCCCGTTGTAGGCAAAAGTCTGATGAGGTTGCTGCTGAGAGTTCTGCATGGCCATTTGCTCGGGGATGTAGTTGGACATCTGTTGCTGCGGTTGTGCCTCAAAGTTGCCGTTGTTGTTGTAGTAGTAAGGGTGGAAAGGGGCCATGCCGAATTTCCTCTTGACCGCTGCCAGGCGCGGGTTTCTGTCTGGGGTCTGGTGGTAGGGCTGGAGGAGGTTCGCCAGGGCTGCCTGTTGATGTCCCTGGTTTAGTCCCATGTCGAAACCCATCATCGGAGGGCTGGGGACACCCGTGGCGTAGTACATAGAGTACCTCTGCATGTCTGGGGGGAGCTGACACCGTCTCTTGAACCCTCTGGGTCTTCTTTTAGACGAGCCGTCTTGGAAGAGGGTCACGCTGGCAGGATCGACGGTCCAGTAGTGTCCTTTACCCGGTCGGCCGACTCCTTTCGGAAGTTTGATGAAACAGTCGTTGAGGGACAAGTTGTGTCGCACGGAGTTCTTCCATCCCTTGTACTCGCCTCGGAAAAACGAAAATTTTGACTGAAGATATTCGTAGATCTCGTTCAGTGTGAGCTTCATGGTGGGCGAGCTCTGGATGGCCATGACTATGAGGGCGATGTAGGAATAGGGAGGCTTTTCCAGTTTTCTCATTCCCGATCCGGATTTTTTGGTCGTAACGTCCTTGTTGTCTTTTGGTTCTTCGTCGTCTTTGTCCGAAGAAGTCGATGTCCTTTCACTTTCTGCCACCATACATCCTTCCACCCCTAAGCAATTTCCATTTTGCATCTGATTTCCATTTTGAAAGTCCAGTGTTTCTTTTGGATCCTCTGCATCGATCTCTGGATATTTCTCAACCTTAACATCTGAGTAAGGTATCATGTCGATGGATTCCCGCACAGGTTTGTCCAGTAGATGGTTCAGTATGCTCTGTCTGTAAGGTGGGTTACTATAGCCCTGTTGCATGTCGTCGTATTGCTCATTTTTGAAGCACTGGAGGGTAGCTGGTCGCTGGAACATGTTGTTGAACATTCTGTACGCTGCACTGCGTTCTACATCGTCTGAAGTTATCTCTGCACAAGACGGAAGTCTATCGGTATTATTGGTGTCCATGCTGTACCCGTAATTAGGGACTGTTACGGTATTTTCTGTGCTTTCGCTGCCGGAATCTTCGTAAACGCCATTCTTTGGTTTCCCTTGTGGTGAATTCCTTCGGTACTGCACGTCTAACTCATCGAGAGTCATAATTTTAAAATTCTTTTAAATAGTATTGAAATTATTAACTTTATTTTACGTAGAGTACAAATGGTTGGTAATTCAATCTCTAAATAATTAGTTCAAGTATCGAAACTCTGTTAGATTGGTGGCAATGTGTATCAATCAGAATAAAAGCTTCATAAACTATTCTTGCAAATAATTAAGTCCTCAAAATTATATTTGCCAGACACAAGTACTGAACAAATATCTGAACACTTATTGTTGCACTAAATAGGTCCATTTGAAAATTCTTATCGTCAAAAACTTTTTAGTATTAGAAATACACCAGACTAAACAATAGCTCAATAAATAACAATTCAAGACTGCACAAAACAATCCCTAAGTTACTGTCAAACATCCAAAACTAGGTAAACAAATCTCACATAAATACTGGACCAAGTACAAATCAAATCTCACTACAATACTGGATCAAGTACAAATCAAATCTTACTACAATACTGGACCAAGTACAAATCAAATCTCACTACAATACTGGACCAAGTACAAGTCAAATCTCACAACAATACTGGACCAAGTACAAGTCAAATCTCACAACAATACTGGACCAAGTACAAGTCAAATCTCACAACAATACTGGACCAAGTACAAGTCAAATCTCATAACAATACTTCCCTAATCTATAAAAACTCGAGCATCAATGACTGTGGTCCGCGTGACATGCATCCACACTGACAAGCGGGCAAATCCTTTCCAGTATGTCACTTGTGTGGGCGGCGACTTGATGAGCTGTCGTCTCTGCTCAAACGCCGAAGTAAGAAATGAAGAAGAACTGGATACACAGGGAGAAGATCTTTCTTCCTTGCAGCCACAGCATCTTTTCTTTTTTTTTCTTTTTTCCCTTCGACGACGTACCAAAGTTCTTTCTTGTGTTCTTTATCCCCTCCCCCTTTTCTTTGGATGGTCTCTCCTCCAGCTATCTTTTCAAAAATCTTTTCGCAAGTTTGGTTTTTTTTTGTTTTGTTTTCTTGAGGATGGCGAAATGTGGATTTGGTGTTGTTTAAGGGTTGTAATTGGGATTTATAAGGTATCGCACACTTTAAGCAATGTTATGCAGTGTTGTACTTTAAAACATTAAATGTTGGGGCAATATTCATAATGGGAAGTTTTTATTTACATGAGATTTTATGTTTTAAAATGAATACTGCCTGAGATCTTCAACAGGAATAATAGAATTTTTTTTTTATAATATGTAAAAAAATAAGAAGAAAGTATCTCATGTAATCATTTTGCCTCAGAGTCTCCTCCAAATAAACGCAAAAAAAAGTATTTCAAAGCAATATTTTATAGTTTTATATTTTGTGTTTTAAATGACGGAATTATTATTATTTTTTAAAAACAATTCTAAGCAAGAATTTCTAATTTTTTATAACTGAGAAATTTTATAATCTCTCTCTACGTGAAGTAGTATTATATTCATTTGGGTTTGACATTTTTACGCGTGGGTACCAAACTTAAAGAGATATTGTAAAAGCAATTGTTCATTAAAATTTTAACGTAATATAAATAAATTTTCATCAATGTATAAATGAATAATATTTATAACTTTATTGGTGTATTTATAAGCTATATTTTCATGCTTTGCAGAAAAACTAGATATAGTTGACTCCATTCAAGTTTTAATACGTAACAGTATTACATATTAACAACATGTTGACAAAAAATTCGCTGCATATTTTTAGATTCAAGATTTCATAAATATAATTAACAACATGTTGACAAAAAATTCGCTGCATATTCTTAGATTCAAGATTTCATAAATATAGAGTAGATTAAATTTTAGATAATATTTTTTTTACACGATAGTTTTCAGTTGATCATTTTTTTTCTGTTTTGAATACGTAAATAGTATTTCACATTAAGTACATGTTGACAATGTTAGTATTCATTTTTAGGCTTAACCCTCTGAGGGATACGCAATTTAGTGAAGTGTCATCTTTTTTTCACTGCATAAGATTAAAATTAAAATTTTAACTGAAAGCTTAATTGATTTATTTTTTAATTTTATTTCTGTAAATGACAGCCAAATACTTTAAATTTTAAAATTGAGTATAATTATAAAATTTACAATTTTTTAAAAATTATTTGTATTGCGGGAAAAACTGACAGTCAGGTGACGGTTTTATATGTCTGTATTCCACAGAAGGTAAATAAACATTTTTCAAAATAATTTGTTTAATGGATCTTAGAAGTAAAATTAAATATTATTAAGATGTAAATTAATATGTAATGGGAATTCAATAGTTATTTATGCAACAAGTGTGAAAAGTAACACTTTTTAAAACTAGTGGATTTTATTTCACGAGCGAGGTACGAGCGAGTGAAATAATGACACGTGTTTTAAAAAGTGTTACTTTTCACACGCGTTTCATACACTATTTTTTATAATTACGTGAAAAAAATCAAATCTCATTGGTTCAAAAATAATTCACGTGCTAATTTTTTTACGTAAAGAAGATCGGCATCGATAAATCTCTGGAACTACAAAAGGCAAACTTATTTTTTAGTTTAGTCAAACATTTTGAACATGGATACTGATTCAAAAATAAAATAATAATAAAATTCACGCGCATAATATTTATAAATAAAGCAGATCAATAAATTTCTTGATTTTATTAATAATATGACATAGAAATTTTACTTGAAATGTTGGCATCTTATGAAAAGAGTGAAAAAAAGTACTTTTTTTCACTGCTTTTGGGTGAAAAAAAGTAATTTTTTTATCACTGTTTCTAAAAAGTATAACTTTTCGCACGCGTCTGATATTAAAATTATAGTGTAAATATCGGATTTTTTTCACGCAATTATAAAAAATTAATTAAAAATAAAAACGTAACAAAACTTGATTATGATCCTTCTTCAATTAAGAACAATAACCACAATGCAATAATTGAAAAAAAAACTTATCTACTCTCCTTATCTTAGAAATATTTTTAAAACTGCTAAGATATTACATTATATCTATTGCTATTTATTTAAAATTGTATTATCTACTCCTACTTCTAAAAAATTTCTTTTCAAAAACATGAACTAAATTTATTTAATATCAAATAAAAAACAAAATTAGTCAATCATTTACTCATGCCCATGCGTCTCGATGGTTACATAATTATATTTTTTACATTATATTACTTTACATAATATTATACTGTAGATGATTTTTCTTAATGCATCTACATTTACCGTTGTACCAAATTAAAGTAATATACAATGTTAAAATCAATATCTAATACATTTTTGTTATCTAATATCTGTGAGTAATACTAATAAATAAAATTAAAGATTTTAATATGAATTTATTTATATCTTCTTTTATCTCAATCTAACAAGTAATATTAAAATCTGTTTACTAGCTATTACACATCAGTAGTAATTTAGTATTTCTTATATGTTCTTTGCCTACTTGAAAGTTCCTATCAATGATTACTTTAGGAAGTGATTACTTTTGTATATATTTATGGTAAAAGTTTATTTATTCTATTTTGAAACATAAGCGTGCCAGATTGTATCAAGATTTCTATCAATATGGGAATGTATATTTACAAATATAACACTTTTTAAAACATAAACTCGGGATCTTGTAATTTATTTTTTATCGAAATTATTCTGTGTTTATTGTGTGCTGAAATATTGGAGATGAAAGATAATTTTTTGACGCTTCTGTTCATTCGAAAGTTTTTACATGCTAATTTTAATGACCTTAGTGTCATTTCTTCCGTTGTGTGGCACTGTGCTAATTTTCATATGCCATTTTTAATTACGGCCAAAAACTTTGGTATCGTTTTATCTCATCTTTCCCTTCGTATTGCGATAACGTCTTCACCTTTTGTCTTAGAAAGGCGGATGGTTTTATTAGTTGTACTACGTTTTAAGAGGGACTGTCAGTCCCATAGAGCTAATGCATTAGTTTTGGAATCATAACTTCCGCAGAAGTATTGCTTTGCCTTGTCAGACCTTTTTTTCCCGTGTATGAGAATCAACATAACATCAAAATGAAACAAATTTGAAACGAAAATGGTATCTAGTTATTTAATTATATATTTTTGAAGTTTGAAAATGCCAAAAATATGGTTCAGATGGCGACACTATTTTAAAATTTTATCAATTAATAATTAAATAGCCGGATGTTATTTTCTTTTCAATTTTGTTTTAAATTGATGTTATGATGATTCCCATACCAGGTGAAAAAAGTATAACATAGTCAAGCAATTATTTTGCAAAATTTGTGATTTCATAACTAATACATTAGCTCTATGGGACTGACAGTCCCTCTTAATGATTTTCAAATTCTCCACATTTTACATATTGTATAATAATTCTACATTGTAAATTGTAATAATTGTGTGTTAGTGTTTTAAAATATTTAATTTATCTTGCACACGTTAGGGAAAATTTTAACAATATTTACAATAAGTTAATATTGTTTGCAATGCACTAATTGTCTTCATCTATAATGGCACGCATGAATAAATTTGTTACAATGGCAAAAATATTAAAATTTCTTTTATTATATTGTAAAATTATGTATTAAAAAATTATGTACATTGTAAATTGTAATAATTGTGTGATAGTGTTTTAAAATATTTAATTTATCTTGCACATGTTATTGTAAATATTGTTAAAATTTTCCCTAAGTTAATATTGTTTGCAATGCACTAATTGTCTTCATCTATAATGGCACGCATGAATAAATTTGTTACAATGGCAAAAATATTAAAATTTCTTTTATTATATTGTAAAATTATTTTTTTTAAAGTAAACTGGAAAAATTACGTGAGTTATCCTTTGCACAAGGCAATCGTCAGCATACGTTCCACTATGCATGCAAGCAAGTCTTTCAAATCTTTGATCTCTAGCAAATTCTACAAAACAACAAAGTAAATAAACAAACCTATTTACCTGGAAATATAAAATGCATATTTCGTAATACAAGAGAATCAGAATTTCTGCAAAACTATGGTTTTTACTGCAAGTTTATCGTTACTTTCATGTTTCATTTTCAATAGCAAAGAAAAGAACTTTTTGCACCAAAAAACTTATGCCTTTACGATCATACAAAAACTTCCGAGGAATTAAAAAGTAAAGAAAAAATCAGCAGCATTGAGTACAGGGTTTTAGAAAAATCTAAAAATGTTTTCTTGCTCAATAGGCAAATTTTTAAAAAAAATATTTTGTAAAGAGATATTGTGTTAATATTTTAATTTACCAAACGTTAATAGTGTACTAAATATGCTAATATTGATTAGTCATATTTTTAATCTAAAATCATACAATTAGCATAAATGTACCTCGTTTTAATGATTTTCAAATATTATTCAATTGTAATATTGCTGTTGGGAATAGTATAAGTAAACTTGACTTCTCCTTAAGTAAAGGTTTTATACGTGAAAAGAGTTATTGAAATTAAAGATACGATTTTAAGAATCTGTAAATTGAGAAGATGGCTAGTACCCACACTAACCAAGTGAGCCCATCTTGTGTTCTACTTCTATTATTTTAAGCTAAGAAGCCACTTTTTTTCTTCTTTAAATATACAGGATTGCATAAAAATGCCATATATGGTTCAGTTTTTTTATTTACTTTATATATATATATATATATATATATATTATATATATATATATAATATATATATATATAATATAATATATATATATATATATATATATATATAATATATATATATATATATATATATATATATATATATATATATATATATATATATATTATATATATATATATATATAATATATTATAATAAATATATTAATAATATATATTATATTTAATATATTAATATATATAATATTAAAATATATAAATATATAATATATTATAACATATATTAAATATATTATAATATATTATATAATAATACATATAATATATAATACATATACATCATACATACAACATACATACATACATTAAACATTATACAATACTATAACAACATAATACATAAACAACATGTGCATATTTCTCTTTCACAAGGTGACACAATAGTTTTGAACATGCTAAACATATTCAAAATTTATAGTTATAAAAAAATATAAAGAAATGAAGACCATTGTGCTGGACAATTTATGTAGGACAAATTCAGTAACATGATAAACGAAATTTGAAAACCTAACATTTTAATTCGCTAAGGAAGATGGTTAAAAGGTTAATGGTAGAAAATGGTAGTACAAATTAGGCGTTAATGGTTTAATTCAAAATGAGATTCTTGCATCTAGGAAGAAATGTGTAGTTTTCCCTTCCCCAAAGTGAGAATCGGTCGCCAATTCTGGCAACCTTCCCACGCATGCTTCATCCCTGATGCGTATCCTTGGAGATGAAGAGCGTCGCGGATGGATCTGTCATCACCATCCAAGGATGGAGGGGGGCGGGGCTACAAATCTCCGCCTTTACACGTTCGAAAGAACGTGGCCTCTTTGTTCGGGAATTGCCGACAGAATGGGCGTGTTGGGAACATTAAAAATGATATCAAGATATTTTAGCTTCAATTTTATTGTTTCTACATCGTTAAAAAATTTTGCTTGGTTTCACCATATTGAACCATAATAAGGGCTTCTAATAGCGCAACGGCTGTGTTGGTTTTCTGGTTCTGGAAACAAAACCTGAGAAATAGCTCAACCCAAAACCAAAAATATGCTAAAACATTTCACAACACAGCCGTTGCGCCTACTAGGAACCATATTTTTAGT
Organism: Oedothorax gibbosus; assembly: GCA_019343175.1. NCBI lineage: Eukaryota > Metazoa > Arthropoda > Arachnida > Araneae > Linyphiidae > Oedothorax > Oedothorax gibbosus. The sequence continues at coordinate 48,330,252 of CM033270.1, read as the reverse complement.
GAAACTAAGCACTGGCGAATTTTTAATAATCAGTTAAAATTAGTAGTAAAGATATTTAATAGAATATACTGCATAAATGACGGTTCTAGTTGCAAAATTCCCATTCTCCAAATTATAATTAAAATATATGGTCCGGCCCCTTCATTGGCAATTTTGTTTATTGAATTTGTCATTATAGAAAGTTGCCATTAAAAATAATCAACCTTATATCTTAGGTTATAATTTGAGTATATACTTGAGAGTGTGTGAGAGATACTGATTCCTTCAAATATTCAAATGTGGTTATACACTGTTAAAAATTTTGTGCTTGGTTTCACCATGATATTGGCTCCTAGTAGCTGCAACGGCTGAATGGTGAAACGTTCCACCATATTTTTGGTATTCGGTTGAACCATTTCTCAGGTTTTTGTCAGACAAACATTTTCAGTTTTAAATTAAAATTTTATTGTAATGCTTTAATTAATGCTTTTCTTGCCGTGAAGTTCTCCTAAACTACAATTACACTTTAAAAAAAGAGCCATGTTTCACCGAAAATCAGGATCGTATTTCTGTCTACAAAAAAAAATGGTGCTCCGTCTCTTCAAAATTTGGAGCGCGTAAAAGCTTTAAGTTTTGGGGCATGTAAACTCCTCATTTTTTTTGCTGCAACCTGTAGCCATACACATGCAAAAATTATTATTTCAATTTAATGGAAAGGTAATTGGCAGTTTGGGTGCCTGAGTATTTTTGTTAATTAGCACTACTTTTGTTAATTTTTTTTCTAAGTTCCAAAATGGAAAATTTTCTTTAACTGACACCGCTTTCATTTATTTTTATCCTTTTCAGGAAGGAAAATAGCCGCAAAAAGTCATCAATCCCGTTTAATTTTTGTATTTCAGACAAAAAAATAATCGATTCCAGGAAAAGATATAGAGAGTGGATTTATTGCTATTACGAGCATAAAACCTTTGTAGAACGGCAGAAGTTCGAACCCCGATATTTTTAAGACAGTCGGATGGCCTACTGACTCAGCAAGAGCGGCCAGACACCGGAGAGCAAAGAGAATAAAGAAAGAATAAAACTAAACTCCTCGGCGCAATAGCCCATTAGTGGGCCAAGGCTTGTCGTGCTCATTTCAGCTTTCGTGACCTCTGGGCTCTGGGGTGCTAGGCATATTCCCGGTAAGGTGGTCAGCCGCACGCGGAATCCCCAGTGCTTAGTTCCCAAGCACGCTTGGTACCCATTTTATCGACCCACTTAAGGGATGAAAGGATGGGTCAACCTCGCCCAATCCGGGATACGAACCCCGCACCTGTGGCACACCAATGCAAATCACTACCACTGTGCCACGGGGCCTCATAAAGAAATAATAGTCTTTTTAAAAAATGATGATTGAACATGAGAGTCCCTACAAAATAGCGAGCAATTTTTAAATTAACGGAAAACTAATTTCTGTGATTGAAACGGAAATTACTTGCAAATAAAATATAGGTAATTTAATGCAAAACGATGAGTTTTTCTGACAGTGTAATTTGGCCAACCTCAAACCACAATCACTAAATCATGGCTAGAAGTTCCACTAAAATTAGAGTTTACACATGCAACAAAATTTAGAGTTTGCGCACAATTTTTTTAGCCACACAAAATAGACTCCAATTGTGGTACTTTTTATGTTCCTCATTGTAAATTGCCATTCTTCATAGCACGCAAAAAAGTCGTTTAATTTATGACAATTTATGACTAGAAGTTTCAATAAATTTTGGAGTTCAAACATGCACCAAAATTTTTAGATTTATGTGTACCAAAGCTTGGTGTTTAAGCACCGTATTTTTGCAGTCTCAAAATAGACTCCGACTGTGTACACTGTTAAAAATTAGGCACTTTGTTTCACCAAAAATATGGTTCCTAGTAGCTGCAACGGCTGTATGGTGAAACGTTAAACCATATTTTTGGTATTCGGTTGAACCATTTCTCCGGTTTTTATTTCCAAATCCAGAAAAATGGTTCAACCAAACACCGAAAAAAAGGTGAAACATTTCACCACACAGCAGTTGCAGCTTCTAGGAACCAATATCATGGTGAAACCAAGCACAAAATTTTTAACGGTGTAGTGTAATACAGCTTTTTATAAATTACAGTGTAAATTTCCATCATTCATCTAATGTCGAGTCATTTAATTTAATGACGATTTCAGATGACACTTTATTAGTGCAAAAATAAACAAACTTTTCTCTTATGAGACCATATATTGGGATGAGCCCTCCTCTGATAACTGACTTTTTCCAGATTCTCTTGAGACTATAATCATTAGAATAGCGCGGCTTTTATTTTTAAATAAAAGCTTTTTTCGCCCAGATAAGATCAGGAAAAAAGATTAAAAATACTGATGACGGACTAAGTTTTCCGCTAATACGCTGCTAGAAATACTTCATAATAATGAACTAGTGATGGATTCTGCCTCGATTAAATTTGCTTAAGATTCTGGTAGAGGGGAGTACACATAAGGGAGATTCGTCGATACATAGAAAATTACAAAGTAAAGGTCATATGAACAAAAGCAATATATAATTCGATTATTCGGCTGCTGATCATACATAAACATTTTGGAACAATTCCACTTTTTATATATAAAAATTGGTGATTAAAGTTACCTTGTACGAAATAGCCCGGGGGTCGGGCCTATACCGTACAGTACACTCTTAAAACAAAAGAGTGAAATTCACTCCTATAGGAGAAGTGCATTTTCGGCGCGGAAAGGAGTGGAAATTAACTCAGACTGAGTTAAAACCGCTCGTTTTAAGAGTGAAGGACGCAGATGTTCTTTATTTCTTTACCACTCCGAAAAAGAGTGAAATTCATCCTATAGGAGAAGTGCATTTTCGGCGCGGAAGGAGTGGAAATTAACTCAGACTGAGTTAAAACCGCTCGTTTGTTTTAAGAGTGTAGAAGGGGCTATACCGTACAGTTAAAAAATCATCTGATTTTGCAGAAACTGTTGTTTTAGAAATTGTTTTCTTGGGTTATCTTTCCCTGTAATTGTTGAATTTTTTCCTTTAGCTCTTTTACTTTAGCTGACTCTTCCAGTTGTTGAGGATTTTATTTGAGGACTAAGAAAAAAATTGTTAGGAAGAAATATAAAACTTTAACATTTTTGTAGGCCTACTTTCCTCGTAAGTTACAATCGATGTAGGTATGTTGCCATAGCAAACCATTTGGGGCTAAACCGTGCACTTCTGTACGATTTAGCCCCAATCTGTACCTCGCGACAATATATTAAAACAACCTTAAATTCTATCACTTAACCAATCATCTCTAACAACCAAAAGAGAGCTCAAGAGAAGTAGTTTATTATGATCTTATAGTTATTAGCATACAAGAAAAGATTATTCACTTACCTTTTATTTAGTACTGGACGAAAATTAGAAGAAAAAGAGTAAAAACATGTTTTTTTACTGAGACACAGATACTCATACGCATAGCGAAACGATAACTATACTGTAAACTTGTGCGATCTGCCGCTAGACTATAGCACTTGACGGGATCGTCTAGCTTGAAATCTAGGCCAAAAAAATGGGTTACGGTTCAGCCCCGCTCTCCCCTATAGCGAAAAGGAAGAGTCCCTATATTGCAGACAGAGTAGTGACCATCATGGCGACAACCCACGCTGTCAGAAAAACTCGTCTTTTTACAATAAATTATACCTCATTTTTCACAAATAATTTCCGTTGTTATCTTTTTCGGTAATTTTCGAATCGCGTTGTCTGTTTTGTAAAGACTCTTTCACCGCGCATGTTTTTTTGAGACGATTTTCTTTATTCTGTTTTTCTGATTACCTCCCAGCAGCAAATAATAATTATTGACTGACCATCAGCCAAACTACGTAAAAAACATTTTGTTTGGAGTATGAGGTCGGCATAACCTCATATCCCGAAGGTTTCTATATTTAAAAAGTTAGGTGTAAGATTGCATCGGAATCCTTGAACTTCCTAGCGGCCATCACTATTTGAAGCGTGCAATTTCCTAATTGAGGTAACGCCATAACTTTGATACACCGCAAAAGTGTAAATCAACGCTCCAAATAGTGGCCGCAGCTAGAACGTTCCAGGATGCTAATGCAATCTTGCATCACAATTTTTAACAATGTACGACGTCCAAATGTCAATAGGCGCCTGTTCGGGACAAGATAGAAGGACCGCCCCTTCATTGTCTATTTTTTATGATGATAAATTCAATTGGATGAAGTCGCCAATTGACGAGCCGAAACTTATATCTTAGTTATGCTTTGGAGAATCAGAGTTGTTGTTCAACTACGCCCTTTAAATGAACTTTATGGTAAATAATATTAAAACTACCATACATTTTGTAACTGAATACCAAAAACATTATAAAACATTTCACCACACAGCCATTGCAGCTACTACTAACATTATTATGATGATACCAAATACAAACAAGTAAGTATGTGGCTAATGTGATGTATTTTTACAGGATTTTTTACAGGTTGGTTACGATGACCAAAGGTGGATTTATAGAAATAAAGGACACAGTAAAGTCATGCAAACTTTTAGTTAACTAACAAACCCTCAACTTTTGACGGGTATTCCAAAATTTGAAAATTTTCCCACCACTTCACTGCTTACAAAGCATTTTTAACTTTTTCTTCTTTCATGTAATCAAGTTTTGAATCTTTCTGAAGTGTTTACTGCTACGGTTCTTCTAAAACCCGATCTGATGAGGGATTTCTCGGACTCCATTTGGCGATAAGCGAACTGGGTTCGACTTCGGAACTGCTGACACACCACTATTTCGCTGGAGGACGCACCATTTACGAGGGACTGTCAGTCCCATAGAGCTAATGCATTAGTTTTGAAATCACAACTTTTTCAAAAGAATTGTTTTGCCATGTTATCCTATTTTCACCAGGTATGGGAATCATCATAACATCAATTTAAAACAAAATTGAAAAGAAAATAACATCCGGTTATTTAATTATTAATTGATAAAGTTTTGAAATAGTGTCACCATCTGCTGTATATTTTGGCATTTTAAAACTTCAAAAATATATAATTAGATAACATTTTAGTTTCAAATTTGTTTCATTTCAAAGTTATGTTGATTCCCATACTTGGGGGAAAAGGGCTAACATGGCAAAGCAATACTTCTGTGAAAGTTATGATTCCAAAACTAATGCATTAGCTCTATGGAACTGACAGTCCCTCTTAAATGTGGCCTTTTAATGGGATGGAAAATATAATAGCTCTCAGAACTCGGTGGGATTGGTGGTCGATTTTTATCCATTTCTTGGGTTATATATTCTTCAATTTTGTTAGATTCCGCTTCAAATTCGATATCTGTGTTAATGTCGTTCAAAAAAAGTTCGTCAAGTTCTTTTATTTGATCTAAAATTCTATCTTAGAGTAACGCAATTCATATTAAAATTCTCACAATCGAGTGTCCCGAATTCGTCGAATAGAATTCCGACAGTCATTGTAAAAGTCATTCTCAATGGTTTTCGTTTTCGAATTAGTTCTTCCATAATGCTACTTTAAATTCTTAGATTTTTTCACTAAAAAATACTAAACTAACCTGTGTCAAACAGTTCACGTCCGGGTCACCAATCTCTGATGTCTTGTCTGTATACAAAAATTACAGGCTAGAATAAAGAATTAAAATATCTTTTAGATAAGAACAACCATTTTATTTATTTCCGCTCTAAAACCAAGAACAAACTTCTGCCATTGCCAGATTCTAAACTCAAAAACTTTATGTTAATCTCGTCGCAACACGTGTTATACCATAACGCGTATATTAAGCATTAAGTCATCAAAAGAATTTTACATATTACTGTGGCGGTTCACCACGCACGCAACCTCAATATGATCAACAACTAGGGGGCGCTGATTTATCATCTCGTTCCTACCACTACTCTTAATTACAAAGTTAATAGTAGTATATAAGCCGAGGTAACTCATCTCCACCTTGAGGATCTTTTTGGTAGACTGTGGGTTACTGAGAGGCTGCTACATTACTTTCAATTACCTAATAAAAAATGAATGGTAATAGAAGTATTGCGACGGGGTTGAAAATCCGAAATGGGGAATTTGAGTTTCCTACACGTTTTGAGGTAGCCGATTCTGAAAAAGTGGTTTTTGAACCCTGACCCGCCTGTCTGCGTGACGGGTTCCGGACATAATCTCGTCAGCGGAATTCACGATAGGTTCGAAATCCCAACAAATCAATAAATTAATGCCGTTATGTTTAAGGGGGAATGGGCGCGCTGGACAAGGGGTCTCCAAAGCAAAGTGCATCAGTGTTAATCCTAGGGCGAAAAAAATATTTTCTCTGCCACATTTCTCCGGCTGTATTGAATATTTTTACAAGCGGATTTTTTATGTGATAAATGTAGCTGACTTACAGGTCCCGACCTTCCCACTTTTTGAAATTAGTTTGAAGATTTTTTTTTATTTTTCAATAAATAATTTTACACAAAATATTCGAAGCAATTTCAAAAAGTGGGAAGATAGAGACCTGTAAGTTATCTACATTTATTATTTAAAAAAAAAACGTTTGTAAAAATATTCAATACAGCCGGAGAAATGTGGCAGAGAAAAGTTTTTTCGCCGTTGGATTAACACTGATGCACTTTGCTTTGGAGACCCGCGGTCCAGCGCGCCCATTCCCCTTAAGTAACTGTAACTAGTTACTTTTCATATTAAGTAACTGTAACTGTAACAGAGTTACTTTTTAAAAGTAACTTTCCAATACCCGTTAAAAAGTTTTAAATAAATTGTGTATTTACAGTAACATGAAACAAAACCATTTAAATCTATATCAGGTCTCGGGAGCATCCACACAAAAGTTACTGGTAGGCCACACTCTGTTCAAAAACAAAAATAGTCCTAATCTTGTGTTCCGATTCTAGGTAAAGAAATTACCCAATATCTTTTTTTCCCTGGAATTTCTCCAATTCATAAGATGTAAAAATAAAAATTGGCATGTAACTTTTCCGAGAACTGATAGAGGAAACTGACTTTCAAAAATGTTGAGGTTGGCAAAAATGCAAAAACTTCTGGTATTATCTCTCTATTGCGAAATACAATAATCATGATACTCCAAAACATATTTGACACTAATTTTCTTTAAATTATTGATGTTTCTTTAATAGTTCGTAACTAAAGCTTTAATGAGTATGGTTAAATTTTTGTGGGTGGTTTGATGTCTAACTTGCCAAAATCTATGTGATCAAACAACATACTCGAAATCAGCGCATAATTTCATTTAGAAAGTGGATTTGTTAAATATTTTCTCAAACACGTTTATATTAATGGGGGGGGGGGGGGGGGTAGGTACATATATATCCCGGCTTGTGTGCTTGATCAGAGACCCGCTTTATAAGGCTTCGTCAAGTAAGACAGACACAGAAAGAATTTTTACTGTCACAGAGAAGGGTAAAGTACACCCAGGGCGAAGGCGGGAATCGAACCCGCACCCGTTACAGCGTGCAGACTGCTAGCGTAATGGTCCAAACCACTCGGCCATCCGTGCCCCATATTAATGAAAAGGAACATCTCACTAGGTAACCTGCCCACATTATAATTCGGACGGAGTGAATTAAGATGGTTAAACATGTCATATTACTAGGAAACAAGTGTATTGTATTATTAAATGTTCAGTACTGATATTATAAAAAAGTGTATTTTTGATTATGTTTTATGAAGGATACATCAAAATCTGTTTTGTCAAAAAGTTTATAAATATTTTTCATTACGTCTGTGATAACTTCTATCATATTTTTTTAGAGAAAAAAATTAATTTTTATTAAACAAGTAAACATAATCAAGTTTTTTTTCATGAAATATGACATCAATGTAGCTTCATCAATTGTTCCGGGAAATTGAAATAAGAGAAAAAGAGAAAACTTGAATTCAAAAACAACTTTGAATTCAAATTTGAAATAAATTCGTTTATATAACGATTAAATATTATAAGTTTAAAAAATTAGTTTTCTAGATTTCAGAAAGTGATAAAGAAAAAACTTTTTATTAATTAGTACAAACTAAAAGTTGGGATGCTAAAAAAATTCAGCTTCATAGTTTTGGAAAAAAAAAGAATATCGAAGTTTAAATTAAAAAAATATTATATATTCCAAAAGGAAGGAAATTTTAAATTTTTCAATAAAAACTTTATTTCACAATGATATATAACAGTTGAAATGTGGCACAATAACTTCCAAACTTTTTTCCTCTTTTAAAATATATATTACAAATACGGTTTTTTAAAAACATTCAAATAGGGTCTTTCAACAACGTACATTTCACCTTGGTTTTTTGGAGCCGTAGGGAGCCTAGTGGTCAGCGTCTCGGTCTCGAGATCGGAAGGTCCCGCGATCGAGTCTCGGTACCACTGAAGACCTACCGAGTATATGCGGAGTACGTGCTCGTTAAATCTGTTGGGTCTGAAAGTCCTGTTATCGGTTATTGCGCAGTTTCCCACGGGTACAGGTCCCTGGAGACTATTTCCCTCCCCTTCAGGGACATGTCTAAATTGTGGAGGTGGCGATAGATGGCAGCATCTGTCGTGTATGTGTTGTTTATGTCGTGTCCGTCCTTCTTGACGGAGGTTTATAAGCGGGTCTTTGTGACCAAGCACACAAGCCAGAAAATATATGTCTACCAACCAATCTAGTTTATTGGAATTTTGTTATTCGGGGAATGTATATATTAATAATTAAGATAGCTTAATATTTGTTTCTATACTCTATTCATTCAATTTGTTACGCATCTATATAATTCAAATTTTGATATTGTGCGGTTTAAACTCGAACTTGTTTACACATGTTCTAATTTTATATTCGGTATTTTCATGTTCCGGTTATAGTTAAGCCAATAGAAAGATTGTATAAATTTTATATTGCTTACGTCTGGTATTTTTGCCCATATCAATTTATTTTCCTGGTATTGTTTACTTGTGTTTAGATGCAGAGAACATTGTTTTCTTTGAAAGTGAAACTGTCACCTTTAGTCCGGAGATGGCTAAGCTTATCGATCTGCATGATCTTGATATCATCAGATTTATGCAGCAATAACATTTGTGACGTATTATACTTAGTTTAATAAGCAATTATTATTTTATTATAAAAAAATATCCCTTCGCATATCAACGGTTCTACTTTCGAGGGAAGAAAATCTTGCATTACATCCTTCTAAGCACATAAAATAATAACAAAAATATGGCAAAAAATTTAAGATTTACCAAAATAACATTTGCAGTTTTATTTGCGTCACTTCATGCCAAATACCAAAATAAATAGACCCAACCAAATCAATTGAACTTCCCTTGTTAAAATTAGAAGTTTGTTGCCATGCAGTTGAAATACTCACACAATATTTGTCAACTATAATAATCCAGTATTGTAATACTCGCCAAAATCGGGTGACATTAACGTGAAAGAAGCCATTGAAAAGGAACATTCATAAAATATAAATGTCATAGTCTTTTAATGAGAATGTTTCAGGTTTTGAGTGGCAACAGAAATGCCGAACAAAAATGAATTCTTTTTCAAACTTTGATTGATGAATAAATGTCAAGTGGGAACAGCGCACCAATCAATGCAGAGCACAGATCGAAAGAAAAGCAGAAATGATATCTAGAAAAGAATACGTCACCTAAAAGAAGCCAATTGTAAAACAGGAAAAAGTGAAAAAATATTCAATACATTAATGGGCTTCTTTCAACACTTTGTCAGAAAAAAAAATAACCAACGAAATCGCAGTTCGGAGCGTGGAACATTTTTTAAACCAATGAGCTGCTTCAACACTTTTCAAAAGAAAACGAAACAACCAATGAAATCGCAGTATAGAGAGCGTGACATCATAAGAAATATTCCCATTGTTTGTAATGTACTACACTTACTTAGCCTCTTTATGCCTGCAATATAGGGGATTTAAAGTGCTTTGTATAAGTTGTAAAGCATACGTCAAAATGTTTTACTTTAGTATAAAAAAAACTTTCATAATTTGGAATATGATATTGTGTTTACGATTAAGGCTGCTTTTTACATCTTTTTTTCTCTCCAAAATTTGACTGCTGTTTAGTTTTCAATTGATAAGTTAAACGGAAGTTAGTGTTAAAACTCTTTAGGACCTGACATAAATTCATAAATGGTGCGAGAAAGAAAAAAAATCTCCGAAGATCTGTTTGGGAGTAAAACACCTGTTCAGTGAATGAAGCTCTATTTCTGTGAACTCTTTATGTTCTAAATGGTAAACATTCTACAACGGACATTTTTAGGCAAGACAGTTTTTGTACAAAAAAGATTAAATAGCTATTCTTAAAAACTGTTTTTAAGTACACCAGCTCTCGTGTATGGGGTAGAGGCTGGTGTACATTAGATCTGTCATATTCCAAAGTCTAGAAGCAGCGGGAAATGTCTGCTGAAAGGTTGTATCGGTGGAAGCTCAGGCATAGGGCTCGTCATTTGAATGCGTTTCATAATTAGAGACCCGTCACCAACAACTATCGTGTAGCTTTAGTGAAAAGTTAATTCAACCAAGAGGCTGGGATGCGTGGTTTGTAGAATGTTGGATTGGCATCGCTTGGGTTGCGAGTTGGAGCCCTGTCGGCCGAAGGCCCCCGTTTACGATAATGATGGGGCCGCAGGGAGCCTAGTGCTCAGCGTCTCGGTCCCGAGAACGGAAGGTCCCGCGATCAAGTCCCGGTACCACTGAAGATTCACCGAGTATATGCGGAGTACGTGCTCGTTAAATCTGTTGGGTCCGAAAGTCCTGTGGTCGGTCATTGCGCAGTTTACCACGGGTACAGGGACCCTGGAGACTATTTCCCTCCCCTTCAGGGACATGGCTAAATGTGGAGGTGGCGATGGATGGCAGCTTCTGTCTGGCATGTGTGTATGTCGTGTCCGTCCTTCTTGACGAAGGTTTATAAGCGGGTCTTTGTGACCAAGCACACAAGCCTGAAAATATATGTCTACCAACCAACCAACCAGCGATAATGGTGACTAGTGCACGTTGAAGTCCGTTGTGGTCACAAAGTCCTCCAAGTTCCCATTCCAAATCAATTCCTCTGGGGGTGACAAGTCAATTCTAGGCTATTCTGTTTGGCCTCTTTCTCTTAAATTAGAAGGGCCCACTTACGATTGGTAGTACTGCCCTTTTTTGCGTTGCTCTCGGTCGAGGTAATCTGAGTAGTAGATCCGAACGAGAGAGCGTGGTAGTAGTGCTTCCCTCTAACTTGCATAACGAGGTAGCAATGATGCATTCGTCGTCAGATGTTGAGATAGGGGTTGTTGCAAAATGCTCATAAAAGAGGCCTTAGGCCACGGCCTACTCAACTACTAAGGCCGAAGAAGCTTTCCCAAACAAGCTCGGGGACGGAAATTTTGACGTCATAGTTCCGAGTGAAGTTGTTCCGAAGATGAAGACAACCTGTCTCGAAACCTGTTCGGAACCACTCGTTCACGGCTGACCACAATTTTAGGGTTCCGAATGCGTCCGAACTGGTTTCTCGATCTTCGGCACTGGGAACCGTGACGTCAAAATATCCGTCTACGCTCATGTTTGGGAGAGCTTCTCTGGCCTTGTTATTGAAGTTGGCCGTGCTTATGCCCCAAAATACCCTTCACAAACAGACAGAGGTTCACAATTTTTTCTGGACGAGTTATCTTTTTAACTATTAGAAACTGTTGCATTTTTGTTATGTATTTTGTTTAGATTATAATTTAAATATGGTAACAATAATTTTACTTTAGGGTTTTGGAGTTGGTACGAAACGCTCATTTGCAGAAGTGCCTTAGCCAGCCACAGATATTAACCTTCACACACAAACTAATAGTTAATTCAACCAAACCACCCCCTTACAATCTAACGTCTCTATTTCTTCTTTCGTGCCTTATGCAATTCTCCACCAGACTACATTCAAACCGAAAATAGTAATTATTTCTGACTTTTATATAGGGAAAAGGAGAAAAGTTAGGCTGGCGGAGTTATTAAGTTGATATCGCGCCAATTTGGGGTCTATCAGAGACGGTTGATTGCTGAGATTATGTCAAAGATAGGCCCAGAGAAGGTTTTGGGTTTCATAACAGTCTTGTCGTATAAAAGTTCCATAAATCTTTCAGGGCTGGGAGAGAGAGAGATATTTTCTCCTCAGTGTGTAGCGTCTGAGGGACTTCGACAGCTGTTTATGGTGTCTCGATTTAAGAAAACTCACGTATTGGGTGAATGAATGTATCCAGAGCTTTGCTCGATATTTTGTAAAAATATAGGTTGGAGGAATTTAGAAAGAAAATACGTTTGACTCATTGAATAGTAAATTTAAAATTAAAAAAAACCACTAATGTTAAATATAAAAAAAAATTATAGATTTAAATATTAGATAATTGTTATTGAAATTTTCCTTAATTGATTTTTAAAAACATTTTGCTAATTTATGCAACATCTTTTAGCAAATGAACATCTCATTGATTAAACTTAAGAAAATTTATATTTGTCTACAATTGTTGCAATTAGTTGGTGCTTAAAATTAAAAGAAACATTGGACAAATTAAAACATTATGTTAAAAGACTCGTGCACTAAAATAGGCAGTAATTTTAACGCTTTCTGAAGAAAGTTGGTTACTTTTCTATTTCTCGGGCGCAAGCGCTCAAGTTGCCAAAAATGAACAACCTCCATCAAACGGAATATTTTCAAATAGTAGGGTCAGGTGGGGCAAAATAGGTAAAAAAAAAAACAGGACATTTTGCATTCGCACCCCCAAAGCAATAAAAATATCAATTCAACCATTGTAAAAAATATTTGGGATATGCAAATGAACTTTTCTTATAACATTTATAGTGAAATTTCTCTGAAAAAAAAGTTTTTGATATTGATAATAGTCTTTTAAGAATTGATGTAAATGACTTATTTTACCCCATGGGGTGGGGTAAAATAGGTCAGTATTGGGGTAAATAAGTCATGTTTTAAAAACAGCTTCAATTACTCCATTTTTCCTTTTTAACATTGTTTAGAAATCAATCAGGTTAGATGATATAAATCTCCACAAGAACTAATACAGTCCCCTGAGGATAAATTCGGAATCAGGAAGGACTTTTACAATTTGAGAAGCATCTCCATCCGAAAAATCATCTCTTTAGGAGAAACTGAAATAGGAACTTTCTTTTTCTCTTGAAAATATTGCTGTGTATCAGTCTTCTTCAATTTGTCAAAGAATACCAAGAAATAACTTATTGGTTTTATCCCCAAAACTCGACCTGTACCCACTTTCTTATTTGCAGTGAATTGAAATTGTCAAAACTATCTCAGCTCAATGGGGTAGTTTTTCCCATGTAATGGTTTCATTTATTATCTGTATCTCTACAGACATTTTTGCAGATTTCTTTTCCATTCTTACATTTTTGATATGTAGTCTATTTTTTTAAAGAAGTTGAAGTAGTTGAAATTTCTCCCATTTCTTGATGCATATAAGTTTTCACATTCTACATGGCTTCCTTGCAAGCAATTGCTAGCTTGGAGAAGGTCTCTACGATTGCAGATGTGATGTGCTTTAAAGGAGAAACTATACTTGACTCATCTTGAAAGGTAGCTCAAACAGTCTGACGAGCTGTGGTTACCGACGTAGATGACGCTACTGCAACAGCTTGACTTTTTTAGTTGATGATGTGATTGCCATTGATTCAACTGTTGGAATTGTGTCTGGAACATGGTTTTTAAGCATTTGTTTTCATACAATATCTTTTGATGAAATATCCTACTTCTTTTAAATCCACCAACATTCTTTTCGGATTGAAATTCTTGAAAGTGGTTTTCAATAATGAAGGGGACAATGAATTTTTCAAATTTGCAGTCATTTATGAGTAAAAGAGTGACAAAACAATATTAAAAGCAATTTATAAGAATATTAGTTATCAAAAGTGATTTAAAAAGCAAAAAATTGCGTTAGTTGTATAATGTGTGCTTAGCCGTTACCTATGTTAAAATATGACCTATTCTACCCCACTCAGATTTTTTTGCTTAAAATTTAGTTATTACTTTTTTTAAACATACTTTTTTTACTTTGAAACTTTCTGAATTTATTCTTGAACAGCATCTGTACACAATAAGATAAAAATTTAATATATATGTACTTCTAACTTTTCTTAAAACAAAAGTTTTCTACAGCCAGAATTTAAAGTTTCCCAAATTAAAACATATAATGGTAAAAAACTGTAACTGCACAGTAGAATTTACAGTCAGTTTTGCATATAAAATGATAAACAGTAACAATAATATATAAAACTGGCATCAGAATAAGAAAGAACTATCTCATTTGTGTTTAAGGGATTTTGTTTTAAAACTTACCTATTTTACCCCATGACTTATTTTACCCCACCTGACCCTAACCTTTAACTGTGTATACTGTGTTTTGTCGCCAGAAAACTCCATTTGTCCCCAAAGATTCCGTTTGGCGACAAACGCAGCTAAAGCCCTAAGTACGGTTTTCGCCGCCGTCGTATATGAAAGATCCAACTCACTTAACATTACCACTGGGGGCTGGGGAGCCCAGTCGGTTAGGCGCTTGCCTAGCATGCGAAAGGTCCCAGGTTCGGGTCCAGGCATCGCCAAAATAGCTGCTGACCTATAAACGGCCCGTGCAGCCAAAAAGTCCGACGAATAATACCCCGTGTAGAGGGCGTGCACGTTCACGTTAAATATGCTCCAAAGTCCCATCGATGCGTCCGATGTCGCCCTTAACGGTTGCGTTGGGTGCCTATTCAGGTGTCGGCTCGTCACTTGACTGTGGTTCTACAATACGACGCCCGTCGCCAATAGCCCTCGTGTAGCTCTAGTGCGACGATATTTCAAATTAAACTAAACTAACATTACCACTGCGATCCTCCGGTACCGTAATTCCGACGAACATTACCGCAACCGTTGCGTATAAGAACGAGCCTAAAGATACGAAAAACAGGGATCACAATCGACACAGAGGTCCGTGTCCCCTCTAAATCCTTACCCTAAAAAAGCGATCTCCGTAGTCCCTCGATAACCCCAAAGTGGCGGGTCCGTGTGACCTCCCAGGGCGCCGAGACACGTGGTGAGCACTTGGGCCCTTCTCTTGCGCAAACAAATCTCGCGTGCGCTTTAAATAAGCAGTGGCTGGTTTTACAAATGCCGATTCCACTGACTAGGTTTGGTTAGGTGGAATAATCGTTTCACTAGAGCTACACAAGGGTCAAAAGGGCTATTGGTGACGGGTGTTGGAGAAAGAACCCCAGTCAAGTGACGAGCTGACACCTGAGTAGGCATCCAACCAAAGAGTTCTATAGTAGGGTAGAGACTGAACATGGCAATAGCACCATGGACCAACACGGAGACAATATAGGGTGGCATGTGGGGCCCGATGGCCGAGTGGTTTGGATCGCAAGCCATAACGTAGCAGTCCGCGCGCTGTAACGGGTGCGGGTTCGATTCCTGCCTTTTCCCTGGGTGTACTTCCTCTCTCAGTATTAAAATTATAAATTAACTAGCACTTTTGCCACTCTATTCGGGCTCCGTAGAGAGCCATGGCTGTCGATGGCAGCTCAGTACGAGTCGTTCCTCTACCCTACTATAGAACTCTTTGCATCCAACGCAACTAGTTTTAAGGCTCAACTTTTCTTGACGAGTCAACTTATAAACTCTTAGGAACTGTTGTATTTTTGTTATATATTTAGTACAGTTTATAATGGCGTAGAATTTCCACAGCTATTTTTAATAACCATTAATTTATTATTTCATGCACTATACACTGATTATTTTAAATTTAGTAAGATACTTTAATTTAAATTGTCTGAATAACTAAATATGCAATTGAATTTCAATGTCATAATGAAGGTTTTCTTCAGGTATTGGAGTAACGCGTTACTTGTAACAGTTACTTTTTTTTACGTGGCACCGAGTAACGAGATAAGATTTGTTACTTTTAAAGATAACGAAGTAACGAAGAATTACGTTACTTTTCCGAAACTTTTCACGCCGCTCTTCATGGATATTTTCAGCAGTTCGGCGTTCGGCTCATAGTAATTATTTAAGAGGGATTGTCAGTCCCGTAAAGCTAATACATTAGTTTTGGAATCATAACTTCCACAGAAGTATTGCTTTGCCATGTTAGCCCTTTTTCAAGTATGGGAATCAACATAACATGAAAATGAAACATAATTGAAACAAAAATGTTTATTAGTTATTTAATTATATATTTTTGAAGTTTTAAAATGTCAAAAATATACAGCAGATGGCGACACTATTTTAAAACTTTATCAATTATTAATTAAATAACCGGATGTTATTTTCTTTTCAATTTTGTTTCAAATTGATGTTGTGATGACTCCCATACCTAGTTAAAATGGGATAACATGGTAAGACAATACTTTTGCAAAATTTGTCATTTCAAAACAAATGCATTTCCTCTACGGGACTGACAGTCCCTCTTAAAATTTTAACTTTTCACAAAGTTGAATTTTCTTTCTTAACTTTTTTCCGGTGCTAACTATTTCATTATAATCCTGGTTCTCTTTGAGAAACGGTTAAATTTCAAATTTTCGTATAACTTGAAATTTCTAAAATTAACTGTAATAATTTACTTTTCGTATTAAGTAACTGTAACTAGTTGCTTTTCAAATTAAGTAACTGTAACAGAGTTACTTTTTAAAAGTAACTTCCTAATCCCTGGTTTTCTTTATGCTTCTTGAGATACTATTTATTACCATAGTAGGATTGTTTCCTGAACATCATGGATCTGTATGGATTTTCATATTTCTTTGATGTTAGGGTTTTGAGTTTCGTTTGCTTTGGATTTGAGGGTGGATTGTTTTCGTTTTTGTGTCGGCCTTTCTTGGCGGGTCCTGTTGTTTTTGCAAAGCGTAAGTGGCGAGGCGACATGACAGCACTGATATTTGGTTATTTTATTTCTTAAAGAATATTACTTATAAGTATTACACTTGGTGGGTACTATATGCGGTTTTTAAATTGTTTTTAATTTTTTTTACTTGTAACCTAGGCAAGTTTTCATTTTACTAAATTTAAAAGATAAGATGGAGGGGCCTGTATATTTTCTTCGAAAATATATGACTGTGATTTTTAGCTTCCACACTACATTTATAACGTAAAAAGTGGAAGGTATTATAATCGTTCAGTCCGTCTGTCTGTCCTTCACCCACTTTCGTAGTCCAAACTGCAAACGCTACGGACAAGTGTGATACGTCAAAAAAATTCATCGCAACCGAATTAGAATAACTTGAAAATTTAAGAGAAGAATTCGAATTTGAAGTACTTCAATTATTTAAAAAACTGCAAAATTTAATGCTCATTTAAAAACCGTAAGAAGCCATTTTTATTAGAATTAAATCACCATTGCTCGAGAAACTTTAATTGTTTCAGACAATAAATTCAAAGAAATTTATTTTTGCGACATTGATCAGTTTGGAATGACGTCAAATATATTTCACTACGAGATTTTTTGTATGTTGATATGAAATGTTTTCATTCTATTTAAAAGCCAGGAATATTACATATTTATTCTTCGAAATATCAATTAATTTTTGCAAACGATAAGTAATAATTATTGAACTTTTCGAAATAAAATAAAAGAAACTAGCCAAATTTAGCATGTAAATGTTTAATATAGAATTAATGCTGTGTTTGGCGCCTTTTTAGCTGTTAAATACAACTCTTGTGTGGAAGCGGGTTAAGTGACAGATTCTGTTACAAACCTACTTGTTTTAGTTTAAATGACCTAATGTGAAACATAAATTAATGAATGGGTTTCAATGGGGTAGAAAATTCGAAGTAAAACTTTTGTGTTTTCTAGACGCTTTGAAGGGTGCTTATTCTAAAAATGTGGTATTTGTACACAGGTCAGTCTGTATGAATCATAGATATCATAATTAAAGTATTAGATTAGCTGATCACGTGACCCCCAATGCCAACGACGGGACGCGCATGGAGGCCAAATAGGTGGGCATAATTGCCAATGTTGCTGCCCTTTTAGGAGAAAAATACTACGAAAAAATACCATTTAATTCTAAAATTACAAAAAAATACTGGAAAAGCATTTCAAGTCACCAAAAAGATTCCAAAATGCAGCTAGTATTTTTACGATATTTTTAAGGAGGATATTAGAATAATTTTAGAATAATTCTAAAATATTTTAGAATAATTCTAAAATAAATTCTAAAATTACAGAAAAATATCGTAAAAATACTAGCTGCATGCATTTTGGAATCTTTTTAGTGACTTTAAATCCTTTTGTAGTATTTTGTAGTATTTTTTTGTAATTTTAGAATTAAATGGTATTTTTTGTAGTATTTTTCTCCTAAAAGTGGCAGCAACATTGGCAATTATGCCCACCTATTTGGCCTCCATGCGCATCACGTCGTTAGCATTGGAGGTCACGTGATCAGCTAATCTAATACTTTAATTATGATATCTATGGTATGAAACCACTCTACCATTTGAAGTAAAAGAGCTGTTGTTTTTCAAATTTGATTCATCCGCAGTTGACTTCCCAGCACATGAAGGACGTACAAACATATCAAAGTTAATATTTGGCACGTAAAACCTTAATAAGGTTTTTCCATAGAACTTTTTTTATTTTAAAGGTATTGTCGAAAACGAAAAGAGATACAGACTTCAAATTTGGTACACGGGTTTCCAGTATCTGTTCGACGTTCTTTTTAAGATTTTTAAGCAATTCGCGAATGCTCAAACGAGTGGAAAAATCAATTTTCTGAGCCACATTACTTATTGAATGACTTATGTATGACTTGACGACTGTATTGAATATTTTTACAGGGTTCTATAATCCAACTTTTTGAAATTGGTTCGATTTTGTTTTACTTTTCAATAAATAATTTTACAACAAAATATTCGAACCAATTTCAAAAGTAGGATTTAGGCGACCTGTAAGCTACATTTATTACATTAAAAAATCCGTTTGTAAAAATATTCAATACAGCCGGGGAAATGTGGCAGAGAAAATAGTTTTTTCCCATTGGATTAACACTGAGGCACTTGAGTTTGGAGACCCGCGTTTCAGCGCGCTCATTCCCCCTTAAATGCATTTATTGAATGTATGATGGTTGCTTTTCAAGATGACCTACGCAACTCCAAAAGAATTGACTTATGGTGGGGTGAATGTAACAACAAGGTAGCAACACAATTCAATTGCAACAATTTAGGGTCAATTAACAGTTCAGGGAACAGAAACCGGGAAACAAAGTTTTCACTGTTTCATTACAAAATAACTATATTACCCCATGGTTTCTTTATACATCAGCTTACGTTGAAAGAACCATTAACTATGGAGGCAAAAAATTGACCTATCCACCACCCTGCTTCATAGCTTTCCTTTCGCGATAAGCCTTCCTCGAATTTCGATCCTCATAGGCAATGAATCTGTCACTAGTTTGAGCGACATAAAAACTGCATCCCCCGCTATCTCTCGATGCCAAAGTAGGCAAATAGCTCTGCTTGTCTTCTTGCCCGTTCTTATCCGGGGGACCAGAACCCCCTTTGGATGCAATCGACGGAGCTAAGAAGAAGATGGAGATGTTTGGCGCGAAAAAAATTGAAGCAGAATGTCGCCAAGCAACCCTGGTAAGCCTTTGCCAATATCCCTATTGTAGATCTAGTGCGACAATTATTCAAACTTAATCCCAAACTAACCCTAGAAAATCTAAATAAACCGCTCACTCAATATTATACAGGGTGTCCGTAAAAGAATGTCCGAGTTTTAATGGATTATATTACAGGAGTTTATTTTATACTAAATATAACAAATCATACTTGACATTGAAGGAAAACTAACCTAGTTCTTCCTATAAGGGCACAATGTATGCGCCTTTAGTGATACGGCACACATTCAAACGAGAATGCAATTCTTCCCATACTGTCTGCAGCAAGTGCGGAGTAATGGAAGCAACAGCCTGTGCAATTTTACCTTTCAAGGTTGGTAAATCGTGGGGTAGGGGTGGAACGTAGACCCGATCTTTTACGAAGCCCCAAAGGAGAAAATCACAAGGCGTGATGTCAGGTGAACGATACTATTTCAATTTAAAACTCGGACATTCTTTTACGGACACCCTATATAGTTCATGCTGAATCGCATCATTTTATCTCTTGAAATGCGTAAAATAACAATTTGTGTATTTGTAGGCGTTGGATCTGAAGTTACAGGATTGTAGTAATTTCCTTCACAGGTAAGAAAAATATGTTGTAATTATAGTTTTTAATAGAGAGTCCGAAAATCTCCAAGTCTGTGTAGTAAGCCTACGCAAACACTTTAGAATGATGCCAAATAATTCGCCAAGAGCGTTTACTTAAGTTTACTACCACACTACAAAGAGGGTGAGGGGGGGGGGGGTGGTACAGTACATATATATTCCGGCTTGTGTGCTTGATCAGAGACCCGCTTAGATAAGCCTTCGTCAAGTAAGACAGACACAGAAGAAATTTTACAGTCACAGAGAAAGGAAGTACACCCAGGGCGAAGGCGGGAATCGAACCCGCAGTTACAGCGTGCAGACTGCTAGCTTAATGGTCCAAACCACTCGGCCATCCGGGCCCCGGCTACAAAGATAATCGATGGCTTCACTTGGCTAACCAGTTTTGTATTGCTTTTTGCCAGGAAGCATCTCATTATTCTTCTCAACTCTATGATGTCATCTATGCTAAATGAGGTGAGAACAAATATTGAGATGCTTGGCTCGTAAAAAAAAAGGGAAACTTCTTGAAACTCGCCAAATTGATGTTATAGGATCGAGTCCCTAGTAGAGCAGTAACATTAGACGTAAAACCGCTAAACGTCAAACAAATTGCATAAATAGCAAAGTAATACTTTTCTGGTTCTGAAAAAGGTCCTGAATAACATACTAAAAATCGGCACCTCAGGGGTGGGCCATTTTTACGCCATCTTGGATTTACCATCAGAATCTAAAACATCCTAATATTGCTCGAATTACTTCAAAATACTCAAAAAACATATTTAACCAACAATATTATTTAAAACATTAATACATGTTGGTATGTACAGTAAGAATAGCGCCATATCTGACGTCACGTTGGATTGACCATCAACGTCTATACAATACTAACACTCCTCGAAATAACTTCAAATTAATTTGTTTAAATACTAAGAAGCTAGCCGTAAGAAGCACACTGTGCACTTGCAATGAGATTTTCTAAAAGTCTCATTTTATTCTCTAAGAATGGGTTGTTTAAATGCCAAAAATAGGTATAGAAAATGTGTGCAGTTATAGATTGTACTAGCCTATACCTGAATAGACGCTTGGCTATAATTATTTGGAGCTACGTTGCCGTACAAAAAGTTAATTAAAAAATAATTCAAACATTTCATGTGAAGAGAAATACTAACACCTCGTATATTTCCCTTCCCGTAGAAGATTTAAATTATTTTTTTATAATTGCGTGAAAAAAATATGATTTTTACACTATAATTTAAAATCAGAAGCGTGCGAAAAGTTATACTTTTTCGAAACAGTGATAAAAAATTACTTTTTTTCACCCAATAGCAGTGAAAAAAAAGTACTTTTTTCACTCTTTTCATAAGATGCCAACATTTTAAGTAAAATTTATATTTCATAATATTCATAAAATCCAGAAATTTATTGATCTGCTTTATTTATAAACATTATGCGTGTAAATGTTATTATTATTTTTATTTTTGAATCAGTATCCATGTTTAAATATTTGACTTTAAACTAAAAAATATGTTTGCCTTTTTTAGTTCCAGAGATTTATCGATACCGATCTTCTTTACTTAAAAAAATTAGCACATGAATTATTTTTGAACCAATGAGATTTGATTTTTTTCACGTAATTATAAAAAATAGTGTCTGAAACACGTGTGAAAAGTAAACTTTTTAAAACACGTGTCATTATTTCACTCGCTCGTACCTCGCTCGTGAAATAAAATCCACTAGTTTTAAAAAGTGTTACTTTTCACACTTGTTGCATAAATAACTATTAACTAATTTTTATACTCAACGTGTCGCCAAATAATTTGTCAACAGCCAGTTTGGGCTCATTACGGAAGCGATCCTGGCCTCACTTGGAACCCCGGTTCCTGCATACATTTTGACAAAGCAGCCTCTTTGTCTTATTCCTACTTTTGCCACTTTTTATACTGGGGAATGTCTGGATTAGTTCTTCTGGTAACTTGATGAGCTTAATCTTGGTATTTTGTTGCCTGACGTAAGTCTACACCGATGGGGTATATCATACATTAGGTGAGCATAGAATATATACTCTTTGGTCCCTGAGGGGAATAATAGTCCCGTGAGGTTTCGTTTTATGAATATGGTTTTATGGCAGGCTCGATTGCTGAATGACTCCGTAAAGCCCTGGCTTACACTGCTCAAAAGTATTAGGGGAATTCATGGTGTAAACCCTTTCACCCCCAATGATTCCATTTGGAATCATCAGCTTGCGATTTTTTTTTTCTCATTAAGTTGAGCTCGCACTTATTTATCGTTAGATGGAAGAATCATGTATTTTGAAGAATTAAATAATGTTGGTTTTAATTAAATGAAAATATGAAAAAGATGGTAAAATAAAATTCACTCCCAAAAAATTTTATGAAATAAATTGACCCTAAATTCTTAACGCTTGCATTCTTAGATGTTTGGAAATTCATTTGAACTTTTTTTAACAAATAAAGAGATGAAAAAATTATTGTTATAATTTATTGAAAAGTTATGATTCCAATTTCTCCCCTTAAATTTTATTTAAAAAAAAATAGATTTTTTTTCCTTATTTTTTACAATATCATCCTGGATGTATAATGAATCTATTTCACAAATTTTAGATTTTTAGAATAAAAAATAAAACGTTGGAACTGAGAGGGTTAACAAAAGTACGCGAAGTGCTGCCCTAATTGTTTTGAGCAGTGTATTTTACAGGGCCTCGTATAATTAATTTACTTTTGAACTTTATTTGGCAATTTTAATAATATTTTGTTTGCGTCTTGAATTTTGTGAAATTTGAATGCATTTTTGCTTGGCCGGAAGAGTAGCGTTATCAATAAGTAAAAGATAAGTATACTTCCTGTATTTTTAAAAAGAAATTTAAACAGAAACTTCTCAAATCCACCATACTCTATAAATTTTCATTAGAACAGATCTTTACGACACTTTGAACGACAAGTTAAATTTGAAAGGAATATGAATAAGTTGTTCAAATATCCATCTCTAGGATGAAAGTATCTGTAGTTAAAAGTATTCAACATTAAACAATGGGGTACGGATCAAAAATAGGTTGCTCGTGTATTTTAGCTTCCACACTACGTTTATAACGTAAAAAGTGGAAGGTATTATAACCGTTGAGTCCGTCTGTCTGTCCGTCACCCACTTTCATAGCCCAAACATATCATCATCATCGGTTTTTTTAGATTTTGTCACCACCACATCCCAAAAGAATAAATATACCCAACTTAGGGGAAAAATTCCAAATTCAACGACTAATGTGTGAATGAAAAGGGTCTTAACCTTCCATTATCCGTTTACGTTGAAAAGTCAAACTTTTTTCCCTACGGACGAGACCTTTTCGAGCCATCTGTGGGTCCTTTGGGACTTCACATATTTGGGACAGTTCTCATCCGTTTTTTTAGCGTGAAACAATGTAAAAAGGTGGCGTAAATTTACTCCAGCTTCACAGAGTAAAGTTACCGAAATTTTATGGAGTAGCGTTACACAAATAAAAAATTATTTCTGAAATACTGGTCCCAGCAAGTTCTGCTTTCAGTTTTATGAACGTTGCACCAATGGCGTTGCACCAATTTATGGAATAGCGATGAACCATTCATGAAATAGCGTTGCACCAATTCATAAAATAGCGTTGCACCAATTAATGTAATAGTGTTGCACCAATTTATGGAATAGCGTTGCACCAATTAATGTAATAGCGTTGCACAAATTTATGGAGTAGCTGTGCATCAATTTATGGAACCACGTTACACCAATTCATGGAATATTTTCATAACGTTACTCCAGAAATTTGGTGTAACGTTACTCCGTGATGCCAGAGACAGCAGCCTGCATTTTGCAGTAAAACAAGTGTTAGAATAATGGACTATTCTAACACTTGTTTTACTGCAAAATGCAGGCTGCATTTACCACAAAAAAGGACAGTGTTTTTGTGGTTATAAAAATTTGTATTTTTACTCCTCAAAACTACAAATTCCACTAAATTGACATGTCCCTCAGAAAATGTAAATCGTCATTTTTTTTCAAAATTACTTTCAAAACATATTTTTAAATATATATAATAGTTTGAAAAATATGTTTATATAAAGAATATGTTTAGGATTTTATTCAGGAGTAAGTGTGTGGAGAGAGGATATACATTACCTTCACACATTGGCGCTGAATCAAAATCGCACAACGTCAAATGGGCCTCGCATTGCATATGATTGGTATCTTCAACTGTAATTAATTTAGTGCTATTTTTAACAGTTTTTTTTAAATAGGGTTAGTTACTGCTAAGATAGTTTGTCGAAATATAGGGCGTATGAACCTTGGCCATATGAGCCCTTAACTTTATAAACTAAACGTAGTAAAATTACCTTTTTAAACTAAAACTTTATAAACTAAACTTAACATTATTTAAAACTAAACTTAACTTTATAAACTAAACTTAACTTTATAAACTAAACATAGTAAAGTGACCTTTTTAAACTAAAAATTTATAAACTAAACTTAACTTTATAAACTAAACATAGTAAAGTTACCTTTTTAAACTAAAACTTTATAAACTAAACTTAACTTTATAAACTAAACATAGTAAAGTGACCTTTTTAAACTAAAAATTTATAAACTAAACTTAACTTTATAAAATAAACATAGTAAAGTTACCTTTTTAAACTAAAACTTTATAAACTAAACTTAACTTTATAAACTAAACATAGTAAAGTTACCTACCTCCTAAGGGACCCTAACAGAACAACTCGTCTTTTAACACTTAATCGTTTCTCATTTTTCGCATAATTTTCGAAAATAATAAACGCTGTCTCCAAAAGAAATTTAATTCCAAGGTGGGATGAAAACTGTTCACAATATCAATAGAATAACATTTAATTAGGTATTGATGTACAGATGATGTATTTCTGTATGTTATATATATCACAAATGAATATTAAGTAGTTCCACTTAATTTAGTTTCGACTCCAGGTTTGAGTAACAGTAAACAAAACGATATCAATTAAACGAAATATTCCAGAAAGAAAGTTGTGAGTAAAATTATCATTAATTGAAGGACGATTTTTAAGGAGCAACCAAATGGGAAAAGTTTCCAAAAAGTTATCATTCATTGAATGCAGAATTTTTCAGAAATGGGCATCGCCAAAGTGGCGATACTTCGCCAAATCTGGAGCATCATCAAAATCTTTTAGGGAATAGAGCACCCACCTCCAAATGATGTTCACCAGAACACCTCGCGATCAGACCTCCCACCACTCTCAAGGGAGGGGGGAAACACCCCCCCCCCCCTAAAAAACTGAGAAAGTTGAGAAGATGTGTGAATACTTTATATTGCCCCCCAAGATCGTAAAGTTTACGTGCACATAATTTGTGTGCCAGTAAAGATACCAGACATTGCATACCGATCTCCCTTTTTGCACATGACAGACGAATCCAGGACAGATGGTTGTGTAGTGGTTAGCTTGTCTGAATTCATGTTTTTTTTTTCAATTTTAATAAAAAGGAAAGAGTATTTATTTAAATGAATTACATTTAACCCTTTCAGTCCCAATGACAATTTGGCATCATCATTTTAGAAATTTTTTTCTGATCGCCTATGGCCATTTATGATGTCAAAAAGAACATCATTCGATTCTTCAAACTTTTTTCTGTTCGAAAATATTTTTTTATTAACCCCAATAGATGTCAGCCGTATTATTTTTTTAAAAATTATGATCAGAAAAATGATGATGCCAAATGGTATCACTGGGACTGAAAGGGTTAATAATTTAAAATAAAATTCATTTTTTAAAAAATATTTTTAACCCTTGTTAAAGGTTTTCAAAATTATTACTTCTTCTATTTATAGTTCCTATATTCGACTTTATGAAGGAAAAAAAAGTAGGTAAGCAAGAAGTTCTAAAAGAACTAAAATAGCCTACTTTCCTGTTACTTAAATTGTTATGGGGAACCCCTAGGTTCGTAACGGTAAATGTCATCTGCAACCGTTTCTACATAAAATTTATACACATAAAAATATCGCTATAAACACAGCATTCAGCATATAATTTTAACTTCTAAAAGCCAAAATCAACTATTTTCATTAATATTCTTCAACAAATTAACTTGATATTATTTATCATCTGCTTATTTGTAGTTCGACGAATAACTAAATATTTATTAATAACAAAAAACATGAAATCGTTTACTGTCGATCTGGGTCCGCATACAAGTCTGGTGGTGAAGGGTGAAGTCAACTATAACTGTTTGAAAGAAAATAACACAATTTTTCTGTAAATATGTTTCTTTTTTCTGTAAAATTGCTAGATCTTTGTTACAGTGTACAGCTCCACATAGACCAGTATTATTGGCACAATGGCTGTAGAAATTGAAATGAACATAGCCAGTATTATAGGACCAACCTTAAGGGTGAATGAGCCCGAATGACCGCGGGTCTCCAAACCAAAGTGCATCAGTGTTAATCCAATGAAAAAGAATATATTTTCTAAGCCACATTTCTCCGGCTGTAATGAATATTTTTACAAACAGTTTTTTATATGATAAACGTAACTGACTTACAGGTCTCTATAATCCTACTTTTTACAATTGAATAGAATATTTTGTTGTAAAATTATGTTATGAAAATTTTAAAAAAAAATTTGAACCAATTTCAAAAAGTCGAATTATAGAGACTTGTAACTCAGCTACATTTATCATAAACATTCAATCTTATGTGTCAGTATGCATTATTAAAAGGACAAAATTAAATGTGTAAAAATATGTATGTGTGTTTATCAAATTGGCGTTTTTAATTTTCGAAGCAATTCGCTGTATAAATTATTTTTAAACAGACGCATCTTTATTCAATGAAAAGTTGGATACAAATTTTTATTAATCTTGTTGTTTGTAGTCTGAACCTAATTATAGAGTTGAAAGAATACAAATATTGGACCTAACTTCTATACCTTCTTCTAACTATATCGGACCTAACTAATTTTTGAACATATCATGGACACGACAACAGCAACAACAAATAGGATACTGAAAACAAAGCTCCTTAAATTATTTTTCGAAAAGTTGTAGCTCCAGTGTCAGAGGTAAAATATATAGCTAAGATTTCGTAATGAATACAGAAAATAAAAAAATAGTTAATAATTCAAAAGTAAATACATTATGTTTTAAAACGAAAGGAAACACAAAATTATGAACTTCTAATTAATATTACCTGATTAACAGACGAATTAATTAAATGGGACGAATTAGTTGGACAGATAGACAAGTTTGGAAAATGAGCTTAAAAATATAGTGAGATATTTAGAATGAAACTTTGGCATGATAAAGAACAATCAAAATCAATACGACTTCATAAAGGAAGAAAATAAGGAAAAAAAGTGAATTGTCAGAACAAATAATTGTGATGTAAAAAGAAGAAAAAAAATTATTTGCCATTTAGAATTTTTAAAACTGTTTTAGAAAATATCTAGGAACTATAAATTGAAGAAGTATTAATTTTTAAAAACAGGGTTAAAAACATTAAAAAAAATTTCATTTTAAATGTAATTTATTTAAATGTGCTCATTCCTTACTATTAAAATGTTTAAACACCTGTTGTTACCTGGTCACGGTAAGGTAGAGAAGACCTTAGTGACCTTATTTCAAACCTAAAAAAGGTGTAACGAAATTTCACGCATTCAAAGACTTGCTTAACTTCTAGGTTCTCGAGTTTGAAATTATTTCGATTTCTTTTTTACAAGAATTTTTATTATGATATCTAGCTTTACATCTTCTAATTATTAAAAAAAACAGATCTAACAACCGGAATTTCTAAACATGTTTCTCTGGAACTTTGTTGGTGCTGCCATCTATTCAAAACATTTGACATTAGAAACTAACGTCAGTAAAATATATTGTATTCCTCTTTTTGGTGCTGCCATCTATGACCAACACATGTTATTAGAAGTTAATGCAACACATTACAAAATTATAACACGTTTGCCATTCAATGTAATGCTAAATATCTATTTTACATTTATGAAAACAAGCAGGAAACAAGCAACGGAAACTGTCATTTAGAACCGCTTCCACACAAAATTTTCATTAAAAATGGCATTTTTATGCTTTATGAATAAGATTAAATGTGGCAGTTCTTTTTAATAATTGAGGTATTTCAAATTAAAACTTTTTTCTGAGATTTACATTGACTTCTAGTTCCTATGCGCAAAATGTTTTAACGTATCACACTTCTCTGTAGTATTTTCAGTTTGGACATTGAAAGTAGTTGACGGACAGACGGACGGGCATAGCCTTTATAAAAGCTTCTCCTTTTTGCATTGTAAACGTAGTGCAAAAGCAGAAACAGAATAGTCGTAGAAACTTTCCATTAGAACCATTTTCTAAGTTTTACTATTTATTTTGCGTTGATAATTATTTTCAACGAGAGTGTTACAGAACAAATTGGCTATTTTCTTAAATTTCATAAAAAATGAATTTAACTAAAAAAAATCAACTTTTTTCTAGTTAATTGCAGTAGTTATCATATATTTTTTTAAATCATTTATTGCATAAAAAAACTACTTTTGGTTCATTATTATTCATACATTATAAGATACGTATACACTGCGATGCAAAAGTTTAGACAAGACTTCATTTAGCTGTAAAATTTAGAATTGTGATAGTAGAGTTAAAAAAACCTTCTAAACATATTAAAGAAGTATTTTGAAATGCTATAATTGAAACATTGTTTGATTTGCTATAAAAAATTTTTTTTTCATAAAATAAAAATTTGTATGATGCAAAAGTTTAGACACAAATACGATAATATGCTAATTTAAAGTAGATAATGGCATAATTTCGCAGTTTTATTGATGAATTGTATTTTTTTATATGATAATTTTTTTTAAAAAACACGATATCCAGTGAACTAAACAGAATATTGGTTCAATTTTACACCAAAAAGACAATATAGCCACTTTAAATCTTTATTCAATTCATATTTGCTTCAATTATACAATTTAACATCTCTAAATACGAACCGAATGCCTACCAGTCCATCACCTTAAAGTTTTCAATATTTGATTAAACCGAACGTGTTTAAATAGCACTAAAGAGACCGGTTAAATTGAAACCGGTGCAAAAAAACCGGTGATTTCTCATGAAATTTCAAACTTCAGTATAAAGAAGGAACTTTCGTAATGGTGTGGAGTAAATTTACATTTTGAAATGACCGACTTTTTTTGGCGTTTTTGAAGAGGTGACTCTCTCTGCATTGTACTAAAGTGCAAAAAAGAATAATGTGTCGCTATTTTGTGATTTTATATTGGAAAGACTGCACTTTTTATCAAGAAAATCGACCAACGTATGTCTCTAAATCTACGAATTCGTGGCAAAACTTTAAGGTGAAGGACTGGTAGGAATTCAGTTCGTATTTAGAGATGTTAAATTGTACAATTGAAGCAAATATGAATTGAATAAAGATTTAAAGTGGCAATATTGTCTTTTTGGTGTAAAATTGAACCAATATTCTGTTTAGTTCCCCGGATATCGTGTTTTTTTTTAATTTATCAATTGTTTCTTTCAATCAATTGTTTCTTTCAATCAATTGTTTCTTTCAATGTGTTTTTTTTTCAATTATAGCATTTCTAAATACTTTTTTAATATGTTTAGGAGGTTTTTGTAACTCTACTATCACAATTCTAAATTTGACAGTTAAATGAAGTCATTGTCTAAACTTTTGCATCGCAGTGTACAATATCGTTAATTTAAAGTGAGTTTGCACATTTATTTTTCGTCAATGATAAATCGTTTTTGTAATTTTCTTTTGCTGTCAGCATAAAAATGCCTATTTCACAGCATGACTTCACTGAAATTAAAAATCAAAAATGGCTTCTGTTGCGTCGTGCATTCTTCTTAATCGACACTCGTTATAATTTTTAATAATTTTTTGTCTGGAAAATATCCATGACGAAGCAGAAGCGAAATAAACAACGCAATTTATCCAATTGATCTTTGTCGTTATTTTTTACAGTGAATGAATATTTTTTAACGTTTCTATCATTAATTAAACCCAATAAATATAAAGATTTAAAAAAAATTACGTTCTTTTTACAGAAATAGTTATTCTGGATAAGCGATAGGACCAATTTAACCTCGTTTTAGCTTCCACACTACGTTTATAACGTAAAAAGTGGAAGGTTTTATAATCGTTCAGTCCGTCTGTCTGTGCGTCCATCTGTCCGTCCGTCCGTCTGTCCGTCACCCACTTTCATAGCCGAAACTACAAATGCTACAGGCAAGTGTGATACTTCAAAAAAATTCAGCGCATCGAAATTAGAATACGTTGAAAATTTTAGAATCCAAATTCGAAGTACTTTAATTATTTAAAAAACCGCAAAATTTAATGCTCATTTAAAAAGCATAAGAAGCCATTTTTATTAGAATTAAATCACCATTGCCATTCGCAATAATCGCCCGAGAAACTTAATTCTTTTAGACAATAAATTAAAATAAATTTATTTTTGCGACATCGATCAGTTTTAAATGACGTCAAGTATATGTCACTACGATATTCTTTGTACGTTGATATGAAATGTTTTCATTCTATTTAAAAGCGAGGAATATTACAAATTTATTCTTTGAAATATAAATTAATTTTTGCCAACGATTAGTAATAATTATTGAATTTTCGAAATAAAATAAATAAAAATAGCCAAATTTAGTATGTAAATGTTTAATATAGAATATTAATGCTGTGTTTGTCGCCTTTATACCTGTTAAACACAACTGTTGTGTGGAAGCGGGTTAAGTGACAGATTCGGTTACAAACCTACTTGTTTCTAAAAATTCAGAGTTTCTTTACACTGACCTTCAACGTTTAGTTCATTGTGTTGGAGGTGCCAACTCAGAACTACCATCCACTCCTAAAAATGACGTATTACCGGTCCAATTTGGCCGGAAAGGTCCTCTTAGTTTTATCCATATAAGCTCTGAAGTATTTATTGCTTTACTAAGCATTCACTTCACCAGGCAGGGAAAATATTAATAATAGCAAAATAATACAAGCTTGAAGGGAAAAAAATTATCCTCTGGTCATTTAATTATTACTTTTTGAAGTTTTAAGAGATAATTGTTAACAAATAAGCTGCACGTTTTTTTAAACTTTTTGATTAATAAGTAATTAACAATTGATACTTAAAATTTGCTCTATTTTGGGGAAATTACAATTATTATGTTTGAAGTTAGGATTTTTAACTAACTAACACATTACAGTCCCTGGACGAATTATTAGAAGCACTTTTTTTAGTAATGATGAAAACATACCAAAGAATACCATATCGTTAAAAAAGATGTCGATATATGTATTAAGTATAGCAGATAGTATTTTTTATTTAATAGCTTAAGTTTAGGAACACAAATGTCCTTCTAAAGGTATTTTGTTCATCATTGATTGATACATGAAATCTTGCAGTGCGTCTAATAATTTGTCCAGGGACTGTAGGTGTTTGGGAGATGGAACTTACAATCCCTCTTTATTCAAAGTGTTTACTACACCATGGCTGAACTAGATTTAATTAGAGAGGAACCAGGAACTTTAGATGAGAATGGACCGCGCATTAGAAGAAAACAATGGACTAACCATCACTGCTAAGTCATTGTTGCTCTGCACTCACTTTGAAATTATTCATGAAGATGTAGAAACATAGGCAACTTATTTGTTCAATCAAGAATGGTATGGTGTATAGAATGAAGGTCAGGATAGGAACCTTACATCAAAACATAGCTATTTTAATGTAAAGGTTCGTACTACAGCATCGAGCTGACTATCGTATTAATTAAGGAGGACACAGAATTTAAATACCACGAAAACGGAGAAAATGCGATTTTTTTATTTGCTACTAACATCACTGCTAAGTCATGGGGCTGACCACTTGAATTTCAGAGAGAGAAAAGCAACTTTTTTAATCAATGTGTGTATAGAAGAAGTCGAAGAACTACATCAAAATAGCTATTTAATGTAGTCGTACTGCACAGTTTCGTTTATTAAGAGACCAGTACACAAAGGCAAATTGCGATTTTTTTATTTGCTAAAATTAAAGTTGGAATTTCTTATAAGTCTACAGATTCAAAGTGTACTGTATTTAAAAAAGTTATTCCACTTTATGCGGAATGGTGGGATAAAAATGCAAACGAATGAAAACGTGTTTTTCTCGGTGTTCATTTTTCCTTGATGACAAGGTTTTCAAAACGCTAAGGCTTTCTTAATTATTGATAAAATCTAAGGTATTTTGTATGCAGTCTGTCAACTATGTTGACATTAAGAATTGGTATCAAAATTGTTTTCAAAAGTAATACTTTTTTATAAAAAAAAAACTAAAGTCGAAAATTTCCAAATATGCTAAAAAAATGGGATTTTCTAGATAAATATTTTTTATGAAACAACTACTGAAGATAAATCAAATTTGGATACTAATTCTTATGTAAAGTAGTTTAAAGTACATGAGGAAAAAAATTGGGTTAAAATATTTGTATTTAAAGCCTTCGCATTTTAAAAAAGTTCTAAAAAATTAATTTTTTTTAAATAACTTAAAAATTAAAATAGTTTTTAATTTTTTTGTCATATATTGTTTTTAAATATAGGTTGAACTAATAAAACACCAATTTTATAGTAAATATGTCAAAATTAAAAAAAAAATTGAAAGTGGAACCGTGCCCCCTTAATATTTTCATGCCCGGTGAAAAAAATGTCCCAATATCAAAGTAATATACGTTTATGTGTTTTTTTTAGATGTTCTTGACTTCGAGAGTTGGTTCATTGAGTCAGGCCTTGACACAACATGAGTAGAAGACCAGGTTGTTAAATCTCGATCATCTTCATCTTACTTACCATAATGCTGTGTTAACAATCTCAACGAGGCTGAAAAAGCGTCATTAAAATTATCTCGAGAATAATTTTACAATTATCCAAATTATTGTAGTATGAAAGAAAGAGTCGTTATGTGTGGGATTGAGAAATACTGTCAGCATAAATGATCGTTCTACGTTTTGATAATTTTAGCCACTTAGCAATATGCATTTATTCCGCCTCATAACGCACTAAGATAACGGGAAGGAAAGCAAGTCATACCCATGATATGAAATTATACAAAATATTGTTATTTCTTACCACGTTAATGATGAACATAGACTACTGTTCTTTATTTAGTTGGTTGGTTGGTTGATAGACATATATATTCAGGTTTGTGTGCTTGGTCAGCGACCCGCTTATAAACCTTCGTCAAGTAAGACAGACACACAGACAACACACACATAAGTGGATCCATCTAATTTTTAGGACAGAGGCCAACTAGAGGATCCCAGAATTGGCTTGTCACCCCAGAGGTATTGATTTGGTATGGGAACTTAGAGGACTTTCGGACCCAACAGATTAACGAGCACGTACTCCGCATATACTCGGTAGGTCTTCAGTGGTACCGGGACTCGATCGCAGGACCTTCCGATCCCGAGACCGAAACGCTGACCACTAGGCTCACTACGGCCCTTCTTTATTTATGCCTTAGACTTTGATTCAGACGACTTCAGACAATGTGTGCATTAATGACATCCAAAAATTAGGTTAAGTTAGAATTGAATTATCGTCGCTCTAGAGATACGTGATTGCTATTGGCGACGGGCATCATCATTTTGAACCACAGTCAAGTGACTAGCCGACACCTGAATATGCACTCAACGCTATACTTTTAAGGGCCGCCCAAAAAAAATAAGGATTTTGGTAGATTAAAAGATTGCTTGTTAACATATTTTTTAACGTTTTGAAACACTTAATCACTGTTAGACCTTGGTGCAACCTTACTCCAGCTTCATAGAGTACCGTTACACCAAATTTATGGAATAACGTTACACCAATAAAAGGGCTGGGAAGCCCAGTCGGTTAGGCGCTCGCCTAGCATGCGATAGGTCCCATGTTCGGGTCCGGGCATCGCCAAAATAACTGCCGACCTATAAACGGTCCGTGCAGCCAAAAATGTCCGACGAATAATACCCCGTGTAGAGGGAGTGCACGTTAAATATGCTCCAAAGTCCCTGCGTACGATTGGCTGCGTAAGATTGGCTGCGTACGATGTCGCCCTTAACGGTTGCGTTGGGTGCCTACTCAGGTGTTGGCCCGTCACCTGACTGTGGTTCTAAAATACGACGCCCGTCGCCAATAGCCCTCGTGTAGCTCTAGTGTGACGATAATTCAAACTAAAACTAAAACACAAATACAATTTTTACTCCGTAAAATCGATGGAAGCAAGTTCTGCCTCCAGTTTCACGGAACAATACGTTATCCTAAATTTATGGTGTAACGTCACAACACAAAAAGAGTGTAGCGTAACACACTTTTGTAACGTTACACTGTAAATTGGGTGCAACATCACTCCAGGAAACCGGAGGGAACAAGGCTTACACCGATTTTCCGAGAAACGTTACGCAGCACAGTTTTACAGTGATAATATTTGGTAATGCGTTCTAAAAAATATCAGAAGTATCAAATGCTTGCACCATTTATATTCTCTATTTCAATGTTTTATTTTATTTTACATAACTTCTTACTCTAACTCTAGAAGTTCACTGACATAAACACTTGTATAATTCATTCCATGTTGATGTTTTTTTTATATTTAAGAACGAGGAATATTACATATTTTTCTTCGAAATTTAAATGAATTCTGCGAACGATAATGGATAATTATTGAATGCTCAAAAGACCATGAATGAAACTAGCCAAATTTAATGTGTGAACGCTTAGTGCAGAAATAAATGCTGTGTTTGAGCGCTTTTTTTTCCCTCCGTTGATCAAAAATGTTGTCGGTCAAAATAACAAATTCTGTTACAAACCTTCTTTTATAATTAAATGTTATTTTCTTTTTTTATAAAAAAAAACGCATCATACCATTTAAAAATTGTGATGTAAAATGAATTTAAAATTCGATTTTCTAAAAAAATATTCATATCATAAAATAACAACTTTTAAAGAATAAACATCAAAATCATTTTCCTACATACTTGACATTTTGACAAATCTTTTGATTTATGAGTTCTCATTCAATTTTAAACCATCAATTCTGATTCAATTTTAAACCATCAAATACAAAGAAAAACCCCAAGTCATCTAATTGGAGATTCGCTCATAACCGATATCTCAACGCGTTTGCAAACCGAGCTCGTCAAAACAATTTCTTGGCTATTTTTTTTTATCTTTTGGGCCTCGTCATTAGAGAACTTTACTTGTTGAATATGTTAGTAGTGGATGATTTTTGTAAAAAAATAATCTTACTGTGACGTTGTTATTTCAGATATGGTTTTGAGGAAGTAAAAGACGGGTTTCAAGACGACAGCTTTTCGTAAGTGTAAGTGGAAAAGATGACAGGATAGTTGGCAGCAAATAATAATACATACTACCAAGGTATTAGGGCCGGGATAGCCTGGTCGGTAAGGTCTTGGACAAGCATCCCTAAGGTTGCGAGTTCGAGTCCCGCTGCCTTCCGAAGACCCCCGTGTACGCTAATGGTGACTGGTAAACGTTAAATCCGTCGTGGTCACAAAGTCCTCCATGTTCCCATACCAAATCAATACCTCTGGAGGTGACAATCCGATTCTGGGGATCCTCTAGTTGGCCTCTGTCTCTAAAAATTAGATGGATCCACTTATGTGCGTGTGTGTTGTGTCTGTCTTACTTGACGAAGGTTTATAAGCGGGTCTCTGACCAAGCACACAAACCTAAATATATATGTCTACCAACCAACCAAGGTATTCGGTTGAATTTTTTTTCTCAATTTTTTGGTAATTTGGTAGTTTTTTAAATATCGGTAGAGGTGTAGAGGCGCATGGCCACGCCACAGGTCCGGGGATCAAATCCCGGATTGGGCGAGGTTGACCCATCCTTTCATCCCTTGAGTGGGTCGAAAAAATGGGTACCAAGTATGCTTGGGAGGTAAACACTGGGAAATCCGCGTGAGGCTGACCACTTTACCGGGACATATGTCTAGCACCCCAGAGCCATAGGTCACGAAAGCTGAAATGGGCACGGCAGGCCTTGGCCCAGTGATGGGCTGTTGCGACGAGGAGTTTAGAGGTGTAGAGACTATCCTTGTCTTGTACAAATTTAAATAAGTACATAAAAAAAATAAGCATCTATAAGAAAAGAAATAACTGATCTATCAAAATTTTGGCGCTGTGTATAAGTAAAAAGACGTTAAGTTCAATATCATCATCTTAACGTGGATAATACAGCAGTTTTCTACTGCTCAGTTATTAGGGGTTAAATACTTTTTGTAGCTAATGTCAAGATTCTTACTAGGGATTTTCTAGGTAAATGGTTAATATTTGTAAATATACTAAGTAATCGCACACATAGATATAGAATTTTCTGCATGAAGATTTCTGCAAGTATGTGGTATATAGTCAGGTTGGAAATATATGGTTAATGTTTATAAGGCTCTGAGAATCAAACGTACCTAAAATTATAACTCTACAATGACTCAGGATGTAAAATAAACTAATCGTGCATAATCATCATCACATAATCATCTTAATTGTACAGTCCCTGGACAAATTATTAGACGCACTGTATTTTTTTAAAAATAATTTTATGTTTCTTAAGAGTTTTTATGCAATAATGGTATATTTAAACTACAATATTATTGATTTTTATTTAAAAGAATTGTTGTAGACTACATATTTGTATTTATTTTTAACATATGGCAACACTGTTTTACATGAAATCTTACAGTGCGTCTAATAATTTGTCCAGGGACTGTATAGTAAAGATTTTTATACATAAAGCATTCTGTAAATAGAAATCTATCCTGTAAAGCTGAAATGATTACGTCCTTAATTGTTACGCTTACGTCCCTGTAGTAATAAAATATATTATACAAATAAGACAAAAGATTGTTACGCATAAAGCGTTCTGTAAATAGGATCTATCCTGTAAAGTGGAAAAAATGAATGCGCCTCCGAGGTTCAGCCATCATATAGTCCTGGACAAATTATTAGACGCACTTCAAGATTTCATATATCAATCAATGACGAACAAAATACCTTTAGAAGGACATTTGTGTTCCTAAACTATTGAATAGAAAATACTATCTGCTATACTTAATACATATATCGGCATCTATTTTAATGATATGGCATTCTTTGGTATGTTTTCATCATTACTAAAAAAATACAGTGCGTCTAATAATTTGTCCAGAGACTGTATATCCTTAATCCACTCCACACACACCCTACATCGTATTACGTGCCCCTAACCCCAATTACTTTGGACCCATTCCGATTATTATTACAAAAATATAGTTACATAAAAATCGTATGGCTCCAAAACCCCTCAAAGACCACCCACGGAGTTTGAGGCTGCTAATTGAAGGCGGCAGAGGATGAAACAGAAGCCCTTTTCGTGGTCCCGTCCATTAACAGCGCAGGTAAAAAAGTAATTAAGATGAGGTTTTGCGCTTCAGAGGTATCGGCGTAATAAGAAGTGAATGGTTTTTGCGTTGGCTGGGGGCACAGAGGCAGGAATAAGGTACACTACTCAAAAGAATTAGGGGAATTCTTGGTTTAAACCCTTTTAGCCTCCAATGATTCCATGTGGATTCATCA
The DNA here is from genome assembly GCA_019343175.1 of Oedothorax gibbosus. Taxonomy (NCBI): domain Eukaryota; kingdom Metazoa; phylum Arthropoda; class Arachnida; order Araneae; family Linyphiidae; genus Oedothorax; species Oedothorax gibbosus. The sequence goes on along the minus strand of CM033270.1, from coordinate 48,292,408 downwards.
GCTTGAGATTTTTTTTTCTCACTAAGTTGAGCTCGTACTCATGTATCTTTAGATGGGAGAATCGTTTCTTTTGTATAATTAAATTATGTTTGTATTTAATTAAATGAAAACATGAAAAAGATGATAAAATAAAATTCACTCCCAAAAAATGTATGAAATAAATTGACCACAAATTCTTCACGCTTATATTCTTAGATGTTTAAAAATTGATTTTAACTTTTTTCAACAAATAAAGTTTTGAAAAAAATATTGTTATAATTGATTCAAAAATAATGATTCCAATTTTTTTTGTCCCTAAAATTTTAGTTAAAAAATTAATATTTTTTTAATCTGTTTTTTACCATTTCATTCTGAATGCATAATGAATCTATTTCACAAATTTTAGGTATTTAGAATGAAAAATAAACCGTTGGAACTGAAAGGGTTAACAAAAGTACGCAAAGTGCTCCCCTAATTGTTTTGAGCAGTGTATATTAGATACAATGTATACACACAAAAAAAAGAAATAACATACTTTTTTTCATTGGCTTAAGATACTTTGTATGATATAAATTTTAACTAAACACTGATTGAATTATAATTTTTTAAATTTTTAACTAAACCAGTTTCTAAAATTTATTTCCATAGTTATGATTCAATTATGCACAATCTCTGTGAAGATCTACAGATTATTTTCCACAAATTAATTCCAACCAAAGCAGAAATCGGTTGTGCCAAGTGATGTCATTTATGACTTTCGCAGTAGGCCAAATGCAACGCCAAATATAATTTTAAGTAACGAACTCGTAGACCAGTGACGATTTCTGTCGTACTATACTGTTTATTTTGAGAATTCCTCAATCGTAAAAAAAATTCGTCGCTTGGCAATCCTTTCCTCGCGCAGTCACTTGACATACTCCCAGACACAAACTTGCCATGATTGGACAAAAGGCTGACTTTTTTTAACGATTTTTTTTAAAGGTCATTTCGTCAAATATGACGAAATTTCCATGAAATGTGAGCATCCATTTCTGACAGTGTACACTCTAAAACTGCACAAAGTGTTGAGTTAAAATCATTGCGAGTGTGGTCTGTTCGGGTTTGGCTTAACCTAACGCATCTAACTGGCGATTTCTGGTGGCTTCACTTTTTAGCTTCCACACTACGTTTATAACGTAAAAAGTGGAAGGTATTATAACCGTTGAGTCCGTCTGTCTGTCCGTCTGTCCGTCACCCACTTTCATAGCCCAAACTACAAATGCTACGGACAAGTGTGATACGCCAAAAAATTCAGCGCATCGAAATTAGAATACGTTGAAAATTTTAGAATTCAAATTCGAAGTACTTTAATTATTTAAAAAACTGCAAAATTTAATGCTCATTTAAAAAGCATAGGAAGCCATTTTTATTAGAATTTAATCACCATTGCCATTCGCAACAATCGCTGGACAAACTTTAATTCTTTTGTACAATAAATTAAAACAAATTTATTTTTGCGACATCGATCAGTTTGAAATGACGTCAAATATATTTCACTACGAGATTCTGTGTACGTTGATATGAAATGTTTTAATTCTATTTAAAAGCGAGGGATATTACATATTTATCCTTTGAAATATAAATTAATTTTTTCAAACGATAAGTAATAATTATTGAATTTTCGAAATAAAATAAATGAAACTAGCCAAATTTAGCATGTAAATGTTTAATATAGAATATCAATGCTGTGTTTGTCGCCTTTTTAATTGTTAAACACAACTGTTGTGTGGAAGCGGGTTAAGTGACAGATTCTGCTATAAACCTGCTTGTTTTTGACGACGAACATCTCACATCATCTTACCTCCGTGAATGAGGGGGTTGGTTTGTCACATTGTCTGAAGATGGTCATTTGAAGGTTTATTCGGGGTTAGAGACAATGGAGGGCCAATTGATAATAGAGTCAGGAAATGATGTTGAAAATTGTTTTTATTTTGGATTATTAAGTTCAACTGTAGATGTGTAGTACACTCTTAAAACAAACGAGCGGTTTTAACTCAGCCTGAGTTAATTTCCACTCCTTTCCTTGCTGAAAATGCAATTCCCCTATAGGAGTGGGTTTCACTCTTTTTGCGGAGTGGGTAAAAGAAATAAAAGAAAACAATCTACTTCCTACACTCTTAAAACGAGCGGTTTAAACTCAGTCTGAGTTAATTTCCACTCCTTTCCGGTGAAGAAAATGCACTTCCCCTATAGGAGTGGATTTCACTCTTTTGTTTTAAGATTGTAGCAATCTCCTTGTTCTTGAAAATTTAGTGTTAACCTTTATACCTTTAACCTACTGTGAACAAAACAAGGGGTGATAAAATGGTAAAACCAATTTAAAATATACTGCAGTTTGAAAAGTTATGTCGAAGCTTAAATCATCAATGAAAAAATATATTTTAGCCAACCCTAAATTTAAATTAATTATACGACCAAATATACTATTGCAAATCAATGATAGAGAGACGAAACATCTAATAATGTTTATTTTTATTTTAAAAAATTTCCCCCATCACTGTATTTTTGATAAGAGTACAGAATTTTATTGAGTATTCAAATAATAAATGAACATGTTAAGTTTATGCGTTGAACTGTCCTTTTCATTAAAATTTGCTGTGAAGAAAATTTTAATAATCGAACTTTGAATTAATGACCATACTGAGCATATGCAATAAGAACTTGTACGTTTTTTTAAATACATTTTTTTGTTCGTAGAAAAGATTTCTGTATTCTTAATATTCACACATATATATGGTGGTTATAAAATAACGCTCCCTATTCGGAGAGGTCTGTAGCTTGAATGAATAATCCGAATGCAACAAACTTCGAGACAGTTACTAATCAAGAAGGGGGAAAAAAGAATGGAATCATAAAAAAAAACACCCTCGTCTGTTGACTAGGTTTCTAAATTACGAGGTGTATTTGGCTGTGTTAAATCTAAAGGAGGGTAGAAATAGGCAGCCGGAATCGATAACATTACATTAAAAAAGAAATAGTTACAATAATCACCGACAGATGCAAACACAATATTGTAAGCATTGGCAAAACCCAGAAGCGGTCATTTCTTGCATTAATGTAATGTAATCGATTCCGGATGCCTATTTCTAGCTTCCTTTAGGGGCTTTAACACAGCTAATTACGCTTCGTAATTTAGAACCCTGGTCAAGAGACGAGGGTGTTTTTTTTTATGATTCCATTCTTTTTCCCCCTTCTTGATTAGTTACTGTCTCGAAGTTCGTTGCATTCGGATTATTCATTCAAGCTACATACCTCTCCGAATAGCAAGCGCTATTTTATAACCACCCTGTATATAATAATTTATACTTCCACACAAAAGGTAATAACTATATTGCAACTGATTAATATCTAATACTATTAATTTAAGCAATGTGTGCAGCTGTACAGCAAATCTAATGGGCAGGTGTTAATTTCTCTATTAAAAAAAGATACAGTCTCATATTTATAATAACAAGATATCTAATGGCTAATCATTGAGGACATGAACCTTCAACTTCGACAACGCATTTCAAATAGGCTAAGGTAATAAAAACCACTTAATAAGGGAAGAAAAAACCCACTCCTGGAACATGATATTCGGGCGGACGTTCCTAAAGCGACTGATAAGATATAATGGCATTATTAAATTAATGGTCGCCATCCCCCTTTCAGATCGGCGCGAAAGAAATCTTTATCGGGGTCCGCTGTCGAAATAATAAATCGCGATTTATGATGGTAAAAAAGTATCGGATGCTGAAGAGAAGAATCACCTGGTATATTGTAGTTGAGTTGAATAAGTTTTAGTTTTGAATTATCGTCGCACTAGAACTACTCGAGGGCTATTGGCGACGGGCGTCGAATTTTAGAACCACAGTCAAGTGACGAGCCGACACCTGAGTAGGCACCCAATGCAACCTTTAAGGGCGACATCGTACGCAGCGCTGGTACTTTGGAGCATATTTAACGTGCACTCCCTCTATACGGGGTATTATTCGTCGGACATTTTGGCTGCACGGGCCGATTATAGGTCGGCAGTTATTTTGGCGATGCCCGGACCCGAACCTGGGACCTTTCGCATGCTAGGCGAGCGCCTAACCGACTGGGCTCCCCAGCTCCCTGAGTTGAATAAAGTCTCTAATTACAAAGATATGGAAAAAGTTTAAATATTTAAGTTTTGACTTATTTATTAATTGTGTATAATTAGATTTACTCTGTGCTTTATTGATTCAAAAACTCAAACAGGAACAGTATCAAAGAGCTTGTTGTTAATCGTTCCGTTGGAAGAAAACTCTGTTGGGGCAATTGTGCAATTTTTTTTGTGGTGTACGAAAAAAGCCAAACCTACAGGTAAAATTTTAAATAGTGTGTTTTGATATAAGTTCATAGTTCATGTTTTTGTAAATACGGTTTTAGCTTCCCTTACCTTCATTTTTGATCCTCAATAGAATGAAATAAATGTTGTGATGTACACTGGAGCTTAGTTTCTCAATTATTTGGGTCCCCAGTAGCTACAACGGCTGTGTGGTGAAATGTTTCACCATATTTTCGGTATTCGGTTAAAACCTTTCTCATATTTTTGTTTCCAATACCTGAAAAACGGTTCAACCGAATACACAGCCGTTGCAGCTACTAGGAACCATTACAGTCCCTGGACAAATTATTAGACGCACTGTATTTTTTTAGTAATGATGAAAACATACCAAAGAATGCCATATCATTAAAAAAGATGTCGATATATGTATTAAGTATAGCAGATAGTATTTTCTATTCAATAGCTTCGGAACACAAATGTCCTTCTAAAGGTATTTTGTTCATCATTGATTGATACATGAAATCTTGCGTCTAACAATTTGTCCAGTGACTGTATTCTAGTGAAACCAAGCACACAATTTTTAACAGTGAATGGTTTCTAATCACAAACACCTACGTGTGAGGTAACATTGGTGACGTTTCGTTGTCTATTCATTCTGAAATTCAGCAAAAAAATTTATATACTTAATAACTTAAGGTTATTTTGAACGTAAGTCATAGAGAACGGAAACATAGAAAAAACATTCTCTAAAATAAACCGGATATTACAAACCAAATTTTAAAAAATGGTTCTTATCCACTAGCTTTACCTAACCGGTTCCTGTGATCCATTAGCAATGGTGTTTCCGCCCTGATTTTAAACTTGTCAACACACTCGAATTTTGAGGGATAAAAATGTCGGTAGGTATCGATGTGGACATCTCCCGAGTGAAGAAGCGAAGGTTTCAACCGACATAAAAGACACCGGCGTGTGTTGAAGGTTTGATTAGGGAAGAGTGACTTAGATTGTGTAACCGTCAAAAGCCGGTAATGTAAATTTAATAGTTTAGGAAATGATTATAATATTGATAGATATTACTGTTGGCAGTGTATAAGTACCATAGATATCATAGTTAAAGTATTAGATTGGCTGATCACGTGACCTCCAATGCTAACGACGGGACGCGCATGGAGGCATTTTAAGGAGGCAAAATTGCCAGTGTTGCTGCCACTTTAAGGAGAAAAATACTACGAAAAAATACCATTTATTTTATCATTCTAAAATTACAAAAAAAATATCGTAAAAATACTAGGTGCATTTTGGAATATTTTTAGTGACTTTAAATCCTTTTCTAGTATTTTTTTGTTGCTGTAATTTTAGAAATAAATGGTATTTTTTCGTAGTATTTTTCTCCTTAAAGTGGCAGCAACACTGGCAATTTTGCCCTCTTAAAATGCCTCCATGCGCGTCCCGTCGTTAGCATTGGAGGTCACGTGATCAGGCAATCTAATACTTTAACTATGATATCTATGATAAGTACATAAGTGATTGTTTATTTGATTTTTTGAAGCAAATGCTACATTACGATTTGGTTGGTTGGTAGACTGGAAAAATTTAGGAGGTGAAAGAATACCGCAAATTCAAATGTTTATAAACCTATGGGCAAACTATTTAATTAAGCAGATTTATAAATTAATTTTAATTACTTCGGACACCTCAATTTCTAACTAAATTATATAAGTTGTTATTGTTAAATTCTGCCTATAGTTGAACTCATAGTTTCCTTGCACAGAAGCCACGACCACGGGCGGAGTTATGAAATGATCGGAGCAATCAGATGAAGAGGAAATTTCAGCCGTTTTATTTTGTCTTCATCTGATTGCCTCGCGCGTTTTATAGCTCCGCCCGTGGTCGTGGCTTCTGTGCAAGGAAACTATGAGTTTAACTATAGGCATATGAAGCCTATCAAGTGATTTCCGGTTTTTTTTTCTGTACTGGGTGCTAATTATTATCAGTTGCCCATGCAGAACGATTAATTCGAAAATTGACCCACAATTGACCCACATTTTATTCTCAAGTTAGCTTGGTACTTATTTTTTTCACCTGTAAAGAATAAGATGATGCCCCATGACTAGCTACCCGCCGTTAAATCGGCCGTTGATAGATAACCTAATGTCACATATACGTAATATTGTTCACTGTTGCGTTGGGTGCCAACTTAGAATTTAGCCTCGCCCCTTGACCGGAGTTTGAAATTACGAAGCCTTTGAAGCCGATTACAAGGCGTTAGCTCTAGTGCGACGCTAACCCAACAAAAACCTCATCCTCGAAAAAAGCGTGTCCCGATGCACTTAATCATGCCATTGACAGCTCCGCATTAATGATATTCCTCGCACTGGGCCCATCAGACGCATTTAATAATTACAGCAACCCCCCTCCGGCGCCAATTATTCTTTGCCAAGGTGTGGAAAAGGCGGCATATCGCGCCAAAGGGTGCCGAATCGCCTCCTTCATGCCCAAGTGACAAATTGACAAATCCCTTTGCTAGTCGGCGCTGCAGGTAGGCATATCACGTAGGCAATTAACTTTTTTTTAGGTTTGTAATAAGGTTTTTTTTCTTCTCTCGTGGCTTTGGATGGATGCTTGTTAATTGATTTGGAATGAAAGGAAATGGGGGGCTGTGTTTCAATTTGTGCGGCCAGGATAAAGCTAATTTTGATTTGTAAGCTAAGAGCTGTTTGGATTCGATTCGTAACATTCACGCCAGCTTTGCATGGTCAGTCAATGGTTGGTTGGTTGGTATACATATATTTTCAGGCTTGTTTGCTTGGTCACAAAGACCCGCTTATAAACCTTCGTCAAGTAAGACAGACACAACAGACAACACACACGTATAAGTGGATCCATCTAATTTTTAGAGACAGAGGCCAACTAGAGGATCCCCAGAATTGGCTTGTCACCCCCAGAGGTATTGATTTGGTATGGGAACTTAGAGGACTTTCGGACCCAACAGATTTAACGAGCACGTACTCCGCATATACTCGGTAGGTCTTCAGTGGTACCGGGACTCGATCGCAGGACCTTCCGATCCCGAGACCGAGACGCTGACCACTAGGCTCACTACGGCCCTCTCGTAGGTAACGGAGCTTGTTCTTACATGCGAAAGGCAAAACCATTTCCAAAATAACTGTCGACCTATAAACGGCCTTTGCTGCTGAAAAGTCCAACGAACATCACTCCAAGTAGAGGGAATACTCGTTAATCATTGTCCAAAGTCTCGACGCCGCATACGATGCCGCTCTTAAAAGTTGCGATCGTGCCTACTCAGGTGCCGGCTCGTCACTTGACTGTGCTTCGAAATTACGACGCCTGTCGCCAATAACCCTCGCGTACCTCTAGTGTGACGATAATTCACCTTAACCCTAAATAGAATATCCGGCTTCGACTATGTCGTTTTTTCTCTGTGCTTGAAAAATCGTTACTTCTAATTGACCACATACTGGTAATCAGGTATTGCAGATCAGTATTTAGAAGCTCACTTCAAAGGAATTTCATTAGTGATGTCTCTGTACAGGGTTCCAATGATCCACTACATGGGGGATCTCACGATCAGTTAATAAGAGGGGAAATTATTCGTTAATAATGGCGTCAAGTGGCGCTCCCGGTGGAATTCGGAATCCAGCGCCCCCAGTGGGAGTTAGGGACATTATCAAGATTTTTTTTTTTAAATTGTAGAACAAAAGCGGCTTTTATTGCTGTGGTATGTGAATTGAACGTGGTATTTTAGGTGTATTTTTATAGCTAATTGCACAGTCAGGTGTTAAGGTATCAATAGGAGAAAATGAATGTGGTATGTGGAAAATAATTCGAATTGCTGAATTGTGGGTCGTTCAAAAGTCGTAACACAGACTATTTTTAGCCTACATTTCTTTTTTTTAATTCGAAAGATTAAAAAATGAAAAAGTAGGTATTGACATGCGTCGAGTCCTCTGTCTGTCTGTCTGCCGATCCGTATCCCCTTCCAAATCGTTCTAACAATCTTAAAATTCTTTTTGTATAAAGCTATGACCTCAGAGACCCATTTGATACTTTTGTCCGTTGTCTGTACGTCCGGACGGACTAATCTACTATCTGTCAGCGAATTCCATGATAGCATTGAAATTCAATTTTGAGTCATTTAAATCACTGTTGCCAAATTAACTGGCACGAGAAAGTTTATTATTTAAAATATTAAAGCAAATCATTTTCATTAATCAGTTCGAATGACGTCATAAATGTAGCAATGTGATTCTTTGATTGTCATTAATTGTTACCAAGAAGCGCAAGCATATTTTTTGCTTACAATTATGCTTAGTTTAATTAATTTTTAATGTAGTTTGGAGTAGTTTCATTACTTTTTTTATTAATAAATATGAATTATTCTTGATCTATACAATAATCGTGCAGACGATAATTATATTAAGTTAATTTGAGAAAAAATATAAAGGAAAATAGTTGATTTTGGCTTTTAGAAGTTTAAATTATAGTGGATGTTGTGTTTAGCGTTTTTTTTAATGTGTATAAATCTAGTGTAGAAACGGTTGTTGATGATATTTACTGTCAGGAACCTAGTTGTTTTCCTATTAGAATTTCAGAAAGTATTTAAGTAACAGGAAAGTAGGCTATTTAGTTCTTTGAGAACTTCATGTTACAATAAACACTTTATATTTTGAAGACCAACTTTGAAAAAAAGTCTTATTTTTAAAAAAAAAAATTCCGTCAAAACTGCCTTGATTTATAAGAAGCGAAAACAAAGTTGAAAACGGCATTGTATTTACTAATAAATGATAAGTTTACTTAAAATGATGGTCTACTCAACTTTAATTCTTCAGAAGCTTTTCGTAACGTTATGCTATCCGTCCGTTTCAGATTGTCTGCGTTTCCTGAGAAATAGCACGAAATATCCTGGTATAGCTTTGTAGTAAGTCCTAATATAACGTCTTTAAAGGGAATCAATTTTCATTGTGTCAATCCACATAAGATCATCCGCCTACAAGGTTTGTTGGTTGGTTGCTTAATCTGGTTTATTCATTCACTGCGAGGCGCGCTTATACCAGTCATAATCCATTGTAATAATTCTCTCAATAGAGGGCAGCACCACTGCTCGTAAGTGGATCATCTAATTTTAGAGACAGAGGCCAACTAGAGGATCCCCAGAATGGACTTGTCACCCCCAGAGGTATTGATTCGGTATGGGAACTTGGAGGACTTTGTAACCACGACAGAATTTAACGTGCACCAGTCACCATTAGCGTACACGGGGTCTTCGGCGGTCAGGGCTCGAACTCGCAACCTTAGGGATACCAGTCCAAGACCTTACCAACCAGGTTATCCCGGCCCCCATCCGCCTACAACACATCAAATCAAAAGTTTAGTTTCACCGAGACCATACCATTCAGAGTTGAACAATCTACACCACAATAAGTTGCTTCAATAATGGTTATACAATTTTTTACAAGACCAGAGCTTTCAATTTTGTGACAACCAAATAAATTTAGTCGCAGTTATAGCGACTAGTTTCTCAAAATCGATAATACCTACCTTTTTTTTTATATCGTGGTTTCCAATAATCTCGCTAAAAATAATTATCTTGAAATCACAAATCTTCACCGATCCTAAATTTGTCAAACCATTGCTGTGATCATATAATCGCAAAAATTAGGCAGTCCTAAAATCACACATCAAAAGCAATCTAAATTGGGAAACTACGACTAAAATTCGCTAAATCCCCAAATTGCCGATGTTGTAAAATCCTCAAATTGTGGCGATTGTTAAATATAGAATCTCTGTACGGCCCAAAAACTTTAAAAAAAACTGTAATATAATATTCAGAAACACCGGTTAGTTGCGATTTCTTAAATTTTGGAACTCCAGTTATCCTCCAGAAGCGTGAGTTAGAGGTTATTGTATCTAAGCTCAAAACGTATTCAGTTTTTGAAACCAATAACTTGTCGCAGAAGACTTAGCTTTGCAATGTTAACCTTTTTATATCGGGAATCAAAACATCGAGAAACAATTACTGAAATCAAAATGTGATCAGCCGATTAAATTGAATAGAACTTCTGTCTAAATGCAAAAATTACAGCAATGGCACACTCACTCAATTGAAAACTTTTATAAATATTTAAATCCCAATTCCGATGTTTTAAAATCCTTTTCAATTTTGTTTTAAATATGAATTTTGCAAAAATTAAAACCTGTAATTCGGAATAACATGCAACAATGACGTGTTGCAAGTGGATTTCAAAAATAATGGAACTCCAGGGTACTGCCACTTTAATCCCTGTTTATCTGTATCTACAACTCAAAACTGTGTATACAGGGTGGTTATAAAATAACGCTCGCTATTCGGAGAGATCTGTAGCTTGAATGAATAATCCGAATGCAACAAACATCGAGACACTTACTAATCAAGAAGGGGGGAAAATAATGAAATTATAAAAAAAAAGAACTCGTCCCTTGACCAGGGTTCTAAATTACCCGGCGTAATTGGCTGTGTTGGCCGTAATCGGCCATAATTGGCTACGCCTTGTAATTTAGAACCCTGGTCAAGAGACGAGTTTCTTTTTTATGATTCCATTCTTTTCCCCCCTTCTTGATTAGTAAGTGTCTCGATGCTTGTTGCATTCGGATTTTTCATTCAAGCTACAGATCTCTCCGAATAGCGAGCGTTATTTTATAACCACCCTGTATATTCCATAGAAATAATGCACACAATGGAAATCAATTTCAAGCCACCCACAACACATCAAATCAAATTAAGAGCTTAGTTACCCCAACCATAGACCTCCATTCAAGAGTTGAACAATCCCTGGCACCCCGTGTACTCCGATACATTCCTCCGGGTTTCAAGACACACAATTTTTTCTTTCAAGACACACAGGTGTCGAGTCCCTGTTTAAAATAAAAACCCGTCCCTGCCGACAGGGGGTCCTTCTAACCGTGTAGCACGTGTTCGTGGGAATGATGGAGCATTCTATTACCTGTGGCCAGAACGAACGACAAATTTACGAGGCATAATCAAGGTGTGCGCCCCTACTGTTCCGCCATGCCAGGATCGTTTGCGAGAGGCATCTTCGGAGGGTTGGTTCGATGCTGAAGATGAGAATGTTTCGGTTGGGTTCACCTATTATTCTCACGCAATGAGAAGAAGAATTTACTCTAGAACATCAATATGAAATTTTTCTCTTTTGTTCGGTGTAAAAAATTTAAATGCTTTGTCGAAGATGTTAGCAAAGGCATTTAGTCATTGTGGGAGGACTGGGTTCGTGGTAAAAGAAGAATCCGTTCCTGATTGAAAAAAAAGTGTTTCAACAAATATCTCTTACACCTATGCTTTACCATTGAAAGTGGCCCCATTTGTGTTGCTGAGTGGTTTTTATGTAATATTTAGAATTTCTGAAGTGTTTTCTATTTCTGCCTTTACCTAAAAATTGTTTTTGTAAAGTTTAAAAAAAATGTTGGAAATGAAGAGATAGTTAGTATTTTGCTAGCTTAAAACCGAAAAGAAGCTTTTGAATTATAATAAAAATTCTTATACACATATTTGAGAATGTTTTCAGAGGGTTGCACCTGTATCCCGGAACTTTCTAGCGGCCACCACCATTGAGCTAAAATGGAAACTGGAGTGAGGTGTCAGCGAGCCGAAAACCCACTCACACCCTTTTGAGCGAACAGGGCAGAAAAGGACTATTTCCCCTACACTTGTATGCAATGCTTGTATGAGACCCCTCTATCATATTGACTTGGGCTACTAAATGTATTTTAATATTTTTAGTTCGAAAGAAATTAACTTTCTTTAATTTTAATTCCAACTTTTTTAAGAAATAACCATGTGGAACACTAACTAAGAACCAGCGAAGACGAACCCAATAGCGAAATAGACAAGTTTCTATAGGTTTTCTGCCCGGTTCGTTTCTGCTGCAGTGCCGTGTATTCCTCCGCGTTTCGTTATTGAACCAGCTCGTTTGCTGCCCTGTTCAGTGAATCACACACCTCACGCCACGTTTCTTCTAGCTCAATGGCCACCACTATTTGGAGTGTTGATTTTCCACTTTTGTGGTATATTGAAACTATGGTTTCCCCCGAAATTGGTAAATCCACTCTCCAAATTGTGGTGGCAGATGGAAAGTTACTGAATTCCGGTGCAATCTTGCACAAAACAATGCTGTAGTTGCTTGCTATGTCCACTGGAATCTTTCGAATTTTTCCTATCGCTTTCCATTACAGGTTGTCAACATGCAGCAAGCATTGAGCTAGAACAAACGTGGAGTGAGGTGTGTGATTCACTGAACAGGGCAGCAAACGAGCCGGCTCAATAACGAAACGCGGAGGAATACACGGCACTGCATCAGAAACGAACCGGGCAGAAAACCTAGAAACTTGGCTATTTCGCTATTGGGTTCGTCTTCGCTGGTTCTTAGTTAGTGATCCACATGGTTATTTCTTAAAAAAAAGTTGGACTTTAAAGTTAAAGAAAGTTAATTTCTTTGGAACTAAAAATATTAAAATACATTTAGGAGCCCAAGTCAATATGATAGAGAGGTCTCATACTAGCATTGCATACAAGTGTAGGGGAAATAGTCCTTTTCTGCCCTGTTCGCTCAAAAGGGTGTGAGTGGGTTTTCGGCTCGCTGACACCTCACTCCAGTTTCCCTTCTAGCTCAATGGCAGCGGGGCTGGGGAGCCCAGTCGGTTAGGCATTCGCCTAGCATGCGGAAGGTCCCAGGTTCGGGTCCGGGTATCGCCAAAATAACTGCCGACCTATAAACGGCCCGTTCAGCCAAAAATGTCCGACGAATAATACCCCGTGTGGTGGGAGTGCACGTTAAATATCCTTCAAAGTCCTAACGCTGCGTACGATGTCGCCCTTAACGGTTGCGTTGGGTGCCTACTCAGGTGTCGGCTCGTCACTTGACTGTGGTTCTAAAATACGACGCCCGTCGCCAATAGCCCTCGTGTAGCTCTAGTGCGACGATAATTCAAACTAAACTAAACTAAACAAACTCAATGGCAGCAAGTACCTACTCCCTTCACAGAACGCAAACTCCGACTTCCTTATGTCTGCCATTTCTTCTCGAAGCGAAGATATCAGCAGTAACCGCCATTTGGCAAGATGGAAAAAAGAATCCAAGCACAAGACAAGCCTCGCTGTTTTGTTCCCAGTCTCATCCGTAGGAGTGAAGTCTTCTGTTGCCACCACATAGCCACGTGGGTTGCGTACCGTAAAGCACCCAGCGGGACTCGAACCCAGGGGCGAAAAGTTTATGGCCAATTTTTTTTTAGGTAGATCATAAACCACCGTTGGCGACCATTCTCTTTGTGAAAGGGAATAATTTCTGATGTTCAAATCACCGGATGCGACACCCGTGGCGATGATTTGGCGAATTTGCATCCGAATCCATATTTCAGTTGGCGATTTGTGTTCTGGAGAACACCGAGGGTGTCCCCTGAATCGAATGTTTTATCTGTTCGAATTCCGCGCCTGAGCGATGTTCTTTCCACTTTGCAGGTGCTTTTAATGCGAGTATTTTGCGCAATGTAATAGGGACGAGTCTCTGTGTGGGGTAGATTATGCGCTGAAGGTTCGTTTCTGGCTGAACATCGGCCATTGATTGAATAATCTGGAATATATACTTCGAGATTATTCGATCGATGCTTAGAAAAAAGGTAAGGTCAAAACGTCGCATTGAGCTTACTATGAAAAAAAAATAGTTTTTTGTTCAAGGCTTATTTAACTATAACCTATGATAACTCGTATTTAGGAATAATTACTTGAAGACTATACAATTAAAAGTAAGGGTCATACTTTTCTATTATCATATTTAACTGTAAATGTTATGAAAGGCTTTTTTTGTTAAATGCTTGTTAGTCGTACGTTAGTTACTTATTTATTAAACTGCTATACAGAAAAAAATTCCAATTACATAGAGGAGGCAAGACACTAAAATCGAATAAAATATATAGTTAACAAACATTGAATTTGAATAAAATACAAACATTAAAAAATTAAATAAAATACAATCATTAAAATTGAAAAAAAATAAAAGCATTAAAATTGAATAAAACATACACCAACAAAGAATTTATAATGAAGAACTGGAATAGAAAAAAAAAAGGAATTATAAGGTCAACGATAAAATATCTCTTTTTAATTTCGTAAAGTTGTCAAAAAATAAATCACTGTTTATTGGGAGTTTGTTAACCAGTTTAATAAATTGTATATATGGCTGATTTTTAAGATAGTTTTAGAAGAAAAGGTTCTTTAAGATATTTAATTTCTTGAGTATGGCTAGGAACAATCATATCTTTCAATAATCTGAACGGCTAGTGGTAAACAGTCACCTTTTTTAACGGTAGTTGGTTAATCCATTCTTTCTGGATTGCAACCTGAGAAATGAAACCTACCTATGGTGATTTAAATTAACTCGTTTTCTGATGGAACCAATATCATGTAAACCAATCGCTCAAAATTTTAAACAGGTGTTTTATAGAGAGAAAATTATAGCGTTCTTTACAGATAATAATTCATTCTGCATAGGAGTGAATCATCTATTTTTAAATGTATATGCGATAATCGGTTACAGCAATCCATCTTAATTATGATCTGTATGATAGATAGCTTTTATATGCATTATTTACGGTTGAAGATTCGATTGAGGACTGACTATATTGTGTAGGAAGAAAACTCTTATTTTTCTGAGCTCCATTATTACTTTTCTGTTTAAATCCTCCAATATCTATCATAAATTTTACTACCTTTCGTATTACATTATAGCAAACAACTTCATAGCTGTTTGTTACATACATTCCCAGCATTCATATACTGTTTACTTCGGCACGATTCCTCCCCCCCCCCCCCACTGCACACTCAACCCCCAGACGATCTGACACCACCAAACAATTTCGGGAGTGTTGTTCTACACGCGTCACCGATATCGCACCCCCCTTAGGATCTGTCTTTTTGTTCGACACAAAAATAGTTAGAACATATATCTTGCCCTCCTCCCACTCCCTTTTGGAACATAAAAAAGAAAGTTCTGTGGGCCGGACCCCACAGACAGTCGCTGACAAAAGACGGACTTTCACACCCCCTCCCACTGCCCGCCCGCCCACTGGGAGTTCTGAAATCAAGTCCGTCCGTCCCTCTCACCCCTAGTAGGTGAGATATGTGGAAAATGTCCTATGTTTGGCGAGGTTTTGCTATTTGAAGTAAAAAATGACCGAGGAAGCAAACCATCTTTATTTATTAAAAGAGAATGAATCTTGTTTCAATTATGTATTAATAGAATTATATATTAATGCAAATCTGATTTTTTTTTGTATGACTGTCCACTACTTGGATTCCTTAAATCAAGCCCTCTCCCCCCCCCCCCCTGACCCTACACTACACCCCTACTAAGCGAGAAATGTGTAAAATGTCTTATGTTTGGCGAGGTTTTGCTATTTGAAAGAAAGAAAAAATGGCCTGGGATGCAAACCAGCCCTATTTAATGAGAATGAATTTTGTATGTGAAAAAAAATTTTAAAGCTTCATATCAAACTTAAAAATTCATAACGGGGCTGAAATTGGAATCCAAGTAAAAAAAAAATCGCAATTTGTATTATTTTTTACCTAAAAAAAAGTTATTTCAGTAAAGCTGAAAAAAATCTCATTTTATTACTGTCCTT
The DNA here is from genome assembly GCA_019343175.1 of Oedothorax gibbosus. Classification (NCBI taxonomy): domain Eukaryota; kingdom Metazoa; phylum Arthropoda; class Arachnida; order Araneae; family Linyphiidae; genus Oedothorax; species Oedothorax gibbosus. The sequence goes on along the minus strand of CM033270.1, from coordinate 48,276,411 downwards.
AGATTTAGTTACCCGATGGTTATTTTGTAATAGTACAATACGAGACATAGATGTTTCCGACAAAGGAAAAAAATTAAAATTAAAAATTTATAAGTTAGGTAGTCATAAGTAGCTATTTTTATAATAAAGAAAAAAGTGGTAAAATCTTGGTTAAAAATTAATGCTTAAAGAATTGTTATTCTTTTTAATTATCCAGTTATAAATTCATACACACTGCACAGGCCCTAGGCTACATACTTTTTTTTTTTGTACTTTTTGTAGGGTAAAATATTATTTTTATCTTCACTAAAATATTTAAAATTGGCGATATTTTCACAAACAGCAACCCTAAACAAACGCCAAATATCACTCCCCCCTTTTCTTAGCCAACCCTGTATCCTTTATTCCATTTCTTTATGCAGCGGATTTAAGATTTACCTATTCCTCTTTTTGTATTCCAGACTATTGTCACTCTCAGCCCCCACGGGGTTCGATAGAAGTTTAGAACTTTTCATTCTTTGACAGGAGTTATTTTCTGCTTATTTTTGGATCTGGTGGAAAGGGTAAACAAGCAAGTTGACTCGATCATTGTTGGAGGACTAAGAATTTCTGTTTGGCTTTGTTGGAATATGAGGTCAACTCTATAATCGACTTGTTACTTTATGGACGATTCTTTGTATGTGTATTCTGCATTGATATTGTGTGGCGTCAGTACTTGATTTGTTACGTATTCGATAGATGGCGACACCAGTACTAGATTTTTATTTTCATCCTTTGAGTTTTGGATATTTTATAAAATACTTCAACTCTCACCACTGGTTTCTGGTTTTTATATTCTTAAAGCAGGTCGGTACCTTGTATACGGCTAACGCTAAATTGACCATTTTCATGTTCCTTTATCTTTGAAACTAACATACAAAACAACACAAAAAAAATTCTGTGCATTATATGCACTTTGAACAATACACTGATTGAGATTTTATCAATATATAAAGTAGTTTTTTTTAATATTATTTAAGGTAATCTGTTAGGTTTAAAAAAAAAGCATTTTTACATCACAAAATCACCCATATTTTTTTCTCCTTCAAATTTTGAGAAATGCGCATTTCAGTAAGCAAAACACCCTGAAACAATTATCCTGTAAAAGTTTTAGGTCTATACATGAAATAGTTTTTAAGAAAAAGGTACCTAAACCTGAAAAAACACCATTCTGAGAAAAATGAGATTTAATGTTGCAAACTTACATTATGAAAATACTGCTGATCCATATCCAAATTAAAATTTAACTAGGTTAAAGTTGTCTGAATGACATGCAAAGGGCATCGTTGGAGAGCTCTTGAAACGTATTTTACATAAATACTAAAATAATAAAAAAAAATCGATTTTTTGAAAAATACTTGGTATTGAAGTACCTTAATAAACGCATATAAAGTAATAAGTTAAATTAATTATGTAAATTAAAGAAATAAGTTAAAATAGCTGTGTAACTTAAGTAATAAGTTATATTAATTAAAGCATAAATAATCCAAAAATTTTAAAAATACAAGGGAACGCAATAATTATCAGAAAAAATTAAAATACCTACTGTGTTTCGGCGTATAATATTACTCTAAAACAAGAAAATCATAAAGAACTAAAATAGCCTACTTTTCTGTCACTTAAATACTTACTGAAGTTCTAATCGGGAAAAAAAAACTAGGTTCCTAAAGTAAATATCATCAACAGTCGTTTCTACACTAGATTTATACACATTAGAAAAAAAAATCGAACACAGCACCCAGCTATAATTTAAACTTCTAAAAGCCAAAATCAACTATTTTCCTTAATATTCTTTCGCAAATTAATTAAATATTATTTATCATCTGCTCGTGATTTATTTGTAGTTCGAAGAATAATTAAATATTTATTAATAACAAAAGTAATGAAACTACTCCGAACTGCATTAAAAAATAAGAAATGTAAATTAAAACTAAGCATAATTGCATGCAAAAGTATGCCTTGCCGCTTTCTTGGTAGATAATTAATGAGTAATCAAAGAATCAAATTGTGCTACATTTCATGACGTCATTCCAAACTAATTCATGAAAACATTATTTTGCTTCAAATATGTTTAAATAAATAAAGTTTCTCATGCCATTGTTGATTTGGCAACAGTGATTTAAATGACTCAAAATTGAATTTCAATGCTAATTCAATGGGAAATTCGCCGAAAGATAGTAGATTTATGTCCGTTCGGACGAACAGACAGACGGACAAAAAGTATGAAAGTTGGGTATCTGAGGTCATAGCTTTCTAACAAAAAAAGAATTTTTAAGATCCGAGGGATAGAACCGATTTTGGAAGAGGGATACGGACAGACGGACAGACAGACGGAAAGACAGGCAGACATACGAACAGACAGACAGATGGACATCAACCGCATTTCAAAACCTACAGTGATTTAAATGACTCAAAATTGAATTTCAATGCTAATTCAATGGGAAATTCGCCGACAGATAGTAGATTTATGTCCGTCCGGACGTACAGACAGAAAGTATGAAAGTTGGGTATCTGAGGTCATAGCTTTCTAACAAAAAAAGAATTTTTTAGATCCGATGGATAGAACCGATTTTGGAAGGGGGGTACGGACGGACAGACAGACAGACGGACATCGACCGCATGTCAATACCTTACTTACTTATCCTCTTCGTGCCAAGTGGCACATAAGGCCCGACACCTAGTTTGCCAGCTCCGCCGATCGGCTGCGATAGCTCTTGCTTCTGACCATGACGTCCACCCCGCCTGATTCCTCTCTTCTTCCACCATCCTTCTCCATGTTAGTTTAGGTCTCCCTCTTTTTCTTTTTCCCTCTGGTGCCCATTGCAATGCCACTGGTGGGATCTTTGTTTGCGGCATTCGCAGCACATGTCCGATCCACCTCCATCTTCTTCTCTTGATGTTGTTAGTTATTGGTTCTAGTTGTGTTTTTTTGAATAGTTCTGCATTTGATATGGTTTGTGGCCAATAAATTTTTAAAATTTTTCTAAGGCATTTATTTTGCCAGCTATTTACCCTTTTCTCTTGTTGCTTAGTTAATTTCCACGTTTCTGTTCCGTATAGAAGTACACTTTTGACCATAGCATTAAATATATTGATTTTCGTTTTAAACAGTAAACTGCTTGACTGCCATACTCTATTTAGATTTTTAAAACAGTTTTGTGCTTTTACGATTCTTAAATTTATTTCAGCGTCAGTTCCTCCTTTCCCATCAACCAAAGTCCCAAGGTAGGTGAACCTTTCAACATCTTCAATTTGACCGTTTTCTATTTCAACCAAACGTTCTGATTTTGCATTTATTCTCATTGTTTTCGTTTTGTCCTTGTTTATTTTCAATCCGACCATTTCTGCATATTTTTCAAAAACTTTTGTTTTGCACTGTAAATCATCAAATTTGCTAGCAAATAACACAATATCATCAGCAAAGTCAAGGTCCTCCAAAGCTGTGGTGAAGTTCCACCTTATTCCTCTCTTTGCATCTTTAATTGTATTTCTCATAATCCAGTCTATTATGATTATAAACAGTAAGCCTGACATGACGCATCCTTGTTTTACGCCAGTTTCAATGTTAAACGGTTCTGTTAAGTTTCCATTTACTTCTACGCAACAATTTGAGTCTCTGTATAGTTCTTTGATAATGTTTATATACTTCATAGGAATTCTGTATAGTTCTAAAATTTTCCACAACATCTCTCTATTTACCGAGTCGAATGCCTTTTGGAAATCGATGAAGTTCATGTACAAAGCTGTGTTGAATTCATAGCTTTGTTCAATTATATTTTTTAGAGTAAATATTTGTTGAGTCGTTCCTGCTCCTTTTCTAAAACCTGCCTGTTCCTCACGCAGGACACTGTCGATGTCGTTTTTTAACCTATTAATTATGACTCTTCCGAAAACTTTTGCAGGGATCGACATTAAGCTAATTCCTCTGTAGTTGTCACAGACAGAGAGATCTCCCTTTTTAGGAATTTTCACAATTATTGATTCCCTCCAATTGTCTGGCACTCTTTCTTTTTCCCAGATCAAATTAAATAGTGGTAGTAGCCGTCTAGCTGATCCATCAACATCGACCTTTAACATCTCTGCTGCGATTTGATCGCTTCCACAAGCTTTTCCATTTTTTAGTACCTTCAAGGCACTTTTAATCTCGTTCAACGAAATTTCAGCTGTTTCAATGGAAGTGCTAGCTGTCATGTTAATAGTTGCTACCTGGTGTATTGCCTGATCTTGTTGGTTTACATTTAGCGTCTCTCTAAAGTGCTCCCTCCACCTATCTTCAATTTCTTTTTCATTACATAAAAATTTACCATGCTTGTTTTTTATGTTAAGTATTTGTTTTCTTGTACTTCCACTTATTTGCTTTATTGCCTGGTAGACAGTTCTTATCTCGCCTTTCTCAGCGGCTTTCTGTGCTTCGTCAGCAAGATTTTCATAAAAACTTCTCTTATCCTTTCTTGCACTTCTTTTTACCTTCTTATCAACCTCTCTGTACTTTTCCTTGTTTAGTTGAACTTGTCTTTCTGACTTGGTACTGTCCAGTGTATGCTTAATTTTTCTTCTCTCTTCAATTAATTTCCAAGTCTCGCCAGTAATCCATTCTTTATTTGCCTTTTTAACTTTTTTCCCGATAGTTTTTTCAGCAACTTCTGTAAAAGCCATACAAATTCTTTGCCAATGATGTTCAACATCATTTTCATCATGGGTGTCATAATCTATTTCATTGTCAAGTGCATCAAACCTGTTTTTTAATTCAATACCACTTTTGTCATACCTACTTTTTCATTTTTTTTAATTCTTTCGAATTAAAAAAAGAAAAGTAGACTAAAAATTAATTTAATTCACCTTTATAACTGTATCCTCTTAAGCGGATTTTTAATTAATAAGAAAATAGCACAAGCAAAAATTGGAACATAGACTCAATAAAATATGAGCTATAAAATTGTGTTTGATGCCAGTTTAAATTTAAGCTTTGTCGCTGGAACCCGTGTTTTTTTTAAATCATAATGCCCGTCGCTAATAGCTCTCACGCAGCTTTATTCAGTTAAAAACCAAATAAATAAAATAAGTGAGAATCTAACGCCATATTCATATGGTTGCAGTATTAATGCAAGGATCGCATCCAAAACCTTTGTAGGATTTAATTGATTTTTTTTAATGTTAAGTAATAATCACCAGTTAGGATAATTGGGAAGCCCAGTGGCTTAGTGGTAGTGCTTCGCATTGCCACGCTACAGGTCCGGGGATCAAGTCCCGGATTGGGCGAGGTTGATCCATCCTTTCATCACTTGAGTCGGTCAATAAAATGAGTACCAAGCATGCTGGGGAACAAAACACTGGGGGTTCCGCGTGAGGCTGACCACCTTACATAAGCCTAGTACCCCAGAGCCCTAGGTCTAGAAAGCTGAAATGGGCACGGCAGGCCTTGGCCCAGTAATGGGCTGTTGTGCCGAGGAGTTTAGTTTAGTTTTAGGATAATTGGAGTGCTACTGTACTATATGTGTGTATTTGATTTTTGTAAAATACTAATAAATAATTAAGTCCTAAACTTTAATAATTCACTCAGTTATATTATAAAAACTTTATTCTTTAAAACATAAAATATTTAAGCCCTTCCTCAAATTTAGCCTCTCTAAAAGTTAATAAGGTTACGTTACTGCACATTTGAATACGTAGTCTAGGATTTGAAAAACTATGCCTGGATTGTAAATGCATGTAGCATTGCTGTCAATGCAAACTGACATCTGAAGTTGATATCCATTACTACTAACAAAGACAATGTTTCATTTCTAAAAGCAACCGTAACATTAGTGCTTAGTGTCCTAATCATAACAATGGAGGTTATACAGGGTGGCGCAAATAAAAGTGGCCCCGGCATGGAGCTACGAATGCAGGGGTCTGCTTGGCGAGGAAAACTATTGAAGTCACCTGGAAGCCTCCAAGTCGAATTTATAAATTATTCAATATTTCAAAGGCTTCACTTGACTTTTTTTTCATTGGTTGGTTTGATTGTTACTGGACTAGAGCTGTACATTGACTATTGGGGCGATTTCAGATCTTAGTAAGGGCTGTCTAGGTGTGAGTTGATCAGATCAGTGCACAGGTGAAGATGGCATAGTTACCGGCAAATAATTCGCCAAGCTTTAGTTTGGGCTTAATATTAAAGCGATCCAAGGCTTCACATGGCATATCTGTTTTTGCATTGGTTTTTTACTTGACAGCATTTCCTGTCTTGTACCTACTTCTAAGCCGGGCCACTTTTATTTGCGCCACCCTGTATAAGACGGAGATGCTTGGTTAGATAAATAAGTGTAGCCGCTTGAAAGTCAATCCCAACAAGGAAATGAGTTCATATTATAAATAAAAGCAGAATTTAAATGTTCAAAATTCTTCTGCACGGTAAAAAAAAAAATGTTATGGTAAAAGTTCTGCCATGACCCTGTGCTGATTGGCTGACCCCTGCTGATTGGATCCACCCATCTTCTATGTTTCTACGTTATAGGGGTAGTTTGTTAATGTAACTTAATGACTCTAATGTGTGTACGTCAAGCAATCGTCAGTTTGCTGTAAAACAAACACTATAATACTGTGATGGAAAAAAATAACCTCAATATATGCTGTAATTTTACAGATTTTTTTTACAGTGTATTCAATTTTGAATAAGGAATATTTGCGCAGGCTGTGGTACAACCTACAAGATCTAAATAATAAGAAGGTCCAAAAATAAGCAAGCTAGCGCCAAATCTTTCACCAATTGGTTTATTTGGTTGCATGAATGAAGTGATTATGGCTTCACTTGGCGCACTGGTTTTTCCTTTATTTTTCTCCCAGCAACATCCCCGTCACCATTTCACCTTCCATGCATCAAACCCAAATCCGGTTCGATTCGTTGAAAGGCGATCCACCGACGAATATTCCCGATTCCTCATTCCGTTTTCCCATGTGAACCACCGAAAAAGCCACCCAGAAAGTCGAGAAAAAAAGAAAGAAAGAAAAGCTTGGAGTTTCTCGATTGGCGAATTACCCTTTGACACCGAAAGCGACACGATGCAGACGATCGGAGGGGGGTGAGGAGTTGAGTTGTTGTGACCCTGCTCATCCCTCATCTTTCTCTCGGTTGCTACTGACAACTGCGCCCCGCGGCAGTACGCACAATGAAACAAGGAAAGGTTTTACTTCAGTATGGAGAACTACTTCTCAAACATAAATCCATCGCTGTTAAAAAAAAAAATTTAAAAATAAACACGGAATGTTACTCTATCGCAAACGTTCCTTGCTTTTTCAAGTCGATATCGCTTTTTTTATTTCTTCCAGATTTTCTCCATAAACATAAGTAAAATCATTTAAAGTACGTCCTTTTCGACAATTCGATATAGTGCTTCGTTGTCAACAAGCTGCCGACTCGGCGGCGCAACGGTTAGTTAGCTAGCCTTTGGAGCCTCTGGGTTCAGGATCGAATCCCGGTAAGGGATGGATGTTTGTGTTTGTCGAGTATATGCGGAGTACGTGCTCGTTAAATCTGTTGGGTCCGAAAGTCCTGTGGGCGGTCATTGCGCAGTTTCCCACGGGTACAGGTACCTGGTGACTATTTCCCTCCCCTTCAGGGACATGTCTAAATTGTGGAGGTGGCGATAGATGGCAGCATCTGTCTTATATGTGTGTGTCGTGTCCGTCCTTCTTGACGATGGTTTATAAACGGGTCTTTGTGACCAAGAACACAAGTCTGAAAATATATGTCTACCAACCAACAAGCAATCACGATCACGGCCTTTGGTGCGGAGTTATGAAATGGTTTTACGAATGGATCCAAAGTTTATTGAATCGAATCCAGCAGATACCACTCCAAGCAGATAGAAGTAAAAAGAATAGTGCCGTCATCCCGTTTTTTGCATCCAAATGGACATTTTTTGACAGGAACCATTACTGGTAAAAATTGGGCAACTTTGCCGCCCAAAATTTCACAGTAACGTTCCTACATTTTTGTGCATTGATATCCTAATTGGATTTACAAAGCTTGCAATAGAAACTATGGAATACTCTGACAAAAAACGTATGACAAAGAACAAGATAAGAACAGCACATCCTCCACTGCTCACCGATTTTCAAGTTTATCCTAATTTTTCGAAGTTTATGGAACTTCTAATCAATATTAATCATTCTTTACCAATGAGCTTTAGGAAAAGTCCAATGATACAAAGTCAACCTTCTTCGTTGGCAAAAATCAACACTTTGGAAAATGTGCCCAAATCCTAGAACTGTGCTAGAAATGTCAACATTTTTTCATTCTTCACCTCAAAGTTGATGAAAAATAAATGCTTGAAACATGACCAAAAGTAGGAATGGTCTAAACTTTTAAAATATTAGTTTCATCACCTTCACTTTCCTAGCAAGTAAGCATTTCAAAGCAATATGTCCCAAATTTCATTAAAAAAATGAATTAGAAGTAAAATTAAAATGAGGCCCAGTCCACAGGTCCGGGGATCGAATCCCGGATTTTGCGAGGTTGACCCATCCTTTCATCCCTTGAGTGGGTCGATAAAATGGGTACCAAGCATGCTTGGGAACTAAACACTGGGGTTTCCGCGTGAGGCTGACCACCTTACCGGGACATATGCCTAGCACGCCAGAGCCCTAGGTCACAAAGCTGAAATGGGCATGGCAGGCCTTGGCCCAGTAATGGGCTGTTGCACCGAGGAGTTAAATTTAGTTAAAATTAAAATTACAAAAACTACAAATTTAATCTACATTTAATTAACAAGGAAATTATATTTTTATTTAATATTTTCACTGTTGCCACTTCGTCTTACGAAAAACTTTATTGTTGTTGTTTCTAATCCTCAGCTCGTCTGATAGAGAAACTTTATGTAAAAGGAAAACAAAACTTGAAGGAATATTTATTTTTTGATAAAAATCAATTTGGAATGACGTCATAGTAAGACACATAGTCACAATAGATTTCTTTTGATGGTTCTTTATAAGTAAGAAAGGCAGAGAAAGTTTCTAATATTTTTGCATAAATATTATGGTAATGTTTAATTTATTTTTCAGAGAATATAAATAACTATGATATGATAAGTTTCGTTTCTAAATACAGAGAAAACAAATGTTCTATATTTTTATTCTTTTAAGTGCAAGTTTCTTTAGCGAATGATAAAGAATATTAATTAAATTTGCGAATTGAATTGCGAAAATAAACAATTTTGGATACTAAAAGTTTAAATTAGACCCAAATATAGTGTTGGGCGATGCTTTTCTGAGGCTCATACAATATACATCGTATGTGGAAGTGGGTTTAGATGACAGTTACTGCTACAAGCATAATACTTTTTTAAGCTGTTCTGCTTCGTCAAATAAGTATAATAGTGTATTTAAATAGTCCTGACAACGGCAAGATTTGCAACATGCATGCTTGCTAATTCTCCAAGTCCATCATTTACGGATTTTCCTTTCTCCATCACCCATTCCTTCGTGGAAGGTCCAATGACACCAAGAAACAACAAATTGTCTCTCGTCATTACTTCCACAACCCTACTTCTTAGGCAAAATAGAATTGGATTTAAAAGCAGAGAATACTCTAACAAAACGTCTGACAAGAAAAATTAGTATGGGTCTGGAACATTAAACCCGATAACCGAAATGCAGATAAGCGAGGTTTCCGACAGCCAAATTCCTGACAGCAAAAAATTTAAAAATTAGTAATTAAATTGCCCTTAATTAAAGCATAAGGACATTAATTTATTAATTTGCCTGCATTTTCGAATCTTTTGGGATTTCGTTCCTATCGGGGGTTTTCCCTGTCGGGTTATCGGCTGTCGGTATCCTGGCTTGTCGGGCATTCGGCTGTCAGAATTATGTCCGGAACCGATAAGTACAGTGCATTCAAGGGCACTGCCCGTGAAGCACAGGCTACTCTTCTAAATCTGGTCCTTCCACTAAATCTGGTCCGAGTAACATGTTCTTTGATAAGTTAACATTAATTACAGTCACAAAAGAACTTGTGTTGACTTTCAATACAAAAAATAGTGTTTTCCCAGTCCCAGTTATTACAAGTTGTGTTGAAACAATACAAAAATTTTATTAAAACCCAATAACAATGCATGGTCAGCACAAAAATTGTGTTGATGGAGACACTGTCGCATGTATATTCTTCCGAAATGTACCTCAGCATCTGATCTTTAATGTTTCGAACAAAAAGCTCTACTAGAGCTTAATAAATATATTATACGATACTTTGTGACGTTAATGTTATAATTTGGTTATACATAATTTAGTAAACAATATAGTTTCCAATTTTTTGTTAATCATGCATGGATAATCGGCTTCTTTCGCGATTGTCAGTCCTGCTGGAACAACACAAATTTCCGTTCGTATGTCATCAACACATTTATTGTATTGAAACAACACAATATTGTAAAGTTCCAATTTTTACACAATGTTCCACTTGTGCTGTTTGAATGCACGTTTGAGTGTGCATGAAGATTTTATTTATAGTTGCGATGAACTTAATGAAAATATGGAAATTATTTATATTTCAGTCGGCGACTTAGGCCATCGTACCAAAGGCTGGCTTCCTTGCACTGAAGCCTGGATCGGGTACTGCTTACCTCCGACCTCCGTAGTTTATCATAACCTCCTTCTTCTGAAGTTTATACGGAACTTCCGAATCTCCATCACTCATTCCCCAATGGTCTTCTTGAAATGTCCAATGACACCGAGTCACCGTTTGGAAACCAGCCACAGTTTGGATGTCCAAGATGCACCTAAAAGAAAAAAGAGGTCTTGACGCGCCACTGAAAGGTGGTCGCAAAATGTGCTTTTATTTTACAGAAATTTTTACAGTGTTATAATAGTTTGATGATCAACAAATACTTATTCAATCAATGGAAATCAGTTATATATTATTCTGCGGACATTGCGAAGGGGATCCACAAATTAATTTAATCCACAAATAATTTAATAAGGTTTTCTTCTCTTGCACTGAAGTCTATATCGTGCCATCCACTGCAATTTTTTTTTGGTAAAATTACAGCACATATCTGAGGTTATTTTTGCACTATAGTATTGTAATGTTTGCAAATGGATCACTGTCAGTGAAGTTAACATTTTCGCCGATACCACACAATAAATGTTACATCATATGTAAATTCGCAGTACAGTTTGATGGCAGCACTTTACCATTACACTGTGATGCTAAATTAGAAGGATTTTTTTTTACAGTTCTGCTCACTGACCTCCGAAGTTTCAAGTTTATCATAACTTCACTCATTTGAAGCTTATACGGAACTCCTAATCTCCATCACTCATTCCCAAATGTTCTTCTTGAAAAGTCCAATGACACCGAGTCACCGTTTGGAAACATGTCTAAGATCCAACAAGAAACAAGAGGTCTTGACGCGCCACTGAAAGGTGGTCTGTCAGACGCGCACGAAAGGGCAAGATATCCACCTTCAAACAGAACAGTTGGACAAAGTGAAATCCTTGCATTTTTTTGTAATTGTCTCCTCTCACATCAGTTATGTTGAAACACCACAAATTAGCGTTCTTATGTCATCAACATAATTCTTGTATTGAAACAGCACAATATTGTAATGTTGCCCTCAAGTATTTAGAACACAAGTTTTTCTGAGTGCACACCATAGATTTTATATATGTTGCGATTTGTTTTTAATTCAGTAACTAATAATAGTTTTATGAAAAAATGCTTTTTCAATTTAAGTTCTGGAACGCGTAATGAAAATATCGAAATTAACCATATTTTTTTGGCAACATTGCGAATTGGGTCCCAGAGTCAAAGTCATAACTTCGCTCTCTGAAGCTTATACAGAACTTCCTAATCTCCATCACTCATTCCCAAATGGTCTTCGTGAAAAGTCCAATGACACCGAGTCACCGTTTGGAAACATGTCCAAGAAACAAGAGGTCTTGACGTGCCACTGAAAGGTGGTCTGTCAGACGCGCATAAAAGGGCAAGATATCCACCTTCACACGGAGAAGTGGACCTCCTGCAGTGTCCTCTGGAGTGGCAGAGAAACAAGAAAATAAAGTGAAATGGAATAGAAGTGTTGGAATCTGAAGAATTCGATGTCACACTTGTGCAGCTCTTTTTTTTTTGTGGAGGAGGGGGGTTGTTTGGTTGGTGATCTGTGATGGGAAAGTAGTTTTGGGGGTATTTTATGTGAGTAGGTGTTTTATTATTTGTTTCGGTTCTGTGAAGTAGAAATGTTTTTTTATTAGTTGTGTAGCGGATCTGGTTTTCTGTGTAAGCAAATTACTGCGCTTCAGGCTGTACCTGTAACTGACGCCTTATGTATCTAAGCTGTAATTGATTGTAAACATTTGCTCATATCCAGTAGTTAGGTTGGATTTAATAAAGTTATGTTGCATTTTGAAAGCACTTAGCCCTTATTAGCAAATCACGGACGTTTGCGGTAGAAGGCACTTCTATCTCATCTTTCCGTAAAGTTGATTAACTTTTTACAGATGTTCCTCCATATTGACATTTAGTTCAATATCTACTTTTATTTTTTTTTTTAAATATTCAGCACTTTTTGCAAGTTGTTACCGTGTTTACGGAGAAGAGTTCCACCAAAATTTTACAGTGTTTTTTTTGGAGAATGTGAAATTTTTTACAGTTTCTATAACTTCGATAACATCTTAGAACCGAGATCGGAGAGAGAGAGAATGAAAAACTTTTCCTACACAACTACTAACCCTTAAATGTTGTGAATTGGTCAATGGCACCAAAGAAGGTCTTTCAGTACATAATGCATCAATACTTTTCATTTAGTAAAGCTAAAATAACGAACCTCGATCACCTTGATATTTAGATTGACGCCTCATAGGAACCCGAAAGTACTTATTGGTTACTGTGAGCCAAATAGTATTTTATGAATCTTTCCGTTTGCCTGGTAATTTTTCACGGCATCCACCGATAACGTCTAGTGGTGATTGTTAGTTCACGGCGTTATCGGCGGATCGCCGGATTTGGTTACAGCTCTGGTTGGGCCTGATCGGCCAATCAGTGCTGTGACTATTTTTGAAGAAGCTGATATCCGTGACATTGTTGTCCCGGTATATAACGCATGTTGCGGTGTTTTCTGTTGTTCTTTTTTCTTTCTCTGCTTATGTTGTTTTAATAAACGTTAGTTGTATTTTAAAACAGTTGTGTTTTATTAGTTTTTACGACTGCCAACAGTTTCAAGGTGGAAAAAATAGACAATAGACATTCCCTTATGATTTTTTTTTTTTTAACTAGACTATTTATATAAAATTATCTTGAAAACTATACCAGTTCGTTAATAATATAATAAGTGATACAAAACATGCAGTTCTTTGCTTTACATTTTCACTTGGGATTTTGCATTGGTTTACGCATTTCTGTCTATGGTGGAATTCCATTACCGATGATATCTCTAGACATGTTATTTTTTTCTTGGAATTATGCTGTTTTGACGAGTTTGGCAAGCTTGAAGGTAAGTTTTTTTTTCTGCGAAGAAGGGGTTCATTTAGAGATCTCTTCGCATTTCAATATTTGATTAGATAAAATACATTAATAAATTTGTTTCTTAAAACAATATTGTCATTATTATTTCTTTACTCTTCTTATTCACTTAAAATAATTTTAGTTAAACTCATGCTCCAGTTCGAAGTTCACAAATCAACCAATCAATGGGTTCGGTGAGAGTTCGAATTAAATCGTTCCGAAGAAAAACGGTTTTACTGTTTTTTAAATGCATTTTTTTGTTGCTAATCGTATTTTTTTTTTCGACTTAAACATAACATTTAACTTATTTAACTTATTAATTTAACTTATTTAACTTAAACTTATACATTTTTTGTGTATGTATAACCTATTCACCTCTCACAATGAATGCGTTTGTGATAATGCAGTCATTAAGAAGCACTTTCTGTTAATTAATATTTTTGGGGCTTTAAGTAAATTAATTATAATTAATTTACTTAAAGCCCCAAAAATATTAATTAACAGGAAGACATTTAGAGAAAAAAGAGGGAGGAGTGCTACTATGGTATACTACTATGGTCGAAGCCAGCACTAGCATCGAAGCGACTGAAAAATTATGTATCCAGAAATTAATTAAACACTTGCTACTGCAATTTGCATATCCTAAAGATTATAACGCTCCTAAAGATTCAAATCTACCTCTTGTCTACGCCCTCTTGTTATTTGCCTTTAAAAAAAAACAGCAATACGGAATCACTTTTAAAATCAATTGAAACTCATTCTCTTCTTATTCCAAGTTAATTTTCCTGTCAACGTCATATAATAAAAACAAATGCTTGTGTATCATAAATTTATCCTAAAACCCAGACTCAGCCTTCTTTATAAATTTTATTGTGATAAAAAAAATAACTAAAAATAATTGCTGATTCCATAGCTAATTATTGCATGCCAGCATGTTCCCAAACGTTCTTCGATAAATTATAAAATAAAGGTTTTTTCAATTAAAGACATTGAGGAGATCTTGCTACTGCAATTCGCATGTCAACGCCCTATCAGCGACACCCAAATGTTTGTTTATCGCCAAATTGATCCTGAAGATTCGCAACTGCCTACGCCCTCTCGTTATTTGCTTTAAACCCCAGCGATATCAAATCACCTTTAAAATCAATAAACACCCAGGCTCTTACCAATGTGTGCCATTCTCCGAAATCAATAAATAAATCTATGGCTCCTCCTATTCATCGGCAGACACTTTCCTAATCGATGAATCTTCTGCTGAAGATTCAAATAGCAGATGCTGAACGTCAGATTAAATGCATTTTCTGTCTGAAAAGGTTTCCATTCTAGAATATCGCCAATTTTGGCGATTTGGATCATACAAACCAAAGATGGGGGCATTTACCAAAACACTCATACCCCATATTATATTAACTACTTGAAGAAGAGCTTGTACAATGTACAATAATGTATAACAATTGAGCAATCAATACAAATGTATAACAATTGAGCAATCTACGTATAAACTGTATATAACAATTGAGTAATGTGCAACAATATACTTAAGCAATTAATAACAATAAAGTTAAGCACTGCATAACATTTTGAAGAGTTTTTAAGTTTCAGAACTGATAGTAGATTCCCAAAACCAGAGCAATTCTGAATTTAATGCAGGTAAGTCAACATAGGTTGATTAAAGGTACTGAAAAATATAAGATAGCTAAAAATGATTATGTAAGCACAGCTGATACCTGAACTAGCCCGGACGCTTTCTTGGATAAGTAAAGTACCAAATTAGTATTTAAAAACAATAATGCTGCACCCAATATCAATTACTCACAACACAACGTTTAAAATTAGGCATATTTTTTAATCAATTCATTTTCCAAAATGACTGTATAATGACACAAATACGGCTATCTTAGCGATTTGTGTCTTAAGCAAATTTAAAAAAAACTAAAACAACCACACTTTTTCGAAAAATCTTGCTTTTAATTTCAAATTTAGTAACACGGAAGTACTTATTTCAACAAATTTTTGGGACCGAACTACAAAATCTCCGAATTAGCCGATAATTTGCCCATTCTGGCAGTGAACTAACTTACCCTAACCCAAAAGTCAGGAGCGTCTAAACTTATCGATAACTATCGAAACAGTGCGGATAAGGGGGCGGAATAACACTTAGCACAAAAAGGTGTGATCGCGGCGATGAGATGTCAGATTGGCCCACAAGAGTCTTTGTTGAAAATAAATGGAAGTTTAGAGGGGCCAGTCCAGCCATATGGCTTGCTGCTTTTTAGCCCATCTGCGCCAAAAGTTAGATCGGACGATAACGGCGCAACGTCAAGTCAGGCCCGTTGTACAGTTGCTTGGCTCATTTTTTTTTATGGCGTGAAAAAGAGTCAGTGGGGATGATTTTATCAGTGTTGGCTCCTGGGAGGGCTCTTTGAAAAGACAGTTTGTGATTTTTTCTGGTGTTAATGGTAGTGGGAATGTGTGTTTTTTTTGCATCGCAAGAGAGGCTTTGTCTGACCGTAAAACGTCTTCAATGTTAACTAGAAAATAAATTCGATCTTTTATGAGCATCAAAATAGTAGCGCAAAAGTGATTTGAAATGACTCGTTGGAACATGGGAACAGTTAAGTTTCTATACAAAAATAAAATACATTACCATGTATTTATAATCTTATATGTGCTTTCTCTAAATGTCATGCTGTTTGAAAGAGAACCACCTTCTTTGTATTAAAACCACTAATGTTATTCGAATAGAATAAATGTACTATGTGTTAAGCGCATTCTACAAATCAAATTGAATTATTGTGACAGTATTTTTTCTCTAAGTGAGTGTTAGAGGCTTAAACTCTCAAATATGAATAACCCTTTCAAATGCTCTTTCTCAAAATCATGTATCACTAAATGATTTTTAAGATAAAATCACTCTAATAATTCTTTATGTAACTGTGACGGCTCGCCAGGCGAGCAACCTCAAATAACATCCACACTAGATGGCGCTGAATTACAATTGCGTTACTCTGGATTATAACTGGTTGGTTGGTAGACATATATTTTCAGGCTTGTGTGCTTGGTCACAAAGACCCGCTTATAAACCATCGTCAAGAAGGACGGACACGACATACATACACATATAAGACAGATGCTGCCATCTATCGCCACCTCCACAATTTGACATGTCCCTGAAGGGGAGGGAAATAGTCTCCAGGGACCTGTACCCGTGGGAAACTGCGCAATGACCGCCCACAGGACTTTCGGACCCAACAGATTTACGAGTACGTA
The DNA here is from genome assembly GCA_019343175.1 of Oedothorax gibbosus. Lineage (NCBI taxonomy): Eukaryota > Metazoa > Arthropoda > Arachnida > Araneae > Linyphiidae > Oedothorax > Oedothorax gibbosus. The sequence continues at coordinate 48,259,646 of CM033270.1, read as the reverse complement.
CTCCGCATATACTCGACAAACACAAACATCCATGCCTTACCGGGATTCGAGCCCGAACCCAGAGGCTCCAAAGGCTAGCTCCCTAACCGTTGCGCCGCCGGGTCGGCTTATAACTGGTATTGTAGTATGTAAGCCGAAGCAACTTGGTGATCACCTTGAGGTACATTTTAGCGGACAAGGGTTGTTGCGATTTCTTCGGCCACAATATCTAGCTAAGCATTGTAGGCTTAACCTTTCTTTACAAACAAAACTAAAAAAAGAAATTGTGTCTTTCAACATTTTTATTTATTTATTTTTTATTTTGGGATAACCAAGACAGTCTCATCTCGAGTTGATGATGTCCAAAATAGACTTTGGGCCACCAACTAACAAGAAAACGCCCAAATCTCTCGCCCGCACGCGTCAAAGAGCATCATCAGCAAGATAATCCATGAGCACAAAAACTGTTCAACAATAAAAAGTCGAGGGGGAAAATAGTTGTCGACTAAAGTTCATCTCCCGATGTGATGTCCTGTAGAAACAGTACAGACTTTAACTCAGAGCCGAAATGAATTATGTGGTTCTATTTATTGAATGGCGGTTCTGGTCATATTCCCGGCAGCCAAAATTCCGACAGGACTTAAGTACAGCAGAGAAATAATCCTGAAAGGAACAATATTCCATTAATAAATTAATGCTGTTATGATTAATTAAGGGCAATTTAGTAATTAGTTTTTACATAAGTATTTTTGCATTTTTTGCTATTCGGATTATGGGCTGTCGGGATTCAGGCTTGTTGGGGTTCAGGCTTGTCGGTAATTTGGCCGTCGGGGTTATGTCCCATACTCATTCAATGGAGAAAAGTAAGGGAAAAAATTCACACGACCTCCAACACACAATAAATACTGCTTTTCCATAAAACCTTCAAATATATACAATCTTTACTATCAAAAATCCCCGGTGGTGCCTGGATTGAAACTGAAAACTTTTGAAATTTTGCATCATAAATCAAAATATTTTATGTTGTTTTGAAATTATTCAACACAAATAGTCTTCAAAAGTTTTAATAAAAATAATAAAGTAAGTAAAAATTAGATTTGTTTTTGGAAGGAATGCTCGCATTAGACCTTAATTCTAAAAAATAAACCAGTATAATTTAAATGTATGAGGCCAGTTTCAAAGAATCTGTCTACAAAATTTTGTGTTTTTTTTATTCAGGAAAACTCTTTAGCTTTTTGTATCATCTAATTGGAAATCGTAACTTTTTAAAGTTGAAAAAGAAATCTACAATTCCTTCCATGTTCAAAAACCTAGCCAAATTTCGCCGAGATCTAACATTTGTTTAGAATTGCATAAGATGTTTGGGTAAAAAGGTTTTTATTTATAGTATTGGATTTAACCTGATAAACATATACTTTTGTACTTAGATGAACAATTCGGCCCACCACTCAAATAAAGTTATGAACTTGCAAATATACCGTTTTGACTCTGAGATATATGTGATATAAGGATGTGCAATGACCTGACAAAAGTTTTAATGCTATGCTCCGCGGCAGTAACTTTATTTTTAAACAGTGGTTTCACTGAAAGGGCAGCAAACACACTATGAATGAGAAATAGGCAAGAGATCTACTCCGCTAAGTGAAAAGTATTACTAGTTGGGAAAAGTCGTGACTCGGATTCGGTTGTTAAAAAGGGGGGACTTTTTGTTCCAACTTTTTAACAATCGGTCGCTCGTGATGAAGTCATTAGACCTCCTGGAACCAAATTGAGAAGAAAAGATGCCGACAACAACCGGATGGGTTTTGGTGCACAATGTTTGGCGTAATTCGACCATTTGGCGAGTTCTCATTCAGAAAATTAATTCCCGAATAGAACAATCTTCAAAAGACTCTGAAATACAGTCCAGTCAATTTATTTTTTAATGTGCTGACACTAATTAAATAAATGGTTAATGTTTTACTTTAATTTGTTTGTAATTTTTACCAATTGAGTCTAAAATAGTGTTATGTTCACAATGGCGTCCAGCATGGTGATTTCGGTGTTGATAATAATAGTAACAACGACTAACTGCCTCTTCCAATAAACTTAATTTTTTCACACCTGTTATTTTATAACTACTTCGTTAAGAGGGAAAGTTGCATAATTACTGTCGCCTCCCTGGATGTTCAGCAAAAACTTATTTACAGCTAGTTATGAAATGATACAAAAATATGAAAATTAGATTTATTTTGGTAGGTTGCATTGCGAATTCGTCCCCGAATAGAATGCTGCGGGTTCCCTTTGTACTAACGTCTAAATCGGGATTCGCACCTCAACTTTGTCTATTTTTAAAACGTTTATAGGTCGTTATTTTTGTTATGGCCGAGCCCAAATCCTGGTCCATTAATTATTGATTGTAAGGGGGACACTCCCACACAATAAACACTGAATTGTCTTCTAATTAATTGACATCTGTATCATATATGTAGTTTGTTACCTCAATAATTTGCAGATTCTCAGCCCTTGAAACTTTAATATAACTCATTCAGTTTCAATTCCTCAATTGCTACATGAAACAAACATGCATTTACTTGGTATTTAATAAACAATTCAAATATATCTAATTCATAATACAATTTACAATCATGTATCGAATTTGGCGATAGCTAAACTTCGTATCAGCAGTCCTACTCGCCATTCCCTTCCCTAAATCTTCCACAAAGAAGTCTTTTACGAGGGTTTTTTAAGATCTCATCAAAAGGGGATAATTTCGTGTTTAGTTGGATTATTGAGGTATCAGCCACGCTTTATTCGTTTCTCTATGTTTGGGATAATTGAAAAGTAGGGGAAATACTACGGCGATCTTGATCCTGAGATGTTAAGTAATGCCACAACTTATGGGATTTTGATAAAGGTTTCAATTATAGGATTATGAGTTACGCTTTTTATGACTTGTTATTAAATTGTTTCGTTGATGTGCTTTCATGTGTGCCTGTGTGGATGGCAACCACTTTTTTGTTGAGTCTAAGTTGCATTTGCTAAAGGAATATGGGGATAGAAGATATATAAAGGATCAACCAAGTCGGGGCCCGGATGGCCGAGTGGTTTGGACCATTAAGCGCTGTAACGGGTGCGGGTTCGATTCCCGCCTTCGCCCTGGGTGTACTTCCTTTCTCTGTGACAGTAAAAATTCTTTCTGTGTCTGTCTTACTTGACGAAGGCTTATATAAGCGGGTCTCTGATCAAGCACACAGCCGAATATACTACGTACCCCCCCCCCCCAACCAAGCCAAAAAATATTATATGAAGTACATTTTCATTGATAATCAGCTGTGATAGAAATAAAGAGACCAAATTGCTTCCTAAATGCTATTTTATTTTCAGTCTATACTTGCATGCAGGTAACATAAACAATAAAATTGTCGAAAAATGTTTGGAAAGTAAGTCAATCTATTCCAAAATTCTAATTTTCAATTTGGAATATGATAAAAAGATATACGAACTATATAAAGTTTGGTGGTCACAAATTCTTTTGGTTTTATGTTCATGCATTTTTCTATATCTCATTCCTTTAAATCAGCAGATTGCGTCCATTAATTTGGGAGAAAACGTTTTTTTTTTTTTTTAATAACACTCTAAACCAAACTGATTTAACTGGTTTCAACGGAAACTATTCCATACTCTGTGATACCTTGCATTTTGCGAGGACATCGCATATGGACTTTAAAGACAATGAGACAATTTTTTTAGACCACCTACAAGTATAAACGTATTTGTATACGAAATAAGAGAACTAAAATTTCCCATTGTGCAAGGAATTCCACGCATTTTCCTGTCTCCCCCTCAAAATATTGATACGCCTCCGATACAACAACAATTATCCGCATAAAAAATCACAATGGACAAATCAAGGCACCTTCAGCAAGACCCCATTGTGGAGGTTAGCTCAAGCGGCGCAACGTTCCATCGACGTCAGACTTCTGGCGTCGTTTCGGAAGAAGTCACCCAACACCTCAACTCCGATGAAAACATTTTCGCTTTTTCAGTCTATAAAAATTGGCCTTTTTGTAAGGGGAAAATGGCTGCCATTGTGAACAGTTCGTTGGCCAAATATAAACGGGAAAGGGGGGAGGAGGAATATAGAAATATTTTTATTTATGCTGCCTCATTCTCTGGTGCTTGAATGAGGTAGCATGAGTAGCAATTGATCCCGGGACTCGATAAGTGGATTGGCTTTTGACCTTTTGGGTGTCGAGCCCTCCCGATCGCCATTGGGGGTCCGAACATCAGGGAGGTGAAAGTTATTGGGGGTTCGATATCGCCAAATTTAAATTTTTAAGAGGGAGTCAGTCTCATAGAGCTAATGCATTAGTTTTGAAATCACAACTTTTGCAAAACAATTTCTTGGTCATGTTATCCCATTTTCACCATGTATGGGAATCATCATAACACCAATTTAAAAGAAAATAACATCCGGTTATTTAATTATTAATTGATAAAGTTTTAAAATGGTGTCGCCATGTGCTGTATATTTTTGGCATTTTAAAACTTCAAAAATATATAATTAAATAACTAGATAACATTTTCTTTTCAATTTTGTTCCAAATTGATGTTATGTTGATTCCCATACCTGGGGAAAAAGGACTAACTGGGCAAAGCAATACTTCTGCTTAAATTGTGATTCCAAATCTAACGCATTACCTCTATGGGACTGACAATCCCTCTTAAGACAAAATGTGGAGCTGGTATGAAGTAGAGCCATTCAATATCGACATGTAAAGAAGAGTTACGACAAGTCGTAATTTTAGCTAGTTAGCAAACGCTTCTTTTTACCTTCAATACCATTTTGTGCCGTCTACACTGTAAAAAAAATAGGAACGTGTAACACTACACGACCTTCAATTACCGCTCAATAAATCCAAGCAAAAATAAGTATACAGGCCTCACTAAATACAGGCAACTAAGGAAAATCCATTTTGCCTTTTTAGGGAAAGCTACAGATATATTCTTTGATTAGGAATGTAATTTAAATAGCTTTAAATGCACGAGAAACAATAATTGAACCTAAATTACTTCGCCAAATATGAGATACTTCAGCCAAACCTCCTAGTTTATTTCGAGGGTGAGGGGCATTAGATTCATAGAGCAGGGTTGTTATTTCATTCAATGACGATCTGCCATAGATTTGTATCTGCATTGGCCTCTGTGGAGGGTCCATGCATGTATATTTCAGTACATAAATGTAACAAAAGGAACGGTAAACATTGAATACAATGTGTTAATGAATCTCTGACGATGTACAATTTTTTTAGATAAATTTTTATTGGGAAATTTGCATTTTCTATGACTTGTGTGAGTATTTTTATTATTTGGTCCGTTATAATAGTTTAGCTCTAAATAATATGACGTTAGTTTTAATTTAAACAAAAGATGCATAATTAACATTGTCTCATTATTTTAATCACTTTAATATGCATCATTGCACTCTACTGCAATGCTATGTAACTCTATTAGTATTGCACTCTACTGCATATTTTACTGAGTAAAAAAACTATATTATCATATCCCTAACACATTATGCTACAAAATATTATTTAAAAAAACAAATTAACTATATGCATGTAGGGTCCATGCATGTATATTTCAGTATATAAATGTAACAAAAGGAACGGTAAACATTGAATACAATGTGTTAATGAATCTCTGACGATGTACAATTTTTTTAGATAAATTTTTATTGGGAAATTTGCATTTTCTATGACTTGTGTGAGTATTTTTATTATTTGGTCCGTTATAATAGTTTAGCTCTAAATAATATGACGTTAGTTTTAATTTAGACAAAAGATGCATAATTAACATTGTCTCATTATTTTAATCACTTTAATATGCATCATTGCACTCTACTGCAATGCTATGTAACTCTACTAGTATTGCACTCTACTGCATATTTTACTGAGTAAAAAAACTATATTATCATATCCCTAACACATTATGCTACAAAATATTATTTAAAAAAACAGAAAAGAATAAAGGTTCAAATTCTGAGATCGTATCTAGTGACGAAGACTTCTAAAAAGTGAAGCGAGAGAAGAAAAGATTCGTCCTATTTTGACCTCTTCTTAGATTTGGGCAAGAATTATTTGTTTAGGTTTTACTAACTCATTATTTTTATAAATAAAACACATTTAGTTTCTTTTTTTATATAAAGAAAACTTTTTCTTTTAAAACAAGAAAACGACTGGATTATAGTAGTTAAAAAAAATTATAAGAAATAACAGTTATTTTATGAATTCAAAAGAAAATAAAAGCTTAAACGATGTTTGAGGATGAACGAACTTTTATGTGAACTACACCGTTAAAAGTTATGATGCAAGATTGCACCGGAATCCTGCAACTTTCTAGCTGCCACCACTATTGGGAGCAAAAATTTACCAATTTTGTGTTAAAACCATAACTTTGATACACTGCAAAAGTGGTAAATCAACGCTCCAATCAGTGGTAGCAGCTAGAAAGTTCAAAGATTCCGATGCAGTCTTGTGCCCAAAATTTTAACTGTAGTCCTATACATTGCTAGCAAGGATAATTTAAGAAGATGTAAAGAGGTACGGAGTGACCCGGTTTTGATCTCGGCACCTCTTGCATGTAAGCCCATAGCAGCAGCCTCGGTAAGCCATAGTCCACCAATAGGATCCTCAATGTGGAGATGAGTTGTTTTGACTTTTATACTACAATTTCTATTATAATTTAAACGACTGGTAGTAAAGTAATAGTAATCCAGCGCCATCTAGCGTGAATGCTATTTTGAGGTTGTGCTTGTGGTGAACCACCACCGATGTACCTTGCATAAGAAATTTAGACATATTTGTAATATTTTTAAATGGTTTTACAATGAGGTCTGTAAATGTCATTTTGACCTGTAAGAAGTATTTTGTGTCAGATTCACACCAAGAAATATAGACGGACCACAGAAATACTAAACCGTGCCCTCGCTAAGCTAAGTTGAGCCAAGGCCTCCTTCATCGCATGCCACCGGATCATTACTTTACAAGACCTACAAATTGCATATAATCCGCACTCACTTAATCTCCCTTCCACTCCGTATCAAAACTTCCCAATCTTTTCGCTTTAAATGAAATTACAGCTCGCAGGTCTCCGAGAATCGCACGCGCTCGCTTGCTAACCACCTTCCAAATGATGGCTCTTCAGCCAAGCGAGCGGACTAATTGAATTTCGCGTCCCCGCCCACACGATTGGTTGTTTGAGTGTGACGTCATGTGTGACCTGGACCTAACGACCTCTGTCACGCAAAATGTAGTCATTGCGTTCTTGATTTTTTTTTAAATGTCCTTTTTGACTTGTGTCGTGACTTTTTGTTGATGACAGTCGATTCATTTTTTGAAAAAGAAAAAAATAATAATCCAACTTTCGGACTATTCCCAAGTGACCCAAAGCGCTAATAAAGTAGTAATTTTGTAACTGAAGGGTATGTCATGTTTTGGTTTTTATTTCAAAAATTTGTTTTTCCGGCCGAAAAATCCGACTTGTTTTGTTTTTTTACAGTAAAATACAATTTTAGACAGTCAGCCCATTTTTTTAAAAAATAAAAGAATCCTACTTCCGATTACTCCCAAGTAACCCAAAGGAGGTCTCGAAATAGTAATATGTAAGTGAAAGGAGTGTCGGGTTTTTTTCTTCTTTTCTTTCAAAAATCTGTTCACCCCCCAAATCTTCTCTTTTAGACTTTACAACAGCCACTCAATAGTCTCAATGGACTCAATAGTGTGTCGTCACCTGTGTGACAAAATAAAAACACGATATTTGAGGTCTTATTTAACTTCATTTCAAACATTACAATGGCCTTAAAGCGCTTTTCCATTCAACTTTCTCTTTCGATTATATGATATACGATATACAGCTCTGTGATGCAAAAAATATACAAGGACTTTATATTTAAAATCGGACAAGTCTTCCTTAAAATTCAACTTCACTGGTTTAGTTTTCTTTTATGCTCCTTTTTTAGAAATTGCTACTAAAGGGTTAGACTAAAATATAACCAATAGATAACTATTTAACTGTACACTGTTAAAAATTTTGTGCTAGGTTTCACCATGATATTGGTTCCTAGTAGCTGCAACGGCTGATTGGTGAAATGTTTCACCTTTTTTTCGGTGTTTGGTTGAGCCATTTTTTCTGGATTTGGACACAAAAACATGAGAAATGGTTCAACCGAATACCAAAAATACGGTGGAACGTTTCACCATTCAGCCGTTGCAGCTACTAGGAACCAATATCATGGTGAAACCAAGCACAAAATTTTTAACAGTGTAGATGTTCCACTGTGTCAACTTAAATATTAAAAAAAAAAAATTATCCATCAACATATAAATTACATCATCATTTGAAAGTGGAGGTTTTATACCAATTAGGGGACTATAAATTAATAAGGTAATTATTTTTTGGACGTATATGTTGTTTTCCTACGGTAACTTCCTTATTGGAAATTTTAGCTTCCACAATACGTTTATAGCGTAAAAAGTTTAAGGTATTATAATCGTTCAGTCCGTCTTTCCGTCCGTCTGTCCGTCACCCATTTCATAGCCCAAACTACAAATGCTACAGGCAAGTGTGATACGTCAAAAAATTCAGCGCATCAAAATTAGAAGACATTGAAAATCTCAGAAAAAAAATCGAATTCGAAGTACTACTTTAATTATTTAAAAAACTGCAAAATTTAATGCTCATTTAAAAAGCATAAGAAGCCATTTTTGTTAGAATTAAATCACCTTTGCCATTCGCAACAATCACTAGAGAAACTTTAATTCTTGTAAATAATTAATTAAAAGAAATTTATTTTGCGACATCAATCAGTTTGAAATGACGTCAAATATATTTCACTAAGAGATTCTTTGTTTGTAGGTTGATATGAAATGTTTTGTTCTATTTAAAAGAGAGGAAAATTACAAATTTATTCTTTGAAATATAAATTATTTTTTGCAAACGATAATAATTATTGAAGAAATAAATATTTAATTTACGAAATAAAATAAATGAAACAGCCAAATTTAACGTTTAAAGGTTTGTAATAGAATTAATATTGTGTTTGGCGACATTTTTCCTGTTGAACACAAAGGTTGTGTGAAAGCGGGCTGAGTGACAGATTCTGTTACAAACCTACTTGTTTATACTTATTTGGAAACTCATGTGAAATGCCTTTCCAATACACACAGCCTTTTTCGTTCTTTCGTATTTATGTGGTGTTGAAATATCGAATTTTGAATGGTTGAGTTGATGATTCTGTTGATGCATGTTGGGTGTAAGGTTACAATTAGTCTAAAATCTTAATGCTAAGTCCTATGTTATTATCCAGATTCTCAAACACAACCCCCAATACCCTTGTTAGCTCTACCAATGGATATCCCCTTCCATTTCTTATTTAGAAAGCTAAAGAGCCGTGACCGCACGCACTGTTTTTTGCTGAGGCAGATGGCAATCATCGGCTCTTTGACGAAGCGCCGCCGAGGAATCGCTTGGTTTGCGACTTTATCCTTCTTGCATGGTGATGCCACCCAGGGTGGCACAAATTATGCACCTCTAATGAAAGTCTGGATACGCCCCCTTCTTTTGTTATTTGATCCATTGTGTGGGATCCTATGGGTGGGGAGACAATAGATCAAGAGTTGTCACAATGGATGTATGAAGAGGTGAGAAGCAAACCGACATGTCGAGATTTAACTAAACCACTTTTTCATTGAAGCCAAAGAGTTCTATAGTAGGGTAGAGACTGAACCTACCAACCGCACCATGTACCAATACGGAGACAATATAGGGTGGCATGTGGGGCCCGATGGCCGAGTGGTTTGGATCGCAGGCCATAACGCTAGCAGTCCGCGCGCTGTAATGGGTGCGGGTTCGATTCTTGCCTTTGCGCTAGGTGTACTTCCTTTCTCAGTATCAAAATTATAAATTAACTAGCACTTTTGCCAGTCTATTCGGGCTCCGTAGTGAGCCATGGCTGCCGATGGCAGCTCAGTACGAGTCGTTCCTCTACCCTACTATAGAACTCTTTGATTGAAGCATAACCCCTTCACTCCCACGCCTAAGAGGGTTTGTCAGTCCCATAGAGCTGATTTTGGAATCACAACTTCCGCAGAAGTATTGCTTTGTCTTGTTAGCCCTTTTTTCCCAGGTATGGGAATCAACATAACATCGAAATGAAACAAATTTGAAAAGAAAGCAACATCCGGTTATTTAATTAATAATTGATGAAGTTTTAAAAATAATGTCGCTATCTGCTGTATATTTTTGGCATTTTGAAACTTCAAAATTATATCAATAAATAACTAGATAACATTTTCGTTTCAAATTTATTTCATTTCGATGTTATGTTGATTCCCATATACCTCGGGAAAAAGGGCTAACATGGCAAAGCAATACTTCTGTGGAAGTTGTCATTCCAAAACTATTACATTAGCTCTATGGGACTGACAATCCCTCTTAACTAAATCGCGAAATTTCTTACACCGTGATGTCCAAAAATTACAAAAGAAGAAATAGAAAGCACACTTTTCTCTTTAATACCAGCAAATAAAAAATTATTTTCTGGAATCATTTGAGTGTGGCTTGCCATTATTAAACCGGGTTTAAAAATTTAATTGTACTACTTTTATAGTATGTCCTAATAATGAGGAGGAATTCCATTTTCGTAATCTTCCCCTATTATTATTATAACTATAGTTAATCTTTCTTGCAACCCAAAACATAAAAATGCCTTTCGTAACTAAAGAAAGGGCAAATAATACCAAAAAAATAGCAAAAAATACATCTTTAAACGCTAAAAGTATTGCGAATAAGTTAAGAAACCCACTCATTACAATTACATATTCGATAAAACTTGCTGATAATTCAGTAAATTATAAATAATTATTATCAGATCATTCATTTTAACTACCAAACCAGCATTATAGGCAAGTGAATAAGCAAATGTACAAACAACTTAAATGAATAGAAGTGTCCCAATCAGCACAACACATCAAACAACAAACAAGCATGACACAGTCAAATCACTAGTTTGTTATGAAAGTATTTAAAATAATAATTTCGCCAACTTATCTTTTGCCAATTTCGAAGGGTTACTTGGCGTATTTATTGCTCTGATATTCATCGAGTTGTAAATATCGCTGAAGATCTACAATAATGTATTGATTTGAAAGGAGCCAGTAATACATTATGGAGGATTGCAAAACTAATCTTGATAAAATGATACTCAACCGCAAATCGTCACCCATTTTAAACACTTCCCTGTATATGAATTTTTAGCACGTCATTCACAACATGTTTTCTTTCCTTTTAATGATCATTATGTGATTTTATCTATCTTTTTTCAAAAAATCTCGTTCCACTTGATGGGTTAATAACGCGTTTTTTACCACGTAAGCTGAGGAATATCGCTTTCGATGTATAAATTACTTTGGAGGAAATAATAGTGGCTGGATATGCATTTAAAAATATATATGTATTTTTTGAATTTGTTAAAATTCAAATAACTACAAGACACTCAATGAAATATAAACAGGGAGTGAACTAGTTTTACTTGAAATAAAATACTACACTGCTCATAACAATTAGGGGAGCACTTTGCGTACTTTTGTTAGGCCCTTTCAGTTCCAACTTTTTATTTTTTATTCTAAAAATTTAAAATTTGTGAAACAGATTCATGATGCATCTAGAATTAAATGGTAGAAACAGGAGGGGAAATCTTAATTTTTTAACTAAAATTTATGGGGGAAAAATTGGAATCATAACTTTTGCATAAATTATAACAATAAATTTTTTCAAAACTTTATTTCTAAAAAAAAGGTAAAATCAATTTTTAAACATCAAAAAATGCAAGCGTGAAGAATTTAGGGTCAATTTATTTCATAAAAATTTTTGAGAGTGAATTTTATTTTGTTTTGCATATTTTCTTTAATTAAAACAAACATTATTTAATTCTTCAAAAGACATGACTCTTCCATATAACGATAAATAAGTGCGAGCTCAACTTAGTGAGAAAAAAAAATCGCAAGCTGGTGATTCCAAATGAAATCATTGGGGGCGAAGGTGTTTAAACCATACGCTCCCCTAATTGTTTTGAGCAGTGTATTAAGGCAGCACGTGAGCAATTCTGTCGGTATTACAAATTTTTGGCTCTAAAACCAACAAATTTACAAATATATCTTTAACTTTAACCGCTTCGCTCCAGGTCGACATAGATGGACCTTTGTAGAATTAGCTTCACAACTTCATTTTACAATTTTTCTTAGTACTAACTCTTCAATTATAAAATAAAATGTTGAAGCTTTTCAAAAATACCAATATCGAAAAGCACTAAATTTATTATTTATTAAGTAGCCAGACAGTTGAGCAGATTTCGAAGGTCTTGCAAAAAAAAAGTTTTTTAAGCGGTAAATTTTATAAACATTTTGAACTAAAACAAATGTTAGAATGGACTATTTAATTACGAAAACCTTAAAGTTCTCTTGTTTGTTTATTCATTGTACACAAACATTAGGTATTGGTTATCCAATAAGCGAAGGTGGATTTTTGAAGTTAGTAGTAACGATTTTCCACGCTTGGCTGAAGTGTAAACTTGTTTTCACTGCAAGAGATTTAAATTAAAATTTTTAGCTGAAAATTTAATTTCTTAAATTATTAAAAATTCTATTTCTGTAGTAGTTGGTTATAAATGGCTCCTCCATGCTTTAAATTTTAAAATTTAATAAAATTATTAAATAATTTTTATAAAAAAAATTATGTGTGTAACTGGAAAACCTGGTAGTCAGGTGACGGGTTTATACGTATGTATCCCTCAGAGGGATAGTGTTCGGCATGCTAAAGAACCGGCTAATTAAGTTCAGCTGTGATCCTATAAACAAGGTGAAATAATCTTCTATGCGTCTAATATAAATACAATGCAAATTTTAAGGGTGTTCAAGCCTGATACTCTAACTATTAAGTTTGGGTAATGTGACCAGATTTTCGAAATCCAGAATAAGGACATTCTATTTCTTCCCCCCACCACACCCCAAAAATATTTCACAATTTCACATAATTCTCCCTCCCCCCCCCCCCCCCCAAATTTCTAAAAGCGGTACATCTACACTTTTAAAACAAACGAGCGGTTTTAACTCAGTCTGAGTTAATTTCCACTCCTTTCCGTGCCGAAAATGCACTTTTCCTATAGGAGTGAATTTCACTCTTTTTCTGAGTGTGTTAAAGAAATAAAAGAAAACAATCTGCGTCCTACACTCTTAAAACGAGCGGTTTTAACTCAGTCTGAGTTAATTTTCACTCCTTTCCGGTGCCGAAAATGCACTTCTCCTATAGGAGTGAATTTCACTCATTTGTTTTAAGAGTGTACATATAATAATGAGCAACTTATAACTTATTAAATACCTATTAAAATTTTAACTTTATCCTTTAGTAATTAATATTAAACATAAAACACTAATATGTATTTCAAGGTTATTTTAACGTCCTGAACAGACAATATTAACTTTATTTTGCAATATATATATTTTATTTATATTTCTCCTGTTTTCTGGGACAGTAACAGAAAAGCGGGACGTTTTGGCCGGTTATGCGCTGTGTGCTGGACAGTGAATAAAGGGGGACTGACCCGCCGAAAACGAGACGTCTGGTCCCATTAAGTTTGCCCTTGGTCGTGCCAAACCATTTCTTCAGAAAGAACTTGCTGTCCCAAACGGGGGTCGATGCATCAAGTATAATGAGTTCGAACGTCAGACAATTCGTTCTATCTGGAATTGATTATGATAACAGATTAAGATCTTTAAACATGTATTCCCTGGAAAATAGGAGAGCTAGGGGTGATTTAATACAGTTTTTCAAGTTCATAAAACAGGGAGACAAGGAGGGCTTAGGTTTTACCTTAAATAGCCAGACCACAGGACATGATCAGAAATTGAATAAAGCGTGCTTTAGAAGGGAGGTAAGAAAACACATTATTTTTACAATAGAGTTTAGTAGGGAAGGCAAAAGGCCAAAATTACAAAATTGGTGCAACCCGAGAGGTAACCAGCAACCGATGTTTTAAACTTTTTAGTAGAGTTGTATAGATGATGTTTTGAGTGTAGGTCAATCGCTACGAGTGGGACAACCTTTTGGAAACCATTGGACGCCATTTTGGAAAATGGCGGATGCAAATATTTGATTGTTCATATTTTCGAAACTATTCAACCTAAAAACTTGATATTGGTGTCAAATCATACGTCTTTAATGCCAAGAAATAAAAAAAAAGTTTTAACTTTCAAACCCGTTCTTTCGTAATTCAATATGGCGTCTCCCGCCATATTGGATTCTATTATATCTAATATCTGGTGTTCTATTCATCATAAATGAATAATTTTTTTCAAATAGTGCAATTTTAATTGATACACTATTTAATCATCTTTTTTTATAAAGAAAAATCATCATTAAAGATGGCGCTTTCCGCCATATTGTATTTTATTATATTTAATTACGGAGCTCTATCAGAAATGGAAAATTCTGAAAGTGTTTATATTTGTCATACATCCCCATTAAAGTACTTTAAACTTCATACCAAAGTCCCTTGGCGTATTAAAGTGATTTTTACCTGTTAATCAAAATGGCATTTTCCGCCATTTTGGATTTGCTTTCATTTAATGTTTTTCTGTTCTTATTATCTTTTTTCTGTTCTTAAAGTCGAACTATATGTTTTTGGGGTCAAGGATTTTAATGAAGTAATTCATTAATTCATAGATAAAATCAATTTCCTATATCTTAAAATGATGACAATTATATATCATTAAATAAACTTTGTTTTTAATTATTTTTCAGCTATTACAATTTTTCTTATAACATAAAAATCCCGACATTTCTGGTATAATGATTGTCTTAATATATAATCACTATATATAAGATGCTTAATATATAGGCACTAGATAATGACACTGGTTAATCATCAACATCTTAAACTTCAACTGTATAGGTATTATAACAATGGTCAAGGAAACACCCACAAACTTTTAGGCATGATAGAGCATTTGATGTACACACCAATTAGACCTAGTACATCCTGTAGTACAACTGCAGTGTACAAGCTGCTTATATGATGGAGGAAAGGGATCGTTTCCTAGCAATTTGGGTTTCAACTTCCCATTGTCATCGTACCACCCGCAATGCAGAACATCAGGCAACAGTGGCTTTGCCTCTAGATATTTTTTCCACACAGAGACCCTCATCAGACGGTACGAGCGTCGCTCGTCAAACAACTTTTGGGACAGCAAAAACGTCACAAGAGAACGGCTACATTATGGATGACATCACAAACTTAAAAGCGCGGTATTGGAGGAGGAGGTACCAAGGAGGAGGCTCGGCCATGTCGTCACGACTGAACTGCGTTCTGATTGGATCAGCCGTTCGAACAGCAAAAATGAGCCGGATATTTTCGAGGAGACTCGAAAATGCTGATCGAGCAAAAACTGCTCCAAAAACCAGTTTTTGATATGGCGTACGGACGTCGCTGAACGAACGAGCTCTCGTGTGATAAGGCCTTAATGCCTGGTAATTTTGAACATTGAATGTGTAGATTCAAGGAGGTATATGTAGGTAGAAGCATTTCGGGTGATTTCTGATCAAATTGTAGTACTCGAAGCTCATTTATTGAGTCTTGAATTTCTCCGTTTTTCCGAATTTTTCCGTTTTGTAAAGAGCACGAGTAAACAGCAATGAAAAATATTTCCGCCGATTTGATTGCACTCTCGGACAGTTTTACAATGCCAATATCTGCAAGGAGATTGGGATTTTTGCAATAAACTTCTCATACAGTCTTCTTTCCAATGCCATTTAGTTGACTGGTAGTATCACAACCAGTTATTGAGTGGAATCCAATGAGTGATTTTTTTTAGCATCGGCTGGCATACTTGAGGATATGGTATGGACTGGGAGGACTTTGGCATGTAGCAAAATCCTCGTATCTGCTTCCTCATGGTTTGAAAATAATAAATTTGAAACAGTTCCAGATGTGGAGGTAGCCTTATTACACTCTTCATATCCTCCTGCTGTCACTAAAACCTGGTTTGGGTTCAATTTAGTATAGCGTCCATCAACTGTTTTGAGAGGAAGTTAGTAAGCGCTTTTTTATTTTCAAGAAGATTAATGAATCCATTCCAGTTCCGGGGCAAAGGAACGTTACTTTCTTTGTTGTCGCTTCTTATGTATGAGAGAAGCAGAATTGGTATTGCGTTTGGTTCTAGTGTCCAATTTAATAGAATTATATGTGTAGCTATCAAATACTACATCTATTCTAGTTGTGTGTTCAGAGAAGTTCTATAAAACAGGATTTATAAATGTTTGGGCTAAATCTCCAAAAGTAATTGCTTTATTCGGTTTTCCAAGAGCTTGTACCACGCCCATAGCATCAATTATGTAGAATGTACGCATTTCAAGTTTTTCTTCTGGGAGGATTTCAACAATATTTTCTCCTATCAGTATTGCAGAAAGTGCGGCTTTGTTTGTTGGATAGCGTAGACACTAAACAGCCGTCATATGTCGCAAGTGACAATGGTACATTATGCAATTCGTATTGAAGTAAATGTTTTAAATTCACATTTTGTCCACCACCGGCAGCAGCGACAAGTCTTCGTAATAATAAAGCATCAGACACATTACTTTTACGCTTTATTTCCTTGAAAGGAACAATTTAACCTAAACTTTTGAATGTTTTTGAGTTGTGTCTTGGTATTGTGTTAAATATTGTTACATTCGAATCCGGCTGCATTCGTTCATCAATAAAAGCTTCGGTAGCAAACTTTCCTCTTTCAAATGCTGTCAATAAATCATTCTGGATGTCTTCGGAAGCAACTTCTTTGGTTGAAATGTTAAGTAAATGAGAAGTATCAGAAAACACATCACCAAATTCAAACTGTTCCTTAAGAGCTATCACATCATGTTCATCGCGATCGATTCTTTGTGTTCCTATTTCAATGTGTGGTTGTTCATCAAAGTCTTCGAGATCTGCCAAACCTAACATCCGTCGTTTGTCTTCAGCAAGTTTACTTCGGAGATTGTAAGTTAATTCAATTCTCGAAATTCCGATAAGTCCTCCGGATGTTTTTCCCTTTTTATTTACAAGTTCTAGGGCTTGATCTTCAGTTGTTTGGTTGGAGTGTGTTTTGGTAGATTTTATAACAAAATTACCAGATTCAAACTCATTGTACACATCAAGTGCTGCAGTGAAGAGCTGTTTCATATCTGAAAGATAAATGGGTTCAGTCTAGCATAATTGGTGTGATCATACATTACCATCCATGGAATCATTTTGCCAAGCGAACTCAAATGAAGTTGCCATATACCTTCTTTTTCTGCTCTGACAAAGTCCCAAAAGTGTCTGTACCATGTTTCTGTATTCCAACCAGTACTTGGAAGTAGGACTAGTTAATGTTTCTTCAAACCCAACGAACATTTTCTGTAGGATCTTTGCTTTAGGACACATATAATTTTTCACTTTTTCTTGTATACCAGTGAAGTTGTTGGTCTTGAACTTACTCACTACTACATCATGTAATTGTTCAATGTCGCAATCAACTATTCTATCAGTTTCCAGTGCCCATTGCAAAAAATTTGCCCAATATATTCTCCACACTTTCTGAATTTTACATTTCTGATAGAGCCCCGTAATTAAAAATATTAAAATACAATATGGCGGAAACCGCCATCTTTAATGAAGAATTTTCTTTATAAAAAAGGTGATTAAGTGGTGTATTAATTTAAATTGCACCATTTGAAAAAAAAGTATTCATTTATGATGAATAGAACTCCAGATATTAAATATAATAGAATCCAATATGGCGGGAGACGCCATATTGAATTACGAAAGAACGAGGTTGAAAGTTAAAACTTTTTTTTATTTCTTGGCAACAATGACGTATGATTTGACACCAATATCAAGTTTTTAGGTTGAATAGTTTCTAAAATATGAACAATTAAATATTTGCATCCGCCATTTTCCAAAATGGCGTCCAGAAAAGGTTGTCCCACTCGTATCGATTGACCTACACTCAAAATATCATCTGTACAACTCTACTAAAAAGTTAAAGACATCGGTTGCTGGTTACCTCTCGGGTTGCACCAACTTTGTATTTTATCACATTTCACTACGTCTGCCTCTCCACTAGTTGTCAATGGGTGGAATGCTTTACCAGATTATGTGGCGCATTCGAAGAGAGTAGAAGATTTTAAGTTAAACTTGACAGTCATTGGAAACTGGTAATGTATTACACTCTTAAAACAAACGAGCGGTTTTAACTCAGTCTGAGTTAATTTCCACTCCTTTCCGGTGCCGAAAATGCACTTCCCCTATAGGAGTGGATTTCACTCTTTTTGCGGAGTGGGTAAAAGAAATAAAAGAAAACAATCTACGTCCTACACTCCTAAAACGAGCGGTTTTAACTCAGTCTGAGTTAATTTCCACTCCTTTCCGGTGCCGAAAATGCACTTCCCCTATAGGAGTGGATTTCACTCTTTTGTTTTAAGAGTGTAGATTTATTTTGGACCAACCTTGCTGGGCCTCTGGCCTGTTGTTGGTCGACAATTTTTGCATTTGTATTTGAATCCCTTCCCCGATAAGACTTCAGTGCCCATCGCTCCGCTCGACTGGGCAACGTGTCATCGCAGCCACCACATGCTATTTTTTCATCAAAAACGGAAGCCTTTATCTCTGTACGTTGAAAGACAGGGCAACGCATATTCTAATCATGTCTCCTCCCGAACACAGTCTTCTCATTAGCGAAGATAAAACGCTGTAAAGAGACGAGGTATCGAATATGTATCGCCATATGATGCCACCATAAGATATCACCCAACCGATGCATCAAGTTGGTGGTGCGAATGGCGAGAGGGATTCCAGAATTGGCGGGTATGCGCCTATTTGAAAATGAGTGAATTTGAATGTAAACTAACTTTTAAGTATAAGTTAAATTGTTAATGATAATATTAAAAAAATAATTGCAACCACATAGGGCACACAAAAAGAATTAACCTTTCTGAAGTTAATAATAGTGGAAGTCAAGAGTTAAAATTGTGTGTGGCTAGAAAAAAAAAGCATCTGAAAGAAAATACTATAAATTAAAGTAAAATAATGGAATCAATCAATTATTTAATTATTTCATTTGTTCATTATAATAAAACTTTATTGATTTAATTTTACCTTCTATATTAGGTTTTGACGTGAAATCATTAAAGAGTGGGAAAATATGTACAATACTAATCGTGTTGTAAGCTCGCTATATCACGCATTTTACTTGATGTCTACCAAGAAGAGCGATGTAACTAGTTGTTGTTGTTGCCAGAACATAGCCTGGAAGGCAGGATTGGTGAAGAAGCTTCCGTCGACAGAAAGCCTAGAGAACCCACGAGGGTGGAAGTCTGTCTTCTGTTCAGAGAGAGTGCCACCTCCTCAATTTAGGCACATCGCTGTAGGGGAGTTTTCCTGCCCGTATGGTAACTGCGCTATAACCGACCACAGGACTTTCAGACCCACATGATTGTTACTATTTAACGAGCCGGTTTTCTGCATGTATTCGGGACAACTAAAATATCTATGCCTTATGCGGGATTCCTTCCCACTCGCTTACAAAATCATAGTCGAAACCACCATACCGGCCGGCGACTATGTAACTGTTGAAATGAGTAACCAATACAAATGTTTATAGTATATTTACTTAGTGTTTGCATTAATATTATATAGATGGCAGCACCACTTTAATTATCAAATGGGCGTGACTTAAACACGTCATTATATTCCTTGTAATTCGTTGGCATCACTTCTAATAAAACTACCTGTGTGTGAAGATGTGTTGTCTCTTTGGTTGTCCCGAAGTCCTTCCTTATAATTTATTTAAGAGATGATTTGAATTATTACTAAATAGACTTTTTAACTTTATTTTCCAACAGTAACGAGTTTCTCTTACAAATGAAAATGTTTTTGTTACATAAAAAGTTTTTCTTTTCTTTACATTCTGTGACCCAGTAGAACAGCAACCCTTGGTTCGAATCACGATCTTCCACGCCAAGAAAAGCGTGTCTAATATTGCATATATAAACAAGTCGTCTATTTCGCCGAGTGGTCGACCAAGCACAACAAGACTCCCCCAAGGTCAACCCAACCAAATAAATAAATAAAAAATGCCTTGCTGTGTATTTTAACACGGAATGAAAGGGTTAAGAAGAATCCACATGCGGTCTTCCAAAGAAAACTTGTCTGTTTTTTTCCCTACAGTAAAGCGTTTTCGGTTATTCGGCTATGTGTGTGTTCTAATGTTATGCGATCATGGCGTTGCAAATAGTCGCCATGCATGCATCGGGCTAAATCAGCAACTTCTTTGGCTATGTCCTCACCATGATATCAAACGCCACAAAGGCAACAAAATTTGGCGACTGCCAAGAGCGCCAAGCGATGCAATAGCATAGGGGCTGACTCTGCGATGTCGCCAATATTTGTTGCCTTTGTGGCATTTGTGGCGTAGTCAGGACATAGCCTTTAGAAAAGGCCCCTGCATTGAAACATTGACTCAGTTGAAGTAGTAATCTAACCAATCATCAAAGCGAAAATAAGTGCCAAGAGATAATTCACCAACTGCTTCGGGTAAGGGATTGGTCAGTGTACTACTCTCACTACGTCC